>JAULUF010000030.1:1892500-3167500 GCA_031834385.1 Semotilus atromaculatus
TCTGCAGTTTTAAGGAGAAAATACTCAGCAATGGAGTCGACTTATGAATTTACACATTTCTTAAAGCACATTAAAAGCACAACATAGACATATAAACAACATTAAAACTTGATTTTCACCACAGGGGGACTATACTGAAATATAACATTTTCAAAAATATGAAATTGCTACATAATACCAAATACTTTAGAAATACAAAGACGGTGCACTAATATAACTTAAAGGAGCTGTATGTAAGAAATGTATTTCAATTAGTCATAAATTTTCCCTGATATGTCACTAGACATTAAAGGTGCCCTAGAATGTGAAATTGAATTTAGTTTGGCATAGTTAAATAACAAGAGTTCAGTACATGGACATGACATACAGTGAGTCTCAAACACCATTGTTTTCTCCTTCTTACTTAAATCTCGTTTTTGAAAAACACCCCTGAAAAATAGGCGAATCTCCACATAACGGGGTGGTGATGGCGCAGTGGATAAGACACATGCCTTTGGTGTGAGAGACCCGGGTTTGAATCCACTGTGAGACACCAATGTGTCCCTGAGCAAGACACTTAACCCCTAGTTGCTCCAGAGGCGTGCGACCTCTGACATGTATAGCAATTGTAAGTCGCTTTGGATAAAAGTGTCAGCTAAATGAATAAATGTAAATGTAACACCGACTGTGACGCAACAGTCGGGATCATTAATATGTACGACTCCAAAAATTTGCATATGCCAGCCCATGTTCAATGACAGGCGGAACTGCGCAGCCGAAGCATGGCAGTCGATCAGTGTTTGGATGTACAAATGAACACAAAGGTATTTAGTTCCTTCATCCGAGCCTCTGATGAAACAATGGGTTACTTTTATTTTCCAAGTTTCCTCAACTTGGGCCAATACAGAGCTGGCCTCGATAGATCGAGCTACCAAGCAACACTTTCTGAATGTGAAATTGTTCAAGTTCAGACATGTAATCTTTCTCTCAAAATCGTTCAATACAGTATTTACATCATCGTGTTTGCATTGGTGAAAGCATTAGAGAGAGTGCAGAAACTGCGTTGCAATGATAAGATCTTTATTCTCGCGATCAACACACTGTCATCTGTTTGCTCAATGCTCATCACGGCAACATTTTATGTGATGGGAATAGATCTAAATACTTTAAAAACATCTCACGATTCGTTAATCTCGATAGCTCTAATAGTAAAAACGTATAATATCTGTAGTAAAAGTATTCGAGAGAGTTTCACATGTAATACGTAGCTATTTCATATGCAAGCATGTCAGCCAATCACAGCAGAAACCGGTTACACACAGCAGACACGCCCCTTCAAACAGAGCGTTCACATCAGAGGCTAAAATCAGGCTAGGAAAAATGCCTTTTATTTCTAAATTATGACAATTTTTTATCTAAAAAACATACTAACATTGTAAGGGCAACCCAGAAAACATTATACAATAAAAATAAAAACCATTCTAGGGCACCTTTAAGAAATCATGTTCATTTCAAATACTTATATCACTGACAACAGTAGTCCGGCCAGGATATTGTCATTTAAAAAGTGAAGTTGCAGCCCTCAACTGATGTTGATGTTGTCATGTTGTGTTTTGGTCTGATGCTCCACCCTCCACCGATCTACCAATCACGGAGTCAGTAGTGTTGCGGCATCCGGGTTGCCAGCTCTGCTCTAGTTACCACAGGTAAAGCTACAAACGTGTCGGATAAAAAAATATTGGATCCTGCAGCATATCTGGCAACCTCGAGTCAGGGGGGAGGGGGAGGGGATAAACCGCTTTACTGTAATTTGAAAGTGATTGCAGTTCCAGTTTTGACCACAATCTTACATACGGCTCCTTTAAGAATAGGAGAAGGAAAGCACAATAAGTCCCGCCTTCTGAATAAAACAGCCAGTCGCTGATTGGTAAAGTCATTCATTCATGAGATGCGCTCTTATGCCTGCACATTCGCATTGGCTGGTCTAGCCTGAAAAATAAGCTATTAAACTATTATTTCAAGGCTATTTGAGCATATGAAACAACATTTACGAGAAAGGTCATGTCAGATTTGTTGCTGATTTGAAGTATATTATTTAATTGTGATTTTATAGAAGCAGTTTTTGAGATTTCAGGATTCCCCCATTCAAATAGATGTGATTTGGACTTGGATGCTCGAGGTGTCGCAAATAAGGCTGCTTTCCCTGAACGGCACTTTGATAATAACAAAAGGACAAATATGGTATATTAGTTTAATGACAACATTATCTGTGATTATAAAGGGTTTTTCTCTTTCATTAACAAATATTTTTGAATGCATTGGGAAATATGGAATACTTATCAATCACACTGAGGTATGTAATCTCACATTCTCGCTCAAATAGTAGTGCACAATATGGATTGCATCTATTGTATTGCACACACACACACACACACGCACGCACACTCACACACTTATCTGCACATGAGTTTGGGAATCTGGTGCAGCTTCTGGTTTCATAAATGCAGAATGTGTGATGAAAAAAAGAGGTAGCATTTGAAACAAATGTCAAATTCTTCTAGTTTTAAGAGCGAGGCAGAGGATGGCCAACACTGAGGTTATGAAGGACTGAGGCTGGGAAAGCACAAACTACACATTGTGCCTCCTTATTTATTTATATAGAATTGGAGTGGAATTTCTGGGGTTTGGCCCAATTCTTTAAACCACCAGTGGTGTGTGTGTGTGTGTGTGTGTGTGTGTGTGTGTGTGTGTGTGTGTGTGTGTGTGTGTGTGTGTGTGTGTGTGTGTGTGTGTGTGTGTGTGTGTGTTTGAGAGAGAGAGAGAGAGAGAGAGAGAGAGACATATTGGAAGTATTGAGTGTTTGCATGATGGAGGATTCTAGTAAACTCATTTGAGTAAAACATTGCAAAGTTATACAGGATTATCTTCTTAATTAGTTCAACTTCAAGGAAAGAAAGGCACATCGACAGACAGAAGAGTGTGTGGTGATAGAGATCAGCCGGCTTGTGCACATGCTGCAGGGAAACTGTCCCATCACAAGTTAGCTGGCATGACTTACTGACATTAAACCAGGAGCGAGTCGAGCGCTTTTATGCCGGTAGCGTTTGTCGAGCTGTGCATGAATCTTTCTGCTTGTCCAGTTACAGGAATAGTTCACCCAAAAAGGAACATTTCAACATCGTTTAAAAATATAACTATGTATTAATAATTAAATGAATCATTTGATACAATGCACTTATTGTGTAGTTGTGTTTTTACCATAGACTGTAAAGAAATATGAACGTAGTGTCAGTGACGTCACCCATAGGTCGCCATCTTGGCCGCGCGTCACTCCCGGATAAATGGAAATGTGCAGCGAGGCGGATTAGCTGAGGTGACGTGACGCTAACACACAGCAGACAAACGGCTAGTGGTGACATCAGCGGCAGACTACCTGTCAATCAAGTGGCCATGCTCTTAATTATGCTGAACTTTAAAGAGAGTTATAAAAAAAATCACCCCCCTCACAGTTGTCATGAAGGGCAAAGTTAGCTATATAGACCAAAACCACTTTTAGCACCAGGCTGTAAACACATTTTTTTCTGCTGTAAAGTTGGCCATTTTAACATGGGGGTTTATGGGATTGACTCTGTTTCGCAGTCTGTCTCTAGTGGCCAGACGATGAATTGCAGTTTATGTCACTTCTGTGTTGATTTCAAGAGAGAGACAGGAAGGTTTCCGCTTGGTTTTTTATTGAACTTATATTTTAAAAAAACACCTGCATGTAATTACATCTGTAAATATAATGTCTGTAATTACATCTATAATTACCCTGTTGACCCTTAACCAACCCTTAACCCTACCTACAACCAAACCTGTCCTAACCTTACCCGTATCCACATCAATAGCAGCAAGTGCTCTGCAATACATCAACACAATAAAAGCATTGTGCATAACAATTATTGATACTTTTTATATAGGTCATGGTAGTTAAAGACACTTAATATAAAGTGGGACCAAATTAGCTGTAGAAACAATTTCCACTCAGAAATTGTTCGTTAATTTACTTACTCAAGCGCTTTTAGTTTAAAAAAAATCTTTGATTTTTTTTACAGTGTAAGGGCCAGATTTACTCTTATTGACGTTTAAAACTACTGTCAGGATTTACTGAAGACACGCAGTGAAAAATGAGCACTGAAAAGGCTTGGACAGTTATTTTTGCGGCTGATCTTATTGCATATGCATTTGTAGGAGTTTACTGCAAATATTTATTGGAGGAGAGTACTTAAATGAGTCATGCAAGGTTTGTGCTAGTCAATTTACTGGTGTTCAGTAAAAAAAGAAGCACTTTTTAACCCATATTGTGCCTGTGAGTAGATCACCTGCACCTCATTACCAGAGGCCTACGCTAATCTGCGCTTGGTAGATTGTGTTTATCATTATGGAAATTATTCTTTTTACTTGCACGTTGTTAGTAGATCCCATTGGCGCTTTTATGGAAAGGTAAACCATACCCATACCCATGGTCAACTTCTACATAGCCGACTTCTCCTTTGAATTGACTTTTGCAGATTTACTAGCAATGCAAATGTAGTTAATTGCACATTTGCAAATGTTTGTATGTGTACATAAGTGCCCTGTAATGCAGATAAGACTGTTATCTGTATAAGACTGTTTTCCCCCTTGAGGGTCAGATTACAATTCATGACCAGCACAACACACACACACACACACACACACACACACACACACACACACACAGACACACACATACACACACACACACACACACACACACACACACACACACACACACACACACACACACACACACACACACAGACACACACATACACACACACACACACACACACACACACACACACACACACACACACACACACACACACACACACAGACATACACACAGACACAGACACACACACACACACACACACACTACAGACCCCCAAGGAACCACACATTCCAATACAAGCAAATCCAGCACACATGCAGTCAGAAATCCAAACCCAAACGCTGCGTAGCTCTAGCCACAAATGATGAGGTCCAGGTTTATGTTCCTCGCTGGAAGAGGAGCGAGTCGTTTGAACAGAGCAGGGTTTGTTCGGTCTGTCTGGGCATCCCATGACGCTAGTGCTCGGCAGTAAAAAACATAAGTTTGATTCTGCAAGAGTCTGCAGATGAGCCACTGACGCCAATGGACAAAGACAGAGACAATATAGAAAAAATAAAGAGATAGAGAGAGAGCAGAGGCACAGATGGACAGGAATGATTGGCAGATCGATGAAAAGCAGGAAGGCCTGAGAAAGAGACGGAGAGAAAGAGACAGAAAGGGGCACCTTTTCCTGTCTGCATTCCCCTTTCCTTTCTGCAGTCCTCAAGCCTTGGCCCACGAGTGTGTGTGTGTGTGTGTGTTTGAAAGGGGGTGTAATTGCCTCAAGGTGTGGAGAGAACAGAACTGGCTGAGACTGTGCAGTGCTGCTCCCTGCTGTGTGTCACTGAGGAGTGTGTGTGTGTGTGTGTGTGTGTGTGTGTGTGGTGAGAGAGAGAGAGAGAGAGAGAGAGAGAGAACAAGAGAATTAAAAAAGCAAGAGAAGGAGGGGGACGTGTTGAAAGACAGGTGAAAATGTTGAGGCAGAGAGAGAGAGAGAGAGAGCAAAGGTATGGGGTGAAATAGGGGGTAACGTATGTGCGGATTAACAGATGTCTACAGAATGGGAAGGCAGGAGAAAGAAAAGCATGGGTGTTTTTGTTCCATTTTAATGAAAATGCATTTCGAAAACTTTTTTTTGGTACAAAAATGACAGGAAAAGCACATGTCATGTATTGTGTACATTGTAAATTGGCTGAAACATTCAGGGGAAAATCTTTTTTTTTATCTTCTCTGCATTGCCAAATGTATGTAAGACGTGTATAGACTATATAAACATGAACAGATATTGACAAAACAAGAATGTGGGAAAAAGAACATAACATTTTTCTACAATAGTGTTTCGATAAACAAAATGTATTCCTCTTAAGTAGATCATAGTATATTTGTGCTGCATTTCCCAAATGCAGTCATTATCTAACCCAAACCCTAACCTAACAGTGAGGGGCCGATTACCCGACACCGTTTTCAACTATAAACTGAAAACCTTTTAAGCATTTTAACCGGTCATTTACATGACAATTGCATTTTGGAGCCTGAAAATGCAACCTTTTGAAAACGAGTTTCAAAGTGCACGCTTTTGAAAACCATACCGTTATCGCCTCATGTAAACTATGAAAATGAAAATTTGTGAAAACGGTAACATCATGCACATGTGTGTTACCTGTTCAGTCTCTAGTCATGTGCGAAACAACCAAAACAACAGTGGCAAACTACAGGACTGTGTCCAAGTTACTGAGTTGACTAACACTTCTCTTGCTCTATGCTTTCACCATATTTATTGTTTGTATTCACCGCTCTGTAGAAGAATGTTTCTGTACAAATTGACAATTGTCTGACTACTGGCCTTGCATGCATAATACAGAGCTTTTAGTCGTTTTCGGGATTTCATCTCAATGGGGACTTTTCAAAATTTCCGTTAGTACATTGTTGTCGTGTAAACGTACCCTTAGTTGACATGCATGTGCAAAGATAGTAGAATGCCAAAATTGGACCATTGAAATAAAGTGTAACCAATTGGGGATTAGGAAAATTAGGGGAATAAACAAGTGGCACAAAAAAAAAAAAAAAAAAACAGACAAAGGTTGTTCAAAACTCGTGTTAAAGCTGTGTGTGTGTGTGTGTGTGTGTGTGAGGTTAAAGCGCAAGCAGACCATCTACGAGACAAGCCAGGTTCCACTATATCTTTATGTACACAATATTAATCTTTTACATGGCCATATATTAAAAATAAGAGGATTACATAGTTGTTTGCTGCTGTGCTTCCTTGTGTGTGTAATAAGCCGAGTGTGTGTAATAAGTAGAGTGTGTGTGTGTAATGAGCAGAGTGTGTCTTTAATAAGTAGAGTGTGTGTGTAATAAGCAGAGTGTGTGTGTAAGTGTGTGTGTAATCAGCAGAGTGTGTGTGTAATAAGCAGAGTGTACACGCATTGTGGACCCGCCTATAGGAGCATATTACTAATGCGCTCTTAAAATAACAAAATAACGAATTAATAAAAATATAAATAACAAAAAAAAAATTGCGCCATTGACTTTAGACCAGGTTTCAGTTGGTCAATTCAGTTCCTCAAAATAGCAACGCACCAACAATGCGCCTGAACACACACCTGGTTTTGAGACCAGCCGCCCATGGGTGCACAAATAGGCGCAAATGCATTCGCTATTTAAACAACGTGAAAATGCAGGACGTGAAAATGAAAACTGCGTTGGGCTGAAACTAGCAAAACAGAGAGAGAGAGAGAGAGAGAAAGAGAGAGAGAGAGCAGAAGGTTCGGGGGAGAGTTAGCACCCCACTGGGGCTGGCTTTAAGAGTTCAGTCCTCGTGAATGAGGGGAGGAAAAGGGAAAAGCAGGGAAGGTGGATCATATAAGCTGTGGGTTTGTGAATTGCATGCCACTCTTCTTCTCTCACACTCCTCTGGAGGAAATGTGATTATAATGAGACTCATGAGTCAGCGATTACATTTGATTCAAAGTGCTATGCTGCAGAAATGCAACAAACAGGGAAAATCGCTTATTTTAAAAGACTAACAATTAGTCTTAATATAAATATTACATGTTGTTTTACTTAGGAAAATGACAAGCTGCAATGTCTGGACACTACGTAAAAACAACACAAAAACATCTCTGTCATCATTAACTAACTGACAGTCTGTAAATATGTGAACCGTTTTTGTCATCCTTTAGCACTGCTTTCTAAATAATGCACAACACTATGAAAAACATGTCAAAGTAAGAACATTTGATGGAGACTTTGGCTGGGTCAAGTCAAGTTTAGAAGAATAAAGAAATGTAATACAGAGTCAACAGGGACAGTTGACGTAGATTTCGGCATATTTCAGTAGCGATGGTTTGGAAGAGTTACCGCAGATCTGGACAGCATTAAGTTGTGGTGCACTTGATGAAATGAGAGAAAAATAAAGATGATGTAGTAAACCCGTGGAGTAGAGGAGAGGTGAGGTGAGGTGAGGGTTCGGGGCGATGATGATGATGATGATGATGACAGTCAAAATATCACAGAAAGACATGCTTGGAGAGCTTTTGACAGGCTCTGAGTCGCTTTAATGTGGCGAAAGTCTTCAGATAGTCACACTGTACATCCATAAACCTTCACAGTCAAACCAAGACACATTTCTTCTCTGTAGAACTGGATGGAAACTTTCAGTTCATTTATGGCCTTTTATTGATGCACTTTTATTGAGAAAGGACAGGAAGTGAACAGTAGAAGAGGGAGGAATGTGATCTGAAATACTGCAGATGGAAACATTCATGTTTTTTTAGCTATATGAATATTTTAATTGTTATAGCTGACTGTTAATCAGCACTAAAGTGCAAAAGGCTATCACAGCACAACATTTATCTATGTAATGTGTTGTATATACGCCTATATTTATACCCATTATTAATAAAATCGTTGTGTTTATTTGTTTAGAGATCCAATTTTTTAATTAAAAAAAAATAATAAATACAATATAAGATTAGGATAACATTAAGACATATTTTTAATTTCTGTTCATTTTCCGTAAGTTAAAATCATTTTAAATTATTGGTCCAAAGGTTCAAGACCACTGGTGAAAATCATTTTTGTGTTTTCTTAGTTAAATACAAATTGTTTCATTACAAATTATATTATTAGAATACACTTGAGTGAACAATCTGAGTGAAAAGTTGAACTGAAGAATTAACATGAATTTCAGCATAGTATGTCACACATATATTTACATTTACTAACATATAAATGCAAGAGAATCTTAAATGTTTTTTTTTTCTTAGTTTTGTGTCATTTGTTTAAAATGTTCTGTATATGATTATAACTTTTTGGATAAAAGATCAAAAAACCATACAACTTTAATATTTTGAAAACTTTTTTTCAAAACTTTCTTAAAAAGACTTTTTGTCCAACTTAGAAATTAGGGTTCAAATTCATTTAAAGTCCTGACTAGTCAATAAATTTATCCCTTAAAACTAATCTTTGATTACTAGTAAAATGACATATTTAAAAGTTTTTTTCCTTGAAAAAAAAATCCTCATGCTTTAAAATAGCTTGAATGTAACTCTACACCCTTGCCTCATTTAGTATGCGGGGTTCTATGAATATGCAAATGAGCCCCGCCTCCACTCACTCACTCGCTCAGAGATCCACTGGTTGACGATCAGACGTTGATCTGATTGGTTACAAGGTAGTTTGTGACGTCAGAAACCCCAGCGATTTCACACCGTGTTTTTGAGACTGTCTTTGGTTCACTGCAGTTTTAAGGAGAAAATACTCAGCAGTGCTGTCGACTTATGAATTTAATTTACACATGGTTTGTCTTAAAGCATATTAAAAACACCACATAGACATATAAACAAGCTGAATTTTCACCACAGGGGGACTTTTACTTATTGTATTCCAATTAGAATCACAATCCTGCATGTCAGCTCATATTCAGGAAGTGTCATTTAAAAGGCATTCTTCAATTCAGTTGCACAGCCCTGTGATTATCAACACTTTCACATGAACGAGTGCGTCTAGAGAAAAGGAAGGCGATATATTTCAAAGGAAGAGTGCAAGAAGATTGATAGATAGAGGGAGTGAGAGGAGGTCATGTTGTTTGTTTTCATTTGCAAAGGTATAAAATATGATGCAGGCTGACAGATTGCTCTAGCAGAAAGGAAGGGAAAGTTTTCTTCTTTCAGCCAACCACAAAAGCACCCGCCTCCCTCCCTCCTTCACTCCCTCGCTCCCTCGCTCTGTAAGTCCTCTCCCTCTGCCTGTGCTGTGGGCTGAGCTAACGCTGAGGCGGGTGAAGGTTGTGGAGACGCTGACACTTGAGAGTCCTGACAGTTTGATAAAGCTCATGAACTCAGACAGCAGAGAGGTGATGATCACTACAGACCAGCGCTGGAGCCGTTTGACTCGACGGAGACAACACAACACAACCGCTCCAGTTACTGAGAGAAAACCAGTTGGCTAGAGTGACAGCTACACCTGAAACAGAAGTCTCCAGTCCTCGAGACTTTCTAGTGTGATCGATAGCTTTGGCAGCCGTGTCAGACTGACTGGAGGACTGTGTTTGAGTTGGGCATCGTTCACCGTTGGTTCACCGACAGCTTGAGACCCAGCGCTTGAGTTGGTGTTGAAGACTGGACGTGATGTTTGACTGTGTGGAGGCTCTCGGGGTCGGGGCCAGACCCCTGTTCGACGTGAGCGCTCAGAGTTCATGCATGCTCAGGAAAGCCAGCTCCTTCTTCCCTGCACTCGAGTCCTTCTCATGGAGCAACAACACGAGCCTGCAGTGTAAGTGCTGAGTCTGATACTCCAGCTGCACATGTTCATATGTCTGTGTCCTTTTCAGCATGAGCATTAGTTATCCTCGGAGTCTGTGTGTGTGCTCAGCATCTTGTCATGTGCTAACTGGCTTAAACTGTACTTTTGTTCACTTTCTAAAGGCCAGACCTTTTGCCTATAGTCGTCAGAACAAATATACTGATGATGGTGATAAAATGCTGATACTTTTGCATAATATTAATATTTCTGAATACTTTGTGATAGATGCTTAGTAATTAGTGATAATAACAACAATTATAAACAGTCGTTGTCCTGCAAAAGTCACGTTATTAATAGTGTTGCAAATTCGTTGCAATGACTGCAGATTGTAGTGAAACAATTGAAGCACATTCCAGACAGTTCTGTAGCTAAATGTCTCATACTCACATTTGGTTGAAACAGTCACAAATGAACATTTGAATACAGGCCCAGGGCATTTAAACACATATATATATATATTTACAGAAATCAAGTCAAGTAATCTCTTTCTCTCATGTGTGTGTGTGTGTATGTATGTGTTCTCATGCATGTATGTATGAGTCTCTCAGCATCATTTAGAGTAGACCTTAATGGATGTCTTAAATTATTTAATTATAAACACAATGAACTCAATTACAGGATTAGGGAGCCCGATGGGACAGAAACCAGGAGAGAATGGGAGGATTAGGGGTTTCTCTGCCTTTTTTTGCCTCTTTATCATCATAGGAAAATCCTTTGGCAAGTTCATTCAGTATGGCTCCACATTTATAATGCCACGTGATGAGATGCAAGTTATTTGATAGTAAATAGCTGAACTGAAATGTGACAGTGAGTAAGAGTTGTGATTATCTTAGTGCACATGAAAAATATTCAGTGTCCTTCATATTGTCTCCATCTTTATCCAGTCACTTGAAATTCATTACATATTTCAATGAAGAAATAACTCATTGACTCTTGCAATGTCTGTCATCAAGTTTAAAGCACACTCAGGGAACTAAAGAAAAATACAGAAACAAGAGTCGTATTTAGACAAATGAATCCCAGCCCGTGTGTCTGTGTCTTATTGTATGTGCGCGTGAGTGGATTTCACACGGTCCTGCTGGAATTTGCCTCTATGCCGTAATGCCATTTTATAGCCAGACTGACTGCTTGAAAGAACATCGCACCCCACAACAAGGCCCACCTCACAATAACCCTTTTACAATAGCCTGAAGTGTCTTCTCAGCCTCAGAGGAGCAACAGCTGAGTCCTACTTCTCCATCTAAACTTGAACTTGTTCGCTTTTGCTAGTTCATTACCCTTAGTAGGGATGCACGATATATCGGCCACCATATCGGTATCGGCCGACATATGTTCATTATTGATGTTATCGGTATCGCCCCAGTAAGAAAATGTGTCCGATATACTAAAGCCGATAAATAATGGATTATTTCCTTCAGCTGAGACACTTCAGATGCGAGCTGTTTGCCGTGATGGTTTTGAATTGCTTGAAATATGATTGGAATCACTTCAAAAAAGGAAAATACAGTCAAATGCAACATGCACAAACAAGTCTGTCACATAGGCTACATACATGAAAACATTATAATTGTGTGCTTGGAACATTTAATGGTGAAGGCCATTGCACACTGAGTCCGAAATTTTTCGTATTCGTGATTCGGTGGCTCTGAATTGTCAAAACACCATTCAAACACCATTCAAACTGCTTGCTACGGATGCGAAAAACGCAGAAAATCGAACCTGATTCGATTTTTTTTTATGATGGACGAAAGTTTCGGAGGCAGTGTGCAAGTGTGATTGACAGAACGTGAGGGCGAATTTATTTTTTAACGTGCGAAAATCTCGAACACGAATTTCGGACTCAGTGTGCAGTGGCCTTGAGACTTCTGTTTTTGTAATCAGGCTCTCAAAATGATATAAAAATTTGGATTAAGGTTTATCGGCCAATATGCTGGTTATTGGCTTTTAAAACATAACGAATTATCGGTTATCGGTATCAGCCAGTCTTTTCATTTCGGTGCATCCCTAACCCGATCTGTTGTTGTAGAAAGGTTGTTAATAACTCTAGTTCTAGTCTGCATGCTTCAGTTGATACTCTAGATGCAAGTTTAGTTTCCTCTTTTGACTGTTGGTTTTGGCTGGATGTTTTGCAAACCCTTCAAGGCCAAGCTTTGTTACTAAATGCAAAGTGATTTACTTCAACAAAGTATGGTTGGCTAACACTGCTGAACTAACATGGGGATTCTTCATCGTTCTCTGACCAGAATTCAGTATCTTTTTTTAAACAAATTGCGAAGTTTTGTCATGCTGAAGTTCATGTCTGAAGTTCAGTTCTTGTCTGGATAGGATGATTGTCTGGTCGATGTTGGGTTCTGGTCAGTGACCAGTTGTTTTAGTCCTTCGGTTGTGTGGGGTGTAGTAATGTGAAGGTGGCTGGGGAGGGGGTGGCCAAATGTTGGTTCAGCTTCATCCTGAAAAGGCAAAATAAAAAGGGTCAGTTTATGAGGTACTATAAAGAAGAAAGCTTTGTATGCATGCAGTTGAATGAAAGGGGCAATCCAAGTTTAACAACTCGCTTCTAAGAAAGACAGCTCCTGTTTTACCAGTCTGCCTTCATCCCAACAGGACATGTGTCGGTCCATGTGTGCAGGAGATGCTGCTTGAACAAAATGTCTTTTAATGCTACAATGTCTGGTTTCGCTTTTTTTCTTTAGTCATTGCATTTCAAGTGCTCCAAAATTGGTCAAGTTAGTTGGTTGGCCAATTTTTTTTAAGGATTACTGTTTATGTATTGGTATTATAAAACCACTATTTTTAAATTGTCTTTTTAATTTTAGTCCTGAGCTACGATATTGAGGTTTCTGTAAACATCTGTATAGCCCAAAGTTTGTTGTGTGCCATGACACAAAGATGGCCAAATAAAAAAAAAAGGTGGTTTTGCTTGTATGAATAGGCTACCTTAAGATAATCACTCAAAAAAACAAAAAAAAACTTTAGACCACTTGAGATGGATCAACCAAAATATGCAGTCCAAAAGAGATCTGCATATGCAAATGTCTGCAAATGTCTCACTAAAAATGCTTTTATTTAATAATAGCCACAGAGATACATTCAGATGTTTCAGTCTTCTTCAGTCAGGACTTACCACTAAATCATTCAAACATGTTGACATATTTATCAATAATCATCAGTAATGGCTTTATACATGGGTTAAGTAATATATTTAAATATGTGTGTGCCAGATTAGGTCTGATAGACCACTTTATTTATTTATTTATTTCCTCTTTCTCATTTGTAAAAAATGTTTTCATATATTTCAACTTTAAGTATAATCAACTTGGTTGTACACATCATTTAAACTTACATTATATTAAGCTGATTGTTTAATCTTGTATATAATTTATGAAAAGTTGAAATTGCTTACATCTACAATACACCCCCTAATTTTTCCCCTAATTCAAAAAATTTTGAATTAAATTAATCGAATTAATTAATCCCCCCCAATTAATCACCTAATTCAACTTAAAAACTTTTAGTATAATCAAATTGGCCGTTAAGTTCTTTCAGCTCATTTTAATATATATATATATAGCCTATAATTAAATATTGTATAACAAAAAAAAAAGGGTTAAATTATTTTGATGAGTTAAAGTAATAGAAAAACATATGTTGTCATGACTTACATATCCTTTTGTTCTTTTCTTTTTTCAGTGTATTAATATCCAGCTGTATTGGTGCTATTGTCTGCTCATATCAGCAGAACTGGTCGTGTGCATTAGTGCATGTTTAGTATGTAGTTTCACACAGGTGCTGGTTTGACTTAAGCACAGCTTGCTACAGGATTAAATGAGCTTTTAGTCTCTCCAAAGACTGTAGCCTTTGTTATGTGTGTCTCCTGTGAATGTGAAAACAAGAATCAGCTCAGTCCACAGGCATGAGCATTATGTGTTCTGAAATATTTAAGGGTGTTATTTTCCAAATGGTGACATGGCAGGCAGGGAAAAACCTCTCTGTGTGTGTGTGTGTGTGTGTGTGTGTGTGTGTGTGTGTATGTGTGCTCGTGTTTATATTACATTGTGGGGACCAAATGTCCCCACAAGTATAGTAAAACCTGAAATCACCTACATTGTGGGGACCAGCCAGCGGTCCCCATGAGGAGAACAGCGTATAAATCACACTAAGTAATGTTTTTTGAAAATGTAAAAATGCAGCATGTCTCCTGTGATGGGTAGGTTTAGGGACAGGGGCAGTGTAAGGGCACAGAATATATAGTTTGTACCGTCTAAAAACCATTACGCCTATGGAGAGTCCCCACAAAGATAGCGAACCAGACATGTGTGTGTGTGTGTGTGTATGTTCACTGGGAAAATACAAAGACATGCAAATAAGTCATCCATGAATGTGAATGTGTGTATGTTCGTGTGTGTTGCCCTGTGGTCAGAGATGAGAGACTCCAACACCCCGAGACCCTACAGAGGACAAGCGCTATAGATAACCCTGATCTAAACTCTACCCCTAAAACAATCTTATGCCAGGTTTTATTACAAAAGGAAAATGATATCTAAGTACACACACACACACACATAGTTATTATCAGTAATCATTTATTAATGACAGTATTAATATTTTAAACATGCATGAAAGTAATTTTGCAGAGGCGTTTAGTTCTACGCAGTATCATTTACATTTTGTAAAGTGTCTTGCAGTAGTCTTGCAGATCTTCAAAGAGATCTGCAAGCAGTACGGAAAAATTATGTTTATTACTATTAACACGATTTTGATGTAAATGAATGTGACAGCAATTTAGTTAATTGCAGTTACAAAAAAGAGAATAACTTGATTGCTGTTGCATTTTGTATGTTTGTTGAACTAATACGCTGTTAAACTATAATAACTGTTACAGTTCTGAAAATATTTTACACCTAAGAACAATAACAATTTGTTATTTAAGGATTAGGAAATCAAATGAGGTTTTAAAGCCTCAATCCCATATCAAATGCTCAAAAGGTTTTGGAAGCAGACCTGAATTGACCCAACCTGTTAAATTTCTCAGCAATGCTTCAAGTCGAATGTTGGTGAGATGTTACAAAATCTAACAACATGCAGAAAGCCTGTAAACTCCACTGTGTCAGCATTTGACTAAAAAAAAGAGTCAGAACAAATACTGTTATTTTACCATTGTATTTTTTTCTCTTGGAAAAAAAGAACTGTATACATCCACACAACTGATCCTGCATGCTCTTCTTCATTCCTATATAAAATCGGTTCACTTTGTTCATCTGTTTATGCATGCACTATTTGCTTTCGCTCCACGTTGGAATTCAGAAGATCAAGAGTTTCATGAACGCCTTTTGTAGTTTTTTGTGACTCAATCATGCAGTTCAATCCATCCACACATACAGTACAACCACGCAGAAGAAATGAAAGAGCCATTCATCTCTGCCCTCAGTCTGCAAACCATTATGTGTGTGTTTGGATCCAAAATATGCATGACAAATGTACGAGCGATTTTGCATTTTTCTTTAAAAACAACATCCTTTTTTTGTGCCAGTGCATTCATTATGACACGGGCAACACTTTATTTTATATTCCTGCTCTGTATGCACATTCTATATACTTATTTTAATAACTGGGTTTGAACTTAACCTTTATAGTTAGCGTTTTAGTAGCCTACTTTGGGTGAGTACTCAGTTAGTCCACATACTGTAAAATACTCTGCAAGCAAGACATTTGTCATATTTAAAATGATTACAAACACATAAGAGAGGAAAAGATGAACTGAGAAATAAAGTACAAAGTAATGATGAAACTGGTAATAGAACCAGTTTACTCCTGGTTTAAAGATGATCGATCACAAGTAGACGAGGGAGACAAATTCCCGTTTACACCCGGTGTTTTAATCCATCTCTTTTGTCCACTTTCAGCCACTTCTGAAAAGAAGTTTAACAAAGTTTAAATCCCGTCTGGCTAGCGCGCTTACACGCTTACATCCATAATGTTCACACATGCAGTCAGTAGGCGGAGAAAAGATTTTCTGCTGTTCGAACGCATTTGACTACATGAGCATCTACAATGTGAAAGTAATCTGGTCGAATGCGTTTTCGACGACCTCTGGAAGTGGTTGAAAGTGGACAAGCTCAAAATGTTTTAGACCCCCTTTACACCTGTATTTAGCGACGTCCACTTGTGATCCGATCCACCAAAACGCATCTTAAAGGGGCCATAATGCCCCTTTTTTTACAATACGTAAAATAAGTTTCTGATGTCCCCAGAGTGTGTGTGTGAAGTTTCAGCTCAAAATAACCCACAGATATTTATAGCACTTTTTGAGGGTGAGCATAAAGGCGCAGTTTTTGTGTGTGTCCCTTTAAATGCAAATGAGCTGCTGCTCCCGGCACAGTAGGCAGAGCTTCAAGAGCTTGTGTGTGTGTGTGTGTGTGTGTGTGTGTGTGTGTGTGTGTGTGTGTGTGTGTGTGTGTGTGTGTGTGTGTGTGTGTGTAGCAGCTCTGATTACCTCTCACAGACACACTGAACATTTCTAAAACCTTTGGCCTTTAATGTTCAAATCGGAGTAGACAAAGACGGAGAGACTCAAGAAGAAGTGACAACATGTAGAAACAACAGGACACATCTGAATGGTTAGTTGATGAATTTATGTAGCTGATGTGGAGTTATCTATCTTCTAGTCATTGATTAGCATATTCTGTCATAATAATCTATAAATCGAGCCCCTAGGGCGGGGTTTAAATCAATTTTAGGGTTAGTGATGTCACTAACAAGCTATTTGTAGTCCATACCAGTCGTTTGTTGTAGTCCTTAAACGATTTCTGTCAAATAAAATATCTCCCTTTGCTTTGAACTTTAGCGGTGTAACTTTGCAGATGTTTTTTTTATGCTCAAACAGCAACATTACACACTAACTAAAGTTAAAAAAGTGAAATCATAATCAACCAGCCCTTTAATAGCCGGTGTAAACAGGAGCTCACAGAGACTGTATCGCCTGATAGTGTTGCTGAGTTTGCTGAAAGACATGGATATTATCAGTGTTTCGGTCAGCTCTTCCATGCAATCCGAGCCAACGGAGAAAACTTGGATTGTCATGCTGAAGCCCTCGACTCCATGAATACCACTGATAAAACCTGTGTCACCTTTCACTGAGCTTGTTGTCTAAACAGTGCAGACATACAGTAATCTGCAGAAATGCACTTACAATACAATCATAACAAAATAAAAACATTTCTTTTCATTACAGTGCTTTAAAGTGCCACTATTATGCATTTTCGAAAATTCCCTTTCATGTAGTTTGTAATAGAGCTGGTTGTGACTGTAAAAGATCTCCAAAGTTTCACAGATCAAAGTGCAGATTGAGATTGAGTGATGTGCATAATGCCAGTCTATGTTCTTCATCGGCTGCCGTGGACAACGTCTACTTTGACCCTCAAACTCTGTAGTTTATCTGAGACTGGAAGAGTTTGGTTCGTGTTGTTCATGTGGAGAAGACGCTGTTTTCTGCTGACAAAGCAAATCCACTTTGATGAGATTGAAACGGTAAAACCGACGCCATCGTCACTGTTCGTATCACTGAGTATCAGGAGCTGAGGAAGATCCAGAGCTGAAACGCAGATATGATAATGAGCGTTTGGTTTCTGACACGGTTGACCAATCACAGCAGACTGGGCCATCTGACCAATCAGAGCAGAGCAGCTCTCAGAGAGGCGGGGTTTAGAGAGACTGAATCATTGATGAACCGTTTCAGACACTGAGAGAAAAGAGCTGATGCTGCAGTGGATATTATGAGGAAATGAAAGTGTTTTTTGACCTTGGATGCGTGTAAACCATAAGGAATCTTTAAAATAGCATAATAGGGGCATTTTAATGGAAGTCTATAAAATTCGTTCCAGTTCAAAAATCAATGGCAAGTTATTTTTTTTTGTGTACATTTTTAGTTTGTTCTGAAATCTGATTATGCTGTCAAGTGCCAATTCAAAGACAATAAAAATGTATTTTATTTAACTGTTTCTTCTGAAAACTCCTCCTGTTTTACTTCAAAATTGACCATAGGCTACTTCATGTATTCTTCACAAGTCATGTCAAATATAACAAAGAGAGAAAATGGAATGGGAACAGAATAGCATTCCTTCTTTCTTCCCCTTTATGTCTGTCAGTCATTCCTCTGGTGGCGCCAGGTTTCCACTCCTCCAGCACAAAAGAGGCTGATGTTTTCAGAACCGCTCTGTGTCACTCAAGCATTGCTGCCATATAAACACATAAAGCCAATTCAGACCAAGTTACTACATAAACACAGTGATCAGGTTGCGTTCTCACCCACTCACTCGCCCATCACCCCGACCTTGTGTTTCACAGAACATTATGTGCAAGAACTACGTCTATCAGCATTCCAGAGACCGAGAAGTCTTGCATGACAGAACCACACAAAATCCAAAGAAAAAACACAACACACAATATCAGTACTTGATTCTATTACCTACTGCATAATGCACAATAATAAACACATGCATCAGACTGATCCAGCTTTTTTAAGATGCTGTGTAAAGTTAAAATTAGTTCAACTTTTGAAACCGTGTCTTGTGACCCTTCGTTCTGTTCCATTGCGTCTGTTTGTGAACACAAGAATGTCCTGTGTGAACACACACTTGTATTGTTAGAAAATATGTTCTACAATTTACACAATAGAGTATTATATTTAATAATAAGTCGATGAGCAGGTCATATTTAAATGAGACTATTAGGAATAGGCCTGTTTAGAATGACGTACAATCTCAAGGTCTTAGATCATAATTTGATCAACTAATGTTTACTGTTTTTTGTCTGTTTGTTTTTTGCTCACTGGGATTTCCAGTGTTTCACCAACTACATTTTGTGCCTTATTTATGAAACAAGAATAAAATGAAATTTCGGATTTTGATTGACGTCTCAACAAGGCTGCGTTTTTATTGAAATAACTGTTTTCTATGTGTATATGTCCTGTGATCAACGCTGAATTTTCAGCATCATTACTCCAGTCTTCTGTGTCATATGATCCTTCAGAAATCATTCTAATATGATGATTTGATGCTCAAGATTATTATTAATGTTGAAAACAGCTGTGCTGCTTCATATTTCCGTGGAAACCATAATACACTTGATCAGGATTCTCTGATGAATAGAAAGGTCAAAAGGACAGCATTTATTAGATTTGTTTTATAACAATATAAAAGTCTTTACCGTCACTTTTGATCAATTTAATGCTGAAATCTTCAGCAAAATCTTGCTGAATAAATGTATTAATTTCTTTGAAATGGCAGTGTAAGTATATGTGTATTAATGTACTGTATGCGTCTGTTTAATAGTTATTTGATCAATTTACACAGAAATGTGCTTTTGCTTCATTAATTCATTCAATTGAATGTATTGTTCTCACAGCTTTGTTTTCATTCCAGTCAAATTAAACATGGCGTCTACCCGGAATAAGGTCCATATATTTTGAAGTTCGAATATCTTCAGTTTACTGGGTTGTGACTTTGGAACGTCTCTAGCACAGATTTCCGAGCTGTTTGGAAATGAAATATCCTTTCATAGTTTGCCAAATGTAAGATCATCAATATTTTATCTCGGCTGAGGTTGTGATTAGATCATTGGCAGTATTTCTGTGACTCTCGGTTCACGTTCATGTCTTGAGAAGCCAAAGCCAAGGTCAAAGTGAAACTCACCCTCTCTCACACATTCATCATGTCTCCCCAACCCCCTGCTTTTTATGAGATTTCTCATCTATCCCTTCTCTCATTTTGCTCTTGTTAAACGGTGGCCGTGGATGGACAGAGGGAGGAGAAGAACGAGAGAATGAGAGGCACATTTGGGGGATTCACTCCATTCAGTAGGAGGAATGGGCAATAAAATCTGCCCCGTTTTAGCTGTGTTTCTCTCATTTTTTACAAGTGGAGAGTGAGGGACAGCTGGTGCTGGTGTGAATGGCTGGCCAAGGTGACTCTGCCAATAAAGAGCCGGTCAGGCAAGCCTCGGGCTTCGGTCAGGCCACAGACGCGCTTTACGGGGGATCTCGAGACTGGACCTCTAGTAAAAAGCCAGTCATCCAGGCCTGAGGAATTTAGGGTCCAGGAAACAAGAGCTTGAGGGGGGAAAGGGTGTCTAGAGGTGAAAGTTGAACCGAGTAGCGTGGACTTATACAACACTGGATTCACACGGTGGTGTTTAAACTGGGCAAAGTGTGTTATATTATATGTTTGCGCCTGTATGGCTGCTTTCCAGGATGTTTCTGAAACTGACTGGTGCCATTTGGGCGCGTGACAGCGAGTTGAACACATGCTGAGGTGTCAGTCAAAGCATGCTATTTATTCATCCAGTAACACTTTACAAAAGGGTTTCCATTGGATTGTTACTTTAGTTTACATTAACTAGCAATGAACAATAATTCTACAGCATTCCTTCATGCACTGTGAATAACACGAACAAACAATGATCAATTGTACTTTTATTAACTGTAACATATTAGTGGTGTAAGAAGTCACGGTTCGATACGAGTTCGATACAACAGGAAAAGCTGTTCATTCATCTGTCGTGTTGCTTCATTTTTCTCATCTCTCTTCTCTTTCAGCACTCAATGTGCTCTCATAATATTTGTCTTTGAGCTCTGACCCCTGGACAGAGGCTTCCTAATGCATTTGACAACTTCATGCTTATTCTCTTACATTCTTGATAACTTAAAGAGGACATATTATTGCCCTTTTTCAAAGTCTTGATGTTGTTTTTGGGCTCTACTAAAACAGGTTTTCATGCTTGAATTTTCAAAACCACATTATTTTCCTAATATTTAACATTGTTAATATTTAATATATTTAACATATTCTCTTCCTAGTCTGGGGTGTGTTTCCCGAAAGCATCGTTAGCTAACTATGGTCACGAGTTCCGTCGTTATCAGAAGTTCAACGAGTCTGTTTCCCGAAAACATTGTTTCAACAAACATTCACAAACAGCATCGCAGAGTTGTGTGTTTGGAACGACAGATGTCGACCTGCGGTTAGAAGCAGTTTCGTGTTTGCATGACATGTGGACTTACATAGATGATGCTCTTGAGCAAAATATGCAAGCTGACATTCAGTTCAATATATATCTTATATTTTGAATGCAAACACATTTAAATGACATCCTTTAGGTTGTCAAGAGATTTAAGCACCATTTTTGTAGAGAGCGCATGTGCGAACATGTTCTAGTATGTAAGAACGACCCTATGATTGAATATGGAAATAAAGCAAAATTATTAGTCATCAGATGCCATGTCTGTAATTTATAGCAAAAGTCTGGCTTTAATTTGATCTCAAACCAATTCATTAAAATAAGTTATTACTCCACCACTTGTGACATTGTTAACCTGTGGTTGAACGACTCATTTGCGACAATACAGTTTCGGAAAACAGCTAGTTGACTAGTTGATGTCTTCAACGAAGCATCGCACAATGGCAGTTAAGCAGTGAGTTATGTCGTTGTACGGGAAACACACCCCAGGTTAGTTACTGTCTCTATGAAGCCCCTCCTTCTGAAAAGCACACTGTGCTCTGATTGGTCGGCTGGATCAGTGTGTTGTGATTGGTCAACAGCTTCGAGTGTGTTTGGGAAATGTCCCGCCCCTTATCATAACCGCCAGTTTAACACACTACTAACTAACCCAACCAGGCCCCGCCCCTTTATTCTGCGTATGAATTATTTAAATGAAGAATATTGTGACGTGTTCGTTCCCAAAAGAAACTCAAGACTACAATGGAGGCGTTTCAGGAGTTCAGAAACACTGACACTGATATAGAGAATAATCCCGCTGGAGGGACTTTGTGCTTTGTAACTTGAACAGCAACAGTACACACTAAAGAAAAGTTAAACATGTAAAAAAGCATAATAGGTCCCTTTAATATTCTTTAAAATGGCAACCCACCTGAATTCAACTCATTATTTTTGACGATGCACCCAATAATGTTATATAATCAAGAATGCGCCATAAACTCACCAATCAAAAATATGTGAAGGTGAAAGTGGCTTTGTTGTTTAAGAGTAAGTACATGTTTTGAAGAGTGAAGTGATGTTTGCCAGTTAAATCTTGCCTGTAGGGATTGAGGATTTGGAAAACCAATAGAGATTCTTGTCTTAGTAATCATCTCTAAATATCTTGTCCTTTTCTTCCTGATGTCTGCAGCGGTGGAGACCCAGAGCACAAGCTCAGAGGAGATGGTTCCCAGTTCTCCTTCTCCACCTCCTCCTCCTCGCATCTATAAACCCTGCTTCGTGTGCCAGGACAAATCCTCTGGCTATCATTATGGAGTGAGCTCTTGTGAGGGCTGCAAGGTACACACTCTTAGAACTGACCAGTCTGACTTCTGGCCTTTTAGACAGCGTTCCCATCAGGAGATCATCACGTGGATGTAGTTTTCATTCATTTGTTTTCATTTTTAGTTTTAATTAAATGTGATGAATTGAACAGCTCGTAAACATAGTTTATCGCTAGATTTATTTATTTTTTTAGTTATTTCTCCTTATATAGAACCTTTTAGCATAAAGGATTCTTTAATTTTGAGAAAAGAACCCTAGCATTCTATTTATAACCCAAGTGGTACTTTATATTTTTTTTGTCAAATTAATATATTTATGTTTTGCTTCAAACCTTACATTTAAATGTAAACATTAATCAAAAATGCTATTTGTTTTCACAAAGACATTCATTAAAAAAATAAGACAAATAAGACAGTTCTATTACACAGTGTTTACATTTGTTTACATTATAACAGCACATTATAACAGCAAGTAGAGGTCATGGTTTGAGTGCTGCCATCTAGTGTTTCTGTCGAGTTGAAGAATGTTGATTTCATTCACACATCTATAGTGCCCTCTGCTGACTGCCGTGAACTTCAGCAATCTGCTCACTGTTAGACATAAGCTTATGAGTTATTGTCATAAACTCAGCTCCATGTAAATCACAAAGGATTCAAACTTCTTAAAACTTAAATACTTATATTTCTTTGTTTCTCTCTCTCTCTCTCAGGGTTTTTTCCGTCGCAGTATCCAGAAGAACATGGTGTACACCTGCCACAGAGACAAAAACTGCCAGATCAACAAGGTGACGCGTAACCGCTGTCAGTACTGCCGGCTGCAGAAGTGCTTCGAGGTCGGCATGTCGAAGGAAGGTAAACCTCAGAGTTTACATCATCAACTATACACTTCTCAGATCACAACACTGATGAAGACAGTCAGTTAACAAGTCTGTGACTGTGTGTCTTGGCATGAAGAAAACTGCACCTCGAGATCAACTCACTGCTGGTTCCAACATGTGCTTTTTATATACAGCATATTCAATTTGTGTTTGAACACTCATATTATTTTTGTTGTTGTTCTTCTTTTAGCAGTGCGGAACGACAGGAATAAGAAAAAGAAGGACGTAAAAGAGGAGGTGGTTCTTCCAGAAAGCTATGAGCTGAGTGGAGAACTGGAAGAACTGGTTAATAAAGTGAGCAAAGCGCACAGGGAAACCTTCCCTTCACTGTGTCAGCTGGGAAAATACACGACCGTGAGTCCTGAGTCAGTTCATTCTCACACACCTCCTTCTGTCTGGCAGATTCATAAACACCGCGGGTGCAATATTTCACAACATCACACACACACGTCCATTGAACCACAGAAAAAATCGAGAGTGCTTTTTTATTAAGAGACAGAGACTCCACTTGGTTAACATTTTTATGAATGAATAATGGGTATCTTTGATGGTGTGACTAACCCAGTCACTATTTATCACATCTTTTGCAGTTTACTTAAATCCTGTGTGACAAATGAATTATTAGAAGTTCAGAGAAACGTTTTAGTTTCTCTCTTAAGGTCATAGATAGCCTTTAGTATGTATACTAGAATTACAAATCTGTACAAATATATTTCAATGTCAAATATGTCCCACATACTCACATAACTGTGTGTAATTGTTTATTTATTCTAACAAAATAAATGCAAATAAAAAGAATACTAGAATACTAGTACTATTACTACTATAAAACTAAATAACAGAATTGCATTGTGACTAGTTAAAACCAGACACTTAAACCTCAACTGACAACATATAAAATAACATACATCTGTCTGTCTGTCTATCTATCTATATGAAACATATGTATATGGTCACTGCTATAAATGTTTCTTGAGTGCTTTGAGTTACACTCAATGTCAGATGAAAGTATAAACTCAGCACCAGTAATAAACGTAAACACCAGTAGGGTAATAAAACATTCTCAATTATATATATACACTCACCGGCCACTTTATTAGGTACCCCATGCTAGTAACGGGTTGGACCCCCTTTTGCCTTCAGAACTGCCTCAATTCTTCGTGGCATAGATTCAACAAGGTGCTGGAAGCATTCCTCAGGGAGTTTGGTCCATATTGACATGATGGCATCACACAGTTGCCGCAGATTTGTCGGCTGCACATCCATGATGCGAATCTCCCGTTCCACCACATCCCAAAGATGCTCTATTGGATTGAGATCTGGTGACTGTGGAGGCCATTTGAGTACAGCGAACTCATTGTCATGTTCAAGAAACCAGTCTGAGATGATTCCAGCTTTATGACATGGCGCATTATCCTGCTGAAAGTAGCCATCAGAAGTTGGGTACATTGTGGTCATAAAGGGATGGACATGGTCAGCAACAATACTCAGGTAGGCTGTGGCGTTGCAACGATGCTCAATTGGTACCAAGGGGCCCAAAGAGTGCCAAGAAAATATTCCCCACACCATGACACCACCACCACCAGCCTGAACCGTTGATACAAGGCAGGATGGATCCATGCTTTCATGTTGTAGACGCCAAATTCTGACCCTACCATCCGAATGTCGCAGCAGAAATCGAGACTCAACAGACCAGGCAACGTTTTTCCAATCTTCTATTGTCCAATTTCGATGAGCTTGTGCAAATTGTAGCCTCAGTTTCCTGTTCTTAGCTGAAAGGAGTGGCACCCGGTGTGGTCTTCTGCTGCTGTAGCCCATCTGCCTCAAAGTTCGACGTACTGTGCGTTCAGAGATGCTCTTCTGCCCACCTTGGTTGTAACGGGTGGTTATTTGAGTCACTGTTGCCCTTCTATCAGCTCGAACCAGTCTGGCCATTCTCCTCTGACCTCTGGCATCAACAAGGCATTTCCGCCCACAGAACTGCCGCTCACTGGATGTTTTTTCTTTTTCGGACCATTCTCTGTAAACCCTAGAGATGGTTGTGCGTGAAAATCCCAGTAGATTAGCAGTTTCTGAAATACTCAGACCAGCCCTTCTGGCACCAACAATCATGCCACGTTCAAAGTCACTCAAATCACCTTTCTTCCCCATACTGATGCTCGGTTTGAACTGCAGGAGATTGTCTTGACCATGTCTACATGCCTAAATGCACTGAGTTGCCGCCATGTGATTGGCTGCTTAGAAATTAAGTGTTAACGAGCAGTTGGACAGGTGTACCTAATAAAGTGGCCGGTGAGTGTATATTTGACCTGTATAAATAATTTCATAATATCTGTATGCTATTACAACTAGACATAATTGCAACTGACCAGGTCTTGAAATAAATTATTACTAGATTGAAGTAACATCTAAATTAAAATATATAAATGAAATATGAGCCTGGGATTTTCATTAGTTAAAATTTGCATTGTAGATTTATTCCATGTAAATTATTAGTTAGAACTGCATTATAGATATCTGCATTGTGAATTATTAATAGTCAAAATTCTCAACTGACTAGTCAAAACTGAAGTGTGAATAGTAACACTGAATGCATTAAAAATGCCCTGTTCATCTGCTATATAGCCTATCTCATAAGCATTCACTGCTGCTCTACATCCACACACTCATGTTTTTATGAATTGTCTATCAGTGATTTACCAACGATTGCTGTTTCAGAGATATTGGTTCAGTTGAATGGGAATGCATGGAGAAGTGTGCTCAGTTTTCCGGTTTTCCTCTGTTTCAGAACTCCAGTGCGGATCACAGGGTTCAGCTGGATCTTGGACTGTGGGATAAGTTCAGTGAACTCTCCACAAAGTGCATTATAAAGATTGTGGAGTTTGCCAAACGTCTGCCAGGTTTTACTTCACTCACCATTGCAGACCAGATCACCTTACTGAAATCTGCCTGCCTTGATATACTGGTAAATACAACAGAAACTATATTATTAAAAACCAACAAAAACAGCTAGATGTAGCACAGTGCAAGTGGATAGAATGCATTATTTTAAAAGTTTTTCGTTTAGATGCAACCTCTTACTTCAGTTCATATGGTGCAGGATGCTGAAAAAACAACGACACATTTGGCCTCTTTATATATACAGTATGTATTTCTTAATTGTCAACTTCAACTCTCTTAGATTCACTTTGTCTTGATGCTTTGTTTCCTGCAGATGTTGCGTATTTGTACTCGCTACACTCCAGAGCAGGACACTATGACCTTCTCGGATGGACTGACCCTCAACAGAACACAGATGCACAACGCTGGGTTCGGGCCGCTCACAGACCTGGTGTTTGCTTTCGCTGGGCAGCTCCTGCCTCTGGAGATGGACGACACTGAGACCGGGCTCCTGAGTGCCATCTGCCTCATCTGTGGAGGTGCTGCGGCCCCGCCTTCATCAGGCACTTTAGCTCTTAGAATTTATGCATAGAAATCGAATTGCATAGGGAAACATTAAATTGGGTTAACCATGCATAATTGTTTAGGTCCTTGCACAAAATGTGAGTCTGAAATTTTTGTAGGAGTTTTTTCATATTTGTCATTCGGTGGCTATGAATTGTCAAAACACTATTCAAAATGCTTGCTACGGATGCAAAAAACGCAGAAAATCGAACCCGATCAGAATTTTTTTATGACGGACGAAAGTTTCAGAGGCAGTGTGTAAATGTGATTGACACAACGTGAGGTCGTATTTATTTTTTAACATGCGAAAATTTCGGACACAAATTTTGGACTCAGTGTGCAAGAACCTTTATAGTGAAAATTTTGTGAGCGAGTGAGTGAGTGAATAAGTGAGTGATTGAGTGAGTGAGTGAGTGAGTGAGAGCCTGAGTGTGTGAGTGATTGCCTGAGTGAGTGTGTGAGTGAGTGGTTGCCTGAGTGAGTGTGTGAGTGAGTGATTGCCTGAGTGAGTGAGTGAGTGAGTGAGTGAGTGAGTGAGTGAGTGAGTGAGTGTATGAGTGAGTGATTGCCTGAGTGTGTGAGTGAGTGGTTGCCTGAGTGAGTGTGTGAGTGAGTGATTGCCTGAGTGAGTGGTTGCCTGAGTGAGTGTGTGAGTGAGTGATTGCCTGAGTGAGTGAGTGAGTGAGTGAGTGAGTGAGTGTATGAGTGAGTGATTGCCTGAGTGAGTGAGTGAGTGAGTGATTGCCTGAGTGAGTGAGTGAGTGCCTGTGTGTGTGAGTGAGTGTGTGAGTGAGTGCCTGAGTGTGTGTGTGAGTGAGTGAGTGATTGCCTGAGTGAGTGCGTGAGTGAGTGAGTGCTTGAGTTAGTGAGTGAGTGATTGCCTGAGTGAGTGAGTGCCTGTGTGTGTGAGTGAGTGCCTAAGTGTATGAGTGTGTGTGTGAGTGATTGAGTGAGTGCCTGAGTGTATGAGTGAGTGTGTGAGTGAGTGATTGCCTGAGTGAGTGAGTGATTGCCTGAGTGAGTGAGTGTGTGATTGCCTGAGTGAGTGAGTGAGTGTGTGAGTGAGTGAGTGCCTAAGTGAGTGAGTGATTGCCTGAGTGAGTGAGTGCCTGAGTGTATGAGTGTGTGTGTGAGTGAGTGAGTGAGTGAGTGTGTGAGTGTGTGAGTGAGTGCCTGAGTGTATGAGTGAGTGTGTGAGTGAGTGAGTGAGTGATTGCCTGAGTGAGTGAGTGAGTGCCTGAGTGTATGAGTGTGTGTGTGTGAGTGAGTGAGTGAGTGAGTGTGTGAGTGTGTGAGTGAGTGAGTGATTGCCTGAGTGAGTGAGTGAGTGATTGCCTGAGTGAGTGAATGAGTGAGTGAGTGAGTTAGTGAGTGAGTGATTGCCTGAGTGAGTGAGTGATTGCCTGAGTGAGTGAATGGGTGAGTGAGTGAGTGAGTGAATGCCTGAGTGAGTGAATGAGTGAGTGAGTGAGTGAGTGATTGCCTGAGTGAGTGAGTGTGTGAGTGAGTGAGTGCCTAAGTGAGTGAGTGATTGCCTGAGTGAGTGAGTGAGTGCGTGAGTGTATGAGTGTGTGTGTGAGTGAGTGAGTGAGTGTGTGAGTGAGTGCCTGAGTGTATGAGTGAGTGTGTGAGTGAGTGAGTGAGTGATTGCCTGAGTGAGTGAGTGAGTGAGTGAGTGATTGCCTGAGTGAGTGAGTGTGTGAGTGAGTGAGTGCCTAAGTGAGTGAGTGATTGCCTGAGTGAGTGAGTGAGTGTATGAGTGTGTGTGTGAGTGAGTGAGTGAGTGAGTGTGTGAGTGAGTGCCTGAGTGTATGAGTGAGTGTGTGAGTGAGTGAGTGAGTGAGTGATTGCCTGAGTGAGTGAGTGAGTGAGTGTGTGTGTGAGTGAGTGCCTGAGTGTATGAGTGTGTGTGTGAGTGAGTGAGTGTGTGAGTGAGTGAGTGAGTGAGTGAGTGATTGCCTGAGTGAGTGAGTGAGTGAGTGCCTGAGTGTATGAGTGTGTGTGTGAGTGAGTGAGTGTATGAGTGAGTGTGTGAGTGTGTGAGTGAGTGAGTGAGTGAGTGATTGCCTGAGTGAGTGAGTGAGTGATTGCCTGAGTGAGTGAGTGAGTGAGTGATTGCCTGAGTGAGTGAATGAGTGAGTGAGTGAGTGAGTGATTGCCTGAGTGAGGAAGTGCTTATTTTATCTCTTGAGTGCTATATTAATTTTATACACCTTCAGTAGTTGCTGCTTCAGTTGCCCTGTTTCTTTTATAAACATTTTGACTCCATGGTTGGTTTATTCCTTGTGTTGTTGTCAAACTCTGAGTGGCATGTCCTGCTCTTCTCTTACTGGTTGAATGAATAGACCGCATGGATCTGGAAGAGCCTCATCGTGTGGATCAGCTACAGGAACCTCTGCTAGAGGCGTTAAAGATCTACGCTCGCCGTCGACGTCCCAACAAACCTCACATGTTCCCACGGATGTTGATGAAGGTCACTGACCTCCGAGGCATCAGCACTAAAGGTAGACATTGTTCATGTCTGTATGGTTTACAATATAGTTTATGTGGTTTACTCAGTGTGCTAAAGTCATGGAACTTAAAGGAATAGTTCACTTAAAAATTTAAATTCATAATTTCATTAGCCAAACAGTTGATGGACCCCATTGACATCCATAGTATATATGTTTTCCTACAATGGAAGTCAATGGGGTCCAACAACTGTCTGGTTATCCACATTCTTCAAAATATCTTCTTTTGTGTTCAGCAGAAGAAAGAAATTCATACAAATTTGAGGGTGAGAAAATAATGACAGAAATTAAATTTTTAAATGAACTTTTCCCTCAACATTGTGTTATGTTTAAAATGTGCTTGACAGTGCCTGCGTTTTTAGAGTTATTAAAGGGTTTGTTCACCCAAAAATTCAAATTCTGTCAAAAATTACTCGCATATATCGTTCCAAGCCCGTAATCATGCATTCGTTCATCTTCGGAACACAAATGAAGATCTTTTTAATTAAATCTGAGCGCTTTCTGTCCCTTCATTGACAGCTACGCAACTGTTTTCAAGCTCCAGAAAGGTAGTAAAAACAACTTGTTTGATACATTTATTTAATTTATTTTTTGCACAAACAAAACCCTTGCTTCACTTTATAAAATTGAGGTTAAATTACTGGAGTCACATGGATTACTTTAATGATGTCTTTACTACCTTTCTGGGGCTTGAAAGTGGTAGTTGCGTAGGCTGTCAATGGAGGGACAGAAAGCTCTCCGAAGAATAGAAGTTTACTACAGAAACTATGACAACTTCTGTTTCTGAGGATCCTGGAAATGTGAAAAGGGTCGACTAGTCGTACTACCTACCTACTTGCTGCAAACTCTACCACAAGCTCATGATAAATATGTCAAATATGGACCTAAATTATGAGATCATGCTTGTGTGTCTCTGTTCAGGAGCGGAGCGAGCCATCACTCTGAAGATGGAGATCCCAGGCCCGATGCCTCCTCTGATCCGAGAGATGCTGGAGAACCCTGAGGCCTTTGAGGAGAAGTCTGACTCTAAAGACAATGAAGCTGCCGCCCCCCTGCCACCCCCCGCCATCCAGGCCATCAAACGCGAACGGGACGAGGAATCTGCCCTGGAGGACGAAGAAGACGAGGAGGACGAGAGTGTGGAGGAGGGACGGGACAGGGCAGGGGACAGTGATGATGAGGAATGGGGGATCCTGCAAGTGGACATGAGCGGAGCTAGAAAGAGTGTGTCAGGACGAGCGCAGTGACCGCTGGGCGACAGTATGTATGCGGGTCTGAGACATACACACAACAGCAGACAACTTTAGATTTTAGACACCTGAGCAGTTGATGCTTGTCCATCATTCAGACAGACAAACATCGTTTCCCATAATGACTTTATATGACACAAATAAGCATGCACAACTTTGCACATCAAGTTTCCCTCAACCATCCAAAAGCAAAAAAATACATCACAAAAACTGAGAAAAACATGCCAATGTTACAGTGTTTCTCTAACTGAATAGAGACTAGAGAAAGAAAGGCCATTATGCCATATCTGGATGTTACTTGGTATATGCATATTTTGTACTACATTTGGAGATGCCAAATATTTGAGAATGCATCCCAAAGCCTTGTTCTCTATAAGGGAAGCAATTTTCATGACTGTATATGGATGCATAATCAGAGCTGATCAATGAGAAAAGAGAAAAAACAACAAACAACCACATGACCAATTCAGTGGTCTAAAAAACTTTTTTTCTAGACATACATTTACTGCATAACTTTGTACTCTTGATGTTGCATTGTCTCAGATATATTACATTTTGTATATGCATACTTTTCAACAACTCTATTCTTCTTTCAGAGTGTTTTTATGTGTTTTTGAGTACATGCTTTTTACTAAACGCTCCAACAATATCCTACAGTCATTCTCTACATCTGAATTGACCATTTATACCAATTTAAGGGTTTGGGGCATTAGAAGATTATAAAATAATTGTTTTTAGGGTGATATTTTGAATTGAAATTGAAATTTTTAGATTTATAACATTACATCACATTCATTACATTACAAATCAAACTTTCTCTCAGGGCAAATCAAGGACCAAAGGTGCTCTACAGTCTCTCGATCAGAGCATGCGTGCACTAGCTATTCACAGACATGTAGATCTTCAGTTATACTGTATTATTACGCAAAATTTAACATTAAAAGCTGAAATGTAACATTTTACTCTGGGATCTAGAGTTACGTGGTTAGGTATTAAACACAATAAAAGCTACACTGATATGTTGTACAATGTAAGAGCTCTATAGTAATGTGTAAAATATGAGCCGAGCACATGTGCCGTGTACAAGCGATGTGCACTTTCAGTCCCATAACTGACTAAATGTTCCTTTGTAGGTAATGGGGGAATGCTAGTTAGCAGAATCTACCCTACACAGATCCAGCAGGACTTCAAGAAAGTGCTTTGCTCAGTTCTTTAACTCTTTCCCCGCCATTGACGGAATTTTCGTGTTTTCACTGTTATATGGTAGGGGGCGCTATTACACATCTTCTGAAAGAGTACTGAATCTCCTGATCAAAACACAGGAAACGAAGATGCAGAAACAAGCGCTAGCAAATGCATTCATATGCATAATGTAAAATAGCGTGATCATTAACATTAAACAGCATATAATTCAAACCTAATGAATGAAATGTCGACCCAGGACGATCTATAGGACTGTAAAGCTTTGATGGACTCGATGGACCTCGATCTACTCCATCTGTGTTTTGATTTTCTTTGATTTTTTTTTTTTTTTTTGGACGATTGTTCTTTATTAAATTTACCCACATTCAAGTATTGATAAAAAAAAAGAATGCATAAAGCTAGAATAAAGCAGGTACCTTTTTTCTTTAAAAGCAGAGGGTCTGTTCTTTCTTTTCGATATATTGCATGTTATATTGATACAACAAAATATTCTGGGAGCCATTAAACTTTCGTGAAAATTATCAAAAATGCTGGAGCTGGCTGGCAACGCTGGCGGGTAAAGAGTTAATAACTGTTTGTCAAATTAATACATTAAAATGAATGAAACATAACTGGATTTTAGACAACGTCAGTCAGTCAGAGTGATCAACATCATTATAAAAATGTAATCTCTCATAGAATACCCATACCAAAGAATAAAATCTAACTCAACCAACGATTTTTCTTTTTGTTAAAACTAATGAACAAAAAACAACTATAACATACTAAAATGTACTATGGTAAAACCATGTCAAGTGAGTTCAAACAGACTTCTGTTAGACTATGGTAATCATTCAGTATCATGGTATTACTGACTGTAAATATTAATGACAGAATATAGTCAAATAACATTTTATATAAAAATGAGATGAGATAAGACAAAAACCACCAAATACTGTGGTGTTATTTCCATAGTAATTCAAGGGTCTTTACAGAATACCATGGCACCATGTCTGAACAACATGCAACTGTAGTATTTGTTGGTGAGAGAGATGACAGAGGAGGGTGTTATGGTGATGAATGAGAGAACAGAACGTTAAGGACAATAATAGAAAAGGCAAACAAAATGATTCTTTTTTCCAGTGTCCTTTTTCATCCTTCCATCCCTGTTGAGGTTTGTGTGCGCCGCTGACAACAACATTATACCTCCTTACATGACAGAACAGTGTTACCAAAGCAACGTCATGAGCTTCTGATCGCTGCACATTCTGTGAGATATTGGAGATAGAGCCATACGCTTTAATGTTGAAAGAAGTGTGCATATATACTATTTGCTAAACTGTAAAGATATCTTCTTTCTACCGTTGTGTCACTGCAAACCGTTTCATTCGATGCAGCAACAGGAAATCTCAGTTTTTTTTTTGTTGTCTTTTAAAATATTTTTAAATATAAACATACACATTATAGGCTATACATGTACTTTTATTTATTGCTTATTTATCCTTGTCTTGTTACATTTTTGTTTTATCTGTAATCAGTGATGCATGTTATGAACCGGTTTTTAGACCGCTCGCATAATTCCTCGTGTGTCTCTATTGAGTGTGGAAGAGTGTTTTTTTGTATGTACCACCAATGTAATGATCAGCCACTGTTCAAATGTGGTTAGACAACAAAAATGAGATCATTTCAACTGAGCAAACCGAATGCATGATTACCACATAGTGTGCTGGATAAAGCTGCAGTGATCATCGAGTCCAGCAGCTTCATGTAATGCACTGATCCGGATACGTGACAGGGTAAATATGACCTGCAGCAGTAAACCGTGGTAAACCGTGGTAAACGAAATGATCTCTTCTAGTGTCTATACTTCCATTTCCAGACCAAAGCCAAGCGTGCAGTTTAAGTTCAGGCATGTACACGTGTCCAAATATGTTGTAAATACCAAGGGAACACAGCCATATCTCTGAAAATATGATAAAAGTCCCTGGAAATGCATTAACACTTCCGTGTCCATTTAATTTTGACAAATGTATAAATGTAGCAGTCCATGGCAACGTGTAATTCAAAAAGGCCGGAGGATATTACTGTTCTTGTGAATTGTCAGAGCAAATGTTTTTGATTTAGTTTTTCAGACTCAGTGTCTGTTTTGTACATTAAACATGAGAAATTGGATTTAACATCTGAGACTTTTGTTCTTTCTTTTAGTTTTCCTTCTTAAATAATGTTTACCTTTTGTGCTTATATTTTGTCATTTATTGCAGTAGAGTTCAAATTTTTCCTTGATGAAGAATGCTTTTTGTGGTGGTTTGGAATATGTGTATATTACATGTTTGTTCGTTTGCATTATTTGTTGCTAAATGTGTCATTTTATTTGTGACTGTCTCTCTTTTGGGTTTCGAAAAGGAAACGTGATGGGTCATTTAAGGCTTACAACAGCTAAGGAGAATTAACAAACAGGTTTATGGTTTAATGCACATTTGTAATTTTACAAAATGATCTGTTTTTTTTTCTTTTTCTTTGTTCTCCTAATATGGTGTTACAAAAGCAGCCTAGACGTGTTTACACGTCCCTGTTTCTTAGCAACACTTTTTAAATGTAATAGCATTTAACATTTGTTTGTATTCTCCCCAGAATTGTGTGTTTCATTGTTCTTAATATTTCTCTCAGTTATGTGCCTTGCAAAAATGTTTCAGTCGTCTTGCACAACTCTCGTGGAAACTGTTACAAGACTCTTTCTGTACATCCAAATGAAAATCCTTAATACAAAGACACAAGTGGTATTGATGACTTTAAATGATGTCCACATCATGTCTGGACTTCTTCTGTAAATGCATTTTCTGTATGTTTTCCAAATGTTATGATTTTATAAAGAAATTTCTCATCATACTCTGTATTGTCATGATTTCCTGATGAACTAAGAGGGGAAAATTGTTACGCTCCCTTATGTAATCTTTACCTTCACCGTGAGTTTGTTTCACAGATCCAGATTTTTCTTCCAAGACGTCCTCGTCTTATGCTGTGCCAGATTGATTCCTTTTATTTACCAATCAAAAAAACCTGTCTGATAACAGGAGCCCTCATTATTCTCCATTTTCCCATAGCATATCATCTCGGAGAGGTGCTTATTTAAAAAAATATTAGAGAATATTTAAAAAGTGGAAATGAAGTGCCTACCAGGTATTTAATAGTGGACATAACGTGTTTAACAGGAGGATTTTAAAGACAGGGTCAAGCAGCACAGCATCCATTTACAGTATGATTTTAATCATGTGCACTAAATATGTATTTGTTATTGCATAATGTTTTATATTTACTACTATACTCTGAGGTGCAAATAGTCAACCCGATCACACTAAATACGTGTCTATAGCACTGAGTAGGCCTATATACTGTATAACAACTAAAATACTGCTATTTTTAACTATTTTCTGCCAAATCGAAATTATTCAACTAATATTAAATACTGAAAATAACTACAAATCAATCAATCCAACACACTCCACAAAGGAGAACACTTACTGGACAGAAATTCAGTAGTCTTAATATGTCATGGATAAAGTATTTCACTAAAACAAAGCCATAGAGAAGTAACAGTGTGACTGAGACCTCTTGGTTATAACAATTTTAAAACATCAACCGAGTCCTCTTAATTTCAAGTGGGATTTATCTTATTTGAAATATACAAAATAAAACCTAGCTCTGCAGATCTCTAAACAATCACTGCGTTGGAGACCACTGTCTCTCAGGTCACTCTTCCACCGAGAGTCGAGACTATACTCGGCCGTTACCAGAACAGTGATTCGCTGTGTTAACTAACACTTTTTAGTAAACTTTACTTAATGTCTTTACTTAATTGTAAAAATATGTACTACTAGGATTTGTTTACTAAAAAAAAAGAAAACAAAAGTAAAGATTAATTGGTTAGTTGAGTGCGGTTTTTGAGGCGGGAAAATCTTTGTGAAAATGAGTGGACTTTTCACTCATTTCCTCCACTTCTGCAGTTATTTTTCTCTGTTTGCATTCATTCATTTCTCTGTTTTCATGTCTTTTACTTGATTTAACAGTGTAGTTTATAAATATGGATATTTTTCTAACAAAAACGCATGGCTTCTCTTCAGAGGGCCTTTATTAACCCCTGGAGTCGCATGGATGACTATGATGGATGCGCTTTTTTTGGGCTTCAAAATCTAAGTTACCATTCATTGCAATTATAAAGCTTATTTTTTAATATAACTCTGATTGTGTTTGGCTGAAAGAAGAAAGTCACATAGCCTACACCTATGACTTGACTTACTCACTTGGTGAGTAAATTATGGGAAAATATTTGGGTGAATAAACCCTTTAAGCACAACATTAAAAGTTATACTCTTGAAGTGTCACACAACAGGACAAAGCAATATTGAATTGATCCACCTTATTATTATTAGTATTATTTAATAAGAAATATGACATATGAAAGAGCTACTATTCTGGAAGAGATTTTATTAAGAATAGGCAGTCGGCATATAGAGTCCGTGTCTGTTGACATTAAACAGACTTACATGTGAGATACAGTATGTGTCTTGTTTTAGACTCATTGAAACCACAGGAAATATGGTGATGGAAATTTTGGTTAGGAAGATCATTATAATGAATAGAGAACAAACAGGATAAGACTAATTAAATCACTGCCATAATGAAGGTTCTTTGAACAGAGATCAATAATGTGCTGTACAGACTAAAACTAGGTCCATACATTATACCGTTTTACAAGCTATAGCTTTTAACAACCTCATTTATCTGACCACCGCAAGGGCTGTTTCCATAGTAACTTAACATGTTATGGGGTTCTGCTGTATATTTTATTCCTTAGGTTTATGTGCTTCTGTCTTCATGTATAATTGATATGCTAGAAATAGCGCTACTGTAATTTAATGCAAAACAGTAAGTACATGCGGAGGACAAAAGGTGTTTTTTTTTAACCTTGTTTATTTCCTTTCCAAGCATTTTGTGCTTGAACTTTAAATTTATCTGTGTGTAAGATTAAGTCTCAAACCTGTTGACAGTATTTTACAGTAGTTTTTTAGTCTTGTTTCAGTGCAGGAAAAATGATGGAAGGAATAAGTTTGGCATAAACTTGCTGATCTAGGAAAGGACAGATGCTCGAGGTTCAAAGATAAAGACATTCTGGGACCTCAATGCCTTCTATGTGTCTGAAGGTTAAAGGTGAAGGAGCAGAGGACCATCACTCCACCTGTGTTTAAAGGTTCAGAGGGGACAGTAAAACGTGGCGTTCACCACAATCGATTTCACAATGAGAGAGAAAGAGTTCAGGACAGGAGTGGAGGAGAACGAGATGGCAGATAATAGAAGGGCAAAACAAAACATAAAGGAGAAAAAGATATATAGATAAAGACAGATATTATGTAAAATCAAATAAACAGGGTTCTACAAGAGACTATAATTATTCATAAGTTGGAAGTGGTTGAATTTGTAATATTTCTATGTGGGCTCGATTTTTTTATGCTTTTGGTACTTAGAGGTCACTTTAAAAAAACAAAAAAAGATTTTTAAGGCCAACTCTTTTAAATAAATTTAAAAAATGTTTATCGTCGCATTTTGTCAGTGATACAAACACTCTTGACTTGTTTTCAATAGAATTTGAATTTAAATCATTAAGCATTAACCAATACATTTTTAAGCCTGATCCATTATTTAAGCCTGATTCATTATCTTGCCTTGACAAATCCTTAATGTCGAATTGAGTCATTATAACTCAAATAAATAAATATACAATATACACATGCATGTTGAAAATGACAAAAACAACAGCATACAATAGCATACTATATATATATATATATATATATATATATATATATATACTGTTGTTTTTTTCTTGGAATTTCCGGTCCAACCAGCCTGAGGACATATTTTAGATCAAGGATGGATAGCATAACAGCATCACACACTGAGAAGAGAACAAACAGTGACAAACTCTTAAGATAAAGTGTTTATTTGTTAAATAAATAAAAATCTAAAATGGAGAACTGATTATTTAAATGCACTTATGTAATTGTCAGGTAATACAGAACAACCAACCCACAACCAGCACACCTATCTAAACAAAGAGATCACATTATTAACAGAGAAAACAAAAGTGAAATCAAAAGCTAAACTGTCTCCAGTAAAGATCGGAATCAGTACCATCTTTCCTCCTCTATCAACTCGTCTGATCAGAAACACTCAACTTGCTCCCTCAAAATCAAAAAAGACTAATTTCTGCTACATCAAATATCATTCATTCCCATTATTTTAAATATAAACTTTGTATTATAGCACTCTGTAAGGCATTTCTCTGTCATACGGAACTGATTTTCTTGCTGAACATGCAATATGTGGCATATCTAGACATCATCATTTACATCACCCTTCTCTTAATGGAGACTCATACTGACAGACACTTTCACACTACTGGAACTACCACAGACCGCAATCTTGGCATCTATTAAATGACATAATAAGCCAGCTCAGAAAACTCTTTTGATATTTCACACTGATCAGAAGCACATGATCTTCATGCACTGATGTAAACACAGGTTTCTTCTGTCCACCTCTTGTTCACCTCAAGGGGGCGTGAGCAAGACCACTGTAAGGAAAGGCAGAGAACGTCTCGGTTACGAATGTAACCCTCGTTCCCTGAGTAGGGAACGGAGGCGTTACGTTGAATGACGATGAAATGGGGTTTCGCTTAGAAAGCCTATCAACTTTGAGAAATTTGAAACGAGCCAAAGGACGCTGGCAACATGCAGATATGTTTCTTCGCTGAGGAGCCGAGACTGAACTCAGGCTGTTCCAGCGCTACAGCGGAGGTGGCAGGGAGACGTAATCAGGGAACGAGGGTTACATTCGTGTAGGGAAACAAAACACTGGGGTGTCCAGCCCGTAGGATGGAATGTTTCAACTCCAAGGGAGGCAAGGTGGCAGAGACTTACAGTGGAAATATACATGTGGGGGTCACCAGCGGGGAACCATGCACACGGAGGCACCTAGCCGGCACGAAAGCTGCCGGCGGCATAGACTCTGGTGTTGACGTCAACAGTGCTGGATGAACTCAGGGCTTGCGGGGAAGCTCACCTGAGGAGAATATAGCAAGTATCCAGTCCGTGGAGTGGAATGGCGAGCAAAGCGAAGACACCTGAGCGGGTCCGTTACCGGCTAGTTGAAGTGACTACACGAGAGGACACAGGCTCTACTCGGAGATTATAGAATCTTGCGAATGAGTTGGGTCTTGCCAAGCCTGCAGCTCTGCAGATGTCTGTTAGCGAGGCGCCATGTGCTAAAGCCCAAGAGGAAGCCAAACTCCGGGTGGAGTGTGCCTTCACACCAAGGGGGCAAGGTCAACCTTGCTGCTGGTAAGCCAAAGCAATGGTCCACTATCCAGTGAGACAACCTTTCCTTGAAGAGAGCCTTTCCCTTCAGCTTTCCACCATAACAGAGAAAGAGCTGGTCTGAGGTCCTGAAACACTGCGTTCTGTCTACGTAAGCACGGAGGGCAGGTACTGGACAGAGCAATACCAAGGCTGGGTCTGCCTCCTCCAGGGGTAGTGCTTGCAGGTTCACCACCTGATCTCGAAAGGGAGTGGGGGAACCTTGGGCACATATCTAGGCCGGCGTCTCAGGATCATGCGAGAATAGGCCGGCCCGAATTCGAGGTACGCTTCGTCAACGGAAAATGCGTGCAGATCCCCTACCCTCTTAATGGAGGCCAATGCAACCAGGAGCGCTGTCTTAACTGACAGGAACTTAAGCTCCACTGATTGCACAAGCTCTGAGGGAGCACTCTGCAGAGCAGTTAGAACCACTGAGAGGTCCCAAGAGGGAACGAGAGAAGGGCGAGGAGGATTCAGTCTCCTCGCTCCTCTCAGGAACCTGACGATCAGATCGTGCTTTCCCACCGACTTACCCTCAACTGCGTCGTGATGTGCGGCGATAGCGGCAATGTACACTTTCAGGGTGGAGGGAGACAGCCTTCGCTCCATCCCATCTTGCAGGAAGGAAAGCACAACACTGATCAAGCATTTTCTGGGGTCTTTTCGGTGAGAAGAGCACCAGTTGACGAGGAGGTTCCACTTCAACGCATAGGCATGTCTCGTGGACGATGCTCTAGCGGAAGTGATGGTAGCCACCACCGTAGGTGGTCGGGTACTCAAACCTATCTCGTCGCATCCAGGAGCCACACGTGGAGGTTCCAAAGATCGGGATGAGGGTGCCATAGGGTGCCCCGTCTCTGAGAAAGGAGGTCCTTCCTCAGAGGAATTGGACAGGGAGGTGCTGTCGCAAGGAGTACAAGTTCAGAGATCCAGGTCCGGGTGGGCAACACCGACTGGAAGCTGCTTGTCTAGGAGATTCTCGAGGATAGTCAGAGAATAGGCTGCAGGAGTGAAGAGGACCTCTTGGCTCCAAAGCAAAAACATATCTGCATGTTGCCAGCGTCCTTCCTTTTATACCCACGAGGTGGCGCGGAGTTACGCAATGCAAATTCCGCAGACCCATGGCATTTCTTGCCATTGGCTCGTTTTATATTTCTCAAAGTTGATAGGCTTTCTAAGCGAAACCCCAACTCGAAGTGACTACGAAGAGGAACATGTTCTCTGAGTGTGTTTTCACACCCAGCTCGCTTGAAGCGTTTCAGGAACCTGGTGAGTTTTCTTTTATCCTTTAGTTTGGTTAGTTTAGGCATATATGGCCCTGTCCCAAATGGCACACTTCATATGCACTTTAGGTCTTTTGAATATATAATGGCTTCCGCGTGCGCATGTCCGTTAAGTCCATGAGACCGTAGGGTGTCCAATTGGTAATTTTAGGTCTATTAGGCCTTCGATGCGCACTTCTGCTGAGCCCGCACTGGTTCTGGTATACGAGTAGCACTGTATACTAGTATGCGCTTCAGAGAAATTGGCGTGACGAAAGGTACACAATGCTACAAGCCATACCTGTCAGGGTTCTGTCACTTCTGTCTAGTCTATTGTCTATTTCTTGGTTTTGTGACCGAGCCCTGACACTCCTGTTTTTGTCTTGTGCTGTGTTGCATGCAGCATGTGTTTATCACTGGCTGCGTGCTTTCATGTCGTCATGGCTTATGAGTTTTCTCATTAGCTGCGTGCTCATGTCTTGTTTTGATTGGGCACATAGCTGGTGATTGTGTTTGCTGGCCATGTGCTTGTGTTTGTCATGTTTGGTGTGAGCACATGGCTTGTTGTGTAGGTTTCCTTGTGCCATGTGCTCTCCTGTCGATTGTCTAGCCCCTCCCATTTTGTTACCTGATTATTGATTCACTTGCCCCACCTGTCCCTCGTTACCTGCTTTGTTTGCTCTCCCTATTTAGTCTCCCTGTGTTTGCAGTCCTGAGCTGGTTTGTCGTTGTATGTACGTCATATACTTACCCTTGTGTGTGTCAAGTCAAGTCAAGTCGTCCCCCTCGGGGTAGTTTTTGTTGTCTGTTTTGTTTTATTTTATTGTCATTAAATACCCATTGTCCAACACTTGAGTCCTCGCTCCTTTCACCTACCTAAACCCTGACAGTACCATTCAGTGGAAAAGCGCCATAAGACTAACCCTACCCTACACCTTCACAGGTAGCTTTCACGTCCGATTGTAAAGAGATTTAAGCATGCCATTACTCTGACCTGCAGAGAACCACACCCTGTCCCTAAAGGCACACTTCTTGTGCACTAGTGTTTTTTTCAGTGGCTGCTGTGTACACGTGTCCGTTAAGTGGGTATCCCATTTGCCATTTTAGGTTTCAGAAGTGTGTTTGCGAGCATCCCCTTTGTGGCCGATATACTCATTTGCCGTCGCGACAGTGTGGATTCGGGGGAAGATCGTGAGGGCTTAGGGTTTCATTTGGGACAGGGCCTTGGTTTTAATTGCAGCAAAATTCTGTGGTAAATGTGCGGTTATGGCTCATCTTAACACATTTACATGGATGAAACTTCATCAAAATCCAACATGCCTTCATGCCACAAGATCCCTAATGACAGCCAAAAATTACAAAGTGACCAAAAAATTTTTATTTCTCTGTTAAAGATTTGAAATTGTAGTTAGTCAATTCTTGTGATATGTAGTGAGAATTTAAGGAGCTGATGGTGTGAGATGTATCTGGTTTGTAATAACATGACAACATTAAATTATAAAGAATGTAGTTAAACACATTACAGATGCAAGTCATATAATTTCCAAACACTTATTGTTCATAAGGAACACAGGAGCACAGGAACTAATGTTCCTAAAGTATTAATATGTACACAGGTTTGAGTTATACAACAGAAAAACTCCAGTTCACTGAATCTGTGCATCATATCACCTGAAGACTGTCTTTGTGTTCAGAAAGCAGTAACGGTTTGTCAGCAATGAGGCTCCGCTTCTAGATCCTCTTGCTTTTTATAAGGGATTTGGTAAAAAAAAAAAAAAGTTAATCACATGTTTTTATACATAATATATGGTCACAATATATGATGAAACCGTCGCTATGAAGATATCAAACCAAGGTTACACTTTATTTTAAGGTGTCCTTGTTACAGTGTAATTATATATTTAAGTACAGAGTAATATTAAGTAACTACATGTACTTACTATAGGGATAGGGTAGGATTAGGATTTGGTTGAGGGTTAGTTGCATGCAATTATGCATAATTTACAGTTATTACTACGGTAAGTACATGTAACATATGTAACAAGGACACCGTAAAATAAAGTGTTACCCAAACCAAGTAGCATTTATTTGAAGGTAAAAGAGCATAAAAGGGCTGTTTTCAATTTAAACATTGCACAAATTAAAAAAAATTTAAGCACTTTATTCTTAAAATGTATTATTCTAAAAATACACTTTATGGCTTTCATTAATTTGTTGGAATTCCATATTACAGAGATTATAAAAATCGAGTGTCTGTAGTCCTCTCAGGGCTGCAATAAACACAGCTAATTATTTCCATTCAGAACGAATGAAATGATTGGCTGGGCGACTGTCACTCTCCCTCGCTACCATGGCAACCATCCCTGCTGCTACAGGAGCCACCCACACGCGCACCCGTTTGACTCGGGGAGGGGAAGAGGTACGGAAGCTAGGAAGAATCACAATTATGGCAGAGAATTGAGCAGTCAAAATTACCTGCATATAAATTGTATGATGAAAATTGTAGAAACCCCGAAAAAAAGCTTCTTCACATATACAGTCAGGGAAGGCAAACAAGGCAAAAAAAGGAAGACAGTATTCGACCCGGACCTGTCCTTGAGCCGACGATGCGGTACTTGTCTCCAGAGTATAGTCCTCATCAGAGCCAACGGTGCTTTCATCGTGGAAGCTCATACATCCAAAACACCGTATATGTTATGAATCTTACGCGAAATTCACCTTCATCACAGTGTAACTGATGGTAACGGGAAAACGTGTATCAATGGAACCTATTTTTAGCTTTGCCTTATGTTACTAGCTCGTTACCGAATCAAACTCAATATAATTTAAACTTTACCAGTATGGATATGCTAGCTTGATAGCGAGTAATAACAGTCATGTTAGTTGTTTATATTCATAATGATAAAGTTAGGTATTTTATTTAGTGCTGGGCAATGATTAATCGCGATTAATCGCATCCAAAATAAAAGTTTGTGTTTACATAATGTGTGTGTACTGTGTAAAATTATTTTTTATATATATATAAATACACACACGTGCATTTATATAGTTAAGAAAAATTTGTTATTTATATATAAAATATCAATATTTATATATAATATAAATTATATAAATCTATATATAGTATATACATGCAAATATTTCTTAAATATATACAAGCATGTGTATGTATTTATATATATAAAATAATTATACACAGTACAAACACATTTATTATGTAAACAGAAACTTTTATTTTGGATGCGATTAATCGCGATTAATCGTTTAACAGCCCTAATTACATATGATTCTGACATGATGTCACTACTTGCACTCGGCGCTGGTAAACTCGTCCTCCAGCTGAGCGAGGTCGGCATCGCGCGTTCATGTGTTTTGGGGGCGTGGCTTTGAAAGGAGCCCAGACGGAAGGGGGTGGGAGTTAATGGAATAAGTAGCTGTGTTTATTGCAGCCCTGAGAGGACTACAGACACTCGATTTTTATTATCTCTTTTTCAGAGTACTTACATTTTAATTATGTATTGGTATATAAAGACAGTTTAAACAAATTTGGAAAAAAGTTTTTTAGACAAAAACTGCCTACCCTACCTTTAATTTGGGCCAACTGTTAATTTTGCAAAGGGAACATCATTCTTATTTTGTGGTCAAGATCAGTTTTGAGGGCAATACTGTGTTTTTGGACGTCATGCTTCAAATGCTTTCGTTAAACATTGTTTTTAAGCTTAGTTGAATATTAATCAAGCATATTTAATTTATGTACTTGCCATCATATCGTTCTCATTATCCTGTTGGCTTTGCTCTGTTGACCCATGAGAGCTGAACTGTTCACTGTCTAGCACACTTAAAGACAGCTTGGGTAAAGACTCTTGTTGTGCCTTTTCTTCAGTTGATGGAGGGCTATCAATGCAAGCTGCAAGAAATAAGATGATGATTTACTGTCATATCACAAGCACTACATCTTTTTATGTGTGTCTGCATAAAGAGAAGAAATGATGGATCATGTGAACTGACGTGTTGGTGAAGCCGCTGCCTCCGTCCACTTGGCATCAGTCTCAGTGTCCTGTCTCAGCTCCATCACACGGATATGATCTAAGAGCTCCTGTTTGTGAATAAAACACCAGTAGTCAGCAAGCATGACATCAGTTCAGATTAGTCAGACACAGATTCAGAAAGCTTTGACCTGTTTCTCCAGCTGATGCTGCTCTTGCTCCTTCTGCAGGGCTCTCAGACTGGCTCTCAGTTCCTATGATTTAAACACAACTTCATTCAAACATCATTCAGTGTGAGAGGAGGGATTTAATCCCAAAGCGTTTGCTAGCAAACTCCATCACTTATTGTATTCTTGCCTGTATTTGCCTAAGATGCCTGTATAGGAATATGGTCATCATTGCCTTTTGAATTATAATGTCTTTCATATAAGTTTTATTTATAAGTATAAATTATAAGCAGACTCCTGAAGTGAGTTTTTCTTTTTTGAGAGAAAGAAATTGAGAACTTTGGAGGAAGTTATTTTAATTTTATATTTTGTGTGTGTACTGTTGATTCACTTACAGTACATGTGTTTAATACATGGCTAACTGAGTTTAAATATTTAGTGTCTGCCTGACTTCTTGAGGTCTGAATTTGCTTTGATTTAGTGTAGCCTCTATCTCAAATTTTATTAATTCATGTATCTAATAATCTGTAATCAAAATAACTTCCCCTCCCTCCTGGTTCCGAGCAGAACCTGAATTGAAATACAACATGTTCCTGATCAACATCTTTGTTGATCCTGGAACAACATTCCAGTCAACCAATCAGATTAAAGGGACAAGTTTACAGTTTATGTCAAGTTTAGGGTTACAACCAGGGTTAGGTGCTTCTACATCAGTGTTATTGACAGATCATTTCCCTCTGATTTCCCTTTAGGGAGAAGTTATGGGTAGGGTTAAGTTTAGGGCTAGGGATATTGTTAGGACAAAATGTTTGGACAGGAATATTGTTCTAGGATCAACAAAATATGTTGACCTGGAAAGCGTCAAACTCAATGACATCTCTTTTCTTCTCTGATGACGAGGGCGGAGCAACCTATCATTCACATGAGATCAGCCAACAGCAAACAACAACCAGCCAATCAATTCCCCACAGACAAAATCAAGCCCGCCCACATTTGTTCTTGTTCCAGAAGTGTTTAACTCAGATATACGTCACAATCGCAAAAAAAAGACGATAGCAAAATTCTGTTTAATGTCGAAATTAAAATATTTCCTCATTCAATATTTCAAGATCAAGTGTTTTATTAAGTGACTTATCAACCAAATTAACTATTGTGTCATGGCATCCATTCACATGACATAATTGGGGGGGGGGGGTTTGGTAGATGTAAAAATATACAATTGCAATTTATAGTGGTGTTTCAGATCTATTTTGGTCGACTTATTTGCAGTTTTTTTTTTTAAATGCAACACTTGCCTCATACTGGTGTTGCTCCAAGACCAGTAACCTGACCCACATATATGCTGGGTATACAGAAAGCTCTGAATGAGGTGAAAGTTTAATTATAGTGCTGTGTGTGTGTCATGGAATATTTACCCGGTTACAATCCTTCTCATTCCCCAGCTCCACTTCCAGTTTCTCTCTCTCCGTTCTCTCCTCCTGGAGCCACTCTTCCTTCTTCTGAAGCTCACGGCTCAGTTTCTGGACACGATCCTTATCCAGCTTTAACAAGAGCACAAAGATTTTGAGTCAAACACTTACTAGTAAGTGTTATGGCTGGAACATCCCGATCTCACAGCAATTTAGGAGGTGGCTAATTGGTACGAATTCATAGGACCTCACTTGTATGAATTTGTAAGATTTTTGCTAAATCGTAGATATTTTATGAGTTGCCCAATTCGTTACCCAATTCGAAAGACCTATACCTGGCTCCGCCACTAAACCTACCCATCACGTGGGTTTAGACAAATCGTACGAATTAGCCACCTTTTACTCACTCGTACAAATTTGTACAAATTTGTAGTGAGATATATAAGTGGAAGTAATGTAGTAACCTCAGCACTGTGTCTCAGAGCCTCTCTCTCCTGGGCCCAGACAGCTTGTCCCTCACGCAGAGCCAGGTTGGCCTGGGACAGTTGTACATTGATCTGTGCCGATTGTAGTCGGACCTGGTGCAGCTCTGCATGGCTGTGGCTCTGCATGGATCCCAGTTCACTCAGATCCCTGCGGAGGGCATCAGTGCTGCGCTCACTGGCCTCCAGACGCTCCTGTAGGGTCTGCAGATCTGTGTGTGTCTGCTCATTCTCAGTCTGCAGAGGAAATACTCATTCTCATAAAAATCATGCCTTTTTACAGCATCAGTCCGGGATATCAATTCTGAAGTCCACATATAACGTAGCACTGTTTTAAAAAATACATATATTTTCAGAGGTTAGTTGTCACAATGAGTGAGAAAGGTTGACATGGAGCCGCTAAATCTCCAACCTCCGGGCAATCACCAGTTTAAAAAAAAACGCTGAACAGGTGAGAGTCTGCTGGAGAAAAGAAAACGAGACAGAGCTCGTAATAAAACAAGAATCAACATTGGCTTGGCTTTAGGAGATGGCGAGAACTGAGGGATTTGAAATGTTGTAAAAGTGACGCTGAGATGATGCTGTTTTATTACTCTACAGGTGAGTAAGGTGTTTTATTGAACAGATAAACTGTCATATGTATCTCTCAGAGTTCACTGTAAAGCATTATCTATTGTGAAGATCATTCCATTATGTTGTTGTAGCGCTGTGCTGGATGGGTAAAGCTACAGTAATGGCTAGTCAGCTTGAGATCCTTTCTAAACTGGTTATATCTCTTAAGCTTAGAAGTGACTGTTTAATGAGCAGTAGGAGAATCATATTCATCCACACAGTCACGCAGAGCCGAAGCACAACCAAAACAATGTTCTTCTAAAAAATGCATGAAGTTTTGTTTTTTAACAACTACGTTTAAAAAAATAAAAATGTGATGTAATCACAGAGTGCAGAAAATATTACAATGTAGAATGTAAAAAGTTAGAACATTCCGATGTTTCATTTCGGTAACACTTTATTTGAAGGGGTGTGCATAAGACTGACATGACACTGTCATAAACATGACATAACACCTGTCATGAACATGAAGGAGTCTTTATGAATGTTTATGACTGTTGTCATTAAGTGTCATTCGGTAAATTATGACACTTTTAATGCAAAGTTGACATTGTTTAAAATGTCTTTGTTATGACAACTTGACATTACCCAAGACAAAAATGTCTTGATTATGACAACTTGACATTAACAAAGACAGAAATATCTTGATTATGACAACTTGACATTAACAAAGACAGAAATGTCTTTGTTATGACAACTTGACATTAACCAAGAAATCATAACCTGTCAACCTGTCACAACTTTGGCCGTCATGACACCATTATAACTGTGTCATGAATATTTTACTTGTCCTCACGTAAAGTGGAACACTTTGTACTAGTTATAAAGATGTCATTAAGGGTTATTACACTGTCAAATGCTTTAAGTTTGATAATTAGACGTGTTATGACATATTTGTGATAGGTTGACAGGTTATGATTTCTTGGTTAATGTCAAGTTGTCATAACAAAGACATTTATGTCTTTGTTAATGTCAAGTTGTCATAATCAAGACATTTTTGTCTTGGGTAATGTCAAGTTGTCATAACAAAGACATTTTTTGTCTTTGTTAACGTCAAGTTGTCATAAAGACATTTTTGTCTTTGTTAATGTCAAGTTGTCATAACAAAGACATTTTAAACCATGTCAACTTTGCATTAAAAGTGTCATAATTTACCGAATGACACTTAATGACAACAGTCATAAACATTCATAAAGACTCCTTCATGTTTATGACAGGTGTTATGTCATGTTTATGACAGTGCCATGTCAGTCTTATGCACACCCCTTCAAATAAAGTGTTACCGAAATTTCATACTCTTAATTTCTTAATTTACACAGTTATTGTACTGAACTGAACTGAACTGAACTGAACCAACACTGAACTGAATAATTTTCAGTAATATTATTGATTTGACTGCACTGACACTATTGGGTGAGAAGAAAGCTAAAATGAGCTGAATGATGATACTTCTGTTTTCTGCAGAGCTGCTTCACACCTGAATCCACTTTGTTTCATAATTAGTTTGATAAGCCGAACTGAGTCAAAACTGAACTGACTTGAGCTGAATGGCACCACTATCTTTTTTAGAGCTGCTTTACAACAGAATTAAATTCCCTAGAATTAGATTGTGTTTGCATCATTTATTCTGTTGTTATCCTCTTTATTAATGTGAAACTGCTTTGATCTGAAATCTGCGTTGTATAAAGCGCTATATAAATTATATATATTATTTACCAAATTTATATATATTATCATTCACCTGCAAATCTTTCTTCTCCTTTTCTTCATCTCGCCTTTGCATGGTCATCTTTTTAACTCTTTCCTTCATTCTGCAGAGAAAAATGGCCTAAATGGCAAATCTTATAGTGTTTTCTTTTCATTAACCGCTATTTGACTCAATCAGTTAGTTACATTATTGAAATGAACAGTCCATAAACAAAGTATAATATAAGTCGTAAATCACCTGTCCAGCTCTGCCTCTATGTCGTGTTTTTGTGGAGTCAGAGTGGCAGCCTCCTGTTCGAGTTCACTGATCCGCTGATGGTTTTCAGCTCTCTCTGCTAGGAGTCCTTTCAGTTCAGCATACATGTTTTCATGGGTGTTCTGCACATCCTGATGGTAAATGGTGGTTTTGTTTTTGCTTTACTGATTACAAATTTGAGGTGGTCAAGAAACATGCCCAAAAAATGTATTGGATAACACTTTACAATAAGGCTCTATAGTTAACTATACAGTATTAGTTGAAAACTTCGGTAACACTTTATTTCGATAGTCCACTTTATTAACTATAATTAACTTTTTAACTACATGTCAACTAACTGTTGTTAGAGTATTAGTAGACTGTCAGCTTAATATCTGCTGACACTTTATTTTGTTGGTCCACCAACAGACACTCAACTGACTATAAGTAACTTGGCGACTACAAGTCAACTTATTTTCCTAACCCGAACCCGAACACCTAACCATAACCTAACAGTCTACTGACAGTCTACTATAATATACTAATACTCCAATGAGAGCTTGACATGTAGTTGAAAAGTTACTTATAATTAGTAGAACGTCTAAAGTGACTAATAAAGTGTAACAAAAAACTTCTTCTAAAGCATTTATTAATCTGTAAATTCTGAAAATTCTGTAATTAATTACTCAATCCTCATGACGTTCTAAAATCATATTACATTTGTTCATCATAAATGAAGATATGTTTTATGAAATCTGACAGCCTAAGCAACTACCACTTTATTTACAAAATATTAATCTCGAACGCATGTCCACACATAACTACGTATGCTCTCGCATTAACACAACACGCATACGTCATACGAGATTAGAATTTTGTAAATAAAGTGTTTTTTTGTGCAAACAAAGCATTTGCGATACTTTAATGATGTCTTTATTACCTTTCTGAGGCTTGAAAGTGGTAGTTGGGTAGGCTGTCAATGGAGGGACAGAAGGATTACATAAAAAAGATCAGAGTTCATCAAAAAGATCCTCATTTGTTTTCCGAAGATGATCAAAAGACTTATGGGTTTGGAACGACATGAGAGAGTAATTAATGACATAATTTTCACTTTTTCACTTACCCTTTAACTTAAACTTTTACTAATACATTATTAAAATCAAAAATTGTAACTGTTTGTTTGTTAAATTATATTTTTAATATTTAACAAATTGGAGCTAACATGCACGAACAATAAACAGTTGCATTTTTATTAAATAATGTTAACAGAGATTATTAAATACTGTAAGAAATGTATTACTTGTTGTTAGATAAGGTTAGTCAATGCATTTACCAACATTAACCAATGAAACCTGAAACTTTGATTGTACCTTTTGTTTTTGCTCCAGTTCCTCAATTTTTTCAGTGCTTTGCCTCAGGTTGTCTTTTAACTCGTCAATCTGAGTCCTCATCTTATTTCGTACGCTTTCAAACTCATCTCTGTCCATCATCCATTTCTCCCTCTCTCTCTCCACCTCAACATCTGTAGTCTCAAACCTCTTATGCAACTCATGTAAATCACGCTGACATCCTTCTAAGAGACTCTGTGAAAATATATTTTTTAAATAGGAAAGGAGTAAGTAAAATATTATGGCAGAAACAGTGGCCTAAAAAATCTGAATGTCATTGTTAAATAATATAGAACATATTAGTAAATGATACTAGAACCTATTTTGTACCAATTGGTTTCAAAACTTTGCTTTGTGAATCAACATTTTCTTTACAATAATGCCTTGATATTTTGTCATATGATGCAATGACAGACATCTTTTACATGTGTTTTCTTAGGTGTCCAATTATGAACTGGGGCATTTGAAAAAAAGTGTTGTTACAGTAAGATCTATTCTCTGATCTCTAGTGTTGAATGAAGCCTCACCTGTAGGATCAAAGCCTTCGGCACCACCACCATCAGGTCGTCTCCATCTTCCTCTTCTTCGCCGTTTTTCTCTTGCTCTAGCGTAACAAGTTCATCCAGAGGTCTTGGAGCACAGAAAGAAAATGGAGAACTGACTGCAGATACCTCACCATGTTCATCCACATACACAAACTGATACGGCTCCCCACCGGGTTTTGGTAGATAAGATGCTGAAAGATGGCAGGAAGAGTGAAATAAAGATCAGACACCAAAAAACATTTACACACAAATGGCCTGGTACAGCCTTGCAGTGACTGAGACAGTTCAGACATATAATTGTTTGTTAAATTTAACAAATAATCCACAATACCCCTCACCCAACGAGCGAAGGTTTACAACTCAAAGAAATCATAATCCTCTAACCATATTGATTATATAATCACTTGAGATATTTAGAATCTCTAATCATGCATGTTCTTTTATCTATTAATCTAAACTCTTTGAATTAATGCTATACTTAATGCTTTACAAGGTCACATGTATATCATGTTTGGTATCTATGATTTTCTATTTTAATTTCTTGAATGAACATGTACATTATATGTCAATACATATGCAGCATATTAGTATTATAAGAATTTTTAACAGTTTCTCAATCAACAACCAATCAAATTATCAATCACCAATCACCATCCAAGAAGACAAAGGATCGTAAAGTTTCCATCCAAAGAAACAACTCTTTATTGGCTGTCTCGCCTCTTACACGTGACATCTCCATGCTTTAAAAGATCTCTGATCACAAGATCAGGCCCCCTTTTTTCCCTTTGCTGATTCTGAGAAATTGAAGATGGGCTGGAAATCGAAGTTTGTGCCAGGCTGTGGCCTTGTCTTTCCATCCACCAAAGATCATCTGACTCCAACTGGTTCTCTCTCATCAAGACAACTTCAGCAAAGATAAACTGGAGCCTCAACAAATTGCATCAGGACAGTTTTATTCAAATGGCAGAGACATGCAGTTATCAAATCATTAAGTATACCCTACTTCTTTTAATGAAGTGTGCGTTAAAACTAAGAAGCCGATGGTTTGCTCAAGGCTGTTGATCTGCTGAAGCATTTCAAACAATGCTATTACTTCTTGCTTTCCTGTATTCTACCTCAGCTCTCTTTCCATTGCTAAACTGTATGTATGTACAGTATGTTAAGTATTTAGTCTGTTTACTATTTACTGTTTACTGTTTTTGTTATACACGTAAAGTTATTTGTGGTTCATGCTCATATATAAATCATGCAGAATTTGGCTACATGCTCTGAATAGTACTCCGGAAATTAACCCTGGAAATGTCTTTTAACCCTGGGAACCCTTTTAAATTTCTTAGAATTAAAAAACGATTAACTCTATTAACTATTGATTGTGGTGTTGATTCTGATACATTAAGTTAATTCTTCCAGCTGATCTATAATATTTATAAGTTATAACTACTAATATGTCCTTAATTTGCTACAGCTTTTAAGATGTCAGGCACTTGGAATAGTGTTGCAATAGTTATAAAGTATCAGATAACTTGAGTGTTCTTGTTCTACCAAGAACTGAAGTTGTTATTTCACTGGAATAGGACATGTGACAGCATGCATGACATGCAAATGTATCAAATAGGCTATAAATAAAATAAATAAAATAGTGTATATCAAATATAAACATACAGTAAAAGGCCACACTACAGTTGGCATCTGTTCCGGTTTGGTACCCTTCTGGTGCTAGAGCCCAGGCAAAAGTGTGGTAATCTTTCACTGTCAGCCATCCCACCTGTGAAACAAGATGAGTTATAACAAAAAAAAGTATTTTCTTTGCAGGTTCATCCGTTCCACACATTAGCTGCATCCAAATTCAGAGGCTGCATCCTTTTAAACGGAAGTATTAGGTTTCAACTTACTCAACAGTCACAGGCTAGACCGTCCCATGTAACAACGCCGGTTCAAACTTCTAAGGAGCTTACAGCTATTGTGTTCTGTAGTGAATAAACACTGTGTTTTACCTTAAATAGACCTATCCAGTCATGACTGCTCCAATCGTGTTGACTACTTATAGTGTAGCGACAGTCCACCCTCGTATCTGAGAAATAGCTCTCTGCAACATCTCTGAAGTTCACAGTTCTGTTTTCCTCCATAGTTATAAAATCAGCTCAGATGTCTGCACTGACAAAAAAACAAAAACCTACTTTGAAAACTCTTTTGGTTATGTATGTTCAGCATCCAAGACCATAACACTTCTGTTCACATGGATCAGATGTACGGTTACTGAACATTTTTAGTTCTTCGAAATTACTCAAGGGGGTGGAAATATGATTCAGCACAATCATGTTTGTGTAGTCAGCTATTTTTAGTCTTTCCATTGAACTACAAACTACAGGAATCCTTGACACCGCAGACGACTGTATTAGATGTCCGTGTGTTGTGAAACTGCATGAGAGATGGGGAAACAGAGTTCTATCTGTGAATGTTTACACAGCAGAAGTAGCTGTCAAATCAGATCAGACTAATCATTCTCATTTCATGATCTTCAATCTTTTCATTTAATCGTTGTATATGTAAACAACCATTGGGTTGTAAAAATCCATTACATTTATTAAATATAAAGTCTTGTATTGACAGCTGAATAGTTTCACATCAAATGTTTTTACTTTTTGAGAGCTTTTCAATAAGTAAAATGCCATATTTCACACATTAATTAACATTTATGCGTTTGGTAGACAGTTATTCACAAAGTGAGCATCAACTTTTTATCACTATGTTTGCTGCCTAGGAAGTGAACCCATGACCTTTGTTCAGCTACAGGAACTCCAATCACGAACAGCAGAAAATAAGCATATAATTGAACAACAATATATACTTCGAGAAAGTTTTCATGGTCTAAATATGCATTTTAAAATGTCATAGGAACACCATGGCTAAAATAACAGGGTAAATTTTTACTCTTACCTTAAAACAAAGATAGCTTTATTGCAGAATCAAATCACTTGAGACTGTTCACGTCCCTGTACGAGTGCTTATGATCTTGATCAGACTTCAACTGACTGTGTGAGAGCAACAAACAATAACAAATGCACATGTTGATGAACTGCCCCCTCTGTTGCACTCTGGGAAATGAAGTCCAGAACGTCACCAATCACTCAGTGAGATTACACTACAGTCATTGCCACAATGTTCATCATTGTCTTTTAAATGGAATTGATGGCATGTGAAATTTTTGCAAGAAAGGTACATTGCACACACGTGTGTGTGTGTGTGTGCGTGTGTGTGCGCGTGTGTGTGCGCGCGCGTGTGTGTGTGTGTGTGTGTGTGTGTGTGTGTGTGTGAGAGAGAGTGAGAGTGAGAGTGAGAGTGAGAGTGAGAGTGAGTGAGTGAGTGAGTGAGTGAGTGAGTGAGTGAGGGATCCTCCATAGGGAGAGGCTAGTTGGCACTTCAGCACTGCATTGTCATCGGGTCCAGGCGAAGGTCCTAGTCAGATCTGGATATGGCCTGGATCCGGCAGGCTGCGGGAAAACCTCAGGATAAACAAAGACAGTAAAATTAGCGTAGATGCCATTCTTCTTATGATGTAACAAGTCCATCAGGATTTAAGGGAAGTGTTCCCAGTTCCGGCTGACCTAATCTATGCAGCCTAACATTGAATTATAGAAGTCTATAATGTATTATGTGTATGCTAGGTCAAAGAGATGTGTTTTTAGTCTAGCTTTGAACTGACAGAGTGTGTCTGCTTCCCGGACAATGGTAGGAATACTGTTCCAAAGTTTTGGTGCTAAATAGGAAAAGGATCTACCGGCAGCAGTCGATTTTGATATTCTAGGTATTATTAACTGGCCGGAATTTTGAGATCGCAATAGACGGGAAGGACTATAATGCGTTAAGAGCTCGCTCAAGTACTGCGGAGCTAAACCATTTAGTGCTTTGTAAGTAATCAACAATATTTAAAAATTTATACGATGTTTAATAGGCATTCAATGCAGTGTTGACAGAACCGGGCTAATATGGTCATATTTCCTGCTTCTGGTAAGAACTCGAGCTGCTGCGTTTTGAACTAGCTGTAGTTTGCTTATTAAGCGTGCAGGGCAACCACCCAGTAGAGCATTACAATAATCTAGCCTTGATATCATGAACGCATGAACTAATTGTTCCGCATTTGTCAATGAGAGCATATGGCGTAATTTAGATATATTTTTAAGATGGAAAAATGCGGTTTTACAGATACTAGATGTGACTTTCAAATGAAAGATTGGTATTAAAAGAGAACACCCAGGTTCCTAACCGACGACGAAGACTTAACAGAACAGCCATCAAGTGTTAAACAGTATTCTAGGTTTTTACGTGTGGAAGTTTTTATCCAATAAATAGAATCTCTGTTTTTTCAGAATTTACAGCCCATTCTCACCCCAAGGCGTCATTTAATTGAGACTTTTGACCATGCTTCAATAACTAACGCTAAAGGGTGCCTTTAGCGTCAGTTAGATGATGCTCATCCTCGAGCGTCATCTAAATGACGCTTTTGACCATGCGTCTAAATTAGACGCACACGGAACCCTTTAGCGTCAATATGAGACGCGCCTACCTACCCATACCTAAACCTACCCATAACGGAAGCGTCATCCAACTGACGCTAAAGGCACCCTTTAGCGTCAGTTATTGAAGCATGGTCAAAAGTCTCAATTAAATGACGCCTTGGGGTGAGAATGCGTTGGAATTTAGTAGTAGGAAATAGTCATCCAATTTTTTATATCAGCTATGCATTCCATTAATTTTGTGAATTGGTAAGTTTCGTTAGGTTTTGAAGAAATATAGAGTTGAGTATCATCGGCATAACAGTGAAAACTAATGCCATGTTTCCTAATGATATCTCCTAATGGTAGCATGTACAGAGTGAACAACAGCGATCCCAGTACTGAGCCTTGCGGTACGCCATACTGAACTTGTGATCGAAAAGACATCTCTTCATTTACTGCTACAAACTGATAACGGTCAGATAAGTATGATTTAAACCATGCTAGTGTAATTCCACAAATGCCAACATAGTTTTCTAGTCTGTTTAAAAGAATGTTGTGGTCAATGGTGTCAAATGCAGAACTAAGATCGAGTAACACTAATAGAGAGATACAACCACGATCGGATGAAAAAAGCAGCAAATCATTTGTGACTCTAACGAGAGCTGTCTTGGTACTATGGTACAGTCTAAATCCGGACTGAAAATCGTTGCAGATATCATTTCTTTCAAGTAAGGAACACAGTTGTGAGGATACTGCTTTTTCTAATATCTTTGACAGAAAAGGCAGATTCCAGATGGGAAATTTTGAGATTATGCAGAAGACATAAATCATAAATAAATTGAGTGGTGGAAAAGTGAGAGGAACAGGAGCAGTCGGGGAGAATGAGGAAGCAGTGTGTGAGTGACAATGTTGTTGATGAATGCCATAAAAAGCTCTGAGAAATTAACTGGGGGAAATGTTGTATTAAAGCAGTAGAAAGAAATGTTCCCTATGACAAGAATGAAACTGTAGAGAAAGTATAAATAGTGAAAAGTGAAAGATAGAGGGGCTGATCGAGGTGGTGGCCTGGGTTAGAAGGAGGGTTGAGGGTACTTGGTATGCAAAGCCAAGCTTCACCATCTGTCTAGTGCAGAGATTCTCGTCATATAACTGTCTCTGCGCTTACAGCCACATAAAGAATGTTCTGGGTTTAGTAATTCCACAAAATTAATGACAGCTGTATGCTTGGTGGGCCAAGAGGGAATGAGGAATGCTGAGGAAAAGGGAATAGTTTTTTGATTGTCCATATGACCAAATTCCCTGTTTTTTTAGGAGATTCTTGTCAAGAATTTCACCTTCAGTTTATCTTCTTTTTTTTTTTTAGGCCACACCCATCCTTATTAAAGACACAATGGAAGCTGCATTAGAAAATGAAGTTGTAATTATAATTGAAAGAGACACTTACACTGTTATTTTCATGTTTAAAGCAACACCAAGGAACTTTTCCTCTGAGGTCGCCCTACTGGTTGGAAGCGGAATTGTCCATTACCGCTGTCGTAAATCATTGAGCCTACCGCAGCCTACTGTCGCACGCACGCTCGTTGTTTATCCAGCACCGGCTTTGGAATGAACGATGTCCACAGACAAGGTAGAGTATGTAGCATGATTTCATGAAAGTATGATGTTTTGCGACATCAGAAACAAAGAAAAACAAAATAATGACTATTGTAACGCTTGACGTAAAGCAGTCGAATTTTGTAGTTCTTTTTGTGCTCGGGTTGCTACCCGAAACCCGAAGTTACATAGTGCCAGTAAAAGCGATACAGACACCGTCAGGCTATGGCAGACGTGTCATTTAACCTATTGTAAGTCGATGTACCATCACAAGGGTCTTGGAAATATATTATGAAGGTTGAAAAAGTTCCTTGGTGTTGCTTTAACTCTTCCCCCACCAGCTTTTTTTTTTTTTTTACAAAACTTTCATGGCCCCAAGAATATGTTGTTGTATGAAAATCTGAATATATAGCTTTATTGCATTATTTTTCTATCAATGCTTGAATGTGGGTGAGTTTCATAAAAATTCTACATTATGAAATTAAAGCTTTTTTAAAAAAGACTACAATGTGCATAGGCAAATAAGTAGAGATGTTCCGATACCCTTTTTTCCTTCCCGATACCGATTCCGATCCCTGGACTTAGGGTATCGGCCGATACCGAGTACTGATCCGATACCTGGGTGTGTATCTATTCAGCTGCAATTCATACTTGCACTGTATGAATTGATATAATTATTTTATGGTGTGCTTCAGACTTATCCCTTAATTAAACATGAACAAATACATACAGTGAACTAGAGTATTTTTATTATCTGACATATATTTCACAGCAATATATTATTTATTTTTCTTAAGTGAAAAAGAACTTAAAATGCAGCCACACATCTAATACTGTAAACTGAAAAGGGTATTCTAATTTTACAATATAACTGTAGCCTATAAAAAAAGTGCAACAAATAAATCTAGGAATCTAAAAAATGATATATAAATAATATAAGAAAATAATCTCTTTATAACCTAAAGTCCAGAAACAATTTAGTTAAATAAACGGCATTTCAGTTGACAGTGGCTGGTCATCCAGAACAATAAACTCGATCATTTTGTCAGTGTTTTATTTATTGCTCGTTGGCCGTCTTTTGAAAACTTTTCTCTTTGTTTGAATGAAGCTTCCAGAGATCGTTGATTCTAGCGCGGCTCGTTCTTCTCTCCCCTTGCCTGTGTGTAACCCTCGTGTTCTGCGAGGTGACGCGTCTTCAAATGCTTTAAGTTAACTTACTCGTGTTGAAATTGCTAATACTTGTTCCACCCCTCGAAATTGCAGGATGGCATATGAGACATGTCGCTGTTTTACTAGCTGGTTGGTCCAGTCTGAAATACTGCCAAACACAAACAGTGGACGTACAGCTGCTAGCGTGCGCGCGCGTTTTCTTCTTCGCTGATCTCAACAGTGGTTGCTTGTGGCAACAGCACAACTTCCTGTGTTGCCACAACCAACCACTGTTTAGAGCAGCGAAGAAGAAAGCGCGCGCGCGCGCGTTTAGAGCAGCAAAGAAGAATTGATCTCCGGTTTGCAGCGTTAAGCAAAGCTCGCGTGCATAATAGGTATTGTTTAAGAAAATGGTATCGGATCGGTACATGGGTAGAAGTACTCGCCGATACCGATGCCGGAATTTTTATTGGTATCGGCGGCATTTCCAATACTAGTATCGGAATCGGAACAACTCTACAAATAAGGAGCAGAAACAAGCGATAAAAGCATTGCTTGTGTTTTGATCAGGAGATTCATACTCTTTCAGAAGATGTGTAATAGCGCCTCCTACCATACAACAGTGAAAACATAGATTACCGGAAAATTCCATCAATGACGGAAAAGCTTCTCATAATTTATGTCAATGGCGGGGAAAGAGTTAATACTATAAAGCTGCTTCCTTTAAAGCAATCTTTATTTATTGTGTAAAGTGCTATATAAATAAACATGAAGTGACTTGACTGGAGAACAAAAATCGGTGTTGCCTACACCGTGTTATCGTCTTTTTAAAATCTGCTCCCTGTTGACTTCAATGGGGCAAGTTTTAAACCTGCTTTTAGCCTCTTAACATCCTTGACATGTCATCACAAGTGCACAGCCATGTGAGTGGTGTTATTAAGAGTGAACACGGTCAATCTGACTGCAGTAGGTGTGAAAGATATTAATAAAAATAATGTTAATTCAGCCAGCTCACATACCTGTATTTTCTTCCTGTTTTCGGTCGAAGTCCACAGTAGTCGATTGTCGAGTTCGCGCGCGCGATCATCAAACTCAAAAACCTCCTCCGTGTGTTCAACATCTGATTCGGATGAACTATCCATTTGAGCTGATATTCTCGAACACAACACAGCACCGTCATCGGCTGACAGCTGACAGTTAGAGTCTCTACTGTTGCTTAGTTACCAATGATCGCGCACGCGAACTCCACAATCGACTACTGTGGACTTCGACCGAAAACAGGAAATAAATACGGGTATGTGAGCTGGCTGAATTAATGTCATTTTTATTAATATCTTTCACACCTACTGCAGTCAGATTGACCGTGTTCACTCTTAATAACACCACTCACATGGCTGTGCACTTGTAATGACAAATCAAGGATGTTAAGAGTCTAAAAGCAGGTTTAAAATTTGCCCCATTGAAGTCAACAGGGAGCACATTTTAAAAAGACGATAACATGGTGTAGGCAACGCCGATTTTTGTCGTTGTTCTCTGTACTGACAGCACTCCAAATGTACAAAAAAATTAGCTCAATGTTAAAATTGACCGGAGTTCTCCTTTAACTGCCGTTTTCTCACTGCTGTCATTTTTTGTGTGTGTGTGTGTTTATTTTGTTTTTGAGAGGAAAGCGCACAGACCATATTTACATTTTCATCTAAACGATGTCAGGATGGTGTCAGGATGCACACTATACCACTTAAAGTTACTTCACACCTTTTTATCCCAAAGCAAATAACAGAAAAATAACTTTACAGTGAGTATACGGCGCCTTTAGACAAAGATGCCATTCACCCCATTATCCTTGACCCACATCACTTAATCACCCAACTAATCAATAAAGACTATGATCGCCTGCATCACTCAGGCCCAGAGAGAGTGGGTATGAAGCTCAAAAGCTATTGGGAGCTAAAAGAATAATCTGCTATCAGACAACACCAGAAACAGCAACAGCGAATGTAGAGGGCAACACACAGAAAGGCAGATCTCCCACCTTCCCACTTGTGAACCCACTTGCCGGTCTTATATTAAACTGATGTAGACTGCTTTTGACCATAAAGGCAGGCCGTCGGAATGATAAAAGATGGGGGTAATTTTCAAGTGTATGATCCAGAGCAGTGCATATTGACCTCCCTACAAACATGGACACTGACTCGTTCCTGATGGCCAATGGTCACCCAGTATAACCCTTTATAACCCTGAGGGCTGGGTTGGAAAACATGTGATGTCATTATGTTGTGGCTGACGACAAGACATGAAATTTATGTGTTGTAGCTAGCTATTAAAGAAAACATTTAGTTTCATATTTATGTTTAAATATTATAGCCTAATGATATTTTTTTATTTAATCAATGTTGATTAATGAAAGTGAGCATGCAGGCTAACATATTCATCCTATTTTCTCCTTAAAACTGCAGTGAACCAAAGACAGTCTCAAAAACACCGTTTGAAATCGTTGGTGTTTCTGACGTCACAATCTACCATGTAACCAATCAGATCAACGTGTGATCATCAACCAGTGGATCTCTGAGCAAGTGAGTGAGTCGAGGCGGGGCTCATTTGCATACTCATAGAACTGCATATACTAAATGGGTGTCGAGTTACATTCAAGCTATTTTAAGGCAAGCTATTTTTTCCAAAGAAAAGCCTTAAATTTGTAATTTGGTGATCAAAAGATGAGTTTTAAGATGAGTTTTAAGGGATAAAATGATTGACTAGAGGGGGACTCTAAGAGAGTCATTTGTTGCACTGCATCCAGAGCTTCAAATCAAGGTCAACTTGTCACCCAGCAGATTTATGTTTTTTATTTTTAAAACAAATTTACGTTCATCCCACCCAGCACATCACATTTTGGTGGATGTTAGGAGAGTGAAAAACACTCTCTAAAGGCAAAGGGTGCTGATAGAAATAGAGGGGTCCTCAGCTCAAAGCCTATCGGCTATTTCTCCTTATATATTGCTGACCTATCCTGTCTCACCCCATATCTTGATGATGGGATGGCGAGATACTTCACTCTCCCGCAAATAATCAGAACTTCTGAGCCGAGGTTGGACACAGCCAACTCTTGGCACTGGCAGACTACTTCTAGAAACATTTCACCAGACACTGCTTACCCAGCCTCCAAATTCATCAGAAATGGAGATCAGCGGGAACTGATGTTCAAGTCAGCAACACTGTCATGTTTGTTCCCTTTGGCTAGTTGGAGCAGTCAACCAAGTCTTTTCTGGGTCAGACAACCAAGTCAGATCAGCAGAGATAAGAGTAAAGGACGAGACCTTCATACGAGCAGTGCTCAAGCTTACAGTGAAGAAAATAAGTATTTGAACACCCTGCTATTTTGCAAGTTCTCCCACTTAGAAATCATGGAGGGGTCTGAAATTGTCATCGTAGGTGCATGTCCACTGTGAGAGACATAATCTAAAAAAAAAATCCAGAAATCACAATGTATGATTTTTTAACTATTTATTTGTAAAATACAGCTCCACTCCATTTATTATCCTAAATTAGATGCACCTGTTTGAGGTCGTTAGCTGCATAAAGACCCCTGTCCACCCCATACAATCAGTAAGAATCCAACTACTAACATGGCCAAGACCAAAGAGCTGTCCAAAGACACTAGAGACAAAATTTTACACCTCCACAAGGCTGGAAAGGGCTACGGGGAAATTGCCAAGCAGCTTGGTGAAAAAAGGTCCACTGTTGGAGCAATCATTAGAAAATGGAAGAAGCTAAACATGACTGTCAATCTCCCTCGGACTGGGGCTCCATGCAAGATCTCACCTCGTGGGGTCTCAATGATCCTAAGAAAGGTGAGAAATCAGCCCAGAACTACACGGGAGGAGCTGGTCAATGACCTGAAAAGAGCTGGGACCACCGTTTCCAAGGTTACTGTTGGTAATACACTAAGATGTCATGGTTTGAAATCATGCATGGCACGGAAGGTTCCCCTGCTTAAACCAGCACGTCAAGGCCCGTCTTAAGTTTGCCAATGACCATTTGGATCAGGGGTAGGGAACGTTGGTCCTGGAGAGCCACTGTCCTGCAGAGTTTAGTTCCAACCCTAATCAAACACACCTGAACCAGCTAATCAATGTCTTTAGGATCATTAAGGCAACAATCAGGTGAGTTTTTTTCAGGGTTGGAGCTAAACTCTGCAGGACAGTGGCTCTCCAGGACCAACGTTCCCTACCCCTGATTTGGATGATCCAGAGGAGTCATGGGAGAAAGTCATGTGGTCAGATGAGACCAAAATATAACTTTTTGGTCATAATTCTACTAACCGTGTTTGGAGGAAGAAGAATGATGAGTACCATCCCAAGAACACCATCCCTACTGTGAAGCATGGGGGTGGTAGCATCATGCTTTGGGGGTGTTTTTCTGCACATGGGACAGGGCGACTGCACTGTATTAAGGAGAGGATGACCGGGGCCATGTATTGCGAGATTTTGGGGAACAACCTCCTTCTCTCAGTTAGAGCATTGAAGATGGGTCGAGGCTGTGTCTTCCAACATGACAATGACCCGAAGCACACAGCCAGGATAACCAAGGAGTGGCTCTGTAAAGAAGCATATCAAGGTTCTGGCGTGGCCTAGCCAGTCTACAGACCTAAACCCAATAGAGAATCTCTAGAGGGAGCTCAAACTCTGTGTTTCTCAGCGACAGCCCAGAAACCTGACTGATCTAGAGAAGATCTGTGTGGAGGAGTGGGCCAAAATCCCTCCTGCAGTGTGTGCAAACCTGGTGAATAACTACAGGAAACGTTTGACCTCTGTAATTGCAAACAAAGGCTACTGTACCAAATATTAACATTGATTTTCTCAGGTGTTCAAATACTTATTTGCAGCTGTATCTTACAAATAAATAGTTAAAAAATCATACACTGTGATTTCTGGATTATTTTTATTTTTTTAGATTATGTCTCTCACAGTGGACATGCACCTACGATGACAATTTCAGACCCCTCCATGATTTCTAAGTGGGAGAACATGCAAAATAGCAGGGTGTTCAAATACTTATTTTCTTCACTGTATCTGTATTCCCTTCTGTGTAACAGTAGTCCCATTTTTCTACCTCTGTAATCTAAAACCAATTTGGACTACAAAAACTACGGCTAATGCAGGATAGATCACATGGCGAGTGCTTACATTCAAACTGAGACGTGTGCTACTGGAGTAAATATGTGAAATGTAGACCTTCTCACTTACACACACCTCTTTGATTTACCCTTGTGTTTAATCCTTCTATGGAAATAAGCATTTTTTTGGTGAGCATGAGCCATAAAGTGGCCCTGCAGCAGATCGGCTGTAAATCTCGCCATAAACTTGCTGTGCGGTCAGTGGTGCCATCAGCCATCAATTGCCTTTTTCGCTGCTCTGATTAAGGAGAAATAGACAATAAAAAAAGCAGCATTTTCTGTAAATTGCACCCATCCTTCCATTTGAAAAGTACTGCAGTAGTATGGCACTAGAATTTTAATGATGGACAAGTGCAAATAGAGAGATGGAGAAAGAGAGGGAGTGTGAAAGAGAAATTGAGAAATAGAAAGTTAGAGGAGAAAGAGTAATGATCTTGTACAGTTTTCCTCTTAATGGAGATTCAAAACACTATAGTGTCTCGGGGGTAGGGGAGACCGGGGACAGTTGCAACACTTTTTGCTTTTGTTTTGGCTCTGTTTCTCAGAAATGGTTTGGATTAAACAAACCAATTGTTTATACAATAATCTTACATATGTTTGTTAGTTGTCTAAACCATTTAAAGATAATTACAGAATCTACATTTTTCACAATTTGCATTTGAATGTAAGGAGTCAGATGTTGCAACTGACCCCGGGCCCGGGGACAGTTGCAACATTGTTTGGGGATGGTTGCAACATGTTACAAATGCAATATATTACAATATACGTATGTCAGTGTTAGCAAAATGATTATTATGTTAGCAAAATGATTATTATCGAAAATGTAAGTTATAATAATATTAAAGTGTTATTTATTCATCAGCTTTGATTAGATGACAATTATAGATTTGTCTAGATGAGTAGGTCTTATGTGCAGAAGATGTCAAATATTCAAACTGATATAAAATACAGTAGGCTTTTAGTGACAGGAAGAATGGAACAATTTTTGAGGCAATTAACTTTTATTTAGCCTATTGTCATGTAAAACATTTTTTTAAAACTATTTTATATTATTATTTTTCATTTTAGCAATATTTATGCATTGTGTTGCAACTGTCACCGTTCCTGTCAGCCATGATAAAACCTCATGTGCTAGCTAAACAAGGCTACCTTGATACATGCTAACCATCCTAGCTTAAAGTGAACATATCACTCATTTAAACCATATAAGTTTGAGCTGAATCACAAAAACAGTGACAACAGTATAACAAAAACAAAGCTCAAGAAAATAAATACTTTCATGCCTCAAAAATAGCAGTTCCCTTTCAGTCGAGAACGTCAGACGTAGTCGACGTCGACTGAAATGAGATCATGTCTAGGGAGCCAATACTCTTCGATTACTATTGAACAAGCCAATGGAATTGACGTGCGTGACTCGCATCACACACTCCGCCCCCGCAGAGAGGGCACAAATACGGAAGTGGATGCACGCACCAGTTGCCTTTCGCTTCGGAGCCGATCGTTTGATTTCTCTGAAGATTGCTGTTGTTTACAACGAGCGAGTGTGTCGGTGTTCTTCTGGAAGACTCTCCCAGTGCTGGTGGTTTCTACAGCGCGAGTGCAGCGGTGATCGCGAGCTTTGAGCTCTCAACTGCTGTTTTAACAGCAACAAATTTCTGTTTGTTTATGTTTGTTGACGGCTGGTTAGAGGGCTTAAAAGTGAGTGCTTCACTGTTTCAGTTCTCTGTTCAGTGTTGCCGCGGTCATTCCCCTGTGTGCTCCGGCACTGGTGATGGGTCCTATTTCCTGAAAGAGCAACACGGGTGCGTTTGCGTCTTTTTCAAGATGTCATTCCACCCGTGCGTTTCTGGATGCGGTCGTTCCCGGTTCCTCTATGACTGTCACAATTGTTGTATCACGTGTTTGGGCTTACAGCACGTTGAGGCAAGTTTTTGTGGACGGTTTATGTTCCCATTGCGGGAATATGACTGTCGCGGTGTTGAGATCGAGACTCGCCTTTGTCCGCAAAGCGCGAGTCCCCATTACTGCGCCCCGCCCTACGGCTGCCGCGTGGGATGGGTGATAGGAGGAGAGTGTTGGATGTCTCGCCTGGTTACCATTCCCTGTGGGCTCCTCACTCCTCCCTTCCACTGCAGCCGTTGGAGTCCCCTGTGGAGCGTGCTGGTCCATCTGTAATGGGTGGTTCAGTTGCTTTATCCGGGGCTCCCCCCAGAGGACAGGAAGCCGATTGCAGCATCGGAGGGTGAGCTGGCCTCTGGAGATGATGACTCGGCTGCGTTGTCTCCCCCTGGGAGCTTGACGTTGCCCGAGCTGGATCGAGAATTGTCAGTTATGCTAAAACGGACCGCCAAGGCTGCCAGGCTCGAGTGGAACTCTAAAGAAGAGAACCACCGTGTCCTGTTCAGTCTCGGTTGGATGATTGGTATCTCGGGGCGGGCCGTGCTGGTTTTCAGCCCGCCGCCCCAGTACCCTTCTTTTCCGAAGTGCATGGAGAACTTACTAGGTCGTGGACGGCACCTTTTACTGCCGAAAAATGACTGAGTGGTTCTTCCCCCCTCGCTACTCTTGACTCAGCCTGGTTGATATGGCGTATGCGGACAAGGTTCGGTTCCTGGTCTACCCAGTTTCCCAGGTTGGCCTGGTCGGTGACACGACAGAGAACTGTACCCAACAGTTCTCTGCTGCCTAAGCGCAGATAGAGGTCTTCCGGCACATCCTGCACCGGCGGCCCGCTGCTGCCTTCACCCGCCGCCGGTGGCAGTTCCTCCGTCTGCTCGTCGCCGAGGGCGTTCCCCGGTCGTCACTCTCGCTGGGCCTCCGCAACAGCCTTCACCCAGGCCTCAGCATGGAGCCGACTGCAGTGGGGACACCCAGCCCGCTCCAGGCGCTGCCAAGCCAGGTGGCAAGCGATAGCGTAAGCTTTCTGAGCAGGCCGTTTAGGGATGAAGGAAGGTGCTCTTGAAGTTGGTCACTCCCTCCCCCCGGGTGAGGACCGGATGGAGTCTTTGTGGTGCGTGTGTCTGTTCCACCGCTTGTTCCCAAAAAAGAGCGGAGCAATCGGTACCCACACTACAAAGAAAGAGCAAATTCCTTTGTTCCTGGGTCCCAAGAAGGTAAGTCTGGCGGTGTGTGACCAGTTTAACCTTGCACCCCTCAGTCCCCTCTTGTTCGCCAGCACGGCCGCTGGGTGCGGTTCGAGGACCCGGTCATCCGCCTTCTCACGCATCCCTGGCCGTCTCATGGAGACAGGTAAGTGTCGTGCACCACACTCAGACCCTACTTCAGGCCGCCTTCGGGCCTTCCGAACCGGGTCCCTGTCCTCCACCTTGCTGACCCACCTCGGGCACGTCTTGGTCCCTGGCCCGGTTTGTGGAAGCCAAAAATGTTTCCCAAACCGGTCCAGGTGGAACTATTCCATCAGACTCGGCTTGCGATTCTTTTCGCTATAGGCTTCCGCCCAAGCTCAGTGATCTTCATTACACCTAGGTGTTGTGCAAATATGCTCCTAAAATTAGTCAGACTTTTGTCACACCTAAGTGTTGAGCACTGCTCCTGTCTTGTGTGCGCCATCGCAGTCTGCTGGCGAAGGACACGATGTAGCCGCTTCATCCAGCCGATATGAAGGCCGGCTTCTATGAGCCTGTACTTCATTGTACCCTAGAGGGGTGGGTCATGACTATCTTGGTCCTGTGTTAATTGATACGGCCTCCGTTTAATTTTGTTACACAGAGATGCATTTCCAAATACTCCGTCCCCATGATTAGTCTGCAGCTTTTGACTTGAGAGACATGTACTTCAGATCTGTATCCTTCCGCACCACAGGCCATCCTGTGTTTGTGCGTCCGAGGGGTGTGAAGTGTCAGTACAAGTCCTACCCTTCAAGTGCTCATAGCCAGTTGGGTCCTCAGGTCAACTGGGAAAGAGTAAACTCGTCCACAGACTGAGTATTTATTTTCTAGTTTGGAGATGGATTCGGCCACCGCATCTCTGAGAAAAGACGAGTGTGTGGATGGTTAGTGCTTTTTAGAGGCTCCTGGGGTATATGGTAGATGCAGCCAGTCGGCTTCCTCCATATGAATACCGCTTCAGCACTGACTTCTTGGCCGAGTCCCGAGGTGACCGTGGCAGAGCGGCACGCTCCGTGTGAAAGCACCCTGTCCTGCTGCCAAACCCTCAGTCCGTAACAGCCGGGCCTTTTGAACGAGTGTCCATCATTACCGGCTGAGGGGCCACGTACAAAGGGCATGCAGTAACGGAGGTCTGGGCGGCCCTCCGACTGCATTGGCATTCATTGTCTACATTGCGACTGTTGCGCTACGCTTCCCTTGCATGTTACAACCCCGTCACCTCCTCCTTGGAGTCTGAAGCTTCTGAGGTCGCTTGATTTCACTATTTCTTCCGGCTGCTCAACCGTGCCGCCAATGAGCCTCACGACAGCCTATGGCCAGGGAGAGTGGAGACTCCATCCCCAGGCGGTCCAGCTGGGCAGGGACCACTTCGGGGATGCACAGTTACATCTGTTTGCCTTTCCGGATTCGTTCCTTTGCCAGTTTAATTTTTTCTGTCCGAGCGGACATCCTTTGGACAGACACTGGCTCTCAGCTGGCTCCGGGGCCCAGCAGAATTGCGTTCTCCAGTGAGCCTTCTTAAGCGGCTATGCGATTCATTGTTGGTTGCGCCCTCTCAAGTCAGTCATTTTTATCACACTCAGGTGTTGAGCAGGGATGCTCCTGGAGCTCAGTGAATTTCATCACACTCAGGTGTTGAGCAGAAATGCTCCTGAAGCTCAGTGATATTCTTCACACCTAGAGTTGAGTAAGGCTCCTGTCTGGTGCGTGCATGTCGCTTGCACGTACTGTGCTAGGTCAGGAGTGGAGCAGGTCTTGATAGTTGCCCCTTATTGGCCCAACCAGACCTGTTTCTCCCCTTGACAGCCCTTCCTGACTTCCCCTGAAAACATTCTCAGGGACGGGGTGTGATGGCACCAGCGTTCGGACCTCTGGAGGATTTCAGGTGGGTCCTAAAATTGGACGCGGTGGTTCAGGTAGCTACCACAGGATTATGTGGTAGTCACCATCACTTCCGCGGTAGCATTCCCTGTATAGGAAGTTGTGCTTACGCCAATTAGAAGTGGAACCTATTCGTTGAGTGTGTCTTCTCTCCGTGAGGAGATCTTGAAAGCGTTCGGTCATTTCAGTGCTCTCTTTCCTGCAAGATGGGTTGGAGTTGGGCTGTTTCCCTCCACTCCACCCTAAAAATGATGTTGCCTCTATTTTTTGACGCACATTATGATGCAGTAGCATGGGAAGTACGTCCTGATCATCATGTTCCTGAGGGGGGCAAGGGAAATGAATCCCCTCGCACCCCTCTTTATCCTCTTGAGCTTTTTCTCTGGTGCTACTGCACTGCAGAGTCTGCCCCTGAACCACTGTAGGCAGTGAGTTAAAAATTCTGTTTTAAGAAACAGTTCTCCTGCTCGCCTGGTTTCTACTAGAGGGTAGGGACTTGCTCTCTTTCGGTCAACGAGTTGTGCCTGGAATTCGGGCCGGCTAACTCTCACAAGTTGAGACCCTGGCCTGGATATGTGCCCAAGGTTCCTACCTCTCCCTAAAGGTGGGACCAGGTAGCGAGCCTGCAAGCGCTGCCTGGAGGAGGCAGACCCAGCCCTGGCTTCTCTGTCCGTCCGCTTCATTGCGGTTGTACGTGCACAGAGTTTAAGCTTAGTACCTCAAACCAGCTCTTGTCTGTTAAGGAAATCAGCAGAAAGGGAAGGCTGTTTCCAAGCGAGGTTGGCCCACTAAATTAGTGGTTGCCTTCATCTTGGGGAGAATTCCAAGATGCACGTGTCCACGTGTCCTTCCATGTATAGGGAACGCTTTCCCAGTGATCCTGCAGGAACAGCAGTGACTTTCCTGGCCTGAGCACCTGTCCCGTCTCCTTAAATCGGGGGGATCAGGTGGCTCTGTCTAGGCACTGGAAGGTGGCAGCACTAGTGGTGTTTTCAAATGGATCCCATTTCAGTCGACGTCGACTACGTCTGACGTACTCGACTGAAAGGGAACGTCCTGGTTGCGTATGCAACCCACCGTTCCCTGAAGGAGGGAGCGGAGGACGTAGTCCCCTTGCCACATCTGCTGGACCACCGGTGACTCCGGGGGCCGTCGGCTCCTCAACGAAAAAGCAACTGGTGCGTGCATCCACTTCCGTATTTGTGCCCGCTCTGCAGGGGCGGAGTGTGTGATGCGAGTCACACACGCCAATTCCATTGGCTTGTTCAATAGTAATCGAAGAGGATTGGCTCCCTAGACGTGATCTCATTTCAGTCGACGTTGACTACGTCCTCCGTTCCCTCCTTCAGGGAATGGTGTGTTGCATACGCAACCAGGACGATCAGGAATCTTCTTGATTTTTCTCTGCAAGAGTGGGGCATCCGACTGAGCATGTGCAATGTGAGTGTCATCACTCTAGCTTGTTTCTGATCGGAGAAAAATGACATGTTGCAACCATCCCCTGTTGTCAACTGTTGCTCCCCGGTCTCCCCTACTACGTTTACACAACAACGATGTACTAAAAGCGGAATGGTTTTTCTTTTGCATTTTTCAGATTCAACATTGTCAAAATGATCTTATTCACACAGATTCGTGAAAAAAACTAAAAACTCTGTATTCTGCTGGCAGGCCAGTAGGTGGCTATGTCACTTTGTAAAGAAACACTACACACCTATAGACTGATCATGTAAAATGCATGTGCATGACTTCACCATTTTCACAAATTCACTTTTTTGTAGTACATGGAGACCATAACGCTATCGTTTTCAAAAACTTGCATTGTGAAACACGTTTTCCAAAGTTTGCGTTTACAGGCCCTCAAAACTCTGTTATTGTGTAAATGAACGGCCAAAGTGCAATAAATGTTTTCCAATTTTAGTTGAAAACCTTGTCATGCAAATGGCCCCTAATCTTTTTGTCTTCAAACACTCTAAGGGGTTGTTTACATGACACCATTTTCAACTAAAAACTGAACATTTTTATACGTTTTGGTCGTTTATTTACACGACAACAGCATTTTGGGGGCCTGAAAATGCAAACTTTAGAAAATGTGTTTCACAGTGCCAGTTTTTGAAAACAATACCATTGTCGTCTCCATGTTAACCACAATGCAGTTACATGTTCAGTCAACAGGTGCATAATGTTTCTATACAAAATTATATTACTATGATATTACTAACATACTGTTATTTTAGAAAATAGTTTTTGATTGTTCTTCAAAGTTTAGAATTAGAGATTGTTCCAACCACTATCCACAGTTTCCAACTATTATCCAACCACAAAACCAAATCCATTTAGTCAGAAAACTCAACTCCGCATATCACGATTAACTGAGAATAGTTTTTCTTATAGAATGTAAATGTATTGTATTTTATGATAATTATCTGTTCTATATAATCTCTTCACTAAGTTATAAAAGTATTTTGTCATAATAGATTCTAGTCATACCTATTATTATGGTTGTGGTAGTTTGTATGGTTGAAGCCAGATATGTAACCAAACATATGTTCAAAAATTATATAAAAATATTATATAAAATGTTTACATATTTTTTTCTTGTTTTATTCTATTTATAAATGTAATTTTAATCATTCAGAATTAGAATTAAATGTCTCTATGTACATTGAGATTTTGGGGTCTTTGCTGCCACCTACTGCATTCTTGCTTTCACAAGCCTACAAGCTTTTCATTTTGACAACAAAAAGCTTGCTATTTTTATTTAATTTTCCTGCTCCCCAAGATGTATGTCGAATTCAAGTTCAACCATTTTAGGGCTTAGCAAAGGGCCATAATTATACATTATTATTTTAATTTCAGAAGATGGGAATATAGTGTGACTGATCAGAATCTTTGCAGGTTTAGTCATGCCGAAGTCACGCATTCTCCCTGATAAAGACAAGTGTATTGTGTCAGCCAGTCTGCTCATGCAGAAGTAGCATATCCACTCGTGCAGCACAGCAATAAACCTGAGGGCACACAGCTCAACAGACACACTATAATAAATGTCTTTTCTATGGTTAAAGCCATTTCTCAGGCATGTTGTATAGGCAACTGAGCTTAATACTTATTCTAAATGCATCTAAGAGAAAAACTGTTCTGAGAATGTCAAGTTCTTCACTGTGATTTTATTAGGTTGCCACAGATTTAATTTGGAATCGGATGTGCATGCCTTGTTGTCCAGTTTCTTTAAGCCAGCAAAGCTCATGACCATGTTATGTTAATATTTTGAGTATTTTGACTAATATTAATAGTATTTTGAGCCTCTGCCACAATCTTTCCATCAACCAGAGTAAAATGAAGAGTGGGGGAAGGTGGGTTTTATGAATGGTAAAGTGGGGGATGGGTGAGGAAAACAAAGAGAATTTTATTGTTGTAGTTCTTTTTTGCCTGCAAGGTGGCGCTACTGCGCACATGGTGGAGTTGGCCTGTCTCGCAGAAAAGGGGGTGAGAGGTTTCAGAGACAGTGGATTGCAGACGTCTGGCTCATAACAGCAGTAAATCTTGTTGTCATTGATAACATCAAAATTTGAATGGTCGCCAAGTTGTCAACAATGAGTTCTCTCTTTAAACACACCAAGCTTTTCTCAGTTTAGACAGAGATGTTCTGTCTTGAGACATTATAAGACTGTTCTATTTAAACCATAATAAAGTCATTTTTCAAAAACACTGTTTTTATTGCCCTACATTTCCATGAACACTAAGAGGATTGTGTTGTTAGACATTCTAACAGTTGTTAGAAAACTGCCTTTATAATCTCCAAGAAAATGCACTTAAATTTACAAAGTTTTATTTTATTCAATAAACTGCTTCTCGTGCTTGATACTGCTAAATTTCAACTTCTATTCGAAAGGCAAGAGCTAAAGAAATCATTCAGAGTAACTTATATTTTTAGGAGATGTGCTTTCTCGTTCTTGGCTAGACTTGGGTGGGCTGGAAATGTCTTCTCTTCTTCTCACAGACTGTCTCTCTCTATTTCAGTGCAATGTCATAAAAGTCTTCTTTGAACTACTGTGTAAAAAAGAGCACCTGCATACGAATACGCAGTGAGCTGCTCTCTAATGCCACTGGCATGTTTATGATGCCATGGTTCTCAGCATCCAACACAAACGCCTGCAAATGATTTCTGTCGCACACATAAGCATGGGATAAGTCTTGTCAGGACCACCTCTGTCAAATATTTATTTTCATGAGATACATCATTGTATAATAACTTCAAAAAACAGAAACAAGTATGAAGTACAAAAACAAATCAGATTGCCGGCCTGGAATTCCTATAAGCAACAGAAGAGGTGAGAGCTGAGATGAACGGAGAACTTCAAAAGAACCACTTGTTTTTTAGATATCTTTATCAGCTGAGAGTCAGATAATTGTGAACTTTAATAATGTTACCTGTCTGAACTAAAGCTACATTTGGCTACTCACTTTGGTTACTTTACCCACCAAGCCTGAAGGAAATCACAGCAATTCATTGGCTGACAGTGCAAGGGCCACAATCCAAGCCACTGGGCAGATATGACACAACTAATAAATGCAGCTGGCTTTTTATAGAAGCAAAGCCCTGTAGGTAAGGAATGAGTGAGGGACTTTGCAAGTGTCCCAAAAGGGAAGGCTGCAGCACATAAAAGGGAGGAAAAAAAGACTGATGGTGGTGGTTCCTGTTCTTCTCCTCCTCTGACTGCAGGGGAAGAAAAGTTTTGGCCATTCCTGGGACCCAAGGCATTGGAATGGATCCCTGGAGGAATCCCTGTTACTGGGCAATTGCTCCCTTTCCCTGACTCACCTCACTCTGAGAGATCCTGTGCTGAGCTTTGTAGGCTACAAAGCATGAGAGGAGGCCGATATATACATTCCTGACTCACTTGTGTTCCTCAACAGTTTTTCTTCATCCCTCCGCCACCCCGACTCCTCACTCACGACTGGTTGCTATCCCAGCCAGGGATACGGGGATTACGGGAGCCCTCCTTTTGGATAGCACGCCAAACACGCACGCTCTTTTACTCTGAGTATGTCTGAATATGTGTAAGCGGTAAACTCGTGAATAGGAAGCAAAACCAGCATCATGAGGAGGCATACAGGAGGGATAAATTAGAAATATTACAGCAGGCCAGCAAGCCCATATTAAACTCTTTATACCAATTGCATTATACTCTGTATGGAAAGTCAAATTATGATTTGTGTTGCTGATTCCTTTGTAACCTTTTTTGAAGTGTTGTTTTTCACAGGTCATATGGGTAACCCTCTATATGGAGTAGAACACACACTTCATTTTGTATTGGTGAACCACCCTCACATACACTACAACCATCAAATATGTGAAGTTGGCTAAATTAATATTTTGTCAATAGAGTGCTGCAGGTATGACGTCACGTTGTAGGCCAATAGGCAGTTAGCATCACACTGGTTCCCTCGATCTTTTGGATTATTCTGGATTATTCTTTTGGCCAAAAACAAGCTCTGTGATCAACAAAAGTTAATGATACTTGCACGTTTTGTCCATCAAGATAGTTTTCACAGATGAACAAAAGTTTTATGCATTTTGAAGCCTAAATGCAGCCACCAGAAGTAAAAAAGCTAAAGGCTATAAACGAACTACACCACGAGTTCAACGTCACCATCACAAAGCTATAGCTACTGACTCTTTCAGTTTTTATCTACAAATATTTTCACAAAACGTTTGAGCTAGAAAAGTTTATGAGAGCACAATTATAAGCATATTGAGGCTGTAAAAGCGGTCTGAGTTTACCTTTTCGTCATGATGATGTTTAATCTCCTAGACAGCCTCTAGTCATTTAGCCACTTGTTAGCAACCGTCTTCTTCAAGACACGTAACATCTTAAAAAAAAAAAAAATCACGAGTGGGCGGGTAATTCTTATGTATTTTAGCCTATGTTGTAAATCGTGAAAGTGTCTTGAGCTTGTGTTCACCGCAGAACCTATTTCAGCCATTTAAACAAAATCCCTTTCAATATAGGCCTAAACCATAGGCTAGCCTATATTACACAAAATATTATTTTTTATTTAGGTAGCCTGCTCAGATGATTCTTAAATGGATTATTCTAACTGTCATATGAAAGCAGTGCATTTTAAACGCTGAACAATGGCTTTACAAACAATCCTGCAGCTTCATCGCAGAAGTCAAGCGTCCTACAATGACTATAGGCTATCTCTATCTGATAACATCATCATAAGAAAATTCTGGCTTCCAATGAAGATCCTTGAATTGCTGCTGGTTAACACACACCTTCAGAGGGCCACACAGTGAAACTCTGCCCTAAAAGCAGTGTATATATCCGATGTCCTCATCTAGATTAAACGACTTATAAATTGGCCAAATCAAGTTTATATCTAAATGTAGTAATTTTCACAGATTCTGTGTTATGTTTATGTTTCATTATCTTGATAATAAAAACTATGGAAAATTATGAGATGCCCTCACTAATATAGTGAAACAACGTGTCACTAGCTGGAACAAGAAAAATGGCGCTCAAACCTAAATGCTCATAAGGCTTTATAACAAAATCTTTAAACAAATATGTTGTTTGAAACTGCCAGGGATTTGCTAGGACATTGCATTGTATTTGAGCAACAACTTCTAAGGGTTGCATATCATGTTTAATTTTCTATATCGAGGAGAATGTGTTCAAATGTGTAGTATCGTGGAATTTTAATAAGATTTTGGAGATGAAACCTTATTGGTTTAGCTGATTTACACAACTGGGCGAAACCATGTTTAGTCTGTGAGAGGTCCATATCAATTTGTAAAGAATTTATATATTTGGAATGTTCTCAAATAACAGATAGGCCTACTGCATGCTAAAAAAATCTGTATTTAGTTTATCCTCGTGTCTTTTAAAATAAATTTTTAATGTGTAGTTTTTACAGTGCAAACTAGTGTTCCTGCAAAATAGTATTCTGCTTATCTCTGGCCAGTTATCGGTATTAATATTATTATTAAATGAATTATTTGAGCCATGAATGCATGAATGAATTTGTAAATCTTTGTCTCATTGCAGACCACCCCAGCAAAGTTATGTCCTGAAACGACTTGTTATTACGTCAGCTATGGTCCCTTCCTCTGAAGATAGTGAGTTAAAAACAGCTTTGTCCTAGCTTGACGACCATTGTGTGGTCTGGAGTCTGGACAGAGATCCATTAACTTGAACTTGGACTTCTGCAGACAGACATCCTTATGGTGGTTTGAGCAAAGGCTGGAGGGCTGTTTTAGCTATTTAGTTTATGCTATAATTTAAAGAATAGTCGTGATTATATAGTTAAACATCTACAACTTGTAGGCTATAATTATATGCATAGTGCACATGATCAGTCTATATATTTCACATTTCCATAAATAATTCCGTAAATTATACAGAGCAGTTTGTAAAATCAATTTTCGATGTACAGATTTTTAGGATAGACGACAGACACTCACAAATGATAGTGGAAATAATCAACTAACATCGACTTTTCCAGTTTGCCTCATCGGATTTTAAAGAGACTGAGCAAGAATGCTTGCAGTTGACTAGAGACTTTAAAATATATGCGTCCATTTGCATCAACATTTTCTGAACAGGCTTACGCACTGATCGGTGGTAGATGGTCAAAAAGTATTATAAATAGACCTATAGACTAATAACCTTATAAGGATATGCGTCTCATCCACAAATGAACAACTACGATTAAGTAGGCTACCTTTCTCTATGGAATTTTCTGAAGGCATAATTGTTTGTAAGTTTCCGTTTTCTTGTTTACTTTACCAAGCATAAATCACATAAAGTTTAGCCGTTTTAAGTTTTTGCACGATTCATTAATTTATTTATTCATTTATTACTATCTCATCTCAAGGGGTTTATCCTATTCAATAAACTTATAGCCTATATATATAATATTGGAATAGATTTAAACGATCTCACGTCGTAACTAAAATAGGCCTATTTCAATTTAAGCGAGAATTCGCAAAGATAATTTGCGGTGGAAAAGCCTCATAACAATACGTTTCTGCAGCGAACTCGTAGGCTATGATTCCCGTATAATTTATGCTCCCAATGATGGTTGTTTTTAGAGGTGAAATTAGGGATGCTGGTTCATGCTTAGTTTAATTTAAATGTATTATATTTTATTATGATTACGAATACGTTTTCTTATAAGCATCACATACGAATGCGTAATTGCGACTTCGACCTTGTCGTGAGATCGTGTTGTCATTTGTCATTGACTTTATTGCCAATGATATTAAAAGGGTACTTGATATATTTCTTCATATTTTTTGTTATAGCCTATTTCTTGTTAAATTCTTATTAAAATGGTTACATTTCCGCAAAATTATTTTAACATGTCACGCCGAAGAATGAGTATAAAGCAAATCTGTATCTGTATTTAAAATCTTGCTACAAAGGCTAAAATGAACAATATCTTTTAGCATTTTAAGTTAATTTGATCATTTCTACATATGTTAAAATTCATTATACATAGGATAACTTTACATTCGTTGATGCATTATGAGCAAACAAGAATTCATAAATTAACATTGACCTAGGCTAATAAATGTTGTTATTGATTTAATAACTTTCAATGTAAATTCAATGTAAACTGTAACCATTTGGATACTTTTAACATGGCAAATTCTGAAGGAATTCATAGACCTGTTGAGGGAAGCCTACTTTAAAGTCTAAATATATTTTAAATATTTTAGTTTCAATCGGAGGTCCCTCTGATAGATTTCGTGATGATTATAGTGTAAAGATAAAGAATAGGAAGGAACCATTGAGGACAATAAGTGTCTATATAAAGTCTAACTGTATTGTGCACGTGAACTCGACAATGTAAGTGTGAAGTTCGTTCCTTCTGTCTAGACGTATTACGAGACTCTTTGTCTGTTTCCACCTTGACCTTGGATTTTCTTCCAGCTGGTGGCATTTGGACGATTAGCCATTTAGGCTACTTGCGCTACCACAGTAAAGGCCTTCTCTTAATCGAATTGTATGCGTTAACAATGCTCAATATTTAAATTTCCGTGCAATTAACATGCACAACTAAAATGTGAAGTCCTACGAAATTAATCTTGGTGTTTGTAAACTTTAAATTATGTTAGGCCTACCGATTACCTCCTTTTTTATTTATTAGGACTATTACTATTTTTTTCTGGTTAATTATTTGGGGTTAAGGAGTTTGCATATTTTTGATTTTGAATATGCAAATATTCAATAAATATTGTGAATAAATATTGTGAATGTGCATGCGATTTACTTGATCTAAACCTTAAATTAACCTAGTTGTCCTACCAGTATTTTGAAATTAAGTGAAACCAATTTATTTAGATGTTACACTCAAAACGAAACGTAGGCTACATGATAGGGTGGGTTATCGAGTTCTCTAAACTCAGAGAACTATTCTTACTTCCACGTAGCCTATATTCTTTGTCGTGTTATTACTTTTATCCCCATTGAACACACTGAGACACTTCATCGAATTCCCATAGTTCCCCTGCGGCAGACAATCACATTAGCGTGTTTTTGCAACTTTTGTAGCGTGTAACTGATAAGGCAAGGCAAGGCAAGGCAAGTTTATTGCACATTTCATACACAATGGTAATTCAAAGTGCTTTACATAAGTAAGTGCTTATGTAAAACAATGTCTAACACTCATCGGGCTAAGGAATCTTGAGCTACAGAACTTTAATGCATTATGTGTGTTTTTTTATTTTCCTCTGCACGTTTAACGAAACTTTTCCAATCCAAATTAGCTAGGCCTACTTGTTTGCCAGACAGTGTTATGAAACAAGAAAAAAAGTTTCTTCGAACAAATATCTAGTTGCAGTGCCAGTATAACATTTGTATTCAGTGTCTGCAAAAACTTTAGGCTTAATTTAATTGATTTATCTTAATTTCCATAATTCATTAACCTTTCCAATAAACGATTCTAGATTATGTATTTGTTCTTGAAAAATAATTATGAAAAATAAACCGTTTTGCTTGATATATAGGTCTATTTACAAGCCATTCAACAAGTTAAAAAAAAAATTCTGACGACTGTTTTGTCGTCAATGATATTAAGAGAGAAATGCATCTTCCCCTCTAAGAAATCCGCTTCGTCTTGACAGCATATGTCAGTAATCAGGCTTTAACAATGCGCATGCGTGGACGGAGAAAATGAGCTTGGAAGTGAGGTGTCAGTCTAGTTTTATAAAGCAACCCATGATGATTTCGCTGATTCTGCGTGGACGCTGGGCGGACACATTGTTTTACGTGTAATAAAAAAAAAACCTCGGATGAACAAACAAAAGCATGGAGGGACTGAGCGGCAGCTGTCCTGCCTCTCACTGCAGTGATTTTATCCCGCACCCTGCACTGGGACGCCTCTCTGGGAACCACCGGACAGTGTACTCGGATATCCCTGCACCACAGACCTCATCGGGCTCATCCCTGAGTTGTGGATACCCATTCGGGAGTCCATATTATGGATGTCGACTTCCGTACTCTCACAACGTAAATCTGCAACATAATCCATGTTCCTTCCATCCTGGGGAAAAATACGTGGAACCAAGCGGTGTGCAACCATCTGAAGAGCTTTCCAGTAGATCCAAAGAATTCGCTGTTTACCCAAGCTTTGCCGGCACTTATAAGTCTGTGCCCGGGTATTTGGACGTCCCGGTTATACCAGGAATCAGCGCGCGCCCAGAGTCCCGGCATGAAACTTTATTCCCGGACAGTTATCAGCACTGGGCACTGTCGAACGGCTGGGATGAGCAACTATATTGTTCTAAGGAACAAACACATTTTAACTACCTATGGAATTCCCAGTTTTCGGGTAAAATGAAATATCAGCAAATATGATCACGCTTTGATATTCATGTTTGAAATGTTGTGTTAAACACTAATGTATAGCCTACTTGCCCTATTGGAGTTTAAGAGGGGGATATAAGGAGTAGAGAGGGGAAAAAAGATAAAACTTGTCAAATATTAGGAAATTTACTTCACCCAATCTTAAAGATAATTTAAATATGTTCATGTAGGCCTCCTTGTTTTTTTATACACTAGTTCTTAGATTCATTTTTAACCGAGATGTTGATTGGCAGGTGTCAGTTTAAACTGTAGCTGATGCAAACTTCAGAGTTGAAATATTATCTTTTGATAAATATGCATTTTACTTAAATAATAGCTCTGGTAGGCCTATACGATTTTTTTCTTAATATTGGAAGTAACCCATCAGAACTAATAATTTCCCGCTCAACCAATTGCAGTTAAAAAACAAACAAAGAAACCTCATTGATTGATTTTGGTCGTGTTATTGTTAAAGTAAAACAAATTTGTCTGCAAATGTACAATATTTGGACAAGTTACCATTTTAAATATCTCGTCTGTCTATTCTACCTTGACAAATATACGAACAGATTCGATTGACTAAATCATATTATTTTTGATCATAACTAAATTGTTTTTATTTTTATTAATTTTTTTGCTTGAGATTAGTGTAATTCTATAATCTACTAGGCCTAGATTAAATTAAGTAGGCCTATTGGGCGAACTTTCAGCGTGCTTTGCATGCATGGGACTTACTGTGGAGAGTAAAAATGTTGAATTGAAGTTCTATTCTGTGTGCTTTATATGGAAAGGGGGGGATTCATAGCGTTTAAAGTTCAATAATAATGTTGCAATTATTTAAAAACACTGTGTGGGAGAAGAGTGGAGCTTTTGCTTATGAGGACCAGTATAAAGATGTGCTGATTTACTAAAAGAACATTTAATTGAAAATTAACGACTAACGATTATTCTTTATGGTCTTTCGGGATTCACCATAGGCTTTCTCTGAGTTATATGCCTATAGGCCTAAGTGAGTGTTGGAGTTAGAAGTTTGTATCAGCTCAAATGTAAACATTTCCAAACCATTTGAAAACGTTAATTTAAAACAATCAATTTTCTTATTCCAACGACGATAAAATTCAAGGGGTATTCAAAGTAGGGGCCGCCAGGGGGCGTGAATAGCAGTGAAGCGGGTTTCGGCGCCGAGTCTATTTAGCTGCTCAGCTCACGCTCAATTAAAGTGAAAGCACACTTTTGATGGACAAAATAAATAAGGTTTCACACAAAAGGTGCCTAAAATGCACTTAATTTGCATGTCTAGTGTGTTTTAACAAGAACTGGAGTAGGCTATGTCAGAAATCATTCAAAAATATTAATAGAAAATTTACCCATTTAAACTTGTCTAAATTATTCAGTTTGGGTAAAACTATATGGTGTTTTATATATATATATATATATATATATATATAGAAAATACATATTTGTGTGTGCTGTAAAGTGGTTAGAAAAAATGAAATCAGAATCGGCTAAAATCTGTATCGGCAGGTCAAACTCAATGAAAAATCGGAATCGCCCTAAAAAACTGTAATGTTCATCTCTATAATCTTTCTGGCTGGTATCAAACACCGTCACATAATCTGAAGTTCACCTAGAGGTTTTATTTATTTATTTCTACATTTGCCTTAGTATTGTCGATGTGTTTAATAACACATCTTGCAAAAGGGGGGCCTTAGCCAGAACCTAGTGGTATTTGGGGGGCCTTGTCATGGAAAAGTTTGGGAACCCCTGGAAGACAACTCAGAGTGACTCAGAGACAACAAAAAATCTCACATAGGTCACGACATTAAATCTTTAAACTCTTGGTCAGAATTATGGTTACAGTTTCATCCAACAATAATTTTACTTGCTATGTTTGAGAGTCACGAGACATTAACAGAGATTGTACTTGACATTGGCAAACGATTTCAAAGATTTTCTCCCCGCCTTATTGCAGATGTTATGCCGCACCAGACCGAGATGAACGGGTATCGTCGCGGTCGTAAGAAGAGGGTTCCGTACACTAAAATTCAGTTAAAGGAGCTGGAGAAAGAGTATGAAGCCAGCAAGTTCATCACTAAAGACAAGAGAAGAAGGATCTGCGCCACTACCGATCTCTCTGAACGCCAGGTGACCATCTGGTTCCAGAACCGCCGGGTTAAGGAGAAGAAGTTCGTGTGTAAACCATCGCCAAGCAAAGTCATGCATGCCATTTGATTATCGTCGAGTTGTTTGCGCCAACAATTTCATCATTCAGGCAGAAAAAAAACTTCCGGATCTGCCACCTGAACACACTCTTGTCTAATGAAACATGGCCTACTTTACCGTTTCAGAAGCTTTATGGAGTAGTATGCTAATAGATACATTTCCAGAGAGGAGTCACAACATCATTCATCTTATTTTAAAGAATGAGTTACGTTTACGTATTCTGGAACGCTTAAGGGGTCTGAATCTGATGATTGTCCATTTTTACTAACGATTTACCCCATAATACACGTGTCAATGCTGCCCATCAGATTCGTTGGTTTGGCGTTTGATATTAGCAAGACTGCTGCTGTTGAATTAGCTACTCACTGATTTAAAAATTGAATAGCGGTAGGCCTATATGGTGTGACAGCTTTTAAATCATGCCTACTGGTATTTCTTGCCTTGTTTGTGTAGGCCTATATTTGTTATATCACAGAAGGTTATGACTTTCAAAAGCAACTGGAATGTTAATTATTAATATGTGTATCTTAGGTCTATAGCAAAATCATCAAAAGTCCATCAAAACGTATGATGTCATCCATCCTTGTATTGTTTATTGTCAGCTTTGCAGCAATGTTTTCTTATAGCGTTTTTGCTCCATTTTATAGCATGCATACATGCAAAGTTCTTGTGTTTTATAGAAACGTATTGAATCGATGTTAAGGCGTGTTGATAATGATGTACTGAACGGCAAATGTTCAGTAATGATGATGTACTGAAATCCTACTTTTCTCCTTTTAACGCTTTTATGCCGCAATATTGTCATGCAGTATCTGTCTTATTAAGAGTGGAGATCAAATCGGAACTTTATTAATAGTCCACGAAACACAAAAACACATACTGCATGTAAGTGAAAATAATGAGCCCGGTCTCATGAAACTTCGTATCTATAGCACGAATTAAATTTCTCGTGGCATTTATACGCTAAAAATAGTTTTTGCGTGTATATGATACGCAGTTTTCGCGTGCATATGATACGCACTTTATGGCGTGTAATACGCACGCACTCCACACCCTAATCCTACCCAAGCGGTTTACGGTGCGTAGCATATGCACGCAAAAATCATTTTGGCGTAGGCCTATTAAAGGGATAGTTCACCCAAAAATGAAAATTCTGTCATTATTTACTCACCCTCAAGTTGTTTCAAACCTGTATGAGTTTCTTTCTTCTGTTGAACACAAAAGAAGATATTTTGAAGAATGTTGGTGACCAGACAGTTGCTGGACCCCATTGACTTCCATAGTATCTTTTCTTCCTACTATGGAAGTCAATGGGGTCCAGCAACTGTCTGTTCACCAACATTCTTCAAAATATCTTCTTTTGTGTTCAGCAGAAGAAAGAAACTCGTGGTATAGATACGCACTTTCATGAGATCGTGTTGGAGCATAAGTTGACAAAGCAGGAATTATTTATATGGGTCAAATTTTCGCACACGTCAATTTCCAGATGTTTGTCATCTTATGCTGTAGGCTACTATGATTGACTGAAATGTATCAAACCTTAGTAAGTTATGAAATGGCAGGCCATGGATGCATTTGACTGTCTGTAACGAAAGCCTATGGAGAAACATATTTATTATCCACTTATTGCTGAAATGTGAACATCAAACATATGTTCCGCTATATGTAAAATATTTTACTCTATTGTCATTGTACGTTTAAATGATGTCAACTTGTCTATGTTTCTATACAGGTTTCATATCCATATTCGCTCTCCATTGCAGTATTTTTCACTGTTTAATATGCATGTGCGCGCGCACGCGTTTGTGCGTGATCGGGTTGGTGTCCTGGTAAACCATTATAGGTTCCCACAATGATAACAATTATCCAAAATCCTTGTCTTTGTGTGGACATTTTTTCCTCGTGAGAAAAACAGCTTACAAATCATACTAAGTGATGTTTAGTGAAAATGTGTGTCCTCTTCTCACTCAGGGGTTGAAATGTAGGCCTATACATTTAAAATTAATGAAAAATATATATATGTTAGCATGTTGGCACATGTCATAGGCTACTAAAAAGAAACATGCTTCTACCCACCACACATGCAGTTTGCGAATTTTCATTGGGACTGGTAAAGGTTAAATCGTTGAATAATGTTGGTGACGACGGAAATTGTTTGTAACCATATCGCCTAAAGAAGCTTTGGAGAAACTCTATGAGATTATATCTGTAACTCACAAAGTATCCACATTTCTTTATAAAGGCTAATCTCTGCAAGAATATCACAGCCCATATGAGTTGACGTCAAATACATGGTGTGCCTTTGTTACAATCACTACCGGGACAACATGTAACACATTCTGGGGTGAGTTATGTAACAATTAAACACAAGGAGCAAAAACAGAGGCTACATTATACAATATGCTTTAAAAAATAGGTTTCTTAAAACAATCCATAATCACAAATCACAACAACTCCTCTCTCCCTGTGACTGGCCCTAACTCAAACACTGAGAGGTGTGTGTGTGTGTGCTTGTGTGTGTGTGAGTTTGTCCGTGTGTGAAGAACAAACTTCCTTGACAGTATTTATGTTTAATGTATGCTTAAGCTTAACACTCAACGCCTCCTGTGAATGGTCTAACATAGCTTGAGATTGTAAATTGAGTTTGTGATCATGTGTGAATATTCTCAATCAGAGTCAGGATAGTGACAAGTGAATTTGGTGGGATCTTACCCACACTTCCTTTGGCTTCGAGTTGCCAAAAGGCTCCATACAAACAGCAGAAAAAGTTTTCATTGTGTGAAGTCTCAGAATCCTCACCATGCCCTTCTTTGAAACCTCATCAGTTTCTCTTTTTTTAAACATTTGCAGACATTATCTGTCTTTTTTATACGTTTATACATTATGAAAAAAATATTAAAAACAAATTGTTCTTATAAGGGGATGGTTGTAACACTTGTTTAAAGATGTTTAAAGATGACCCCTGTCAGCCAGTGTTTAGCAACTCCTATTTCTGTTTGAAATTAGCAGGTTAAAATGCATCACATTTTGCTTGAGAAACAACAATTTATGATAGTTAAATGACATTATAAGCAAAAGTTTAAATACTAAACAAAATATAATTTTGGCCAAAAAAAAACAACATTCTTAGGTCAAAATCTGTTTTTATTATTATATTATATTATATCTAAAATCAAGGAAGTTGACCAAAATATGGGTTAATAATTGACTGTTTTTAGATTAGCCCACTTTTCTAACAAACAATACTCTCATAAACTCATATTTCTCAAATTTTTCTGCTATATGATCTCATCAGCATGTGTGTACCACTTTAAACAGGCTAGCATGAATATGGACTGTGTGCTGGTTGAACATAGACAACAAGTAGACCATTGTAATAGCATTAAGATGTCATCGAAATGGTTAAGTTAAAACTACGAGCTATATTTACGTGTGCCTCGAAGCTGCAAAATGACAAAACAGTTTGGTCATATTAAAGCATTTCCATGAATGTTCAATTTTAACATATTGTGAAGGGCCTATACCAACACTATACAAGATATCCTCATGGTTGCATGAAAGTTGCTCAAATTAATACAATTATCCATCAACAGTAAAATGTGACTTCTGAATGTTTGTTTGTTTATTTAATGACAAACTTACTTTGACTAATTTGATTCTCTTCTGGGTAATTGTCTCAGTGACTGGTTTTAAAACATGTTAGTAAAACACTGTTTTACTGCTATTATTTAATATCCTTAATTATCCGTAATTCTAGTGTTGCAATTAATATAGGCCCATGAGCTATTTTGAGTGATCATTTGTTACAATTTAAAAAGATGTCACGTTACAGTTACAAAAAGTGGAGAGGAGGACTCAAGTGCAGCAACGGATAATTTATTAACAAAAGAAAACAAAACACAAAGCAAAAACCCACAAGGGGGAAAACACAATACATGAAACATTAAACAAAACTGAACTGAACTGAACTTGAAGAACAAACACTGACTCTGAACATGAAGACCATCACACGGAAACTGGGAAAACATATGACAACGAGCCGACAAAGACTGCAAACAAGAGGAGACTTAAAAAGGGAACAAATCAAGAGGGAACAGGTGGAAGAACTCAAACACTAATCAGGTAACAAGGGGGAGGGATCAAACAATAACGAGAGCACATGGCCCAACATAACAAAGACACTCAAGTGCAATACAAGACAGGACAGACACGTGACAGAAGACCTATAATATGGTCTATCACTGCCTCTGGTGGAGAAAGAGTGTAAGTGTGCGGGTTAAGAGCGGGCGGGAAGGGTGATGTGTGAGCCTACAATGAATACATCATCCGTAAAAGGCGCTTGTAACTCAGAATTTTAATTGACCAAAACACTCAGAGCACAAACAGATATAGCCTACTCATTTAAAAATATTGATTATTTGGTCTTTTGCTTTTGCAATTAAATAACCTCCACCTTCCTGTCATTGTGTAGGCCAATTCTCCACAGCATCATTATTTTATATATGCCCTTGTTTTGTTGGTGTTGTTAGTTTCTGTCTCTGCCCTCCATGTCCCTCTCTCTCTCTCACACACACACACACACACAGACACACACACACACACACACAGAGAGAGAGAGAGAGAGAGAGAGAGAGAGAGAGAGAGAGAGAGAGAGAGAGAGAGAGAGAGAGAGAGAAACACACACACACACACATAAACACAAAGTTTCGTCATATGACATGGATGGATGGATGGATGGATGGATGGATGGATGGAGGATGAACACAAAAACACAAACGGGGTGCATATTTGAAATATCGATATTACTTTTTTTTAATTAAAATGTCTTAAATGGTCTTAATCTCGATTCTAATTTGGATTAAATATTTTAGAAGAGTAAATAATTATTTTTATAGGCATATTAACTTTACATTTAGCTTTATATCCTGTAATAATTGTGGTTTAGATAATCAGGTTAGATCGGCCGCAGTTTCAAGAATGCATGATCGTAACATGTTTAAATCAGGGTGAGTCTGGTGTTAGGGAAGGTCATGGAAGGAATGCGACCCTAGTGTGATTCAAGTCCACAGAATCCGAGACTGTTGTTTAAATGTGTCGCACACATACTAGACAGTGACCTTGAACCGACACAAACCAGTGTGAAGCTTCAGGACAACAGAGGAACCCATGCGGCAGCCCACATGCTTTCCCAAGATATAAACTATCAACGATAATGAGAATGAAAAACTGTATTTTAAAATATGTTAAGGCAGGCAATTTAATATTTTTGAAATAAATTTTGATAGGTATACTCACGTCAATTTAGTTAGTTGCAAGACTTGAACTTAACTTAAAAACTCGATTCATGAATTGCGTTTGATGTTTTCTTTCTTTTTTTTCCATAGCCTACATGCATGTGTTGGTTGCACAAAAATGATAAATTATATTGAACAAAATCATTTGCGCTCTGAAGATGAGCGAAAGGTTTAGGTTTGAAACGACATGATCAAAGGAGATTTAGGCGTAGGGCCTATAGTTAGGCGTAGGGCGTGCGTTACTTTGCCCTGAAGAAGACCACTTGTGGGTCGAAACATGTTGGCTTGTGACTTTTTTATTATGATATAAGCCATATTGAATAAAGGCTTTTTAACCTTCTCCTTCTCCTCATTATCCATTTTTTGAGTGCCTGGGACCTGCATCTTATTTCGTAGGGACTATAGTGTTGTCATATTTTGGAATTTAAAATGCTTACGTTTCAGAAACAGAAATACACCTTAAGTCTTCTGGAGTGTGTGCCATCCTATGCTACTTAACTGGTTTACTCTTCCAATTCTTCATCAAATTAGATACTTTGTCTTACAAAAATAACCCTGAATGTGCAGCTAGCGCCTACTTATTATTTAGTTCCATGAAACACTGTGTATAATGTATATTTGTTTATGACGAATACACACTAAAGGGATGAATGATGTTGATGCGACTTTCCTGTGTGTAATTTGCTAATTCAATTTATCTCAATGCTTCGCACTTAAGATGGACTTTAATGATGATGATGATGATGATGGCACGATGATAAAATGGACGCTCTCTGCCTTTTATAAAAGGACTGACTAAACAACTCTTGAGTTAAAACCACTGAATGGAAACCTGTATCTTGTTTTAAAGTAGTGTAAATTGAGAGATAAGTCTTTAATGTATTTTTTTTTACAAACGTATTTGTGAGGGGGTGTAGTTAATGCAAATATAATGTTTGTTGTAATGCATTACTATGTACTTTTCCCTTGAAAACGTATAAGGGATTTGTGTGTTTTAAGATAGATGCTTTAAAATGTTAAAATGTCAAAATAAAGCCGCGCAACATAACTTCCTTTAACATTTCAAATAATCCTGATGCTCGTCATTGCATGATAAGATTGTTTTGCTGACAAAATAATAAACAATAAAAAGTAGGCTACACCTAAATCTGTCAATTATTTTAAATCACAAATAATATATATATATATATTATATTATATTATATTTAAAACTACATCCAAATCAGTAAATGGTTTTAACCACGAAGCCAAAGCTACCAGGATATCAGTTGGCTATGAGTGAAAAAATATCTCTTTTGGAAGTGAACAGTATAAAAGGCATTACAGTATAAAAAAACAACAACTAATAAACCAAGCTAATACTTTGTCAGACACGAAACGCAGTGGGTGGCTCCTTCAACTCACTCACAACCAGTGTCATGTGACCACTATACAGCCAATAGGGCTCAGCCTGGTTTCCCAATATGTTAATGTCAGATTTGCTACAAACTATAAACTCTTAGTCGGGCCCGCCAAAATGGGCGAGCACAATCTCTCTAATCCAGGGTTTGTTGGACAATTGGTTAACATTCATACAAGAGATGCATGTTATCTCTCCAATTTTCGTGCGTCGGACGAACCGCTAGGGATACAAACCTCAAGAAGACACAATGTCTGCTCTTTGTCTTGGAACCCATCGGAACCATTTACTGGATACCCACAGTCTTATGTTTCCCTAAACTCCACATACACTCAATCGTGCGACATTCCTCGGCAGGAAGAACACAGATGTTGTTATAGTGAGAGTGCGTGCGCCACCAGCTGTGCTGGTGACAATAACAAGACTAGACTTAAACTGGACAACTCATCAGTGTCAGGATTGAAGAATCTGAACGGAATGAACAACGGAGCAAGTTACTCCAAATATGACTACATAACAACTGCCGAACATTTAACCCTAAATCCTCCATCGTGTCGGTCCCTTGAATCCGATTCTGGTTCTTCACTCGTTATGGAGGGGTCCAAGACCCCACCGGACATCATGAGTACACTGGCATCCCCTGACATCCACACAGCAAGAAACGGAGGTGAGGAAATTTAGATGTGAAGATGCATGACCCTGCAAGCAATAGCCATCATTTCACCATCTCGGTTGACTGCAGACCCGATATAGTCTGGCTAGTAACACACTTCTAGCCAAAATAACTTTGAATATGGTTACATGTCGTTTTTGCCCAAATAACTTGCGAGATATGGTATTCCATTATGTAAGCAAAGTCAACAGTGATTACAAGGTGTTTGGTTTAATTTATTTGGCATGTTATCTAATTGATGACTAGTCTATTATTGGGCTATGGTTAGGCTACGTCTATTACATTTTCACTGACAGCCCAAATTTTGTCTTGTTTTAGCCGAGACTATAGACTACTAGCCTGTGTTTGGACGGCTATTATACGTCTTTTAAAAGCAAAATTGCTTGCTGTGAAGGATCTTGAAGAGAAATCATGCATGTTCTCTAAAATGAGTTGGGCATTGTGCGCTTTCAAATCAGTGAATTTCTTGTAAGTTTGTCTTGCAAACATAAACAAAAATCATTGCAGAATTTTCTTTTCTTCTAAGGTGCGCTGTGGTTCCCAATTCACACACACACCCGAAAGAAGCGTAAACCCTATTCAAAGCTTCAGCTGAATGAATTAGAGGGTGAGTTTATCCTCAATGAGTTCATCACTCGACAGCGGAGGAGAGAACTGTCTGAACAGCTCAATCTCACGGACCAACAGGTCAAAATCTGGTTCCAGAACCGTCGCATGAAGAAGAAAAGGCTCTTGATGCGGGAACAGGCACTGTCTTACTTTTAGAGCGAGGCGGATCCTGACTGAGATCTGAGATGATTCATAAAACATCGGAATGATAGCTGATTGTTTTGTATGAATGGAGTACCAGTTCGGGGTTTCCAAATAGTAGCTAATTCTCATTGAAGCTTGACTGGACTTTAAGTAACCGTGCACACAGCTTAAACGAAATAGTTGATGCGTAAAACAAAAGACCAACCAGATCTCACGACTAAATTTATATAATTTACAACTGCAATAAGCATGAACCTGCTCCCCTAGCCCCACTCCTAAACATAACAGTCTTGTGCAAAAATGCTTGTCAGATCGGTTAACTGCAGATTGCCAGGGTAAAGGGACAAAGAGGCTTTATTAGCTTTTATTAGAGCCTCCTGTCCTGACGGCATTGAGGCTTCTAAGTTTGTAGTTCAAGATGTTTTTTTGTCTCTTCGTTGTAGTCCAGACCAAAGTGCAGCATGGACGGTGCCAGGCTTTACTAGCCTACAATTGATGTGATATTTGCATGTGATAATGTTTACATTTACAACGCTCGAACATTCACTCACTGCCGTCTTTCTCAGTGCGGTCAGTTGTGTTTTCCTCTAGGAACGCGGTGTTAAAGATAATTTGTTAAAAAGGAGTAGCTACATGATTGCAGGCTATAATATTACTGTTGTGGGTAATGGCGTTTTATAATCTGTGCAATGTCTTCCTGATGTTTGGAGGGCAAATGTTTGCTATACACCAATAAGCATTAAATGATTGTATCAGTGTGGGACTAAGCGTTCAATTAATTTCCAATAAAATGTGATTACCTAATTGTTATCTGTTCTCTGTTATTGTCTATGATCTAACGTTTCTTAACTGTATCTGACATAACTGTGTCTCTTGCTATAGTTTTAGCAGTCTAAATTATAGCCTACTGAAAATGAATCATTGTTCTTGCTACCTGAGATATGTTTCGTGAAATAGCCTAAAATTGCTAGTCAGAATTATGAACATTTTATAAGCTTGTTTTTAACACGCTCAAATTGTACATTTCTCACCAAAATATATCCAACCCGTCATGTTATGAGGTTGTGTCAAAAATAATGCTTTGATAGCCTAATGCCTCTGCGTACATAAGTGTAAAAAATCCATTTTGGACGTCAGCATGCATGATGATAGCACTCATTTGTCTTTCCACAATACATGTCCTTGTTATAAAGGTTTCGACGTTGAGACACTCGGGCTCTTTGCAGCCATCTGACTGCGGCGTGGACTCGACCTTGAATGTGGCAGTGGGGGGAGTGAGGGAAGAAGATGGAGTAAACATTCAGATGTCTTCCTAAACATTTTCTTTTAGCTTCCTGATCCAAAAAGAAAAAAATACTGGCATACAAGAAAGTTTTTAACTGTAGCCTATGAAATCAGCAAACATCATTGTCACACATATTTTGCGATAGCAACATATAGGACAAAAAAAATAGCATGACAATTTAATAAAATTACCAGCGAATATTTAGGTAAAAAAAAAAAAGTATATATATATATATATATATATATATATATATATATATATATATATATATATATATATATATATATATATATATCATCTAACCAACCTAAATATATTAGCTAACACCAACAAAACTAAACTCAAGGGTACAAAAAAAAACATAGGATATAGAGGTTACCACCTTTTACAGTGTAAGCATCTTAATAGTACAGATTAAATACATTATAAAAAAATAATTGAACACTTAAAAACAAGACTAATTTAAAAAAAAAGTATACAATTTCGGCAGAAATAGTTTAATCTAGTATATTACAGGCATACAATTAATTGTCCATTGTCATTAATTATTTGATGATTAAAGCAAGTATTTAGATTTTATGTTAACAAAATACGTCTATCAGATAAACACATTGTAGTCATATATTTTTTTCTAAGCATGAAGCATTTCTTGACTTGTTTCTGAACAATACGTAAACAATGCCGAACAGAAATATTAATATTACTAATAGTAAATACTGTTGTTGTTGTTGTTAAGTTTTTAAGTCGAACTAAGTCGAATGAAATGTAAGAAACTTTCTGAGATATCATCTTTTATGTTTCTAGTCTCATTTCCTCTCATTTTCAATCGCTTTTGAGTCATGAAACTACAAGCACGAGGAAATCAAATGATTCCTGCGGTTTATTACGAATAATCTGCATTGAGCCGCTGTTAAAGGTCTGTCGGTCCGTATTAAACGGTTTTACTGAACATAAACATGTCTATGATTTTTAGGAGGATTGGCCATTACGATGTTCACGCAGATATACAGGGATGTTTTAGTTTATTTTGATGTATAGGCCTACTTTTGTTGTAACCAAATGTCATTTCAAACTTAAAGCACATTTTAGGTTACCTGAGAAAATATTAATTTGTTATTTTCTCATTTATCAAGAAAATGTTTATATTTGATATTCTTGAGGATTTTAAATAAAGGTTAATAAATAATAAAACGGTTTTAGAAAAGCATGCCCTTTTACGTATCTATTAAAATTAATAACTCTAAAATCACCACCACTGAAACCCTAAAGAACGATCTGTTGAGTTTAGACTCGATTTGTTTTGTCCGTGTATAGAAAAGGAAGACGATATAAAAAAATCAACTTAATTTAGTGTGACAGGAAAATGGCTTTGGGTGTATTGGAGGGAAGAAACTATTTTGCAGTAAGAACAGGACATAAATATACTATATGAAGTGATTATAAATGCAACTTCAAACACCAGCACTCTTTCTCTGAATTTAAAACGGTAGGAAGTAGCGGAGGAAATTAAACATCATAAAGGAGAAACTACGGGGAGCATGACTTACTGCTACCGAATCCTGTGGGAAGTAAATGCACGTGCTGCGTTCTCAGAATTCCATTTTAAACAGACAGGAATAAAGGCACGTTTAATTTCCCGCCTAAAGAATTATTATTTAGTTCAAAAGTTCTCCAATTACACCCATTTCAACCATATACGTTGCTCTGTTTCTGAAATGTATAGGCTATTGCTCATCATTGGTTAGGATATTAACTTTTGTACTAAAGTTGAACATTTTCAAATACATTCCGCTTCTGTAATAACTTACAGTGAATAAGTTTCATAAATTAAAATAAATAAAGCTCATATTCTAATGCTGGAATTTTTAAAATATTTCTCAATTCTCAACTAAATTAGATTGCGAGCACATGGGATCCTTGTTATATTTCCAAATCCAGTCCCTGGAGGTACACAAATAGTAGGCTACACATTTTAAACGGCAGGGTTCAGAATAGCTTAGGCCTACTTACTTCTCAGGCAAAAATTGGTAAGCGATGGTATTCTTTTATGTGTTCGATGATCTGTTCTACTAACGAGCTGATGAGTTGAATCACGTGTCTTTAACACTATCAGTTTAAAATAACAATGAATACATACACTATTCTGAAGTTCTAACTCTGTAAAGTCTGTCTAAATTAATAAAAATGTAATACACTTTATTAGAGGCTTGTTATAATTTGATTTAATTTGACCAGGAAGGGAGAATTTATTTTATAGCCTAGTAAAATTGTCCTAACCATCCCGATACGATACACCCTATATTGCATGTCAGTCTTGACATGTGTGTGTGTGCGCGTATGTGTGTTGTTGTTGCTGTTGTTGTTGCTGTTGTTGTTGTTTTGCACATATTTCTACCGTTGGCATTTGTTTCGTCACCAGCAAATGCGAATGTGCAACACGATCTCATGAAAGTGCGTATCTACACCACGAATTGAATTTCTCGTACCATTTACACGCCAAAAATGGTTTTTGCGTGTATATGCTACGCACTGCAAACCCTTGGGTAGGGATACTACTATTACACGCCATAAAGTACTATTACACGCCATAAAGTGCGTATCATATGCACGCGAAAACTGCGTATCATATACACGCAAAAACTATTTTTAGCGTATAAATGGCACGAGAAATTCAATTCGTGGTATAGATACGCATTATGTTTCATTGGTCCAGCTCTTATAAGTTGTTGCCGATTGCGGCTGCTCACTTACTCTTGACCTTTTTATTTTGTGTTATACGCACGGCCCTAGTTAATACTTGAAACTGTTCACAGTTCAAGCAAGCCAAATGAAAAGTTTGGCTAACATCCAATTAAAATTATGTGAGTCTATAGAGACAATAACATAATTTCACACGGCTGCCATGTGTAGCCTAGTGCTTGTTTTATGATAACATATTATGACGTAGTTGCCTCAATGAAACAGGCAGCTGGCAAAGTTAGCTTTCTAAGGTTGTTTGTTAAATAGAAAATGACAGACTCGACCAATTCGTACGAGTGAGTACGAGGTGTCTAAACCCAGTAGGTTTAAGGGCGGGGTCAGGTGTAGGCCTAGGTCATTCGTACGAATTTATACGAATTGGGAAACTAGTAAAATATGTACGATTTACCAAAAATCGTACGAATTCGTACGAGTGAGGCCGTTGAATTCGTACGAATTACCCACCTCGTAAAATACTTGCCGGACTTTTACACCGGCCTTTTCATGCATATTTCCTGGCCCTGCACTGCACATTGTGTATGCCTTATGAAGCTCAAATGAGCTGATTATCTTGATCAGGTGTGTTAGATAAGGGCGACAGTGCAGTGGATTGAAAACCTAACCAACCCAAATAACAACCCGAAACTAACAAGAACCTCAAACTAATTTGTGATGTTTTTCAGAGACAAAATACGCACATATAGGCTACATAGAATTCTATTTTTTAAATTGTATTAGCCTACATCATGACGTGATGTAGCTGTGATAATAAAATTTGCTATATATCATCATCATTGCATTATGACACAGTTATGAAGATTAAACTCTTGTTATGATGACTGAGGGCAGAAAGCCATAATTCTATTTATGCACTCAAGGCACATTACAATAATTTTGAATACTATTGAAAACTGTAACACTTTGCCCTGCAAACGTGTAGGCTATTATATGCCATAATATGGCATTACAACAAGTAGGCTACACTTGGATTGAAATATTATGTAGTGAAAAAACTAATAGCCTACTGCCAGAGCACCATGATCTCGTCGTCTTTGAAACAGTCATTTCAGCCGCCTTTACCTTGAGTGAACCACGCCAACGTGTGAAACGTTTCTTAATTGATATACGAGAATATCAACTTTCGATCACGTGTCTTAGGGCGAGTTAGTGGTAGGATATAGCGCGTCATCTCGCCTTACCAATTTTTTACTTCTCTTCGGATCCAAAGCATTCATTTTGATCTACCGGAGAACTAAAGGGAATAATGTTTAACTCTTTCAATCTAGGCGACTTCTGCTCCCTGTCTTGTAAACAAAGGACTTCCGAGTTTGGAGAGCGGGCGGACTGCGCCACGAAACTCTTCCTCCCCAGAACCTTTTACGCCCCAGAATATTCTACCGTTTCACAGCTTTTACCACAAGCCCAGTCACGGCAAATCACATATTCGTATTCCACTAACTTCACGCAAGTTCCGCCAGTCAGGGATTTATCATACGAGTTGAATCAGTCGGGTATGTGGCACCACAGGGGGAACTATTCCTCTTATGCGGAGGAGGACAGAAGTTGCCTTCCGCCGTCAGCCACCATGACGGAAAAGTGGATGAAGAATGAAAATGTCAGTCACTACCACTATCACCCGGGTATTAACCATTCCAGCACTAGCTTTTACTCCAGCACTGGAAAGACAAACGTTTCTTCACAAAGTTTTGGTCGTTTTTTGGACTGTTCCAATAGCGGATTGGAAGATAACTGTTTGCAGAAAGGCTGCTCTGGAAAGCCTGAGTCTCCAGTCCTCGGCAGTGCTGGATATGTAGAGAAAGAGCATGAGAAAAAAAGAACCTCAGGTTCTTTTCAAACCTCGTTGGAGACAAAAAACGACAACCAAACCAAATCCGGTTAGTATGTGTTCGTCGCTGTAAAATGTTGGCTATAGAGCGGTGTTTCGTATTAGATTGTATGTGGAGTTTTATAAGCATTCAAGGTATTTTATTATAACCCGGCTACAAAGCTTTTTCTGTGAGCGGGAAGAATTTTTACAATGGGAAAGGTCTTTGAAAAAACATCATGTTTCACACAATGTGTTAGTCTGTGAAATTGTGCGCGGAAGCAATGGTGACAAATAGTAACTTTGATCATGAACTTGTACCGAACGTTTTAAGGGATGTTACTTTTAGCAGCCAATAATAAAAAGCAATTGAGCAGAACGTTGCTTTCAGCTTCTGAGAAGAGGAAAGCCAGTGTAAGTAAATCCCACCACAGCAAAAACCTTTCGAAAATATAATTCTATAATTTAGCAGAAAGTTTTTGAAAATAACTTTATTCTGAGAAATGAATTAAATGGAAAACAAACCCGTTACTTCGCAATAGTGTATCATTATGAATAGTCTATGACTGTTGAGCAGAGATCGTTCTCTCCATGTATTATATGTTTTGTTGAAACGTCATTGTTTGTTGAAACTATTATTGTTTATTTAATGGTGGCACGTGACAAAAAATGCACTGCCAAATTTTTTTTTATATTTTACATGTTTTTTTATGGGGGGGGGGGTTACGTAGATTACATAGGCTGTTACTAATATTGTTATTTTTCATTATTAAAATAGCTGATAGTGATACATCCATAATGAAATAAAGCCAATAATTGATCATTTGATTACAGCATTGATGTGGCAGTTGTTGACCTCTCTCTTTCTTGTTTAATTGCTCTAGCTACCCCTCGAGTGAGGAAGAAGCGATGTCCATACACCAAATTTCAGATCCGAGAACTGGAGCGAGAATTCTTCTTTAGTGTTTACATCAATAAAGAGAAACGGCTTCAGCTCTCCAGAATGTTAAACCTCACTGACCGACAGGTCAAGATTTGGTTCCAGAACAGACGGATGAAGGAAAAGAAGTTAAGCGGAATTCACCTGCAATATTTTTCTGGAAACCCCATATTGTGAACGTGAACATTTCTTCGAGGGACAAAAAGTATGTGACTTTTGAAAGGAAACGGAACCGATCTTTGTGTATAGTTGTGTATAGAGTGAATGTTTCTCCGAGATATGCTCTGCAAATACAAACAAACATTTGCGTCAACTCGGAGACAATGAAAAAGCATGTTTCGTTATGTTGTTTCAATGCAACAGTTCTTTATAAGGCTGTTATAATTATTATACTGGCTCTGCTTCAACAAGCTAAAACCAACGCAGTGTTAAAAATCTCTTCGCACCATTTTATTGTTTGCGTTCTCCATGCCGTGAAGAAGCAAAAATTATTACACGATTGTATGTGCATAAATATTTGGGTAAAAAAACGAAAATAAATCATATCTAATACTCGCATAATGTTCAAACTCGCATATAATGTTTAAAAAAATCTAGTAAATCAGATGTGAGCATGAATGACTAAGAATGTTGTTTTTAGGTCAAGTCAAGTTAAGAATAAACACGGTTGTCATATTTAAACAATACATAAACAATAATTTGTCATAGGTGGTGATAACGCTTTGTGAAAAAGACATGCTCTTAATTGTATTGAATGTGCATTTGCAGTGTAGGCTACTTAAAAGTTTTAAATATATAATTTTTAAAACTGTAAATAATAGTAATGTGAAAAAATTTAATAAAATGCAATTTAAGTGTATATAACGAGAGTACAGTTCTGTACACTTTTTAAAAATGCACTTTGTAATTTAACGTTTTACTTAAAGGTATTTTTTTATCATTATGTTGTAATCATCTAATGTCATCATGCTTTAAAGAAGTAGGCCTACTTATGTTGATGTGTTGACATAAAGCGGGTTGCAGCGAACATATAGGCTACAGAAGTTAATATGTACTGAATTGCAACTTCATCATTACAAATGCGTAATTACAAACATATTTAAATACATGACCTAAAAGCATCAATGGCATTCATTTATGTCTTAGTTTAACATAAATAGCCTTGTCAGTACATTTGACAGTAGGCTACATTTTAACCATATTTCAAAAACGATATAATTATTAAATTACAGTTGGCCCTGTAAGTAATTAAAATAGTCTATATTTATAGTAAACTTTGCATATCAATTTAAACATAATCCAAATGTAAATAACATTCAATTAAGTGTACGAAAACATTACATTCAATTAGCATTCATACTTGTATTCTTTTAATATGACAGTAGTCAACATTTGAAGTGGTTAAAAAAAGTTAATCAAAGTTGTAAGACAAGAACGGGTATTGTTCAATAGGACCTATGTATAACTTTGATGAAATGGTTTTTAATCCACTTCAAATGTTGACTACTGTATAACATTTCCTTAAGCCCTCTTTGAAAATAAAAATGCTAAAGTGTAGCCTACTTATATTTCACAAGGGAAATGATCATCTGCGCTTTATCAAAAAGTAAAAAAAAAAAGATCAAGTCGGTGTTTAAACGAAGATGTCTAGAAAAACATGTTTATTTTTTGTCACGAAAAAAAGTCTGTACCTAACACATAAAAATCAAATTTTTTTCACTAATTAAATGCGCTGCTTTTAATTCAACAAAAACATTTTTTTAAAATAATTTAACCGCATAAGCATTGGTTACTTTTTAATTTTCCTAAACATTTTTTTTAACCTATTCTGGAATTTATTGACGAAAAGGTTGGTAACCCACCAAAGGTCTCATAGGCTATATCTAACAAAGAAAATGAGCACGGTAGGCGTTATGGAGATATATAGTAAACAAGATTAATGAAGAATGTTTCGATAATAATGCATTAAATGTAAACAACAGCAATATACTATCTACGTTTAGGGAGGTCAAGCATTATACCTTTAAAAAGCACAGGTATATCTCTGAGGGAATTTTGTTATAACGTGTCTGGACAAGGAGAAACTCTGTCAGAAAGCAGCTCTAAAAAAATATACAACCTTGCTTAACTTCCCTGAGTTTGTAGTATAAGTTCTGCAATAAAAAAAAAAAGAAGAAAAAAAGAAAGCAGCTCTAAAAGGGCTTACAGAGAACACGAGGATGGTTCTCAACGTTGCTGGGTTTTTTGTTTTGTTTTTCAAAATAATTGATTAAAGAATTTACTTGTTTAATTGTAGGCTAATATAAAATGAACATTTTCGCTCCATAAATTAATGGAACGACTTAATAATAACAAAATGTTGTTGCTTATCTAAACTGGGGTGCATTTCCCGAAAGCATCGTTAGCCAGTTTGTTATTCATGTGTAAAAAACGAACCCCCAAATAAAAATAACTATTATTATTTTTAATAGCAGCCTAAGGGACTCTCAGAGGATTCGGTTAGCACCAATGAAAATGTGGGTTCTTAATCAATCAATCACTCACAGGAACAACAAACATGCACCAGTCCATATTGTGGAAGAAAACAAGTACGTCTCTCCACCTGTACATACTGTCCCCTGATATTTGTTCAGACATATCATGATTTGTCTATGCTTGTTCAAGCATTAATAAAGATATATACATAAAGATACCTTCAGGGGGCGTTGTTGCGCTTTCGAACATAGCCGCACCCAAATGTTGCTTGGGACATTTGAACCTGGTAGAAAGTCCTTCCTAAGTGGAAGGATTGGTGTAGTCATCATCCAAGTTTGTGAAGAGGGATTAACCAAGCCACAGGTCTAACATAAGTCCGATCTTGAACCTGAACTGCAACTGTACTACTTATACGTCCATGCAGGTCTAGGGAAGGTATGGGTCACCTTGCCCACTGGCCATTGGGCTTGTGGAAGCTGTGGGTCAACCCTGAGCTTGTCGTTGTCCTTTTGCCATTTTTGTCTTTCATACAGATAGTAAATAATAAATCTTTAGCCAGGAATTGGTCAAGTATTTGGTTAGGCCTCCTGGTTCCCAAAAGATTGCTGGAGTCATGGGAGAGAGGAGTCATGGTGACCCATGAGCAGGTCTGTAATATACAATGATACACTTGACATTCACAATGCCCTCCACCTCAGTGAGAACAGTGTGGAGGACGGTTTCAGGGACTTGTCTGTTCCTTTACAATGACTTTTCACAGATTTTACTCTTCTCTCCCAAATACCACCAAAATGTAGAGGAATAAATCTGAAAAAGATTTTGTTCATCTAATTAATCCTTTAATAATCAAAGCGCCATAGCTTTATAGGCCTCTTTAATCTCTGTTCCCTCCAACAAATTTGGTTCCACTGTCAGAGAAGAGCTCGAAAGGCTTCCCTCTTCTAGCTATTAAATCTTCAGACATCAAGAAGACATCAGTGTGGAGACTCTCAAGTAGATCCAGATGGAGGCATCAGGTGATCATACACTTGAAGACTATTTCCCCATCTCTTTTCAGTTCGTCGTCCTATTTCTACGGTAAATGGGCCTAAAAAGTCCATTCCAGTGGAATATAAGGGTGTCTTGTAAAAAAGAACTGGTGGGAGATGTTAGTTTGGGATGTTACACTTAAAATATTCAACACAGATGAGTTGATGTTTCTTCATGGCTGCTCTGACTCTTAAAATCCAATAGTGACGTCTGAGCTCTGCATGGACTCTTTCTGCCGAGTCCAGGATGAAGGAGATTTGCATCATATTCCTTGATATTCCTCCTCATGACTCCCCAGGATGCTTACACTCTGGGTGCTTCTCAATATCCCTCCTCGTCTCCTCGACATCTCAAGCTCATCTATGCGGAAGTTTTTCTTGTCGACCTGACACACGTATAAATTCTCCTCCCCCTTCACATCTCTTACAATCATTTTAAGTTATACTTTACCTTTGCAGTTTAAATAAACCACACATCTCACATATTTCAATAGGGGATCTTGCTTTATTATTATTTATTATGAATTTCTTAAATAACCAAACTAAAACAACATCTTTTGTTGATATTTGAGCGCTGCTGATGACGCTGTGAAGTGACGCTCGAGTGATCAAGTATTCCAATGTATAAATAAGCTTTCCAACAATAGGAATATTTTATTTAAGAATAAGTCTTTGTTCTATAATCACTGATCAGTAATGGAAGATTTCATGTTGGACAGCTCTTTAATAATGAAGGTCTGCTTTTTAGGAATGTAGAGTTTCTTTCAGAATATAATATATCGGTAACTCCCAAAGAGTTTGCCACAGTTATGGATGTTATTCCATCTGGCATACATGCTTTTCAAAAATAACACTCTCTCTGGGTTCATTATATTCTCCTTAACCTGTCAACACACCTATTGGTGAGATATGTTTCAAAAAAACAAAACAAAAAGGAATAAATTTTAAAGTAAGTAACATTATTTCTGCCATTTCTGCAATCTCATATTGGAATGGACTTTTTGATAAAAATAAATATATGGTCCATTCAACAAAGGTTTTTCCTCACAATCAAAGTGAAATAAATATCTTTTAAATGAATTCATAATATTGACCCTGTCCAAAATTTATATATAAAAAAAAAAACAGATCTGATTTTGACACTAATTGCTCTTTCTGAAACTCTTCTTTAGTTGGTTTGGTCGTGCAGTTTTACTCTGCAACTTTGGAAAGATGTTAGTTGGATTATCTCAAGCAATATCTTGCACAATTTCTCTATGAATCCCAAAACTGTTATTTTGGGATTTTTTGAAGCGGATTCAAATGCCTGCTTTATAATAAATCAAATTATTTTCCTTTGTAGATTTTACATTCACAAATATAAGTTTTCAAATTGTTAATCAGTTCTTTTGGTATTCTTACACGAGATAAACCATTACTTGATTACAATTTCATCCTCTCTTTACCCAAAAGCACTCAGACCATGTACAATTTGCAAGACCTACACACTTTTTATCTTAATGTTTAAATTTCTTTTCATTTAGGTTAGGTAATGCCCTCTTTCTTTTTTCCCCCATTCTTGTTTATTTGTTTATATTCTTGTTTATGATATGCAGAACAAAAGGGGATAAAGACCTCAAGTTTCCAGTTTTTTATCCGTCAGGTAAGGTGCTAAGTATTTGTAATAAAACAAAATACCTGGGGCACTTCCTCACAGATAAATTGTCTGATGATGATGACATATATATAGGCAGTGTCTTATGCTTTATGCTCAAGCGAATATGTTAGCAAGAAAATTCTATGTGTTCAGTCCATGTTAAGATAAGGCTCTTTCAAACCTACTGTACTCCACTTTACACTGCCCCATTGTGGGCCAAGTGTAAAAAGAAAACCATATAAGCTTCAGGTGGCCTACAATGATTGTATACGGATATTGCTTAAAAAAACCTAGATGGTGCAGTGTAAGTGATTTGTTTTGTAAGGCAAGAGTTAACACTTTCCATGCTTTACTGAGAAATCTGATGTACAAATGTATTGGTCGACTGAATGGTTCTCAGAATGATATTATTAAGCTGACAAATCCTAGAAAAAGTGTTGTGCGATACCAGTCACCTCTGTGGAAGCACTGGTATAACTGTCTTTTATAATTGTTTTTATAGTGTGTTTTAAGGTGTTGGGTGTCTGTAATGTTGTATCGTTTTCTAATGGACTCTGAGTCTGACAATAAAGTTTGATTGATTGATTGATTGATTGATATTTCACTGTTTTTTGTGCTATGATGTTGTTGAAGTGTTTTCTTTCACTGTTCTTTATATTTTTGTTATTTTTAATAATTATTGTCGTTCCAATTTTGTTGTTTCACACTGAATGTTCAAATAAAGCATTAAAGAAAATTCCTCGATTCCTCCGTCCTCCTTTTCTTTCCTTGCAGACTCCCCTCGCACCCTACAGGGCTGGAGCTGAGACGAATTGTGAAGCACCCACTATTTGTTCCTCGCCTCCTCGAGGTGCAACCAGAGAATTGAGAGATGACTGAGTTCGATCTGTTTCCGGGTCACGAGCTGGGGGACGTATAGCGAGGACACGAGAAAGCATCAATAGGTGCTTCTTATTTCTAATTTGTGCATCCTCGTTTCCATTCCTCGCGTCTCTAGGTCCTGGGCTGGAGGACCGAGGAACCAGCAAACGAGATAACAATTACATTAAAAATATATAAATTGCATTAAATATAGCCTATTAAAGCGAATGATATATGTGTCATGTCTAAATGAATGTTAATTCGTTTTTCAATTCGCCGATGAACGTCCCCCTGTTCTTTTTCCTCACCCTTCTTTTTTTATTCAAAATGAACGATTGTGTTCAAGTATAGCCCAATTATATGTGTTCAAGTATATGTGCTCAGGTATATGACACCTCATCAACCGCAATATTGCATATTGCATTTAAAAGTAAAAGCCTACACTGTACTCTACTTTGGAGAAGAGACCTATAAATATAAATGTAGCCTATGCTACCGAATGTTTGAACGCATAGGCTACTTTAGTAGAGTTTGGAGAAAAAAAAGAGAAAATAGGCCTACATGTCCCCTAAAAGTGGGGCACTACAGTTAAATAAAAGTGGAACATGGTACAAAGTGGAACGAATTGTTTCAAATGGCATCCAGGTGGTGACAGAAATGTCATAAAAGAACGTCAGTAGCCTTTATGGACTTAATAGAGTGCAAGTCAGATTCATATTTTACCTGCATATTAAAAAGAGCAGTCGCAACAATGATGCGCTTTAATGTGAAGAGTAGGACGGGCTTGTTAAAAAAAAAAATCTTATTTTTCTCAGGAGCTCATGGTGCACAAAGGCGCTTCGCCGCTCAGAGGCTTTTACACAGGGACCGTTTTATAATAGCCTAATGGTAACAAATGCAAGGACAGCAGAGTGAAGGAATTAATTCATTTCTACTTGAAGTAGAAAAACAGGAGCTCGAGCCGTCGAGGGAAGAAAAAGGTAAGTCTACCTAAAGGCACTGACTTAAACTGCAGCACGTTTAGAGCTGATTATTTTTTAATCTGGAAATAGGCTACCGATGTCTTTTAAAATTTTAAAATTTTTATTCTTGTTGAGGTGGTGATCGTGTACGAAATACGAACGTCATTGTTTTCTGAACAATTAGCTAATGTTTAGGCTATTATAGGCTATATTAGGTAGGCTACAGCCTTGAGTAGGCTAAAGCACACAAAGTGCTCACGTTTTGTTTGATTGGAGGACATCTGAAATGCACAATTTGTTAGGGCTTTAAATGAACATGTAGCAGAATTCATTGATGTCTAATTTGTGCGGTTTGCTGTTTTAGGTGTATTGTGGTCTCGTGCTCATTATCTTCGGAGAGCTTTCAGATTTGTAGCGGCGTTCAGTGTCTTTTTTTCCGTATGTCGTAGGGTATTATTTGATTGGATATGGACATAAATGCACATCCACCTCTAAATATATTAAATTAACTGTCTGAAGTGTAGCTATTGTCTGTTCAGCTGATGCGTGGTTTAGGTAGTTTGATGTTGTTGAGATTGACTTCCTGGCGACAACAAGAAACTGCCTTGATTACGTCAGCTGGCCTTCATCAAGACCGTGCATTTCCACCAAATTATCCTTCCTTACACACTCCTCAAGTGGCATTGTAAATGAACCACCGCCGCCGGCTCTACAATAGCCCACACTATAATTTCTATCCTTTCAACGTCTTCCTCGGTTTTATATGGTGGCCAGTAAAAAATTATATGGCTTCAGTGTGTGAATTGGGGATATAAACCCAGAGGTTGTAAGCAACGATCTCCCTGCTTTGTTGATAAGATAGACACGCATTGGTATTGTTGGCGAACTGGGTGATTTCGTGGGGTGTTTCAAAATAAGTGCATCTTGTTTCATATTTAATTGTTAGTTAATTGTGACTATGTTTTGGAGGCGGTGTGTTCAGTTTAATCATATTAGCAAGCTGACGCACCGCGTGTAAAATAATGAGCACATAATAATCCTAATATTGTACTTTATTTTAATGAAATATTGTGCATCAGAGAGTGTCGGTAAAACACCGATCAAAGCAACATGGCAAGTATAGGTACAATAATTTTTGTAAAACAAATGAAATGGATAAAAGACGTAGGCTATGCCTACCTTTCCTGCCGCAACACTTTTATCTAAAGTAAGTGCAATTTCTCATGAATCCGAATTATTCCTCAATGAAGTTAAAAAAGCTCTTCTGAAGACTTTTTGTAACATTATTTGACAGGTTTTTAATGTTCACCTATAGTTCTGTTTAGCCACATATTTAGGTGTAGCTATTGAGTATTTTTACAGATTCATTTATTTGTGCTTGCTTAGTTTTAAGCTCTTTTCTGATTAGAACAAAACGATGAAGGATTCTCTTTTTTTAATTTATTTTATCTAGGCGATACATGAAAAACTGCATCTACTGAGCTTATATTTCATAGGCTACTCGAAAACAACAACTGAGACTTACGAAATTAACAGTAAAAAAATTCAGGCTGTTTTATTATTTCAAATTCCATCAAATTGAATTGAATTGAATAATCCTTACGTGATTTTAATTGAATAAATTGAACAATCCTTGACGTAAGGATTATTCAATTCAATTTGGTGTAATTTTAAATCTTAGACTTCATTTTTTAGTGTAGCCTACGCATTGCATACAATACCATTATTTTCACTATTAACATAACTAATGTCATCTTCTGTTAACTTCCATAGTGCATAGTCTTGAAATGCAGAACATTGTAGGGTTTATGGAATGAAAGGTGCTTATTGGAAACTGTTCAGATTTGTTTCTTAATTTGTTTAACACAAACTAAAATGTGTGTTTAGATAAACCAACCTGGTACGATTAATTTGATTATTTGAGGCTGACTAAAAGTTTTGTAAGTAGATTTGCACTTAGTGATAAGGCTTATAGTTCCGTGAATTTTATCCGCAATTCGTCGTTTCGCTGGGAATAAGTACCAAAATATTGTACATTTAAAAAATTAGTTTTAAAAAAAGAAGAAAATTTCATTTTACACCTTTGCACACTGCAAACCTGTTGATCACGACATCTTATAAAGCAACATAAAATTGGTCTTTAAACGTCACTTTCATGTGAGCACTTTTATGTTAGGTTATTTAAGCATTTAGACTATGGCTATGGTAAGATACAACATGATTCGAGAAACGTAGTCTTAGAAATGTAGTTTTAAGTTGATAACTTTTCAATATGGAATTCTTAGAACTATCAGAATTAATATTTCGAATTGACTTAAATACTAGGCTACAGTAAATCCAATAACGCAAGCTACCGCACAGAAGTTTAGAATAATGTTTTAATATTTTTTGAAAGATGCCTCTTCTCAGCAAGGCTGCATTTGTTTGATCAAAAATATTATTAAAACAATAATATTGTGAACTATTATTACTTTCTTATCAAATGTTTGAATTTTCTTACTTTAATAGCTAGGCTACATTTTAAAAATGTATTTCTGCGATACAAAGCTGAATTTTCAGCACCATTTGCAATGTCACACGAACCTTCAGAAATCATTCAATATGCTGACTTGCTACTCGGTTATTTTTAATTAATATTGGTGTTCAATAATCAGTTATGTTTCTTATTAGCCTATTATCAATGTTGAAAACATTTTTTGCAGCTGAAGACCGTGATACGTTTTCCCCAGGGTTATTTGGTGAATAGACAATTCAATTAGGCTTGGCTATTTATTTGAAATATAACTATTTTGTAACATGAGCCTATAAATGTATTTACAGTGACTTTGAATAAATTTAATGTGTCCTTGCTGAGTAAAATTATTAGGCTATAATTATTATTTACTTTTAAAATTTTGGTTTTGGTTTTCAAATTGATAAGTTTTTTGAGCATCAAATCATCTTATTAGAATGATTTCTGAAGGATCATGTGACACTGAAGACTGGAGTAATGATGATGATAAATTCAGCTTTGATCACAGGAATAAATTACCTTTTAAAATATATATTTAAATAAAAAAACGATTTTTATAAATGAATATTTCACAATATTACTGTTTTTAATGTAGGCCTATTTTTATAAATTCTGCCTGTGGTAAACAGGAGAGACTTTGAAAAACATACAAATATTAATTATTCCAAGCTTTTGATCGGTGTTGTAAAAATTAATTTGTCTGGTAGTGGTCAATTAATAAATCCCCAATCCATTGAGGCAATTTTAAAGATGGACACTAGATGTCACTGTCCTCCAATCATGTCAAACCAGGTTCCGTTGCATGAATAGCTTAATAACATTGCACTTTGCAGACGGTCCCCGTGGACTGTCTCTCGGCGCCTGCTCAGCTCATAGACACCCATTTATATTATAAAGCTCGTTTTGAGGGAAACTTGGTCTGTAGCTCGTTGTCTACGACGTTACTATGTTTGTAAATAGGTGCCATTTGTGTTTTAACAACGTTTAGCTCACGATTAAATTTCATATAATTTCATATAATTTGGATCAGCCAATGTCAGATCCCCTCTGAACTGTCTATTGAACAACCTTCTTCACAATATCTTATTCTGTGTTCAGCAGAAGAAAGAAACTCATACAGATTTGCAACAACATGAGGGTTTGGAAATGATGGCAGATTTGGGGGTGAACTGTCCCTTTAACTTGTGAGCTCGTCTATGGAAACTTCAAGAGAAACTTCAAATGTCTGTCAGAAAAAGGAGACATCTGATATGTGGATTGGGCCAAGGTCAACACAACCTGTGTTGTGGATTAATCTTTGGATTTAAGTCCCGAGAACACCCACAAACAGGTATTACACTAGAGTTTGCATATTTATTGCATAGGTTATTTCATAGTTCATTGATAATTTGAATATTGATAAATTGTTCATAATTAGACTCCATGTTTATTTCTGTTCAACTTTATTACACAATGTTTATAAAAAGTTTATAAATCCATCCACAGTTCATATGGTACAACAGTAATTGAGGTAGAAGAAGGCTTGAAGTCCAATAGTCATTGGAAACATTTTACTGAAGTAAAATAAAATGCTTGAAGAAAAAAAAAAGGAAAAAAAATGTTGGTGAAATGTTAGGTGGCCATGGTCACAACCCCCCAAAAGACTATTTGACAAACACATTTAACCTTTGCCAACCTTTGACGGGAACATGAATATGGTATTACTGCAACAGTGATTTAACTGATTTATCTATTTTCAGAATTAGGTTGTTTTAGCAAAAATCCAGCTAGTCCATGAAATTTTTTTGTGGTTGATTAGGGGTTGCACAAATGAAGAGTTTGGGAAACAGTTAAGAGCATACAGAGCTACACAATGGTTATCTGCTGCAAGGGTTAATAATTAATTAACAAAGTCTTTAAAGGTGCCATGTGGAATGTCTGCCAAAAAATAAATTTAATTTTCCACATATTCCATACCAGATGGGGGCAGTATACCTCCAGAAAGTTGGCCTACTCTAGTCTGTTTTTTAGTTTCGGGTTGTTAATCTTCTAAAACCGTCAAATCGTCCGCTTTGTCCCGCCAAAGCCTATTTTGAACGGTGAGTGATGTAGAATATAATAACTGCTGCGCTTGACAGGGCTTATAACGAGCAGAGAGGGAGAGAGAGCGTCCCGGCCGCGCGCGCGCACTCTCACGTCTTCAAACAACACGAGCGCAGTCCTCCTGCTCTCTCTCTCTCCCTCGCGCATATTAATCAAATCAACTGACACGATAGTAAGACCGCAGATCATTTGGAGATTTTTTGAGACTCAATGAACAACATCTCAACACTAAATTATAAAGGCCGGTCTCATATAGACGCGATTGACATCAGGTTCAAGTCCACCCACAAGCCGTGCGAGTTATTCGTGTACTGCAGTTTGGCTGGTGGTTATGTATGTTGCCCGCATACCGCCTCCCATGGCCGAAACTGGTATTATGACACCGGCCGGGGCTAGTAATTTAGCATGCTAATTCAGGTTTATATCTCGGCAGGACTATAACTTGTCATTTTTTTAATTACATCATTGCATTTATTTCTTCTCATTCTTTTGATACGTGTAGCTCATTTTTTGGATATTGTTACCTCAATTTTTACATATGGCACCTTTAAGTACTCTCCCAATCACCCAAAATCATGTCCCATCCACTCAAATTGTGTTTGGGTTGATGGGACAAAATAAAAACAACCAAATTCTAAAAATAGAAGTGTTAAATTAACCCCTTTTTTATCATCATATTAATGTATCCATAAATGATTTGTTATCATTATTTGATATTATGATTTTATATTATTATTCTTTGTATTCTTTTGCACCAAACTACACACTGTCTTACTGAATGGTACGTTATTGTACAATGAAGGGTTGCGATGTGTACTGGTTGTTTAAATTGTTGTCTTTGTGTACTGTCAATACTGTATTCTCTTTCCACAGGCCATAGGCCAATTAAATAAATGTGGAAGTCCATTCCAAATGGGTATTGCTGTTGTTTTTGGGGGTTCTGTTCTTATTTTGTTATGACTGGATGAACTTGCAACAACTTACATAAGGGCAAGTTGTTGAAAAGACAATCAACACATGCAAAGTGACTCAACTCATGATGAGGAGAATACATCTGTGTATTTCTACTCTCCTCCACCCCCAGGTAGATCCACATGGACAAGCAAAATGCACATTTTAAATGGTTGTAAGTCAAAGTCTGATTAAAGTATCAAAGTTAAAATTGGTGGGACAACTACTAAAATTATGGTTACTAAATAATGTTAGACACCGTTTTCAGATATTTTTATTATTTAACGTTTTAAACTACTTTACCCATAAGCCTCTGTCCTTCTATCGATGGAACGGGAAAACATGGCGCTGGTATTTGTAGTTCATTGAAGTTACTTTTGGGTAAACAACTAATTTCTCAAAATATGTCCATATAAGATCTTCCAAAAACAAACAAACAAAAATAACGACTTTATTTTAACTATTCGTTCCCATCTCTGTTGGCCTCTAGTCTGTTAACGTAGTGTGATAGCGTAGGGCTACGTCACACGTCCCTATTGGCCGACGCTGGTCATGTGTGTGATGCGTGTGACGTCCACCACAGAAGCGTTCGCAGTTTTACTACGAGAACGATCTCGAGGCCACCGAGAAGGAAAGGAATAGTTGAATAAAGTCGATATTTTAGTTTTTTTTGGCGCACAAAAAGTATTCTCGTCGCTTGATAAACTTAAGATTGAGCCACTGTAGTCACTTGGGACTGTTTTAACGATGTCTTTAATAACTTTTTGGGGGAACAAGTTTCAGTCCCTTAGAAGCCTATGGAGGACTGATCCAGCTCTCAGATTTAATAAAAAATATCTTAATTCGTGTTCCGAAGATGAACGAAAGTCTTACGGGGTTGGAACAACATGAGGGAGAGTAATTACTGACAGAATTTTCATTTTGGGTGAACCATCCCTAAAGCCGGCATTCAGTGAGGCAATCCCCAACACTAAAACTAACACAAAATGACAGATTCCTTTGAGGGGTTAACCTGATGCAATACATTTGTTGATTACAGCGAAACATTGTTTTCTCCACACAAGCGTCTAATGGTTTCCGTTGTAGGCTATACATTAACATTTAGGCTTTTCAGGAATGTTCCAGTTCGCTACTCTATGAGAAATAAAAAATACAATAATTCAGAAATGTTTCCTTTGCTTACAAAAACTACTCGATAATTATTCAAGCATACAGTATTTTATGACCAAAGATAAGTGTATCTACCATACAATTGAAGTTCTTCTGTAACATTTACAGTGTATTTATTGTGTATTAAAGGTATACATTTAATCACTTCTGTGTTTCCTGGAAATGGACCCGGCAACCTTGCCATTCTGAGATCCACCAGTTTAAAGGGACATTGTGTAGGAATTTCTCCCATCTAGTGGTGAAATAGTATTTTGCATTCAAACGATTAGTGCTCTACAGTGCCTCGCTTTTTCAAATGCACGTTGCTTCTACCCGTTATGTACCAAAAATCGATGACAGGATGTCTTCTATAGCACTTCATCGAGTTTTCCTTCGGGTGAACAGGTTTGATATTTCAAACAAACTGCAACTTGACACAACGAACAAACGGATATTTGATAGAATTGAAAGTTTCCAAAGGCAGAGAAGCGACCTAGCAATGAAAAAAAAGCTTGTAATTTAGACCGTAACATTTACTTACCTGTTGAGAAGAAAGCAGGAAAGTTCAGCGTTCAGTTCAGTTTTGTCCTTCTCTGCTATTATAGTTTTTCAAGATGGTGTAACGACATGGAAGCCTCTGTGGACCTACCTGTCCCATGTATATAAAAATGATAAATTCTTCGTTTACGAAGATAAGTCAGATCATTGGCAGAGGTATTAGTACACCCTTTGAGGACATATTTATGAATAAAAATATTGATTTTAGATAATAAAATACTTTTAATAATAAAATACACATTGTCCCTTTAAGTATAAGACTAAAGAAGGTAACAAAAGCATAATGAATGCACACATTTTGTAGTCATTTCCCAATATTTATTGATATCAAACTATTTAAAGACAAACGTAGTGCCCAGCACAGCATCTTCTGTCACCAAGGTATTCACCTTATTCTGCTCCGCCCACTTTTAATACTTCGCGCTTCCGCATTTTGTCATCCGACTTCCGCTAAACTGGCACGGCACATCCGGTAGCTATTTCAGTTGTTAGAAGATTGTTTTTTAGTTAGCCAAAACTTTAGCAAAATGTCAAATAACGTTAATACCATAAATGATTTAAACTGGGAGCACGGAGAAAACGTCGTAGGACGATCAGTTGGTCTCACTGTCTCATCCATCGTCATTGTTAACGTGGCCAGAGGTAACAGTTAACATGTGGACATATTTAACTACTTCGTCCTGTTAGGAGTTGATGGAGCAGCAATGAAAAATTATGTGTAAATAAGAAGGAATGAGAATATTTAGTTAAGGATAGGAGATGATAATTGGTTAAATATAAATGATTAAATAAGTTGTATAAAATCAGTTGTAAGAAGTGTTTGATGTTTTCAGGAAGCTAGAGACACCTTCTACTGACCTTCATGTAGATACATTTCACCATTTAAATGTCTTAAGTAATAAACCAAGATGGTATTCATTTGCAAACTTGACATGACTTATTCCTTCTAACTAGAAGACTTATTTCATTTAAGTTTTAAAGGGAATCTACAGAGCTCACAGGTTTAATAATAAAAGACTGACAGGTAAAATCTGGTCACATTGTAAAGGTTTATAAAAATAACTTCATAACAGGTAAAATCTGGTCACATTGTAAAGGTTTATAAAAATAACTTCATAACAGGTAAAATCTGGTCACATTGTAAAGCAGGGTTGCCAACTCTCACGCATCTGGCGTGACAGTCACGCATTCAACCTCAATCTCACGCTCTCACGCTCGACAAAGAAATCTCACGCTAAATGAGACATTCTTCTGTGCTGTATTATTATTTTTTTTCCTCATGTGCGCTAATTTCCGAATTACTAAACAAGTCCAGGCTCTTAACTACTGATTGGACCACTGCTGTGTCTAATGCCTTTCTCTGATTGTCGATTCGCTGGAAACATTTGTCGTCGTTACGTCAGTGACGTCCGTGACCGTTAAGCCTGTTTTATGCTTCTGCGTCGAATCGACGGCGTACCAACGCAGAGCCCTCTGCGTCGCCGCAAACCCCTCTCCGACGCGTGATTTTTTTTCCCAAACCACTTGAGCGGAAATCCCGCCCTGCAGCCGATTTCATTGGTTTAGGTTATAGTGACGGGTAGGTTTAGGGATCAGGGTTGGGTGTAGGCAATCTGTACAGTGATTGACATGACCAATGAAAACTTTAGAATTAGCTGCAGGGCGGGATTTCCGCTCAAGTGGTTTGGGAAAAAAAATCACGCCTCTCCGACCCCTACGCCGTAGCTCGACGTGCACCTCCAAAAATTGTAACTACGCGTCGAGGCGACGCAGACCGCAAGGGCTGTGATTGGTCAGATTCAACGCGATGCAACGCAATCTGACGCAGAACCATAAAACGGCCACGACGCCGTAGGAGTGACGGCGTAGCTACGCCGTGGAGTTGACGCAGAAGCATAATGAGGCCTTAATTTACCCTTTTCACACGCGCTCACGGCACACATCTTTCTCAAGCAGAGACAAATCGCGAGTCAAAGAGGATACTGACACCGACAGACAAGACAGAGAAAGTTATAGGCTACTTTTGATATGGAACAAATTCTCTGCTCTCATATTCTGTCAATATTTTTACGAGATTCAAACAATAAATACAGTTTTTGGTGCTTTTAACCCCTTAACTGTCACTCCCACTTTTTTCGCATAGACATGAAAATCACTATGCAAACTTAAATGGTTGTAATTCAAGAATGCTTTGGAATATAGACCTATGGTGGGTCTTGTTTTAAAGAAGATATTTGCCAGATTGTTGTAGAAGTGAAATAAATGATGAAAGTGAAATAGAAAAAAAGTTATATAAGTTTGAGTTTATGAAAATGAACAATGTAAAAAAATAATTATTTAAATTTTATATAAAACATATATTACAAAATATATTTTACTCTAAAACTCCAAGAAAATTAAAGCCAAAAATCTTAAGAAGTTGTGTTCCAAATTTTAGGCTAATATCTCAAAAAATAATCTTTCAGTAATATTTTTATTTGGGCGCAGTACCAATTTCTTTCACTAGGACAGCCAAGCTTCCTTACTGACCATATAAGGGTGCCTCCATGTTTTGAGTGATCTGAACCATGTATTTCCATAATTTTCATACAATTTATGAAGTAGACATCCTATTTAGAAGTAGTATGGGTGGTTTGAAAATATTTGATTTGAATTCAACCTCTAATAAACTCATAAAGAGAGCACACATGTGCGTTATAGCTCGCAGCCGCATCACACATCGAGAATCGATAATATTTTTCTTTATATTTGAAACATATTCAGACCTTTTTTTCTAATACAATTGAATTGGTGTTATCTTTTGAACTCTTGGCATGAAAACAAACTGAGGTTTCTAACAATCTTTCATGATTTTTCATATTTATTGCCATTTCAAAATAAAGGTCATAACACGCCTAATGCATATGAAATATTCTTGTTGCAAATTGATAAATAACTGCTCCTATGTAATTTATTTTAAAAAAAACAGCCGCCACATATGAAAACTAGAGATTGTCAGCTTTCAAATGATATATAGTTTGTCAATATTACTTTAGGATTTTACTAAGATATTATTGTTTTATTGGACGGTGACAGTTAAGGGGTTAAATGTGACAGACTGTAGCGCTTCAGCTACACGTGATACAGTACAACTCTTTTTTTTCATCATCATCCTTTCTCAGCAGAGTTATAGCACTGGCTCAACGCATTGTGTTCCCATTTCAGATGTAGGTGGCTTCAGGTTGAGTTGAGATATTGTAGCGTAGTTGTGGTCAGAGACAGATGGATCCTCCCATTGTGTTTCTGCATCACAGGTCTGGGGCATGTGGCTGAGATCCTCCTCACAGTTGTCCACTGCAACACTGACGCTCATCGATGATCTAAGGAAATAATATAACCATAAACATTTTTACATTAGTAACAGTTACTTAAAATAGATCATGAGAATTAATTTATGATGGCATTCATACTTAGAACAGTGTGAAAAAGAGAGATGCATTAAAAACGAGACAGTATACACACAATCTCTAACGTAGGTCAATATCAATATCTGAATGAGATGTAGCTAGTTGGCCTCCTTACAGGAAGAATGTGAGCTATTGTAAGACTGTAATGTACCATAATATATTGTACTATCGTGAATATTCATTCATTCATTCATTCTTTATTTCAGACCCTTAGGTCCATATCACAAAGTAAACGAAATATAAGAAATATGACATATATAGGTGGCCAATGGTAATAATGCAAGATTCGTTGTATTTTGTTAACGGCTCGTTACTAATCTTAAATGTATTCATAGAACGGACTTCACAAATCTAACGTTAGGCTAACAAGCACATAGATAGGTAAGTTAGGTAACAACAATTATGTGAGTTAGCTTACCTGAATCTGACGACCTGTTCAGCACCCGGCGATGATCTTTACCAGAACATCGTAACCGAGCCTTTACTCGGGGTAAGGGTGTTCGTCAGTTGGCTTCCCGTCCATAAAATGGTACAAACGAACACACATAAAAGCGCTTGGGTGGGCACTTCAAGTTTAGCGCCTTCCGCCATGGCCTCAGGTGCTCCTCGTCTTTAGGTGGTGTGGTTGTAAATCGTAAAGTACACCACAACATTCCGATCGTTACATTGTGTTCGTTTTTTTTTCTATCCTCTTAATTCAATTGTTATGGCAGCCCCTAACTGAGCATATAATACATTACATATTTTACCGTTACAACTATAGAATTACGTCTAGAAACTAGCGTAGGTCCTTCAGCCGGAAGTTGAAGTCCCTCTCTGCCGGAAGTAAGATGACAAAACGAACGTAATGGCGTCACCCTTGTTGTCGTGGAAAATAAGGTGAATAGTTCTCCTGTTTTTGCCAGTATGAAGAAATGAAAACAAAAGCAGTTGATTTATAAAAATATATCCGAGGCAATCAATTATAGTGAAATATAACAACTTAAAAACATTGATATAGTAATTAATGGCATGGAATCAAATGTTAATATATATATCCTTGCTGTCCCTCACACCCCAGAGCACCATTCAGTCAAAAGTGAGTCATTATGTTGATTTTTATGATGATTTTTATTTAGTTATTCGTTTTTCTAGGCACATCTGGCTCTTAATCTTTTTGTGGGTTCGACTCGGCTTTGCCGGAATGTTGGACCCGACATCCCGAACCTGGAGGGAAAATTACAACAACAACAAACAAAAGAAGTTATTGATCAAAGCAGTTTGCGTGTTGCATTTTATCACACATTGCTGTGTGCCGACTTTAAATCTTTACTGTCCCTCATTTTCATCTAAAAAACCATATCAACAACAAATACAGATTCTTTCAAGATTGCCAGAAGTATGCAGACGGATGTGAGAGGACACTGGCGTTGTTTGTTAGCCGCTTCTCCATCCAAACTCTATCCCTCTGCTAAAACTGGCGTTATCGTTTCAACTCTACTGACCACCATTGTCAACTGTAATCCTCATACAAACCTTTTGCCATTCTCAACGGGAAACTCAACCAAAACTCAAGGCAAAACCTGGTCTGGACCCAGACATTCCCAATAGTTACCGTCCCATCTCAAACCTCCCATTTTTATCCAAAATCCTGGAACGAGCTGTTGTTACTCAACTTTAAACTTACCTCAACTCCAATAACCTATATGAACCATTCCAATCTGGCTTCCGCTCTAAACACAGCACCGAAACTGCCCTCCTCAAAATCACCAACGACATTCTGCTTGCTGCCAACTCTGGTCTCTCACTATCCTCATCCTCCTAGACCTCAGTGCAGCCTTTGACACCACCAAACATCCTTTCACGCCTTCAGTACCAAATTGGAATTACTGGCTCCGTCCTACCCTGGTTCGCCTCCTATCTTTCTGACAGACACCATTATATCTCTATAAACAACTGCACGTCTTTTACCACTCCAGTCACTCATGGTGTCCCCCAGGGTTCAGTTCTTGGCCCTTGGCCTTCATTCTGTACATGCTCATCCTCCGTCAACATGGCCTCTAATTCCACTGCTATGCTGATGACACCCAACTCTATCTCTCCTCATAGACCATCACAGCCTCCACCCACTCAACCTGCCTCACTGACATTAAAGGTGCCCTAGAATTAGAAATTAAATTTATCTTGGCATAGTTAAATAACAAGAGTTCAGTACATGGACATACAGTGAGTCTGAAACACCATTGTTTTCTCCTCCTTATTTAAATCTTGTTATTTGAAAAACACCCCTGAAAAATAGGCGAATCTCCACATAACACCGACTGTGACGCAACAGTTGAGATCATTAATATGTACGACTCCAAAAATTTCCAAACAACACATTCACGCGCTACACAGTTCGCTGTTTTTTGTTCTTGATTTAACATGAAAAACCTATCATTGAAAAATTATACGGTGTCGGTTACATTATAATAATTGACATGTTTTTACAATGTTAAAAATAAAATTGTGACTGCTGACGTTACGAGTTAACGTGTAAAGTTAATGCTATATGCTAGATAACGTTTAGGTGGGAGTTCTAGCATTGACGTGACCGTTAATAAACTTACCACTCAGAAGCGTCCATTTCCAATCTTAAAACAACTGGTTGTTCCTCAAAATCGTTGTCTTAATCTGAAACAGGCAAAAAAATTTACGGTTGACCACCTAATCTCTCCATTGTCACACTGGACATCAGGGACCTGTTTGCTGTCACTCTGAGCTACTGTAATGAGCCCGCAGTGAAACAGCCAATCAGAGCAGAACTCCTCATTACTATTCATGACCCTTCCAAATAAGGTAAAAACAAAGTTCTAGAGTTGAAAATGGACCTGTAAAACCATATCTGGACATTTAAATGCCCTTAAATAAGCCACATACCCTGTATGTAGATATCAGAGACAAAATTTAAATATTATTTCAACACATTCTAGGGGACCTTTAAATCATGGATGCAAGAAAACTTTCTCCAACTCACCAGCAATAAATCAGAGATTCTCACGATTGGTCCTAACTCCATCACCCGACATGCCCAGACCTTTTCCCTCAACATTGATGACTCCAATGTCACAACCTCCACCTACATCTGCAACCTTGGAACCATCTTCGATCCTACCCTCTCCTTTGAACCGCATGTCAACCATGTCACTAAAATAGACTTCTTTCACCTTCCGTTAGTGCCGACACACACAAGACCATCAGGACTAAGCACTGGACCTGGGGCGACAGAGCCTTCTCACCTGCTGCCCCAACCCTCTGGAACGCCCTCTCCCACATAAAACTGTCAAGGTCCTTCAAACAGGCCCTCAAAACTCATCTCTTTGAACTTGCTTTATCCTGTTAACAGACTTTCCCAGTTCTTCATCCCTTCATCGCCACATCTCTTGCTTTGGATCTGCTTGTCCACGTGCCTGTTTTTTTTTCCGTTTTTTCTTTTCTTGTGCTAGTTATGTAACCCTGTCTATATACCTTGTCTGTTTGTTTTATTGATGTAAACCAATAACTGTAAAGCGTCTTCGAGTGTCAGAAAAGCGCTATAAAAATGTATTATTAGGGCCCGAGCACCGATGGTGAGAGGACCCTATTGTCTCATGAAACTTTGCATGCGCTTCAGAAGCTGCTTTTTGAGCAGTTTTTGCAATTTCCAGATGTTGTACTTTAACAAACTCCTCCTACAGTTTTGATCTGATCCTCTTCAAATTTGGTGAGCGTAATCTTAAGGCCTTTGCGACGTTAAATTGCGAAGATCTTGAGTTTTCATTGAAGGGTGTGCCCTTGGCGGCCTGACAAATGTACACCCAATTTCAGCCTTTTGGTGATTTATGCATGAATAAGTCATATACATGAATATCAGTCACGTGACCTCTTACGTCATCCGCTCTTTTTTCCAGTTGACTGCCGCCATCTTGAGTACCTACCGAATACTGTCTATGGTACTGACAAGCCTATTATCTTAAGTCTTGTTAGAAAACAAACAACAAAATAACTATTCTTGAAACATTATTTGACTTATTTTTTTTTTATTATTGTATGGAATAGAATAGCTCCTGCAGCAGGTGCATTAGCACAACAGGTAGCATAAAGCTACATGACACAATTTAATTGATTAATATTACACTTTTACTTAAAACTCACTTTAAAACACCATCGAGTATTTGTATCATATTCCGGTCGCGGCTTAAATTGGTTTCAAGTCAAACAATTTTTTTTAAATATGTTATATTTAGCATTTTAAACGAAACTATGGGCTATCCTTACCTAGCATGCATACTGTAAACATTCTTTATTCATATGAAAATACCCCAATCGCAGGAAAATCACACACAAATCACATATACTTCAAATCGTGCATTTATTAGCTTCTTGTTTCAAGTGAAGAGATGTTACTTTAGCTTTGTTATCACAGATGTCAGAATAAGGGGGCAGGATAATGGTCACGTTGAACCACGTAAGATGATTGACAGCTGTACAGCGAATGAGCGCGCGCTGAGATCATAATTTGACGCAAATCAGGAAGAGGAGACCCAGATCTTGCTGCATTCGCTGTTTGAGCTCTTCAGATCGCATAATTCAGTGGAAAATGAATAGAAATGTTTTTCTGTATGACGAAATATTTTACAAACGTGATAATTAATCATTATTTCCAATTTTTAACTCAAATAAACCGGAGAAGATGATTTCTATTCAAAATAATGAAAGTTACAGAGTTGTTTGCAGTTCCGATGTTGCTAGGAAACGACAGACAGCCTGCAGTAACTCAGGCATACGTGGGCCCTGTCCCAAATGGAACCCTAAGCACTCGCGGTCTTCCTCTGAGTCCGCACTTTCGCGACGTAACGCCGCTTTGAATGTCGGGAAGAAGTCTGCTGTGGAGTCCGCATCAGCGTGGGCTCGGCAAAAGTGCGCATCAAGGGCGCAAATCGACCGCAGAGGGGGCGCTCGCGAGCACCCTTCTGAGATCTAAAAATGACAAATGGGACACACTGCGGTCTCACGGACTTAACGGACACGCGCACGCGGCAGCCATTGTAAGTCCACAAGACCGAAAGTGCACATGAAGTGTGCCATTTGGGATTGGGCCAAAGTCTGATCTGCCCCAAACTTCACATGTTTGATAAGAGTCCTGTCCTGAACACATGACCATGCTCATATTTGGTTGTAGCAATAGCGCCACATGCTGGTAGCAGGAAGTGTGGCAACTTCAAATACTTTGATAGCAAACTTCACAAGTTTTGATACTACAAATACTTTGATAGCAAACCACAAGCAAACTTGACTAGTCTTCCGAACGCAAAGTTCTCCGGTCCCACCCATGCTCTTTATACTGTACTTGCTTTGCAAGCGATGCAGAAGTTAAATAGTATACAGCGCATGAGTCTTGAATGGTTTTTAAAAAATCATTAAAAGTACACTTTCCAGTATGTACGTTTTGGATGTGTGTGTACCACCAAAGAATGTCTAATAAGGGTACCACAGAAAACAGCGCGCGAGTCGTTTCGCGCTTAAATGGTTTAAAATCACATTTTCTGTGACCGCGCTTTTTAGATGTGTGCGTCATCGATTTTTTTTATTTTTTTTAACAAGTATCCGCTACCTCACCTCAAGTAATATGAAGAACAAAGAATTTCACACATTTGTAAAAATGCTCTTTATTTAAAAGAGTGGATGGCTGTTAAAAGAGCTGTTGTTGCCTTTAAAAGGACATTTGATGGCTTTAACTTTGGAGATCCACCCGCAGACCTTCTCTGAGGTTGGTTCTTCAGGGTGAACAAACTCCTCCTACAGTTTTGATATGATCCTCTTCAAATTTGTCCTGTCCTAGTTTTTACAGTCTATGGTCCTGTCCTGAACACATGACCATGCTCATATTCAGTAGTTATAGTAATAGCGCCACCTGCTGGTAGCAGGAAGTGTGGCAAAAACAAATGACTTTAACATAGTCCTCCTATATTTACATTCTGCCCACCGTGCTCGGTTTTCCTAAAACCGCCGGGTGGCGGCGGCACGGGTGGAAGGGCCCTTTTCATCGCTGCTTGCAGCTTTAATTATTATTATTATTATAAGTATTTGTGCATTATTACCATTTCCATCTGCTTGATGGGGTCCTTAAACTTTGAGAAGCTCTTTTAATAGAGACTGGCTGTGACCCTGTCGAATATTTTTTGGACCCAGGCCTTCAAATTAGAGCACTGGAGCTCCTCTTGCGGATTTTCACTTGATTCCATTTCCTGTAGAACACATGAATAGTGTGTAATCTTATGAGACATAACTGTACAGAAGACTATAATATGTACCATAAGACCATTATATCGTCACCTTCCTAAAATAATTGCCCAAGTCATTTTTTCAGGTTTCTCAGATAACAAAAAACGGAACCTAACTTCAGAGGCCGAGTAGATTTGTGTTCTTCTTGATGCAACTGCCATCTTATTGTCTTTTGACTTAGGCAAAAGAAAACGGCCTAAGTCACACTGTTGACATAGGCCATTATACTACAGGGATAGAATTGCATGATCTGTTCAACTGAGGATGTGGGCAATTTTACCAGAGGTGGCAAGCATCATGAGAAGATGACTTATGCAAAAAAATCATTTTTGTCCAAAAATGACTTTGGCAATTATTTTAGGAAGGTGACGATATGTACAATTTCAAGAAATGCACCTGTTTTGTCGTCAAACATAAAAAAAATATTTCTATCTCTAGTCTCAAGTAACTCTACCCCCCCCCCCCCCCCCCGCAATAAAAAAAACATTCAAATGTGTTTTAACTTAATAAGAATAGAAAAGAATAGTAAACAAGGTTTTTAAATATTTCTGCTTCTAACTGTTTTTAATAACTAATATATTTATTGTTTAAACTGTAAATATTATAGGCATGTCACGGTATAAAATTTTCATTTAAATAAAAATTTCTAAAGCTTTTACCATGGATTGCTCTCAGAAAAAAAAGGTACAAAAGCTGTCACTGGGGCGGTTCCCTTTCAAACTGGTCTAGTGATATATACATATGTCAACATATACATATGCAAAAATAGAAAAACATAAATGGTGCACATTGGCATGACAGTACTATTATGCTGACCGTTCAAGAGCTTTACGTTCTTCTGGTTTTAGCTGTGTCCTGTTCGCATGACGAGCCCTGAAACATGACGAAATAAAAATCAGTGTCTGGCAATCAGATCTATAGCTATAAACTGAAACTGGATATTTACAAATCAACATTTAACAATGATCTAAAAGTAATTACGCTTTTTTGGCCTCTGGTGGATGCGGCACTTTTAAACAGGGTTTAAGATTGGCCTTAAAGTTGTCCTGGTTATTTTCATCCTTCAGCTCTCTCTCAGAAATGGCACTTTCCTGCTGAGATACATGTTGTGCCTGAGTACAAAGGGCCTCTTTACTATTCGCTAAATAACACTGAGAAAGAATAAGAGAAAGGTTAGACATACAAAATAAATACTTGGTCCACACAATTTACAAGAAGTAGATATTATGTCATATTTCAAAATATCTTATTCATTTGAAATCAAACAATCAGAATATACCAAATTCACTTACTTCACAGCGAATTTGTCGTGAAAGCTCAGCCTTGCGTTGATCAGCCCTGATGCCGTATTTGAATGAGCTGGTGGGTGTGGAAACAGTCCTGTATAAAATATCACATGTTACTATGGTTCTCATGAAGGAACGTATGATTACTTCATACTCAAATGATATGTTTTGAATTCAAATGTAGCAAACCGGTTTCAGATTGCTGGACTAGCTCACCTCTGGCATGAGAAGAGTCAAAGATCGGAGGAAGCTTGACAGACTGCGGTCGGCTGGAGATCGTGGACTTTTCACTCAGAATAATTCTGTTCTGGCGAGCGAGCTCCTGTTGACGATACATAAGAATTAGAAAACACTTTAATACAATGCTCAACACATGAACGCAGGCTTAATGTTAATAATGACCGATGATGGTTGAAAAAACACATTCAATTCTAAGATAGCCTTCTTACCCTCATCGTCGCAATGCCTTCTGGGTGTCTTTGAGGCGGCTGTGGTCTCAGTCTAGGCATGTCTGAAGCACACAAAGGTTGTGCAGTCTGAGCAGGACTGACACATGTCAGGGGCCTGAGCTTGCGAAATGTATTGCTACCCAGATAGCACAAGCCTATTTGATGTGATTTTTACATCTGGAAGACGTATTTTTAAGAGTGTTTGCTCATCTGCAATACGTCTATAGGACGTCTCCGTCAGATGTCAAATAGACGTTTAGAAGATGTCAGTTTAACGTGCATTCTAAATCATTACATCTTAAAGACATCTTCTAAACCTCTATTTGACATCTGACGGAGACGTCCTATAGACGTATTGCAGATGAGCAAACACTCTTAAAAATACGTCTTCCAGATGTAAAAATCACATCAAAGAGGCTTGTGCTATATACATTCTCTGGTCTAAAATGGTATGTTGATCCAAAATCCTACTAGTAAAATCTTATGATCTGAAACCATAAACCGATTATAAAGCGCTAAGTGCAATTCAACTACTTGTATACTGATCTGGAAACGAACACAGATCCAAACAGCTTTTAAAGCCTCCGCTGACGTCACGCAGCAGCGCGTCAGTGCTGCAGGAATGCAAGAATAGTAGCCTATTATTGTTTTGATTTAAAAATTGAAAAGACAGAATGACCTGTGTTTATATGGTTTCCGCAACCTGGTGGTTTCCACGAGACGTCCATGAGAGCAATGTAGATTAGATTACTTGTTGTAATAATGCCTATTAATATTTTGTGTCTACCAAAAAAAATAAAAAAATATAATACAATAATTGCCGGATGATCATAAACAGGAATCAAAAGGCGACGTGACCGACACTGACCAACTTAAGTTTTCCCGGAAAATGCAATACACAACTGTAAGAATAGCCTATCGTTTGGCCGTGTGGAAACTGCATGGTGCCTTATGGCCTTAACCTGTCTATGGCCTTAACACGCAATTTTTGCTTTAACACCTCATTTACGTATAAACGCGTAAATTATTGGAAATTAGCACCACCTACTGGTGTTCTAAGCGATGTCACGCGTTTTTTAGGCCAAAACATTTTTTGTCTAGTGATGGGCAATCCGGCTCTTTTTGCCGGCTCGTTTGACTCAGCTCCCTGAAAAGAGCCGGCTCTTTTGACTCACAAACGGCTCTTTAAAAAATAAATGTTTTAACTTGCTCAAAGTCCACCGCACAACAGTGCAACGTGAATATTCACATTTGTAATTGTCCATAACAACCCAAATACTTGCCGGCTTGCCTAGCACATCTAATTAATGGGCAAAGTTTTCCGACTATTTGTCTTACCTTCTTCTTTTTTTTTTTTGATGTGGATTTTGAGCTTGTAGAAGTTTAGCTCTTGCATTCTTCTGAACATCTTGGGCTGCCATTGCCCGATGTCATTTCTGAGTATCACTCCATTATCTGCCTAACTTTTAAATGCCTATTCCACAAGTGGTAGACTACAATGACTGGCTGTTTTAAAATATAACTAAATAACCCCGAGGCAGTCGCATCTACGTTTAGGCCTCCTCCAATAGGCCTACTGACAGCAGGGCTCATAGCTTACAGGTTTGCTTAGTAAGTTCAACAGCCACCCGCCCGAATTTAATTAAAATATTATTTTTCGTCACGTCATCTGCCCGACCCGCGGTTTATCCGCATCTCTAGTGTGTGTGTGTGCGAGTTGGCTCGGCCCTTCCTCATGCATTGGTTGACGTCGTGTGTATGATTGACAGGAACAGAATGTGAGGCTGATCAGACAGTAGAAACGAAGTGTGTGCGCCTTTAGGCATATAATTCTTTGTCGTTGTTTGAATTAGTCAATTATTTTAAATAAAATTAAAATCATTCATTATTTCATTATTACATAGGCCTAATGATTTAATTTCTATAGGCTATATATTTTTAAATAGAGTCGGCTCTTCAGATACGCGAGCCAGCTCCCGTCGTTCACTTACAAGAGCCGGCTCTTAGATCCGGCTCATTCGCGAACGACCCATCACTATTTTTGTCACATACAGCAAACATCTCCTCACTATCCGCTAGCTGCCTAACACACTGTAAAAAAACGTGGTCTCTGTAGACACCACAGGCTCCACAAATGGCAACAAAAACAAACTGCAGCGACCCGCTACACGAAACATAAAACAGTGTTCCAGCCAATCACTGGCAAGAAGTATTTGAGGGTGGGTCTGGGGGGTTAGTGCGCGTGCACATGAAGGGGGTGTGTGAAGGAGAGAGAAGCATCAAGAGGGAAGTTTGAATAATGGCCGACACACGACCAAAGAGACGACGTTCCGATGATCAACTTACAAAGAAGAGGGAAAAGGATAAAGAACGCACAAAGTGCCTAATTTACATCGGTAAAGCATTCGAAAGATGGCGAGAACTCCGCCGGCAGAAGAGCTTCCAGTCCGGCATTCAGGTAGGATGGGAAGGGAGGGGGAGGAGACGAGATGCGGAGGAGGGAGGGTCTAGCTAGCCTCCGTTTTGTTTGACAATAGTTCGAACGTCAACAAGAAGTGACGTCACCCAACGTCGCTTCGAGCACCTTTAACTAGATCAGCATTGTAAATAGCAGTTTTTAATGTGAAAATACATGTTGAACAATGTATTTTCGGAATAGGCTCAAACTACATAATATTTACTGCGTATTTTAAATGGACCTATTTATTATTAGACAGTTATCTATAACTGTTCAACCGAAAGTCATGACCATTTTCACAATCACAACAGAAATTATGTAAGGATAATCACATTTCTCCAAACAGTATTTTCATGATCATACTGAAGCATATGTGTAAAGCATATTTTTATAATTTAACCCCTATGCATTATTTGTTAGAGAGCCCCTTGGCCCCTTCTGGTTGTTAACACCCTGAAGCCTTGTGGATTTTGCAGTGTTTTTCAAATATATAAGATTACAAAGTTCATTCAAATCAGAATGATGGCAAACTCTGTGCATTTCTGCAGGAATTAAATTGAAACATAAAAAAGTAACAGAAAATTTACAATGACATTAAAGCTGCTGTCCATAATTTTTTTAAGTTAAAAATAATCCAAAATAATTATTTAAAAAAAACAATCTTCAGCCAGTGTTCAAATCTATCTGCTTGCCATAGCTAGATTCAAAACGGTTAGCTTGTAATAATGATTTTAATTCCTGTGGTACTGGTGGGTTTCCGCGGGAAATTCGAGCATGTCTTTGCGTCATTACGTCACATCCGTACACATAAAGAAGGAGTTTCGGCTGCCGGCTATACTGCGGGTGAGATGATGTAGAGATGTATAGGTTTTTCTCGCAGCACTTTACATAATTAAACTTATGGCGGATCCGAAAAAGATCCAAACAACAATCATCAGAGTCAACTGGAGATTCACCAGTTATAAAACCCAAAAGACTTCGTACTTCGGATTTAAGGTGGCTAGAGAAAGAGAAAGAAATTAACCGTCTCATGCGAACACAAGGATAAACATCAGCGGGACTTTTGAAAGGTGCGTGAACTCCGTGTTTTGAAACGGAAGAATAGACCACTTTTTTCTGCTTAACAAGTAAGACATTTCAATTGTTCAATCGTGTAACAGTACCACTGTTTTCTTAATTCACACAGTTATGGAGTTTCCTTGTTGTGCCTTTTATGGAGAATATGAATTCTGAACTACACAGGTAATAAAACACATTAAATGCAACGTTAGTCACGCAATCCTGATGTTGTTAACATGAACAATTTGAGAACAAAGTAGGCTAATTTGCACAGTTCCTGTAAATTGCGTTGATTAAATCTAACAATCGATCGCTTGTCATGTCGAATGCTTTTCCCCCCTTAGTTGATCAGAACAAAATGGATGTTACTTACTTGTTCAGAAGATATTTTCCGGTGAAAATTCTTATGTCGGTCAAACTTTCAAAAAGTTAATCTGTGATTCTGAATGACAGTATCCACACAGCGCGGTGATTGACAGCAGCACTCGCCTCAAAACACTGTGTTCATCTGCGCTGTTTCATGCCGATTTACAACCCACGTAAAGTTGATAATTCCGCAAATAACTGCAATTGCAGATTTCGAACAGAGATGGTGACAAAGAGGAAAAACTGCGGACTGTAGCTTTAAATAGGCTAATAATTATTCCAAACACAACTAATTGCAATTTGAGCTGAAAGCCGAGGTGTCCTATTTTTCTCTATTACAGTATTCATTTTTATTTTATTTTTTTGTAAATCAGGGTGCACTGCAGAATGATTTTGTTTAATTACTTGGACATACACAGTAAAAAAAAATGACACTTTAAATTATTTTTGTTCAGTGTGGAAGCAGAACAACACAGAAGCCGAGAAAAAAAACTTTAAACTCAAAATTGCAAGAAATATTTTTAATTGTGCGATAACGGTCACAATGGTCTTTTATACTTTTTATTCTTTGGTGAGAAAAAAGCTTCCATCATAAACAACTGCAATGTATGATGGATTTGTTGTTGATCAAGTTTATTAGATTATTTCAGTAAAAGCTTCATGTAAGCTTTCACTACAACGATTGTGTAGTGGAGAATGGAAATTGGGTAAGGTGTTATTATTATTACAGGGTTTCCATTTCATGCATGTACCGGATTTAGCCAAATGCTGATTTTCATCCGCAGTCTCCTGGCACGTCATCACTAACATAAATTATAAAATAACGCAAGCAACTCAAACTGAAAGCAGAAGCAGGTAACGTCTTTGGTGACGACGATAGCGTCTATTCTTTTGATATTCAGTAACATCTAACGCACATTGGGTAACACAGGCTATGTCGAATTTAAGATAGTGAATAGCTTAGCCTATTTACTGACATTTCGTTTGAAGGCTAATTTTTATGAAGGTGATGTCCTAATATATTTTTAACTGTTCTCTGAATACTTAAAAGGTGGTCATTCGCGTGCAATGATTATAAATTATTTTTGAAATGTCAATATAACCTAAATTAATTTGTAAAGCTAGGCCAACATAAATTAAAGAAAGCACGTCTGAAGACTACAGTATGAGATTTGAATTCCATACTAAGACTTTCAAGAAAAGTGGTCGTCCAGGATAGAAAGAAGGCGCAACATTCTTGGCTGTTTGGTGACAAATTTACAGCTATGTAATAAAAGTTTACGACTTAGCCAAGGAATGGATTGGCTGTGCTAAGTCACATGGTGTCCCTCCATGATAATTAACTTTATACTGTTGTCTCTGCCCCGATCATATTCGTTCCACATCAGGATGAACACGGAACATTAGTTTTTTAGTCTTACTCTGCAACAACGGTAATAATTTAGTTGACAGTCGTTTCTACCTCCTCTTCTTGCATCTGCTCTTCAAAGGTAAATAGTTTTAGTTTTGAAAGAAGTCGAGAAGAATGGATTTTCACCAGATGTGGATTACCTCATTATTTGAGAAGATGCTTGTTAATAATCTCTCTCTCTCTCTCTCTCTCTCTCTCTCTCTCTCTCTCTCTCTCTGATCCGTCACGAGCGTCACGAGAAACGCGTGTTGAGCGTCGGTGAGTTTGTGCTTCTGCGCTTTAACTAATTTAACTAATCAGACAGTTTGTAATTAGGCTACATATAGGCTTCGACATTTCGAAAAAAAAAATTTATTTGAAATCTATTTTAGTTTAAGAACACTATCACCAGAATGAGAAGTAGCCTAAAGTAACTACTCTTTGTAGACATTTCTGGCGGCAGCAGTGCCATAGATGTTCATTAATGTATGATTCGTCATCAGCGTTTCTCTCCATTAATTAACGATAGGCTATAAATGTGCGAAATAAAAAACATAAATTGGGTCATTCAATAAAGCTGAGATTGTCATAACCCGCCAAGAAAATTAGATAAGACAACCTAAATAATATGGACAAAATATTGGGCCTACATAGGCTAGGCCTACTTGTTAAAAAAAAAACTCCCATTGATCCACAATTGAGATATCATTCGCTTCAAATACTAATGTTTGAAAATAGCCAAGAAGAATTCCATGGATTTTTAGAGAATTGTCTTTTTCTTAAAAAAAAAAAGTTAAAGTAATTGTAAATAAATAAATGAATAAATAGGCATAAATAAATAGGCTAAATTAATCCAAAAAAATCAAACCAATCGCAATAGAATTATAAGGATGTCCACAGATACAATATAAATGTAAATGTAAGTGCTTGAAAAGATACATTTTAAATTTAGGCTATGACTTTTAAATATTTTAAAATTTAAAAATTGCAATATATTAATAGCAGTTAAGTTAGCAACATCTGTGTACACATCTTAAAGAAAAACAGTATTTGCAGCCATTCATTTCAAAAGGTCAAAAGGTCATCTCAAGGAAGCAGAATGATTCACTATTTGCTATGTCATCGGTACCTCCAAAATATTTAGGTGTTTTGGATTAAATAAAATAGTTTGAAGTTATATACTATAGTAGGCCTATAAACTAAAACTTTTATTTTATTCAAATAAAAACCATTTTTATTAATTTTGTAATTTTAAGGCCTATTATAGCCTATAGGTTGTTTAAAAAATGTTTAACGTCGTCATTTTATCATTATAATTCTCATTATTATTATCAGTTGTTATTTTCCTTATTTCTGTTACTTAGCCTAATGAATGTCGTGTTATGCAAATAGCAATAGCCTATGTCAGTTTTTCAAACCAATTTAACTTGTGCTAAACGATTTTCCAGGAAACAGAAGCTTAACAAAAGTTAGAGCCTAGACTTAATTTCCCAACACGGTCTCATAAAAGTGCGTATCTATACCACGAATTTAATTAATCGTGCCATTTATATGCCAAAAATGTTTTTCGCGTGCATATGCTACGCACTGTAACCCCCTTGGGAAGGATTAGGGGTGTGGAGTGCTTTTCATGCACGCGAAAACTGCGTATAATAGCCTATACACGCAAAAAAACTATTTTTAGCGTAATGATCGCAACTGAACACACTAAGTGCTACAACTTACTAGCATTAGGAGAATTGTCCAGTCTTTACACAATTGTTTCCAACCCTGGTCCTGGTGTAGGTCAATATGCCTCTAATAATGCAGATTGTATGTCTCCTTATTATACTTATCAGTTCCTTGGAGCCAAAACCTGAAATAGTCCAACGCAGTCTCATGAAAGTGCGTATCAATACCACGAATGTTATTTCTCGTGTCATTTAAACGCCAAAAATGGTTTTTGCGTGTAAATGCTACGCACTGAAAACCGCTTGGGTAGGGTTAGGGGGAGGGGGGAAGGGGGTTGCGTACGTATTACACGCCAAAAAGTGCGTATCATATGCACGCGAAAACTGCGTATCATATATACACGCAAAAACTATTTTTGCCGTATAAATGGCACGAGAAATAACATTCGTGGTATTGATACGCAAAGAAGAAACTAATAGCCACCTGGTAAAATAGCCTACTTACGAATTGATGTGAGATTGTGTTGAATATTCATCTACTTTATTTACTTTTCCTTTTTTTAAACAAGATTTACGGAATTAATGTTGTTTGGGCTTTAATAATTTCGAAGCAAAACGTGTTAACAACGAGAGCATTTGGACCGTTGTAAAGGCCAGCCAAAAAGAACTGAAATAAAACCCTTACTTGCACAAATCCACTCCACCTATCAACATGTCTTTTTCTTTAATTCCAACTTTACTTTGCACATTGAGAATCCAGCGGGAAATGTTGTGAAATATTGCTGTTTGAGTTAGGCCTACCTGTTGCCATGATTTCAGTTTTAATAATTATGAGCAAACTCAATAAAAATGAATGTATTTGCAAACACAAACGGTCACTCGAAATCAATATGAAAACGGCTGGTTATTGCCAACATCAGCGAAAAACATTCTGGAAAAACAATACGTTTCTCCATGTCCGCTTCTCAGTCCCTATTTAGTCTGTATTTTTGTGTTAATATTTCTTATTAGCCTATATATAAATATGAATATGTTTGTTTAAGATTCCATGTTAGTTTACTACGCCCTGTTGTGGGTAGGCTATTTCTTAAATATTACAGAAAAATATCAAAAATGATTTCTGCTTCTTCCCTATTCATTTGTTTAACATAACGTAATTTAAAGTTCAATTTGCTCTTGTTATACGCTTTGAGAATATCGCTGTAATAACCACAGTAAAAAGTAGTTATAGTTGTTAATTTAAAATTATGTAAAATCAGAAATTTTCCTTAAACTATAGGACATGATCTTATTCAAGACTAAGTTGCACAGTGCAAGTCAAATTTACAATTTTGTGTCATTTCCTTGTAGCATATGCATAGCTAAAGCTAGTAAACCATGTCATTTGTCTGCTTATACGGCTTTCGTTGTTACAGGCGTGAAGGAATTCTGCAGTAAAACCATAAAACACCCCCTATTTTAAACAACGGGTAAAACAGTTGCAGTTGTAAAACATTAATTAAAGCGAAAATATAATGTAGCCTACATCTTCACCTGATAGTGGATTCAGTTATTCGTATCTGATATGGGCAAATTTTTTTTAGGCCTAAAATGGTCAGAGATGCATGGGTAAAAATAACAACGTTTATTTTAAATTAAATTATTAATAGAACGCGTTTATTTTCCCTGTATAAATATAATTTCCAGTTGAGCAAAATGAATAAGATGGCCTACATGTTGAATTAAACCGATAAAATCTTAAATGTGTTTAATTTGTTTAATAGGCTAATCCATCTTATTATTACATTTGACATGTATGGTTTCGAAAGTCGTAAAACTGAGTTTGTATTTTCCTAACGGATCACTCAAGAAAAACTGTTGTTTATAGGCTAAATCGAATATGGTTCAAAACGAATACATTTCAGTATGTAGGCCTATGTGAAAATAGCTACTGTTTATTTCTGTCCCATAACTATTTAAAATGTTATAGCTTACTTTATCATTTAAGTAATTAAAAAAAAATACATAGAAACACAATAAAATGAATAAGAATCACAGCTTGCACTCCTACCTTGTTAAGCGTCTAGGGGCAATAATGTTAATCGATTTTTTCAACCAAACCAGTGAAGCGAGGGCTATTCACTAATTACGTAATTTTATTACTAAACCTTAATCTCATTTATCCTATAGGGGCTGAGGCTTGTGGACATAATTCTGTATTACAGGACATTACTTTGACGAGCCAGAAAAAAAGATATATAGGCCTACCAATGATTTATTTATACAGCTAAGCCACCCTCAAATTACTTAAGAAATGTTTGGAGTGTGTGTGTGTGTGTGTGTGTGTGTGTGTGTGTGTGTGTGTGTGTGTGAGAGAGAGAGAGAGAGAGAGAGAGAGAGAGAGATTGGAAGGGAGGGAGAGAGAGAAAGCTAGAGAGGAAAGAGAGAATCAATAATCAAACATCTCAATAAAAGGAGTGTGCGTGCGTTATGTTCCCTTCCCTGCGCTGTTGTAACAGGGCAAAGAAAAGATATTCATACTTTTATTGTTGCTTCTTGTATATATATATATATTATTTTTTTTATCGGAGTGGTCTGATTGTCAATCAGCGAAGATTTTGGATGAGTGCACATTCTCTGCAATGGTTCTGAAATAAATTATAAAGTAGGTTGTTTATAAAAGACTTGAAATAAGATATAGGATAAAGAGTGCGTGAGTGAAAAAGAGAAGGGAGTGAGAGAAAAAAGTGGCGTTTAAAGGAAAGAAGATATGAATTCCTATTTTACGAACCCGCCGCTCTCGTGCCATTTAAACGGTGGTCAAGAAGTTCTGTCCAATGTGACCCTGAGCTCGACAAACTATGACCCGGTCCGACACTTCTCTCCATATGGCGCGGCCGTGGCCCAAACCCGGATATACGCAAATCCGTTCTATTCGCCGCAAGAAAACGTGATGTTCGGGCCAAGCCGAGGACCGTACGAGTACGGGTCAAATGTGTTCTACCAGGACAAGGATGTGCTTCCTAGTTGCAGGCAAAGCCTTGGGCAAACACAGGGTTCATTGACCCAGGATTACGCTTCAGACCCAGGCAAGACTGCGTCTCAGGAACCGAAAGGAAATATTCAAATATATCCGTGGATGCAGCGGATGAACTCGCACAGTGGTGAGTATAGACACAAAAGAGATATATTTAGTAGCCTACAGGACGGACCTGTTTGTTTTTACGACTGGGAAACCCACGTTTTATGACCCCATAAAGCACGGACGAAACTGTTTGTTGCCCTGCGATAAACGCGTTTGGTCATCAGAGAAAATCCAACTCGCTTTACCACTAACCAAATCTATTCAGTAGCCTACAAAAAGAATGCGTAAACGTTAAGAATTGGGCAGATGATGTTAACTTAAAATATCTAATTAGTAGAAAAGGGACCGTGAACTTATATTTAGTTTGATGCATAGCCTATAATGCTCTTCAAATCTTTAGCCAGCCTATTTTTGAATATAGTTGTACAATATTTGGAGCCTTTTCTTCTGACTTTAACCAAATAATCTCTTTCCTAACAGGAGTTGGCTATGGTTCCGACAGACGGCGAGGTCGCCAGATCTATTCGCGATACCAAACTTTAGAACTAGAGAAGGAATTCCATTACAATCGTTATTTGACGAGACGCAGAAGAATCGAAATTGCCAATGCGCTGTGCCTGTCGGAACGCCAGATTAAGATTTGGTTTCAGAACCGCCGGATGAAGTGGAAGAAGGAGAGCAATAATCTCACACCCGGCCTCGGTGACAGTGGCTCGGCAGGAGCTGGCCAGGACACGGACAAAGAAGAAGCAGGGGAAACATCCGAGAAAAACGAGCATAACTTACTTATTAAAGAGTCTACAACATTCAGTGTGAAATAGGCTAATGTTGCTAGGCTATCTGTCGAACTTTCATAATTTGCACAATTTATTAACACCAAAAACTGTTACATTTCAATTAGTCGTGAAACTTGTTTTTCCTATCCATATATTCTTTCCCCAAAATTGTGGAAACCTGTTTAATTCCAGAAATACACGATGGATGCCATTATGGATCAAAGAAAGCTACCACCGGACAGAAAGCTGCAAACATTTGCATCCTCAGTGTTTATTGATTTACTCATGTTGGGATATTCTTTTTTTTATTATTATTCTTTTTTATCTTGGGTGATGGAAAGTGCATAAGGGACTGTGGATGCAGATTTTGCATCATTTTACAAATTACGTAAATTCCTTAGGCCACAATCATTTTTTTTTTAAATAATTCATTGTCGTGTATTACCATACACTGTGAAATCGATAATGGCAAGTAGGCATTGTAAATGTTTGTAAATATATGAGATTCAGATTTGTGTAGCTTTCAATGTTCTGTTTTGTGCTTTTCTTTACTTTGTGCTATACGTTCAGTAAGAACCAAACGGATTAAAAAGTATTCTCAGATAATTTTTCAAAATTTGGAATATTAGCTAACAAGCGATATGAATTCAATGTTTGAAAATCACGCAAAAATAATATTCAATAAAGTTGTAATGAATGTAAAGATACCTGATTTCCTGTTAATTGTCAAATATATCAAGTCTTGTGCGCAACTTTAAATCATTAAAATGACAACAGAAACCAACCCTTAAATAAGGTGAGATTGGCATCGAGTATACATGCCTTACTCCTATAAGATGATGTTAAAAAAAATATTTCTCCCAATTATCTTATATAAATAAAACTTTTAATGATGTAACACATGGGCCAACATGATCATGTCTACTCATGACTACGCTTTAAAACGTTTGATTAATTAGAAGGTTAAACGTTAATTTAGAAGGTTAAATCTGGCAAACCGAGATATTTTCATGCTGTGGTGAAAGTAGTGGTGAAAACTCAAGAAAACAGATGCACACATGAATAGCCTAAAGTTTAGTTTACAACATGCAGAATGATTGAAGGCAATAAAATAATCACAAGACAGGACGAATATTTAATATTAAAAACTAGTTTTACTTAAAACATAGTCCCGTTATATAGAGACTATCTGTTTTTGCTGTGGCTTTTGTAAAGTATTTCACTGCAATATATTACTCGTATACTGAAGTAAGCTTAAACAATTAAAAACTGAACAAATTATGTTTTATACGTTTGACATCTACAGGATTCAACGAAATAAACTCATGTTAAAAGTACCACGAAATAATTGTGAGATTACAGTAAGATGCAGTAGGATATTTTATATTATAAGCTGAACTGTTACATGTACTAGTAGCCTAGCCTACGTATATTTCTTTTCCATTTCCCCTCATAATATTAATGAGGGTAAAGGAAAAAACAATTAGTGTAGGCTAATTAGTGCTACACATTCTTATACGGTTTATGAGAAACTTTTCAATTTAGTATGTAGTCCTATAGCCCAGTAGGCTAATCTCATACTTTACGCGCCTGATTTCGCTGTTCACAACATCGGCTCCCATTACTGCCTCAATTCGCTGGATTATCAGCACAGGTCTTCTGAACCCATTGATAGGTCAGGTGTTGGGTAGTCAGCACTTATTCTTCGATAGCAAGTGAAGCCTTCAGTTGATAATTCCCCATGACCATCTAATTCCGAACCATGGAAGCAAATGAGTCTGTAGCCAGAGAACGGACAACATCTGATTCGTGGGAGAGAGAACGAGAAAAAACCTGTCCAGCCTGTGGGAGATAGTGAGCCAAATCGGACCAGAAACGAGCCTTGGATGAGTAAACTTCACATAAGACACGGTGAGGTTGCCACTGTTGCTTTTTCACTTTCTCTGTTACATGTGTTCGTTGTCATTTTGTCTTTCCAGTCTCTTTAGTTCAATCATTGTTTTCTTAAGTTTTATAGACCTTATTCGGACATAGTAAAACTAGCGGTAGTAAATTTTATAACAGTCATCAGTTGCTCGTAAAACTGTCCGCTAACGCTAAATTTATGGTGGTGTAATTAAATAATTAAACTTTTCAAAACACTGACATGCAACGATACATGTTTTAACATCGTTATTTTATAGCCTAAATATGCCAACATTCATATTTTATATTATAGTAATATTATATAGCCAGAACTGTGTAGACTTTATTAGTGTTTTTAAAGCACTTTCTACAACCATAGCCATGTGTTTTGATTTGACAAATGATTTATTACAACCATAAGCTAGCTACATGATAATAAGCTGAGGCTAAATCGTGTTGGAATAGCACTTAGTTAAAAAAATATAAAAAAAATAGCCTGCTGCATGTGTTCCTCATATAGGTTCTAAAAGAACTGAAGATAGGCCTATTAGCCAATTATATTCTGTGACTTATCTATTACATATGTGAAGTTAACATATTGTGATTTTTCAAACCAGATTCTGGTGGAAAATTATTGAGATGACGATAGCAACACCAAACCCAGGAGCTGGAGCAAGAATTTCATTACAACCGATTCTCGCGCGTCGAAGATCGTCCATTGCTTGTGTCTACAAATAAAAAAATGGTTTCAGAAGGGAAGGAAGTAAATTTCAATTTAGAATTTATGGTGCAAAATTGATTTAAAAAGAAATCACCAGCTGGGTCTATGGGAACAAATTATCTCATGTTCTTTATATTAATGCGACGTTATGTGATAGGCTACCTCGCTAATTATAAATAAATAAATATTAGCCTAAAACATTTACATGTAAAAGAGTATAGACATATGTGTAGCCTATTTTGTTCGTTACAGTGGAATGAGTAAGACCAGTTAAGAAGCGTCTCGCATGTCATTTGAAATAGCAGAAGTCTGTGCACCGTGTTGCGTTTACATTTGTTACATTTTCTCTCAGAAAATGCTCAGGGATCCCCAGTAGCAATAGGTTATCCGTCCTTTACAAATATGTTGTGTAAATATGTTTTTTGTTTAATCACAATTTGAATATTTTAATGGTTTTCCATGTCATAATGTTAAGTTGGCCGATCACAGTTCACAGCATGTTTTGGCTGTATAATTAATTTAGCCTATAGGCTATTAACCGATCGATGTAAGTGATTACAACACCAAGACCAAGGATAATAACATTTAATTGTGATTTTAGTATAAAAAAAACAGCCATATTCCCGCCAGCAACATACAACTCAATTGTGAAGAATAGCCTCTACATGGCAGTTATAACAAGTAAATCACTAATGAATGCCTGTGTCAGACCTATAGCTCGTGCACTGCTCTACATTCACGTGAGCGGGACAGAGCTACAATGTGTGTTCAACTTCATGGCTTCTTTTACTTTTTTTATTAAACAAACATTTGTTGGGCATTGGCCATATCTGAAAATTAATCAAAATTGATTGCAAACTATCTCGCCCATTGATAAGGAGAGGCGGAGTCGACTTTTGACTTTATGACTCATATAACGTTGCATTAAATAAATTAAATAATAGCCTACATTAAAATAAATAAATTAAATATAAAATACTGCTGTTCATCCGTTCAGGCCTAGCCTATACATAACGCCCATTTGAAGACAAGTGGTTTGGGAAATAAATTGAAGATGGGTGGGCGGGTGTATGTATATTTTTGTACATTTTTTGAAAACGCACATAAAAAAGTAACCTAACCTTGCACGTATGCTCTTCTTTAGCATAATTTTCATTTCGCAAATTAACAATGATAAATAAGAATGCTGAAACTGTGGGGGAAAAAAATTAAACATGTCCTCATAAATGCACCCTTATTTGACTTTTTGGGGTAATTTCTACACTTGATACACGTGATATCGCTTGTCTGAGGTGTTTTCTACGGTTTTTTTAAGAGGAGCATCTGCTGTGATCGGATCATTGTCGGGCTCCACTTTTGTTTCAATAATTTACAGTACAGACTTGTAAAACTTTATTGGTTTAACAAGTCATAAAACGTTATGGCTTTCTTCCTCACAAAATTACACAGTTGTTTCCTGTTTAGCTAAACAGACACAGGCAGGGGACCTTTATTGAACAAACAAAACAAAACAAAAAACCGCTGCAAAAGCTTCCGGTTCGTTAGCAAACAGGAATTTAACAATAACGCAATAAACCTATTTTTAAACGATGGCATGTCACGCAATTAACACAAGTTGTAGGCTATATTAGGACAAATCTAACAAGTAACCCTCAATATATTTGCATCACACACAATGTATGATTTTAAGTTCCTTTTCAAAATTAACAGAAGTCAAATGTCAAACTTCTAGCAGTCATGTGGCTCCAAATGCTGAGCTGATTGATTGGCTTTGGCAAATGGCTCCCTCATGGTGCTGTAAGTTAATAATCATGTTTCCTAAACTTCTAGGCCAAAATAAATACAGGGCCTATCTATATCTATATCTATATATATATATATATATATATATATATATATATATATATATATACAGTACTGTGCAAAAGTTTTAGATCGGTAAGATTTTGTATGTTTTAATTTTTTTTATTTTTTTTAAAAACAGTAATATTGTGAAATATTATTACAATTTAAAACAGCTGTTTTCTATGTGAATATACAGTAAAGTGTAATTTATTCCTGTGATCAACGCTGAATTTTCATCATCATTACTCCAGTCTTCAGTGTCACATGATCCTTCAGAAATCATTCTAATATGATGATTTGATGCTCAAAAAACATTCATTATTATTTTCAATGTTGAAAACAGTTGTGTACAATTTTTTTTTCTAAATTCTTTGATGAATAGAAAGTTCAAAAGAACAGCGTTTATTTAAAATAGAATATTTTCTAACATTATAAATGTCTTTACTGTAACTTTTGATCAGTTTAACTCATCCTTGATGAATAAAACTATTGATTTATTATATTTCTTTCCCCCAAAAATAAAATTTTAATTCTTACTGACCCCAAACTTTTGAAGGGTAGAGTTTAATGTTACAAAAGCTTTAGATTTCAGATAAATGCTGTTCTTTTTTAGTTTCTATTCATCATAGCATCATTAAATAAAAATGTAAAAAACTGTTTTCAACACTGATAATAATCATAAATGTTTCTTGAGCATCAAATCATCATATTAGAATGATTTTTGAAGGATCATGTGACACTGAAGACTGGAGTAATGATGATGAAAATTCAGCTTTGATCACAGGAATAAATTACACTTCACTATATATTCACATAGAAAACCACTGTTTTAAATTGTAATAATATTTCACAATATTTGTAACGATCACCAGCTGGAATGCCCTGGAGAGCCACCAGAGGCCGCTCCACAATAGACTATGATCACTTCCTCACAAACTACATTTCCCATACTCACTGCCTGGACTCATCATCACTGATCACATTCACCTGTACCTCATTGTCACTGATTGCATTCACCTGTGTCTTGTCATCCTGCTAGTCTCAGTCTATTTATACCATGTTCATTCATTTACTCACCGTGAAGTCTTGTTGTAGTCTACTGTGACTGCATTTCTGAGCGTTATTTTCCCATGTTTAATTTCTGGTTTGTCTGATCTTGGATTGTTACACCGTTGCCTGATTGTTCTGCTGCCTCGACCCTTGCCTGTGACCCCGATCTGCTCTGTGTTCTCTCCGTTGTTCTGTCTGCTGTTGATTTACCCTGCCTGTCGACCTTTCTATAATAAAGCTGCATTTGGATCTTCACCTCCAAGTCTCGGAGCAGTTCGTAACAATATTACTGTTTTTTTTTTGTATTTATCAAATAATTGCAGCCTTGGTGAGCAGAAGAGACTTATTTTAAAAACATAAAAAACTTACAGATCTAAAACTTTTGCACAGTAGCCTACTGTATATATATATATATGTATGTCCCTTTACAGCCAATGACCCTAATTAATATAGGTCTATAATTAAATTCTTGCATAAGAAAGCTTTCTCAAAACATAGATTTCAATCCCATCCATGCGTAACAGCTTCACATCTGTTTCAGTTTGTTTGAATGAGCGGAGGCATGTGGTTCAACTCCATGTTTAATAATCGCAAATGTTTTAGAGTTTTTAATTACAGTCTATTACCTGTGCCAAACGTAAAAAGTAATCTGATTCATTCATATTTATGATGTTATACTTCTACATGGGAAAATCCAAGTAAACCTTATTTGTAGACGTTGCATTAATTATCACATGCATTTGAATATGTTTTATTTATTTATAACATAGGTAGCCTATCCAACCCTGCTCTTGGAGGACCGTATACCTCCCTGCAGACTTCAGTTAACCGCAGATATAAATGCCTTAAAAATGGCATAGTGGTTATGTCAGATGACAGAGACATCCAAAATGTGTACTGTTGGGGAACTAATGTGTAAGATTATGTGGTCAAGGAATTCCCTTTTCATAAATACGGTAATTTTTTTTGTGATATCTGCATAATAAAGTAATTTGCGATTGTTAAGCTTTGTGTATTTGTAACAAATAAGGGCAATAAAACTATACTGTATCCAATATAGAAAGTGTTAGTTTTCCTCAGCTAAACAGTCTGGCCATATAGATCTTTATAGGCGAAAGCAGTCCAAATTTAAAGACCGAGGTATGGTTTCTTTACTTTACTCCCGTACACTGTCAGTAAACTTTTTTAAAGGTACAGTTCACCCAAAAATAATATGATGTTTTGAAAAATGTCTCAATCTTTGTTCATATTTGTTTTGGACAATACAGACTTTAATTTTATAGTCAAAAATACATCAATATATAACTTATTGTGTTCTACAGATGAAAGAAATGCATGCAGTAATAAATAAATAAAGGAGAGATCTCTCAGCAAAACACAAATAGGCCTACATTAGTGAAAATAAAAATGAAACTCTGAAAACGCATAATGTTTAAAAGAAGAATTAGAATTAAATTGAACATTTAAGGTAGGCTAACCAACTTTAATCATTTAACGACCAGGTAAATTACACATATTTATTAACATCACACACGTTAGGAAAGTTAGGGAACATGTTGAGGTAGTTTCTGTCATTACTCTGTTATGGTTGATGGTTGGTTTGTCTATTGTTGCGAAGGATGTCACTATAAGTAACGTACAGAACAGCATGACGTCACTGAAGTTCACTTAAGAGTTTTTTTAATGACTATCATAGGCTGTAATCAAAACACAAGCAAGCTAGAATTAGAAGAGACATTAACTAAAGAATCAATACCAGAAATAATAGCAGAGGAAGAAGAGCAAGCGTGATTAGTGTTGTACACAGAGCCTATTCTTAACCACTTATCTGTCTCATTTGGACTCCGCAATGAACCATCATAAATGCATTTAGTCCTCTTGAAATATCCATCTGAATTACAGCACATTTATGAACACTTGTATGAACTGTGTATGCATTTATAATTGTGATTGATTTGAAATGAAGGGGTGGATTCTGGAATCCACTGCCGCTTCAATGTATATCTAATGAGTGATTATAATCAAGCTATTCATATTTTTCCATCTACAAACCAAATGAGTTTTGAGATTTGAGATTTATTATAGAACTATATGTCTGTAAAGTCCACTGAAGGCAAGTTTGTAGACAACCCAAGTGCAGTTTAGTTACAAAACGTGATCAAACATAAAACAAAGGCATGATATGAACTCAAAACATAAACTTGGACATGACGCTTACCAACAGAGGTTACAGTGAAACAATATTTAACCAAGACACATGGCAAACATGAAGGCTTAAATAATAGACAAGGGACACCTGTGAACAATGAAACAATGAACCAATGACAACACAGAACACATGGCAGGATCACATAACTAAAACGGGATCACATGACAGACATGAAACAAGAACATGAAACAAAACCAAATCATGACTGGGTGTTAATGTTAAAACATACTCTTCTAGCTGACCACCACAGCCGAGGTCACTGGGGTCACTTCACCTGTCGTATACATGACCACTTCAAGCATTTAACTAAACGTTTCGATATTCAAATACTAGAGAATAATGGAATATAGAATATTGTCTCTATACGAATAAACATGGTTTCTGACTATAAAAATGTGCACATTGCCTTATTGGTTCAATAAATATAATAATAAACAATAACTCAATGTAAATGGTTAGCTGTAAGCATATTTCTGTTATCTTTTTATGCTAAACAATTTTGATATGGTGCTGATCCCACTTGATGGCCTGTCAAATCTAGACCCAGAAGCAAAACCAGTTCAAAACCACTTGAATAGCTAATTATATTAAGCTTAAAGCTGCAGTCCGTAAGTTTTTTGGGTTAAAAATTATCCCAATTTTTGAGCAAGTACATAACTAGCCACTATTCAAAACAATCTGCTTGACGTAGCTCGATTCAAAACGGTATACGCTTGTAATAATGTTTTTAATTCCAGTGGAACTGGTGGATTTCCGCGGGAAATTTAAGCATGTCTTTGCGTCATTACGTCACATCTGTACAAATAAAGGAGTTTCGGCTAGTAGGCTATATTGCATGTGAGGATGTCCATCACGGGCCCATGTGAAAACAAGGATACCGAAAAGGCTTTTGAAAGGTGGCGTGGGGTTCAAAACGAACCCAGAGACGGCTATTTTTTCTGCTGGGACAGGTCAGACATTTCAATGGTTCATTATGTAACGCACTTGTTTGCTTAATTTACAGAGTACTGAACTACAGGTAGCCCTAATACACATTAAATGTAGTCACGCAATGCTGATGTTGTTAACATTAACAATTTGAGAACAAAGTATAATTTGCACGGTTTGACGTGATATGATAAGCGATTTAATCAGCGCGATTTACTGCAATGCTTTTTCCCCCTTAGTTGGTCAGAACAAAAGTGGATGTTACTTATTCAGATGACATTTTCCTGTAAAAATTATTATGTTGGTCATACTTAAAAAAAGTAGCCTATATCTGTGATTCTGAATAACAGTATCCACACCAGCGCGGCGACTGACAGCACATTCTCCTCAAAACATTGGATTCATCCGCGCTGTGCCGTGCCGAGGCACAACCCACGTAAAGTTGATAATTCCGCGAATAACTGCAATTGCAGATTTCGAACAGAGATGGCGACAAAGAGGAAACGCTACGGACTGGAGCTTAAATTGAAACATGTTAAAGAGGCTATATGCGTTTTTCTGAAATTTAAACTCGCGACTGACACCTGTGGCCAAAAAACAGAACTGCTCTTCCTTTCTGCTCGCTCTCGCAGCGCGCTCGTACGTGCACACTTCACAAGTCATCTGCTCCAAGGAGGTCAACATTATGTTTACAGAGGTAAGAACAGTCAAATACATATATTCCATTGCACTGCTTGCGAGTGTAGGCTACTTGCTGACTAGCGGTGGTGGCAGAGTGATCTGAAACGTTTAACTCGAACGCGCTCGACGTCACATCCGCAGACAGCGCGGGAAAAATCCGACCCGACAGAAAATAGGAAAAATAGGATACAGGCTTATAGGTGCACCCACTGTGAGCGGACAAGGTGTCAGTATGCTCACCAGGAGATGTTTGAGTCATAAATGGTAAAATATAAAGGCTATTGTTACGTTTGTTTTGGGGAAAAGGCTGCATATAGCCCCTTTAAGGTACTGATATTGCCCTCTAGCGGTTAAAACTGCATTTATTTAGCGGAAGACCGTGGTTGGTTGTGGTTTATGGTTTTCTAAAATGCTTATAAAACATTCACTGCTATGCCTTAAAGATTTACAACCAGTTTAAATGGCAAGGGTCTGAAGCCATTACTGTAACTTTAGACATACTGAAAATAAATTCCAGCACAGCGCTGCCGCTACAACCATAGCCTACTGATGATCTTCACAGTAGATAATCCTTTATAAATCCAGAGAAATACATAGCCTGTTGATTCTTGTTTTATTACGAGCTCTGTCTCGTTTTCTTTTCTCCAGGAGACTCTCACCTGTTCAGCGTTTGCCTAAAACGGGCGATTCCCTGGAGGTTGGAGATTTAGCGGTTCCATGTCAACCTTTCTCACTCTTGTGACAACTAACCTCTGACTCACACACACACACACACACACACACACACACACATGTCTGGTTCGCTATCTTTGTGGGGACTCTCCATAGGCGTAATGGTTTTTATACTGTACAAACTGTACATTCTGTCCCCTTACACTGCCCCTGTCCCTAAACCTACCCATCACAGGAGACATTCTGCATTTTTACATTTTCAAACAACATTACTTAGTGTGATTTATACGCTGTTCTCCTCATGGGGACCGCTGGCTGGTCCCCACAATGTAGGTGATTTCAGGTTTTACTATACTTGTGGGGACATTTGGTCCCCACAATGTAATATAAACACGAGCACACATACACACACACCTAACCTCCCACACCAGACAAACATTAAAGCAGCCGGATAACTACTCTATTTACGGATATGACGAAACATGCACGGCGAGTGTATGCAAATGTACCGCGAAAACCATTCCGTCAGGTTTAATATAGCCTATAAACACTTAACAAATAGGCTTACCATGGTGAATCAAGGTTAGACAAAAACACGTATTGGAAAAATTATTTATGATATTGACCCATTATTTAAATGTTAACATTAAATAAAAAAAAGTTATGTTTCTTTAAAAAAGAGAGAGAGAACTGAAAATATAAAGAGAGCTTTTCTTTACAAGCACAAATTGGGGATATACAAAATTCATCTTCTAATTGCAGAAAAAGTAAGTTCAATTCGTGAAGAAACCCTGTGTATTTTTTACATATTTTTTGTTCAGTCAACATCATTAATATAGAATAGTTATTTTATGACCTGATTACCTTGAGCTCTATAGATCCCAGTGTTTCTTTACTGTCTTTCTTTCTGTCACATGTTGTTTTGGCTGCTTCCACTTGCTCTTCCCAGAGCACCCCTGGAGAATAATAAAGAAATTATGATATTATTTTTCTTCTGCTGTTTGCATTTATTCCTTTCTTCCTCTTCCTCAACAGTGTATATCCACACCTCTTAATTTGTCACCACGGTTCTCTCTCTCTCTCTCTCTCTCTCGTCTAATTCTGCTTTAATAAACCAAGCCTTCATTTGTCACTGTATTGATGGCTCTGGCAAGCATCCACCATTAAACAGAAGCTAATGCTCAATGTGTCCATGCTGCAGGGGTCACCAGGAGATCACCATGTCAAGATCACATAAAGTGTTCTTCATTCATGTACTTTAACAATATAGTACTGGATATGGTGATGAATATTAATAGGGTTTCATGCACTTACTTTGAAGGCACTACAATTATTAATACAAATGTGAAAGATTTTCTTCTGGTTTAAACAGAAAAACAACATGTTTATTAAAGGGTCTGAGTAACAGACCATCATGCCAAAAAGAAAGAAGCTTCTCAATTTACATCAGATACAATGAATATATTTGTTTTCATTTGACACTTTGGTTAACAGAAGAACACAAAATTATAGGATGGTGATGAATGAGGTAGAATTTATTGCCATCACCTACACATTTGACTTGACATTAAAGGTTAACCACACAGAATGAAATACACTCACAACAGCAAAAAACGAGATTGAACTCTGTGCAAGCATAAGCACTAGCCTATACCTGCTTAAAGAGGTCATGAACTGCATTATTTTATAATGTTTCCTGGGGTGTGTAATGATACTGGCTGGTTTTATGGAGTAGTGGCAACCCTGTCTAGTATATGTTAGCGCATGTGCAGAGAGTGGGGAGATAGTTGGCATGGTGCGTGTGGTGGCAGGACGCCACTGTGAAAGTTATTTATAAATCTCAACGTATACTCTTCAATGGATCTTGAGCCTGTGATTGATCATCCCAACTAAAACAGGGTGCACTTATAATGTTAGTATGATTTTTACATCGAAAATAATTTAGACATAAAAGGCATTTTACAGTTCAGAAATGTACAGTTTATGACCTCTTATATGTCAAAAGATCAAGGAAAATGTCATTTCTCAAACCTTTAACCCACTGTGGGTTAGTTAGTGTGTTATAATTAAATACTTATATACAGAAAGTGTAGTTTAAGCCAAATTTAATCATGTACATTTGCAGTAATTAGATTTATATGGAATCGTTGGTTTAACCCTTTCTAGGTCTACAAAAAGTCATAATGAAAATAAAATAACAATATAAAATTCCAGAAACAAATTCAAAATGTTTTTTTTTTAAATGTAGATTAAAAAAAATAGTAAAAAAAGAAATGACCACAGATTCATATACCTTTAAATTTTAGCATACAAAATACCCCCCCCCCCCCCCCCTAAAAAAGAAATCTAGACATATTTACTTGCGCACACACACACACACACACACACACACAGAGATAAATATTATACATAAAAAGAAATAAAGTAAAGTGTTCAAGCACTCCATTAATGGACATAACATCTGTTTTATACATTACCTCATCCACCACCGATGTCTCATTTCATTAAGTAACTTAAAATGGAAAGAGTACGTTTCAAAAGCATTGCTTGGGAAATTTTAAAATGTGTATGAGGTAGTAGCTGTCATCATCATCATCATCATCATCTGGCAAGCAAACTCAACACCCCGAGATGATCTAGTTTCTCTCGAACTATGTTTGCCCATCCTTTATTAGCCAGTGGGTTTCTCGGGGAGGGGTGCATGATGCCCTCCACCCTCACTGTGATCCCTGCTTCAGAAAGCGCACGTCGAGCTCGTTGCTCAGCGAGTTTACCCACTCCGATGACCATTGAGACGCCCAGAGCAGTGACCACCTGACAGAGAGCGCTATCACAACAGGACAACAGGGCATCCCGCTCCACGGCCGGGAGCTCAGGAGGCGTGAGGTTCTTGCCAGACTCACTCATAAAGATGAGAGGGCACAAGTTGTGCACAAAACAGTGGCGGAAGAAGTTGTGAGGGTCACCGCAGAGCTCTTGGAAGAAGCCCCAGAAACGGGCTCCACTCACTTCACTGTGAGGACAGTCGAGACCTGTGATCCGTCGCTTCGGGTGTTCCTCTGCCGGCCGCCCGACCGATCCACTGATCTTCAACCAGTTACGAACCGCTTTCACCTCGCCGAACGGAACCTTGTTAAGGGATAAAGAGATTGAGATTGATTTGTTTGCTCCAGGAACTTATGTTACACTAGAGTGTGTTTTCAGCACACGAGTCTCTCACAAACATTTGCTAACCACAGTTTCCATGAAAATACCAAAGTTAATACAGTTGCTTTTTTAAAACCATGAGAAATTATTATAAAATCTCATGCAAACAGTGTAAGAATCTTACAATAGTAACCAATAAATATATCTGCAAGCAGCAATTATCGGGGACAAACACAAAGAACAGGATAAGTCTTGCCAACATGCCTGGAATTATCAGACCAACTGCAACAACGAGCAATTAAAGACATTTTAAGATGGGCAAAATGGCTGGACAATCATAAGTACATTCACTAGTAATTTGATTTAACGGTTCATCACTTTCAACCAATAGGTGGCGCTGTGACCAAATTACTGTGGTGTGGTCAGAGTGAGTTGACACGTTTACATGCAGTACATTTTCGGGTTATTGTCGGGTTAAGGTCACTATTCGGGTTTCTGAAACATTAGGAATAACCCGTTTACATGCGTGAGCAGAGAGAGTTTCTCCTGTATACATGGAATTGCAATATCCCGATGTAAACAGCGACGCACGGTTAGCGTCTGGACGTACGGAAAACCGTAAGACGCAATATGCGTCATTTCCGATTCTTCTTCCTGTAACCAAAGACGACAACAGCAGCAGCACGCGGATAATGAATAGTTCGGGGCAGATAGCGATCGCCTTTGTTTGCGCTTTGATGCTGGTAACGTTACTGACACCAAACATATGCTGTGCTGCGTCTCGCCATGTTTACTTCCGGTATACTGCACGCGGGTTTTTGTATGCACTGAGAAGTTCCTCTACTCAAAAGACCAAGGCCGTTTCTCAATACCAAGCACGCAAACTTCGGACTTGCGTCCTTGGTAGTTCGGACTTGCCAAGTTCGACTCGGGAGAACGAACTCCCGAGGACGCGAGGACGCAAGTCTGGTAATTCTGCAAATGGAACAGCTGCGTTCTTGTCACGTCACTCAGCACGCTCTGGCTACTCCGGTTATCTCTTTATGTATATTTTAGGCAACAATCAAACGAAATATGCTACAACTCTGCCTATTTTCGTCAACAATAAAACGAAATATTTTATAAAACACCACTCTGCCTCTTTCCATAACAATAAAAAAAAAAACTTGAACATATTAACCTAAATGGCCACACAATTGTGGTTCAGGCAACGTGTACATTAATTATCTTCACTGCATATTTATAACAACATGAAATATTAAAACACAAACTTTTTTATTTCATTTTAAAAATATGAAACATTCTTGATTTTTATTGACATTTGTCAAAGAGAGACAGGGTTGTGTCATTTTATTTTACATATAGTGAAGAGAATGTTAATAAATATAAAAAATATATCTAGTAGGCTATATAAAATAAAATCACACAACCCTTTTTGTTAAATGTCATTTTTACTGATCAATAATATCCAGTATAAAGGTATAAGTAAAAGGTATAAGAAGCTAACTTACAATGAGAAATTAAGCAAACAATTAGGCTACAAAGTTAAAGTTAAATAGCCTAAATATATAAAGTTATGAAACTTCACTTTGCCCTCAGCCAAAACGATTTGCCATGGAACAAATATAGATTAATGAGTGAGACTAAAGATCGACACAAGACGAATATCCGTCATGTTTATCCACTAGACTAGAGACACCAGACCAGCGGCACACGCCAGAAGCACTAGCCGAGGAAAAGCTGTTCCAGTCGGGGTTAATGAGCGCTGAACACCCGGTGCTCGCCTGGATCGTACAGCTCCGAAAGCGTCAGATACATTTTTCAAATAGGCGCTATCTTTATAAACAAACCACAGATTTGAGCTTTAAACAACTACATTCTCGCCTGAAATACTCTTAAAATTGCATTTCATGACACAATAACAGCAGTATTTTAATATTACGCGGGTTTTCTCCTCTGGTATTGACACTTGCTGGTTGGTGCGAGATGCATTCTGGGATACATGGCTGTCTCAAGTCCGCACAAGTCACCTCTCCATGCATCCTCGATAAAGGGGGCGGATCAAGAACACATCCGGGGATTTGAACTGGACTTGGCTAGATGTGAACTTTGAATTGGGACAGTACTTGGGCAGCGACTGATGACGTTTCACAAGTCCACAAGAACACAAGTACAGACAAGAACGCATATTGAGAAACGGCCCAAGATTCCTTGCGAATAGAACATGCGCAGTGGGGACAATCACTATGGGGATATCCCGATACGCGTTTACATGACCAAAAATTCGGGTTAGAAAAGGGGTACCCCAGGTATAATATCCCGGTTTTTAAAATCCGGGATATGAGCATATTCGGGTTTTTGCCGGTGTTTACATGGCCGTTCGCGACCGGGTTATTGCTAATATCCCGGTTTTGAACGGGTTATTGGCTGCATGTAAACGCAGTCACTGACACATACAAAGTTTAGTGTCAATATGGCAAAGCATTGCAGAAATACCGCCTCAGAGTATTTTGGCATCATGCCTCATCTTTGTTGCTGTGGTATACAGGTGTGCCAAATTTTAGAACTTTCCCGCAAGCCGTTCTATGGGCTGCTAAAAGAAAAAGAAGAAGAACGCCAATGATTGCAATAGGTGCCTACGCAGTATGTCCCTACAAAGTCCCTTTCAGGGAAAGTCTGTTCACTCGGCAGCCATATTCACAACGCCTCTGGGCATCCAAGACCAAATCCTATACATTTTAGGAGAATAGGAGAATCCTTAAAAAACTCAAAAACTGCTTGCCGAAGTCACATTTAAATAACATATTTCAAATCAGCAACAAAATCTGACATGAACTTTCACATAAACAACAAAATCTGACATGAACTTTCACATAAACAACAAAATCTGACATGAACTTTCACATAAACGTTTTTTTCTCGTGCTCAAATAGCATTTAAAAAAGCTTATTTTTCAGGCCGGTCCAGCCAATGCACATGTGCAGTCATAAGCACACGTCTCAAAACACTGACGCGATGACCTCATCAATCTGTTGAGCCTGTTGGCTCTTTTATTTGGAAGGCTGGACTTATTCATCATATTGCGTATTGCACTTTCTCTCCCATTCATAAGTAATAGGAGTGCAGCACTTTTGGGCCTTGACCACTTGTCTACTTTCATGATGTATTTCCTGTATTTGGCCCAAGTGTTTGCGTAAAGACCACATCTGTGAGTACAACTTTTGATTACCTGATGGATGGGACACACTTAAGTGTTTACAGAGCTTTATTTTGATTTTCAATACTTTGCATTTTAAAATAAACATCTAAAAAGCAGTTGCAAATGTTGTACAACATGCACTCAACACTTTGGCCTGGTTTCACAGACAGGGTTTAGCCAGGATTAGGTTTTAGTTCAATAATTCAATTAGGACATTTAAATTGCTTTAATAAACATGTCTTAGAAAAAAAACATTACTGGTGTGAATCTTGAGACAAAACAATGACACTGCTATATTTTAAGATATCAGAGCAAGTTGCTTTCAGTTAAAACAGCTCAAACATGCTTTTTAGTCAGGGACTAACTTAAGCCTAGTCTGTGAAACCGGCCATTTATGTTTTACTACTAAATTATATTTAATATCCAATTAATTGAACGTACAGTGGAATGTTTTCCGTTTTGGGGCATGTGAGTTCCTGAACATGATGCATGATGGGATACGTTTAGCCTCGGATAACACCGTTTTAGAGATAGTGTAAGACCTTTTAAGACCTAGGACAGTCTTGTGTACTTACTTTCTGTTGCGTGCCCTCGCTCTCAAGTGGACAAGACCGCAAGTGTGGGAATTTGGACTAGCCCTTTGTATATCTACAGTCTTTGCAATAACTATGACTGTGCTATTAAGATAATTTTTTTATATGACAACTCACAAATGCAGATGCTGCTATGCCTGCTAATATTAGGTGCAGCCACTATCATATAAGCCATTGTGTATTTTGTCTGCTTTAAAGAAAACTTTTAAATATATAATTTTGGTGATCAAAAATAAGTTTTAAATGATAAAATAATTTACTACAGGGGGACTTTAAAAGAAACTAATGTAGAGAGTTGTACTCTTGCATTGAGACATTTGTCTAAATTAGTTGAACAAGCTCCTCCTAAAGCTTATTAACTATTAATTTGACATTATCTTTATGTGAGGATACCAGAATCATTAGTAATGATTCAGTGTTTTCTTTTAACAGCTGTATATTATGTGTATGCAATTTTGTAGGCTACCTCTATTTTGGACCTTATTCTGTCTTTTTGTGAATAATTAAAGTGACAGTTCATCTAAAACTAAACATTTTCATTTAAGCACGTTGTTTTAAACCTGTAAGAATTTCTTTCTTCTGCTGAACACAAAATATATTATGAGTGATGTTGGGATCCATACGACATTTATCCCAGTGACTTTCAATGTATTGACAAAACTCAAAACTTATAATTGATGAGGGTATTTAATCGAATTATCTGAACTGATTTGAGCTGAATAATGACACTATTGTTATTTTAGTACAGCTTTTTTGTGCATTATTGAATCTGTTATTTTCCTAAGCTGCTTTAAAACAATCTGCATTGTATAAAGTGTTATACAAATATAGGTGGCTTGACTTAAAAAAAAAAAAAAACAGACACAAAAAAAGAAAGCATGGGATTGAGCAAATAACTGCAGATTTGTAATTTTTCGGATAACTATCCCTTGTAAGGCTTGTAAGGTATGTAAGGATGTGCTACCTATGTCTTAATTTCTTTACTGAGCAAAGATAGATATTGTGAATTGAGAATAAAGAATGAAAGTCTCCTGACCCCGGTTTGTGCCATGCCAAACGGGCCTGGGTTCATGCCCAGAAAGAGCACGCTCTGCCCTGCCTGACAGAACGTCTCCACGTAGCATCGGTGTGTGTCCCAGGCGTACTCCAGCGGGTTGTACGTGTATCGCACCGGTTTTCCAAACGACAGTGTCCGTAACCTTAGATTCAGCTCCAGTTCAGCCTGCAGGAACCTCGAAGCAACTGTAGAGCTGTTATACAGCTGGTCAGGACGACCGGTGGGATCTATTCCCAGTAAACAGTCTCCCTGAGATGCTTCTCCATTTTCCAACCTACAAATGGAAGGAAAGAAAGAAAAAAAAACTGACTTTAAACAGATTGCTGGCATGATGGCTATTGCAAAAATGAACTTGATTGTTTTAAGAAAATCATACCAATGAATGCTTGTTTCAAGAACTTTAATCAGGTGAGAAATTATTTGAGAATTAACATAACTTGTAACCACAATTCTTGACACAGTAACTGTGAATAGTTCATTTTGCAGTACAGCTGTGGTTGTATTGGACTGAACTGGCGTTCTGCTGTATTGAATCTGATTTGTATTACCCTGAAACACGGAACTATATTTGTATGCTGCTTAAATGCAATTATATTATGTGGAAGGCAATATGACTTAACTGAACTGTATCTGTACTTCAATGTACAGACACATAATAGTTCTACAGCAGAGGTAATAATAGTAGAGTACACTGCTTTAATGCCTCACACAAACTTCAACAGTTTTTTTTAAGTATTACTGCTACATTAATACTAATGTTTGACTGAAGTTCATTTCGTTACGCTGCTTTATGAGTTTCTTTTGCAATAAAAAAAAAAACATGACTTTTTGGCGATACGAGGCTCATACAGTCTTTCTTCCATTCAAATAGGGAGATTTCGTGAAAGCAAAACCACTTTATTCATTGGCGTACAATCCTACAAACACACATCTTATACCAGCACTTATTAGATCTTATTTTATCAGGTATTTTGTGTTTTACCTCTCAATGTCTGGCTGTGATTGCATTCTCCCAAAGGGGTTTCCGGCAACAAAAGGAATCCTGGGATCTTCTTGTTTGTTGGCGGTTGGCAAACCAGCGTTTATGTGCTTTACCGCCACCAACCGGCCGGAGGGAGGAACAGCAATGCGGAAGGACTACTCTTTCTTTCTTTCTTTCTTTCTTTAGACCATTATATAACAAAGAGGAAAGTCACAATGTGAAGAAAGAAAGAGAAAAAATAAAGAGAAGAAAAAGTATAGTGGGGTAGGCCTATATAACTAATCAGAATAGATCACATAGCCTATTAAAGGAAAAGTCAAAACACTTACATGTTTCAATTGTTTTTAAAAGTCTTGTTAAACGAGTTAGAGATAGTTCCAAAGTAATGTGGTACTTCATTAAGCAAAACAGAAAAAAGTGGTTTCTGACCTGAAAAACCAGCAAAAGTTCCAGACAGAGGTGGATTTTTGAGAAAGTGTTTGTATCAATTCATTTAAGAGTATTATTAAATGTACAAAAGTCTAACATATTGAGACCACCATTCACATAAGAATTTAAAACAATAGATTTCTTGATATAATGTATGTCAGTTTTCCATATGAAATTAAATAACATTTTGTCTATACTTTTGATAATGTTGTTATCCACATCTTCCCCTCTGAGAAAAGTCTCTTTGCAACACATAAATTACATTTTCTTTGTGATTTATGAGTAACAGATTTAATGATGTTCTGATTTTAACATTTAGAGATAGGCTACCTAAATAAAATATCTTTAATTGGAATATTATTAATTGTAGTTAGGTTGCATTCTTCAATTCAAAGAAGGTCACATTTAGTGGAAGACTCTTTAGAACTTAATTATAAATACTTAATTATCTTCTCAAATATAAGCTTGTTGCTTTATCTGCCTGTTGCAGAACCTCATCTTTCATTGTTTTCTTGCCAACAGATTTTTTAAAGACATGTCTTGGATTCCTTTTTCCTGTAATATTAGGAGCAACACATGTCTTTAATTTTCACACTGCAATATCACTCTAAAAGGTCATTTGGGACCTGTTACCACAACTTAAATAAATGCATGGTTGCAAGTTAAAAATTCTAATTTATTGTTTTAATTAAACCATTTAAGTTGCAAACATTATTTTGTAGAGTTCTGTTGACGTAATAACAGATACACTTAATATCGTCTGTAATTTAAACTCAGATTTCTGCGTTAATTCACCTTTTTTCAAATTAGTTTGTAGTAACTTAATTTTTTTAAATGTTATACTTGTTTCTGAATGTTTAGATAACGTTCAAATGTAAAGTTCCCAAAATGTTTGATGGGTAAAATGATAAAATGGAATGGATAGCATATACCAAAAAAAATAACAACAGAACATTCAGAAATAATGTTTTCATAACTTATCATAGGCAAAACATTCTTGCATATATTTGTTATCTGGGATGAAATATACGAATGAGAAAAAGAAAGCCTTGATACAGCTGAAGCAGAAACAGGACTATCGACATATGATCCCCATTTATGATTTACAATAATTTCATGTTGAGTCTCTGTTATTCATCTGCTCATCTTCACTCTCTCTCTCTTGTTCTTCCTCTCTTTTTTCATCTCTCTCTCATTTCTCCACCTCTCATCACTCACTGTCACCCTGATGCAGGTCACACAGTGTGTGTGTGTGTGTGTGTGTGCGTGTGTGTGTGTGCCTGTGTGTATCATCTTGTTTTTGGTTTATTTTGTCCAGGCACTCTTAAAAATAAAGGTTCTTTAATGGCATTTATGGTTCCATGCAGAACATTTTACAGAATCTTTCCCTTCCACAAAAGGTCTTTAGATTTTTAGAATGTTATTTTACAAAATGATTATTTTAGAAACTCTTCACAGTAAGGTTTGTGAGGAAAATCTCTATGAACACCTCCTTCTCTTCTCTTCTCTTCTCTTCTCTTCTCTTCTCTTCTCTTCTCTTCTCTTCTCTTCTCTTCTCTTTGTCTCCACTCTCCTCTTCTTCTCTTCTCTTCTCTTCTCTTCTCTTCTCTTCTCTTCTCTTCTCTTCTCTTCTCTTCTTCTCTCTGTCCAACATCGCTCACGCTGGCTTTGCTTTGTGTGAACTGTTTGTATCTGCATTCATTCTGCTCATCAGAAGCTACGTGTTTCCCACAAGATAAAATATTAACAATTTACACCAGTCATTTATTTTACATACTTTTGTTTCTTGTGCTTCCTGAGCATCGGTGCACTGTTAGGAGGAGCTCAAATGTGCAGAAGATGCTTGAAAATGTAATAATTTGCAGCATTATTCTTAAGAACGGTGAGCAGCTTTACTGATGGGAGCTTGTTTCTGCCACTGAATAAAAAAACAGCTAATTGCGGCTTTTTAAATCACAATTCTCACTTCATATACAGTACACAGATGCAGTATTACACAAAAGAAGCAGGACGCTGATGCAAACTAGACTGTCACTTCAGAAACCCACTGTGTAACAAAACTGTTTGGTGCGTTTAGAGGATATACATTCTTATTAGTGCGTATATTTCTTGTTTCCAGCTGTTTAAAAGCATCTGTGCTCCTCTGAAATCAATGTGACACTCTAAAGTCCCATGTTGCCACTTCATAACGTCCGTTATTGAGTTGAATGGCCTCTCAATCTGATTTGGCAGCAATAAACTTGCCTAATGATTTTAAATGTCACATTTTCAATGTAAACAAGCCCACACAAATTCTGATTATTATGCTGTGTTAGAAGAGAATCAAGGGAATTGTCAGGAATCAATAGTTTGTGGTCTAATCTGCCTAATCTAGATCCACTCAAGCCTCACGATGGGGAAAGTCACAGGATTCACACTTTGGTTTCCTGAAAAAATGTCAACTTTTTGTATTTTGTCACAGTCTGATATTGTTTGCAATGTCTTTTGTCTTGTCTAAATGTTACTTACATGAGGAAAAACAAGGAACCTAGCCTTTAATGGAATCAGCAGTCACCACTAAACGATCCGCATGACAATAAATCTGTCCAAAAATAGTTTAAAAGAGACAGCAGAAGCAATGTGTGTCAAGCGTGAGAAAAAGACAAAACCAAGTCTAATGTTCAGCCATGATTCGTTATGCAAGACATTATTCTTGGCTATTGTTACTGCTTTTCACGTGAACGCTGTGTACGCGTGTATCCTAATTATACAAATAACTAATTATAAAAACAATATTATTTCTGTAGCCTATGTTTAAAAAAATATTATGTTTATGCATAGATTCTCGTTTTATTAGGAGCCCTGTCTCCCCTTTTTGTTTTAAACAGGTAATTCCCCAGAGTTTGGAGATTTAGCTGCTTCATGTCAAACTTTTTCGTTAGCCTAACATACATTAAGCCATGTGAAACTTTTCTCTATTTACGGATATGAAAAGACACTCACGGGCAAGTGACGTATGTAGGCCTACGCAATTTCCCGCGAAAACCATCCCGTCAGGTCTAAAATATTAAAACCTACACAAAAAATCCGTAAAAATAGGGCAAAATATAGGTATTAATTTAACAAAAAAAAATGTGTACATGTTTTAGGCTACCTGCATTTAGAATTTTGCACTTCTTTGCATTGTGTTTTAGGTAACAAAAATGTCAGCAGAATTACTCCACAACAAAGGAGTGGCTCATGAAGCACGTTAAGGTCTTGGAGTGGCCTAGCACTGAATCCTACTGAAAATCTGTGGAGGGAGTCGAAACTTTGAGTTGCCAAGAAACCTTAAGGATTTAGAGAGTATCTGTTAAAATCATTTTCAAAATCAGCAGGGGTTCGAATAATGATTTCCCCACTGTATAATCACATTACCACAGTGAACCAGTGTAGCTAAGACAAAAACACGTTTTAGAAGAAGGTTTGATGATGTATTAACTCATTATTTAAATTAAGTTCATTTTGAATAATAAAAAAACGTATATAGTGTACCTTTAAATTCATCCTTATTTTCATGTGTTGGTGTTTTGGTTTTGTTCCTTGTATTCCTTTCCAGTTGTATGCAGTTTGGCTAAAAAGAGAGATTTGTTAGCCAACAATTTAACTTGACTGTGAAAGCTATAATGTTAAAGATGGAAACTAGAGGTGAAATATGAGCATTATGAACAGAAATCTTGATCACCATGAGATTTATAAAGAGTGAGTAGAAGTACCAGCTCAACAGCGTCTCTTTGTGGTTGACTGAAAAACGTTTTATTAGTAGGTTAAACATGAAGCCAAACTGACTTCACTCATTAAAAACATGGACGAGAACAAGAACAGTCATCTCATTTATAATAACTAATTCAATTGTGTTACACTGCCATAAAGCCAATGGATATGAGTAATTACAATGCAATTAATATTAAATTAGAAATATATAATGATGATGCATTACATTTACAACAAGATTTACATTGGTATTTCAAAAAAATACCCATTTAATGATATTAAAAACAATCACACAAACAGTGGATTACAGTAACTTCAAACAATTAGGATGAATTACAATCCCAACACACTTCATATTTTTATTCCAATTATACAAAGTTTAATCAAATATTATGCAACATATGATGCATGTGCAGCTGTAGATATAACTCTTCTGACTCAGCCATACTGTTGGTAAATTAAGCTTTAAAGAATCGTGTTGTTTCTGGGTTGTTTTCGTCTGCAGCTATAGGGAAAAATAGCCTATATATAATTTATTTATAGTTAAAATACCCCCTATTACAGCATGGCACCATATGTTTCAGTTAGTTGGTTGATATTAAGATTTCAGGATAGAGGTAGTTCATGTAAAGCAGTGGCTCCTCATCAACTTTCTCTTCTGTGGATGAAGCTTCTCCATGACTTTGGTGCCACTGTAAAAAATAATCCTGTTAAAAAACTGTAAACTACTGGTGGCTGTGGTTGTTGCCAGCATCAATACTGTAAAAATATGGTATGTAACTGTTTTTGAAATTAACAGCTAAATACCGTTTTGTCAGCTACAGTATAAAACTGTAATTTAAACATTAACAGTAAAACAGTAAAACATCATATTTTTATGGTATGATGCTGGCAACCACAGCTGCCAGTAGTTTACCGTTTTTTACAGGATTAATTTTTACAGTGTACCGTCTGTTGACCATAAGAGGCACATCATGAAGTTCTGGCCCGCTGACAGACCTCATCTGATCATCAGTCACATGGGCAGTTGTGGCCTAAACAAAAATACAATGATTATTTTCACATTTCTTTTGTTTTCCCTCGTTTTCAAGATCTTCATGCAGCATCTAAAATCATCATTGACCAGAAAAGGGTGTTATTGTAGTCAATTATCTCTTAGAATCAGAATACGATAGAATGTCACGATAGAATATACAAATAAACAAATATAACCTGTAGATACCATATTAAATATAATAAATATATGTAAGAAGCTACTTGAGCAAAAAAAAATATATATTACCTTTTTTTTATTTAAAACTGAACCTTTTTTTTCTCAAGTAGGCCTATATGGCTTATGAGAAACAATAGAGTCAATGCCAGTGTTCCTGTGAACTCATTTGATTATATATATAATTATGTAAAATTGTTAATATTTATTCTGTATTATTACTGTTCCTTTCAACTACATGGCAATAGTTTTATTCTACTTTATCAGAGAAAAATTCTTTGAATTTACTGCAACTTTACATGTTAAATTTTGATGTTATATTTAAGTGTCAAAACAGATCAGGGATTCCCTTCCTATTGTTTTCTTTGTTTAGTTTGGATTTGGTTCTGCTCCTGAATTCGGTGTCATTGTTAGTTTTTAATTAGTTAACACCTGTTACCTGTTCTGTTGAATATCCTCCCTTATAAACCTCCAGTTCATTCAGCTCTTTGTCTGGAATTGTCTGTTTTAACATGGTTGCATTATGAGTTTCTCCTTGAAGTAGCCTATTATTAAATATGTACAAAAAAGACTTCAAACATTCATGTGAATGCAAACACACATAAACGCAAGCAATATCCACAGCGTCACAGAAACGATGTATGAGTGTGGCGTTGGTAAAAAGACAGGGCATTCAAAGCCCTTGTGTGTTTAAATGAACAGTTTTAATCTTAGTTAAAACTGATAACTGTGTCTGAACACACACATTAACAGTGGACTTTACAATAATATGCATACTGTGCACTTACCATGTCACATATACCCATAAACATTCCCCAAAGCATCATAAAACCAGAGATTAATAGAGGACTAAGTAGAAAGTTAGTACTTTAATCCATATTCTGTTCAGCACATACCAGACGACTGAACGGCACATAAATAATCTTCCACAGCAACAGGAGGCTCATTTTGACCCATATCTCTTACATGAACTCTGGGGCCTGTAAATCATTATTTATATCCACAGAGTGCACTATGAGGCAATGACCACACATCTCAAAGAGGAAATGCACAGTGATGTTAAATTAATTTGTTAGTGTGTTTCTGTAGTCCTCAGAAAACAGGCCACAGATGAACTGCTGTCTGAAAGAATGTGCAAACAATGGCTTATATAGCCTACATTTGATTGTACAAAAATCCCAAGATATAGGCCTATAAGGACCAAAAGATGTTAGAGGATAGGGACTTTTTACTCGGACCAGTAAGCAAACACATAATGCCTTGTGAACACCTTACCATTTTCTCCATAAGCTTTTTTAAAATCTCTGGCGCCACCGCATGGATTTAGGGTTTTGCATCCAATAAAATTGCTATTATGTATGCTATTTTCAGAAGCGTTAAAGGTACAATATGTAATTTGTTTTCGCCACTAGGGGTCGCTAACCTCTTACAATAACAAAGGCATAGGTTTATGACACAGTGATAACCTGAATGATGGATCTAATAATGTTTATGGATGAGTGAAAACATTCATGTTTTTTAACATTATAGTGGCATGAAGCAGGGCGCGATTGCTAATAAGAGACAGATATCACATGGGAGTCCCGCGGATATAAAGGAATAAGGACATTTCAACTACACGCAAGTGCTGAATTACTCACACAGGTCAGTTTATTAAACAAATTAAACTTGTGAGGTAACGCAGCGCTGTTTCACTTGGTCTAACGTTATACTATCACACTAAACAGCATTTGAGTGTGTTGAAAGTTATGTTATTCTATGTGTTAGTACGTTTGCTATAGCAGTAAACTAGATCAACATTAGAACAACATACTGATCATATTCTAACATTTCATCATGTTGAGCTAAAAAACATTTGTTTTATGTACATTTGCTCACCTGTCTAATAAAGTATGTGCAAGAGCAGTGTTGCTCCAAGTAACTCGCGGACATGGAGCTCTCGGCATCTCAAAAAACACCACGCCGATATTGATCCTCATTTTAGTTCTCCTTTTTTGTCCCAAAGTCTGCGTGCATCTATAATGTTTGAATGAAACAAGAACAGCGCATCGCTAAACGTTACGCACTATACAGTTGTCCACGTCTGTCGCCATGGTTACGTCATGGCTATGGCAGTGGATAGCGAGGATATTGCGTCATTGACAGGCGATCATTTTTTTTCCGGGACAGCCACTTATTTAAAATTGGAATTTCTCTGAAATAAAAAATCTTTGGAGACTTTTGGGATATTGTAAGTACGCAACTGCAGGAAATATATCACACTGTGCAAGTGATTTTTGGATATTTTATTACAAAATTCTTACATATTGTACCTTTAACAAAATGTAGATCATTGTTGCTTCTTTACTTTTCAAAAACAAGAGCAAGTAGACTGCCATTGAAAAGATTTTAAAAGAACAATCCACAATGTCAATTAATTATTTCTTAGTCACTAATATCTTTGTGAAGTTTTGCTGTTTCTACACTCTTGTCACTAAATTGTGTTCTACAATTAAATTTAATTGTTGCTTCTTAGTTACTGCATAATTATTCTTGCATCAATCACATGAAACACAACGCATGATATGCCAATTCATCTCCCTGTCTGGGGATTTAAATCATTTAATCTCAGTCTTTACCTGACATGAATTCTGGAAGACCATAGGCCTACCCCCCCATTATATTCCTTTTCACTTTATATGGTCGCAGCCCTGCCTTTTTTTATTTAAAATACTAGATTATTTTCGGATAATTCGGATATATTTAGTAGGCTATAGGCTAAATTAGAACCGCATTCATGGCATCTGATAGCCTACAGTGAACAGGCTACAGCATTTTTATGACTGTAAATGAGTCGATGAGAATATTTGTGTTGCATTAGGCTGTTGACATAGGCTATTAGTCTAATGGTGTGTTCCTCCTGGGAAGTTCGTACGAGATGGGACGTCGTGTTTACGACATATTGCGCAAGTCCCTTTCGTGAGGAAGATGGCGGTGTAGGCCTACCTTCACATAATTAAATTAGACTACACTTAAATACAGAAATGTTTTAAACTCTACTTCTAGAAAATGAAGAACAAAGAATGTGCGTCAGTTGCGTTCTGTTTTTAATTAATTTAGGAAGCCACTGTAAAATGTATCGTTATGTACACGCTACACACATTTATAGCTTATTTTGTTGTAAATATAAAAGCCCGACAATGTCACTGCTAAATACCTCTAGCCTATTAGCCTATAGTATATTACGCCATTCTCACTGACACGCTCCCAACTCGTGGCTTAAAGAGAATTCCGAGTTTCCCACTCGTATTACGACTTTGTTCTGCTGCGTTCATCTTAATTAGGCTACTGTAAATAAAGCACATTTCCAATCGCTCTCGTGGTACTTTGATGTCATACACCGCTTCGAGTCGAACACAGCTTAAATCTGCAGTGGTCAGTAGCCTACAAGTTGTAGCTCAGAAAACTACATTGTAATTACAAGTTCGCAACTGAAGGTTCAAAATGGCGTGAACACACCTTTTATGCAGGGCTCTCAAGTCTCACGCATTGGCCGTGAGACACACGCAATTCAACCAGTTCACACGCTCACACGCCTGTGCATTTCTCACGCTGAAAAGGCAATGCCAACCAAGTTGTCCTGCACCCTTTATATATAACGTTGTATACGAGGCGCAGGCACACAAAGTGAAGTTTCCTGCCGCCAGCATGTATCTCGGCCAAATTGTGTTCGTTACAACATAGATGCACGAACACACGGAAGTTGATGGAACATTTTCGGCCACCGTACGTACGTTTGTTACTAGGTAACCAACAACAACATCGCGCGAACACGCGTTGTGATCTGTCTATGGTCGTGATGGAGAAGCTAAGTAGGAAGAAAGCTTGTCTAACATTTTTAGTCTAGAACATTTAATATATATAGCCTATCGTGTGCAGTCAAAAACACTACAACTACTTTGCAACCAGGCCAGCTTTGGCTCAGTTTGGCTAGCTTACGTTATCTGAAACTAAGGGAAATGTTAGTGGGTATGGGAAGGAATGAAGATGTATTTCTTCATTTTATTTTAAATTAAATATTATACTGTATTAATAGTCTTTTTAGTTACATTAAGGATACATTTATTAAAGCAGAGTGCTCTGGGTAATATTTTATATCATGTCAAAACATTATAGCATTTGTATTTCTCAAAGATGTCAAAAAGCAAAAAGATATTTTATCATTCAACACATTCAAAATGCAAAAAGATTTGTTTTTCCAAACTAGTGTTTGGAGCAATATGTTATATTTTTGTAATTTTTGTATATTTGTAATTTTGAAATATAACATTAAGCAGTATATTTGATGTGATGAATTGATCTGTCATTTATCAGATTTACCAATTGTTATAATTTCAATGTGTGCTGGTTAATTATGAACAATGCAAAATTGGGGGGCGGGGCTCCATTAGGGCTCCTCCCCTAACCGCATGTGATCTCACTCCAAGCTTTTGATTAAACTTGAGAGCCCTGTTTTATGTCTTTCCGGCATGAATTGACGCACCAATTTAAAGCAAAAAGACAATTTCCACATTGTGAAATTCTGAATTAGTGTATGGTGCAACTGGCCCTCACACTTTAGGGAATTGATAAAAACTTTACACAGACTGAATCTATCAACCAAACTTAGCTTGCAGCTATGGAAATTTATAATTGGATTTAAATTATTGATATACATGGCGAAATAACCATGTTCAAAACGAAATAATGAAGACCCAATCTAACATAACTAAGCTACTCTACAATTGCCAAAAACAAACAATTTAGAGAAAAGGGCTGAGTTGAATAAAGCTTGCCTTCAGTTGCATTGTTGTTTAATGTGGTCAGGTCTGTAATTCCCAGACGAGCGATCAGGTTTAGTTTCAGCCTCATGTAAGAGCATGTGGAGAGCTAGACAGAAACACAATAAACAGCATTCATTCGTCCTGCTGAATATGTGTCTGTCCAGGCAGCTGTTTTGCCCCATCTAGATTTGGTCTAATTTCTCACCCAACAGGGCAGAAGAAAAAGAAAAGGCTTTGTCGAAACTCAAGGTCTCTTGCCAGACCACCATGATGGCATTCTTGCGTTAATGACCCGGAGAATATTCTTCTCTACTTCCACCTCTCCTGGTACGGAGAAGCTTATAACGTGTCATGTGTAGCCTAACATACATTATTCTATCTGAATTCATAAAGCTTCTGCCAAATTCTGTGATGCATTAACAAATCTGGACATTCGATTAAAACAAACGTGTGTATGATTAATAAATGGATTGTGCTTTATTTTACAGTATATGCACATCCCAAAGAAATTAACAAGTAATATAAAGGTAACTACATGTCATAGTTCATTTTTTAATAAAATGCCAAGTAAAATTTTCTTCATATTCAGGTCTACATCCATAAAACTAACAGTTGGCCATGAAAGCTTCCCGAACATGGCAGAGGTTTTAAATGCTTCAGAGTAAATCATGCCAGTGATTTAACTAATGAAGTTGAGCATTGAATTCAAATGCAGGAAATACTATTATATTGGTCTCATTTTGAATTTTTTTGATTTGAAACAGTTAATTTTTCTTTATTCAAAATGTATAATATTGTTCACATTTCTGGGACAACAGTACTTTTGTGGTTAAGTACACTATAAGTACATTTAAAGTGCATGTAATGTAAAAAAAAGTGCAACCGCCTAATGCGCCTATGTTATGCTTTTAGCAGGTGACATGCAAACATATACTGTAACATAATTATTCTTATACTGCATTAATACATTCATCATTTCACGCCACAATATTAACTTTTATTGAAAGACATTAAAAAATTGTAAAATTTAAAGTAACAATAAAAAAATTTTCAATTTTTTCTAATGCTGTCCTGCAGCTATTGTTTGGTTCCATGATTTGATAACCTGAGGGGGAAAAGAAGAGAAAAACTTGTCAAAAGTTCCAAAAACACAAATGAAATGCTTAAACTAAATTATTTACTTGTTATAGCCTGGCATTAAACATTCATATGCATATAAAACCTGTAACAGAGCAAAATTCCCACACAAAATGTATTAATTAGTTTAAAATAAATACTTGAGGCACACTTGAGTCAAAAGATAGCTTACCGTTTCAAATATTCTGTCCGTCTGCAAACGTGGGTAAAACAGCAGTTTCATAATAGGAACGAATGTTAAAATGTTTGTTCAGTTGCTGTTTGCGACACTCTTTAACTAACCTAGAGGGGTAAAGAAAAGAATAATTTGAAAAACAACTCTAGATAATGAACCAAACAATGATAAATCCAATTAAATGAACTCACCTTCAAGATCACCGGCCCTTTGCATTTGCTGTAACTGTGTCACAGGTATAAAATCCACCAGTTTATATCCCTGGAAAAAGAAGGAATCGACTTAAAACCCAAACAAGGAGACAAACAAAAAGACATGAAGCCAAGCACAGAAAGATTGAAGTCATAAGTGTCTCATGCACCACTGACACAAAAGACTACTTTTACAACATAAAATTTAGATACCGAACCTTACTTAAGACACAGTTGAAAATGTGGTCACTGTGATAGTTCGGCAGTCATGTTTTCTCCACAACCACGAAAACAACCAAGCAACAAAATCTTTACACTGTTACCTTATTTTTTGGATGAGCACAAATAATTCACATGAAAGAAAACTAAAATTCTCCTCTTACCTACCAGTCTGGCATGTTAAACACCTTACTTTGGTAGCTGTTTCTCGCTAGTCTTACAACAGCAATCATCTGTTCTCAATAAGACTTGCTGGCGATCCCAATAAGCTAGCCTCTCAGCTGGCTCATCCCAACGGCTAGCCTCTCTTCGATGAAGCGCTTCTCAACAGTCTCTTCTCTTTGGCTAGACTTTAAGCTGGCTCCTTCCTCCTTTGCTGGCACTTCTGACCGTTTACGTGCGAGATTGCTTTCAGGTGGCAATTCAGAGTTGCTAAAAATCCTCTTACGGATTTCATTCACCACAGGAACTCGTACAAAGAAACATAGTTTGTCCAAAGGATGAACTACGTGCTACCCATATGTTGCACAATACATAAAGACTAAAACGTGTGCTAGGCCCAATTATAAAAGTAAATGAGCAAGCTGATTAAGCTATATTTGTTAATGTACGCAATCTGATTACTGCTATTTCACATGGAAGATGAAACGAACCAGCATTACATTAATTAGGCAGCAACCAAGGCTTATAGTTTTCAATGTGACTTTAGGGTAAAGCTACAAAAGACTGAAATACCCAACGGCATCAGAATACGCTGTGGGTCTGTTGTCTGAAACTCAATCATGCAACAGGGCGAGTACTGAAGAACATCATTTACTAAATCAAAACACTGACGAATGCAATTAAATAAAAAAACTTGAGCGGTTTATTTAATCTTGATTGGTGACTGTTTACATTTAAAAAAAAGAAAAGAAAGAAAAGCAAAAGACAGACACCCTACTGGTTCAAGAGAAAAGCCAACACAACAATTAAACCCTGCATAAAACCTCATTGGAATGCTTTGCACTTCATAGACAACAAAAAAAGAGAGGGAAAACTACAAACTAGCAAGTGTCTTTCAGGACAAGAGTACTTTTGAAACGTTCCTTTTTTTCTTCTTTTTTTTTTTTTTTTACACTTTCAAGACCCCCAACCCCATTCCCACATGATTTTCCTCCCCTATTGAACACGTTCTCTTCGCGTGGCAGACGTTAATATTGCCACCACGCTGCTTGGCTGGGCAGATCTAGGTGTAAACCTGCGTGCTTCTCTCCTTTCCCTGTCATCTCTCTCTGGCTCTCCTCTAAGTACTGTGGCCTGTTGGACAATACGGAACATAAATTCAGTTACACTTTGCAACCTTGCTTTGTCTTTATCAAGAGCTGAACTGGAGGGGAATGAGTAGAAGTAGCACAGAAGCAAACCTTCAGGTCAGCTAAGACTGCATTGTTAGGACAATGAGGATGAGTTTGCATGTGCTGCAGACAGAAGGTTTGGAGAGCAACTCAAAATCAACATTCATCTTGTGATACTGGATCTTAGCTTAACAAGATTTGAAGGTTTGCTGCTGGATCCCCTGCACTGAAAACTCAATGGTTTTACTCATTTACCGACCAATTGAAGAGTGATTAGGGGCTAACATTTGCATAGGTTACGCATCTTATGAGATGTTTGGACATGGATAAGCTAAAACAAACTAATGGCAAACTTCAGAGCCCTTTTTGCATAAGCGGGGCGATTCTTACCCTGGTATTTAAAACCTTCGCCCGCCAGAGCTGCCTCCATAACCACCACCACTGGAGCCTCCTCCATAACCACCTATAAAAAGAAGCATGATCGAGCTATGACAAAAATTCAGTCACAATAGTGCCATAATTGCTGCTTTTGATAAAAAAAAAAAGAGCCTTAAGTCTCATTCACACCAAGGACGATACCTATAAAGATAACGACATAGCTCTAAAAATCGTTCTCAATATTCAAGAATAGCAGAGCTCACACCACAGCTATAATGATAACGGCACAGAGGAACAAAATCGTTGGAATCACTTTCAGAACGATTTTATCCAGCTAATGAACGATAAAAAAAAAAGAAGTTATCGTTCTTGGTTTGAACGGGCCTTTACACCGTGTGCTAACCATATGCAACATGTGATAAAAGGTATCTTTTCTGTTTTAATCAGACTTCTGTCATCAACGGCGATATGCAAGGAGCGACAGGAGATTATCTTTTAGAAATGTTTGTATTTCTGTGACGTCCCTGTTGGAACAACAACATACACAGTATGACAATGATTATCTATGGTATTGATTAAATTCTTTAAACATTAAATGACTATCATTTTGTGTGACCTTTATAGCCATACTCAAAGCCACAATGGATAATTCAACCCAGATATTGAAAATAAATGAAAGGAAACAAGAATGTTTAAACTGTGAACAAAAAGTGTAATCTATGACAAAGATTGTTTCAGTCAATCAGTATGTTTTTTTAATAATGCGAAAAAGGTAAAACATTTATATATTTGTTTGTGCGCGAGTGCAGTGCATTTGCAGAAAGAGCTCCGCCCACACGCTCTTCTGATTGGCTGTGATTTATGACTGATTTTGTCATGTCCTGTAGATGCGTCACATCTGGTGAAGACGGACAAATTGCTTGTCGCTGGAATTTTATCGCATCTGGTTAAGACACGGGGTTAGTGCAACAGTTTGAATTGAAATATGTAATAATACCATGTACAGCACTGCAATATTCACTCACCACCATACGGGCCGCCGCCGCCACCACCACCACCACTCCTTCCACCACCACCACCTCCGTAGTTTCCCCCCTTCATCGGACCGTAGTTTGAGGAAGATTGGTTGTTGTAGTTGCCAAAGTCATTATAGTCACTGCCACCGCCACCTCCACCTCCAAAGTTGCCTGTGAAAATCCAGAGATCTTTTGAGATCTTATTTGCTACAGAAGCATCAGGGTCCCATATATAAATAACTATTTCTACGTGTGTACTTAGTATTAACCTTTTATGACTTACTGGTGCTCACTGCTTTTGGTCAAAAGTGACTGAATTTTAAAAAAATTTCAATGAAATGAATGTACTCTACATTCTAGTTCGATAAGTAAGGAATAATTGACGACAGGCCGTTGAATTATTATAAAAATAATGCACACCCGAGGTGGTAATGCGGTCACGACGCGAAGCGGAGTGGCCGTTACACCTCTGTGTGCATTATTTTTATAATAATTCAACGGCCTGAAGTCAATTATTCCGCTTATACTACAGTTACCACACCTCGAAACATTGTTCAAATGATGTATTTCAAGACGCTTGTAAAGTTTTTGTCATTAAAACGCTCTTGTATGTAGAACTAATTTCCTGCGCATCTAATCCCATGCCTCCGTTGCTAATTCCAAAACGTCATTTTAGAGTTAGTAACGGAGGTTTGTTTGAGCCACTGTGTCCCCAGCATTAGTCTGCTTCTCTGCTATCACTCAACGACTGGCTGAAACATTCTCTGACTGTTTCCATCAACTGTCTGCAGCAGATGTTAAACCCAGACTGCGATCACAGACTGAGCGCGCTGAACACGCGTTTGGGCATGATCAATCATCAATCATAATAAATTACATTCATAACCGGCCTTACAGTATAAGTGTGTCCCCGGCTTTATGCAGTTATTAATGCAGTTATTAGAGAGAGAGAGAGAGAGAGCGAGAGAGAAGCACATATGTGCGTCAATATTATTATTTATTTATTAATTCAATTCGTTTTAATTCGTTCGTTCATGTTTTGTTTTCTTCTAATATTGACAGTAGACTAGCCTAATAAATGAAACACAACGTCCTTTTAACAACTATAGGCCTATCAATAATTACTTATTTGTTATAGCCTATTATCTGCAATAATTATGAAAACCCGCGTGCAGCAGGACTATCAATTTATTTATATAGGCCTATTCAGTTTAATTTTCTATTGATTATAGATAGGACTAGCCTATACTTTATTTATTAAAATTAAACTGAATGTTTCCAATGATTGTGAAGTTAGACATCGAAAATGGCAGATCAAGCGCATGTGGCTACATGTTTTTCTTGTTATGAATTGTATCCTATTTTCCGTTATTACAGTTGACTACGTGAAGTGATATGGAACGGTAATGCGGTCAAGACCTGCTGGAACTACTTTAGCCGTGCGTTTCCCTGAAAATAATTGCACACCTTAGAACGTTCTCAACCAATCAGAATCAAGCATTCAACAGCCCTGTAGTATAAGGTTTTTTTAATTTAAATATCTTGTATTTTTAGAAGATTTTCTGGTACTAAATTAATTACAAAAATAAACTAAATGTATTGACTTTTTGAGCATAAAACTGAAATTTAGCAACTTTAAACTGTCGTAAATCTTGAATGCTTTAGAGATCAGACTTCAGTTTGCTCTTTTTAAAGACGACACTTGGCAGATTATTGCTGAAGTGAAAAAAAAAAAGTTAAAAAAGTTCCAGAATTTTACGTTTATTGTTATGAAAAATGCGTTTTTTTTTTTTTTTTTATGAAATATATATTTTCAAAAACATGTTTCACTCTAAAACTGCAAGAAAATCAAAGCCATAAATCTAAAATTGTGGTCCAAATTTTAAGTTTAATTTGTCAAAAAATGTGCTTTCAGTAAGATTTATTTTGGCCGCAGTACCAAAATTTCGTCTCCCATTCATTTCCAATGCGCTCGGAGCACAAGTGTGACTTTTTTCCAGGACCATTTAAACTTTTCGAAATCATGTCCATGATTTTATTTTGTTCACACATAGCAAGAAAAAAAAAAAAGTAAAATTTTACGAAGAGCACCAGAGGGTTAAAACATAAGGTTGCCGAGTAAACCAAAGAAAACATAAATGGTATTAGAGATGTTCCGATACCCTTTTTCCCTCCCCGATACCGATTCCGATACCTGGACTCAGGGTATCGGCCGATACCGAGTACTGATCCAATACCTGGGTGTGTGTGCATCTATACAGCTGCAATTCATACTAGCCCTGTATGAATTGATATAATTATTTTATGGTGTGCTTCAGACTCATCCCTTAATTAAACATGAACAAATAGTGAACTAGAGTATTTTTATTATCTGACATACCTTTCACAGCAATATATTATTTATTTTTCTTAAGTGAAAAAGAACTTCAAATGCAGCCACACATCTTATACTGTAAACTAAAAAGGGTATTTTAGTTTTACCATATAACTGTAGAAAAAAAGTTTATCAAATAAATCTAGGAATCTAAAAAATGATATATGAATAATATAAGAAAATAATCTCTTTATGACTTAAAGTCCAGAAACAATTTTGTTAAATAAACGGCATTACAGTTTTGACGGCGGCTGGTCATCCAGAACAATAAACTCGATCATTTTGTCGGTTATATTTATCGCTCGTTGGCTGTCTTTTGAAAACTTTTCTCTTTGTTTGAATGAAGCTTCCAGAGATTGTTGATTCTGGCGCGTCTCGTTCTTCTCTGCCCTTGCCTGTGTGTAACCCTCGTGTTCTGCGGGGTGACGCGTCTTCAAATCCTTTAAGTTACTCGTGTTGAAGTTGCTAATACTTGTTCCACCCCTCGAAATTGCAGTATGGCATACGAGACATGTCGCCGTTTTACTGGCTGGTTGGTTCAGTCTGAAATACTACTAAACAGCGGACGCAATGATAGCGCGCGCGCGCGTTTTCTTCTTCGCTGATCTAAACAGTGGTCGCTTGTGGCAACAGCACAACTTCCTGTGTCGCCGCAAGCAACAACTGTTTAGATCAGCGAAGAAGAATTGATCTCCGATTTGCAGCGTTAAGCAAAGCTCGCGTGCATAACTACGTATTGTTTAAGAAAATGGTATCGGATCGGTACATGGATAGAAGTACTCGCCGATACCGATGCCGGAATTTTTATTGGTATCGGCGGCATTTCCGATACTAGTATCGGAATCGGAACAACTCTAAATGGTACCGTGATAAAGTGCTAATGAGATAACTGACCTCCACCAAAGTTGCCTCCTCCACCTCCATTGTTGTAGTTATCATATCCGCCGCCGCCACCGTATCCTCCACCTTGGTTTCCATAACCGCCTCCTCCACCACCTCCATAACCACGGTTTCCACCACCATAATTCGGCCCGCCTCCACCATAGCCACCTGATAAACAGAAGGGAGATATAAATTATACATTATTATGGAAACACTGTTTAACAGTCAAGTGTAACGAGAATCAGATTTTTTAAAGCCTATTGATTTACCATTCCCTCCGTAGCCGTTATAACCACCATCATTTCCACCGTAACCTCCTCCTCCTCTTCCTCCTCCTCCTCCTCCTCCTCCTCCACCACCACCACCTCCTCCTCCATATCCACCTACAAATGAAAAACATCTCAAAATTAAAAACTTATAAAGAAAACCGTAGACCAGTAGTTCTCATGCAGGTGGGTCAGAGTCCCATCGGATTTGTCCTTACAACCCGAATAACCTTTTCCAATTATTCCATGAAATATGCATGGTACAGATGTAAAAGCACCCTAAGAAAGCCTCTCATCCAGTCAGATTTGAGGATAGGAACGAATAGTCCAACAAGCTTATTGTCAGGATTCTGGTCTGATTTGCGGACCCTTATTTTGACATTCAGTTCTGTTCCCCAGCTCTGTTTAGTTTAGCTTTCATTGGTTTCTGATTATGTTCTCATTCGTTGCTATAGTTATGTATTAGTTTCAAATGTCTAGTTTACTTTCCTTTATTCTACTCCTGTTAATATAGACCAGAGTTTCAGCTGTTATTGGTCAGTTCTCGTTTATGCATTGTATGTTTTGCATTATATTGTATTATGTTTGGAATATTAATATTTTTACTCTTATTTGATTTAATATTTTGAACTTGTTTTTGACTCTGTTTTCGTGCCAGCTGACCAAAATGAAATACTTATTTAAATAGCAAAAAAAAAAGAAAAAAAAAGAGGGCAATATCAAAATTATCTTCACTTCTACAGCACTAGGACAAATCTAATTATTCATGAGGATGTATGCATTTGTATTTCAAGAAAATGTGTGAGTATTTTAAATTTGATGTTTACTAAAGTAATATTAGGGGGAATTCAAGAATCTCTGCTATAGAGCACTACAACGTTAAAATAAGAATAAGAACATATGCAAAACGGTACCTCCTCCATATCCTCCACCTCCTCTGCCAAAGTTTCCGCCGCCACCACCCCCTCGCCCACCTAAGATGGGTTTTATGAAAGATTTTAATAGTCAGAACAAAGCATCACAGGACTACGCGACAGCTAAAATGATTGACTCTGAAGTACATTTTATCTGCATAGAGGTATATTTTATACCATTTCCAGCGTGTAATTCTCACCTCTTGGAGTCATTGAGACTCGGTTCATTTCCTCTCTGGAGAGAGCTTTCCTGACTTCACAGTTGTGTCCATTCACTGTATGGTACTTCTGAACTGTGGATTAATGGGAACATTTTTTTTAGACGGTTTTAAAAGAAATATATTTATATACAGTAATCAACATTTGAAGTGGATCAAAAAAGTTCATCAAAGTTGTCCTAAGACAAGAACGGGTATTGTTCAAAATTCATTTATAGCTTTGATGAAAGGTTTTGATTCTTTTCGAATGGTGACTACTGTATATAAAACTGCGGACACACAAATAAATATCAGTCACTTACTGACAATCCTGTCAACGGAGTCATGGTCATCAAATGTTATGAAGGCGAAGCCCCTTCTCTTATCACTGTTCTTCTCTGTCATGATGTTCACTTCTTCAATTTTACCAAACTGGGTGAAATACTCGCGCAGATGTTCCTCATCCGTGTCTTCTTTGATGCCGCCCACAAAAATCTTTTTAACTGTGGAGTGAGCGCCTGGTTTGCACGAGTCCTGTAATCAGTGAAATTAGAGTCCTGACATCAATTATTCAAATACAAATGTAAGAAAAACATATCGTTATTAATACATGAGAGAAATTAAAAAAAAGGCATTTTAAAAATTGTTAGTGGTAGTGTTTTTTTATTTGATTGGGAAAATTTATTTCACAACAAAAAAAAAAGAAAAATCTTCAAATATAAGCATATTATTTGCTGTTATAACTAAAAAAAAAACGCAAAATTGTCCGACATCATTTTTGATCAGGCTGTCATACAAAAAAAATATGAACACATGCAAAAATAAGAGAGAACCAATTAAATATTAATAGCTGATTATGGTTTAGTCAATGTATGCTTTTCCTGTGGACTGGTTTTTCTGTGCCTTTTTTGCCAGATAAATACATTAACCAAGTTTAGTTTTTGTTTGTCGCTCATATTTAAAAAACCTATATTATTCTCCTCATTCTGGTTATATTCACACTAATATCTACTTCTGGCCACTACTGTTTGTGTGTGTGTGTGTGTATATATTATGTACAATTAAATTTAAGTTATAATAATATATTATGTACAATTAAATTTAAGTTATAATTTTTTTTTTTAATGTCTTTATAATTATTCTATGTATTCCAAGCTTTGGCAATATTGTATTATGTACAGTCATGCCAATAAAAGCAATTTTGAATTTGAGAGAGAGAGAGAGGGAAAGAGAGAGAGATTTCTAGTGGTAAATACTAGAATGTGGTTTAATTTAATTTTATATAAGCTCGAATACTGGTTGTGCGAGTACGATTTCTCAGAATAAGCAACCTACTTCTCTAGAAACCGCCCTCTTGGGTTCAACAGCTCTTCCGTCGACTTTGTGCGGACGCGCGTCCATCGCAGCATCCACCTCATCGACTGAACTATAGGTCACAAACCCGAAACCCCTCGACCTCTTTGTGTTGGGGTCCCTCATCACCTGCGAGTAGAGAAGGGTTAAGAGCTGGCTTCAGTGCATGCTTTCGGCATTAGCATGTGAATGCATTGCAGATGGACTCACCACACAGTCTGTAAGAGTTCCCCATTGCTCGAAATGGGCCCTTAGACTCTCATCTGTCGTCTCGAAACTGAGACCCCCGATAAAGAGTTTCCGGAGCTGCTCGGGCTCACGGGGGGTCTGTTGCTGAGAAAAACAAAACCATTAAAGGAAATATATTAAATGACAACGCTACAAACAGCTGTATGTTTATTTACCCAATCGAACAGAGGTAGCATTTATATTTAATCAGGTATCTGTGCGTTTTGCAATTACACCATCATAATGTAAAACAAGTTTCTTTAAAGAAAAGACGCAAATTGAACCAGGTTGTTTATTCATTCAGAACAAAATTGCCCCTGGTTATGCGCGCTGCCGATGTTGTGTAGATATTTTCGATCTGTTGTGCACGAGCTCATCGCGCGGCCTACAGCGCCACCACAAATAACATGTATTTTTAAAACGCAGTCGGTAAAATAGATGCACACAAACAAATATAGGGTAATGATAAAAATTAATGCAGAATGACTGGTTGGAACAATTTGAATTAAACGAAATGCGTTTCAGTTCGTGCATCGTTACGAGCCGCTGCTGCGAACAAAGAAATGAGACGAAGCCGCGAAGAAACTGGCGTTTAATCATACATTCATCTTTCTAAATGAATACATATTCTCTTTGGCATTTTGCTTTTTAACAACTGCAGGAAACTTCGCAGTTATAATGTAATCTATAAGCTACAAGCATAATATTTTGGGTTTTTTTTTTTACCTCTTTGGACATGGCGGTCTCCCGGTGACTGACAGCAGACCTCACGCAGTCTCGCAGAGAATGTGCGTGCGCGTCCCCGGTTACTGTGCGTCGTTACGTCGTGAGGTCACTTTGCGTCGTTACGTCATGTGCAAGGTTGAGACCACGCCCGCTTTCTTCTTTCATGTGAGAAAATTGCGAATAAGATGTGCACCAAATTCAACTTTAATTATGATAAAATAAATAGATTATATGAAAGTCATTAGAGGTGTTCCTTTACCAATGATTAGTATGTTAAAAGTTTTTTTATTAAACATATTCCACGCTTATTCCCAAAGTATTTTATCTCAATTTAGGCAAATAAGTTTTGTTGGTGAGGTGTGTATATAGCCTACTAATAAGATTATAAGGAATTGTCGTGTGCAGGAAAGTTATCCTGGTTGTATATTACGTAGATATATGTAGCCTACGATGCTAAGGAATTTATAAGATTAAGATTTAATGTGGATTCACTTGCCACATGTGATATTGAATCTATTTTTCAATGTAATTTGGCTAATCCATTTTGGTATGAGGTGCTTAATTGCATAAAACATTAGGCTACATATCTTGGGATGGGGTGAAATTTAGACTTTGTTTTGAATTGTCTATATTTTGTAAAATATTTTATTTACAAATGTAAAGTTTTGAGAACTGCACCCCAGATTAATATCTTTAAAAAAATGCAGCCCTATATGCTGATGCCTTAAAAATGTGCCTTTGAGAACCAAGAAATTAACTGATATGCTTAACCAGTATGATTTTGTTTGACCCCCTATGTTATTGTTATATCTGTCTGTGAAGTCTTATAGTTTCACTTATGTTAGCCTGTTATGTTAATGTTGGAATGAAAAATGGATACATGGATATAAGCTATTATGTGTCCTCAGATAACTTGTTTACTTTTTGGAGGTTATTTTACATGTAAGGCTTGAGGGTTCCCCAAATGTCAGTTTCTTTAATCAGGCGATTTAAAAGCAAGCATTAAAGTAATTCAATAGGCAGAGAGAGTTATCACAGTGAAAGATAACCAAGACAAACCTTTTCTGTCTATGTAATATTTCACAATAATTTGCATTGTGCACAATACAGAATACATTAATACATAAATATTTATTTTGACTTTAATTTGACTCAAGATTTTACAGAGTTCAAGGCCAGTAACAATATATGGAATGTAACTTTACTTTATTGTAACTGCCCTGCTTTCATCAAACATCACTTTTAACTGAGTGATATTTACAATAACATTCAAAAGTTTGGGGCCAGTAGGCTTTTTCTTTTTGAAAAAATTAATGCTTTTATTCAGCAAGCAATGACAGGATGTAGAATGACAATACACACTTCACAGTTTCCTCAAAAACATTAAGCAGCAAAATAATAATAATGTTTCTTGGGCATTAAATCATCATATTTCTGAAGGATCATGTGACATTGAAGACTGGAGTATGCTGAAAATTCAGCTTTGATCACAGGAATAAATTACATTTTACTTTATTCACATAGGAAACAGCTATTAGTAATAATATTTAAAAACATTATTTTACTGTATTTAAAAAAAAAAAAAAAAAATTTAAATACAGTCTTGGAGACTACATTAACAAATCTTACTGACCCCAAAATTGTGAATGGTATATATTTGATCCAGTTGCTTGTCATTCCTTTTGTTTGGCTAAATTCTTCAGTTTTGTCTTTGCTCCTGTGTTCACAGTCACACTTTATATTATGTTTCTTTAACTGTACTTACATTAAAAAGTGCTTATTGTGTTGATGTATTGCAAAACCCTTGTGCTGCTGTTGAGGTGTGATAGGACAGGATTGGTGTATTGTTGTTTGTGTTGTTTAAGGGCTGGTTAGGGTGCTGTAAGGGAAGCGTATTGCAAAACGTATAATTAGATATAAATTATAGATATAAATTATAGATATATAAAAGTATAATTAGATCAATTACAGAAAATTATTACATGCTGGTTTTTTTTAAGTACAATCTAAAAACATGTATGTGCAAAAATAAGTGCATTGTATCAAATTATAGCCCTACATTTAAATGTTATTACTTTGTAGTTAAAACAATTATTATAAGTGGAGCCACTTCTGTTGTTTTGACTGCTGTCTTCTAATCCTAACTGTCGTTATTAGCCACGCGCTGGATCACACACACATGCTGTGGGTGTTTTCACTCTTCGTGAACGTTTCCTCCAGAAATGCAGCAGTCATTAAGAGGCTCTGCCTTCTGACAGATATATATTGCCTTTGCCATGCCATTGGCCACCAACGACATGTGTGATTTAATGCTCACCTCCTATTGGCTGAGCTCTGACAGGGAAATTTATTGACATGCTGTGATTTGCTGTTAGGCCTCTTTGAGATGAATTATGTCATTGGCGCTGATAGGACACAGAGACTGGAGGGGAACACAGAGGTACGCATGTATGGCAAGCCGTTTTAACTTTTATTCATTTCCAGGATATGAATTCTTGATATCAACAATTCAATTTTCACTAGTTAAAATGATAATTATTGATATCAACAATTGTATTTTCACTAGTGAAATAATTGTTACTAGTAAAAATGTGAATTCCTGATATCAACAGTTGAATTGCTACTAGTAAAAATGTTTATTCTTGATATCTGAAAATGTATTTCTGATATCAATATTATTTCAGATATCTAAAATAGCTTTCTTACTAGTAACAATCACATTCATGATATCATAAATTACCATTGTCACTATTGAAAATGTAATTATTGATATAAAAAATGAACATTGTTACTAGCAATTCAATTGTTGATATCAAGAATAGACATTTCAACTAGTGACAATTCAATCCTTGATATCAAAAATAAAGGTTTTTACTAGTAAGAATTGTATTTCTGATAAGTGAAATTGGAATTTCAACTAAGAATTAAATTTTTGATATCAACAATTGATTTTGAATGGCAGCCTATGGTGACATTTCACTAGTGAAAATACAATTACAGATATCAAGAATTAGTTTTTACTAGTTGCAATTCAATTGTTGATATCAAGAATGATCATTTTAACTAGTGAAAATGTAAATGTTGATATCTAGAATTAGCATTGTTACTAGTGAATTTGTAATTCCTGATATCAAAAATTGCCATTGTTACTAGTAGAAATATTATTCCTGATATCAATAATTATCATTTTAACTAGTGAAAATTTAGTTGTTGATATCAAGGATTCATATCCTGAAAATGAATAAAAGTTAAAACGGCTTGCCATAGTATGTGTGTGTGTGTGTGTGTGTGTGTGTGTGTAGGGAGGGAGAGAGAGAGAGAGAGAGAGAGAGAGAGAGTAATTTCAGTGTCAGGTCACATAAGAAAGCAGAGTAAGTGTAGATTTAACGTAAAATGTCCCACCTAGTAGTCCCATTTGACCAAGTGTTAGCAACGCACTTTTCGAGACAAAACAAGCTTTAGAAAACAACAAAACAAGCTTTAGAAAACAAAGCTTTTTACTGATGTATTTTATGTTGTAGAATAAAACGAGAAAATATCTCGAGCTTGTGCTCAACTTCACCACATATAGCCCTACCTAATTTCAGCCATTTAACAACAACAAAAAACATTGAAAATGGACAATGAACCTCCTGGAAGTGAGGTAGTGAACTTATCCAATTTGAACGTAGTGAGAACAAATGCATTATTTACACGTAACGTAATCAGATTACTTTTTTCAAGTAACTAAGCAGCCTAATGCTCTACTTTTAATTTTTTAAATATCCAAGTTACTTTTTCAGACAAGTAAAGCAATTTACTTTGTTTTCATGTATTGACTGACAGCTCCCCTGTCTGAGTTTTGTTGAGTGAAATCAGGAGTCGTTGTGTATGTAAACCATGTGAAAACATGGGTATTGCTAAATGTGAGCATTTATTTATCTCACATGCACAAAAACATTCAGTATTTCTCAAAATTAATAAAAACAGTGAAATGCAAACTCTGAATATTACAATATAAACCTGCAATAATTAAATATAGTTACTTATGTATTTAATCTCACTTTAATAGCCATGTCTTTGCTGCTGACCGACGATCCAATTCAATATACTGATAAGCAAAAATGACTTTAGATAAAAATCTAATATATATATATTATATATATTCTTATATATATATATATATAAAAGCAAGAATAAAACAAGAAAGTCCAGCCCAGGTAGAAAAAGTAACACGAAAGTAACGTAACACATTACTTTCCATAAAAAGTAACAACGCAAGTAAGTAATGCAATTTTTTAGGCAGCAACACAATGTTGTAAAGCATTACTTTTAAAAGTAACTTTCTCTAACAATGCAAGTCATTCTTAAGAAAGATCCAGAATCATGAATTTGCTCGGTGATGGGTCAACAGCAAAATCTGATCTAAACATCTGCTTGTTTTTGTACACCAGTAAGCATGTGATTAATGGACACAACCACGAATGCTATGTAAGCTTTTGAGCTGATAGTATATTTATTCAAGTGTTTCAGTTCTAAAAAACACAACAGTTGACACAAACACAAGGTTAGAAGGCCATATGTTTATTATAGAAATGAATAAAGAAGGGGCCCTAAGATACATACATTGGGACTTACACATTTTTGTGCTGTAAATGATAATACTCAGGTGAAATTGAACTGCAACGTCCTATGACATGCAATTTATCTAAATCGAAATGCTTTACATGAGTCAAAAACATAGGCCTATCACATATATTATGACAGTAAAAAATGACAGGTTTTCTTTTGGGCTTCTCGTTCATTAAGAGAGACTGATTTCCTTTGACAGCATGTGTTGCTGTAAGCTGTTTCATCAGTGAAGACTCAAGATCGAGTTTGCTGTAAAAATCACATTTAAAAAACACCCTAATTTGAAAAGACACATTTCAATTGTGCCACGTAGTCGTCCACATGCGCCATTGGACCCGATGATTGCTGTTTACGGCTATTGTAATTGTTTTTATACATTTAATTTATTATTTTAAAGTGGTGAGAAAGATTTTTTAATTCGTAAAGTTAAATTGTCCCATTATTTTGATGTTTTCCTGCTAAAAATAAACTACGGCAATATCACATTTTTAAGAAAATTATGATGGGAATTTAGTTACTTCTGCCAGAACAATCCTGCTTTAAAAGTGAATACTCAGAAATTAAAATATGAAAACCCATGTACTTTATGTAGTATTTTATTTATGCATGAAGGAAGCCCCTCTCTTGTCTCCACACAAAAACAATTCACTGTATCACTGAAGAGTCTGAAGTCTTTAAAGAAACAAATAACAAAACCTGTTCTTTCTTTGCATTCAGAAGATTTATGCAAAACCCTTCGGATGAAGAAAAGGAATTTAGGAAAGTTTTTACATCAGATTCTGCAATATCATGCAAGAAAGAAAGTGAAGTACTGCTGACACAGTTTCTTCTTCCATCAAAAGAACTCCCAAAAACAATCTGAAGGTACAACTTCTATTGCTTCTTTCTTTTCAAATTGGACTCATGGATATCCAAGTATGCAAACTGTAACATCGTTCCCAACGCTTTGGAGAGAGGCTTTATCTAGTAACTACAGGCTAATTATATGTGTGTGTGTGTGTGTGTGTGTGCGCGCATGTGTATAAACATACATGTTGAGTGCATAACCTTTTGTATCCTTAGTGCCCTGCAGATACAGATAACAGATCATGTTTATTTTTTTCAATACTGTCCTTAAAAAGCTACAGCTTCTTTATAAAATGTGTTGCCTTGAGCATCAGTGAATGTTGTCGCTTTATATAATAAATAATAGAAGGATTATTTGTGTAAATTTAGTTATGTTGTTGGAATATTATGCTGATAACTTGTGTGAAATACTATATGCACTTAACATTATGCAATATGCATTTAATAAGCTACACACACACACAAACAAACTGTATATATGTCTATATAGTTTATCAATTCACACACGTATCTCTCCAGTGTTTTTAAAAATTATATTAGCATAGAAAGGTCCTTAAAATACACAAAGTTTGTTGCTATAGAACTAAGAGTTTTAACCAATTCAGTTATATAAACATACATGTAACATTATAAAGAAAAGGGGGAAAAATCAGTCATTCAATTCACAGAAATGCAGCAATCTTGTCAATAAACAGCAGACATTCCTCTGAAGATATATTCTGTTTTCAGTTGCCATATAACCAGAAAGCATTGAAATGCCCAATTCAATCCCTAGTTTGTCCATCGGCCCCAAAAAAACAAAAAATTACAGACGAGACTCTCGTCAAACAGTAGATATCATGTTAATGATAAGATGAGAAGTTAATAAACTGACAAATACAATATCATTTGGTACAACAATAACATCAGATATCTGCCATTTTCCTCTATTAGTGGCCCACAGGTACTGAAGACATCGGCATCAGACTGAACCTGTGCATCAGACGACTGCACACACACATGAGAAACCTCCACTTTATCCTCCTAACCTCAACAGATCAGTTTATCATCAACAAAACAACACAGCTGTGCTTGAACACAAGGCAATATAATGTTAAAATGACTTTAGAAAGAAAACAAAGGCAGTGTATCTGTCCTTGTGTCAAGATTTCAGTAAAATAATACGTATATAATTACTATTTCATAACCAAGGTGTGAAAAAACAAACAAAATAAACGAGCACATCCTAAGGCCACAAGATCGTATATGTTGCACATATAAATCTGTACATAATATTGTGGGTCTTTTGGACGTTTTCATCACGTGTAATGTATGTATTAACAGTGTAGTCAATACCTAAGTGAATCTCACAAGACCTCTGCCATATATCGCTCTAAAATCAACAAAACATATTTAGCATTTAGAAAATTAAGCCTATTTTTAGGACCAATGGATTATTTTGCACTGTGACATTTCAACCCTTCAATTCTCATTACATGATACACCAATTTTAATAGAGTTGTTCTGTAATTCTGTGATAATGACTTAAGGCAGTACAAACTTAAATGTATTACTAGTTGAAATATATTTTAAAGTATATTTAAAACAATATGTTTACATTATACTAATAAAAGTATCAGTAAAATGCTAAATAATATATCCTTGAAAACCTTAATGGTCTTAAAAAAGACTTAATTTTCTTTATGCAAAATATAATTTGTGATTTTGAGGACCAATGACCCACACGCGGCCTTGAGAGGTCCTGTGAGATTATCCCAGTCATTAAGGGAGTGATGTCACTTCCTGTGAGCAGAACTCAACTGATGGTGTCATTTCCACCAGCTCACGGCACTGATAGAGAACAAACCAGCTGTTACACATAGTAATATACACATCTTTCAAATTCTTACATAGTTACAATACCAGATCAAACATTTATCATTGAGAAAAAGCCTGTGAATGCTTAATGAATTCATATACGGAAGCGCACTGTGCACATCCACATGGTCACACACGGGCACAGTGTTACAAACAGATCTTGCGATGGTTGTAGGACATTACCCGAGTCCTCAGGACAGTAGGGTACGAACCCTCAGCAGGCCTATACATCACATATGATGCTGATTTAACCACACTATGCTGCTGAACTTACATAAAGTGTGTATCAATAGGTGTCAGTCAATAGATGATGGGTTGTACCTTTGCACAATTTTTTTTTTTTTTGGTTAGTCACATGAAATTCCCATGTTAGGTATGTTTTTTGTTCCTCACGTCTTAAAAGTACCATAAAACCCCTTCTAACCCCATATTATATTACCAAAAAGTATAAAACAACCCTCGATGATCAAAAGAGAGCCTTGTGTTTCTCACTAAAGCAACAAAAGACGGGAGTTTCCCTCGTCCTCTCTGTGGCGCATCTCTCAGTGAGCAGCGGGTCCGAGTGCCGGTGGCGTCGAGAGAGAGGTCTGGGTGTGCCGTCTTCTCAGGGCTCGTGTGTGGAGAGCATAGTGTCAGACGGCGAGCCGGCCCGGGGCGGGGTGTAAGGGACTCCACGTGGACGGGGGGGCTTGGGGAGGCTCCTGGGAGAAAGAGCACGGCTGGGCCTCGACCTTCGCCACGCCGCGACCCTGACACAAGCGCCGATGCCTCAACAGTCTGTCCGTCCGTGAGAAGTTCTAAAGGTGAAAAACACAGAAGTGTGACTTTCTTATACAGGTAAAACTCGAAAAATTAGAATATCGTGCAAAAAGTTATCATTTTGATGATTATGGCTTAGGGTTATGACAGCAGGGGTCGGCAACAGGCGACAATATTTTCTGGCCCGCCGGATTATTTTGGAAGTCCGTTTTTTTTTTTTTTTTTTTTCCTATTTTTATTTTACAATAACGGTTTACAAATGCCCCGTGTATCATTCGTTCAATCGTTTTGGTACTTGATCTGTTTAAAATGATTTCATTGATATATGCCTACTAAGGTGTTAAATTAAAAATAAAAATCAGTCTAATTCAGTATAGGCTAGGCTAATAAATTTTTTCTTTTTTTGATCTGAGCACACAATCAGAAAATTTGTCGTTATTCGTTTTTTTTCATTTTATAGTTCAGGAAATATATAATGGAAAAACAAGTCGTTTTTCATTATTTTATTTTTGGTTTTAATTTGAAAAAATGATTGAACGAATGATACACGGACCCATCATATTCCACGATGATATGCCTACTGCGGGCGCAAACAGACAAAGAAACACCAGAACAACCATTTTTGTAGCAATTTTAATGTCGTCTTTCGTCTTTTAAATCTGAAATAAAGACAATGTTGCTTGACAAAAGATAGGATAACCCACATTGTGTGTTTTAGCAAGACGGGATGTGTTGTAAGATGCCGCAATATTTCGGGAGACATGTGTCAGACATGATTTTGACCTCTTCATTAAGTTTTGTTTTGTAGAAAGCCTGTCTAAAATGTGAATTTCGTTTTGTATCAATTGTATCTTAATTTTAATCAAGGTTTCAACAACCAATTCCCTGGATTTAATGAATAAGAAGCAAATAGCAGACAAAATAACAGGACATGGAGGCGCCGGCGCGATTGCTTGTGAACTGGAGCTCGTCTCATAAATGAACCGAAACTCAGCATTTAAGCTCCCTCACAGACATGAGATATATATATAGAAAGCTTGTTTATTAATAAACAATAAAAATGTCTCCTACATTTGTAGCATTCATAATCATTACTTTTGCCGGTTCCTTGTGACAGCTTTTGCGTTAGGCTATTGGCAGCGTCACCCTCTCGTTACATGAACGCGTCACCACCGAATCAACACCGCAAACATGGAGATTTTTTAGACAATAATCACACAACCTATTCGAAAATCTATAATTAAATAAACTAATCGAATATATGTAAAACCCGGACACCGCCACACATAGGCCTATGCCTATGTGGCTTTTTGTTAATGACTGTTTTACTACAGGATTTAACACAGAGTAACAGCTCAGTACCAGTTACAAAATACACTGTACCAGTCTGTCACAGCAGGCAATTCGCCATAAAGTGGTAAATTGTTATTTTGAAGAAAAAAAAGCACTTGTGTTGCTTCATAAAATTGAGGTTTAACCACTGAGTCACATGGATTACTTTAATTTTACTTTACAACCTTTCTGGGGATTGGTAGTCGCTGTCAATGAAGGGACAGAAAGTGCAGATTTCATTAAAAAAATCTTAATTTGTGTTTGAGGGCGAGTTTCACTTTGAAGTAGACAATTCTGTCAAACTGATAAGGTTCAAGATGCTTAAATAATATAAAATGCCTACCTCATATTATATGAAAACAAGTATTTTTACATTCTAACCAAGTTTATATTCTATTGGAAAATTGTATGTAAATTGAATTAAGGCATAAAATCAAAAGACGAACAAGTATCAAAGCATGCTCTCCATCATCGCAGCTATGAGCTCTGGCTGGATAATGTCCGTTTCTAGCACTATTTTAACGTTTTGAACACAAAGGAGAACACAAACAACCCCTGAACCATTTTCCCTGACAATATGTGTGCGGTGAGTAGCCTTGATTCAAAGCTTAATAACTACAACTTCTCCATCTTCCCAACATTCAGTATTCTTCTATTTAACTACAGTATCAACAATAGATCTGTCTTGCCTTAAAAAGCCCATGTATAAAGCGTGATCTTACCTGCTGGCAGCGCTCACACTGGTAAGGCTTTTCCCCACTGTGAACACGCTTGTGTCTCTCCAGATGGTACCTCTGAATGAACCGCATGTCACACATGTCACACGCAAACGGCTTCTCTCCTGTCAGAGAAAAGCAGTCTTTATTAAAGCGCCCCACACCTTCATTCTCACAGCATGCCACAACAACACAGACTCTGAAACACTGATTGTCATGTAAGGATCAAGACTGTGATTGTCATATGGGTTTCCATGAAGCTTTAAATACAGAGTATATCCATGCTTAGAAATAAAGTAGATGACTTCATACAAACTCGAGTTTGTAGAGTGTGTTTAATATGGAATGAAAAACTGCCTGATTGTAAAGTGGCACACTGGGGTTTTGGTTTTAAAGATCAGAAACCTGTTTTGAGACTTGGTTTTATTCTTTCTGTTTGGAGAATAAATACGATTGAGCATTAAAATGTCTAAAAAGAAACAGCTAACGTCATTTTATCTCTGTTTTTGCACCCCTTAAGTGAACGCAAATAAACTAAAAAGGATAGTTCACCCAAAAATGAAAATTAATTATTTGCCCTCATGTCGTTCCAAACCCGTAAGACTTTTTTTCATCTTCAGAACAGAAATGAAGATATTTCTGGTGTAATCTGAGATAATTTCTGTCCCTCCATTTACAGCCTATGCAACGACCACTTTCTACCATGCGAGCACTTGGAGTAAAAAGACTAAATTTACCACTGTTTTTACAGAATATTAATATCACGTAAAAAAAAAAGAAGAAAAAAAGAAAGATATTCATGTGTAATGAAGATGAATGAAAGTCTTACGGGTTTGGAACGACATGAGAGAGTAATGACAGAATTTTCATTGTTAACCCCTTAAGACAGAAAATAAAAAAAATAAAAAAATATATATACCCCGGAAAAACGAGTCGAGCAACTACATCGATATCGATGCTACCAAGTAAGTCTTAAATGACTCGCAAAACTCGCCCCCCAAGTGCAGGTAAATTTTTTTTTAAATGTCTTGATGTTGATGCAAATATTATATGATGCAGGATATGGTTCATTAATATTTCAAAAGTAAGAATTCCTGTTCAAACTCATTACTAATGTTAATTTGAATAAGTCATTGTTATCTCATTGTAAACACCCCAAACACACAAAATAGACAAACTCCAATCCAGGAATAGTTAGTAAATTGGGGTACAAAGAAAGGACACATACCAGTGTGAGTGAGGCTGTGTCTTTCCAAGTGGTAACGTTGGAAAAACCGCATGTCGCACATCGAACAAGCATATGGCTTCACCCCTAAACGTAGAGTCAATTTTTAGTGAATGTCTTTACAAAACATTCAAAGCACCAAACAATTTTAATACCGTTAAAAAATGTAGAACATGCTATTGATTTTTTTGATTGATCTGCATGCTGACATTAACCGTGTCCCAATTCAGAGGCTGCATCCTTCGAAAGACGAATGCTTGAATGAATCACTGACTCACTCATAAAGACTTCACTTGTTGTATTAGCGTTTTTTGAATGAATATCTTGATAAACAATTTAATGACAAATACATTTTTAACAGTCACTTGATGCCACCTGGTGGCGTAACAATTTAATCGATTCAAACCTTATTTAAAGGGTCAAGTTACTTTCAAAAGGGGATGATTTGTAGATATCAATGTTTAAATATGAAATATAAACTTTTATCTTAGTACTTCTGTGATATTCTGAATTGTTGTAACACAGAATTACTAATACTGTGTGGCTGAATCTGTGTTTCATACCTAAACATGACAGCTGTTCTCTCAGGATCAGCGGCAGTGCAAACACAGATCTGAATGTTTATGTGTGATTTTGTCAACGGTTTAATAGACACAGGCGAATCGTTGTCATTTAGGAATGAGATTGTGTGGGAGTTTAAATGGAGATGGCAATCTTTTAACGATTAATCGTGCAGCTCTAGAGAACCTATTTAGACAGGTCGTGAACCTTGTTTTGTTTACAGACAGTTGGATATAAACAGTCAAAGAAACAAACGTTACTGGCACAGTTTCTAGGCGACAAGAACAATCCTCCGTATGATTGACCGTCCCATTCAACAACGTTAGATTCAAGCTTCGCGCACTTCGAAGGATGCAGCCCCTGAATGGGGACACGACTATTATGTCCATTTCACTCAAGAGTTCGCATTTGGATGGTTTTAAATGGAAAGAAATCTTTCTAAGTAATAAATTATCTTTGTCTCCTTTTTAATCCGTTCATGAGGGACGTGTCAAAATGATCTTCTGTAGTAATCAAACCTAAGCCACAAAGGTTCACTATAAAGCAATCTCAAAAAATTAAACTACGGTACATTTATGCTAATCTCATTTCAAAATCAATTTAAGTATTTATTCATGTCATAGCAATAGGACAGTTGTTCTCAGTACCATAGTGTGAAGTAAAAAATAAAATAGTACCTAAAATAGTAGCACTATTCAATTAATTATTAAATGTCAGTGACTCTGATTTTAAAATCTGAAAATGGTTGCTGCGCAAACCGAATTGAAAGTCATTTAGCATGCAGAAAACTAACTTTAAGTACAAAAAGACAAAGGGTACAAAAGGGTTTGAGATGACACATACCCGTGTGAGTGAGGCTGTGTCTCTGCAGGTGGTAACGCTGAAAAAACCGCATGTCGCACATCGAGCACGCATACGGCTTCACCCCTGAATGCACAGAGCACCAACAGTTCAGGTATGCCTTTCTATTAATATAGCATTTATGGGTAAATAAATAAATCAATCAATTAATACTGCTCATAGCAAGTGCATCTGCAGAACTTAACTTCAAAGCAGATGCTTTAATTAGATGTATTAATCGTGTATTATTTATTTTATATTAAACATAAAAATGTTTGTGTGCCACAAAGTATTAGTTATAAACCACGTCTGTTGATAATCACCTCCTCTTTAACATTTCCAGTAAAACAGATATGCTTTATGACGTCTTCTTTAACAAACATAGTTTGGTAACACTTTAGTTTAGGGTCCAATTCTCACTATTAACTAATTAGCATGCATATTACTAGGATATTGGCTGTTTATTAGTACTTATAAAGTACATATTAATGTATTTTTGTGCATGACCATAATCCTTAACTAAACTTAACAACTACCTTACAAACTATTAATAATCAGCAAATTAGGAGTTTAATGAGGCAAAAGTCATAGTTAATAGTGAATATGTGTTTCCTAAACTAAAGTGTCAGTCATGAAAAAAAGAGGTGGCATTATCACCAGCATGGACTGTTTCTTTCATCTCATGCCTGCTGAATACATATTTTAAACAATTAGGAAAATACAAACTCGAGTTTGTTGTAGTTTTAACAGATTGTGTCTCTCTCTGTAACATACTGAGAGCTTTGAGAGGCAATTCATAACAATATAAACAGAGATTTCTCCTACCCGTATGGGTGAGGCTGTGTCTCTGTAGATGGTAACGTTGGAAAAAACGCATGTCGCACATGGTGCAAGCATAAGGCTTCACCCCTGAATGCACAAAGTAGCAGTGTATTAACCTCACCGCCACATGTTAACTAAAACCAAGCACTCATGGGAACTGCTCAACATAAAAATAAAAAATTCACTACAGTCTCATTAGCCAAACACAATGCTAAGAGCAGCTGACATCTCCTAGACATTAGACCTTAGAAATGTGGAAATAACTTGCTAAATGCTAAAAACTCTGGGTTAAAGTGTCAACTATGAGCTTAAAGGTTTATGCATAGAAAAATATTCATATTTAAAGCTTAACAAACTATAAATCACTGGCTTCCGATAACGACCATACGTGCGTTCACAAGAGAGTCAAGATCCAGCGGAAAGGTGACCTCTGACCCGACATTTGACGTAGTTCCTTTTCTCTTCTATTGAAATCCAATATAAGAAAGACATTTTCTTTAAAAAAAATTGTTTTAGGCTTCTAATTAGTGACCGGCATTTTGTTTTGCCCTATCTAAATGGTGGTTCATTAATACTCACCTAAGTTTACGCTACGCCACACGTCAAGGTCAGAGGTCACCCTTCCGCTGGAACTCGAGTCTCTCGTGAACGCGCGTACGGCTGTTGCCGGAAACCAGTGATTATAAAGTTTTAAATATGGATATTTTCTTACAACGCATGGCTTCGCTTCAGAAGGCATTTATTAACCCACTGGAGTCGTATGGATTACTTTTATGATGGATGGATGCACTTTTTTCAAGAGCTTCAAAAACTACAAACTATTCAATGCCATTACAAAGCTAGAAAGAGCCGGGATATTATTTAATATAACTCCGATTGTGTTCGGCTGAAAGAAGAAAGTCACACCAAGAATGACATGAGAGAGTAAATTATGAGATAACTTTCATTTTTGGGTGAACTATGTTTTGTGCATTGACTGTAAACGTCCCTGTGCAAAAAAGCATTGGAGTTAGAAAAATGCCCTTAATCTACCTAACATCTACTTTGGTGTTCTACAGAAGCAATAAATAGGCGTATGTGAATATGGACGTGAAAAAAAAAATCATTACTTGCATATCAATAAAAAAATAAATAATAATAAATTACTGTTATTGAAAAAATCATTAGCACAATAAATATTAATTAAAATATAGAAATGTATACATCTGTAGTGTCGAGCCTAGCTGACAGTGTGCACTTTAACCCAAGAGCACATTAATATAAATAAATACATTTTTACAATTCGTCAATGCTCCATTTCTCCTTTCTGAAACTAATGTACTGATTTAGTAATAAAATTGCATACTTCCAATTTTCTGTTACACAATGGCAGTAGCTCAGATATCATCTAAGGGGGGGAAGACAGAAAGACACATACCCGTGTGAGTGAGGCTGTGTCTCTGCAGATGGTAACGGTGGAAAAAACGCATGTCACACATGGAACAAGCATACGGCTTCACCCCTGAATGACCAAAGCAAAATATTAACCAAACGCATCATCTAAACATCGTCTAACAAAATTCCAACAAAGATAACAGCCTAATGTTACATTCTGACCCTGTCATGTTAGTGCAACAGCATGGTTAGTTCTAAGCAATAGTTTCACAAAGAGTCCAATTAAACATTAACTCTCCAACAAAGTGAATTAAGTCAATATTGGAAATTCATATTTTCATAATTACTGCCAAAAATACAGAAATCTCTCCCATCATTAATTGACTGTAGTAGTACTTCATCCTCTAAAACAACTGAAAATGTTCTTTCAAAATATTGCAGCAAAAAGCACGCACTGCTGACTATTGCCTATATATGACTCCCTGAAAACCTTTTTGTTCTCTCACAAACTAAAGAGAATGCATATTTGCATGAGTAAAATAGCTACCTACTAGCTCCTTCATTATCTGAAAGATTAGCGTCTTCCAAATAACAAGTATAAAAAAGAAAGAGAGGATACATTCTATTCTTTGGCTAAGTCAAACATGAACTACTGTAATTTTGTCCAACTTGTAAAATGTAAATGTGACATGTAAAATGTAAAAGCCCATAACTGATGCTCTATGGGTGTATTGAGGGAAATGTGGTGCTTGACTAGTCCTCTTACAAAAATCTCAAACATATGACAAAAGTTTATAATTTTGAACATTAATTTATGTTCACTTGCTCAACACAACATGCTAAAGAAAACCAGCAGAGGGGTACAAAGAGACGACACATACCCGTATGGGTGATGCTGTGTCTCTGGAGATGGTAGCGTTGGAAAAACCTCATATCACACATTGTGCAAGCAAATGGCTTCACCCCTAGATGCAGAGTACTAGTATTAGAAAGCACTTGCAGATATCAGCATCAACGAAGTAAATTGAAATTCATGATAAAATATTGACAGTAAAGTAACAAAACAGCCACACACATACACACACAAAACACACACAAGATGTCTAATCCTCCATTTCTAAAACAGATGAAAATAGCAACTAAAGTCTCCATGCAAACTAGGACCGGAGGAAAAAAAAAAAAATCATGTCTATACTTGTCCCTTAAAAACAGTGTTTATTACAGTAGGCTCATTCTCAGGAAATGGTGCCATTTGTGCCCCATGAATGAACAACTAAAATATGTGGAAAAAGTTCGGATGTGGTAAAACTATATAAAGGGTTGTAAAAAAAAATTAAAAAAAGCCGGAAGTACCAACATTTCACCAGTACCGAATATATTTGGCACCTGCTGATAGACACTGCTTTCAAACGCTCTAGTTTGCGTTTGCTTCTATTTACAGCGTGTTTTTTATAGTCGTAGTAGACCATTGTAGCAATTCATATCTGTTAAGAGTGGCCAATGACCACAGTGCTAGTCAGTAAGTCAGTCAGAATCCGCTTAACAGCTGAAAACGCACCAGCTTTTGTTTAATGTTTTGTCCAACGTGAGTCACACAAACAAAGTGTAAAAACGATGTAAATAAAGAGATTTGTTGTACAATTGAGAGAGCTTTTTTATTATAACAAGAGTTTTCACGAGAAGGATGAATTCAGTGAGCTTTCTGGATTTAAAGCTGCAGTCCGTAACTTTTTGGGGTTAAAAATGATCCAAAATAAATTTTGGAGCAAGTACATACCTAGCCAGTGTTCAAAACTATCTGCTTGCCGTAGCTCGATTCAAAACGGTAAGCTTGGAATAATGTTTTTAATTCCAGTGGTACTGGTGGATTTCCGCGGGAAATTCGAGCATGTCTTTTACATGTACAGTAGTCACACAATGCTGATGTTGTTGACATTAACAATTTGAGAACAAAGTATAATTTGCACGGTTTGACGTGATATGATAAGCCAGGGGTTTTCAAAGTGGGGGCCGCAGCAAGTTGGAAGAAAAAAAGAAGATTTTTTTTTTGTAAAAATATTTATTATTATGAGTATTGTTATGAAATAGCATTTTAATAATTTGTCACATAGCCTATCTGAACATTATACTTGTAATAATTTTTTTTTTAGAGATGCACCGATTGATTGCCTGGTGACCGGAATTGGACAATTTTCATGTGATCGGTGATCGGCCAGTCAGTCTGACATATGCCAATTTTATGCCGGTCTAATGCACTCGGGATCCGCATGATTAACAATGCGCAATATCAGCATCACACGAGCACACGGAACGCACGTTTGACCGCAAGCGCGAGCGGCGCATATTTTTCCGCCGTGCATGTTAATCAATGAGTGCATTCACACCGCAAGCAGTAGCGTCGCGTGAGCAGCAGTGAAGTGGTTTCGGTGCAGAGTCTATTTTTGCTGCGCAGCTCAGGCTCAATTAAAGTGAAAGTAAGCTTTTGATGGACAAAATAAATATGATTTCACACAAAAAGTGGCTAAAATTCATATAATTTGCATGTCTAGTGTATTTTAACAAGAACTGGAGTAGGCTATGTCAGAAAAGAAAATGAAGACAAACATATTTATAGAAAATGTCCCCATTTAAACTTATTCAGTTTGGGTAAAACTATATGGTGTTATATATATAGATATAGATTTAGATATAGATAGATAGGCTATATAAAAATAGAAAATAAATATTTGTGTGTGCTGTAAAGTGGTTAGAAAAAATTTAATCGGAATCTGCTAAAATCTGTATCGTCAGGTCAAACTCAATGAAAAATTGGAATCGGCCTAGAAAATTGGAATCGGTTTATCTCTATAATCTTTCTGATAGGCTGATATCAAACACCATCACATAATCTGATGTTCACCTAGAGGTTTTATTTATTTATTTCTAGATTTGCTGTAGTATTGTCAATGGGTTTAATAACACATTCTGCAAAGGGGGGCCTTGGCCAGAACCTAATGGTATTTGGGGGGCCTTGTCATGGAAAAGTTTGGGAACCCCTGTGATAAGAGAACGTTAGATTTAATCAGCGCGATTTCCTGCAATGCTTTTTCCCCCTTAGTTGGTCAGAACAAAAGTGGACGTCACTTACTTATTCAAATGACATTTTCCAGTGAAAATTATTATGTTGGTCATACTTTCAAAAAGTAGAATCTGTTATTCCGAATGCCAGTATCCACACCAGCGCGGTGACTGACAGCACATTCTCCTCAAAACATTGTGTTCATCCGTGCTGTGCCTGCCGAGGCACAACCCACGCAAGGTTGACAATTCCGCGATTAACTGCAATTGCAGATTTCGAACAGAGATGGCGACAAAGAGGAAAAGCTACGGACTGCAGCTTTAAAACCATATTTAAAATGTGCGACTGAATCAGAAACTGCAATGATTGACAGGGATAACCAAGGTATTAGACAAAATGGGACGTTTCTTAATTTTAATGTTTTTGCTCTGGTACAGAAAACCACTGATAGGTTTGGGAATCCTAAGACATTTTCCAGGTTCCGGTTCTGCCTAACGAATCCGGTTCCATTAAAATGATTAAATATCTAATAAAATATAGTGGTAAGGAACAGGGTTGGGTATTGGTTTAATTTTATACTAATAATCGATTCCAATAAGGTAAAAAGAAAACTTAAATATTCACTTTTATTTCAAGTCTTATTGCAAAACATTTAATTGTAGCTGAATATCATGAACAAAAGGCTAAAAACACTTACACAAGAAATGTTTGACAATGGTTTAAAAATACCATAGCAAAAACAACTAACTTAACTAATATAAATTAATAAAAATATAAAGTAAACACTCAGTAATTAAAAAACAACGAATAAAAAATTAGCAATTATAAAAATAAACAATGTTTTAAGATTTTCAGGTTCAGAAACTAATCAAATGAAAAATAACATTACAAATTTAGGTTACAAATGTTATTCAGTCAAGAATGAGTGAATTTTCTCTGTCTTTTGTTGTTTGATTAACGTTATTATAGAGACGGCAGCAGGAATATTAGGCTGCTGTCACTTTAACGGCTCCACGGATCCATTCAAGCGCTAGACGACTCCTGCACTGTTTTTTCGTGCTGCAAGCATGTGTAAAACAGTTTAGGTTTGAAATCACATTAAAGGGATACTTCAGGATTTAGAATTAAGCTTTGTATTATTAGAAAACCTGTAGTGTTTTCGAATTACCGTGCTTTCCACCCTCATATCCCCCTGATACGAGAGATTTCTGCATTTTTTGTCTGTAAAAAATCCTCAGATGACGCAAAAATCGTCATTTTGCGTCATCTGAGGATTTTTTTGGCCAGAGGCTAAAGACTACAGCCAGTAGTAGGGGCTGTCCCGCATGTTCTCAACCCGGCCATATGAGGGTGTGATCTCACTCACAGAATGTACACACAGTGTCGGCCATAATTTTTTGGAAGCTAAGCTAGCAGGCTCTTGTTCTGTGGAGAAAGCTGAGTACGGGTTACCATCCTCTTTTTCCCGGACATGTCCGGCGTCGAGATCGTCCAAAATGTCCAGGATTCAGCTTTTGCTTTCTGCAGTCGCCATTCATTGTTTACATGCACACCTTTTGTTTCAATCTAACTGAATTAATAATGATTGGTGAATCTGAATGTAGTGTTTACATGAACGCTAAACAAGTGATCGGTTGATGTGCGTTTTAACATTGCTAAGAAAATTCTCGCTCCTCCGTGAGAGATACGAGACCAGTGCATCTCACAGGTGTCGGTCATCAGTAATCACGCCACCGGCCTCGCGCCGTTCTCCCGCGGCCCTCAGTCTCGTCCTGCTCGCCACAGTAAACATGATGAATGGCTACTGTAGAACGCAAAAGCCGAATCCTGGGAAGACTCTTAACGGAGACTCACTAGTAGCCTGGCCTTTTAGTTTAACTCTGTTACCGGTAGGCGTGGCCTCCTAGAGCAGCAAAGCAAGTGCATTCTGGGAGTTGTTGTCTTTCATCCACATAAGCCAAAAGTAAATTTTCTGGTTTTTCTCAGTCTAGAAAGCTTCAAATAAAAAAATAATGTCACATTTCTTCTAGCCAGGCTAACGTCAGACCTAGTCTCATTGAGACGTGGGTCTGGGAACCATGTTAATTTTCTCGTATTTGAAGCGTTGTTTACGAATGCTCAGAGCCGTTTATTGGGTGCTACGAATATCTATCAAATGCGCCTGTACGTAGTTCATAGCCAGTCGTTTCAATTATACCAGATGACGTATGTAGAGCGACAGAAAAGTTGCTCTTTTTTCAAAATAAACTTGCGTTCTAAACTACTTAGAACAATATCTAAGGCTGCATTGAAAGGTAACTTCGCGTCTGCTGTCATGTTGGATCCATAGATGTAAACAAAATGCTTCGGTGTGTTGCATAGATGTCGTCATCGTCTTGCTGCTCCCTCCCCGTTCTGTGATTGGTTCCCTATCTGAGGCGAAAATCTGGTCCATGGAATCCAGGCTGCCTAGCAGCGAGAATAAAATCGGGCTGCGCACAAGGCAGCATGGGGAAGCCCAGGCTACATTTCTTCTACATAAATGACCCATTTTAAATACACATTCATCTTTCCAGAGGTGAAGTATCCCTTTAAAAATAACTTTTTCTGTGAGGGCGCTTTGAATGTGTGTGCAGCAGGGAAAACAGAGCGCGAGTCTTTTGCGCTTGAATGGTTTAAATCACATTAAAATGCACACACAGGAACCGATAAGCGGAATTGAAATGTGAGATACTTATCGAATCACCGGTTCTTGGAACCGGTTCTCGATATCAATCCCTAGGTGTTGGTACAGAATACTGACATTTTGGTGTGTGTATATATATATATATATATTAGAGGTGGGCATAGATTAATTTTTTTAATCTAGATTAATCTAGATTAATTTTAAAATTAATCTAGATTAATCTAGATTAAAATGGCACATTTGAATTCTCCCGAAGGCATTCAGAATATGTGTGCTACCCAAATAATGACTAAAAGTAAGTCTTTGAGAATAGTTCGCCTCGCATAGGGATGTGCATTTCTGCCAAAAATGCCATTCGACAATCGAGGAACAAAAGTCGAATATCGTTTAAAAAAAAAAAAAAAAAACGCAATGACAGAAAGGGAGGCCAATTTCATCTTTAGCGATTTGTCATCAAACAAACTGTTTATTAATTGACCAAGTAACATGTTTTCTTCGTTTTTTTAACAGTAATTGGAAGAAGAAAAAAAAACAATACGCACCACAGTCCGTTTTTGCATCGCCAATGCTCGTTAGATAAAAAAATAATGTCATCATATGTGAATCATTTTATGTGAACCTGCCTTGTTACTGCAATAGCCTCCTTTTTAAACAAATTAGTTTCAATCAATGTAAACTATTCGTGTGATTATGCCACTGCGCAATGCACATACATTACCGCGGGATGGCGGGTGTTCATTTCATAAACTGTGGACAATGGCAGCTTATTTAAACCTGTTAACCTTTGCCAGTGCGCCGACTCTCTGAAGCGGTTTTTTTTGTAGCCTATAAATTAATGTATGTCCAAAAACCGGATAATGTCATACTTTTTAGTAGTGCTATCGTGGCGTAATAATCTGTTGTAAAATGTATTACCTGAATGAAATGAACTCGAATGTATCGTCCTGTGGAATCATTCATTCACAGACAGCTTACGAAGATGTTCAACTAATAAAGATCTTCATCGCTGACAAAGATATGATGCATTTGCAGATTTGCTTTCACTAGACTAAACTGTAGATCCACGGCCACTTCATCCAACGCTCTTGATGTTCTTAAATCTTCCTGTTATTTACGACTCCTCGAGTGTGAATTGAAAGCGCTTCAGACGATTCAGTGCGTGGGGAACTGAACAGATCAACTGATTCGCGAACCGATTTAGACAGATTTGACAACTTGTTTGATGAAGTCTTTGAACAGAAACGACTCAAAAGAGTGATTCATTTGTAAATGAGCATCGCTCATGCCCATACAAAGGATACAGCGCGCTTGGAATAAACTCATTTAACAACGTATTGCATTAAAATAAAGTAACGAGAGGAACGTCGCCCAACATAACAAAGTAAGTACACCTTGTGTCCCTGACAGGAAAATACCCTGCTGCGCGATCTGTGACAGTAGGCGCGGCCGCGGCGTTAAGTATGTATGTCATACTACACATTAGAATTGCGCGAAAATAACGATATTCGAAAAAGCTATTTATGATCCCAACCCAACTTAGATTAACGGCGATATTTTTTTTATCGCGCGATAAGAGTCTCACGTTAACGCAGCACGTTAACGCCGATAACGGCCCATCACTAATATATATATATATATATATATAATCAGAATGTGTTGACGCATTTCTGATTGAAATGAAGTCAGGGCAGGACATGTAAAGAGCTTGTTTCTTTTTACAGCATATAGCATTTTGTTTACATCAAAATCATTGATCTGTATTATCGGAAGAGAGAGACTGTAAATTTTGAATGCTTAAAGGAGAACTCCGGTCAATTTTAACATTGAGCTAATTTTTTTGTACATTTTGAGTGCTGTCAGTACAGAGAACAACGACAAAAATCGGTGTTGCCTACACAGTGTTATTTTCTTTTTAAAATTTGCACCTGTTGACTTCAGTGGGGCACGTTTTAAACCTGCTTTTAGACTCTTAACATCCTTGATATGTCATTACAAGTGCACAGCCATGTGAGTGGTGTTATTAAGAGTGAACACGGTCAATCTGACTGCAGTAGATGTGAAAGATATTAATAAAAATGATGTTAATTCAGCCAGCTCACATACCTGTATTTTCTTCCTGTTTTCGGTCGAAGTCCAAAGCAGTCGATTATCGAGTTTACGCGCGCGGCCAGGCTGTATGAGATCCCATTCTCCCAACTCGATAATCGACTACTTTGGACTTCGACCGAAAACAGGAAATAAATACAGGTATGTGAGCTGGCTGAATTAACATCATTTTTATTAATATCTTTCACTTCTACTGCAGTCAGATTGACCGTGTTCACTCTTAATAACACCACTCACATGGCTGTGCACTTGTAATGACATATCAAGGATGTTAAGAGGCTAAAAGCAGGTTTAAAACTTGCCCCATTGAAGTCAACAGGGTGCAAATTTTAAAAAGAAAATAACACGGTGTAGGCAACGCCGATTTTTGTCGTTGTTCTCTGTACTGACAGCACTCCAAATTTACCAAAAAATTAGCTCAATGTTAAAATTGACCGGATTTCTCCTTTAAATCAGTGATCGTTTTGATTAATTTTACATTTAGCAGAAAGTACAGAAATATTAACTAATTTTGTGTGCCATTATTTTCTAATTAAGGCCATTATGAGCCATCTTTGCACTAACCTTAAACCCCATTTTGGGGTAATATATATTTTTGATTCTAATGGGATTTATGCTGTCTTCATGAACTTTCAGAATTTCAAAATTATCATAAATACAAGTTTCAATTAATTATGCAATTATTACTGGGAAAATAGATGAGTATTTGATGTATATTAAATTCCACAGAGAAAAGAGCGAATGAGCATGTTTTTCCAAGAGAAAAACTCTCTCTCTCTCACACACACACACACACACACACACACACACACACACACACACACACGTTTTGCTAGAGTTTTAGAGTTAAAAATTTGTTTTGCTAAACTAGCAAAATTTATTATTTATTTATAAATTAAAATTATTAATTATTAAATATAATATAATTTCTTGGAGGTTCAGCAGAAACCTCTTTACATAAAAACATTTTTAAAAACGCTGTGCCGGGATATGGCACAGTTCCCTGAGAATGGGCCAGCGACTTCAAGACATGACACATACCCGTGTGGGTGAGACTGTGTCGTTGGAGATGACAACGCTGAAAAAACCTCATGGGGCACATTGTGCACGCAAATGGCTTCACCCCTAAATAAACAAAGTAACAGTTTATGGGGACAAGTACTAGTAAATAAACTGTTGCAACTCAGACGACAATGAAAATTAAAATGTTTACTCCTTTAGCCAAAAAAAAAAAAGCCATAATGCACATGGAGAACCATGGAGAGTGTGTTTGCCATGTCTGTAGTGAAGGCTGCAGAATAAAGTGTTTAATATGCTTTAATGTGCATTGCCCCCTTGGACTCGTACCCGTATGGGTGAGGCTGTGTCTCTGCAGATGGTAACGCTGAAAAAACCTCATGTCACACATGGAACAAGCAAACGGCTTCACCCCTAAACACAGAGTACCGGAGTGTTACGTTTTGATGAATAAAAACTTTCAGTATGTCCAACACCCCAATGCATTGTCTGTAACTATGGCCAAACTCGAGTTTGTTGCAGCCAAACCTATACTTTAAAACTTTTGTATAAACTATAAAAAGCAATGTGTACAAAGCATTGCTGCCAACTTTTTAGTAACATGAGGAAATATTTGGATGTTCCCCGCTGTTTACAATCTTGTAGAAAGTTTCAAACAGGTTAAAAAAAAATTCACATATACATTACAACTGTCTGTATTGCAAAGGCAACAGTCTGGGGGGAAACATTATGTCTGAATACATTGACATAAACACTGTTAAGTTGGCAACAGTGCTAAGTTGTGCATCGGTGTAGTCAGGTACAACAATTCAAAGGGTAAGGAGAGACGGCTCATACCCGTGTGAGTGAGGCTGTGTCTCTGCAGATGGTAACGTTGGAAAAAACGCCTGTCACACATGGAGCAAGCATACGGCTTCACCCCTAAATGCACAGAGCAAATCATGTGTCAGATTTAAACCATGCATATGCAACACATTTATGTCAATATAGGAGCTAGACATTACTGGAATCGCATGCTTCACAAGAACGGAGCGCAATAGATGCTTGCAAGCACAAAGAAAGCGCATGAAAGATGGTTACACAGCTTAATGTGGTGCTGACCCACAACCCCTGTGCTAATAAGTGAAAGGATCAGGATGATCCAGGATGGACCACCAGGATGGATGTTGACTTGATTAAATTGGATGAATGATTGGAAGTAGGGGTGGGCAATATGACCAAAATCTTACAACATTAGGAGTTTTATTTTATGCTATTTCACCGGAAATGTTCGGCAGAAGTGGTTTTGCAGGGCCGAAATCAGTGACTGAATCAATACGTTCTGACAGTGTTCACCGACTATTTTGTGCACACATCATGGACAAGTCACAACAGTTAAACACGTCAGCCGTGTGGACACTAGGGCTGTCACTTTTTATTCGATATTCGAATATGCATTCGAACATGACGTGAAATATCCGTATTCGAACTATAAATAAACTATCCGGTTTTTAAAGTGCCATGTTTATCGCATTTTTTAGTCTATGATTAGACCGTTTGTTTTTTTATTTTATTGTTTGCCATCTCATCCAGGAGTGGGCGCTCTAAACGTATTGTAGCGTCGGCCCGTGACCAAATCAAGCCAATAATTGCCAATAGTCTCCCTGTTTTGAAAATGGAAGATAACGCACAGAACGGCCAGCCTGAGTGGAGAATTACGACCCCAACTCATCTAAAAAGTAGTGTCTGGAAATATTTTGGGTTCTACACCGTAGATACCACTTCTCTCAACATTGAAGCGCAAATACCTGTGTGTGCGCGCGCGCTCCGAGCGCGTTCTCCACCGTGGGGAACATCGCCAATAAAAAGAGAGCCGCACTTGATCCAGATCAAGTTGATAAATTGGTGTTTCTAGCAAACAATATTAAGAAATGAATTAGGCTAGGCCTTACTCCTGCTGCTGTTTAAACTGTCAAGTTTTTGTTTGTGCCGTGCTGTTCCGATTCAGTTTTTTTTTCCATGTAGCCTACTTTTGTGATTGGCTATGCATAGTGCCACTTCATATAGATTGTTGATAACCTGCTGTTTAAAACATTAAGTAAAAGATTTATTTATTTTTTCAGACAGGCCTGAGTCCTGTTTATAACTGTCAGACTGTTAATAAATTTGTGATTGAATCTCCGTTACGGTGTTTTTCTTTTTTTTTTTGGTGGGGGGGCGGGGCTCGTAGAAATTTGAATATATTCGAATACATTGCTTGATATCCGATAACCGTTCGAATATGATTTTCCTCAAAAGTGACAGCCCTAGTGGACACTAGCTATAGATTGACTAAATAGATTTCTCGATTTTAATTAGTAATGATATGGTTGGTTAAATCTAAAGCGCACATGAACTGATCATCTCATCTCCCTGTTACTACCAGGCCCCTTTCACACAGCGCGTTGATCCCGGGAAATTGCCAGAACGCCTTCTGTGTGAACGCAAACACGACCCGGGATTGATGCCGGGTCGGGGACATAGTAAGTCCCGGAACGTGTGCTGTGTGAACAAAAGCTGTAATCAATGCCGTGTTGTAATGATGCCGCTGAAGCCAGGATCGTTCGCCAGCTAGTGAAATGTTACGTAATGCGCTAGTTTATGATCGAATCAGAGAAAAAAAAATGCACAAGCATGGTTTCTCGAGAGAAATCGCAGCTCATTAAGCAAACTTAAGACGCTGCTGAGACATTACATGTCACATCAATGTCACGTGTCTTTATGGCAGTGTGAATTAACCAAAATCAAACGAACCCGGGTCACTTTATCCGTGTATTTTCCGGAAATATTCTGTGTGAAAGGGCCTTTACTGAAGTGAATCCAGTCTCATGTAATCGCTCAATCAGTGTTTCAACAGAGGAAAGACTTCAATAAAACAGCTTGTAGGCTATACAATGTCACTTAACCTTACATTTAACTCACAGCTATTGAATGTCCATAAACTCATTAGGTAGCTAGAAAAAATTACTCTAGAGAAGAGCATTTTGCTAAATATATGCACTGTATTGCATAGTGATGTCTTCATTATTTAATGTATGTTTGAATAAATCTGTCATGAAAACAAGTTATTGCAGTTTATTGTCATCTAAATGTTTATATTTCATCAACAAACAGGAGAAGAAACAATTCTGTTATTAAACTATGCCTTATGTGCAATTTAAACATTTGTACAACTCAGTTTAAGCTATTTAGGTGTTGAATATTTATTTTGTTGAATTGTTGTTTTTGTTATTTTAATCTTTATTATTAAAAATGAAAAGACGCAAAATCCAAACAACAGGACAAAAACAATACAATAAAGACACAAATGACAAACTGTGCTTTAAAGAGATGTTTTGATTGAAGTTTTTCACTAATTTTTACAGTCAGAATTGACAATTTTGTGTATTTGACCATTCAAGCTCAATTGGTCACGAAAAGTAACTCAATTCGGTACTCGCGCAAACTCACTCTAACACTTTTTTGATTGACACTTTATATCATTGCAATATATATCATCATATTGCCCAATCCTAGCTCTCCTGATCTGTGTTTATCTTTCTTCATGTTTGTGTGTACATGAAACTTGAGTTAGCCACGTCCATGAATATTTGCATACCACAGTATAAACAAAAAATAAAATTCTGTTCTACCATCACAACGATACATATATCGCCATACTGCCAAACCCAAATTGGGCATGAAGTCCATAAAGTCGGGTGAAGAAGATATAACTTAAGACTGGCAACTGTTTGCTCCATTTCAAATGTAAAACTATGAAATTTGTCAATGAGCTTATAAGACTCGATATGAAATATCCACATGAACAATGATTGCCAGGGTTGGATTGTGAAATTTTAATTGCATTGTAAAAATTAGGGCTACCCCGACTAAAGATTTTCCTATTCAACTGGTAGTCATACATTTAAGTCGACTAGTCGCATGTTTATGACAATTATTAGTGTTTTCAGAGTCAGTGTTGGCTGCAAAGATGAAGTTGACGACGCAGACTCTCATCGCTGCAGTTTAGTGGATACGCCTATAGAGAGAGAAATGCAGTATTTCCACAGTATAATCCACACTCTGCACGAATACTAGGATATGCACCTAATAATAGCACAAATTTATCTAGGTCAACTTTAAAGTTTAGTGCGAGCGGCCATGTAAAGTGGTTAACGTTAGGCTACAACTTTCAAATGAATGATAAGGGAACGTTTGCCTGCAGAGTTTGCATGTCATCTTTTTAGAGTTATCCTTTACAATCTCTAAATGATCCCACACTTTGGATTTTCTGTCCGATATAATTATCACATGGACCAGCCATTTTAACATTGTGTCCGTCACAGACTGTGTGACTTATCGGACCAATTAAAATTTGGTCAAGACTTTTCTCATCGACTAACATTTGGTTGACTATAAGAGGAAGCCCTAGTAGAAATTAGTGTTGCCAAAAGTACCGAATTCGGTAACAAGTCTGAGAGTACTACCAAGTACTGACGTTTTAAAAATGTGACAATACCAGCATTTCCAGCGCTGTTGAATGGATTCTTAAACACCTCTGATTGGCCATTGTGTTCACGAGCTCAACATGTATGTCTCTGATTGGCTACAATGATCAACGCTTTAAAAACCTTGTAAACAGACGCTGTTCACCAAGCCCTTACACAGATACACACGAGAGCGTTTGAAAGCAGGCATCTATCAGTGGATCCCTAAAATATATGTTGATAGACGCCTGCTTTCAAACGCTCCCGTGTGTATCTGTGTAAGGGCTTGGTGAAGAGTGTCAAAGACATCTATTTACAACATGTTTTTAAAGCGTTGATCATTGTAGCCAATCAGAGACATACATGTTGAGCTCGTGGACACAATGGCCAATCAGAGGTGTTTAAGAATCTGTTCAACAGCGCTGTAAATTAGAGGGAAATGCTGGTATTGTCCCATTTTTTAAATCTCAGTATCAATTTGGTACCGAAGTCAGCACTTTTGACAACACTAGTAGAAATGCAAAAACATCCATCTCAAATGGTGGAGTTTGGTAGGGAAATAGGAAAGATGTCATTCTTGAACAATATGTTGAAGGGAGCCATAGCTTGAGTTCAGTACTTAACATTGTCTGCGCAAACCCAACCGTAATCACATACATTATGGAATGGAAATTAGCTTATAGAACAAAGATCAGCAGGGCCCCTTTGGAATATAGAGGTGAAATAGAAAAGTGTTTTTTGTGAAGATTAAATATGAAGCATGAACTTGTGATTGCCTCACAGACAAAGCAGACGTCATGCAGGCGATATCGAGCATGCTAAAAAAGCAACAGAAGCAACGAGGCTCGTGTGCAGGAATTCTCAGCGAAAGCAGAAAGCTGTAAAACTGCAGAGTGAGCGTAACACGGCATGGTTCAAAAATGCCAGTGAAACAAACAAAAGCAATGCAGACAGCAGCACATGGGTAAGAGATGACTTGTACCCGTATGAATGAGGCTGTGTCGCTGAAGGTGGTATCTTTGGAAAAATCTCATGTCACACATGGTGCAAGCATATGGTTTGACGCCTAAACGCAGAACAAAATATCAATAAGCTGTCTGCATTACATAATATGAAAACTTACTCAAAAGTAAAGCAATTTTGCTAACTAGAACATATAGGTTCAATTTTAATGGATGTCTATATATATATAAAACTATCCTGAAACTTTTCTAAAAGTCTATTGAAATGTAGTCCTGGCATAACTTTCAATGTACTTTTTATTTAGAGGCTGGGTCAACTTTCTAATGGCTCAAATGCTAAAAAAAACTAAAAAATCCCAAAGTAATTTAGTATGTGTTGTGAATAGCTTTAGTTCAAACCCTATTTGAAAGTATTTCAGAATTGTGTTAAGCAAAACCTTAATCTTAAAAAGAAACGAGGTTTTGTTCTGTGTAGACGGCTATGATCTGTGACTGTTTAAATACACGAGTATCCATTCTGGGTTTATATCACTGAAAAGACTAATGAGAGCAGCTTACAGGATTTTTATAATGTAGATACAAAAACAACATAATGATGGGATTTGTGTGCAAGACTTTGTTTTAATTACAGCTCATGTAAACAAAGATAAAACTATTCCATTTCATGTTTAAAAGCAAATATTGAAGGATTGTTTTTGAAATAAAGTCCAATGTAATGACACATACCAGTGTGAGTGAGGCTGTGCCTCTCCAAGTGGTAACGTTGGAAAAACCGCATGTCACACATGGAACAAGCATATGGCTTCACCCCTAAACGCACAGAGTGGCAAATTCAATGATCGTCTACACAGAATCAAAACCCTGCTCATAACAAATGTTAAGTTTAATACACCCACAAGGGTTTAGCTGCTTTAAGATATAGTACATGATCTTTGCTTTAATGCCTACTTCAGAATAATGCTCAAAAGTCAACTTTCGCAGTGTTCATTAAACTTTGCTTGATGAAAATGTGTCTGATCATCACTGGTACAGAAGTCATTAAATAGTCATTAAATGATGGTAAAAAAAAACGTCACATCAAATGTACAGCGAACAGACTTGGCATAAAAACTGCACTACAGAACTTTGGCATCTTTTTCATATGGAAGTTTGTTTCTTTTAATCTCACAATTATGACTTTCAGAATTGCAAGATTATATATATATATTAGGGCTGGGCAAGTATTAATTTAACGCAGACAATTATTTTCTCTCGCATTAACGCAGTTTTTATCATTATTATCATTATTATTATATTGAAAGTCTGTTGCTCACTGGCTCTGAATACACATACAGACAAACCATGGGTCACAGGAGGGGTGGGATGTTGTTGATCACTACTGGCTTGGGATGGGCGTCCTCATGCGTCTCTAAAAATGTGAGCATTTGGGGTGGGCCTAAAGGAGGTCGCACACCGAATGAGAAGCGTAGCGGAAGATCTGAAGACGCACGACTTCGAGCCGAATCTGGCATTTACAAAATGAGCCTAAAATAGCAGACATAAGCCCTTTTAATTATGGTACGGAAACCAAACCAAAGTTATTTTTAATTATGGAAACCAAAGTTATTTTTAAACACGACAAAGTTGACTTCACAGACTAAAAAAGTACCTAAAATTCACCTGAATCCCTGTGTACTTTTTTCTGTGCTTGACCACTTCACCTCACTCTAACAGGGACACTTGCTATTGAACATAGACAGTTTATACTGCTCCATGATAAAAGAAAAATGTTTCTGCTGTTCAGAAAATAGAAAGAAAAGAAAACCGAATTATAGTGTTTGCAAGCCAAATTTTATAGCACTTTTTTATATAGCAGTACTTGTGCACAATACACTACTTTTGAATTCATTATTGAATTTTGTGCATTAACTATGCGATTAATCACAGAAAATCATGCAATAAAAATTTTTTTTCGGTGCCCAGCACTAATATATATATATATATATATATATATATATATATATATATATATATATATATATATATATATATATATATACACACACACATATACACACACACACACATACACACACACACACACACACATGTGAGGAAAAAGTTTAGAATTACGTAGAGCTGCACGATTCTGGATAAATTGAGAATCACAATTTTTTTTGTTTGAAAAATAAAGATAACAATTCTCCCACGATTCTGAATAGACAACTAAATAAAATAACATGTAAATTACTAGAGGATCTGCCAAAATATGAATTGATGCAGTCTATTTTTAAAAAATGAATTAGAATGAATGTTTAAAAAAATAATTGGTTTGAGTGAATGATACAATGACTCATAAAGACTTCATTACTTCATTACTTGATGAATCAGTATTTTTTAACAAATCTCTTGAACGAATGATTTAACAGTCACCTGTCGCCACCTACTGGTGTGATGATGCTATTGATACGTTCGTTCTTTGAAGCGTCAAGCTACGTGCTAAAGGTGATTTACTTTTTGATGGCTAACATAGACGTCAGTGTTTATATCTGAACTATGAGCACTTGTAATATTTTGGATTATTGTAAAATAAATAATGATACTGTGTGGTTGAAAAGACCGCTGTTTCATACCTAAACATGACAACGGTTCTCTCTGGATCAGCAGTGCAAACACAGATCTGAATGTTTGCGGTGATTGTACTTGTCAGAGGTTTAATAGACACGATGAATCGTTGTCATTTAGGAATACGATGGTGTGGGTGTTTGATCGAGATCACAATCTTTTAACGATTAATCGTACAGCTCTAGAGATACAAACTTGCAATTGCGAATTATAATCTTGCAATTCTGTTAAAAGGGTCTGATTTGTGACATAAGTCGCAATTATGTTTATTTTTGATAGTTAGTAGCAGAAACAAGCTTCCATACTTTCACCATCTGTGGCAGTAACATGAAATTGCACGTCACTTGCAGAGTAGTTATTTTACATCAGCTGTGTTTCATCACACTTGAACACTTGTTATGTATTTTCTCAATAATGGAATCTTCTGTAGTGCAGCTTTAAGAAAACTGTGTCTCTTCTGGTATTTGGACATTTGGGTTTTTATGCATAAATAATAAACCATAAATGCATAAAAATTGTTCACATACAAATAGTTAAAAGTAAATTTTTTACTTCTGTCAAATCACCAATGCTGAAGGTAACAGGCACTGTTTAAAGTCAGAACGAAGATGCAAAGTGGAAGAAGTCGTACCAGTGTGAGTGAGGCTGTGTCGCTCCAAGTGGTAACGCTGAATAAATCTCATGTCACACACAGCACAAGCAAACGGCTTTTCTCCTGTGAGGAAAAACAACAGAACGCATTGACATATCACCAAAATCTAACATGATAAAAGTGTGAAAATGTGGATGTGTCTCAACGAGGTTAAATGTGGATAGTCCATGAATATATTTGTTACTGTAAATATATTTCCAGTTCATAAAGCTGTGATATTCATACCAGTATGGATGAGAATGTGTCTCTTCAGGTGGTATCCACTCCTGAAGGCCCCGTAGCAGTGATCACAGATAAAGTTCTTCTGGACTTTTGAAAGTGGACAATTTCCATTTTCATCCACAACCGCCTACAAGGAAAATCAATGGAAGACCTTTTTAATGTACTGATCACTCTTTTCCATGTAGTTACTGTTCAATTTTTAATAAATTTGTTTAAACGATTACCCAAAAAAAATTTTGGTAACACTTTATTTTACGACCCGCAAACAACTGCGTAAGTAATCCGAAATTACGGTGTACGTTTCTGTAGTTATAGTGCACTTCCGTGTAGGTATAAGGGAACAATATGTTAAGTTGTGGGTAATAAAGGGGTAACAAGCAGATATACAAGCAAATTATTTATAATGTAATTATTTTAAAACTAACAGGTCCCTATTCTGTTAATATATTCCAGGCAAAAATTGTACGTCTGTTGTATATAAAAGTTATCATCACATTTCTGGCAAAATATGTTCTTGACTTGTGCAATGTTACAGGGTAATTGTGACATCTGTGGGTTGAAAATTAAATATATATATATATATATATATATATATATATATATATATATATGGCTGCAATATATGTAAGCACAGTATGAGAACAATTTAATTTATTGGCTTTTCTTACTAGATTACTTAATGTTAAGTCAAAAAAATTAGTTTCTGCTATGATTTTAATTTAGACCGTACCATGTAGTACTTAGTACTTACCTTATCACATTGTATTGCAATGACACTTAAATGTCAGGGCAAATATACTGTGTAATTAAAACGTTTTATTTTTTATTTTTATAAGAGTACCTTTCTATGTAATTACTGTGCGAATAGTGTTGTTTCGTATTGTAAGTAGTGTTTGTTACCCGTTTTAACTGTGTATTTTACAGGGTAAGTGTAACTCCTGCGGGCTGTAAATTAAAGTGGCGCTTGTTACCTCCTTGTTCTGTGTAGTTACAGGGTAAGTACAACATTAAACCAGTATGCTGAAACAGACAAACCTAGCTTCACCATTAGCATTATCAACAAATTTCTAAATTAGTACTTGTAAAAGTACAGTAGCACAATTAAACCAAAACCATTTAATAAAACAAGTTTAACAATAAACAATCACAATGTTGAAATTACATCAACACAAACTGTAAACAGAACAGAAATAATCTTAAAATCACACTACATATTTTGCCAGAAATGTGATGATAACTTTTATATACAACAGACGTACCATTTTTGCCTGGAATATATTAACAGAATATAGGTACCTGTTAGTTTTAAAATAATTACATTATAAATAATTTGCTTGTGTATCTGCTTGTTACCCCTTTATTACCCAAAACTTAACATATTGTTCCCTTATACCTACACGGAAGTGCACTATAACTACAGAAACGTACACCGTAATTTCGGTTTACTTACGTAGTTGTTTGCGGGTCGTAAAATAAAGTGTTACCAAAAATGTTTTCCCCAAAAGTGTCACTAATTATACTCTAGTCTTTTTTTTTTTTTTTTTTAAGTATATGTGCATCCCTACTACAAAGGCATAATTATATTTATTGCTAACAAATCGATATCACTGACAGTTATATGATTATCAAAGGGGGGAGAAAACAATAGCAAAACAGACCATTATTCTACAACTGCATGCAAAAGAGTTATTTCCAGAAAGCATTACAATATTATTTTTGGACAAAAAAATTCCCCACAAGATAAACATTTTCGGGTTTTAATATCCTTGTGGGGACATCGTGTCCCCACAGTGTAGGGAATGCCTGAACACCACCCCCCCCCCCACACACACACACACACAGGGTTAGTACATTTTCATGTTTAGACTAACCATTCCTTTAAATGAATACACAAAAGCAACATAAAAACTCAACAAAAGATTCCAAACATAAAAGATTCTAAACTTTAAGTAACAAACTTCACAAGAAGCAGATCTGCTTTATTCCTAAAACATCAGAGCCCTTTAAATCACAGTAGATACTGCTGCCATGAAAACACACAATAACCGTTATTGTGCTTCAGCGTTCCCCTCCCTTACAGACGCCCCACCCCCCCACTGACCCAAACCAGCCATCTCCTCCCCCACAACAACACAAACACACCATTACCATACAGGGTCAGACCGTCCAAATGCTTGCAATGTCATATCCAGTACAAATATGTTCTATAATACTCTCAGAAACCCTCCAATGCAACCAAACTACACTGCAAAACTCAAACGTCAAACGAAAGCACAGCATTGGAGTAAACTTTGTGTGATTTGTGGTCGACGGGCAATGCATTCACAGGACTGTGACACACTACACTACACGCCACCCCCACACACACTGACCTTCCCCGCCTGTCCGTCCTGCTCTCTCACTTTTGAGGGTGTTCCCGACTTCCTGTTCTTTTTCTTCAGCTGCATGTCTTCATTGGGTCTCATTTCCTTCTCATCCAGCATTCGAGGAGCTGTAAAATCACCCTCCTTCCGCAGAAGCTACGGACACACAAAAAAAACATATATTACAAACCTTTGAAGGAATTACCACCTCTGATTTTCTTATACAACTCTATACATTTTCAGAAATAAATTTTAACATTATGCTAACAACCTGAATGAGTGCATTTAAAATGTATTTTGTGCCAATAATCACACAATAGTTGTATGTAGAGGTCATCAGGCTGTTACTGGGTAGATTATGCATAACGTGCCCATGGATTTTTTTTTTTTTTTTTAATCAATATTTTAAGTATTGAACCTATATCTTAGGCACTGAAACTGATCACAATTTATTTTAAAATAATCATTTCTAGCCAACTTTTAAATAGTCTTATAATAAATTTTACAAAAGTGCAATATTTGCTGTAGTCTTTCAAACAATAAGAGGTTATTAAAGATGTTTGTGTAACTATTAAAGAGATATACTGATATAATTATTAGCAAAATTATAGTTTCAAAAGAAATGTAGAATGTCAAATTGCAGGGCACTTCTCAAAAGAATAAAACATACAGAAATTTGCTGAATTTGAAGATATATGTATTTTACATACTTTTTAATCAAAACTTAGAGAGCCTCACAAATTAGATGGGGACATATTAGGGCTGCCAACATTAATGCACACGATTCAATTAAAAATAAATTATGTCCAATTTCAATTGACATTGAAAATGTCTAATTATGAGATGATTAATCAGCCCGAGCGATAATTCAGTCTATCGCTAGTTAATATGAAGTTTGTAAACTTTTACAGAAGGCACAAAATAAGCTATTTGCAGCTGTACACTAATCTGAAGGTGTCTCCTAACCAGTGGAGGACAGGTCATGCCCGTTGGTAAGAGCATGTGTCCCTGCGTCCCGCGGTCCTGTACACTCTGGGCAGATCCGTGTCCTGAAGCCGGACCCAGCGGAGACATCATTTTCTTAGGAGCCGCCATGGAACTGGCCTGCATCAGAGCCATGCTGGACAACACCGCTTCACAACCCAACAGCCCTGCCTTAACAACACAACATCCAGACAGAACCAAGACGGTAAGACCAGCTGTTGTTGGAAGGGTTTACTTCATGTAGCACTATTTTATTTATTTTAAAGTTTATTTATATAGGGACAGTTAAAAAAAACAACAACATTTTTTCCAGTCGAAAACTGGAAAATATGTATTGCACATCGAGAGTATAGCGTGCGCTAATTTGCATCTCGGGTCCCTAGAAAGGCTTTTCTAAAAAAAAAAGCTACAAATCATAGAATTAACCTAATACAACGTCATTTATACACGTACAAATACATACCTGAATGACCTGTACCTATTTTAAGGATGCTTCCAACCCTGGCATGAATAACTAATTAAAACAAACATTTAATACATTTAAATATGTGTGCAGTTCTGGTTTATTTTAAATCACCGCTTTAACTTCAGTGTAAAAGACTTTATTTCACGTACTGCTTTAAACTCATTTGGCAACATGTTCCACTAAGGGATTTGAAACTTGAATTAAAGTGAAAAGCAAAGTCAATTTAGGAAAAAAACATGCACGTCCTGTATGAAGCGCGAGGAGAACTAACCCATTTCATGTGGTCCCGGACCGAGCTGCCGGGTATGTGTGACATGGTGGCGGACAGCGGTTGAGACAGGCGAGATGTGTAGATGAGACGTCAGTTCGGACCAAGTGTCACACAAGTCTCACCGGACTCTATCATGGGGCAGCAATGTCTTTTCTTTGTGGTGACAAAGATGAATTAGAGTAGAAACATGAGACATTCACAAAGAAAAAGCAGCAAGTGGTCTAAGACTGATCAGAGTGGGTAACAGTAATTACAGGCTTTCATCCACTGAAGGTAGCACTTAAACCAGGATTGCTTTGGATAAAGGGAGTTTGCAAAGTCTAATGCCCAAATATGCTGGATGAAAACCTGATGCATATGGGATAGAAAATTGGAAACACTTGAAAGTCGTCTTCTGATTGGTTGAATTCTACAGGATTTATGGGAGATGTGTGTCATGTTCTTAAACAGTCTGCCTGGAAACAAAGCCGTCTTGATGCCAAACCCCCTCATGGAAAAAGAAAGCCCTCGTGTTTATATCTGTGACAATGAGCACTTATCAGAATCAACTACAAGCTGGGTTGTCAAAAATACAGCTGTGGTAAACAGAAGCTCAAGCATGCACGCTTGATGTGCGAGAACCAATGAGGTTCATTCTCGCGTTTCGCAGCACGTTTGAGCTTCTGCAAGAACCAATGAGGTTCATTCTTGAGGTTTCGCAGCACGTTTGAGCTTCAGCAAGAACCAATGAGGATTGTTCTCGTGCATCAATCAGGTTCAGTTGGGTGTCTGTTTACGTTCGCTGATTAGCAAATTAATTAATGTAATTAATGACAGAATTTTCTATTTTTGGGAGAACTATCCCTTTAAAAGAGTCCTTGTGAGCACACTCTTCATGATTAGAGGTGTCAATCAATCCCCCTCAAAAAGGGGAGCATATGTAAATCAAAGGATTGAGATCAATATTTCTCAACCCTGCTCATTAATCTGACACGTCTAATTCAGGTCATGAATTATGGAGATGATTGAGTATTTAGCTAATGGGAGAGAGCCATAAAGTGAGGTGCTGTGGGAAACATACACCGACTATATCTACTGCCACATGCATAACAAATTTAATTATGCGTTTAAAAAGCAAACACCGAAGACATCCATGCATGTTGTAGCCTAATGCATGAGAACAGATGAAAGAATAACACACACACACACACGCGCGCGCGTGAAAAGCATTTCAGCGCGCTGATGTTCGCACTAAAAACTCCCCCGCAAACAAACAATCCTCATCTAACACGACTAATCCTTACATTTTCGTGAGCTTTTTTCACCTGAACCCCTCTAAACATGTCACCGCACGCCTCGTATCAGCCATGTGTGCTTTAGTTCGAGCTGGAGTTTATTTAAAACGCGTTCATGTGTGATAATGTGTTTCGTGTACATTTGGCTCTCTATAATCCAATCTCTGTCTCTCGAGGCCTGTAAAAGCGCACAAGACCACATCATCCCGAGAGATAAAACAACAACAGTAATCATTTGTATTGGAGCGATACACATTATGCTTATGAATCTTACCTTAATACTGCTCGATTTCGTTCTTTTATTCCAGCCCTGGTCAGTTTACAAACACAGGAAACGCCACCGGAAAAGCTCCACGAGAACGCGCACACTGGTTGCAACGTCACAAGTGTTCATGAGCGAGGTAATAACACATCAGCAGCAAAATGTGTTATTGTATTGAAACATGTGGGAACATGGAGCCAAAGTATAAAGAGGTTATTCTATATTTACCCTGGCGAATGGTGTAAATGAAAATGTAGCTTTTCATGATAATATAATTAGCCTAATTAGATGTGGTAAGATGCCCGCTGGGGCATGTTGACCCAACACCCCATCTTAATTTTTTCTCTCTTGATGGTACAAACCATAGACATAATAAATTATCATTTTAATAATAATACAATAGTTTGCAGGTGTCTTTCGCTCCTTCCCTTGCAGTATGCCATGGGTTGGTGTTTCTGGGACCTGCATAGTATGGATATGAAATCACACAACAATGCAAAAAAATTAAGATTTCTGAAGGATTTTAATAATTATATTCCATGGTAAAGTTTAGAGATAAGAGTGGGGACAATAAACAAATGTTTTTAGTGTTCTAGCTCATTTTAGTGTTCTGTAGTTTTTATTCACGTTTTTAATTATAGGCCTACATATTAAATTTGCAGTTAGCTTAATGTCAAGGACACTATGCTTAATAATTAAATGTATTTTAGAATTAATTTGCATGCATTTTTTTATAATGTCCTGGGGACAGAAATGTCACCCATTCTGTGTCATAAAAAAAAAAAAACACTGATTCGTTCACGAACAGGACATCAAACATCTGATACATACATCACAATGTGTACAGGACCTCTATTATCTATCAGTTAAGATGCCTCTGTTTTATTGAACACCTTTTTCACAGTTCAAATCAGCAATAAACTCCAGGGCCCAGATGTTCAAAAAGTTTAATCTGGATCAGATTTATCTGATTTTGCTATCTGATATTACTAGTGCTCTACAAGACGAGGTGATGGAAAAAAATATTTCAATGCTTTTGCATTCTCTCAGACACGTTTTGCTTAGCATTCACCCAAGAATCTTTGTGTTCTCACAAATAACCTTTGAATGGTTCATCTCTAATGATTGTGAAAATGTAGTTACCAAACAAATACTTTAAATTAAACATAATATTTTTGTTTGATATTTACAGGTGTTTGGAGATTTTTTATGGCACCTCTTTTTTACTTTACTGTATAAGCTCCCGAAAGGTGTAGGTAGCCTAATGTCTACTTCTAATTTCTTGCTTTAACAGTTAAGTTAAGACTAAACTAATCAAGAGCAAAATAAAAATAAAAATGTGTATGTGTATACCTATTACATGATACAAATGTTGTTGGGGTTTTTTTGGACCAGTGTTTAAAAATGTTATTAATTTTTTGTTCCTGAAATCCACCCTTCTGCTTGGATCCGTATAATTCTGATTTTGTGAATAAAAAAAATAAAAAAATCTTACAAAAAAAATTTGAACACAAAGTACTGATTTGATCTAGATCAAAACCAAGTTGGATTTTGAGATCTAATCCGATTTCAGAACCCCTTTTTTCTTTTGAACCACCCATTTTCAAGATTTTATCCAATCCCGATATCTGAAATCCAAACATATTATGTTTGAACAACTGGGTCCTGGTGATTGTGTTCCCTGTCATCCTGTCTTTGTGTGGATTTGAGACAAAAGACCAGATCCACATCATGCACACAGTGCGGGCCGCTTCCTCATCCACCACTGGTCCTATTCTTGAAGCTTTCCTTGCCCAGTTTCGATCCGTAAATAAGTAGCTTTATTGTTTCTGTCAAGGTAAGCGCTCCAATTTGGACTGTGCTCTACAATTTCACAAACTAGTGCAAAAAGTGGACTATTTCCACTTAACTCCCTTGAAGCAACAGCATAGAATGAACTATCATCTGCTTGTCTGCAGAACTGGTGGTCATAAGTCCTCGAGACATCCACGTCTCTCAGCGAGTTCAGTTCATAGCACTGATGTTATTTATGAACCACTAACCACTCAAGTCATTGTTTCTCCTCTCTTTCGCAGTTTATCCCCTGGTGTGCAGCCCAAAAGTGACTGTGGTTTCTCCATTTGACCAGGCTCCTCCATGCTGGACAGTTCTCCGCCAAGTCAAAAGTTCTTCTCTGGTCTCGCATGTCCGTTTGTGCCACTTTAGTTGAGAGCCCTCAGAGTGACCATCATGTCAAAATCCCTTGTGTTTATTATCTGTATCTGGATGTCTTCAGTCCATAACGTGTCTCACACCTTCCTCCTCACTGACCACTAGGTTGTGCCATTGAACTTCTGCCAGGAGCTCCTTTACCCAGAGTCCAGTGTGTGAAATCACACACTTCCCTACTACAGTTTTGCTCACAAGTTTACATACACATTGCAGAATATTTACAGGTGCCCTAGAATGTGAAATTGAATTTATTTTGGCATAGTTAAATAACAAGAGTTCAGTACATGCACATGACATACAGTGAGTCTCAAACACCATTGTTTTCTCCTTCTTACTTAAATCTCGTTTTTGAAAAACACCCCTGAAAAATAGGCAAATCTTCACATAACACCGACTGTGACGCAACAGTCGGGATCATTAATATGTACGCCTCCAAAAATTTGCATATGCCAGCCCATGTTCAATGACAGGCGGAACTGCGCAGCCGAAGCATGGCAGTCGATCAGTGTTTGGATGTACTAATGAACACAAAAGTATTTAGTTCCTTCATCCGAGCCTCTGAAGAAACAATGGGTTAATTTTATTTTCTCTGGAAATTTCCAAACATTTCACTGACGAGACTGTTTCCTCAACTTGGGCCAATACAGAGCTGGCCTCGATCGATCGAGCTACCAAGCAAGCAACACTTTCTGAATGTGTAATTGTTCAAGTTCAGACATGTAATCTTTCTCTCAAAATCGTTCAATACAGTATTTACATCATCGTGTTTGCATTGGTGAAAGCATTAGAGAGAGTGCAGAAACTGCGTTGCAATGATAAGATCTTTATTCTCGCGATCAACACACTGTCATCTGTTTGCTCAATGCTCATCACGGCAACATTTTATGTGATGGGAATAGATCTAAATACTTTAAAAACATCTCACGATTCGTTAATCTCGATAGCTGTAATAGTAAAAACGTATAATATCTGTAGTAAAAGTATTCGAGAGAGTTTCACATTTAATACTATTTCATATGCAAGCATGTCAGCCAATAACACTCTGAAACAGTATATTAGAAGAACATGGATAGTTACACAACATTGGTAGTTGGAAAGCACACAGTTTTTGACCATGCTGAAGGTGCAAGAATACAGGATCATGCTGACCGTGCTTATTGGATTATAATGTGTTTAATGCTTCACATTAGTTTAATGCTTCACTCACTGATAAAGAGTAACGTTCAAGGCACAATATGGATATGTGCACAATGTGTGCGCTATATCTGCAAGGTATGGAATTCATCATTTTATGCTGTGAACCGGAAAGAATGAAACACCACAGGAAGCTAATTGGAAGCAATATTAATTAATTGGAGCACAGTAAGATTGCATCTTATAAATCTGTGATCATGGAGTTTGTACGTGTCAAATACTTACTCACGCCTGTTACCAATACCAGCGGCTTGGTGGAAAGCCTTAAGAGGTATTTTTCTTTAACAAAGTGATTTTTCCACATCAGACGGATGAAGTTTAAGGCATTAACCAACTAACAAACCATATAAAAAAAGCTACATTTTGAGATCAGAAATGCATCACATAACTGTAAAAGTTAGACTATGCGCTCGTTTAAGGAATTAAACAAGGAATTAAACATGGAATCTTTTCCATGTCCGAAATAAAGATTTCAATTCAAATTCAATTTGGGAATTATTATCTAATTTCTGTATCCAATACGTGACAAAAGAACGAACGCTCAGACCCGAAGACTCGAGAGGTGAACTAATCATTTCTGTTTCCGCATGCCTGTTCAACACAATGGCCATTTTAAAGGTGGAGTATGTGATTCTCTTTTTTTGTCAATTTTTTCAACATCACTTGTAATCCTATTCATAACCCAGTTACAGCCACTGAGTTAGAAGCACTGAAATGAAAATTAAGCAATTTAATCATCTGTGGAACGGGCAGGACTCGAAAAACTCCAGCCAATCATTTCCAAGACCACCTAGAATCATTGGACAATCCGTCAATCAAACGGTCGTACCATACCCCCCTCCCCCCATCCCCCTCGAGCGAATCAGGGCCAGCGCTGGAGGAAAGAAGGTAGGACCATTTGAGTTGTGTATTTTCAAAAATCTGCCGGTTGTTTTGCAAATCACATACCCCACCATTAAGGTAACAATGTCATTTAGTCAAAAACAAATGATTAAAATCTCTGTTTTTATATAAAAACTGGAAGGAGTCTTATATCTTAATCTTAAATTTTAGAAGTTGAAATGAACACACCATTTTTTTTTTTTTATTCTGTATAGCCTAAGAGTAAGTGCAAGTATATTTTTTAATCTAGCAAACAAGACTCGGACCAGTACTGGCTAAGTGTACAATGTCTGTTGCCATGATTGTCAGTGTCGGCTCAGTTTCAGTCCCTAGTCTCGGACAGTAAGTGTTCAATTCCTGTCGCCGTGTTTGTGGCCAGTGCCGGCAGTTTTGGCAGCCGGACTTGGGCCAAAGTATTTGGGCCGATTCTGGGACGTCATTCATCCCGCGTCCATCCCGAGTCTGGGAACCGCAACCGGGCCAAGTTATCTCTTCCGGCGTGATCGGGAGCAGGAAAATAATCGTAAGGACACCACACAATTGTAGAATTTTGGGACAAAAAGTCGGTTGCGCAAAGCCTTGAATCGGGCCACACCCCACAGCTCGTTGGGGGTTGCAAATCGGGCCCAAAATCGGGCTTAAAATCTTCAAGTGTGTGACCAGCCTTAGCAGTGCGACTAATCGAGATTTTACATGTCATCATGCACAACTCCATGCGCTAGCAAAATTGGCGCGAGCTCACTAATTACCCTAGCCTGACTTCATCATATTCATATTCCATTCAGAATGTGAGTCTGAAACTGCTCCATAGGGCTTTGATTATGAGGCGTGTCTTAACCGAACCAGGAGAAAAAAAACTCTGCACTCAATTGGATAGACCTACAACCAATCAGAGTAAGTACGCAATAAGTGACGTATTTTGAGCGAATCATAGTTGTATCGAATCCTGTAGGAAGGACGGCAAACACATCTTGACGATCGACAAATGCCTTGATTGCAGTTCTCTGTTCGTCTTTTAAAATTAAATGCGCTGTCGATTTCTTCTACAACAGACGCGATAGCGGGATCTACACATCTCATTTCTCCAGCTGCAGCCATCATTGTTGTAAACCAGTTCAAACCAAGCGCTCTTTGATGACGTGATGATTACGTAACTGCAGATCATCTGTCCATCATCGTATAAAGCCCGCCCTGGCAATTTGATTGGCCCAACCATTTCTGAACCGATCATAATTACTCCTCAATGGATCGAGTCCAGACCGAACTTCCCGACCAAAAAATGTTGTGGGCTGGGTTCGGGCTGGCATCCAGGCTATAATTACCCGTGAACTTCGTCAAAATCTTGATAATCCGAGTGGACGAGGCAAAGCTCATAGTTTGACATTCCAAATGCATGCAGATATTCATTTACATGGGAATGTAATTTTTTTCGGTTGACAAAAGGCATTGTAAATATTACTACATAATATTATTCTGTAAATGAAAATAAAAACAATTTTATTTTATCATTTACAATTGATTAACAATTAACTTAATATTGTTAACAAATAAAGAACTGATGAAAAGTTATTGAACTTAACCCATAACTGTCCATTTGGAAGACAGATATCAAATGCAATGAAATAATTGATACTGTGGCCTCATCATCATCGGAGAGAATTGTTGTTGAGATTGACAATGTTATTAACAGTGAGTATTCACTTAAACAGTATTCACAGTCAATTATGTTTTAAGTGAACATAAGCAGTTGAGAAAGAAAACGCATGTGTAACAGTATAATGGATCCGTGTCAGGTCTTAAAGTTACAGCAGCCTAATATTGCTGCCAAAAAATATCTATATGGCAGTTTTCCCCCATGGTGTCTATGTCAAGATTGTGGCCAGTGAAAACGCTGAGTGGCTCGTAACTTTGGAAAACCACTAACCACACGGGCTGGTGAGCAAAAAAAAATTTGTCAAGCCCTGCATGTAATTGTTTTAATATACTATTGTTAATTTAGTTGATCAATTAGTTGACTGATTCAATTACATGAATAATTAAATATGTACAATTATTCACTGGTTTTCATTTCTGGTCTTGGGGACCCACCGCACTGGGTCATTTTTGTATGTCGTCCTTATTTAACACACACATCTGATTCAAATCATTAACTCATTAGCAGAGAGATTCATGAACTGAACTAAGCAAGTTATATTAGAGAGACATACAAAATGTTCAGTGCTTTGAGTCCCCAGAACCGAAAACCAATAAACCACTCGCATCCGAGTCCTGCATAAACCTACCAGTGTATTATGTTCCACACTGGTTTTTATAGTCAAGTAATGTGCATTTAAGGACCCCTACAGCACAGTTAACTACAGTCTTTTATCCTCCACAACACAAATACAGACAAATCAATACACAAGGACTGACTTAGTTAAAAAATATATATTTGTTTTGGCAGTCTACACTTCATAATTCATAACAAACAAAAGTCCACAAGTACAGTTCCATTTGCATTGTTACATTGCTATATTGATTATTAATGAATAATTAATTGTCATTTTCATGTGAACAGAATGCAATAAGTGTTTGTCCAGTAGAAGTGTCTTTAACTATGTAAAAACATTAAAAAAAATAATTTGATACAATACACTTATTGTTTACATACATGTGTTTACATTTTACATAAACCAAATCTTTATTTAAAAATGCCTCCATGTAATTTGTAATTCCATCTATAATGACACTGTTGAACATTCTTACTCCTGAATCCACCATTAAACCATTAAACCAACCCAAACCTGTCCTAACCCACCCGTATCAAACCTCAATAGCAGCACAAGTGTTTTGCAATACAACACACACAATAAGTTGTACCAAACAATTCTTATTATTATTTTTTTATTTATTTTTTTAATGTAAAATACTCCTAATACAAAGTGTGGCACATTTTTCCACTGAGGAAAAAACAGTAATATATTTATTTGAAAAAATAAAATGGTCAAAGTACAAATATCTGATACAGAATATTTTTAGAAATATTTAGAAATCCCTTTTAAAAAAAGTAACAAAATAAAATATATCCATAGCATCATTATAAAATAAAGTAGATCTATCTGACACATTTCTAAGTAAACAGATGTGCACATACCTACACATTCACAGCATCTTCTTAACTACAGCCCTCAGTGGCTCTATAGAGTAAACTCAAATCACAGTATGATCTTCTGTCGCAGGAGAGATGTTTACTGACTCTTAAAAAAATAAGACTTTCAAATAAAAAAATATGTACTAACCTGCATCATATGATCAACAAAATAGAACTTTTTGTATTGCAGTACTTCTAATTTTGTTGAATCCTTGATAATTCACACGCTGTCAGCCTTTTTCTTAGTTAAGATTTTCTTTAGACTATCTCTGTGTCTTTCATATTGAATGGTTCTCCTGAAAAATACAATCAACACACATCCGGTCAAGATTTCATTAGTGTTTGTGTCAGTACACAGAATGGTAAAAGATGAAGAGCAGATTGTTTGTTTACCTGCAGAGCTTTCATCAGATTCACCAGATTTACTGATTCTGATAAAGCAGATTGCCACGATCACAGCCAGCATGAAGACCGCAACTACCACATATGAGCAACCATACCTGAGGATTGGTTCAATATTTTATTATAAATGAAACTTTTACCATAAGTTCAGTTTTCACAAAGCAAAGACGTTAAAAAAAGAAGATAAACTCACAAGGTTATCTGTGGCAGTTGTCCTAGGGGGGGAAGTGTTGGATGTGTAGTAACAGGTGGGTCTGCAATAGGAAAGTAGAGAAAGAAAAGGGAAACTAAAATAAATGACAAAAATAAAATGCAACTGCAAGCAGCAGGTAAAAGGGAAAGTATATGAAAAGGAAGAAAAAAACATGTCAGATACAAAGGCAGGAATATTTTCAGTCTGAGAAACATTATACAACTGTAAATTAAATATAATGGCTGAGTGAAACGATAGAATATTTAGGCAGTCGTTAGAACAAACATGGGTAGATACACATGGGTTTACTCTACAAATCATATCAATACTTTTGTTCCAGAGGAATTTTTTTTGTATTCTTGTAAAAGTTTTGCATAAAACTAGTGATGGAAATGTATGATTCAAGGAAAATCTATATTTCAGTGCTTTTGTGACCACAAAAGAGTGAACACAAAAGAGTGAACACAAAAGTTTTCAAATATATTTTTTTCCTCGCATCTCACAATTTTTCCTCCACCATGTCCCTTTACACACTTTGTAAATTTTCATACCAACTTGTACTGAAGAAACATTTCAAGAGATGTTACAAAAACAAATGAATGATTCTGTAGTAATATATGAAAAATGTAAGAAATGAAGTATTCTCACCCATGGCACACTGTGTGTCTGCGAACTTCGTGCATTTGGAAACCGTTATCTGTCCAATTTCTGTAGGTTGAGAAAAAGGATTGTATTCTCAGAGCAGAACTGAAATGAACAGCCCAGTCTCTGCAAAGGCATCTAGTCTATAAACTCTGTCATGTAAACAGGGGGGAAACAGTTTTTACATACCTTCACAGCTGCGGCATTTATTACAAGTCACACCAATGTGGACTCCGGGTCCTTCGGAGCAGTTCTTGGCAACATACCAACCTGTAGATTTGCATAGAATGATTATTTAGTGATTAACAGTGGTCACCGCAATATATTCAGATGTATTATTTTTCAGATGTATTATTATTTAGTCAGTGGAGCTCACCTTCTGGGCAGTAAAGGCAACACTGCAAATCTGGAAGTTGGAAATGATCCTCTGGGCATGCTTCAACACATAGAGTACTGAGTGCACCCACAAGTATTGCCTAGAGTTATCAGAATACTGTTTCAATATATAACTCTCAAATTACATATGTCTGAATCTGGGATAAAAACAGTTCAAGACAAGAAAATGGAAACCAAAAACTATTTTTGCATAATGCAGAAAACATGAACAAAATTCCTTTCAGTCATTCAGTGAAAAGATTATATTTTACATGCTTTGTAATGGTTACTTTATCATATAGATTAAACTTTTTCACAGTAGTTAATGTTTAGTTTACACATGAAACAGATCTAGCACTTACCAAAACGCGTTTGCTGTCTGTCTGCTTCATTGTAGGTTGTAGGCTGAAACTAGTGTCTCTTACCAGTGTCTTCTGTAAATCCTTTATACTCGACTCTCTGCTTTTAACCAGCCAGAAACAATGACGCATTAAAGGTGTGGCCTCTAGGAGATCCTGTAAACCACTTCTTTCAGTCTTCATTTGAAGGTAATCTATGTCAGAGATTAGCCGTGTTAAACTGAAAGGTAGCTATGTGAGCAGGCGTGTCATCTCATACGTATCTTTTATGTAGAATACATAATACTTCACTTGACACCAGCATCACTTTATTGTTAATGAAAAGAGCAAACTCACCCCGTGCAGAGGATCTCTTTTCTTGGTATGGAGCTGGACTCAGTCCAGCAGACGGCACACCTCACAGAGGAATGTGTCCTGTCAGTGCTGAACTGCTTGAATACCAACAAGAGCAGGACAGCGGCCCCACTGAAACGTTTTCAGAGGCTCCTGGGACATATGGCATCCGCAGCCGCAGTAACACCGCTGGGTTTGCTTCATATTTACATTTATGCATTTGACAGACGCTTTATCCAAAGCGACGTACATTGCATTTTAAAACAACACCAAGTAACTTTTCCTCTGCGGTCGCCCTACAGGTTGGAAGCGGAATTGCCCATTACCGCTGTCGTAAATAATGTAGCCTACCGCAGCCTACTGTCGCACGCACACTCGCTGTTTATCCAGCACCGGCTTTAGAATCAACAATGTCCACAGACAAGGTAGAGTATGATGCATGATTTTTTGAAAGACATCACAAACGAAGAAAAACTAAATAATGACATTGCTTGCTTTTTTATATATAGTTTTTATTTTGTGTAACAGTAAACTTGAAACGGTATAACAGCGAGATAGGGCACCCCTCCTCCTCCTTTAGCTCACACCAGCGAGCAAACACTGGCCCAATATTGATCCTTGTCCGGCCTTTTACTTGATCACTCGCCCTTTTCCTCTTCCGAGTCTCCTCCGACAAAACCTTTGTCTTCTTAGTTTTTATTATTGCTTCGGCCATGACAAAAACATAAGCACGAACAAACGCTGGTTGGCCACTCACGTCCGAATTTGAGGAAGTGGTGGGGCAAGTGAGGTATGCCGTAAAGCAGTCGAATTTTGTAGTTCTTTTTGTGCTCGGGTTACTACCCGAAACCCAAATACATTGTGCCAGTAAAAGCGATACAGACACCGTTAGGCTATGGCAGACGTGTCATTTAAGTCGATGTACCATCACAAGGGTCTTGGAAATATATGTGATTATGAAGGTTGAAAAACTACATAGTGTTACTTTAAGGTACACATTTACATTCTTGCTTTCCCTGGGAATCAAACCCATGACCTTGGCGTTCCAAGCGTCAACGCTCTACTGTTTGAGCTACAGGAAAGTGCATATGAAGCTGCATCTGCACTGGCTTCACGGCCAAGTCCAGAGATGGGCGTGGCAGAGCGGCACGCTTCGTGTGACAATAACCCCGGCCTGCACGCCAAAACCTCAGCCCCTGGTCCGACCCTTCGTTTCTCCGGGCCGGAGTGCGCCTAGAACAAGTGTGTAGGCATACTGTGGTCACCACAGATGCCTCCGACACCAGCTGGAGGACCACATACAATAGGCATGCAGTAGCGGGATCTGGACGGGCCCCAACTGCATTGGCACATCAACTACCTCGAGTTGCTAGCTGTCAGAATGAGAGTCGTAGATCCAAATGCAAGTATAGCACTTTATTGTGACAGACAGGACAGTGAAATTACTCAGAAAATCTCAGTCAAAAGGCTGACGAACTCAATGCAACAATCCAAAGGAGAGAGAGATGAAGAGACAGGAATCAAACACAGCGTGGAAACTCAGACCGGACAGCTGGTTGAAGAAAACTCTAGCTCGATCTCCTTGGAAGCACAGACGAGATGCAGGAATGACTTGGAACTCAGACACAGGAACTGGGTGAGAGAACAAAACAAGAGTGACGAACCAACACCAAGCATATCTCACACCAGCTAGATATAGGCAGCTAACTGCAGCTGAATGACGGATTGGAGTGATCAGCTGGTTACTCCATCTGACTCCATCCCCAGGCGGTCCAGCTGATCTGGGACCATTTCGGGGCCGCACAGATAGATCTGTTTGCCTCTCCGGACTCGTACCATTGCCGGTTGTTTTATTCCTTGACCGAGTGGACCCTCGACATGGCTGCACTGGCACACAGCTGGCCCCGGGCCTACGCAAGTATGTGTATCCCCCAGTGAGCGTTTTCACACTGTTTGTTTTGTTCCGAAGGATTGGGAAGGATTTAGCAATTTGAGAAAGCCCTTAAAATGGACGTCTCTCTGATCAGTGCCCTGACTCCTGAACTAGGCCAGTGAGTGAATATTAAATCATTAAAGTGAATATGCTTGCTTACAGTCTGACATGATTTGTGCCTCAAAGGCCTGGTTTCACAGACAGGCTTAGATTAAGCCATGATTAAGACAGAAGCGTTTAATTAGGACATTTAATTAGCTTTAATAAACGCGCCTTTTAAAAAAAACATTACTGGTTTGCATCTTGAGACAAAATATCACTGACATATTTTAAGATCAGTGCAAGTTGCTTTCAGTTAAAACAGCACAAACATGTATGTAAGTCTGAGACTAGCTTAAGCCTTTTCTGTGAAACCAGGGGTAAGAATTACTTTTTGGGATTTCTTTAAATTCAGATTAAATCAGAAAGTTTCTCAATCTCCTTTGTTTCAGCAGTTTCTGGTCCTATGTTTAAAGTTAGAAGACAGGAGCCATAAGTTATGTGTTATATGTTTGGAATAAATATCTGTGTGCATTAAGCAATATTTAAATAATAATGAGAAAATAATTCATATGTGCAATATAATATTTCTTCGTGACAATGACGTCATTTTGTTGGAAATGACGTCATTGTCACGAAGAAATATTATGACTGTTCGTTTTTGTGACGCAATATTGGAGCGATCTTTTTTTTTTTTTACTGTGTAATATTTTCCAAATAATTTTGTTAATAATTAAAAAACCTAAAATAAGTTACTGGACTATTGGATGTTATTCAAGTTCAAATGACACTCATGTCAAATCACATAGTGCTTTTCACATAGCATTTTCCTCTACACATAATTCCTGTGTGGCAAGGTTTATTTTTGTTGACAATAGCAACGACACGTAGCAACAGCGCTGGTCTCAATGTTAGTATCACCATTTAAAGTTAAATATTACCAGAGTGTTTAAAGCTCATATGATTAAAATGTAAGATATAGTTTAATTGCGATTTCCGGTACAGTGAGGTTGCAATTTACTGCTGTTACAGCCAAATGCCTAAAGTATGAATGAACTTTTTTGTAAAGTTTCTACCATTGTGTCTTGCATTAAGAATCAAAACAGACTTTAACAACAAAAAAAAAAATTCTTTGCCATTTTATAACGTTATATAACCATGATTTGTGGAAAGAACACTAAAAGAATAAATGGTTGCTGTTTAATATAACTTGACACAAGAGTTAGTGGCGTACAGTAGATCAAGCAGCTCAAACAGGACAGGAGGGGCATCAATCATGAATGAAGAGTGATTGGTGAATGTTTAGTTGAATGACCCAATGCCCCCATTACCTGTGAGTGTTAACCAAAATATTATCTCAGAAATTACTTTCAGAGCATTCATGCATTTTTTTTTATTATTGTTTTGAGTATACCAGTGCCCTGTTACATGAAGGTATAGACAAACTCAGAGGTTTTAGTAAGTTTAGAGTCGACAAGGTTCAGCAGGTTCACACGTTTGGTTAACTCATGTGTGTGCGCCAGAATCACGTACTCTCTTGAGTGATAACTTATTTTAATCAAGTAATTACTTTGCGAACACTAAAAATTATGTTCTATAGGAGCTTTTGAATTTATGTTAAGTAGGTCGTTGTATGGTATTTTGAAATTGATATTTATTCATATTATTGAGATTATTGATTGATTGATTGATTGATTGTATTGTCTATATTTGTCTTTCGTGTTGTCTTGCTTTTCTGTTGTTGGTGCAACACCATAATTTCCCCTCTGGGGTTAATAAGTCTAAGTCTAGAGTATGAATGTGTGTAGTGTGAATAAATCCGGGCTTGCCATGTTGTTATTATCATGTGATCTACCAGAGTCAGTTGCATTGCATCACTGTCATTCACAAATCCTCTCCTGTGGCCTGTAGTAAAGTGTCCATCATATGGCCACTTCAGAATCTCATCTGGGTACTCTGTGTCCACTCTTTTATTAGTACTGTGAATTTGAATATACTTCTTGTCACATAGTGTCACTATTCTATTCTTGTGATTATTTATTTATTTATTGCAAGGTTGAACATGGTCCACATATGCGACCACAAATAACTATATACAATACCAGCGCTTACTTGTTTAAAAATGTTTTTTTTTAATTATAATAGATAAATAAATAATTCGGGGTGAATTAACAACTCCAGCGCAGCTCCAGGATTTCCACTGCTCCTCCTTGATAGCGTTCAGAAGCAATCAGTACCGGTGCCCTATTGAGTTATTATATGATCGTTTTATGACAAAATCAGTCCAGACCTTAAGTGTTTTTGATTTGGCTTTGTTAATTCTCGCTGTAGTAAGTTCTAACAGTGCAATGTATTTATTTTCTATGAGCCACAATTTGGCTGCTGGAATTGTAGGCTAATGCCAAATCTTGAAGATGATCTTTTTGGCCGCAGTTAGAGCAGTGTGAGGAATCCTACGCTGGCTAACATCATCATCATTCAACAAACAGAGACTGGGGTGCTTAAGGATAACCTTATTGTCATAGTCACCATCTAAATATCATTAATAATAATAATAGTAATACATTTTATTTGTAATGCGCCTTTCTCAGACTCAAAGCGCTACAGCATGTACAGAGGAAAATAATCAAACACGCAAAAAAAAAAAAAAAATTAAATTATAAATTAAAACCTTAACTAAAAAGATGTGTCTTCAGAAGTTTATTAAAAACCATCCAGAGAAGCAGCATCCCTAACAGATGTGGGTAGTGTGGGCATTTATTTTTCTGCAAGATATTTGGAGTAGCATAAGCCCTATGAAGCAGTTTATAGTGTATTAACTTTTGACATTGTTGGAATAGTCCCATATCCAGTACCAATTTAGTTTGCAAGGAGCCAATTCCTTTTCCCATATCGTAGTGATAGGAAGCATACAGTCGTGCTTGAGCAACCTGTTGTAAATGAATAACACTGCTCCTAGTGCCTGTGAAAAGTTCACACAGTCCATCAGAAGGTGAGAGTCCAAGTTGCAGTCCCACGGTACTCCATAAGCGCACATGGCGCTTCTCAACCTTAAATACAGAAAATAGGAATGTCCAGAAGGATAACACTCTTTCAGATCTTGAAAGGACCATTATTAAATATAGCACCAAAAGTATGTACACCTTGATCAGACCATGGTTTAAAAACAAAAGGTCGGTTGTCGGATTGTAAATTATGATTATGCCAGATCGAAGATTCAGATGTGAACTTTGATGAACTTCCCATGAACTTGCACACCTTGTGCCAGATTTTAAGAGTGCACATGCACACAACTGTGTTCCCAATTGGTCTTTCTTTGATAAACCCGTGAATAAAATATCCTGGAGCCTATGCGGAAGCACAGCTGATGCTTCCACATCCCGCCAGGCGATCTGTGAGTCAACCTTTAAAGGGTTAGTTCGCCCATTTAAAACATGAAGTTGTATGCAATCCTTACCAGCACTATAGTGCATACACACTGACCCACTCTGTAGTCACCTTCCTGGTCAGAGTTCTGGCCGCTGGAAGTCTTTCAAGAAAGTACTCCCGGTTAGTTTCGGGGGCCACAAAACTGTGCGTTTTTACATGAAAAAATTATTTGCGTTTCAAAGCTTGATTAATTTACCACACAAAAAACACGCCTGGACAAAATTCATACCTCAGTTTTAATCGGCACTATTTTCTTTCCATTTCTATCAATCCGCGCTGCTGTCAACGTCAAAAGTGCGCACGTTCCGATCAGCTGTTGATAGCGCGACTTGCTGACTGCGAAACTTCTGATGATGAAACCAATTTTAGCACAATGTCAGACGGAACAGATGATGATGAAAGTAATTTTAGCACAACGCCAAAGGGATACCTTTATGAACCGGAGTATACCGGTTTTTATATTAGACATCTTTTCACGTGTTTTCCACTGGAGTCTAAACATCAGCTTGTTTACCGTACAGTTTAGACATGGGATCATAAAGTTACTAAATAGAGCTTACCCGTGGTACTGGTAGCAAAACTCTTTAAAATCTGTTTTTTTCTTTTTCCTCCTTTGTTGGGGATGTAATCGTCTTCGCTGAAGTGAGCACTGCACACACGATAATCCTTGATTTTGGATATTTTAGCTCCCGCAGAGTAGTCGATGGCAACCAGCCAAAGCTGTCTCGTGTATATCCGAAACAGGAAACCGATGGAACATGAACGGTGATCCCGGCACATTCTTGTGGTCACAGCCTGGGAATTTACAAGTTCGCACCATTGTTCATTTTCTAATTTTTACGTCGTTGTCAATCGATTGAGTAAACACTATGGAACAGCTGATCGGAACGTGCGCACTATTGACGTTGACAGCAGCGCGGATTGATAGAAATGGAAAGAAAATAGTGCCGATTAAAACTGAGGTATGAATTTTGTCCCGGCGTGTTTTTTGTGTGGTAAATTAATCAAGCTTTGAAACGCAAATAATTTTTTCACGTAAAAACGCACAGTTTTGTGGCCCCGGAAACTAACCGGGAGTACTTTCTTGAAAAACTTCCAGCGGCCAGAACTCTGACCAGGGAGGTGACTACAGACTGGGTCAGTGTGTATGCACTATAGTGCTGGTAAGGATTGCATACAACTTCATGTCTTAAATGGGCGAACTAACCCTTTAACCAAATCTCAAGAGAGCGCAGCTGACATGCCCAAAAGTACAATTTTAAGTTCGGAAGTGACAAGCCTCCTTTGTCAGATCTTCTCTGCAATGTTGAGAGTTTAATTATTGGTCATTTCTTTTCATCTTGTTCCAAATTAATTTTGCAATCAAGGAATCCATTTCTTTAAAAAAGGTTCTACGGGGAGAAAAAGGGAGAACAGAAATAAAAGTTGAGGGAGGATATTCATTTTAATGAATGCGATTCTGGCTTGCAGTGAGGCTAAAATAATGTCCCATCTCTGTAAATCTTGTCTGATAGTAGTAAATAAAGAACTATAATTTTCCTTAGAGTCTGTTACGATGCAGCAGACACAAGGGGATCCATTCGCAGCATTTATTAGAGTAGTCAAACAGGCAGGGGTCAACAACAGCAAACAGGGCAACGGAGATAAGGCAGAGACAAACCAGATACAAGCAAGGGGTCGAGGCAGGCAGAGAGAATCAGAGTCCAGTGAAACAGTCCAGGGTCAGGGCAGGCAGAGAAGGATCAGCAACGATAAACAATCCACAGGTCAAACACAGGAATCAAAACTCGGGAGGATAATGATCAGAAATGCAGTGTAACACTTAAACAAGACTTCGCGGTGAGTGAATGAATGAACATGGTATAAATAGACAGACTAACAGGATGATGACACAGGTGAATGGAATCAGTGAATGAGGTACAGGTGAATGTGATCAGTGATGGTGAGTCCGGGCAGTGAGTTGTGGGAAATGTAGTTTGTGAGTCATAATAGTCTTATCTGGAGTGCCCTCTGGTGGCTCTCAAGGGCACTCCAGCTGGTGACCGTTACATAGCCCCCCCTTTAAGGAGCGGATTCCAGACGCTCCTCAAATTGTCCAGGAGGGAGGTGGATCGGAGGCGGACCTGGGGGCGGGATGGAGGGCCAGGCCCGTGGAGCAGAAGAGGACCTGGAGACTGTGGTGGAGCAGGCTGTGCAGGCGGCCAGGGCGGAGCAGGTGACCCATCGGGGGGCCAGGGCGGAGAAGACCCCTCGGGTCTATTTGTGGAACCCAGGGCAGAGAAGACCCCTCGGGCGGCCGGGGCGGTGAAGACCTCTCGGGCGGCCGGGGCGGTGAAGACCCCTCGGGCGGCCAGGGCGGTGAAGACCCCTCGGGCGGCCAGGGCGGTGAGGACCCCTCGGGCGGCCAGGGCGGTGAGGACCCCTCGGGCGGCCAGGGCGGTGAGGACCCCTCGGGCGGCCAGGGCGGTGAGGACCCCTCGGGCGGCCAGGGCGGTGAGGACCCCTCGGGCGGCCAGGGCGGTGAGGACCCCTCGGGCGGCCACGGCGGTGAGGACCCCTCGGGCGGCCACGGCGGTGAGGACCCCTCGGGCGGCCACGGCGGTGAGGACCCCTCGGGCGGCCACGGCGGTGAAGACCCTTCGGGCGGCCACGGCGGAGGAACAGGCACCGGCTCAGGAACAAACACCGGCTCAGGAACTGGAACAGGAACAGGAACAGACTCTGGCTCTGGCTCTGGCTCTGGAACAGGAACAGACTCTGGCTCTGGCTCTGGCTCAGGAACAGGAACAGACTTTGTGACGACGGCCATCTTGTCCGTAGACACTGGCTCGGAGGCGGCCATCTTGTCCGTAGACACTGGCTCGGAGGCGGCCATCTTGTCCGTAGACACTGGCTCAGAAACAAACACCGGCTCAGGAACTGGAACAGGAACAGACTCTGGCTCTGGCTCTGGCTCTGGAACAGGAACAGACTCTGGCTCTGGCTCTGGCTCAGGAACAGGAACAGACTTTGTGACGACGGCCATCTTGTCCGTAGACACTGGCTCGGAGGCGGCCATCTTGTCCGTAGACACTGGCTCGGAGGCGGCCATCTTGTCCGTAGACACTGGCTCAGAAAGAGGAAGAGGATCAAGCTCAGGATCAGGCTCAGCAGAAGGGACGTGAAGCGTCTCTGGTTCGGCAGAAGTGACGTGACGCGTCTCTGGCTCGGCAGAAGTGACGTGGGCAGTCTCTGGCTGTGCAGACGTGACGTGGGCAGTCTCTGGCTGTGCAGACGTGACGTGGGCAGTCTCTGGCTGTGCAGACGTGACGTGGGCAGTCTCTGGCTGTGCAGACGTGACGTGGGCAGTCTCTGGCTGTGCAGACGTGACGTGGGCAGTCTCTGGCTGTGCAGACGTGACGTGGGCAGTCTCTGGCTGTGCAGACGTGACGTGGGCAGTCTCTGGCTGTGCAGACGTGACGTGGGCAGTCTCTGGCTGTGCAGACGTGACGTGGGCAGTCTCTGGCTGTGCAGACGTGACGTGGGCAGTCTCTGGCTGTGCAGGCTCGACGTGGGCAGTCTCTGGCTGTGCAGGCTGGACGTGGGCAGTCTCTGGCTGTGCAGGCTGGACGTGGCTGACGTGAGGCTCTGGCTGGACGTGGCTGACGTGAGGCTCTGGCTGGACGTGGCTGACGTGAGGCTCTGGCTGGACGTGGCTGACGTGAGGCTCTGGCTGGACGTGGCTGACGTGAGGCTCTGGCTGGACGTGGCTGACGTGAGGCTCTGGCTGGACGTGGCTGACGTGAGGCTCTGGCTGGACGTGGCTGACGTGAGGCTCTGGCTGGACGTGGCTGACGTGAGGCTCTGGCTGGACGTGGCTGACGTGAGGCTCTGGCTGGACGTGGCTGACGTGAGGCTCTGGCTGGACGTGGCTGACGTGAGGCTCTGGCTGGACGTGGCTGACGTGAGGCTCTGGCTGGACGGTCTCTGGCTGGACGGTCTCTGGCTGGACGGTCTCTGGCTGGACGGTCTCTGGCTGGACGGTCTCTGGCTGGACGGTCTCTGGCTGGACGGTCTCTGGCTGGACGGTCTCTGGCTGGACGGTCTCTGGCTGGACGGTCTCTGGCTGGACGGTCTCTGGCTGGACGGTCTCTGGCTGGACGGTCTCTGGCTGGACGTGGAGATCAGATGATGACCTGGCGTACCGTGGGAGGAAGCTCTCCAGACATAGGGAGAGTGCCTCTCTCCAGTCCAGACCGGAGATATTGGGAAGCTCCCTCGGGTTGACCTCCTTTGCCCCCAACCGGTAACACAACTTAATTGCCTCGTCTCCGAGGGAGCAGGAAGCAGCGAGAGGAATAAACCCCCACATGAACTGTAACAGATCGGGGCTATCCAGAGCCAAGGCCGCGATCTGACCCGCAAATTCCCGGCTCATGCTGGGAAGATCAGGTGAGATCCGTGCTGCTGAATTCATCTTGGTCAATTCTTTCTCGGCTGCTGGATCTGAAGTGGCGAAGTCTTCTGTTACGATGCAGCAGACACAAGGGGATCCATTCACAGCATTTATTAGAGTAGTCAAACAGGCAGGGGTCAACAACAGCAAACAGGGCAACGGAGATAAGGCAGAGACAAACCAGATACAAGCAAGGGGTCGAGGCAGGCAGAGAGAATCAGAGTCCAGTGAAACAGTCCAGGGTCAGGGCAGGCAGAGAAGGATCAGCAACGATAAACAATCCACAGGTCAAACACAGGAATCAAAACTCGGGAGGATAATGATCAGAAATGCAGTGTAACCCTTAAACAAGACTTCGCGGTGAGTGAATGAATGAACATGGTATAAATAGACAGACTAACAGGATGATGACACAGGTGAATGGAATCAGTGAATGAGGTACAGGTGAATGTGATCAGTGATGGTGAGTCCGGGCAGTGAGTTGTGGGAAATGTAGTTTGTGAGTCATAATAGTCTTATCTGGAGTGCCCTCTGGTGGCTCTCAAGGGCACTCCAGCTGGTGACCGTTACAGAGATAGTCTGCAGTGATGGAAAAATCTGAATTCCCAGATATTTAAATGTCTTACTAATTGGGATCAAGGACGATTGGGATCAAGGACTAATGCAGTATTTGTCGACGCTGACAGGGGCATTAATACAGATTTTCCCCAATTCATTTTGTAACCACTTATGACGCTAAAGTCCTTAAATATTTTAAGACACTGAGGTAGAGAAGAGGAAACATTAGACATGTAGAGTAGGATATCATCCGTGCAAAGAGAGATAAAATTCTTGGAGTCACCAACAGTAATCGGGGAGATTTTGCCTGCGCTAACGGTTCTAATTAAATTGCAAATAACAAGGGCGATAAAGGGCAACTCTGTCTAGAACCTCTATTCAACGGGACTGCATCCGAACAGCACAACCCTGTTGACACCAGTGCAGCAGAGTTAACTTAGGGGGCTTTCACACTGGCAGTTTAGTCCGGAACGGGGCACGGTTTGCATGAAAAATCGCTAATGTGAACGCTGTCCATGGGACCCGGGTGCGCACTGGGGAACCGAACCCGAGACTACCTGGAGAAAGTGGTCTGAGTTCGGTTGCTCCCGAGCCGTGCCGCGGCTTGCGTGAATGTGCAAGCAACACGGACTCAGGTGCGCACTTGTTCAGGAAGTAAAGTAACCTGCGCATGCATTTTAGCTGATTGTGATGTATTTAGTTAAATAAAACACATGTAAGGGATGATAGTGTTGTTGATTTACCTTGGATACACTAAGCCTGCATTGTATTCGCGCATATCGCGTGGAATCAGCGCAACAAATTTTTAAATCCACTGTCTCCTCAAAAGAGTCCGTTTGCAAGCAGCAGAAAGACAGCTTATGTGACAAACAAACAGCAAACATGTATTGTTCACTCAGCTGCGCATTATTGCAAGCACAGAATTAATAAAAAAAACACAATAAATTGACCCACGTTCTGTTTTCTATCATGCGGCATGCACGTTTGCGATGATGTAAGATGCTCGCAAACGCACCAGGGTTCGATAGAATCAAGTTGAGTGTGAAACCAGACCAACGCTCCGGGGGGCGCCGGGAACAATCGCGCTCGGGCTCGGACCGCAGCAAACGAGCCCAGTGGAAAAGCCACCTTAGAGGGTCTGAATGAATAAAACAAGGGCCAAAGCCAAAACGGGTTAAGGCAGACCATAAATATGTCCACAGGCTTTCTCAGCATCTAGCGGGAGGATAGCACGTTGTTCGTTAATGGATGAGACGATAATGTTCAAAAGGCGTTGCATGTTATTCGTAGCAAAACGTTCCTTAAGAAATCCTGTCTGGTCATGGGAAGCTGGTGACTGTTCCCAAACGATGGGCTAGAACTTTAGCATTTAACTTGACATCCGTACCAATTAGTGAAATCAGCCTGTAGATATAGCAGCATAGGGGTTCTTTCCCTTTTTCCAGCAGCAGAGAAATACGAGCAGTAGGGATGCACCCATACGGATACCAGTACTTGGGTTTCAGTCCGATACTGTGCTCATGTACTCGTACTCGTACTTGTAAACGTACCCCGATACAATCACACCCGATACCATTTTAAGGGGGACGTTCACATATCGCGGCTAAAACACGTGGAAGGCAGAAAAGCTACGCAAGGCCCAGGCCAGTAGCACTCTGGACAGTGTGTTTGATGAGATAGCAGATGCGCAAGCATCAACATCACTGAGCAGTGCACCAGTGGAGGCTGCCATTCAGTATCGAGAGACCACAACTTCTCGGGAAGACAAACCACTGCAGTACTGGGGGGTTAACAAAGTGATTTCCCACTCTTGCCCAAATGTCTCGCAGATACCTCTCGGCACCATGCAGTAGTGTTGAAAGTGAAAGGCTGTTTAGAGTGTCACACATTGTAGATAATACAAGTCTCATTGCTGATAATTACAGAGAAGCTTATTTTCATCAAAAAGAAACAGGCTTAGTCTTTAGTACTGTACTACTACTAACATATGATAACATATAATTTCAGTAGTTCTGCTTGTTCAGTTTTTCTTCAGTTACATCTATGTGAAATGGGCAGCAGTGCCATGTTTGTTTAGGAAAAAAACAAGTTGAATGTTAAAATTTCAGCAACACCATCAGGTTGTATATGTACTTTGTTACAGTAAGAAAGTGAAAAACATATGATGAGAATAAAACATTGTTAGAAAAACTTTAATGGTATTATTAAGTACTCATTGGTACTTGGTATCGGCGAGTACCCAAATGTAAGTACTTGTACTTGGTCTGAAAAAAAAGTGGTATTGGTGCATCCCTAAAGAGCGGTGTTCTGGTCTCTATGGAAACAACCTGACTCTCTGTGGTCATTAAAAATCCCAGGATGTCTTTCGAAAGAGTAGGGGTGTAACCCCGGTGTCCTGGCCAAATTTGCCCTTAGTGGCCTCTGTCTATCATGGCCTCCTAATCACCCCTATATATATATATATATATATATATATATATATATATATACATATACTAATTGGCTTCATCACTCTGTCTCCTCTCCACCAGTAAGCTGGTGTGTGGTGGGCGTACTGGCGCACTATGGCTGCCGTCGCATCATCCAGGTGGATGCTGCACATTGGTGGTGGTTGAGGAGATTCCCCCCAGGCCCGTCGGAACAGGACAGGCAAACCAAGCAATTGCTTGGGGCCCCGAGCTGGACTGGGGCCCCAAGACAACGACTGTTTAAGAATAAAATGCAACGACAAACTGTGAGCGCCCCTTTGATAGTCAATGCAGTAAAGTGCAATGACACTGTTATCGGAATCCCCCTCAAGGGGGCCCCTCTCAGTAGTCGCTGACAGCAGCCAGCCAACTACGCGATCTCTGCTGCCGGCAAAATACAAACCTCCTCGGCAGTCATCATGAAGCGGAATTATGCTTCAGGAAGCCAGAAGAGAAAGGAAGAGGAGGATAAGAAAAATACCAGATGTAAAGTGATAAATTACACTGCATAAAAATAGCTCTACTTGTCTTGTACAAATGGTGTAATTTTGCAGCAGGTAACGTTAGGCTAGCAAAAATATGTTTATGTTAGCTACCTGCCTGACGGCAAATGCTGCTTGTAACGAACAGTTAGTGCACATTTTTTTTCGAACGGACGAATATGGTTAACGTTACATAATGTAATATGTTTTTTAACGGTTTAAGGAAGACGCAGATCCGTTTATCTTATTTAATGACATGACATTGCTATAGCTTTGTAATAGGTTTTGATGAAAGTGGCATAGCATGCTATACTAACTTTTCCACCGTGATAATCTATTTACCAATGGGGGTTAGGAAAACCACACAATAAATTCCGTGCATCAAACATTGGGATGTTTTTAAGCATTGGTAGTGAAAGCAGCATCCCTTTCCTTCTAATATCAAAATATCGAAATGCTAACATATCTTTAAGTTTTCGGTAACACTTTATAAGAACCATCATTAATAGATGGTAAATTGTTAGTTATTTAATATTTAGTTAATTGTCATTTAACTGTTAGCAAACAGTCTTTTTACTTAATAAATAATTTGTAACCTTACCCATCTATAAACATTATTTAACCTGAAAAAGGCAGAGGAACATAATTTTTTCATAGCTTATGTCACTGTAATTTTTTTTTTAGGCACAGTATATGCAACAGCAGTATTTGCACTGTAAACCTTTTTTATTCATATAAATTGTGGGTGCACTTAAACTGTATGGGGGGGTCTCCATGTCTATTTTGCTTGGGGCCCCCAAATTCCTTCAAACGGCCCTGATTCCCCCCATCTATGTAAAGCGCTTTGAGTGTCTAGAAAAGTGCTATATAAATGTAATGAATTATTATTATTATTATTATCTATAGCAAAATGTATGGAGTCAAGGAGGAGCGGTCCAATCAGATCCCATTTCGCCAGATACAGCTCTTGGGGTAACCCATCCAGACCAGGGGCCTTACCCTTATTCACAACCTCTAAAGCCTCCTTCAATTCTTTTAATTCTATTGGAGAATCAAGAAAAGCACATTGCGGCTCGCTTAATTGAGGTAGATCTAAATTGAACAGAAAATCAATGACAGGATATTCATTCGCTCCCATCTCAGATCTGTATAGATGCTCATAAAAGTCCTTGAATATCCTGTTTACATCATCAGGAGCTGTGTGAAGAACATCTGCACAATCCTCAAGCCTTGACGCCATTAGTTTACCTGGTCGCTCTCCATTAAAATAGTAGTTTTGTTTGGTATGGTGTATCAAAAAATTCTACCCTTTTTATTAGAATTGCCTTATAGTAAGTTTTTAAATTCCCCAAGATTCTGCTTTTCTGTTGCTTAAAAGTTTTTTAAGATTCTTCTCTACACATTTAATCTGGGCCTCTAGACGGGTTAATTATTTTACTCTGGATTTATTTACATAGGAGGCAAAAGAAATACAATTTCCTTTTAAAGAAACACTTGGTTGTTTCCCATAGGATTTGTGGATTAGTAGATGAGCTCGAGTTTTCTTTGAGGAGATAATTTAGAACGTAACTGTTTCACAAAATTTTAATTACGCCACCTTTTGGAGCTTAGGGGAATTATCGGAGGAGATAGATTACAAATCACAGCGGAGTGATCTGAAATCAGTATGGGTAGAATATAAATATGGTTTACACCTTGGGTAAGGTATTTAGAAATCAGAATGCAATCTAACCTCGAAAAACCTTTGTGGCGTGCTGAGTAAAAACTATAATCTCTACAGTTCTTATTCTTCACTCTCCAGATATCGCATAAGTCGTTATCAACAATGAGCTTGTTCAATGACTGCGAAGCCTGATCGCCATGAAAAGAGACAAGGGATCTATCAATTAAGGGGTTACAAACTGCATTAGCATCCATTCCTACGACCAAGTTGTAGTCGACAAAGTTAAGGAGGAATTTGGTAAGAGATAGAAAAAAGTCTACATGATAATTATTAGGGGAGTATGCCTCACCGCCTGCCTCGAGCAAATTTTCTGGCAGCTCAACTGGGACGAGGTCGGCATCAAGATCAACGGCCGCTGGCTCAATCACCTGCGCTTTGCCGATGACATCGTGCTGATAGGCTGCTCGGCGGTCGATATACAGCAGCGGCTCGACCAGCTCAAAAAACCAAGTGGATGCGCAATGACCAGGTAGCCAACACTACCCTTCATGTCGGCCAGCACCAGATCCAGCAAGTCGATAGCTACATCTACGTGGGCCAGGAGATGACCACCGACCACAAGATTGGTCGAGAACTGGCACGACGATGCCGAGCCGCCTGGGTCAGCTTTGGCTCAATTGCAGAGACGGCCACCAACGACCCAATCGACCCGGACATCAGGGCCGCCCTATTCAACAGCACCGTCCTGCCGGCCATGCTCTACGGGACCGAGACCTGGGCAACGACGGCGGCTGACCGGCAAAAGCTGGCCGTGACTGAACGCGCAATCGAGCGCCGCATGATCGGGGTTAAACGGATCGACCGAGCAGCTGCGGGCCATGACCAGGGTGGCCGACGCGGTGGACCAGGCCAACAAGGCCAAGAAGCTCTGGGCCGGGCACCTGATGCGGCGGACGGACAAAAGATGGACACGCGAAGTCACCGTCTGGTTGCCGATCGACATCAAGCGGCCACGCGGGCGCCCTGCAACACGATGACGCGACTCGCTACGACAAGATCTGGGACACAATTGGTTAGGGCTCGCCCAGGACCGACAGACCTGGGCAGATCGTTGTGGTCTGCGCTGACCACCTTTGGCCGGCGAAGACAGACCGATTCTTGATTGATTCTTGATACTGAGAAGAGAACCATTTTTAAATTATTCCATGGACCTGAAGCATATGTAAACCGCCCGTTTTCGTCCCCACCCGTTTTCTCTATTAGAAACGGAAATTTTCTGTTCTGAGTAATAACTCCTCTTGAGGCACTATTATACGATGAGGAAGCTATCAATTTGAAATGTCTATTCTGAAAGCGGGTGACATCAGAAGCCTTGAGATGGGATTCTTGTATTAGGGCAATGTCAGCTCGTTTGCGAAGCAGATAATCTAGGCATTTGGATCTTTTTATGGGAGAGTTTAGACCATTGACATTCCACGTGTCCCTCATTCTGTCACAATATAATTAAACATGAGACAAAGGTAACCGAACGCATCGATAAGAACTTCACACCCATGAAATACATAAATAGTATAACAAAAACAGCAAACCCTGGTAGTTCTAACATTATAATTGTTAAAGACAACAAAAAATCCAAAAAACAAATTACTATCGGCAGCTTGCAGAGAGGAAGAACACACTCTCTTATCTGCCAGGAAAATAAATCTGCTCGAGGCCATGCACTCGGACTATGAGGGGCAACAGTTACTCAAACGTCAGCATCTCTCACCTGAGTGTCCATCACAGTGAAAATTAAACCTATATTCCTACTCAAAGTGCTATAATACAAAACAGAGAAGACCGAATTTACTCCTCAGTCCTCAGGCATCCCTGTAGGCGCAGTGGTATCCATCTCCGTAGTGACGCTCAGAGACAAGATGAAACGCTCCAGGTCTCCGAGGGTTTTGAAAAACAAATGCTCCTGGACGTTACGCACTTTGACCGATGCATAAAGCAGGAATGACTCGATGCCTAATAGTTGGAGGCGTTTCCTCCCTACAGCCATAGCTTTCCTTTTTGGGGATGTTCCCTTGCTGAAGTCAGGAAAGAACCGTAAATCACCCCCTTCGTAACTCAGAGGTGATGCGCTTCTGGCTCCCTGTGGGATTGGCTGTCGGTCATTGTAGCGAAGGAGTTTGAAAATTAAAGTGCGTGCTCTATTCCTGGATGGATCCTCGTTCGCGAAGAGGCGGTGTGCCCGGTTGATCTCGATCTGTAGAGCTGGAATCCACTTGAGAATATGGGTCTGCAAGAACTGAATTGCATTCCTTCCGTCAGCTCCTTCCCGTAGGCCCACCAAAATTAATTTGTCTCGATTAATCTTCATAAAGAAATAGTTTCTCCAGGAGCTCCTCTAGGTAGGACTTGCTAGCAATCGAGTCCCTTTTAATATCCCGCACAATCTATTACCGAACGATTTGACATCCTTTGCCAGTGAGTCCAATCGTACTGTAATCGTCGATATTTCCTCGCCAACAACCGTCGACATGCTTAGCTTTATGGCGCTCAGTTGCTTATCAAGTTTTCGGCAATGGCGTCGTGAAGGCGCTCGTCATCTTTATACTTTTTCTTCGCCGGGGAGTGGATTAAATCTCGTTTGGATGCCATCTAGAGCATCACTAGAACAAGGGATTTACATGAAATGCGGCCATAAACTTATGGATAGATAAATCAGAAAAACAGACAACTGAGGTAGAGCGTTGATATTAAGCAGCCATCACCGTCCGCTGCGCATGCGCAACTAGGGTCACTATACTTGTCGTCTACTACAGTCGTAGTGAAGTATGCACTGAAGCCAATCACATGAAACACGGAGAGCATCAGTTTGATTCCCTCTCTGTTTAAGATTTGGCAGAATTCTCAGCTGAAGATTATCTCTTTCCCTGACTGCGTTTTTTTTTTTTTTAAGTTGTTTTTTGTATCATTTTCATGGTCCCCAGAATATTTTGTTGTATGAATATCTAAACATACAATATATCAAAATAAAGAACAGGGCCAATCCTTTTACACAAAAATTATTTTTAAACAATGCATTCTTTTTTTTAATGAACACTTGAATGTGGGTAAATTCAGAACAAAAAGCTGAGATAAAAGTTTTCATCTGGATGGGATTCAGAACGATGATCAAAACATAGACTGTGTACAGTGTGTAGAAAAGATTGTGTCCATCAACACCCCCCAAAGCTTCACAGTCCTATGTCTTCGTGGCTTTAATTTTTCATTCTGTAACATTAGGCAGTACTGATTTACACTATATTCCCAAAAGTATTGGGACACCACTCCAAATCATTGAATTCAGGTGTTCAGATCACGTTCATGGCCATAGTTGTATAAAACAAAGCCCCTAGGCATGCAGACACTTCTACAAACATGTGTGAAAGAATGGGTTGCTCTCAGGAGAGTGATCATCATGTCAAAATCTTGTTTATTATCTGTATCTGGATGTCTTCAGTCCATAACGTGTCTCACACCTTCCTCCTCCCTGACCACTAGGTTGTGCCATTGAGCTTCTGCCAGGAGCTCCTTTACCCAGAGTCCAGTGTGTGAAATCACACACGTTACTACAGTTCAGCTCACAAGTTTACATACACCTTGCAGAATATTTAAGATGTTAATAATATTAACAAAACAAGAGTGATCATAAAATTTACATGTTATATTTTTAGTGAATAAGCAGTTTCACAGATGCTGACATAGTCCACAAGTTACAAATAATAACTTAATTTACACAAATGAACCAGTTCAAAAAGCATGTATACAGTTGAATTAATATTGTGAGTTGTTACCTGATGATCAATGACTGTTTTTATGTTTTGTAATAGTTTTTCATATTTTGTCCTGAACAGTTAAAGCAACACCAAGTAACTTTTCTTCTGCGGTTGCCCTACTGGTTGGAAGCGGATTTGTCCAATACCGCTGTCGTAAATAATTTAGCCTACCGTAGCCTACTGTTGCACGCACGCTCAGGGCCGTTTGAAGGAATTTGGGGGCCCCAAGCAAAATAGACATGGAGGCCCCCCCCCATACAGTTTAAGTGCACCCACACTTTATATGAATAAAAAAGGTTTACAGTGCAAATACTGCTGTTGCATATACTGTGCATAAAAAAAAATTACAGTGACATAAGCTATGAAAAAATCATGTTCCTCTGCCTTTTTCAGGTTAAATAATGTTTATAGATGGGTAAGGTTACAAATGATTTATTAAGTAAAAAGACTGTTTGCTAACAGTTAAATGACAATTAACTAAATATTAAAGGGGTCATGACATGAGAAACCAAATTTGCCTTGATCTTTTGGTATGTACTATTAAAACTTCCTGCAAGTTTCATAGCTTAAGACGCCCTCCCCATTATAAACGAAGCATTTATTTAATCAACCTCTAAATACAGCTCGTTCTGGATCCATGGTAACGTACCAGTCGTTTGCATATGACCGCCTCCAGCGCAGGACAACTACGCCTCATTTCGCATAATCGCATGCGTTGACGTGCAGCGAGTGGGTCTGTTTACAAGATACAACATGTTTGAATACGCTGCCGAACGATCCAGACGTCAGGGAAAGCAGTCGGATGCAGTTTATTTGCAGCATGCAGCCCGCCAAAGCCTTATTTGAACGGTGAGTGAGATGAGTGTGACAGGGCATGTTACTGACAGAACGAGCAGAGAGAGAGAGAGAGAGAGCCACGGCCGCGAGAGCAAAACTGTCTTTCTCTCTCTCTCTCCCTCCCTCCCTCACAAAATCAATTGAGAATTGACACGATGGTAAAAGATTGGAAGACCGAAGTTTCACGTGGTAGAGCATTGTGTAGTCTACATGTGATACAAAATGATTAACGTTAATAATTTGTGCATAAGCAGCACTGACGTTAGCCAATCATAACAGTATAGAGGTTAACACTGAAGTCTTAAAGGGGAAACACCCCAAAACAGACTGTTTGAATCAGATGTGAGAAACAGGGTGGGAAAATGTCATAAATCACTACATTTCAAAAGTTTTTTTGTACAATAAACTATAGTAATACTATAATTGCACCTAAGGGAACATAATAAAACAAAACAAAAAACCATGTCATGCCCCCTTTAAATAACTAACAATTTACCATCTATTAATGATGGTTATTATAAAGTGTTACCGAAAACTTAAAGATATGTTAGCATTTCGATATTTTGATATTAGAAGGGAAGGGATGCTGCTTTCAATACCAATGCTTAAAAACATCCCAAGCTAATGTTTGATGCACGGAATTTATTGTGTGGTTTTCCTAACCCCCATTGGTAAATAGATTATCACGGTGGAAAAGTTAGTATAGCATGCTATGCCACTTTCATCAAAACCTATTACAAAGCTATAGCAATGCCATGTCATTAAATAAGATAATTTGCCTGTCCTGTTCCGACGGGCCTGTGCACGCTCGTTGTTTATCCAGCACCGGCTTTGGAATGAACGATGTCCACAGACAAGGTAGAGTATGTTGCATGATTTCATGAAAGTATGATGTATTGCGACATCAGAAATGAAGAAAAACAAAATAATGACTATTGTAACTCTTGACGTAAAGGAAGTCAAATTTGTAGTTTTGTTATGTCTCATTAGAACGTCTCGGTTATGTATGTAACCCTCGTTCCCCGAGTGGGGAACGGAGATGTTCCGTTGGATGACGACGATTGGGGTTTCGCTTAGAAGCCTATCAACTTCGAGTTTTACAAAACGGGCCAATGGCAAGAAAATGCCATGGGTCTGCGGAATTTGCATAGCGTAACTCCGCCCCACCTCGTGGGTATAAAAGGAGGACGCCGACAAATGCAGGCTATGTTTCCTCGCTGAGGAGCCAAGACTGAACTCATACGTTACCCAGCGGTACAGCGGAAAGTGGCAGACAGACGGAACGTCTCCGTTCCCCATCGTTGTCACTCCGAGTTCCGTCGGATGACGACGATTGGGGTTACCAGTCTAATCACGCCACCTTCGAAGCTGTCTTCCAGTGCCCTGTGTAAATCTGAGATCCCTGTTGTGAGCTAGCACGGACGAAGGACTCCTATTTAGCACAGGAATACCAAGGTACACTGGGAAGCATATCTCATATCTCAGAGGAAATATGCAATTAATGCCAGCCCAGAGGGGGGGGACTTAGAGAATACACATATGACCCGGAGGGATGCATATGGAGAACACTGGGGTGTCCAGCCGCAGGTGGAATATTTCAACCCCAGGGGTGGCAAGGTGGCTTGCCAAGGGCAAGACACATGCTCAGAGAGGCTTACAGTGGAAATACACATGTGGGGGTCGCTAAGGAGGGACCATGCACACGGAAGGCACCTAGCCAATGCGCAGGCAATAGACACTGGCGTCGACGTCAGCAGTGCTGGAGGAACTCAGGGCTTACGGGGAAGCTCACCTGAGGAAATATCGCAGCTGTGACCGGAAGGTGGCAGCTGTGACGAGTCATCACTTCCAGACGACTCCGGCCCGCCTTGTGATGCTGCGATAGACATCGCATCATCCTCTGTAGCGCCGAAAGAAACACGCGGGGCATCCGAGGATGGACCCGCGTGAATCCCCTGCACGCTAGCGGGCACCGTCACTGAATAGGGGGGTGTGGCGCACGGACGCATAGTCGGCGCTTTCTGCCACACCGTAAACCTCAGGTCACCCTGGCCACCAGCCGAAGTAGTGCCTCTCGTGGAGACATTAGATCGGGGTGTGGATGAGGGGACTCTCGCTCGAGAGAGCTCATTGAGTCATCACTCGACGCGATGGTCATGTTCCCGCAGAGAGAACATGAGTCATCCACGAGCGCTGCTCTAGCGTGATCAATGCCCAAACACACTAGACAGCGCTCGTACCCATCAGAGGCTGACACAAATCTACCGCAACCAGAAGTGCACGGGCGAGACATCTTTAAAAAGACGTGCCACGTACAAGCTCTTTTAGTGAGAGAAAAGTCAGTGTTGAAGCGCCCAGGGAGAAACACACTCTCTGGCAAACCACTGCACAGATCAGCTGGAAGCGTGCACTCGCTGGAGAAACGCCGTCACACCAACACTGAAGAGTCTCGTCTCGTCTGCAAGCTGACAGTCAGGAATGGCTTTAGGAGTGAAGAAATAACTTGGCTCCGAAGTGAAAACATAGCCTGCATTTGCCGGCGTCCTCCTTTTATACCCACGAGGTGGGGCGGAGTTACGCTATGCAAATTCCGCAGACCCATGGCATTTTCTTGCCATTGCCTCGTTTTGTAAGACTCGAAGTTGATAGGCTTCTAAGCGAAACCCCAATCGTCGTCATCCGACGGAACTCGGAGTGACAACGATGGGGAACTACAGAAACGCTACCCGATCTGGCAATCTTACATAGCGTGGTTATAGCAGATAAAGGACCGCAAAGTGGAGGCATAAGTGCCTTTCACCCTGTTACGACTTGATGAACCACTGAAACGATTTTGGAAACATTATTTTAAGGTAAAAAATCTTACTTAGTGTTGCTTTAAAGTGAGCACAGTTCTTCAGAAATGTCCTCCAGTTTCCTCACATTCTCAGATTTTTTAGCATCTTCTGCATATTTAAACCCTTTTCAGCAGTGACTGCTTGATTTTCAGATCCATCTCACACTGAGGACAATTGAGGGACTCATAGACAATTATTAGGAGAAAACATTCTCAAGATGGCAACACGATGCATTAAGAGCTGTGGGTTATCGCATATTCTGCAAGGGAGTATGCAAACTTATGACAAGAATTGTATATAATAAGTGAAAAACATTATGTCTTAAAAGAGTAGGCAAAAGCGACGCACCTGACGCTGGTGGCTCACATGATAATGACAACATGGTGAATATAGTACGTCCAGATTTCATTCATACTACATACATTCATATAGAACAACTTTTTTAGTGCTCACAAAGTAATTACTTGTTCAAAATAAGTACCTAGTCAAGAGAGTTTACGATTTCGGATGCAACCATTGTATTCCAATCCAGTTTCAGTGCGTAGCTACTCATGTTTTTTTAGAAATATTCATCACCATGGTGACTTGAGATATTGACTAATCTGAGTAATAAATTGCAAACCAAAACTTGACTAACCAGCTGTGAGCAAAGTAACATACACTGCCATTTCAACCCGATCTCACTAAATGCGTCATGTTTCTGAAAGTAGTCTTTTATGCTCAATCAAAAAAAACTAAAAAACAGTCAAAACAGTCATATTTGGAAAAGTTATTACCATTTAAAATTACTGTTTTATATGTGAATATATAGTAAGGTGTAATTTATTCCTGTGATCAAAGATGAATTTTCAGTCTTCAGTGTCACATGATCCTTCAGAAATCATTCTAATATGATGATTTGCAGATTAAGAAACTTTTATGATTATCATCAATGTTGAAAACAGTTGTGCTCCTTAATATTTTTATGGAAATCAGGACACTTTTTTTTTCAGGCTTCTTTGATGAACAAAGTTCAAAAGAACAGCAATTGAAATAGAGATATTTTGTAACATTATAAATGTTTACTGTCTTTTAGTAAAAACTTTTGAATGGTGTTGTTTATCTGATGGAATCAAGTCACTCCCCTTCTGTCTCTTGCTCCACATTAAAACAGCATTCTAGAGACAAAACCACCCGGCTTTTGCTGCTAATTATTTTTTATATTTATTTTATATGAATTATATATATTATATGTTTAATAAATTATACTTCAACAGTCATATTTTGATAATTCATATTTAATTCTTCATTAAAATGAATATAAATACATATAAAGGCAAGCTTTGTGATACTAAATCAATTAAATTCAGTTGATCCACTTGGATTAATAAAGTCAGGTCAGGTTAATATTACTACAAGTTCTCACATGTACCAAAATAATATTGTGAGTTTTGGTCACACCTCCCTTATAAATAGGTAATTCACCACTGGCAAAATGGGCTTTCAAAAAAACCTCTCTGCCTATACAATAGAAAGAAGAAAAGAAATTGCCACTCCCACCAGTCTGTTATGGATACGCTTTGAAAAGCTTAGTTTCTCCCATCACTAGATCGGGGGAGTGAGGTTTACTTACACGACTCTTACAAGCTGGCCTCCGTTACACATAGTAAAGTTAAGTCACCTTTATTTATATATTATTTATATACATATTTATATATTTATATAGTGCTTATACAATACAGATTGTTTCAAAGCAGCTTCACAGTGAAGACAGGACAAAGATGCATTTCGGCTGTTGTTTAGCTGAACTCAGTTCAGTGTTGTCTTAAATTAAGTTTTTTTTATTCTCTATGAAGATTAATCCAGACAAATTAACCTAAGGTTGGTGGGCCTACGGGAAGGAGCTGAAGGAAGGAATGCAATTCAGTTCCCACAAACCCAAATGGATTCCAGCTCTACATGGGAAGACGATCGAGATCAAACGCCTCTACGCAAACGAGGATCCATCAGGAATAGAGCGCGCACTTGGATTTTCAAACTCCTTCGCTACAATTACCTTTTTTTACAGTACATCACCACAGTGATCATTAGTAATCATCTTTGCAATTACATATTCAGCCACTAGTCACCATCAGTGGAATAGAACCAAATTGATTGAGTCCATTGATTATCTGGCCCAAATCAGGCTTGTGACCATGGGCCATTTAAATGCACTTTCCCACATAGGAAATTTTATCTGGCCCAGCTCTGTTCCACAAAAGCCCTTTTCCCTCGGCCCACATACCGCAAAGAATGACGGCCATGTAGTGGCCCAGATCTGGATTTCAGACTAGGAGCACAAACGTGCAATAACTGGCCTGAGTTTCAGCCAATTGATAACCTGTAACTGGCCCTGCACTGGGCCTGAATAGGTTTTAGTATTGGTACAGATTACATTTACATTTACGCATTTGGCAGATGCTTTTATCCAAAGCAACTTACATTGCGTTCCAAGCGCCAAGGCTGTTTGAGCTACAGGAAAGCTACATACATACATACAGATTATTGGAGCATTTGGATTACAGCACAATAATGTAATACTTTTATGATCCTTTTATTGTGTTTGTTGTGTATTTTCTTGTATTTTGTGGCCACTACAGGGCCGTCATTCTTTGCGGTATGTGGGCCGAGAGAAATGGGGTGTTGTGTGGACCGGAACTGGGCCAGATAAAATGTACTATGTGGGTATGGGTTTTATATAGGTAAAGCTAAATTGAAAAAGCTTCAGGTGGCATTTAATGATGCATTAAGAATTTTGCTTAAGCTCCCAAGGTGGACAAGTGCAAGCCAAATGTTCATATTTAGTGGTTTGGTGAAGAAACCTTTAATGCATGCGGTGTTAAGGAATTATATGTATAATTTCATGTGTCGATGAGGTGATTCAAGAAATACAAACATAATGGTCTAAAATGATCCTACATTAAGTGATACAAGGTATTCTTCCTGGTTCTGGAAGCACTGGAATTCAAGTTTGTGTTTTAAATAATGTTTTCTCTATTTAATAAATGTATGTTGTATGTTATTTTTTCCCTTTTATGAACCTAAGGGTCTGAAATAAAGAATGAATCACATATGAGATGACTCACCAGCTCACACAGATATCTTTCAGTTTAAAACAAACTAAAAAAGACACGCACACAAACACAAACACACACACGGCTCTGACAGATATTCCAGGACTGAAAGAAAAGGGTTTACAGGATCTCCTAGAGGCCACACCTTTAATGCGTCATTGTTTCTGGCTGGTTAAAAGCAGAGAGTCGAGTATAAAGAATGTACAGAAGACACTGGTAAGAGGCACTTCTTTCAGCCTACAACCTACAATGAACCAAACAGACAGCAAACGCATTTTGGTAAGTGTTAGATCTGTTTCATGTGCAAACTAAACATTAACTGTGAAAAAGTCGTTGGTTGGTTTAAACTGTATGATAAAGTAAACATTCCCAAGCATGTAAAATATAATATGTTCACTGAATGACTAAAAGCGATTTTGTTCGTTTTCTACATTCTTCAAAAATAGTTTTTGGTTTCCATTTTCTTGTCTTGAACTGTTTCTAATCCCAGATTCAGACATATGTAATTTGAGAGTTATGTATTGAAACAGTATTCTGATAACTCTAGGCAATATTTGTGGGTGCACTCAGTACTCTATGTGTTGAAACATGCCCAGAGGATCATTTCCAACTTCAAGATTTGCAGTGTTGCCTTAACTGCCCAGAAGGTGAGCTCCACTGACTAAATAATAATACATCTGAAAAATAATACATCCGAATATATTGCGGTGACCACTGTTAATCACTAAATAATCATACAATGCAAATCTACAGGTTTGTATGTTGCCAAGAACTGCTCCGAAGGACCCGGAGTCCACATTGGTGTGACTTGTAATAAATGCCGCAGCTGTGAAGGTATGTAAAAACTGTTTCCCCCCTGTTTACATGACAGAGTTTATAGACTAGATGCCTTTGCAGAGACTGGGCTGTTCATTTCAGTTCTGCTCTGAGAATACAATCCTTTTTCTCGACCTACAGAAATTGGACAGATAACGGTTTCCAACTGTACGCAGTTCGCAGACACACAGTGTGCCATGGGTGAGAATACTTCATTTCTTACATTTTTTGTATATTTCAGCAGCTTCAATAATTTATGTTTTTGTAATATCTTTTTAACATCTACATTGTTTTTTTTAGTACATATTGGTACGCAAATTTATGGAGCCCCTAAAGGGACATGGTGGAGGAAACATGAGATTTAAACAATTTAAACAAGTTTAAACAAGAACTTTTGCGTTTACTAGCAAAAACGTTTGCATTCAGTCGCAAAAGCACTTAAATATACACTCACCTAAAGGATTATTAGGAACACCATACTAATACTGTGTTTGACCCCCTTTCGCCTTCAGAACTGCCTTAATTCTACGTGGCATTGATTCAACAAGGTGCTGAAAGCATTCTTTAGAAATGTTGGCCCATATTGATAGGATAGCATCTTGCAGTTGATGGAGATTTGTGGGATGCACATCCAGGGCACGAAGCTCCCGTTCCACCACATCCCAAAGATGCTCTATTGGGTTGAGATCTGGTGACTGTGGGGGCCATTTTAGTACAGTGAACTCATTGTCATGTTCAAGAAACAAATTTGAAATGATTCGAGCTTTGTGACATGGTGCATTATCCTGCTGGAAGTAGCCATCAGAGGATGGGTACATGGTGGCCATAAAGGGATGGACATGGTCAGAAACAATGCTCAGGTAGGCCGTGGCATTTAATCAATGCCCAATTGGCACCAAGGGGCCCAAAGTGTGCCAAGAAAACATCCCCCACACCATTACACCACCACCACCAGCCTGCACAGTGGTAACAAGGCATGATGGATCCATGTTCTCATTCTGTTTACGCCAAATTCTGACTCTACCATCTGAATGTCTCAACAGAAATCGAGACTCATCAGACCAGGCAACATTTTTCCAGTCTTCAACTGTCCAATTTTGGTGAGCTCTTGCAAATTGTAGCCTCTTTTTCCTATTTGTAGTGGAGATGATTGGTACCCGGTGGGGTCTTCTGCTGTTGTAGCCCATCCGCCTCAAGGTTGTGCGTGTTGTGGCTTCACAAATGCTTTGCTGCATACCTCGGTTGTAACGAGTGGTTATTTCAATCAAAGTTGCTCTTCTATCAGCTTGAATTAGTCAGCCCATTCTCCTCTGACCTCTAGCATCAACAAGGCATTTTCGCCCACAGGACTGCCGCATACTGGATGTTTTTCCCTTTTCACACCATTCTTTGTAAACCCTAGAAATGGTTGTGCGTGAAAATCCCAGTAACTGAGCAGATTGTGAAATACTCAGACCGGCCCGTCTGGCACCAACAACCATGCCATGCTCAAAATTGCTTAAATCACCTTTCTTTCCCATTCTGACATTCAGTTTGGAGTTCAGGAGATTGTCTTGACCAGGACCACACCCCTAAATGCATTGAAGCAACTGCCATGTGATTGGTTGATTAGATAATTGCATTAATGAGAAATTGAACAGGTGTTCCTAATAATCTTTTAGATGAGTGTAGATTTTCCTCCCACTTGAATCATAACCTCTCCATCACTAGTTTTAAGCAAAACTTTTACAAGAGGACGAAAAAAAATTTCTCGGGGGACCAAAAGTATTAATATAATTTGTAATTGTAAATCCTTGTATATGCTGCTTTTGTTATACGTTCAAAATTTCCTGCCTTTGTATCTGACATTGTTTTTTTCCTTTTCATATACTTTCCCTTTTACCTGCTGCTTGTCATTTATTTTAGTTTATCTTTTATTTCTCTTAGTTCCTACTGCAGACCCCTCTGTTCCTACACATCCAACACGGTTAGAAGGTGAGCCATATTTCATATAATCCTTCATCAGATATAGTTTTTTCTTCCTTGCCACAGTTGCCCGTGGCTAAGAGAACTAAAGATAAAAGTAATATTGCATTATTTTATATTGCTTAGGGGTGGGCAATATGAGCTGATATGGATCATGTTAATCATGGCAGTGATAAACATCATCTAATAGGCCTGAATCTGGCTGAAATAGGTTTGTCACTAGAACAAAATGTTATGAATTGTTCCTCACTATCACTGCAAATGAATTGACTTGACTATTGGTCATATTTTATTAATTAGTTAGAATATAAAATCTGTCTTGTAAAAAATACAAGATAATAGGCTTTGATCCTGCATAAATTCCTCAGGGTCATGCTGATAGTACTCCCCTTGTTAGCGTCATTATTTAGAGTACTTGCTACTCAAAGCTCGTATGTTGTCACCCTTCACCACCCTGGCTCAGGTAGAGAAACAGATTAGTTAGAGAAACAGATTAGTTAGGTGCATCTGGAAAGACGGCTGGAACTGCATTCCTTGTCAGTAACCTGTGACCGTTTCGATTACGGGGTTCTTCAAAGTCATCTGGTCTACTTTAACTTTAACTTTGGTAGAGTCTCTGCCGGTGTCTCGTTGTCCAAGCCAGCAGCAAGAAGCCAAAGTTGGTTCCTTTCTGGATCTTTCAATGGAAATTTGTGGAAACTTCTTGGTGAACATCTATTTGGTTTATTATTACAATTTTGAAATGCACACCGAATCACCATGTTGCCAATATCCTTCGTTTACCATGTCTACTACTAGCTAGCTAGACGTCCCGACTGTCGCGGGCTTCTGTTCTGTGTTTACTTTTCGGCGCAGTACTACTAACCGGAGCAAAGTAAAATTCTGCCGCTGCTGAGAAATTAGTTCCTGGAAATGTAATGGAATCATTGAGATGCAAGACTAGTTAGATTTCTAACATTATTCTCTCAACAGACATTTACATTGATAGTCTGCTGTTATAATTTATTTGCTTTTGGTGTACTGTGGTAAAACTGTTGTTAATGGCAGGCTAGCAGATACCGTTGACTCGCGCTAGCCTAGCACCGGTGAACTGGAACAATTGGATGAATTTTTTTTTAAACTGTCTCCACTGATAAATAACACTAAGGCTAACTTGGAAATGAGGTCCGATGTCCAAAATCCTGAACCACCCCTTTAACAGGGCCCCTGAAGGCAGCTCTCCAACAAGTGGATGCTTATCATTGCAAAAGGATTAAGTATCCCGTTGCAGGAGCCTCCCTGTTTCTAGCCCAGAGCCTGGTTCCCTTAAAGGGATAGTTCACCCCAAAAATGAAAATTCTGTCAGTAATTACTCTCCCTCATGTTGTTCCAACCCCGTAAGACTTTCGTTAATCTTCGGAACACGAATTACGATATTTGTGATTAAATCTGAGAGCTGGATCACTCCTCCATAGGCTTCTAAGGGACTGAAACTTGTTCCCCCGAAAAGTTATTAAAGACATCGTTAAAATAGTCCAAGTGACTACAGTGGCTCAATCTTAAGTTTATCAAGCGACGAGAATACTTTGTGCGCAAAAAAAACAAAAATATCGACTTAATTCAACTATTAATTCCTCGAGATAGTTCTCGTAGTAAAACTGTGTATCGCTTCTGTGGTGGACGTCACACGCATCAAACACATGACCAGCGTCGGCCAATAGTGAGCCTGCGTGTGACGTAGCCCTACGCTATCACACTACGTTAACGGACGAGGCCCAGAGAGAAGGAAATGAATAGTTGAAATAAAGTCGTTATTTTTGTTAGTTTTTGCGCACAAAAAGTATTCTTGTCGCTTAATAAACTGAAGATTGAGCCACTGTAGTCACTTGGACTATTTTAACGATGTCTTTAATAACTTTTCGAGGGGAACAAGTTTCAGTCCCTTAGAAGCCTATGGAGGAGTGATCCAGCTCTCAGATTTAATCAAAAATATCTTAATTCGTGTTCCGAAGATGATCGAAAGTCTTACGGGGTTGGAACAACATGAGGGTGAGTAATTACTGCCAATTTTCATTTTTGAATGAACTAACCCTTTAAAGGAACCTCTTCCATGGAAGTTGTTGGTTCCAAGCCTTTGAGCAGCCTTGGTAGGCCTTCACTGTATCGGACGCCTCTTTGGGGCTTTTTCTGGGAAAACCTTTTTCTACTTTTTAACTATTTGGTCAGTTACATTTATGTGAAATGGGCAGCAGTGCCATGTTTGTTTAGGGAAACACCAAGTTGAATGTTAAAATGTCAGCAACAGCATCAAGTTATATATTTACTTTGTTACAGAAAGAAGTGAAAAACATCTAATGAAAATAAAACATTGTTTGAAAAACTGTAATGGTATTATTAAGTACTTATTAGTACTTGGTATCGGCGAGTACTCAAATGTAAGTACTTGTACTTGTACTGAAAAAAAGTGGTAGCCCATTGGTGCATCCCTAGTCGTAACCTAGACATTTTCATTGCTAGTCCCTTTGCAAGATGCTATTTGGCTATTTATATCTAAAAAGAATAAAAAAAGAAAAAAAAGAGAAAGAGAAAAGAAAACAAAGAACAACAATAATAATAATCCAACCAACTCTACGAAATACATTTAAACAACACGTTATACAATGGAAAAGTATAGTAGTTTTCGCAAATCCGTGTGAACTGGGATCGTTTTGCCAATGTTGTCGTCTGTATGTGAAACTTTTAAACAACACAAAGGAAAAACATTTAGGCCTGTGTTTTGTACACTGTTGTCATGTAAATGTACCCTCAATAAACCCCTCAATATGAATATATGCTAATTGTTTTGCCCCATTTTCCCCCTAGGACAACTGCCACAGATAACCTTGTGAGTTTATCTTCTTTTTTTAACGTCTTTGCTTTGTGAAAACTGAACTTATGGTAAAAGCTTCATTTATAATAAAATATTGAACCAATCCTCAGGTATGGTTGCTCATATGTGGTAGTTGCTGTCTTCTTGCTGGCTGTGATCGTGGCAATCTGCTTTATCAGAATCAGTAAATCTGGTAAATCTGATGAAAGCTCTGCAGGTAAACAAACAATCTGCTCTTTATCTTTTACCATTCTGTGTACTGACACAAACACTAATGAAATCTTGACCGGATGTGTGTTGATTGTATTTTTCAGGAGAACCATTCAATATGAAAGACACAGAGACAGTCTAAAGAAAATCTCAACTCAGAAAAAGGCTGACATCGTGTGAATTATCAAGGATTCAATGAAATTAGAAATATTGCAATACAAAAAGTTCTATATTGTTGGTCATAAAGTGCAGGCTAGTTCAGATTTGTTTTATTTGAAAGTCTTTTTTTTGTCCTGTGACAGGAGATCATACTGTGATTTGAGTTTACTCTATAGAGCCACTGAGGGCTGTAGTTAAGAAGATGCTGTGAATGTGTAGGTATGTGCACATCTGTTTACTTAGAAATGTGTCAGATATATCTACTTTATTTTATAATGATGCTGTGTATCATTTTTATTTTATTATTTTTTTTTTTTTTGTAAAAAAAAAAAAAGCATCTCTAAATGTATTAAGTGTCTTTTTTGTATCAGATATTTGTAATTTGACAGAATTTTTTTTGTCCAAATAAATATAGCATTTATTGTTTCCTCAGTGGAATCGGCACACTTTGTATTGGGCGTCTTTAACTACTATGTACTTACATTAAAAAAATAAAATGAAAGAAAAATTGTTTGGTACAACTTATTATTTTTATGTTGTATTGCAAAACACTTGTGCTGCTATTGAGGTTTGATACGGGTGGGTTAGGACAGGTTTGGGTTGGTTTAAAGGTTGTATCAGTGATTTCAGGCCCAAAAATAAATGATCACATTCATCTAATCTTTCCTAACGATCCGCTTATTTTTGGGCCTGAAATCACTGATACAACCTTTAATGGTGGGTTCAGGAGTAAGAAGGTTCAACAGTTTCATTATAGATGGAATTACAAATTACATGGAGGCATTTTTAAATAAAGTATTTTTTTTAACTACAATATAAAACATGTATGTAAACAATGTAAACACTTATACCTATGTTGCAATCAGTTTTTTTCGGCACATGAAAATTAACAATGCAAAAGGAACTGTAATTTTGGACTATTGTTTCTTATGAATTAATGAAGTGTAGACTGGCAAGACAAATATAAAGTTAACTTTTTTTTCTTTTACAAAGTCAGTTGTAGTCATTTGTCTGTATTTGTGTTGTGGAGGATAAAAGACTGTAGTAAACTGTGCTGTAGGGATCCTTAAATGCACATTACAGTTTGACTGTAAAAAACAGTAACTCTGTGTGTAACATAATATACTGGTAGGTTTATGTAGGACTCAGATATGGGTGGTTTATTGCAGTGGTTTTCAGCCTGGTCCTGGTCCCTCACAGCACTGCACATTTTGTATGTCTCTCTAGGGTTCTCAAGTTTTATCAAAAGCCTGGAGTGAGATCACATGTGGTTAGGGGAGGAGCCTAATGGAGCCCCGCCCCTGCCCATCCCTGCCCATCCCCGCCCCCCAATTTGACCCATTGTTCATAATTAACCAGCACAAATTTAAATTATAACAATTGATAAATCTGATAAATGACAGCAATTCATCACATCAGATATACTCTTTAACGTTATATTTAAAAATTACAAATTACAAATATACAAAAATTAAAAAAATACAAATGCAATGGCAATGATTAATGTATGTTTTGACAGGATATAAAATATTACCCAGAGCACTCTGCTTTAATACATGTAGCCTTAAGGTGATGATACACAGGGCAACTTTTTGAGCAATGTTGGTGGGCAATGTTGCCGTCAATGGACAACCCAGCCCGTTCTCATCCCAAGGCGTCATACAGGTGACGCTTTTGACATTTCGTCTAAATCCGACGCACATGGCACCCTTTAGCGTCAATATGAGACGCAGATCCCAAGGCGTCATAACCCTAACCCTACCCCAGACCTAAACCTACCCATAACAGTGCGTATTATATTGACGCTAAAGGGTGCCATGTGCGTCGGATTTAGACGAAATGTCAAAAGCGTCACCTATATGATGCCCTAGGATGAGAATGCGTTGGACAACCAGATGAGACACAGGGCCCACGACCTATCTAAATTATCCAGAAAGAAATGTATTGCCCATTTTCAGTGAGAAAGTGGCCAAGCAACAATCGCTCGGCAAGATTGCCCAGCAACATTGTTCAAAAAGTTGCCCTTTGTATCATCACCTTAAATGTAACTAGAAAGACTATTGATACAGTATAATATATAATTTAAAATAAAATGAAGAAATACATCTTCATTCCTTCCCATAACATTACCCACTAACATTTCCCTTAGTTTCAGATAACGTAAGCTAGCCAAACTGAGCCAAAGCTTCTGGCCTGGTTGCAAAGTAGTTGTAGAGTTTTTGACTGCATCAATAATAATATACGATGGGCTATATATTAAATGTTCTAGCCTAAAAATGTTAGACGAGCTTTCTTCCAACTTACCTTCTCCATCACGGCGTGTGTTCGCGCGATTGTTGTTGGTTACTCCGCTTCGCGTCGTGACCGCATTACCACCTCGGGTGTGCATTATTTTTCGAATAATTCAACGGCCTGAAGTAAATTATTCCGCTTATACTACAGTTACCACACCTCCAAACATTGTTCAGATTATGCATTTCAAGACGTTTGTCAAGTTTTTGTCATTAAAACGCTCTTGCATGCAGGACTAATTTCCTGCGCATCTAATCCCATGCCTCCGTTGCTAATTCCAAAACGTAATTTTAGAGTTATTAACGGAGGTTTGAGCCTCTGATAGCAGACTAATGCAGTTATTAGTGTAGTGTAGGGTAGAGACAGACAGAAAAGCATGTGCGTCAATATTATTTTATTTATTTATTAATTAAGTAAGGAATAATTTACTTATAATTCATTCGTTAATTCGTTACTCTGTTTATTAAAATTAAACTGCACCTTTCCATTGATGGTGAAGTCAGACATCGAAAATGGCAGATCAAGCGCATTGGGCTGCATGTTAGCAGAAGGGTTTTTTTCCTAGTGATCCTTGGCTTGATTTTTGTTTGTACTTTTGTTTCCTGAGAGGATCAAGCTCCATGTCTTTCTTTCTTTAGCGGAAGGTGCCCAGTAGCTTCTCAGGCTTGTTTCACACTTGTGGCCTGTGACAGACATGATCTGTCTGCTCTCCAGCCCTGCCTCTGACAGCATTTGAATTGCAGTGCTTCTTAATGAATGGTTGGTGTATCTTTGGGATAAGTGCCCCACTGCCCCACTGATACGCGGAAGCATGTTTCCAAGATAGTTTACACCCATCGGTTCATGGGAATACCAGCAATCTCTCCCGTCAAGCTCCTCCTGTGGGACTTTCAGTGGATGAAGGTAGAAGGATGTGGCATTGGGTGGGCATTTGGCGATGTACTTTCTGAAACTTTTAACAGGGCAAAGGGGATCCCCTGTATTGGCAAACATGAATCCTCGGTAGCCGTCTTTGTTGGGATCAGTGGGCTTTTTGTGTTTTTTTGTTTCTGCATTATAAGACAAGCAAATATATTCATCATCATTTTCGTCTTTTTTAATGACGAACGAATGCTTTCTTAATTCTCGATTTCCTTCACGCCCCCTCCTTGCCAGGTTCAGCTGAATATCAAACCAGACTTTGCGAACCAGCCCGGCTGCTGTGTCTGGTGACAGATAAGTTACGAATGCGCTCTATTTCAGCGGTCAAAATGGGAGGATGATGAGAACTGGAGTCTTTCCCAGCCTTGCAAAACTTTTTCAGGACGGCCTTGAATACGTCGTTGGATGATTTGAATTCTGACTGCCCAATGATGTTGTATTTGGACATATAGCGGTTCAGTCCAGCTCATAGTGAGAGAAAACTTGACACTGAATACTCTGCGCCAGATGCGTTTCGGACAGTGGCATAGAAAGCCCGCAGCTGAGTATTTAAAGAGTCTGCCCCGTCTCTCTCTACTTTGTCCACAGTATTTTTTGGCTTAAGCCAGTCGTTAAACACATTGACAGTCCAAGCTGTTGTTTTTTTGGTGTTTTCTTCATGTTTTTCGCCCTCAAGTCTGTCTAGCTGTTCTTCGCTGATTGTTTTATGTCTTTTGTTGTTGCCTGCTGCCTTTGATGTCCTCTTCCGTTTATTTGTTTTTTCATCTGAGCTATTCAATACTGCGGTCGCCCAGTTGTTAAAATGTTTATGTTCACCATAAATATTAAAATTTACTTCCGGAAAATCTAAATAGTCTGTCTTTTTTTTTTTCTTGAAGTTGAAGTGGATTTGTCGCTGTCACTTTCTTGTTATGAATTGTATCCTATTTTCCGTTATTACAGTTGACTACGCGAAGTGATATGGAACTGTAGTGCGGTCAAAACCTGCCTGGAACTACTTTAGCCGTGCGTTTCTCTGAAAATAATAGCACACCTTAGAACGTTCTCAACCAATCAGAATCAAGCATTCAACAGCCCTGTAGTATAACTAGTAACGAACGTACGGTGGCCGAGAATGTTCCGTCAACTTCCGTGTGTTCGCGCATCTATGTTGCCTAGTAACGAACGCAATCTGGCCGAGATACGTGCTTGCGGCAGGAAACTTCACTTTGTTTGCCTGCGCCTCGTATACAACGTTATATATAAAGCTTGCAGGACAACTTGGTTGGCATTGCCTTTTCAGTGTGAGAAATACACGGCTTGTGAGCGTGTGAACTGGTTGAATTGCGTGTCTCACGTGAGACTTGAGAACCCTGTCTCTAATAGGTGGTTTGCAGTCACATGATTGTGATGATGCGCGGAATTCAGATGGAGGGCAGAAAGTGAAGGAGCGCAATGGACGAGATGGAGGAAAGTCCGTACTGTACTACTTTAGATGCTACTACAAGAGAAATATATATATAAAAAAATCTAAACATATGTTGGACGTGATTCTTACGTTATAAAGGGGAGCGATTTTTCAACTGAATTGAACGATTTGCCATGTTTATCGTCAGTTACAGGGGTAACTTACAAACTCAAAGAAAAGAAGAAACAATTACTTTGACTTTACAAAGTTCGGAAACTGGTACGTTACACAAACATAGCCACATAAGGTGTATTAACTCACCTTTGACGAAGTGATCACTGCACACACAACCATTTTTTCTGGCGTTTTTCGGTCAATTTCTTGTATTTTTCCCCCTTATGAACAACAACTTTTGGTACATGATAAAAACTCCTTGTGTTTCTCGGTTTGATCGATTTGAGCAACCATAAACGACGCAAAACATAGGCATTTTGAGTTTGTTATAGTGCTTCCTAAATGTAGAAAATCACTTCCTGCCCTCCATCTGCATTTCGCGCCATGGCAACGCAGTGATGTGACGTCATATGAAAACAAGCATATGTATATGCAACTGTATAACTTTACTAGCAGTACAGTACACCTTGCTCTGAGACGGCTCATAACGCAGCTGAGTGACAAGCATGTGCTGTTCTGTATGGACAACACTGCGACCGTTACGTACATCAACCATCAAGGAGGTCTATTTTACCCTTCCATGTCGCAACTCGCCCGCCATCTCCATGGAGTCAGAAGCATCTGAGGTTGCTTCGTACCATTTATATCCCCGGCCTGGTCAATCGTTCCGCCAACGAGCTCTCATGACAGTGGCGGTGGTGATGGCGCAGTGTATAAGACATATGCCTTTGGTGTGAGAGACCCGGGTTTGAATCCACTGTGAGACACCAATGTGTCCCTGAGCAAGACACTTAACCCCTAGTTGCTCCAGAGGTGTGTGACCTCTGACATATATAGCAATTGTAAGTCCCTTTGGATATAAGCGTCAGCTAAATGAATAAATGACAGCCTGTGGCCCCAGGAGAGTGGAGACTCCATTCCCAGGCGGTCCAGCTCATTTCGGAGCCGCACAGATAGATCTTTTTGCCTCTCCGGACTTGTACCATTGGCGGTTGTTTTATTCCCTGACCGAGGGGACCCTCGACATGGATGCACTGGCACACAGCTGGCCCCGGGGCTTACGCAAGTATGCGTTTCCTCCAGTGAGACACTGTGCAAGGTCAGGGAGGACAAGGATAACATCTTGCTAGTTGTCCCTTATTGGCCTAACCGGTCCTAGTTCCCCAAACTGATGCTCCCAGCCCCTCCGTAGACAATTCCTTTGGGGAAGGACCTCCTTTCTCAGGGACGGGGCACCATACGGCACATACTTGGGTAGCGGCACCGGTATGTCTTCTGCTGCTGTGGCCCGCCTGTTTCAAAGTTCGACGTGTTGAGCATTTAGAGATGCTCTTCTGCAGATCTCGGTTGTAACAAGTTGTTATTTGAGTTACTATTGCCTTTCTATTAGCTGAGCCAGTCTGGTCATTCTCCTTTGACCTCTGACATCAACCAGGCATTTTCTCCCAAAGAACTACTGCTCACTGAATATTTTCTCTTTTTCTGACCATTCTCTGTAAACCCTAAAGATGAGTTGCGTGTGAAAATCCCAGTAGATCAGCAAGTTCTGAAATACTCAGACCAGTCTGTCTGTCTGACACCAACAACAATGCCATGTTTAAAGTCACTCATGGCGTTTTCACACCTATAGATTGTTTGTTTTGTTCTGAAACAGGGACTTAATTTGTTACAATGTTGCAGTTTCTTCTTGGCAAGGTTTGCTTTCACATGGCAACCTTTTAAAGCGTACCAAAATGTGTTCACGGAAGTCACATGCGGGCACAACTGTTCTCTTATTGGTCAGCGTTTCCTCTGCATCATCATCAAGATGATTGACAATCATCAAGATGATCGCTCCATGAGCTTATGGTGACTTTATTTGTAACTGTCGAGACACACCAAAACACTATATGAATGTAGCAAACATTGCCGCTGTTAAATTATATACTTTTCGTATTACTAAAGCAAATTCAAACACGCAGTGTCAAGACACACACAAACACTATACGAATGTTATAATACAGCTAGAGCAGGAATCAAGTCTTCGTCGGGACAGCATTCTCGCATTGAACACAACATTTTAAGATGAAGAGGTGCTTTTTTAGACACTATTGCTATTTATATAGCACATTTCCCGTTATGAATTATAATACCATTTGGTTATAATACCGCCCCCCAGAGTTCGTTTGCAATCGGGCTGAGACCATCTCGTTCAGGAGGTCTCGGAGTGATTGTTTTGGTGCGGATCCGAGAGCGATTGCCGTGTTCACATATGCCTAAACCAGTGGTTCTCAAAGTGTGAGGCTCCCTCTAGTGGTACGCAGAGGAATCACTGAATTTCACACGTAAGATCAAACCGTACGGACAAAAATATGGACAAAGCGTCTGTGACGTCACCCATAGACTTTCTGAAGAACGGTTTTGAGGCCGTTTATGGGGGGTATGGGCGGCACCATCTTGGAAATATTTCAATACAAATGTTCAGAAAGGATACAGAGGTGGTCTGATGTGTTCTGTCAGATTATGGCTGAGACGTCAAATTTCAGGAATTCCACTCGGCGCAGCCCGTTATCAGCTGTCAATCAAGCTGTCAATCAAAATTAATCACGCCCTTATTTGTCATACATTTTATATCTAAATACGATCTAAACTAACGAGTTAGAAAAAAATTCACCCCCCTCACAGTTGTCAGGCACTCGGAACCTATCGAAAAATACAATAAAAATCCATGGGACCAACCTATAAAAACATGAATTTATGCTGTGAAAACAGACATTTTAACATGGGGGTCTATGGACATTTGCTCCCTTTTGGGACCGGCCCCTAGCGGATTATCTATGTATTTTTCACACTTTGGGGTAGGCTTCATTTTTCAGATGAGAATGTTGCCGCTTGGATACGATAGGCTCTAGTCTAGTCTATGCACGTCAGAGTTCCGGGTTTGCTTGTACCGGTGTGAGTAGAACATCCAGTGCATCACGTGATCAACTGCTAAATTCAATGCTTTCGCGCAGTTGGCTGGCGCTGAGCCAGAGACGCACGCTCTCAAATATCACAATTATTCAGTGTTTTTAACCACATAATGTTTATTTTAGGTTTCAGACATTTAAATTCACATAAGTAATAAAAAAAAATAAAAAAATACATTTAGAATTTGTAAAATACACACTGATGTCTATGGAAGCGGAAATAAATAATAATAATTTCCATTATAATTAGACGACACGTTTTATTCATATCAGATACACATTGTGTAAGTAACTTTAAAGTTAACTCTATTCTTCTCCCAGTTCACCGGCCGCTTACTTTTATGTATTTCGGGAGAAAGGATGAATTCACGTCCTGTAAATCCAACAGATCCGATTCTCTGAACAGTGGCACAAACTAACATGGCGGCGCATATAGCTCAACTCAACTAACGCGATCACTTTCTCTTGCATATATTTGACAATCGGAATATCAGATATTTCATGCCATAACTAACAAATTTGTGAATATTTTGAATAAAAAAAAAGGAAATACAAGCAGATCAGCAGTCATTCAGCGCTATTGTGACTGCGGTGTGTCACGTGACAAGCATTGACGCGTCCGTTACCATGGAATCAATAAAGTGGTACGTTCTAAAAATAATGGTCGCCTTGAAAAACTCACGGGGGTCAGCCAGAATATTTTAAATGTACGTTTAAAAAGGTTAAATATGAATACACAGCTTGTGTTTTTTTTTATTAAGTACAGTACTTTCTTTTTTTTACTTAAAGGAGCCGTATGTAAGATTGTGGCCAAAACTGGTACTGCAATCACTTTCAAATTACTGTCGAGCGGTGTCCCCGGGGTCCTTTTATGATTAATTGAAATAAATTTCTTACATACAGCTCCTTTAATATTTTAAGTGCAGTAGGCTACAGTGTTTATTTTACTTTTAGGTGCAATACATTTGAATTGAACCATTATTTAAGTTTTTTATTTACCTGCATATAAGCTGCACAGTGCAGTGTTAATGTTCAAATTGTGTTTTTACAATATTTATTATTGTCAGCCACTTTAAACATTCTTATTAGAAATTAAACCGCCTCATTTTTGAGCTGTGCATAACTGTAGCTGAATAGTTAGGCCTACTACGCTACTGTATTGTCATATTGGTCATTATGGTGGTACTTGAAGAGCCAAATATCTTCTGAGGTGGTACTTGGTGTAAAATGTTTGAGAACCTCTGCCTAAATGAACCGAACCAAGGGAGAAAACGCACCAGGCTCAAAAAAAAAAAAAAAAAAAAAAAAACGCTCAGGTGTGAAAGCACCCTTAAATCATCTTTCTTGCCCATTCTGATGCTCAGTTTGAACTTCAGCAGATCGTCTTGAACATGAGTGCGTCTCAATCAGCTCCCGAGCTTGTGAATCAGTATATCATGTAAAAGAATCCGGGCACCGGTAGGACCTTGGCTCACTACACATTGGGACAGTGATTAGCCTGCTTAACTTCCAGCGACATGACTAGAACCGAACATCACAGCTGGTATTAATTAACAACAGGCTACATATTAATGTATTAATTAACTACATATTTTTTATATTATTATAAGACCTTGTGACAGCCTGGAGAGACAGCTGACAAGAGGAAATAGACCCCAATGGGGCTGGTAAGGGTTAGCTACCCTTGTCGGCAGTATCCAGCTTCATGTTTACAGGATGCTGGAGACACCCGCCCAAGGCTTCTAAGAAATTAAAGAGAAAAATACCCCTAGAGTCTGCGAGAGCGGGGGCGGAAGATGACTCGATGTTGGACAACATGGTTAACGACTTAGGAATGGAAACGGATATGAGTATGGAGAGAAAGACTAGTTCAAGATCTGCAGTTAGTAAAGTCATTGAACTCCAAGTTTGTGTCTGTGGCTGGAGCAAGGCGACAACGGTCAGGGGTTTGAAGGTTCATCAAGGGAAAATGAAATGCTTGAGGGAGAAGGGACAAGGGCCTCGCATTGATCAGTACTTCTTACGAAGTCAGTCAAGTCAGTCGAATTAAATCCAGCGACAGGAAGCAAACCACAGCTCGCAGGATATCAGCACCCCTGTCATAGAGGAGAGGAGGGCTTGCACAGTTAGTGATGAACATATTCATACTTGTGAAACCGGTCAGACTAACCAGCATAAGAGAGAAAAGAACCTCAACGGGCATAGGCCTGGAGTTAGATGGCCAAGAGCTTGTGAGAAAACTGCATGGGATACGGTAAACACAGATCTATGCTTTGCATTGGAAAGATTAACTGGTACAGTTGAAAAGAAGCTGGATAAATTTGGGGACATCATTTACGCATATGGAAGTGAGAGGTTTGGTGTGGAAAAAAGGAAGGAAAAAGTACAAACTGCTCCTGGAATGTCTAGACGGCAGCAGAAAATTGAAGGGTTAGTTAGAGAAAGGAGACAGTTGAGGAAGCAATGGAAAAGAGCAGAACAAAGTCAGAAGGAGGGACTCAATCTCTTACAAAGGGACATAAAAGATAAGCTGGCAACATTACGCAGAGCTGAGCGTCTACGGAAACGCTACAAAAAGAAGGAAAGTGCGAGGGCTAATTTCTATAAAGACCCATTCAAATTCGTAAAGAAGTTATTCACCAGTGAGAAGAATGGCACTTTAAAAGCATCTAGAGTTGAGCTAGAGAGATATTTGGAGGAAACGCATACAGATGCAAAAAGGCATGAGCATATGTCAATTCCATCAGACATACCACCTATCAACCCACCAGAATACCAAATGGAGGTCTGTGCACCTAAGTGGAAAGAGGTAGAGCAGGCTGTGAGAAAGGCAAGGGCTTCATCATCTCCAGGGCCTAATGGAGTTCCGTACAGAGTGTACAAGAGTGCTTCAGGAGTTCTGCGAATTCTGTGGAAATTGTTAAAAGTGGCATGGGAAAAACAGGTTGTACCTAGAGCATGGCGCAGAGCAGGTGGAGTCTTTATACCTAAAGAAAAAGATGCTACAAGCATCAGTCAGTTTCGTCCTATTTCACTATTAAACGTTGAAGGTAAGATTTTTTTCAGCATTATTGCCCAGAGATTGTCCACCTACCTATTAAAGAATGGCTTCATTGACACTTCAGTTCAAAAAGCGGGCATTCCAGGGTTCTCAGGATGCTTAGAACACATCAATGTTATCTGGCAACGAATTCAGTCAGCAAAAAAGGAGAGGAAGGAGCTCCATGTGACATTCCTGGATTTGGCCAATGCATATGGTTCAGTGCCACATGAGCTTCTTTGGGCAGCATTTGATTTTTTCAGAGTACCAATGTCAATAACAAATTTAGTGAAAGCCTATTTTGGAGATTTGCAATTTAGTTTCTCAACTCCAAAATTCAGCACTGCATGGCAATGCTTAGAGGTTGGAATAATGGCAGGATGCACAATTTCTCCACTGGCTTTTACCATGGCAATGGAAGTAATCATTAGGGCATCAAGATGGGTAGTAGGAGGAGAGCGCTTGGCTTCTGGGTTGCGACTACCACCAATCAGAGCATACATGGATGACATGACAACCATGACTACAACAGTAGCCTGCACTAATCGGTTATTGGGGAAGTTAACAGATAATATTGAATGGGCACGAATGCAATTTAAGCCCTCTAAATCAAGGAGCATCTCCATAGTTAAAGGAAAGGTAGTAGATAAAACATTCTTCATTAATGGTGAGGCAATACCAACAGTTTCTGAGAAGCCAGTGAAAAGTCTTGGGAGATGGTACGATGGAGATCTAAAGGACACAGTTCGAGTGGGAGAAGTTAGACAACAAGCAGTGGAAGGGTTGAAGAGCATAAACAGCTGTGCTCTACCAGGCAAACTAAAACTCTGGTGCTTTCAGTTTGGTCTACTGCCGAGGTTGCTGTGGCCACTGACTGTGTACGAGGTTTCTTTGACAACAGTGGATAAGCTGGAAGCGTTAATAAGTTCATACATCAGGAAATGGTTGGGAGTTCCACGCTGCCTCAGCAGAGTGGGACTTTATAGTAAAGGAATATTGCAGCTGCCAGTCTCTGCTTTAACCGAGGAGTTTAAGTGTGCCAAGGTCAGACTGGAAATGACATTAGTAGAGTCACGTGACAAATGTGTAAGGGAGGCAGCCCCTGTGTTAAAAACTGGTAGAAAGTGGTCAGCAAAGAAATCTGTAGTAGAGGCAAAGGCTGACCTTCAAATAGGGGATATCGTGGGACAGGTACAGCATGGAAGAGGGGGTTTTGGGCTCAGGTTAGCTCCTCCTAAATGGCACAAGGCAGGCCCAGCTCAAAGGAGGAAGCTGGTAGTCAACGAGGTGCGAAAGCAGGAGGAGAGGATGAGGAGTATAAAGGCCATTTCCCAGGCCAAGCAGGGAGAGTGGATGAGATGGGAGAGTGTGGAACAACGCAAAATGGGCTGGCAAGACCTTTGGTCAATGGAAGAGAGTAGGATCAGTTTCCTTATTAGGTCAACATATGATGTTCTCCCATCACCGCAGAACCTAAACCTCTGGGTAGGAGAGGATCCCTCTTGTCCTTTGTGTTCATCACCTGCCACATTAAGGCACATTTTGACAGGATGTAAGGTGGCTCTTAGCCAAGGTCGGTTTACTTGGCGCCATGACCAAGTACTGAGATGTTTGGCTTTAGCATTGGAAGGCAAGCGTAGTATGACCAATAAGTTGCCGCATGTTCTAGCAAAACATTACACGCAGAAGACAACATTCCTCCGCCCAGGCGAGCAACCACCAAGAAAAGGTGTTAACACCAATTCTCGGCCAGGACAACTGGAAGCTGCTAGGGACCGGAAGATGCTGGCTGATCTTGATCAACGGCTTATTTTTCCACCTGAGATTGCCACCACTAACCTACGACCAGACATTGTTTTGTGGTCTGGATCAGCACGCATTGTTCAACTGATAGAGTTGACAGTGCCATGGGAGGATGCTGTAGATGAGGCATATGAGAGGAAGAAACTGCGGTATGCTCATTTGGCCACTGAAGCAGAACAGCGAGGATGGAGAGTCCAGGTTTATCCAGTGGAAGTGGGTTGTCGAGGTTTTGTGGCACACTCTACAACCCGGTTCCTCAGGGACGTCGGATTCAGCGGCCAAGAGTTGCGTCGCACAGTAAAGAACTTATCTGAAGCAGCAGAAAGGAGCAGCAACTGGCTGTGGTTGAGACGGAAAGATTCTAGCTGGCAAGGTACAGGCCGCCACGCTACGGTTTCGTAGAATTCTTGAAAAACTTGAAGAGTCTGTTGGTTTATTTGTATAGGTTGTATAGTATAGGTTGTATAGTATACTATACAATTTGTATAGGTTGTATAGTATAGAATGACGGGTGGTTGGGTAGATATTGTGTTTTGCGTTAGGTGGTATGCCATACGGAACCGTTGCCACTGTAACTGCTTTAACGCACCAGTGGGGCTCGACAGCCTTAATCAATCGGGTTGGCGCGTATGGTTGGGTTGCGGAGAGATAGTGAGATTGTGGTTAGGTCTCAGCAGCAGGAAGGATGTAGAGGTCAGTAAGCTGGGCTGAGTTGAGTGGGGGACGGAGGGGGGTGACTCTGGGACGCCAGAGTCACTGTCGAGCCCTCTTGAGGTGTCGTGGGCTAGTCGACGAAACACTGAGGACGGAAGGTGCCCACTTGAAGACCCTGGAGATGTCCCCTACTCGGCTCAATCCAGACGGTTGTCGTGTTGGTCCACTAGGGAGACCACACTGTAGTTGCAGCCGTCGTGTGTGCTGACGCGCCAAGTACACTGCAGCCGTTAACGCCGGACAGAAGGGGAGTCACACCCTCATATGGAAAGAAGCGTAAATGGATGGAGAAGCATAGTTTACTGTAAAGCTACGTCTTAGTGTTGCTTATCTTGGCGAAAGCCGAGTACAAATCAGCATGAAGTTTTAACATCTACTCTCGTGTAATGGAAATCATTATGCTGTTTAAACACATTTTCTGTTACAAATCCTGACAACATTTAATTATAAGTGTTAACTAGATGTTCAATGTGGGTTTATGCTGACATACAATAAAAAATTGTCTGTCTTTTCAAATTTTCTATTATTGAGTTGGCTCATGCATTTTATTTTCATGCTTTAGAAATGTGAAGTCATTTGCGGTAAGGGAATATAATGAGAATCGGTGCTCCCTGGTTTTTCTGACCTATTTTAAAGGGGCTATATGGAACTTTTTCCCCAAAATAAATGTAACAATAGCCTTTTTATTTGACCATTTATGACTCAAACATCTCCTGGTGAGCATACTGACACCTTGTCCGCTCACAGTGGGTGCACCTATAAGCCTGTATCCTATTTTTCCTATTTTCTGTCGGGTCGGATTTTTCCCGCGCTGTCTGCGGATGTGACGTCGAGCGTGTTCAAGTTAAACGTTTCAGATCACTCTGCCACCACCGCTAGTCAGCAAGTAGCCTACACTCGCAAGCAGTGCAATGGAATATATGTATTTGACTGTTCTTACCTCTGTAAACATAATGTTGACCTCCTTGGAGCAGATGACTTGTGAAGTGTGCACGTACGAGCGCGCTGCGAGAGCGAGCAGAAAGGAAGAGCAGTTCTGTTTTTTGGCCACAGGTGTCAGTCGCGAGTTTAAATTTCAGAAAAACGCATATAGCCTCTTAAAGATCAGTGCAAGTTGCTTTCAGTTAAAACAGAACAAACATGCAAGTCTGCAGAAGAAGAAGAAGAAGAAGTTTTATTTATATAGCGCCTTTCCAGAAGCTCAAGGTCGCTTTACATTGTACATACAATACATTTAGACACCCATATATTACAGTCACATAGGATACATATAATCACATTATCCAAAATGCATGTTAAAAAGATATGTTTTTAACTGGGTCTTGAAAGTAGCCACAGAAGAGGTATTGCATAGTGTAAGAGGTAGCGAATTCCATAATTGAGGAGCATTAGCACTGAAAGACCTTCCTCCTACAGTAGACAACCGGAAATGAGGGACGGACAGTAAAGCAAGTTCAGCTGATCTGAGAGACCGTGTAGGACGGTATGGGTGGAGTAGGTCAGACAAATATTGTGGAGCAAGACCATTTAAAGGAGAACTCCGGGCAATTTTTAAGTTAATCTTGATCGTTAGACCTTTGTGAGTACTGTCTATAGAAAAAAAACGAACCGGATTGGTGCTTGCGTCGCGGAGCTGCGACCGTGAATGCCCAGAGCTCCCACTCAGCTATAATGGCAGCTTTGGGGGTATATACATAAAGAGCGTTTTTGTGCCTCTTAACAGACACAAAATGCAATTAAAATGTCTATCCAACATGAACAGAGACCTTACCTGTGAACAAGATGCGTTTAGCAACTTAGCCATGGTTTAAATTCACCTAAATAGTGTTTTAGACACCAAGCTGTATAGTCTCGCGCTGAAGTCTCGCTCCTCCCACCTGGACACTATTGACCTTTCCCGGCTACAACTGAGATCACAGGACTTCAGCGCGAGTCCAGGTGGGAGGAGCGAAACTTCAGCGCGAGACTACAGCTTGCCGTCTGCCGTCTGCCGTCAAGTTGCTAAACGCATCTTGTTCACAGGTAAGGCCCCTATTCATGTTGGACAGACATTTTAATTGCATTTTGTGTCTGTTAAGAGGCACAAAAACGCTCTTTATGTTATGCCCCCAGAGCTGCCGTTTTAGCTGAGTGGGAGCTCTGGGCATTCGCGGTCGCAGCTCCGCGTGGCAAGCACCAATCCGGTTCGTTTTTTTTTCTATAGACAGTACTCATAAAGATATAACGATCAAGATTAACTTAAAAATTGCCCGGAGTTCTCCTTTAATGCTTTGAACGTTAAAAGCAATACTTAAAGTGGATACGTGATGCCACAGGTAGCCAGTGAAGTTCATAAAGCAGAGGAGTAATGTGAGCAGAACGCCTAGTAGAGGTGAGGACTCTCGCTGCAGAGTTTTGAACGTACTGTAATCTTGCAATACTGTAACCTTTAAATTTGCTAGTTCGTTATTTTATTTTATTTCACTAGTTGATTATTTTATTTGGGGAAAAAGAAACAGATGTCAAACAATAATAATTTATTTAAGAAAATGTTTTTATATATTTTCATTTGTCTTATGCAAAGTTATATATATATTGGTGTAAAGGTTATTTTGTGCTCCTGCCTCTTTAAGGAGAGAGTTGAAGTGAGTTGTATGCGAGACGAGTTAGGCGGCTGTTCATGCTGTTATGCCGATGCTTCTGATTAAAGAAGAAACGTGAATTATCACCACCATTGTAACCCGTGTTTTATTTATGTTACCCACGATGAAGAGACTGGAGTAATCGCCGATGCGGCATCAAGAAATAAGGGTTACAGACAGGTGGCAGCGGTTTCAAGTTCAAGAGTTTCTGGAAGTTTCACGGCAGTAGCATTTAACTACGACGGCGCATTTCTAATGCACCGCGAAGCGTAGTGGTGAGTGTACTTTGAAGTGACATTTGGTCTGTTTAAGGGACTATTTCATCACTCGCTCCGTTCGAAGTTTAACAGTAACTTACCTAATCGACGGGAAAATGTCTATTGATTCTCGCGCGCTTCTCGCACGCGCCTCGTCTCTCAACGGGAGCGATGATGACGAATTGGACAGTACGACTCACCGTTCGTCTAATCATACAACAAAGGTGCTGCACTTCAAAGTCGATCTTCCACCATGTTTCCATGGGGACGGTAAGGACAAAGACAGTTTTTCCTTATGGAAAGCCCGATTAGAGCTTGCTGTTAAGGCTTGTGCTGATGCACAGACACAGGATTTGGCCGCCATTTTGCCTACGCGGTTGAGTGGAGATGCTTTAGCTTACTGGCTCTCCCTGTCTCCTGAGATACAACAAGATTATGAACAGTGTGTTGCTGCATTAAATGACGTTTTTGGACGGAAGCAATTTTTACTGCATTTTCAGACTTTTGTGAATGCCAGACCGCGTATGCCCAAAGAGCCTTTGGAAGTATTTGCAGCTGAGATTACAAGACTGGTTTTGGAAGCATTTCCAAATTATGGTGAGTCCGCCATTACTATGGAAAGATTTAGACGGTTCATAGCCGGTCTTGACCCTGTTCTCCAGGCAAAATGTCATGAGCATGGCGCTACTAGCCTAGAAGAAGCGTTAGCTATTGCTTGTAAGTGGGAACGAGCACAGGAAGTTCTCAGGCTAGCACCCCTTTCCCATCTCAGTCAAATGACCAGCCTGACGCTAAATTCATCACCAACTTCACCTAGTGGTGAATCGCTTTCTGCTATGGTATCCACAAAGACTGCATCATCTGACATTTCATCAGAAATCATGACTGCCGCAAAGCAACTAACTGCTGATGTTAAGACTCTCAGGATGGAAGTCGGTCAATTAAAAAGACAGCAGGAGCCCAGTTTTCAACATGCTTCCTCCAGACAGAGAGGCTACTCACCTGAACGTGGTAGAATTAAACATCGTTACTCTCCGCTCTCATCTCCAAGGAGATACCAATCGTCACCTGCATCATCTCCATATCGTCAAGAGGAGCCTTACTCCTCCATCCACCGAGACGGTGACAGACATCGAGGCTATAGAGACCGTCACGTCAGTCCATCTCCACATTATCGAGAACATCACGTCAGCCCGTCGCCACATTATAGAGAACGCCACGTCAGCCCGTCTCCACGTCATCATGATCGTTACATCAGCCCATCGCCACATCATCGGAAACGCAACGTCAGCCCGTCTCCACATCACCGTGATCATTACGTCAGCCCATCATCACATCATCGAGATCGTCATGCCAGCCTGCCTCCACATTATGGTGCTCAACATGGCAGCCCTACTTCTCATCGTCATAGCCAACATGTCGGCCCGACTCTACATCATCGTGATTATTTCAGACCGACATCTGATGACCGCTTGCATCACACCTCTCATCATCAGGATCGTCATGTGACCGAATTGCCCTCCAACAAGTTTTCTGGTGAGAGATATGGCCCACGATCTTCTAGTGACCATCTACCCTCGTCTGGTGATCATCATGTCAGTTTCGACGATGAGGATGTTGAACAGCAGGGAAACGTCTGGTAGCAGGTACTATGGGCCAAGTATCTGCTGAGTCTATGAGTAGGCCCAAACAAACTGAACTGGTAACTTCTGTCACTCCCACACCTTATGTTTTTGCTATCATTGAGAACATTGCTGTACAAGCATTTGTAGACACAGGCTCAGAAATATCTTTGATCAGTGAAACACTGAGAAACCCTCTCTCATGAAAAAGCCTATTCAGAAATCCTTTCTGCTAGCGAAATCAGTGACGGGTGACTATCTTGACACTCTGTGTATGTTGCCTATTACTATTAGGCTGGGTGAGGAAGTGTTCTCCCATAATGTCCAGGTGGTTAGAAATGCTACACAGCCTGTTATCCTTGGTTGGGATTTTCTTAGCAAACATCACGCTGAAATTGACCTCAGGGAGAATCATTTAAAATTGTGGAACTGGACTGTTCCTTTCTTGTGTTCACAGCATATAGTCCCTCTTAGGAGTAGTGCTGTGACTTTAGAGCCAATTTTGATCCCAGCCAGGTCACAGATGAACGTTTTGGCAAAAATTCAGCCCAATATTGGGGAACAAGAGTTCACATGCAATTATGTTGGAATTTTAGACCCCGAAATTCAGACAGTACCTGGTCTTTTTGTAGCACGTACCGTAACCTCTGTAAGAGCAGGCGTGACTTGTGTTCGAGCTATGAATCCGACTAGTGAGGACTTTCATGTTCCCTGTGGCACGAGGCTAGGTGATTTTCATTCTTTAGTCTCTCAACCAGGTGAAGAATATACAATGTTGGAACCCACAGTAGCTCAAATACAGACTCAAATTGAGCCCTGCCCAAAACCAAAGGTAGATCTCGGTCAATCTGCATTGGACAGAGAACAGCAGACTCAGCTAGAGACCATGATTTTCAAATGTGCTGATATCTTCAGTGCAAATGATTATGACTATGGTCGTACAGATTTGGTCAAGCATACGATCCGTACTGGGGATGCGCAGCCCATCAAGCAGAGGGCTTATAGAACATCACCACACATGCGAGCTGAGATAGATAGGCAAGTTCAACAGCTCCTTTCTCATGATGTCATCGAAGAAAGTTGTAGTCCTTGGGCTTCCCCTGTCGTCTTAGTAAAAAAGAAAGATGGCAGTTACAGGTTCTGCATTGATTTCAGGAAGCTTAATGCAGTTACTGTAAAAGACTCGTACCCCTTACTCCGACCATCAGACGCTCTAGACAGCTTGTCAGGTGCATGTTGGTTTAGTACAATGGATCTGGCAAGTGGATACTGGCAAGTTGAGCTAGACTCTAATGATAGGGAGAAAACTGCATTCAATACAGGCAGTGCTTTATATCAATTCATGGTTATGCCGATGGGTCTTACGAATGCCCCTCCGACTTTCCAACGACTGATGGAGCTGGTGCTTCGTGGACTTAATTGGAAAGTTTGTCTTGTGTACCTTGATGATGTATTGGTGTTCAGTCAGACTTTCAGTGAACATCTTAACAGTCTTGAGGAGGTTTTCAGTCGATTTCGTTCGGCAGGTCTAAAATTAAAGGGTAGTAAATGCCATTTTGCTCGCAGTGAAGTGTCTTACTTGGGTCATGTTGTATCTAGTCAGGGTCTCCAGCCGGATGAAAAGAACCTGGACAAGGTCCGGTCATGGCCTACCCCCAGGACTGTCACAGAGGTGAGAGCGTTTGTTGGTCTGTGCTCATATTATAGGAGGTTTGTCAGGAATTTTTCTATAATAGCTACACCCCTTCATGCTCTATCCCAAAAAGGTGCTGTCTTTAAGTGGTCGAGTGAATGTGAGGATGCTTTTAGATCACTGAAACATGCCCTCACTAATCCTCCCATTGTAGCTCACCCTATATTCACACAGCCTTTTCTGCTATACACTGATGCTTCTCATGATTGTGTAGGTTCGGTGCTTGCTCAGATGCAGGATGGAAAGGAACGAGTAATTGCGTATGCCAGTCACACTCTGACTCCTTCTGAAAAGAAATGGTCAACTTATGACCGTGAGCTTTGGGCTGTGGTGTGGTCTGTCCGACATTTCAGACATTTCTTGTCAGGGGCCCCATTCAAAATTATTACCGACCACAAACCCTTGTTGTATCTGAAAAAGGCAGCAGTTGATAATGATCCGACAGGTAGAAGAGCACGTTGGATACTTGAAATGGACGTGTATGACTTTACCATTCTACACAGAGAAGGAAAGCAGCATAGTAACGCTGATTCCTTGTCGCGGCGTCCTAGCTCGCCTGTGACAGAAACAAAAGCAGTGCAGTGTGTCATTCTTGGCCATACCGCTGCTGAAAGAGTCTCCTCTTCTGCTGAAGAGCCAAATGTTTGTGGAGTTCTTCCTGACATGAGTCCAACATTGTCAGTTGATTTGGCTGAATTACAAGCTCAGCAAAAAGCTGACATTTGTCTTAGTGCTGTCATCGACTGGAAAGAGAATGATAATCAAAGGCCCCCATTAGGCAGACTCAAACGATCCCCTGCCACACTGAGGAAACTCTGGCATGAATTCCCCAAATTATCAGTCCAGGAGAATATATTGTCGCAGAGTAAAATCATCTCCTCATAGCCCTCCTGCTTACCAAGTAGTCTTGCCTGAGGTACTCATTCAAACAGCTCTTAAATGTTTTCATGGAGAGAAGTTTAGTGGACATTTGAGTGCTGAGCGTACTTTGTTGAGAGCCAGGAAAATGTGCTATTGTCCGTACATGTCTCGTGATATCCATAAATTCTGCGCTGAATGTTTATCTTGTCAGTCCTGTGCTTCTACCACCCCTCATGAAAGGGCCCCGTTACAGTCGATCAATGCGGAAAGACCATTCCAAAGAATTGCTGCTGACATCACTGAGCTACCTGTTACTTCACTTGGGAATAGGTATGTTTTAGTTGTAATGGACTATTTTACCCGCTTTGTCAATCTGTACCCCCTAAAAGACCAGCGTGCTACAACTGTAGCACAGTGCATCTTTGAGGATTACATTAAACAGCATGGGGTCCCTGAGATATTCCATACAGACCAAGGTAGACAGTTTGAGTCCGATTTGGTTAAACATTTGTGCAGTCAACTTGGCATTGAGAAAACCCGTACCTCTCCCTACCATGCCCAATGCGATGGCATGGTCGAAAGACTGAATCGAACATTGAAAGACCAACTCGCAAAATACATTTGTGAAAGTGGGGGTGAGTGGGATGTGTATCTGCCACAAGTGGAACTGGCTTATAACTCCAGTGTTCATTCCAGCACCGGGTTCTCTCCTTTCTTTCTTGCACATGGCAGAGAACCACGACTACCTGCCGATATCCTTTTGAACTGTAGTCCTACTGTCACTTCCTGTACACCAGGTACCCCTGCGGACTATGCCCGAGATCTGACCACACGTTTGTCCTATGCTTTCCGAGATGCTACTGCGCAGTCCACTGCAGCTAAGCTTAATCAGAAATGGCAGTATGACAAAAAGACATTTTTCCACCCACATAAGCCAGGGGACTTAGTGTTTTTGGATGACCCAGCTCAGAAGCAGAATAAGCTGGCTCCAAAATGGAAAGGGCCGTATAAAATTCTGAGGAGAATGGACAAGGATGACAGCCCTGGGGTAACTTATGAGATTACAGATCCAAGAAATCCGCAGTCAAGACGGTGGGTGGTACATCACAATCGCCTAAAGCCTTACAGGGGCTCCATAGGGAATTTGCCTGCCAGTTCCTTTCCAGTATCTGTGCCTCGCCCTCATGTGGTGGATAGTGCTGTGGCCCCTCACTCTGTTCCACTCACTGCATTGTCAGGAGCTTTGCCTTTCCGACCCACTACCCCACCTTATGTGCCTCATCCACCTGAAAAGCAGATTACACTTGGAGCAAGGACTGAATGTTCAGCTCAAACTGTTTCTTTGTCTCAGCCGGAATCTGTGCCACAGCCTAGTGTTTGCCCTACAGCCTCTCAGGCCTTGGGGAGGGTCCTAGTGCCATCAGTGGACCCACCTCAACTGACTCGAAGTGGCCGCATGGTTAAGAAAACTGGGAAATTTAAAGATTTTGTTTGTTGATGTGTTATGCACAAATTAGTTGTATGTGCACTGTACTTTTACTTTACTGTATAACACATAATTAGATTTTTCACACAGGATAAGGAATGTGTATTATTCTAGGTGTGTTGGTAATATACATTTTGATGCACTATTGCATACACTGTTGGTGTTGTCATGTTAATAAGTTGTTGCGATGTTGTAGAGAGAAACGAGGACGTTTCTTTAATAAGTAGGGGAAGACTGTAACCTTTAAATTTGCTAGTTCGTTATTTAATTTTATTTCACTAGTTGATTATTTTATTTGGGGAAAAAAGAAACAGATGTCAAACAATAATAATTTATTTAAGAAAATGTTTTTATATATTTTCATTTGTCTTATGCAAAGTTATATATATATTGGTGTAAAGGTTATTTTGTGCTCCTGCCTCTTTAAGGCAGAGCGCGCTGGGGAAAAAAAAGAGAGAGTTGAAGTGAGTTGTATGCGAGACGAGTTAGGCGGCTGTTCATGCTGTTATGCCGATGCTTCTGATTAAAGAAGAAACGTGAATTATCACCACCATTGTAACCCGTGTTTTATTTATGTTACCCACGATGAAGAGACTGGAGTAATCGCCGATGCGGCATCAAGAAATAAGGGTTACAATACGTTTTTTGGGAAGACCAAGAAATAAGGCATTGCAATAGTCGAGGCGTGATGTGATTAATGCATGAATTAAAGTTTCAGCATCAGCTAAGGTGAGAGAAGATCGTAAGCGAGCAATACTGCGAAGATGGAAAAAAAAGTTTTTAGCAAGAGAAGAAATATGAGAGCCAAAGGATAGAGTTTGATCAAATAAGACACCAAGGTTACGAATCGATGACGAGGGCTTAATGTGAATTCCATCAATATCAAAGGACTGGACCATCCTTTTGACTGAGGCAACAGAGCCAATCACTAATATCTCGGTTTTCTTATCATTTAGTTTGAGGAAATTCAGTGACATCCAATGCTTGATGTCCCTGATACATGCAGTGAGTGAGTCAGGCAGAGATGGCCTATCAGAGCTGGTGGTGAGATAAATTTGAATATCATCAGCATAGCAGTGGAATTTAAGTCCATGCCTGCGTATGATGTCACCGAGTGGATAGATGTATATGATGAACAATAGTGGGCCAAGAACCGAACCTTGAGGAACACCCTGTGTAAGTGAGGCAGTGGCAGATCTAAACCCTTGTATAGTGATATAATACTTTCTGTCACTGATGTGTGAAATGAGCCAGGAAAGAGCAGAGCCAGTGATGCCAATATCAGAAAGCCTAGAGATCAATATTTCATGGCAAACTGTATCAAAAGCAGCGCTTAAATCAAGGAGCATCAAAATGTTTATCAGCCCTGAATCCATGGACAAAAGAATATCGTTGACCACCCGAAGAAGGGCAGTTTCAGTGCTATGTGATGGGCGAAATCCAGATTGAAAAGGACCATTAGCATCCAAATGTGTTCGTAAATGTGAAGCAACAACCCTTTCAAGGACTTTGCTCATGAATGTTAAGTTGGATAGGTCGGTAGTTATCCATATTTAGGTGGTCAAGGCCTGTTTTTTTAAGAATCGGGGTCACCGCAGCCATTTTTAATTCGGCTGGGACAACGCCAGACGCTAAACTACAGTTTATCATATGTGTTATGAAGGGAGCAACCTCGGACACACACAACTTAAGCAGAACAGTAGGGATAGGATCAAGCCGGCAGGATGTGGAATTTGATTTCACAATTAGATCACTTATTGCAGCAGGAGTAGTTAGAGTGAAAGCAGAAAGGGAATTTGTCAAGTGAGCGGAACCAGCTAACCTTAAATGAACATTTGAGTCACTTGTTTGAGGAGTGTTTTTGATAATGGATGTAGTGATTGACTTCAATTTATCAGAGAAAAATTGAGAAAAGTTATTTACAAGCCCCTAAGTCTAAGACTAGATTAAGCCTTTTCTGTGAAACCAGGGGTAAGTGTTATTTTCTTTAATTTCAGATTGTTAAATAATAATGAATAAATAATTAATATGTGTAATATAATATTTCTCGGTGACAATGGCATCATTTCCGACAATGACTGTTAGTTTTGTATGCAATATTGGACTGATCTTTTCCTTTTTTTTCTTTTTTTTACATTTTCCAATTCATTTTGTTATTAAACAACCGAAAATAAGTTACTAGACTATTGGATGTTACTCAAGTTCAAATGACACTCATGTCAAATCACATAGGAAGAAGCAACAACTATGAGAATTTGTACAGATTGCTATCACAGCAGCATTTGCCTCTACACATAATTCCTGTTTAGCAAGTTTTATTTTTGTTGACAATATAGCAACGACACGTAGCAACAGCGCTGGTCTCAATGTTAGTATCACCATTTAAAGTTAAATATTACCAGAGTGTTAAAAGCTCATATGATTAAAATGTAAGATATAGTTTAATTGCGATTTCCGGTACAAGTGAGGTTGTAATTTACTGCTGTTACAGCCAAATGCCTAAAGTAGGCTATATGAATGAACTTTTTTTTTTTTTAAAGTTTCTAAATCATTGTGTCTTGCAAAAAGAATCAAAACAAACTGTACTTTCTTTGCCATTTTATAACCTCAGAGGACTTTGTATGCTTTGGAAAGAGCATTGAAAAATCATTTGTTTTGCTGTTTAATATAAGTTGACAAGAGTTAGTGGCGTACAGTAGATCAAGCAGCTCAAACAGGACAGGAGGGGCATCGATCATGAATGAAGAGTGATTGGTGAATGTTTAGTTGAATGACCCAATGCCCCCATTACCTGTGAGTGTTAACCAAAATATTATCTCAGAAATTACTTTCAGAGCATTCATGCATTTTTTTTTTATTGTTTTGAGTATGTTTTTTTTTTTTTATACAACCAAAACAAAAACCAGTGCCCTGTTACATATAGGTAAACAAACTCTGAGGTTTTAGTAAGTTTAGAGTCGACAAAACCAAACAAATCCAACCTGGTTTAGATCAGGTTCAGCAGGTTGTGTGCGCCAGAATCACGTACTCTCTTGAGTGTGAACTTATTTTAATCAAGTAACTACTTTGCGACTACTAAAAAGTATGTCCTATATAGCCAGGTGCTTTTGAATTTGTTATGTTAAGTAGGTCGTTGTATACATGGTATTTTGTAATTGATAGATATTCAGATTATAGATTGTTTGTTTGATTGTATTGTCTATTTTTGTCATTCATGTTGTCTTGATTTTCTGTTGCTGCTGCAACACCTTAAGGGGAGTACACTACAGGCAAAAACATTTTGAGATTATGGGTAGTGATGTTACGTCTGACACCGACGCTCCGAAGCTTGCTTCAAACTCGAACGGTCCTTGCAATGAACCACTGCTTCGGAGCTTGTATCATTACGTCACTAGTCACATGAAAATGCCGCCTGAAGCAAACACACTGGTTCACTCCTGTAGTGAACCACCTGACTGCTTTGACAGCTCAATCCAGTGTTGACAGATTTGAAACCTGGCGACTGTATTTCTTATAAAAGTGAATCCAAACCATGGCAACACAGTGGGTTGTAGTCGGTGTTTGGATTGGCGTTATTGTTGAGGAGAGTGGATTGAGCGAATTGTTTCAAAAAAAGAAATCGCCTTTCACCAAAGTAATATTTCAAAATAATATTTCTGAATAAAAACCATACCATTTAATGAACACTTTGTCTAAGCCTTCTACATGATGTACCCAAAGCACACCCTCTCCCACATTTTTTTAATTATTATTATTAATTAGAGAACATATGAACATTGTTACATAAAAATATGCATCAAAGACAGAAATTTCAAAAACCCTCTGCTACATTATACAAGTACAACCAGTTACACACACAAGCACGTCCTTTTCAACATACAAAAATGATCAGTCCCACCAGTTAACAAGTTATAGAGTTCTGCTTCCCACAGCTAAACAAGATAAAGCTTTCACACATGATACTGCCCTGCTAAAAAAAACTATAGAAACCATTACAGAAATTCTATTGGATTTAATGGTTTTCATGGGAATTTTATTGGTTGTAATGGGAATTATAGTGGTCTCTGTGGGTCTCTACTGATATGTGTTGGGTTCTATTGGTGGGGGCATTGAATCCTAATGGAATATGTCCCAAACACACTACAAAAAAATAATTCTGTAGTGGTTTAAATGGTAAAAGCCAATTGTTCCTATTGGTATTTTAATAGAAACCATTAGAATTTCTGTGATGGTTTCCAACTTTTTTAAGCTGGTCTGATCTTCTGTCCTTGTCTAAAGAAATAATTACACACACATCATGCTTAATGTTTTATTATCAAGGTGAACATGAAATTCATCAGTATCTGTAAAATTCACCTACATAAATGAGTTTCCCAGCACTAACACTGTTTCAGCTTTGATCGCCTCGGTAAACACGTAATAAACATATAAGCCTACTTGCATTTTATGGTTGTCAGCTTTGTTGCATTACATTTACTTCATCAGGAGATGGTGCTGCAATTTCTATCTGAATGAAGCTTCGAGTTATGAACCATTTTCGACACTTGGGCCCAATCCCAAATGGCACACTTCATGTGCACTTTCGGTCTTGTGGACTTACAATGGCTGCCGCGTGCGCGTGTCCGTCAAGTCCGTGAGACCGCAGTGTGTCCCATTTGTCATTTTTAGATCTCAGAAGGGTGCTCGCGAGCGCCCCCTCTGCGGTCGATTTGCGCCCTTGATGCGCACTTTTGCCGAGCCCGCGCTGATGCGGACTCCACAGCAGACTTCTTCCCGACATTCAAAGCGGCGTTACGTCGCGTAAGTGCGGACTCAGAGGAAGACCGCGAGTGCTTAGGGTTCCATTTGGGACAGGGCCAATAGGCTCTATGCACAGCTGAACTACTTCCTGAACTTTAGGCAGCTCCTTTGTTTCCTGTCTGCCCTTATTGGACAAACTGATTAGTTCAGCTGTGCATAGAGCCCATTGTATCAGAAAGCAATAATGCTTCGAAACGCTTCATTTGGCCATCACTAATTATGGGCTTTTTGGCTTCTCATAAAGTGTTTTTCTCAGACCAGTGGACAGAAAACATCCAATATACTGTACACTTTTAACTGTATCTTTTAGAGCAGTGGTTCTCAAACCTGTCCTAGGGACCCTTCACATCTCCCTCACCTAACACACCTGATTCAACTTATCAGCTCATTAGTACAGACTGCAAGACTTGAATTGGGTGTCTGATGAGGGAGACATACAAAATGTGCAGTGGTGAGGGGTCCTCAGGACCTAGAGCATTTTATCTATTTGCATCTGTAGATTTCAATTACAGTATCTTTAAAGGCCGTTTTCTTAAAATTAGTTTTTCCTCCTACATTGAGCCAGAAATCTCCATTTCAGTAACACATACACCAAACTTCTATATTATGAAGGTTTTACAAAGGGGTTTGTTTATATATAATTTTCCAGATTTTTATACATTTTATTCATTTTCATTTTATTTATTATATATACAATATATATATATATATATATATATATATATATATATACGTATATTTTTGACTTCATCCAATGTTCAGATTTTTGTTCTAGAAATGCATGCAAATTAGTGCATATTTAATTAGACAATGACTCATTTGCATATTTAAACATATTTCAGAAAACTTGTAATACAAAAAATGTCTGCTATTATAAATGTAATCAATCAACTGGTTAAATATGGTGATATATTTTAAATTTTTACCCCATTCACCTGGGGTGTCTCGCCTTAATTTCCCCTCAGGGATTAATAAAGGAAGTCTAGTAGGTCTAGTCTAGAGTATGAATGTGTGTAGTGTGAATCCGGGCTTGCCATGTTATCATGTGATCTACAAGAGTCAGTTGCATCGCTTCACTGTCATTCACAAGTGGCCTCAAAGGATAGTAGGCTATAAAATCATATGCCCACTTCAGAATCTCGCTGGAAGAAGTAGGTCATCTTACCTTTTGTCCACTCTTTTATGAGTAGGCCTACTGTGGATTTGGATATATTATTCTTGTCACATGTCACTATTCTTGTGTCCTACTATATAGTAGTGAAGTATGCAATGAAGCAGGGCAAAACACGGAGAGCACGAGTTTTTTTACGTTGTATTCTCTGTATTAGTGCATTAAGCTACGTTAAGCACTTTATATTCCAGCAATCCTGAAAGCTTTGAGGGAAACCCTTGTACTACTGAAGTACATCGCCGCGATATAAAGTTAACAAATACACTTACATTTATTTCTATAAATTAGTTTTTTATGAATGAATGGCTTGCTCTAACTGTTGCTCGGTCTTCGTCAACAACACGCGCTTGCACCCCCTGCTGGCGAGGTAGACTAACAGCAGATGGAGATTATGCTCGGTAATCTACTGCTTTTCCTGCAGTTCCTGGATGTCAATGTTGAATTTACTATCGAATTTGAACCACCGAATTTGTGGAAACGAATTTGTAAAGCGAAATAAAATGGACCGAAAATTGCCTGTTGAATATTATGGGTTGTATTTTTAAACCGTTTTAATATTTTGGAAGTGAAATATGAAAGGTGAATATGGATTATTGAATTTTTAATAATGAAAATGTGTTTGAAATGTTTTGAATTTAAATATTCAGAGCTTAAATATTCAACCATGTCGAATTTGAGGCAATAAAAAAATGCAAGTCCTAAAAATACAATGCATTAAAATACAAGCATGGTTAATGCAATGCATATTTTTTTCAAGTAGCTAGTGCAATTCAACAGGCTTTTTGTTTCAAAAACATTTGCCATTATTTTACTTCCAAAGTATTCTCTTTTTTAATGAACACTTGAATGTGGGTAAATTCAGAACAAAAAGCTGAGATAAAAGTTTTCATCTGGATGGGATTCAGAACGATGATCAAAACATGACTCAGGGTTGCCAACTCTCACGCATCTGGCGTGACAGTCACGCATTCAGCCTCAATCTCACGCTCTCACGCTCGACAAAGAAATCTCACGCTATATGAGACATTCTTCTGTGCTGTATTTTTTTATTTATTTTTTTATTTCTAATTTCCGAATTACTAAACAAGTTCAGGCTCTTAGCTACTGATTGGACCGCTGTGTCTAATGCCTTTCTCTGATTGTCGATTCGCTGGAAACATTGTCGCCGTTACGTCCGTGACCGTAATTTACCCTTTTCACACGCGCTCACGGCACATCTTTCTCAAGCAGAGAAAAATCACGAGTCAAAGAGGACACTGACACCGACAGACAAGACAGAGAAAGTTATAGGCTACTTTTGATATGGAACAAATTCTCTGCTCTCATATTCTGTCAATATTTTTACGAGATTCAAACAATAAATACAGTTTTTGGTGCTTTTAACCCCTTAACTGTTACCCCCACTTTTTTCGCATAGACATGAAAATCACTATGCAAACTTAAATGGTTGTAATTCAAGAATGCTTTGGAATATAGACCTATGGTTTTTGCCAGATTGTTGTAGAAGTGAAATAAATGATGAAAGTGAAATAGAAAAAAAGTTATTTAAGTTTGAGTTTATGAAAAAAATCAACAATGTAAAAAATTCATTATTTAAATTGTATATAAAATATATATATTACAAAATATATTTTACTCTAAAACTGCAAGAAAATTAAAGCCAAAAATCTTAAGAAGTTGTGTTCCAAATTTTAGGCTAATATCGCAAAAAAATAATCTTTCAGTAAGATTTTATTTGGGCGCAGTACCAATTTCTTTCACTAGGACAGCCAAGCTTCCTTACTGACCATATAAGGGCGCCTCCATGTTTTGAGTGATCTGAACCATGTATTTCCATAATTTTCATACAATTTATGAAGTAGACATCCTATTTAGAAGTAGTATGGGTAGTTTGACAATATTTGATTTGAATTCAACCTCTAATAAACACATAAAGAGAGCACACATGTGCGTTATAGCTCGCAGCCGCATCACACATCGAGAATCCATATTTTTCTTTATATTTGAAACATATTCAGACCTTTTTTTCTAATACAATTGAATTGGTGTTATCTTTTGAACTCTTGGCATGAAAACAAACTGAGGTTTCTACCAATCTTTCATGATTTTTCATATTTATTGCCATTTCAAAATAAAGGTCATAACACGCCTAATGCATATGAAATATAGCCTAGAAATATAGACTCCACCTAGCGGCTGCAAAAATTATTTCGCAGCGAGTGTAGTCTAGCAACTCTCCATAGACGTTTTAGCTGGAAAAACTAAACTCTGGTCAGGCCAATCACGTCGTGTATAGAGTCGGTGGGCGGGCTTAACATAATGACGGCAGAGTTGCGACGGTTCACTGCTACTTGAAAACAAAGAATGGCTCCTGCTGCTGGCGAACAGATGTCTTTCGAATCGGCTTTGACCGCGACTCTGGAGGATTTAAAGTTAAAAATAATGTTTGAAACATGAACAAAGAACGGCACTTGAGTCATTTTAATAAAAGGAAGTTACAAAAGACGTCGACTTCTTCATTGCTCTGGTTGGTTGTAGCGCTGTCCTATTGCGTGCAGAGGGAATTTGAAAGACAACCGTTTATCCCGCCCCTCGTATTGAACTCAGTCACCGGAGAGTTCCCAGACCTAACATCGTGATGTAGGTCTGGCATGCCAGGCTATATGAAATATTCTTGTTGCAAATTGATAAATTACTGCTCCTATGTAATTTATTTTAAAAACAGGCCGCCACATGTGAAAACTAGAGATTGTCAGCTTTCAAATGATAGTTTGTCAATATTACTTTAGGATTTTACTAAGACATTATTGTTTTATTGGACGGTGACAGTTAAGGGGTTAAATGTGACAGACTAGCGCTTCAGCTCAAACGGCACGTGATACAGTACAACTTTTTTTTTCATCACATGAAAACTCAGATCACGTTCATGGCCACAGTTGTATAAAACAAAGCCCCTAGGCATGCAGACACTTCTACAAACATGTGTGCAAGAATGGGTTGCTCTCAGGAGAGTGATCATCATGTCAAAATCTTGTTTATTATCTGTATCTGGATGTCTTCAGTCCATAACGTGTCTCACACCTTCCTCCTCCCTGACCACTAGGTTGTGCCATTGAGCTTCTGCCAGGAGCTCCTTTACCCAGAGTCCAGTGTGTGAAATCACACACGTTACTACAGTTCTGCTCACAAGTTTACATACACCTTGCAGAATATTTAAGATGTTAATAATATTAACAAAACAAGAGTGATCATAAAATTTACATGTTATATTTTTAGTGAATAAGCAGTTTCACAGATGCTGACATAGTCCACAAGTTAAAAATAATAACTGAATTTACACTAATGAACCAGTTCAAAAAGCATGCATACACTTGAATTAATATTGTGAGTTGTTACCTGATGATCAATGACTGTTTTTATGTTTTGTAATAGTTGTTCATATTTTGTCCTGAACAGTTAAAGTGAGCACAGTTCTTCAGAAATGTACTCCAGTTTCCTCACATTCTCTGATTTTCTAGCATCTTCTGCATATTTATTTTAAACCCTTTTCAGCAGTGACTGCTTGATTTTCAGATCCATCTCAAACTGAGGACAATTGAGGGACTCATAGACAGACAATTATTAGGAGAAAACATTCTCAAGATGGCAACACCATGCATTAAAGGATTAGTTAACTTTTGAAAAAACTTTTGCTGATAATTTACTCACCCCCATGTCATCCAAGATGTCCATGTCTTTCTTTCTTCAGTCGAAAAGAAATTAAGTTTTTTGATGAAAACATTCCTGGATTTTTCTCCACATAATGGACTTCATGGGTACCAAACGGTTCAAGGAAAAAATTCGAATTTCAGTGCAGCTTACCAGACGATAAACGAGGGTCTTAGGCGAAACGATCGGTCATTTAAAAAATAAATAAAAAAGTTTAAGTTTTATAAGCACAAATGCTCGCCTTGCTCTGTTCTGTGATGCGTGTTCGTGACTCACGTAATACGCAATTACGTTGAAAAGGTCATCTTGGATGACATGGGGGTGAGTAAATTATCAGCAAAAGTTTTTTTAAAAGTGAACTAAGAGCCATGGGTTATCCCATAGGGGGTATGCGAACTTATGACTAGAACTGTATATAATAGCCTAAGTGAAAAACATGTCTTAAAAGAGTATATAAAGCCAGTTTCAGTGCGTAGCTACTCATGTTTTTTTTGTGTGAAATATTCATCACCATGGGTAAGTTTACGGCTTACTCATACCTGAGTAAGAAATTGCAAACCAAAACTTGGCTGTGAGCAAAGTGGCATACACTGCCGTTCAAAGGTTTGGGGTCGACAAGATTTTTTAAAAATGTTTATGAAAGTAGTATTTAATGCTCAATCAATCAAAAACACAGTAAAAACAAATATTATTACCATTTAAAATAACTGTTTTCTATGTGAATATATATAGTAAAGTGTAATTTATTCCTGTGATCAAAGATGAATTTTCAGTCTTCAGTGTCACATGATCCTTCAGAAATCATTATGATTTGCTGATCAAGAAACATTTATGATTATCATAAATGTTAAAAACAGTTGTGCTCCTTAAAATTTTATATTAAAAAAAAACTTTTTTTCAGGATTCTTTGATGAACAAAGTTCAAAAGAACAGCATTTAAAATTGTGATATTTTGTAACATTATAAATATTTAACAAATCCTTGCTAAATAAAAGTTTTATTTCTTAGTAAAATAAAATAAAAAATGATACTGACCCCAAACTTTTGAATGGTGTCGTTAATCTGATGGAATCAAGTCACTCCCCTTCTGTCTCTTGCTCCACATTAAAACAGCATTCTAGACCCGGCTTTTGCTGCCAATTATTTATTATATTTATTTTATATATTAATTATATGTTTCATAAATGATACGTCAGCAATTATATTTTGATAATTCATATTTAAAATGAATATAAATACATATAAAGCCAAGCTTTGTGATCCTAAATAAATTAAATTCAGTTGATCCACTTGGCTTAATATAGTCAGTTCAGGTTAATATTAACATAAGTTCTCACATGTACTAAAATAATATTGTGAGTTTTGGTCACACCTCCCATATAAATAGGTAATTCACCCCTGGCTGGCAAAATATGCTTTCAATAAAACTTCTCTGTCTATACAATAGAAAGAAGAAAAGAAATTGCCACTCCCGCCAGTGTGTTAAGGATACGCTTGTCAAATACCAGCTTGCTTTGAAAAGCTTAGTTTCTCCCATCACTGACATCTGATTGCATCAGTACAACCTAACTAGAACGTTTTTTTCATCAGCGTCTGAAATGGTTGGCATGTCTGCAATAGTTAGACGAATGTGTGCACAGAGACGTCGGGCAGCTGCTCGAAGATCTCGCCGTTGGAGAAGACTGATGACTTTATACTCAAAGCAAGTATTACTATTTAAAAATTAAGATTACCCCAGAATGAGTTGCATTACTAGCCCACCCAAACACTTATGCACAATAATGACAAATGCTGACCAACATTTAATTATATAACATTTTCTTAATGAAAATGATATATATTTTGGTAAAACAAGCAAACTGTTGTATTGTCATATGACATAACTATGCAATGAATACACACTAGATAAATTAAATGCAGCTGATGTGAATACATACATTTTTATTCAAGCAATGATTAATGCACGAATTCATGAAATGAATATTTTATTTACTGACAGTGACAACAATATGAAACATGAATAAAAAATGAATGAATAAAATAACTTAATGTAGTCTGTGTAAACAGTCTCAAGTTCAGCTTAGGTCATGGAGGGCTATTGTCCTGCAGAGTTTTTCCAACCCTAATTATACACCCCTGAATCAATTTAAACCAATTAATAACGAACTAGTTGAAAGTTACAGACAGGTGTGTTGGAACAGAACCTCCATGACCTGCCTTGAATATCCCTGCATGAGCTCTCTATGCATTTAGAAGTCATAATACACTCCAATAAAACTGTTGCTTTAAAGTGTTTTTTTACATTACACCACACATTCACTAATTATTCATCACTTCATAAATATTTAATTTTAATTTCTAGAAGTCTATAATGTACTGTGGATGCCTAGAAATTGTTTGTGTTATATACATACAAAAGTCTTAGGCCACCATTTGTTGTTGCACAGTACTGTGTATGTATATATATATATATAAATTTAATTCACATTAACCCAAATGTGTAAATGATCATAAGATGTTTTTGTCAAACAATTTATTTTTTAGCCAGGATTTCAAGGACATTTAAGAATCTTTCATCCTTTTCTTTCATTTATTTTTCTCTCCTTTCCTCTTTCTCGCTTGCCTCCCGGTGCCATCTCTCTTCTCTTTCTCTTACTTCGGTTTCTTGTCTTTCCTCTCTCTGTCGTCTCTCCCGTTCTCTTCTGTCCTCCTTCTCCTCCATTTCTCTCCATAGTCTCTCCTCCCTCTCGGCTGCTGTCCGCTCTCTCCTCTTCTCTCTCTTCTATCTCCTGGATCAGGTCCTCCAGATCTTTCACCCTTTTCCTGGCTCTTGATGGCTCTGGCCTCACTGAGGATGAAGAGGCAACAGCAACATCCGGCCCACATGAGGCAACGAGGGCAGGAGGAGTGATGGAGAGTCTGCCCCCAATTGCCTCATCCATGGCAGAATACCACTTCCAGGATGCTTCTGTGGGCTCTCCATCTTCAGTGCTCACCCCTGTCTGCGGACATTTCAGATCCTGCAAAAATGCACAAGAATGATACAAAAGCAGTCATTTTAACATCACAATATTTAATCAATCAATTTCTGTATTAAAAGTAACAAAATGATCTTGCTTTGTATTTTTGTTTAAGGTTTACAAATGCCGCCGTCACCCTGCCTTGCAGGTCCTGCTCCACCACAAAAGATCTGCAGCAAATGCAGAAAAATCAAGAATTAAAAAAAATGCTGTAATAATATCTCTGTTTGAAAATACAATCATTGAAATATACTACAAATAAACAATGAAATAGATTTTGAATTATTTCTGTATACTCACTCAAAGCCTTTGATGGCTTCATGAGCCACTCTCCACCGGATAAGCAGACGCGTGTGCTCATCTGTCCCTGTAACATCCAGACAAGACTCACGTTACCTGTGATTTATGAGCTCAATACTACATTTACATGTTGAGGTTGTTGCTAATAAGTAGCTTTTTTTTTATCCATCATAAATGTTCCACAATTTTTCATCAGTACTAAAAGGACAAATGAAATAGATTACTTATGTTTAGTTACTTTATGTAAATGTATTAAACATTCGTCTAATGGAAACAGTGTTGACAACAGTGAATTCTCCTAAACAAAAGTACACAAACATCACTCAGATGTCTATTTCATATCTATTAATTAGACGGCAATTCTTATAGAAGATTTTCTTGCCAGATATTAAATAGACATTTAGTAATTGTATTTAAGATGTATACGGTTTAAAATGTATGCAAATCCAGTTGAGACGTATGTGTCCTACTGGAGCTCCTCTGTTAGCTATACATAATAAAATGTGATTTACAGCAAAATCACAAATTTACCATACTATTTAAGCGTCTTTACACCTTCAACAATTCAACAGTTGCATTACGATGAACTTGAATGCACATTAGGGGCTGTTTACACCCGGCCACTTCATGCGTTTTCTCAGATCGGAAAGCTATCTGATTTATCAAAACAATTCCATTTAAACCTGGTCACAAATGTGTTTTCGCAAAACGGATATAAATCTTCAATTTTCGCGCTATATGCAGATTTATGGAGTTCACGTCACCGAAAGCAGAGCTGCATTTGATTGTTCAGCTCATTTCAAAATCAAAGACCGCAATAAGAGATGCAACAGCCCTGGTAAGATCATTTCATTTCTTTACTTGTATTGATGAGGATTGTGTTGTCTGCGACTTACTATCACTTTGATTTGCAATAGGCTAGTTTGCACGTTGGCTTTATTACTAGATGCTCAGCTGCCGTCGCGTCGTCACATCTTGCTATAACATATAACCCTATGCATAGCCTATAACACGCTCTCACACGTTTATTTTTTTGCGTTTTTGGGAGGAGTAAAATGTATATGTGGTTTCAACAACCAGATGCATTTACTTGTCCAGTTTCATCTGGAACGCGTCTCAGATCTCCTCCTGAAGAAGTGGATTGAGCGATCGGATTTAAATCGTCTCTAATGCTATTTGGATGGCATTTATTCCTGGTCTTTTCACGATCAAATAGCTATCTGATCACAGAAAACGCATGAAATTGCCAGGTGTAACATCTCTTCAATGAAAGGCAGATTATCCACACTAATTTCCCCACTGCCTTAATTTGAGGCCGGCCTTTATTTGTCCGCGTTGACCATGCACCCGGCCACTATCAGAGGCCCGGCGTTTATTTGAATACCGTTTTTTATTTGAGGAATTACGGTATGACGTATCCTCTCGCGTGGCCTCCTGGGATAGAAAAGTATCCATCAATTGAGCACTCAAAAATCTGGGCGGAAGCAGTAGATCATCCGGGAACCTCTCGCCTACTCTTTTATGAATACTGATGTTTCGAACGTACTGCTTCTTTCACGTACTGTTTTCGCCTACTATATAGTAGGAAAGTAGGGATATTCGAACGCACTATGAGTATTTCTTTGCGTCACCCAGGTAATTCTTGCCTACTCTTTTATGATTCATACATTTCGCTCGCCTACTCTTTTCCCCCTACTATATAGTATGGAAGTACATGGTTTCAGACGCAGCCATTGTGTACATTCTGTGACTGAGATCCACCCTCTATGGGCGGGTTGAGAACATGCGGGACAGCCCCTACTACTGGCTGTAGTCTTTAGCCTCTGGCCAAAAAATCCTCCGATGACCAGACAAAAAATACAAATCTCTCGTCTCAGGGGGGAGGGCGGAAAGCACGGTAATTCGAAAATACTACAGGTTTTCTACTAATACAAAGCTTAGTGCTAAATCCTGAAGTATCCCTTTAAGCTGGCACTGCTGGCCTCCTGTCGGCAATGGCATGTCTCCTGTCAGCCAGAGCTGGGCCGTGTGTGGCAATGATGGCATAGCATGATCACAGCAAAACATATGAGGGCCGAATGTTAATGGGAGGAGTGTGGCACAGATCAGTCCATTGATTATCTGGCCCAAATCAGGCTTGTGACCATGGGCCATATAAATGCATATTCCCACATAGCAAATTTTATCTGGCCCAGCTCTGTTCCACAAAACCCCATTTCTTTCGGCCCACATACCGCAAAGAATGACAGCCATGTAGTGGCCCAGATCTGGATTTAAGACTAGGAGCACAAATGTGCTATAACTGGCCTGAGTTTCAGCCAATTGATAACTTGTATAAGGAACTGGAACTGGGCCAGATAAAATATACTATGTGGGTATGGTTTAGATATATGTAACACTGTGGTGTTAGTTGAAGGCATGAGACAAAGATCAGGGTAAACACAAACTTTACTTGATGCGTTCAGGCAGGACAGACACAACCACGTCTAATGCAGAGTTCAGACTGCACGATTTTCAAAGTAGTCGGGTCACTGTTCTTTTCACACTGCATGACTATCTTGGCCAGCATTCAGTCGCTGCTGTGTTCACACTGAATGATGAATCGGCGACAGGAGGTTTCACACTGCATGACTTTACAAGAGGAAGAATCGCCGACAACTGTTTGGCACGCAAACTACGTTTCACAACCAAACACACGCGAGAAGTGATAAGAAATAACGCGAGATCAACTTGCTGAGCTCTGAGCAAGGATTGTGTGTTCTACAAAGAGAGTTGGGGGTAAAGAAATAATTTTGCAATGTGCTGCTGGTCAAGCAATATGTAGGCTACTTTGTTTCTGTTTGATATAATTGTAAATATATCTATTAAAATACTGATATTCTGGTCTATAACTCCTCCCCGAACTCCCCGCTGCTCTGTATCTTGCTCTCTCATTGGCTGTCGGTCATCGCCGATGTAGTTTTCAGTCAGAACACTTTTCACACAGCAGGATTTTGAATCGCCGACAGGTCCAGATATTTAGCATGCCAAATATCTCACGGGCATCGGCGACTCGTCTGTGATTCTCTCAGATCGCGTCTTTGCTCATTCACACTGCATGATTGTCACTCGCGTGAACGAGCACCGATTTGCCTGTGATTTCGGGCATTTGTCGGCGATTTCTCAAAACCTGTCGCCGAGCCAAAATCGGGGTTGAGTCTGAACTCGGCATAACATTAACGAGAACTGACAAGGGACTGAACAGAACAGGGAGTATAAATACACCGGAGGAAATTAGGAAACTAACTAGACACAGGTGGAGAAAGGTAAACTAATCAGGGACTAACGAGAACAGGTGCAGACTAGATGGAACATAATTGGGACAATAGGCTTGTTGCATAAACAGAACATTCGATATTTCCGGGTTGTCACGGTAGGCCGCACGAGCGAGTCTGACAGCGAGCAGCTGCTTGTCAGAGCGAGAACGCTAACGTTAACTTTAGTTAACTTTAGTTAGTCAACGAGGAAGATGGCATTTTACACACGATGCTTGCAGGACCTGCCAAGAATAACCGTTTTATTTAAACATAGGATTATACAATCCTCAACATCAGCCCCAAAGAGCAAGCGGGAGAAGGGGTTTATAATGTATATTGACATCCCCATGAAGACAGACGGTGAATTATGTGACAATAGCCATCTAGTGGTTAAATTTAATTTTTACAACTGCGTCATTACTGATAACTAGCATCAATCAGCAAACATTGCAGAATAAACTCACTCACTCTTTATAGGACGCACACAAACACAAGATACATCCACTTGAAAGGCGATAATGCTTCTGAAACACATCTTCAGCTGTTCGTGATTGCGGTGAACCTGATTTCTAGCAGCGGCTGATGCAATCTGCCATTCGCACTAAGCGGAAGAGAAAGCTGCTCTTCCGGTCACTCCCTAGTGTTCATAATAAGAGTCCCAACTAAAATAGTGCAACATTGCTCTAGCATCATCTTATTATTAAGGGCCTTTTGCACAGCCGCCCCCAAATTGCGTGCAATTTGCTCACGTAAAAGGCTCATCCTAAATTTGGACCGTAGGGGGGCATTCCTCATCCTCAGACTGGAAGAGTAATAAGCCGGGCAACTGGCCGAGTATACACTTTGTCTTTGACTTGCACGTTCGCGGAACGCACATGACCATCTGCGCTCGGATGTACTTTAACCACTCTGTCAACTGGCCAAAGTGCCCTGAGGAACTGAGGATCCATCAGCAGGACTACTGAATCCACTGTCAGATCAGCTGGGGCACCATGCCACTTCTGCCTGCATTGAAGGGTTGGCAGGTAACACCTGATGAACCTCGCCCAGAAGTGATCTGCTATAACTTGGCAGTGTCGCCATCTCCGCCGGCTTAGTCCCTCACTCTTAGGGTAGACAACTGGGGGCAGTGCTCCATCAAGCCGCCCCATCAAGAGGACATTTGGAGTCACGGCGTCCAAGTCATCAACACTGGATGAGGTATAGCCCAAAGGTTTGGTATTCAGTATTGCCTCTACCTCCAGTAAAGCAGTATGCAGTACCTCCTCAAAGATAGGCTACGTGGTGCGGCTGGCCGAACTTCTCGGTCATGGCTGCCATGGTGTCAGTGTACGGCCTAGGCGAGTTAATAAAGGAGTCGGCAATGAGGCAGGCCTCTTCAAGTTTCACGTGATCCACCAGAATCTGATACTTGAAAAGCTCTGTAGCGTCGGTGGGTAGCAGGTTTGCTAAGGCTAGTTTAAGCCAAGAGAACTCTATAGGGTCCTTATGGACGAAGAAAGGAATTCTTGGTGCTGGCCCCCTTTACTCTCCTCCTCCCAGAGTCACCGATGCTGGCGAGAACTGTCTGCCTCGAGCAGGGTGTGGTTGGCTTGTATCAGGCCTGGCTGGGTACTGAGTTGAAGATCTCGCCTCTGTGCGATACATACTGGGCTGCGGACGGGAGATGGGCATGTAGGGTTCTGGCCCCGGGGTGTAGGACCGGACGTAGTGCTGTTCAGGACCTCGTTTAGGTTGAGGGCTGTTCAAGCTACGAGGGATAGAATGTGGCCGAGTATGGGCTGTGACACTGGAAGTCACGCTGTCCCTCATTAACTGTAACTCGCTCATCATTCTGTCTATGACGGTGACCATACGCTGATCCTCGGCAGCCGCAGACGGTGGAGGGTAGTCAAACGAAGGCCATGGTGGAGGGGGCAGTCCCTCGTCATACTCCTCTTCCTCTAACGCTAATGAGTCACTTGGTAATGGAAGGGGTGGCACTGGCCATCGCTCTGAGGACGGATCCTGCTGCGCTGCTCCAAGCACTCTGGCTGAGGCTGTTAACTCACACGATTCCCTTCTATAATGAGGTGAGGCTAAATTATACTGCATGCTCTCTCCGTGTAACCTGCTCGGTTCATCCTCCGTGTAGGGCATAGGGGTATGTGGCCATCCTAAGCTTGTGTTGTTAATGCTCTCCTCAGAGCTCGTGGAATAATCATCCTGTGCATTGGGGAGTCTACTCCAATTTACATGAGGCTGTGAACTCCACTCTTTCCCTCTAGGCGTGAGTGGTGCCGGGCTGGCATGTGGTGGGCCGCGTATCTCCGTTCGTACTGCACTAACCTCGTAATCTCTCAAATAGGATGGCTGCCTTAACTGCCATCTGGGCCGAGTGGAATGGGCCCCACGATGCTTCATCACTCCGTTGCATGCTCCTAGCACAGCTGCGCTCCGGCTCGAAGGACCACAAAATGTAGCGAAGGGCTACCTGAAGCTGCTAGGGCTAGTTAGATCGCAGTGAACCAGGTGTGTCGGTCAGAACACCACAGAGTGCAGTATCAGTTTGAACTGAATTTATTCTCACTGTATTTATACTATAACAGTAAACATTATCAAATCAAATCACTTTATTGTCACACTACTATATACACAAGTGCAACAGTAGGTGAAATTCTTGTGTGCAGTTCCGATCAACATAGCAGTACGACAGTTGACAAGACATATATCAATTTCACTAAAATAACATATTTACACAACAACAATTTAAAAGTCAAATGTACACATACACAACACAATAATCGTATACAATGTGCAGTAGAAAATGCACACAATATACAATACAATAGTAAGTATATGAAGTGAAATATTTATGTATATATATTAGGGTAATAAATATCGATTTCTCGATATTAATCGATTCTCATTTTTACGAACGATATCGATTCTTAAATCTCAAGAATCGATTAGTCATCCAGTTTCATTTGAATGAATGGAACATTGTAGCGCGCATCCAAAACATCGCAATAATCTTTGTCCTTTGTCACTATTGATATGAAACAGTCTAAATTTTCAAATTACGTCCATTTTCTTTCGAAATTCAAAAACATAAATACCGTTTTGGCGCTGTGGCGTGAGTGAGATCGCTCTTGCGCAGCTCAAGAGAAGCAGCAGCGCGGAGCGCTTTGATCTCTTCTGCTTAATAATAGCTGCTACCAGTTACAGCGCGAAATAAACATGAATGAGCATCTGAAAGTGTGTTAAAAGAGAGTACAACTTATCGAAATCCGTATCACGTCACATTGATTCGCTCAATCAGTGTTTCAACCGTGGAAAGACGTCAGTTAAACAGCTTGTAATCAATGTCATGTATCGTCATATTTACCTCTGAAAAACAACATGTGACCATAAACTCGTTAGTCAGCCAGAAAAATTTACTCTAGAGAGGAGCATTTTGCTAAATATATGCACCATATTACATATGCAATATAATCTTAATGTTCTTCAATATTTAATGCATATTTGAATAAATCTGGCAAGTTTTTATGACAGCCACCATTTAAATGTTTATATTTCATATAATCTTCTTATTATAAAAATAAATAAAAGTGTAATTTAAAGTCCCTGTAAAGGCAATTTAAAAAAATGAATAAATTCTAAACACATTATAAATGTTAGAAATGAATTGCTGAAACATATTACAAAGACTGAACTGTGAAGTACTGTTTGTATAGCTACAAAACAGTTAAAATTTTACCTTCATATTAGGCTAATGAAGCCTAGTAGGCTACAACTAGACTCCCATAGTTTACAGAATTAGTTAAGAGATTTGATTTCCTCGAGAAAATTTACCATATATTGTAACTGATATCCAAAATAATCAATATTGAATCGAATCGAATCGTAATCGAAATCGAATCGAATTGCAAGCTTGTGAATCGAAATCTAATCGAATTGTGAAATTTGTGTCAATACCCAGCCCTAATATATATATATATACATATATACATATAAGTAGTGGTGTTAATGAGAATAGTCAGTTGACAGTCCCGTGAGATAGATTATAAATTAAATATTAAATAATAAAGTGCAGTGCTAATTTTTTATCCTGTTGGATCATGTGTTCAACAGTCTGACTGCTTGGGGGAAGAAGCTGTCATGAAGTCGTTTTGTGCGAGTCCTGATACTACGATACCGCCTACCTGATGGTAGCAGTGAGAATAGTCCATGACTTGGATGGCTGGAGTCTCTGATGATCCTCCGGGCTTTTTTGACACATCGCCTGTTATAAATGACCTGGAGGGAGGGAAGCTCACCTCCAATGATGTTCCTGGCAGTTCGCACCACCCTTTTCAGGGCTTTGCGGTTGAGTGCGGTGCTATTGCCATACCAGGCGGTGGTACAGCCAGTCAGGAAGCCCTCTACGGTGCCGGTGTAGAACCGTGTGAGGATGTGATGGCTCATTCCAAACTTCCTCAGCCTTCTCAGGAAGAAGAGGCGCTGGTGAGCCTTCTTCACAACGGCCTCAGTGTGGACGGATCATGTGAGTTCCTCAGTGATGTGGACACCGAGGAACTTGAAACTTCTGACTCTCTCCACTGGTGCTCCATTAATGATGATGGGACTGTGGTCTCTGTCTTTCCTCCTGAAGTCCACTACAAGCTCCTTTATTTTACTGACGTTGAGGGAGAGGTTGTGCTCCTGACACCAGCGTGTCAGGATGTGCACCTCCTCTCTATAGGCTGTTTCATCATTGTCAGTGATGAGACCTACCACCGTCGTATCGTCAGCAAACTTGATGATAGCATTAGAGCTATGTGTTGCCACACAGTCATGAGTGTATAGTGAATACAGGAGTGGACTGAAACGCAGCCCTGTGGAGCTCCCGTGTTGAGTGTCAGTGATGATGAGATGTTGCTGCCCATTCTAACCACCTGACGTCTGCCTGACAGGAAGTCCAGGATCCAGCTGCACAGTGAGCTATTTAGGCCCAGATTCCGGAGTTTCTTGTCAAGCTTGGAGGGCACAATGGTGTTGAATGCTGAGCTATAGTCTACAAACAACATTCTCACATATACATTCCTTTTTTCCAGATGGGAGAGAGCAGTGTGTAGTGTAGATGCAATGGCATCATCAGTGGAGCGGTTCTTACAGTAGGCAAACTGCAATGGGTCCAAAGATGGGGGCAGAACAGAGCAGATGTAGTCTCTGATTAACCTCTCAAAGCATTTGCTGATGATGGGGGTCAGAGCAACAGGACGCCAGTCATTTAAGCAGGTGATTTTGTCTTGCTTTGGTACAGGTACAATTGTTGATGTTTTGAAGCATGTGGGAACCACAGACAGGTAGAGTGACAGATTGAAAATGTCCGTAAAAACACCAGCCAGTTGATTTGCGCATGTTCTGATGACGCGGCCTGGAATGCCATCTGGACCCGCAGCTTTACGGATGTTTACCCGTCGGAAGGATCGGGTTACATCAGCAACAGAGACAGAGAGTGAATCAACCTCTGTAGCGTCAGCCGCGAGTGCTCTCTCCGCGAGGGCGGTGGTGCTGTCCTCAAAACGAGCATAAAATGTATTTAGCACATCCGGGAGAGATGCAGCGCTGTTCATGGCGGAGTTTCTACTCCGTTTGTAGTCCGTGATGGTGTTAATTCCCTGCCACATGCTTCTAGAGTCAGTGGTGTTAAACTGTTCTTCAATTTTTTGCCTATACTGGCGTTTGGCTGTGCTGATAGTGTTACGGAGAGCATAACTTGCTTGTTTACGCTCCTCCGTGTTGGAAGAATTAAAGGCGGAGGAGGCCCGCGCTTTGAGTGCCGCGCGAACATCGCTGTTAATCCATGGTTTCTGATTGGGGTAAATCCGTATTGTTTTTGACGGAAAAACGTCCTCTACGCACTTTCTGATGAAACACGTTACGCTGTCAGCGTAAATCTCGATGTCATCATCGGAGGCGGACCGAAACATCTCCCAGTCCGCGTGATCAAAACAGTCTTGTAGCATAGAGTCTGATTGGTCCGACCAGCACTGGATCGTTCTGAGGGTGGGTGCTTCCCATTTCAGTTTCTGCCTGTAAGCGGGCAGAAGCAGAACCGAAGAGTGATCTGATTTGCCAAATGGGGGGCGGGGGAGGGATTTGTAGCCACCCCGAAAAGGTGAGTAACAATGATCCAACACCCGATCCCCTCGCGTATTGAAGTTAATGTGTTGATGAAACTTTGGAGCAATTGTTTTAAAATTGGCCTTGTTAAAGTCCCCAGTAACAACAAACGCGGCCTCTGGGTGCGCGGTTTCCTGCTCGCTTATGCTGTCATACAGTTTCTTGAGTGCCCGTTCTGTGTCGGCATGTGGGGGGATGTACACCGCTGTGATGATGATCGCTGTGAATTCCCTCGGTAGCCAAAAAGGTCGACATAAAAGCATGAGAAACTCCAGATCAGGAGAGCAGAAAGACTTGATAGAGTGTACGTTCCTCTGATCACACCATGATTTGTTAATCATAAAACATACACCACCACCTCTGCTTTTTCCAGCGAGGTCTTTTGCTCTGTCCGCTCGATGCGCGGAGAAATCCGTGATTTCGATGGCTGAGTCTGGAATCGCCGCAGTCATCCAGGTTTCCGTAAAACCAACATGACATCATGACTTTGCGTAAACATACTTTCAAATCAAAAGCATACTTCATACTTCAAAATCAAAAACATACTTTCAAATCAAGTGGCGTGTTATCTATACGCATTTTCAGCTATCCGCGTGTATGTCCACGCCGCGTGTGTGTCCACGCCGCGTGTATGTCCACGCCGCGTGTATGTCCACGCCGCGTGTATGTCTACGCCGTTAAATGTCCGAGTGATTCCGCGTGTATGTGTACGCCGTTAAATTTCCGAGCGAAACTAAGCAAAATTAATATCTACATCTGGGGAGCGATATTTTTTTTCCTAGGATGGTAGGGGAAGAGTCATAAATGCTATTAACCCAAGTGACGGGTAGGTTTAGGGACGTCGTTGGGGTAGGTCATATATTTATATATAGTAATGTAACGTTAAGTCAATGGCGTTGATAAACACGCTGAAAAGCGATTATGCGTGTTGATAGCACGCCAAAAATGGAAATACGAATTGGCGTGTCATACGCTATTTCATGAGATCAGTCTGGTAAAACAGAAAACGCAGCATTCTCTCGTCTCTCGTTGGAAAGAGATCCGCGCTCTCAGCTCGCAGAGTTTGTTGTCCAGAGACTGTACATTTGCCAGTAAAATGCTAGGTAACGGGGGTCGATTTGCGCGACGTCTTACTCTGATTAGAACGCCGGCTCTTTTTCCTCTCTTCCTTCTATGTTTCCACGGCCGAGCGGCCCAAACAAAGGGTTCCGCCAGCGTGTTTGTAAACAGCAGGTCGGCATGGAAGAATTTGAAGTCCAGTTTTCGATGTGTAATTGTAGAACCAATGTCCAAAAGCGTTTGTCTGTCGTACGCAATAAGGCAGATAACATCCAAGACAGAAAAACAAAGAACTGTAAACAGACCAAACAATAATCCGCAATGTTGCATCGGAGCTCGCAACGCAGCAGCCATACTCGGCACCATCTTGGAATTTAGTTGCTGTTGTATAAGTTCATTATACCTCTGAACTTGGAAGATCGACAGATAAGTTATAAGAGCTGTCACGGATTAATCAACATCGTCATAGAACATACAGCTGTTATCAGCAAACATTGCAGAATAAACTCACTCACTCTTTATAGGACGCACACAAACACAAGATACATCCACTTGAAAGGCGATAATGCTTCTGAAACACGTCTTCAGCTGTTCGTGATTGCGGTGGTTATTAAGGGCCTTTTGCACATAAAGAATAGATTATAATAGAAGATACAGAACACATATGAGATGACGTTCCTGCTCATATAGATACCTTTCAGTTAAAGACATAAACTGTAAAAAAGACACACACAAACACTGCAAAAAAGACACAAAGACACATACAAAAAAAAAAACACATACACAGACTCACAGCTCTATAAATTGTCTGCATATGATAGACTGATAGAAGTGGTTTACAGGATCTCCTAGAGGCCACACCTTTAATGCGTCATTGTTTCTGGCTGGTTAAAAGCAGAGAGTCGAGTATAAAGAATGTACAGAAGACACTGGTAAGAGGCACTTCTTTCAGCCTACAACCTACAATGAACCAAACAGACAGCAAACGCATTTTGGTAAGTGTTAAAACTGTTTCATGTGCGAACTAAACATTTAAACTACTGTGAAAAAGTCTTTGGTTGTTGTTTTAATCTGATCAAGTCAAGTCAAGTATATTTATATAGCGCTTTTCACAATACAGATTGTATCAAAGCAGCTTCACAGTATCAATCAAAACAACATAATGTTTGTTTCTTAGTAGACAAAAACATCCACGTTTGGTAGGGCTGATCAATGGTATTAATAATTGGTTAATTAATTTGAATATCCCCAACTGAGCAAGCCAAAGGCAACAGTGGCAAGGAACCGAAAAACTAGGGCTGGGGTAAACGATTATTAATTAAACAATTAGTCTGGCGATTATTTTATCGATTAGTCAACTAATCTATTGTTATGTATTTGTAACATTTCAAACAGTTTTATATTTGAAAATCAACAAACAACAAATAAAACAAGCAGCTCTATGCACTTTTTAAAGCAAGCTTATATTCTGTGGCATTTCCTTGCTTATAATGACTGTCCTCAATAGCAACGCATAATAACACAGCGCATCCGTGTAGTAATAATAATAATCACACACTCTCATACATTCATTCAAAATTTCAAATGCAACTTGCCATCTTGACTCGTGCGTCTCCGTTTTGATTGTATTGAAAATTAAATTAGAGATTATTTATTGTTTCCGGAGTTTGATCATATTGTTGTGATCATCTTGTCTGGACGAGTTTTGTATGCTGTACAAAATGGATTTAACAGGTAAGATTTAAAACATTAATCTAAATTCAATATGTCCCCGTAATTATGTGGTGGGGAAAAAAAATCGGTATAATAAGTGTAAGTTACAATAAATATATACATTATTATCTCTTAAATGTCACTCTTGTTTGAACGCGTTCGTTCGTCTTTGGCTCAAATCCACGCACTGCAAACTTTTCTTCTCGCAACATGACATCATGACTTTGCGTAAACATACACGCCACTTTCAAATCAAGTGGCGTGTTATCTATACGCATTTTCAGCTATCCGCGTGTATGTCCACGCCGCGTGTATGTGTACGCCGCGTGTATGTCCACGCCGCGTGTATGTGTACGCCGTTAAATTTCCGAGCGAAACTAAGCTAAATGAATATCTACATCTGGGGAGCGATATTTTTTTTCCTAGGATGGTAGGGGAAGAGTCATAAATGCTAATAACCCAAGTGACGGGTAGGTTTAGGGACGTCGTTGGGGTAGGTCATATATTTATATATAGTAATGTAACGTTAAGTCAATGGCGTTGATAAACACGCTGAAAAGCGATTATGCGTGTTGATAGCACGCCAAAAATGGAAATACGAATTGGCGTGTCATACATACGCTATTTCATGAGATCAGTCTGCTTCTCGGAAGCTTCATGTTTATATCAAGTGTGAGTGAGATAAAATATTTAAACTCAAAATAATATTTTGTGCCCAATTATTTCCCAGACGTAGTTTTGGTATTGAGTTTAAAGTTAACTTGCCTTGCCTTCGCTATACAACAACAGTGGGTGATGGTCACTCAAGACAATCGGCAGATTTGAGTGTTTCTATTGCAGCGACTGTTTTTGAGCATGTTCTGCAGACAGGGAGACCATCCTCGATTAAGTTTCCCTCAGGACTTTTGTAAAAACCAAAATATGACCACACCTCAGATTTGGTACTCTAAAAAGGTTGAAAATCTCCCGAGCACGGTCACTGCCTTCCGCCATTCCTTCTTTTACTGTCTATATGGTGGCGACCCAGCTAACACAGTTACGTTGTGAAGACGTAACCGGACCAGACCATATTCGTCGTAGACGTACCACATAACGTTCCAGCAACGTAACTTTGTGATTCCCATAATCGTCGTGGCGACGTTATAGTGGTACGTTGCAAGAACGTGATGAGGACGTCTTAATGACCAAACTGGCATGTTATGAGGACGTTACCTCAAAAGACCATATTAGTCACAGCGACGTTCCACATAACGTTCCAGCGACGTAACTTTGTGATTCCCATAATCGTCGTGGCGACGTTATAGTGGTACGTCGCAAGAACGTGATGAGGACGTCTTAATGACCAAACTGGCATGTTGCGAGGACGTAACATCAAAGGACCATATTAGTCACAGCGACGTACCACATAACGTTCCAGCGACGTAACTTTGTGATTCCTGTATTCGTCGTGGCGACGTTATAGTGGTACGTCGCTGGAACGTGGCAGGTACTTCCTAACGACCAAAATACTACGTCCACATTTATTTTTAATATAGCCTACTTCTCACCTTTAGTCCTGGGAATTAAGATGTGCTTGATCCATAACCTCGAAATCCACATAGAACTGTTAAACTCAAACATTTCATTCTCTGCTGTAAAACCTTATAAATTCTAATAGGGAATTGTGTATATGTTTTCAGTTAATACATTTAGGGATCAATACATATGGAAACCAATACAAACCCCTATTAAATTCTAAATAGAAAATGGCCCAAAACCACACTGTATTCATTTATTAATCAGCATTTATTCAGTTACTTTGTACAATTACAGTACTAAGCCAATACATTTTGAACAGTAACTATTTTTTAACCATGAAAAGTGTTAACAAGTTATGAGAACAGAAATGTAACATCAATTATTTAAACAAAAAACATAATCAATGAATAATGTAACCAACTATTAACCCCTTAACTGTCACCCATTATATTTTTAAAACAACAATATCTTAGTAAAATCCTAAAGTAATATTGACAAACTATATATCATTTGAAAGCTGACAATCTCTAGTTTTCATATATGGTGGCTGTTTTTTAAAATAAATTGCAGAGGAGCAGTAATTTATCAATTTGCAACAAGAATATTTCATATGCATTAGGCGTGTTATTATGACCTTTATTTTGAAATAGCAATAAACATGAAAAATCATGAAAAATTTCTAGAAACCTCAGTTTGTTTTCATGCCAAGAGTTCAAAAGATAACACCAATTCAATTGTATTAGAAAAAAAGGTCTGAATATGTTTTAAATATAAAGAAAAATATTATGGATTCTCGATGTGTGATGCGGCTGCGAGCTATAACGCACATGTGTGCTCTCTTTATGTGTTTATTAGAGGTTGAATTCAAATAAAATATTGTCAAACCACCCATACTACTTCTAAATAGGATGTCTACTTCATAAATTGTATGAAAATTATGGAAATACATGGTTCAGATCACTCAAAACATATGAAAATGGAGGCGCCCTAATATGGTCAGTAAGGAAGCTTGGCTGTCCATCTAGTGAAACAAATTGGTACTGCGCCCAAATAAAATCTTACTGAAAGATTATTTTTTGAGATATTAACCTAAAATTTGGAACACAACTTCTTAAGATTTTTGGCTTTCATTTTCTTGCAGTTTTAGAGTAAAATATATTTTGTAATATATATATTTTATATAAAATTTAAATAATAACATTTTTACATTGTTAATTTTCATAAACTCAAACTTACATAACTTTTTTCTATTTCACTCTCATAATTCATTTCACGTCTACAACAATCTGGCAAATGTCTTCTTTAAAACAAGACCAACCATAGGTCTATATTCCAAAGCATTCCTGAGTTACAACCATTTAAGTTTGGATAGTGATTTTCATGTCTATGCGAAAAAAGTGGGGGTGACAGTTAAGGGGTTAAATTGTTTCCTGAGTGTCCTGTGGCTCCTGCTACAAATGCCTGGTGGTGATGTGCTTTATTGCTTCACTACCATTAGCAAAACCTATGCGAATATTACCAAAGATCTATAGTCCTTGAGCTTCTCTGAAGCAAACAAATTTAAAAAAATACCGTTCACAAAGAGTAAAGATATGTAAAAGTTAAAAGTTAATAAAATAAAATAAAAATATATATATATAGATTTCTAGCATCTCTCCTGTATTATTTATTTCGCCCACCCAAATATACATCAAGAGTTTTTTGTTAAAGAAAATGAGCATGATGACTTTCTCAGAAAGAAATTGAGATCTCCATTCCTGACTGTGTCCAGCTGTGGTAAACGCTCCTTCAGCCAGTGTTGAGGAGGCAGAGGAGATGATGGAGAGCTGTGGGAGAAGAGGAAGAGTGTCTTTCTTACCCCACCAGTGGAGGGCAGGGTCTTCTGAGGCACGGATAGGAGGAGGGTTTCGCTCTAGATATTCACTGGAAGCTGAAAAATAAATTGTACCATACTAACGTTATTGTAGTCCGGTTTATAGCTTTTTTTTAGAAAGGTATAAGAAAATTGTCTAACTTACGTGTTCCTCCTCCTCCTCATCCTGAGCGGTCACCTCATCGTTCTTAGGCAGCTAAAACAGAGGAGCATTTTATTAATATTGCTAATCTACAGCTTTTAATGCTTTTGAAAGTCATTTATGCTCACCAAGGCTGCATTTATTTGATCGGAAATACAGTAAAAACTGTAATATTGTGAAATTGTATTACAATTTAAAATAAGTGATTTCTATGTGAATATGTTCAAATGTAATTTATTCCTGTGATCAATATTTGTTTACCGTGAAAGATCAAAACCCATTTGAACTGGTATCAGACATTTTTTGCGCTCCGTGTGGGTGACGTCATCGATTAACAGCAAATACATTTAACAGATTAAATAAAATAGCCAACTTCCAATCATCCATTTAACTGCCTTTACAAAACTAACAAAAAATCTCATCTAGGCCTACACATAAAGATGTGATTAAAAGCCCACACATTTATAGAGCTAGCCTAACATAACGTTAGCAGACTGAAAACGGTTGAGATGTTAACGGACTTTTTCGAAGACACTAAACTATTTCTATAAAGTAAATATTGAACAGTGTGTCAATAACACGTAAGAAAAATGTCAGGAACCGTTGTGTGTATTATTTGTGTGATTTTAGGCTAAACTCACCTGAAGTAGTGAAAACAACAACGAGAGATGGAGTTTTGCTTTTTGTTTTCAGTTGCGCCGTTTCCATGGCAACTCTGCGCCGCTCCAGTGTTTGAAAGGGACTCGCATGTTCAACGCGCACGCCCATAGCATAGTCAGTCAATTAAGCAGCTGTTACATAAATACACATCTAGACTTAACACATTATAGGCTACATTAATAAAAATCTCATGAATTTTAAACTCATTTTGAAGTTCTTCGACCCGCATATGTGCAAATTGCCCACTCCACGTGAAGTGGCACTTTTAAAATGTAAGATTTTGTATTGTTGTTTTTACTAACACTCAACCTCCTTAATAATAATGAGAAAAACATTAAAAACACACACACACACACACACACACACATATATATATATATATATATATATATATAACGTTCCAGAAACGTTGTGGGCACGTCCTCAAAAGACGTCGCTATATCCCAATTAGAACATTAGAGACGTGGTCCACTGATAACTTAATAAGATTCAAAAAAATGGAACTTTACCTCGACGTCCTCACAACGTTCTCCATGGGATAAACTAGCGACGTCTTGTGAGGACGTGCCCACGACGTTTTTGGAACGTTAGCCAAGATTCTAAAAAATGGAACTTTACCACGACGTCCTCACAACGTTCTCCATGGGATAAACTAGCGACGTCTTGTGAGGACGTGCCCACGACGTTTTTGGAACGTTAGCCAAGATTCTAAAAAATGGAACTTTGTGACAACGTTGTGAGGACGTCGTGGTAAAGTAATGTCACGCTGACCAAATGACGACTAACTGACGACGTCGTCACAACGTACTGTGTTAGCTGGGGAGCTGTACCTCCAGGAACGGTGAAAAAAAATAAAGAAATAAAGAAGTGTCATCGACGCGCCGCTACAGGCCTACGAAAAACTCCATCAAGTGACCTAATGGTGTACTAAAAGTCCATCAGGTGACCCAATGGTATCCTAAAAGTCCATCAGGTGACCAAATTATGGCAGTCTAATATAACACCCAGGACTTTTACAGTAGAGGATAAAGTAACAGGGCATCCTACTATGTTAAAGTTGTGTTGTGAGAGGTTTTGTGGGCGGTTTTTAGAACCGATAAGTAGTACCTCTGTCTTGTCTGGATTTAATAAAAGAAAATTATGCATCATCCCATCTTTTATATCTTTAACACAATCTGTCAATTTGGATAATTTAGCATATTCATCTGGCCGTGATCAGGGTGGGAATTATACCGCGGCCACGGCCGCCGTTGCCCTACACTTTGGCCTTCATGCCCCGTGAAAAAAAAAATCATCGTACGGCCACAGTGGCCTGTGTGCCCTGGCCCTGTCCAAGTTCCATGTATAAAGCGCCAGTGCGGCATAGTGGGCTTGCTTTTTAAAATAAAAAAAATAAAATTGTATTTTATTGTAGAGCTGCGCTCAGCTTGCTGCACCCCCCTCTCTCACACACATGCTGCGTCCCAATTCGCATACTGTCCGTCCTAAATAGTACTCGAAAGTAGAGTACGTCCCAAATCGTAGTATGTTGAAATGAGTGTTCCAAAGATACCCGGATGGTCTACTATATCCGGTCAGAATCTGAAGTGTAGATCGATGCGCACTCTAACGGCTGATATTGCCCACAACCCATCGCGCGTTGGACGAGGATTCGATTAGAACTACAAACACGAGTGAAAAGTGTTAAAAAACTACAGACATGGAGGACGCGCGAGTCCGGCGGTTATGTAGAGGTTTAGATAAAGGGGTTTGAGTGATTAATTACCAGTATCTAACCTGACGAAAATGTATTTATTCAATGTTGTCTACATTATATTGCATCTGCATCAGCATTGTGAACTTTTGTAAAGATACGTTTAACCATTAACTTTTAAATGCATCATTACATTCAAATTGCAAACACATGAGGAGAGTCTCCGCATGAAAGGCCCGCGACGGGCAGATGAAAGAGCTATTACACTTCTCTCAGAAACGGTAGGAAATTAAATTAGATTGAATGGAGGATTTTAACTGTGACAAGATGATTGACAGGGCAGTTTACGGTGACGGCGCACGCGACAGATCTGTCCGTTAAAGATGACGGAGTAGTATGTCCCAAAGCTTGCCTACTCTTTTGCTACACACTCAAAAGTATGTACTTTTTCTTCACAAAAAGAGTACATACTTTTAGGGCGTAGTATAAGTAGGCGAATCGGGACGCAGCCACAAACTTACAACGGAGGCGCGCACGCGCGAATAGCCCCTCCTCTTCGAGCACGATCTCAAAACATGAGCAGCATGCGTTGGAGGACGGATTGTTGCGGTTAGGTGCTTTCCCCCGCGAAGATTCCAGAATCAATCCGGAGTTTAATAGTTGTTAGTACAATGAACACTGTTGCAAAACAACTCTGATAAGTTAGTCTATGTTAAACGCTGTCGCGTTTCCATTACAGATTCAGGGTTTCCCGCAGCACTACTTTGTAACTAAGGCGGCCGCCTAAGCAACACACGCCTGTGTTACTCTGTCCTGTTTAACTTAGATTTTCTGCCCAATTCTCTGCCCGAGGCAGAACTTGGGCCGATATTTCCCGCTGCCATCCTCGGGCCAGGCCATTGATCTAGAGACGTGCGGCGCAGGACTAGATTGATGGCCGAGCGCTGGCGGTAATGCACTCACTCTGTGTGTGTGTGTGTGTGTGTGTGTGTGTGTGTGTGGGCTGCGGGAGAATAAAACGATTCGCGGGACTCCCGCAAAATATGAATATCAATGAATAAAACATAAAAACTAATAAATTGTTATTAATCGGTTGCAGAAAAGAACAACTAAACAAAATTGAGACTATTTACAGGCCAGAGTTTATATTTGTAACATGTTTGCAGCGTTGAGCGATGTAGCCAATCACAGACGTATGTGTTGATTTCTTAAACACAATGGCCAATCAGAAGCATTTAAGATAGACTCCCATCACCGCTCAAAACCAAAATCCTCTGATTATAACAAAGTGTAGATATTATTAAATATTCATTGTGCAATCAGATTCATTGATAATAAGAGAGATGTTTGAGATCGCGATGATGTCAGCTTTTTAGGGATTATTAAGGGAGCACACTTTGCGCGCATTTAAATTAACAGTTGTTTGTAAAAAAAAATGTAAATTAACCGTTGTTCTCTCTCTCATTAAAAATGTTTTTTTTTTTATTATTATTAAAAAAGTCATAATCCATGTCTTATTCCAAATTAGGATGTTATGGTATCAATCTGAATGGGAAAACCATCGAATTGTCAGGCACGGATTAACGCACGGGCCTACTGGGCACTTGCCCAGGGCACTGGGCCAGCAGGGGGCCCTGTAAAATGTACTGTGTCTATTCTTTTCAAATAAGTATTTTTATTTTATTTTTATTTTCAGTAAAATTGTGTTAAATATTGAGGAATAATGTGATCTTTTTTTGTAGTTGCAAAGTATTAACTAGTAAATAAATCAAATAAATAATTTTAATGTATTGCTGCGCTGTTGAGAAGGACATCCAGAGGCGAGTGAAAAGCATTGCGTTATATAAAAGTCACGCGTATAAGACGGTTACTCAAAAACAAAAATGAGTTTAAAACCACAAGCAAGTGGATCAATGAAAAGAAAGCACAAAAAGGACAAAGAAGCAAGAGAAGCTCAATTACTACAAAAGCTACCAACAATCTTCAGCTTTTTTAAAAATGCAAACACTGTCTGTTGATGCTAATGTCACCGGGTGATTATGAAGAGGAGCAGCCATAGACAGTATAAGAAGCATAGACAGTATAAGAAGGGGGGAGCAGCAGGTGTTGGGTGGGAGGAGTTTGCCTGGTGATTGGGGCACATGCTCCCAAGTGGAGTATAAAAAAAAGCCATTTTGAAGAGGGAGGGGACAGGAACGGAGACGGAGCGTGCACGCAGCAGGGGAGAGGCCGAGGGGCCGAGGCTGAGGCTGAGGCTGAGGCTGAGGCTGAGGCTGAGGCTGAGGCTGAGGCAGCGGAGGGAGGCTGTGAGAGAGAATGAGATTTCGGCTGGATTGCGGGTGTAAGCCCTGATTGCACAGTGAGTCTGTTGAGTTGCATTTCTGTTGTGAGCACGAGTGCGGGAATGGTGTTGTTGCTGTCCACTCGCAGTCCCAGCATGTTTTCGGCTCTCTCTCTGCCCGAGCCTTGAAGAGGAGAAGCTGGAGAAGAGAATGCGGAAGCGGTTTTTAACTCTCCCTCTGCTCGAGCCTTGAGAAAGAGACCCTGTGAATCATTCTCCTGAAGTGAGTCTGCTGACTGCTGCGCTGTTCTATGAACGAAAGAGACCCTGTGAATCATTCTCCTGAAGTGAGTCTGCTGACTGCTGTGCTGTTCTACGAACGAAAGAGACCCTGTGAATCATTCTCCTGAAGTGAGTGCTGACTGCTGTGTTCTACGAACGAAAGAGACCCTGTGAATCATTCTCCTGAAGTGAGTGCTGACTGCTGTGTTCTACGAACGAAAGAGACCCTGTGAATCATTCTCCTGAAGTGAGTCTGCTGACTGCTGTGGTGTTCTACGAACGAAAGAGACCCTGTGAATCATTCTCCTGAAGTGAGTCTGCTGACGGCTGTGCTGTTCTATGAACTGAAAGAGACTTTTAATAATGTTTTTATTATATTAATAAAGAACTTATATTTATTTTAAATCCTGAATCTGCCTGGTGTGTTTCACGGCACGCTCCTCGGGCGGTGGTCCGGTTTGAGGGGGTGGGCGGCCTGCTGGCAATTATACAAAATTCAAAAAGTAGTCAAAACGCAGAACATCTAACAGAACATAGGCTAAGTTGTTTATGTTTTACAATAGTAGCCTATGGGCTTATTTTTTAACGAAATGTCAATCTTCATCTTTATAACAGAAGATAAAATACAATACAACAATCTTCACGATACAGTAAATCTTCAAATGTGTAACGGATTGTCACCTTAAAAAGTGTCTTTTGTGGTGGAACAAGCAATGCTATATAGCATCTTAATTTAATCTTTGTTTTATTATTTTAGTTCATTAACTAATTGTTAACTCAACTAATTTAACGTAAAGACCTGGATAGAATTACTAATTAAATAAATGTCAACTAGCCTAAATGCATTGATTAGAATTGCAATTGACTAAAGATTTTTCTAGTCGACTAATAGTCATTCATTTAAGCAATTAGTCGAGTAATCTCACGTTAATATTAATTTCTGCTTATGGAGGCATCTAGCCTATTCCGCGCTCAAGCGCATGCATAAATATTGCCGCAAAGCACCGGCAAAAGCAGGCTAATGATAATATATATGTCTGGAAAAAAACTAGTCATTTTTATTGTTTAATAATAAAAAACTTTTTTTTTTAAATCCGTGTCGGCTGCAAACATATCTATATCTCCACTGTAAAGTGGATGCGCCTTTAGAGAGAAATGCACCTTTCATATCATAGCCTATCAGCCGGTATTTGCTTTCGATTCGATTTTTTTTTCGTTTAAAAGTGGACATTTCAAGCTTTATATAGAAATATTCATCATGTATCTGAGGCTATACACTGTGTTTCAGTTCATTTTTTAGACGCGCTCCAGTTCACGCCACGGAGACGATGAAAGCGCGCCCTGTTTGTTTTATTTTACAAAAGCACAACGTTTTCTTGTTATTGTGAGTTTACAAAAATAAAAGTAGCTACTTGCGACTGATGCATTATTCTTTTCTGTATAGGCCTATGACCAGAAAAGATAGAGTATTTCAAGTTGTTTCCACTGTTGATAGGAAAATGCAAGTGTTCGCGCCGACGCCTGCCATGCGCGCTGCACACTCCGCACAAACACTTTGGATATGCATTTATCTAGGTTAAAGTTAGAGCGAGCTGCCATGCCAGACGGATAAGTCCTTTTCATGTTTAACAAATCAAATCATGCATTTTCTACCTACCGCGAGTAAACGCTGCACAGTTTGAAAAGGGTAAAAGCATAACGAGCGTAACGAGGGAGGGGCCCCACTAAGAGGGATGCAGAGATGTTGCTGCATCTGTATATTAACATTTCTGATTGTTTAAATGATCAGCCCTCGGGGGTCCCCTTAAAATGCCTGGCTTGCCTGCCCTATTGTGGCACCTGTGCATACAGGTGCAACACTGTTGTCCAAAAAATTGGGGAAGGGGGCCTTTGAGACATCCGTGCCTAGGGCACATCATCGCCATAATCCGTCCCTGCGAATTGTACTCAATGGCCTTTGTGCCCAGTCATATGGCCTTGGTGCCCCTAAAAAAAAAGAAAAGGTGGAGGCCAAATGGCCTTGCCCCTAAAATTACATAATTCCCACCCTGGCCGTGATGAAATATATATTTGAGTGTCATCAACATAACAATGGAAACTAATTCCATGTTTCCTTATAATTACCAAGTGGCAGCATATATATTGAGAATAGGCTAATAGAGGTAAACACCAAAGTAAACACCAAGCATGTATAAAGCAATAAGCCCCGCGAAGCCGTGATTTACAGTGAATTTAGAACAGCCAAGGGGCGTTGTTAGGCACGACGCGGAGCATATATATATATATATATATATATATATATATATATATATATATATATATATATATATATATATATATATATACATATATATATATATATATATATATACATATATACAGTACTGTGCAAAAGTTTTAGATCGGTAAGATTTTTTATGTTTTTAAAAGAAGTCTCTTCTGCTCACCAAGGCTGCAATTATTTGATAAAAAATACAAAAAAAAACAGTAATATTGTGAAATATTATTACAATTTAAAACAGCGGTTTTCTATGTGAATATATAGTGAAATGTAATTTATTCCTAGCCTGACTACGTCAGACTTCCTACTTCCGCTAATTTCATTTCGCTCCTGTAGTCAGTCTGAGATAGCAGCCTATCTTTCAGTTTTCCACCGGCCTAAAAAACAGCCGGCCCAATCAACGAACAGAGGGCGGCTGAGAGCCGAGTTTTACATTGTAGGATAGAGAAATCGAAAACCGAAACGACCGCGGAAATGGGAAACGAGACACGTGATTGTACCGTGGATGCGTAGATTAACTTCGCATAATCTGCAAAAGTCGTTTACAGCCATGTTCACTCCGGTATTTCGCTCGCATCATCAAGTGTTTACAGCAGGTTTACAGTGGAAGTTCGATCATAGATTTGAGTTCGATGCATGATGTCTGTGTTTAGATGCGGCTGTGTCGGCGCATAACATAAACTTATCTGATTGGCTTACGGGTAACCAATGATTTTAAACTTCAGAAATCGCCCCCTAGCGAGAGAGAAAACACTTCTCTATTATGTTATTCCAGACTGTCTACGAAGCAAAGTGAAGTAGCAGAGTCTGGTATTACCAGGCTAATTTATTCCTGTGATCAAAGCTGAATTTTCATCATCATTACTCCAGTCTTCAGTGTCACATGATCCTTCAGAAATCAGGATAATATGATGATTTGATGCTCAAGAAACATTTATGATTATTATCAGTGTTGAAAACAGTTTTTTACATTTTTATTTCATGATGCTATGATGAATAGAAACTAAAAAAGAACAGCATTTATCTGAAATCTAAAGCTTTTGTAGCATTAAACTCTACCCTTCAAAAGTTTGGGGTCAGTAAGAATTTAAATTTTATTTTGGGGGGAAAGAAATATAATACATCAATACTTTTATTCATCAAGGATGAGTTACACTGATCAAAAGTTAGAGTAAAGACATTTATAATGTTAGAAAATATTCTATTTTAAATAAACGCTGTTCTTTTGAACTTTCTATTCATCAAAGAATTTAGAAAAAAATTGTACACAACTATTTTCAACATTGAAAATAATAATGAATGTTTTTTGAGCATCAAATAATCATTTTAGAATGATTTCTGAAGGATCATGTGACACTGAAGACTGGAGTAATGATGCTGTAAATTCAGCTTTGATCACAGGAATAAATTACACTTTACTGTATATTCACATAAAAAACAGCTGTTTTAAATTGTAATAATATTTCACAATATTACTGTTTTTATTTTGTATTTTTTATCAAATAATTGCAGCCTTGGTTAGCAGAAGAGACTTCTTCTAAAAACACAAAAAATCTTACCGATCTAAAACTTTTGTACAGTACTGTGTGTATATATATATATATATATATATATATATATATATATGCTGAATGACTGAAAGGGATTTTGTTCGTTTTCTACATCCTTCAAAAATAGTTTTTGGTTTCCATTTTCTTGTCTTGAACTGTTTTTATCCCTGATTCAGACATATGTAATTTGAGAGTTATATATTGAAACAGTATTCTCTTAACTCTAGGCAATACTTGTGGGGGTGCTCAGTACTCTATGTGTTGAAGCATGCCCAGAGGATCATTTCCAACTTCCAGATTTGCAGTGTTGCCCTAACTGCCTAAAAGGTGAGCTCCACTGACTAAATAATAATACATCTGGATATATTGCGGTGACCACTATTAATCACTTAATAATCATTCTATGCAAATCTACAGGTTGGTATGTGGTCAAGAACTGCTCCAAAGTCCACATTGGTGTGACTTGTAATAAATGCCGCAGCTGTGAAGGTATGTAAAAACTGTTTCACCCCTGTTTACATGACAGAGTTTATAGACTAGATGCCTTTGCAGAGACTGGGCTGTTCATTTCAGTTCTGCTCTGAGAATACAATCCTTTTTCTCGACCTACAGAAATTGGACAGATAACGGTTTCCAACTGTACGCAGTTCGCAGACACACAGTGTGCCATGGGTGAGAATACTTCATTTTTTCATGTATTTCTGCAGCTTCAATAATTTATGTTTTTGCATCTTTACATCTTTGGAAATGTTTCTTTAGTACATATTGGTATGCAAATTTACGGAGCCCCTTAAGGGACATGGTGGAGGAAACATGAGATGGAATGGAAGGAAAAAAAAAATGTATTTGAAACTTTTGCATTTGCTAGCAAAAAACTTCGGTCACAAAAACACTGAAATATAGATGTTCCTCCAACTTGAATCATAACCTCTCCATCACTAGCTTTAAGCAAAACTTTTACAAGAGAACAAAAATGTTTCTCATGCAGGGGACCAAAAGTATTAATATAATTAGTAATTGTAAATCCTTTTGTATGCTGCTTTTATTCTAAGTTAAAATTTTCCTGCCTTTGTATCTGACGTTGTTTTTTTCCTTTTCATATACTTTCCCTTTTACCTGCTGCTTTTCATTTATTTTAGTTTATCTTTCTCTTAGTTCCTACTGCAGACCCCTCTGTTCCTACACATCCAACACGGTTAGAAGGTGAGTCATATTTCATATAATTCATCATCAGATATAGTTTTTTCTTCCTTGCCACAGTTGCCCGTGACTAAGAGAACTAAAGATAAAAGTAATATTGCATTAGCCTATTTTATATTGCTTAGGGGTGGGCAATATGAGCTGATATGGATCATGTTAATCATGGCAGTGATAAACATCATCTAATAGGCCTGAATCTGGCTGAAATACAGTACTGTGCAAAAGTTTTAGATCGGTAAGATTTTTTATGTTTTTAAAAGAAGTCTCTTCTTCTCACCAAGGCTGCAATTATTTGATAAAAAAAATAAAAAAAACTGTAATATTGTGAAATATTATTACAATTTAAAACAGCGGTTTTCTATGTGAATATATAGTGAAGTGTAATTTATTCCTGTGATCAAAGCTGAATTTTCATCATCATTACTCCAGTCTTCAGTGTCACATGATCCTTCAGAAATCATTCTAATATGATGATTTGATGCTCAAGAAACATTTATGATTATTATCAGTGTTGAAAACAGTTTTTTACATTTTTATTTCATGATGCTATGATGAATAGAAACTAAAAAAGAACAGCATTTATCTGAAATCTAAAGCTTTTGTAACATTAAACTCTACCCTTCAAAAGTTTGGGGTCAGTAAGAATTTAAATTTTATTTTTGGGCGAAAGAAATATAATAAATCAATACTTTTATTCATCAAGGATGAGTTACACTGATCAAAAGTTACAGTAAAGACATTTATAATGTTAGAAAATATTCTATTTTAAATAAACGCTGTTCTTTTGAACTTTCTATTCATCAAAGAATTTTGAAACAGAAATTGTACACAACTGTTTTCAACATTGAAAATAATAATGAATGTTTTTTGAGCATCAAATCATCATATTATCCTGATTTCTGAAGGATCACGTGACACTGAAGACTGGAGTAATGATGATGAAAATTCAGCTTTGATCACAGGAATAAATTACACTTTACTGTATATTCACATAGAAAACAGCTGTTTTAAATTGTAATAATATTTCACAATATTACTGTTTTTTTGTGTGTATTTTTTATCAAATAATTGCAGCCTTGGTGAGCAGAAGAGACTTCTTTTAAAAACATAAAAAATCTTACCGATCTAAAACTTTTGCACAGTACTGTAGGTTTGTCACTAGAACAAAGTGTTATGAATTGTTCCTCACTATCACTGCAAATGAATTGACTTGACTATTGGTCATATTTTATTAATTAATTAGTTAATAAAATCTGTCTTGTAAAAAATACAAGATAATAGGCTATGACCCTGATACATTCCTCAGGGTTATGCTGATAGTACTCCCCTTGTTAGGGTCATTATTTAGAGTACTTGCATGTTATCACCCTTCATCACCCAGGCTCAGGTAGAGAAACAGATTACAGCCGTAGGGAATACTGTCACTGACAGTCTATATGTGTCTCGAAGGGGGAGTGTTTTGGCATTTTAGTGAAATTTGATGTTTTGTCACAGCCATAATTTGGCTTGCACTTCCCTCAGCATGGCAGCGTTGGTATATCATTCCCCATAGTGTCAAATCAATGAAGAGAGAGTTCCCTTTCGAAAGGCAACATCTAGGTTACGACTGTAACCTCTGTTCCATGAGAACAGGAAAGTTTGAAGAAACACTGCGTCTTTCGCCATGCCTCGGGGATGCTTGCTGAACAGTCCCTTCAGACGATAAGTTGTTGACATGTTCTCTAGGTGCCCCTTATATACTTCCGGGTCGCACTAGTGGTGACGTCAAAGGCTGTCGCCGGCCAATAGTATTGCTGTGATTAGATTAGTGTTTCAGACACTGGTTTACACGGAGGCGTTCCCCAAAGCGTCAAATCGACGCAGTGTCTCGTTCCCTGTTCTCAGGGAACAGAGGTTATAGACAACCAAGACATTTTCATGGGTAGTCTCATTGCAATTGGGCCAAGAAGGTAAAAAGAAAAGAAGAAAATAATAATAATAATGCAACCAAAAATTATAATTAACTCTACGGAATACATTTAAACACGTTATACAATGGGAAAGTATAGCAAATCCGTGTGAACTGGGATCGTTTTTACAATGTTGTCGTCTGTATGTGAAACTTTTAAACAACACAAAGGAAAAACATTTAGGCCTGTGTTTTGTACACTGTTGTCATGTAAATGTACCCTCAATAAACCCCTCAATATGAATATATGCTAATTGTTTTGCCCCATTTTCCCCCTAGGACAACTGCCACAGATAACCTTGTGAGTTTATCTTCTTTTTTTAACGTCTTTGCTTTGTGAAAACTGAACTTATGGCAAAAGTTTCATTTATAATAAAATATTGAACCAATCCTCAGGTATGGTTGCTCATATGTGGTAGTTGCGGTCTTCATGCTGGCTGTGATCGTGGCAATCTGCTTTATCAGAATCAGTAAATCTGGTAAATCTGATGAAAGCTCTGCAGGTAAACAAACAATCTGCTCTTCATCTTTTACCATTCTGTGTACTGACACAAACACTAATGAAATCTTGACCGGATGTGTGTTGATTGTATTTTTCAGGAGAACCATTCAATATGAAAGACACAGAGACAGTCTAAAGAAAATCTCAACTGACATCATGTGAATTATCAAGGATTCAATGAAATTAGAAATACTGCAATACAAAAAAGTTCTATATTGTTGGTCATAAAGTGCAGGCTAGGTCAGATTTTTATTTATTTATTTGAAAGTCTTATTTTTTTTAAGAGTCACATCTGTTTACTTAGAAATGTATCTATAGTCAGATATATCTACTTTATTTTATGATGCTGTGTATCATTTTTATTTTATATTTTTTGTATTTTTTTGTTTAAAAAAAAAGTATCTCTAAATTTATTAAGTGTCTTTTTTGTATCAGATATTTGTAATTTGACAATTTTATTTGTCTAAATAAATATAGCACTATTTTTTCCTCAGTGGAATCGGTGCACTTTGTATTAGGTACTATTATGTACTTACATAAAAAAAAATTAAATGAATAATTGTTTGGTACAACTTATTGTTGTGATGCAAAACAGTTGTGCAGGTTTGGGTTGGTTTAATGGTGGGTTCAGGAGTAAGAAGGTTCAACAACAGTGTCATAGATGGAATTACATGCAGGTATTTTTAAATAAGGTATTTTTTTAAAGTACAATATAAAAACATGAATGTAAACACTTATTCCTATGTTGCAATCTGTTTGCAAATTTGCTAAAAAGTTTTTCAGTGCATGAAAATTAGGTATTCATTTATAGTGATGTGACAATGCAAAAGGAACTGCAATTTTGGGCTTGTTTCTAATGAATTATGAAGTGTAGACTGGCAAGACAAATATAAAGATTTTTTTTTTACAAAGTCAAGTCTTTGTGTATTAATTTGTCTGTATTTGTGTTGTGGAGGGTAAAAGACTGTAGTAAACTGCAGTGATCTGTACCAACTGTTGTGTTCGTGATGCAGCTTACAGTCTCCGGAGAGATTCTGATCACGACAGTAATGAAAGGGAGAGCGGGCACTTTATTATAGTTCATATCAGTTTAATGGTGCGTTCACACCGCACGCGAATAGCGCGTCAGGCGCGAGTGATTTCAATGTTAAGTCAATGCAAAGACGCGTTACGCGCGTAAAAAATTCCTGCGGCGCGAATGAGGCGTAGAGCGCGGCGCGGTAGACGCGAATACGCCTCATTCGCGCGTCAAGTTCGCGCGAATGGCGCGAATTGAAGCGTCTGGCGCGGAAGCGCGTTACGCGCGAATGATTTAGTTAGTGCTATATGTGCATTCACGCGTTTGACGCGAATTCGCGTCTGCCGCCCGAGTTGAAAAATCTGAACTTCTGCGTCAATTCGCGCCGCGTTAACCAATCAGGAGCCTGCTTGATGTCACGTGGTGAAGTATCTAGATGCTGGATGCCTCAATCCATTATTTTGTAATATGACTAAATGGAATAAAATGACTATTTTATTATATTCTGTTCTAATGCAGCAATTAAGCAAATATTTTATCACATAAAAACTTGATTTAAATATATGAGACATATTCATTTTGTATTGAATGCTTTTTATTCCATTTCTAGATTATATGAAACATTATTCTAATGTAAAGACAACCAACATAGTACATCATTATTCTACACCCGACGGTGTCCGGTCTGTTATATATATTTGACAGATTAGGTTGGTGAGGGCGAGGGTGATCCTCGCTCCGATGCGGGACAACAGGCCATCAGACTGGGCGCGGGACAGGCGGAAGTACCGCTGAAAGCGGCCGTCATCCAGGCGCTGCTCCTGGAGCGAGGAAATGGTGAAACTCGCCAAACTGAGTTCGCCTCCGAATAGTCTGGTGGACCCAAATACAGCGACGATGATCTGTACGCCGTTGTTCTGCTTTTCAGAGCAAATACAGAGCGGTGACTCTCTCGATAAATGCTCGATCAACATAAAAAAGATGGCGGCCAACAGATTTCGAATCTGACGCGCGTAAATTTCGCTTCAAACTTTTGTTTTTACGCGCGTCAGTTTCACTCTTGACACGCGAATTAACACAAAGTGGTCAAGCGTCAAACTAGACGCGGTAGACGCGAATTTGACGCGCTATTCGCGTCCGGTGTGAACGCACAGTAAGGATATAAAGTTTACCAGTTTATTAAGCACCCCCTGAAAAGCTGTGTATATTTGTTTAAATGTTAGTTGTAACAAGCGTTTCTTTTTAATTCGCTGTTTATGTTGATGATAATGAAACGGTGAGAGAGTTTATGGATAAGACTTTAAATGTGCACTTATACTGTTCATTCAACTCTTACGCTGATTTTCTGGAGTAAAACTGACGCTTCATCTTTTGTGTGATCCACAATGAACTTCATTAACCTTCATTCGGACAAGTTCTGCTACAACAGGCTTGTTAGTGGATAATAGTAAGCAAAATGAAAAATTAGTTATAACCGTAATTGAACTAAACTATACCTGTTCGATCTCCATACAGCATATATTCTCTGGCTCTAGGCATTATTGTCCGACTCCGGGTCGAAATGAACAACTCTACTGAGAGTTTCTGTTTTGTTATCATTCTGTGGGATGAGATTATCCTGACAGAGCGCAAGCTCATGAGGCTCCACCCTCTGTGCTGGTAGCAGCAGCTCATTTGCATTTAAAGGGATACACACAAAAAGGGCATGTCTTTCTCAGCCCCAAAAAGTGACAATTTAAAGGTTCTCTAAGCCAGCCTTTCTCAAAGTGGGTGCCGCGGCACACTGGGGTGCCCCCTGACTGTGTCAGGGGTGCCGCCAAAAAATGACGTAGGCTAAATTTTTTTTTTTTTAATCTGACATTTCATATATAAATATATTTGAATTCACATAAATACATTCGTCTTCTTTTTAAACATATGAACATATATATATATATATATATATATATATATATATATATATAATTAACCATAAAAATCCGTCTCACAAGACCGAAGCAAGAAACACACACAACTTGACGCAAGTGACGCAACCCATAGCAACGCGTTATAGCAACAACACCTCAGACTGACAGAAACGTAAAAATAAACGTGAATTTAGGCCACTTTAGTTTTGTACACATTGTCATGTAAATTATAAGCAAATAAATTTTTTTTATTGACCACAATATTATCATTGATATATGTTTGAGAAGGGCACTTTTGATTAATTTTGAAATAGGGCAGGGGCTCGAGCACCCAACTTTTTTTGACTTTGACTTTTGACAAGGTAACGCTAAGTGTTGTGAATTCTCTCCATTTAGATATTGAGTTGGTTACGTGGGTGACGTTTTAAGTTGCGTTGTACGCAAATAACGTAGTGCAGGGTTCTCAGCACGTACGGACTCAGTGTAATTGCCTATTCACTAAGCTACTCCAGTAGAGCGATCATATCGCGTGCACGCGTTCATGTGCAGTGTTTATGTGCAAGAGAAAGTTTGTGACAAAGTAAGTTTCCTTTTATATTGTTAATAACGCAGATTGTCACACTGTATCCCAACTGTGCTAAGTTAGACCTTGTTTGTGGTGTAGTTGATGTTTAGCGATCTTTTTTTGTGTAATTTGATCCTGCTTAACGAGCGGATTATCCCGCTAGCATCACGGCTCGTATTGTTCATATTCACTAGTTATTACTCTAGAAGTGAATTTCTCTGTGAATAATATCTTTCACTGATTGTCATTTAGTACTGCCTGTAATAATGAAGACAGTCCAAGTTCTATTATCTACATTTGGTGTTTTGTCAATTTAATTGCATTGTGCAGTTTATTACAGACTCATACTAATATATTTCTTGATTTATATATATTTCATGTATCCGTGCACTTTACAGAAATGTTTATACTTGAGTTTGTAATCTCTTAAGTTGTTGAATAATTCAGTGAGTGAATATTTATTTCTGTTATATTATTTATTTCAGAAACTACCAAGTACACTATTATGTGTATGGTCACTCTTGTGCAATAAACACCTAAACTCTATCTGATGACTCCGACTCCCTGACCAGAGTTCTGCAGCGGTCAATAATATAGTCCACCAGTTTTCAGTGGGGCAATCCCCAACATATGGTCCTTCGAGCCGGATCTATTGACTACTGTAGTGATGTCATTGGAAGAGCGATCAACCTCTCTCCCTCATGCTGAGACGTCAGACAGACCCTCACGGCATCGTCGCACACCCAAGCATCTGGAGGAGTATCTCCTTGATTACAGCCATCACCGACCTGCTCTTTCCTCCCCACCTACAGCAGAGGTGCCAGCGGAGCAGAGAGGAGCAGCAGCCGCAGTGGGCATAATTAGTCAATCACGACAAGCCTCCAGCCAGGGTGAACATCCAGCCACAAGCTCCACAGACTTACTAAGTGTGAGTTCACTGAGGGAATTAATGAAGTCTATCTCCGAGAAGGAAAGAGATGAAGCTGCTGACATGGCTGCGCTTCAGAGCAAACTCAAGCAGTATGAAAAACGACAGCGTCGGCGCCAGGAGCTGATGAAACATATCACATCATTCCTGAGGGAAGAAGGGGATGAAGAGGTGCAAAGTGTAAAGCCTGCCACACCACCGACGAGATCACCTCCAGGAAACTCACCTCATCCGACCCCTTCAAGTCATTCTTCCTATTCATCGCAGTCACCTGACATTGAGTTACATACCAAAGAACAAGGACATGTGAGTGCCACACAAGTAAATGTAAGCACACCTACTGCAGAGGCAGAGCACTTTAACTCTGGTTTTGTGCCAATACAGCCAGTCACTTCACTCCCTTTGTACTCACCAATTTCGTCTGGTACGTTACCTGCCGCCGTGCGCCAACACCAGCATGACACAAGAGCAGATACTGTGCCACTGCTGCTGAATACACAGTTTTGCCCTTATGACGATGCTGGAACTGCCTTTCAGCCTCGGGTGCAGCCACAGATAGTAGCTCCCATGCCAATGTACCAGCATCCCAGTGTGCCTTACATCTATACAACAGTGGCACCCTCTGCGCAGCAACCTGGCACGGCTCCACCTGTACCCAGTTTTCCAGTTCCTCACTATACTACAATGCCTTCAGTAGCATCAGTGCCTCAAATCCTTCACAGTGCTTCAGTTCCTGCCATGAACATTCCTGCTCTTAGAGACACTTCTCTACAGCCAATGAACCAACCACTGAACCGATCGGAATACTTGGTGCCTCACCGCCCTTTGCATGCTGCCCCCCAGCCAAAGATTCCTGATTTTGTGAATGACAACGAAAGGGAATTCGCTAACCTGAAGTTAGCATTGAACAATCTTCTGGAACCTCATGCAGAGCTAGATGAAAAGTACAAGTATCACATCTTGCTGGAACACCTTAAATTGCCTGAGGCACAAATGATTGGCCAGTCCTGCCGCCATCATCCCTACCCATACTCTGCAGCTATGCTCTTCAGTTACAATATGGCCAACCCCATCAGCTGGCGCAGAGCGAAATAGCAGCAATCCTCACAGCACCAGAGGTAAAAGTAAACGATGCACGCAGTTTTCAGAGTTTCGCTCTCCGTGTTCACCTCTTAGTGAGTATGCTAATATCTTTGGAGGGACCCAGGGGGATTGAGTTGAACTGCTGCTCGCATGTGGATCGTTTGCTTAGTAAGCTGCCGAAGTACTTGCGAGATGGTTTCATAGAGTTTCTCCAGCTACAAGGGAAGCTCAACTCCCCCAGTATTAACCCGTACAACCTACAAGACTTCGCAGGGTGGCTCGACGTCAAAGCTCAGCAACAGAGATTGTCTAGTAGGTTAGTGCAACGCTACCAGTATGAAAGAGATCTCAGCGGTTCAAAGGATAAGAGTGCTGTTAAACCAAGAGGCCAAAGTACAGCCTTGTATCATGGTGCAGCACCCACTGAGGATATAGCATCCCCCGGTCCTAAGGTGTCTTGGAAGAAGACGCCCCTCAAAGTCAACTGCCTTTTCTGTGGCAGTAAAGATCACTACATCACTCGATGCAGTAGTATTAAAGAACAGTCAGTGTCTGATCTTTGTAAGTGGATTTCGGAGGGGAAGCGCTGCTGGAAATGTGCCCGTTCCCATGCGCATGAGACCTGTAATCTGAAGAAACCCTGCAGTGACTGTGGTGGTATTCACCTTCAAGTGCTTCATGGCGTGGCCCAAAGTCGTGCAACCAATACATCATCAGCTACCTCGGAGAGCCGCATCTACCTCTTGCCATCCATTGCATCTGGCAGAGTCCTTCTGAAAGTGGTGCCTGTGCTGCTGCACCACAAATCGAAGACAATAGAGACTTATGCTATTTTAGATGATGGAGCACAGCGCACCATGATCCTACCTACTGCTGTCCAGCAGCTCCAGCTTAAAGGTGAACCCGAGACTCTAGCACTTCGTACGGTCCGTCCAGACACCACTCACCTAAATGGCTCAAAAGTCACCTTCGATATCTCTCCAAGAGGTAAACCAGAGAAACGCTATCAAGTGTTTGGAGCATTCACGGCTTCTGGCATTGATCTGGTGGAACAGTCATACCCAGTTCAGACTCTTCAGAGACGGTATGCACATCTAAGAGGAGTTCCACTACAGCCATTTCACAAGGTACGTCCACTGGTGCTCATAGGTTCAGACCAAGTTCACCTTATTACTGCTAAAGAGCCTATTCGTCAAGGCAGCAGAGGGGGACCCGTGGCAGTTTGTACAGCTCTCGGCTGGGCACTTCAAGGGGCAGAAATGAGTATTACTGGCCGAGAACCAGTGCAGCAGTGTTTCTTCATCTCCACTGACCACCCAGATGATCTTCTCTACAGAAATGTGGAGAGGTTATGGCAACTGGATGTGCTGCCCTTTCGCAATGAGAAACTGGTTGTCCGGTCTAGGCAAGACAAAGAGGCTATACAGTTGCTTGAGTCTCAAACTCAGCGAGTCAATGTCAAGGGAGTACAGCGTTACGCCACCCCTCTTCTGTGGAACCCAGGTGCTCCAGGATTTAAGGGCTCTATGCAATCCGTCCTTGCAAATCTGAGGAACACTGAAAGGAGACTCCAGAAGGACCCTGACAAGGCCTCAATCTATTCAGGAGAGATTGCCAAACTCATAGAGGCAGGTTACGTAGTCAAGCTCAACCAGACGGAAGCAACACAAACAGAGGCATGGTACTTGCCCCATCATCTCGTGAGTCATAACAATAAGCAACGACTGGTGTTCGACTGTTCTTTCAGATACCATGGTCTGTCCTTGAATGATCAGCTCCTCGCAGGTCCCACACTTGGACCATCGCTGTTAGGAGTTCTCCTAAGATTCAGACAGCATCCTGTGGCAGTGAGCGCAGATATCAAGGGCATGTTCCATCAGGTCCGTCTATTGCCTAAGGACAGACCCTTTCTCCGTTTCATTTGGAGAGATCTGCAGAGTGGAAACCTTCCAGATGTATACGAGTGGCAGGTTCTGCCATTCGGTACGACAAGCAGTCCATGCTGTGCCATCTTTGCTCTGCAACACCATGCTTGCAATTCTGAAGCCAAATATCCAGGGCTGCAACGGCTAGTCCACCAAAGCTTCTACGTGGATAACTGCCTGACAAGCTTCCCTACTGTCTCAGCAGCCAAGCAAACTGTGGATCAGTTGCGCAGCATGTTAGCAGAAGGAGGATTCGACCTAAGACAGTGGGCTAGCAGTCATCCAGCGGTGGTAGCTCATCTTCCGACAGAAGCCCAGTCAGCAGTCACAGAGCAGTGGCTAGTGCAAAACCGTGTTGACCTTATGGAGCCCACATTAGGCCTCAGGTGGAATTGCGCAGCTGATACCCTCGGCTACCACTATCGGCTCATTGAGCATGCAGAACTTACTATGAGAGCTGCTTACCAGGTGTTGGCTTCCCAATATGATCCACTGGGGTTCATACTACCTTTTACCACCAGAGCAAAGGTGATCATTCAACAGTTGTGGGCTAAAAAGAGAGACTGGGACGACCCAGATCTACCACCAAACCTTAAGGCCACCTGGACTGATTGGGAAAGCGAGCTTAAACACCTCAGTGCAGTTTCCATTCCTCGCTGTTACACGCCAGCCTTTACAACTGCAGCAGAACAGCACAGCTCCCTTCATGTGTTCTGTGACGCCTCTGAAAGAGCATACGGGGCAGTGGCATATTTGTCCGTTCAAACCAGTGGTGACATTCGTGTTTCCTTCATAATGGCCAGATCACGGGTTGCTCCTAAAAGGCAGCAGTCTATACCTCGCCTGGAGCTTTGTGCTGCCTTAGCAGGGGCTCAGCTGGCCAAACTAGTGAGGGATGAGCTGACACTCTCCATTAGTCAGACAGTTCTGTGGACAGACTCCATGACTGTGCTAGAATGGATTCAGTCAGACTCTTGCCGGTACAAGGTGTTCGTTGGGACAAGAGTCACCGAGATCCAAGAATTAACAGACTACAGCTCATGGAGGTATGTTAATACACAGGAGAACCCAGCTGATGACCTTACAAGAGGCAAAACCCTCCAAAGTTTGGCTGAGCCCAGTCGGTGGAGGCAAGGGCCTCCATTCTTGAAACAAAGTCCAGAGCACTGGCCTAAAAGACCTGAAGTTGCACGGTCAGAAGTAGTTTCTGAATTGAAAGGCCTAACATGCTATTCCGTAATGGCAGTTGAAACAGAGTCCAACCTCCCCGATGTTACACAATTCAAGACCTGGCGAGAGTTAGTGGGGGCAACTCTACGAGCCTGTCAAGGGGCGGCCGCATCGAACAGTGTAACAATGAATAACAGAGAGGTGGAAGCGATCCTGCTGAGGGCATGTCAAGCTCAGAGCTTCCCAGAAGAGGTAGCTGCCCTTAGAGCACAGAAATTGATTCCTGTGCACAGTCGATTAGTCAACCTTGCTCCAGAGTGGGACCCCTTGACCAACATGATACGAGTTGGGGGGCGTCTAAGAAGGCTTGCAAACTCAGACCCAGAACAAATTCATCCCATTGTACTGGATCCAAGACACGCAGTAACAAAGCTCCTTATTCAAGAATTTGACGAGCGTCTGTTACATCCAGGAGCTGAGAGAGTCTACGCTGAGATACGGAGGCAGTACTGGATTCTCAGAGGACGCCAGGCTATCAAGCACCATCAACTCCATTGTCAGCCCTGTCAGCGCTGGAGAGCGCAGCCAAAGGTACCTCAAATGGCCGACTTGCCACCAGAACGCCTCCGTCTGCTCTGTCCACCCTTTTATTCAACGGGTGTTGACTGCTTTGGCCCATACCTGGTCAAAATCGGAAGGCGGAATGAGAAACGCTGGGGCCTGATCTTCAAATGTCTCACAACCAGGGCAGTTCATATCGAGCTTCTTAACTCAATGGATGTCGACGCCTTCCTTCTTGCACTCCGCCGGCTCATAGCCAGAAGAGGTCAACCCCGTGAGATCCGTTCCGATTGTGGCACCAACTTCCGCGGGGCAGAAAGAGAGCTACGGGAAGCCTTCTTTAGTATGGAGTCAGAACTCCAAATCCGTCTTGCAGACCACCAAATTGACTTCAAGCTTAATCCGCCCAGCGCTCCACATTTTGGCGGAATATGGGAGCGTGAGGTCCGCTCTATAAAAAATGCTCTCCAGGTAGCCGTTGGTAGCCAAGCAGTCACAGAGGATGTTCTGTCCACAATCCTAGTGGAAGTGGAGGGGATTCTCAACTCAAAACCTCTGGGATACGCCTCAACAGATGTCGCCGACATCGATCCGATTACTCCTAACCTTCTCCTTATGGGGCGGCGGGATGCCTCTCTCCCTCAGGTGGCGTACGCTCCAGGAGACATGGGGCGGCGGAGGTGGCGTCACTGTCAAAACATGGCGGACCAATTCTGGATACAGTTCACCAGAAACTACTTGCCTACTCTTCAGACCAGGCAGAAGTGGCATAAAGCTTCAGAAAACCTGGAGGTCAACTCTGTTGTACTGATTGTGGATCCGCAACTCCCAAGAGCTCAGTGGCCCATAGGCAGAGTTCGGAAGACATTGCCCAGCAGTGATGGATGTGTGCGAACTGTGGAAGTTGTCATTGACGGTAAAGCTTACATTAGACCAGTTGCTCGCTTGATACAGTTGCCTGCTCTAGAAGGTAACACCAAAGACAGTTAGAGAATTCTCTTGATTACCCAATTGCTGCTCAATTGTGGGGGCGGCTGTTGTGAATTCTCTCCATTTAGATATTGAGTTGGTTACGTGGGTGACGTTTTAAGTTGCGTTGTACGCAAATAACGTAGTGCAGGGTTCTCAGCACGTACGGACTCAGTGTAATTGCCTATTCACTAAGCTACTCCAGTAGAGCGATCATATCGCGTGCACGCGTTCATGTGCAGTGTTTATGTGCAAGAGAAAGTTTGTGACAAAGTAAGTTTCCTTTTATATTGTTAATAACGCAGATTGTCACACTGTATCCCAACTGTGCTAAGTTAGACCTTGTTTGTGGTGTAGTTGATGTTTAGCGATCTTTTTTAGTGTAATTTGATCCTGCTTAACGAGCGGATTATCCCTAGCATCACGGCTCGTATTGTTCATATTCACTAGTTATTACTCTAGAAGTGAATTTCTCTGTGAATAATATCTTTCACTGATTGTCATTTAGTACTGCCTGTAATAATGAAGACAGTCCAAGTTCTATTATCTACATTTGGTGTTTTGTCAATTTAATTGCATTGTGCAGTTTATTACAGACTCATACTAATATATTTCTTGATTTATATATATTTCATGTATCCGTGCACTTTACAGAAATGTTTATACTTGAGTTTGTAATCTCTTAAGTTGTTGAATAATTCAGTGAGTGAATATTTATTTCTGTTATATTATTTATTTCAGAAACTACCAAGTACACTATTATGTGTATGGTCACTCTTGTGCAATAAACACCTAAACTCTATCTGATGACTCCGACTCCCTGACCAGAGTTCTGCAGCGGTCAATAATATAGTCCACCAGTTTTCAGTGGGGCAATACCCATCACTAAGTTTACATACAGCACACAGTTAAAACGTAGGGCTGGGCGATTTTAGGCAAAAAAAAAATCTTCGATTTTTAAAGAAAAATTCGAGTTTCGATTCGATTTTCGATTTTTTTTTCAATGCACTTAAAAAATGACTGCAGACATCAGATATAGAGTCAAAAGTGCAACTTTATTGCTATGATTGTCCTCAAGAGTTAACATGTGTAGAATCCCAAAACAAAAAGTAAATGAGGCTCTGTCATTCAACAATTTCAAGCTTTAACCCAGGTTTAAGCAAAAGTGCAACAACTTCACAGTAGCTTAAATTTTCTGTTCAAGAAATCAGATAATTACAAATTTTGTAACATATAACATTACAATTAAAAAAATTAACTCTTCTCAGTATACAGTGTGAATATAAAAAATGAAACATGCCTGTGGCAGACATATAGCCTGCTCAAAGAGTGAACAAATGTAAACTTTTATCTATAACAACAAAACAAGTGCTTGTTAGATCTCTGAAACATTTTGCATGCTCATTCTAAACATTTTTTGCAAGAAAGATGAGCCTGTCCACAACCTCTGGCTTAAGGCAGGCCCGGTTGCAGGTAACTATTCCCCCACCCACACTAAATACCCTCTCTGAGGGGGCACTAGTGGCTGGAATAGAAAGATATTTTTTAGCCAGTAAGCTTAGCCTTGGAAAGTTGGGCTGATGCAGCTTCCACCATTCAAGAGGATCTGTGTCTGGCTCTATGTCTGGAATAAGGAAATATGTTGCAAGCTCAGTCTCAATTTTTGTTTTCTCAGATTGTGGGTGTGGCGTGGTGGATGGTGCACTGTTTTTAAAGAAGGAACCCAGAGTCATTTTCTTTTTTGGTGGGGTGTTCTCTTGAACAGCTGATGGACCAGCTTCCTCTGTGGTAGAGTTGCAGAGAGCAGAGATCTCAGACACCGCTCTTTTTTTGATAACTTCCAGTTTGCTAGCATCAATGTAGGTTGCACGGAACCTCGGGTCTAAAAGTGTGGCCATGTCCAAAAGTTCCTCTTTCTCCAAATCACAGTATTTACTTTCGAGGTAACCCATGATGTTAGCTTTGATTGTTTTTGTTAGCTCCAAATCTTCCTCCTCTGGCAGGAGGAGACTTGTTTTAAACAAATGCAGCACTGGTTTGATGCATGACACACTGACATATGATTCCCCTGACAGTGCATCAGTGAAGTCCTGGAGAGGTTTCACTGCTTTGTTGGTAGCTTCTAATACTTCCAAATCTTGCCACGTGGGAACAAGATGACGCGTTTTCTTGTCCGCACCCAGGACACGAGTTATTGCCTTCTCTTGCTCAAGAAAGCGCTCAATCATCTTTTGACGAGACCCCCAACGTGTTGGGGATTCTGAGATCAAAAGATGCTGGGGAAGTCCAAGCTCAGCCTGCACCTCTGTCATGTCTCGCCTTTTTTTCCAGCTGTAGGAGAAGGCTGATACAGCTTTTTTGCAGACCCCTATGGCCCGATCGATCCTTGTATCCTTCACACCATTCTCTGTAATAAATGTGAAAAGATATTTAGTATATTTTTTGTCACTCCAAACTATATATTTGAGTTTTCAAAATTGTTTTGTACTTTTATCACAATTTTAATAGCTGTAACACAGTTTAATACATAATGTATAATGAATGCAGATAAAGGAAAAGTCAGGTTTATTTATGTAAATAGACTAAAATAAACTGTAAATATGAATTTATGTCTGTGTGTAAACCAGTTGAAATATATACCATGTTCTGGCTATTAAATTATGAGCAAACAGTACTTTACAATGTGCAAGTATGTGCACCTATTTATTCTTACACCAACTCTTACCTATAGCGTTGTGGAGTCTGTGGCCAAAACACTGCAAGCTGGGCCAGTTGTTGTCCTTAAGGGCTTTTATGATGTTGGTGCCACTATCAGTTGTCATGCAGACGAGTCGTTCCTCCGAAAGTCCCCAGGAGCTGAGAGCGTCTTTTAAGCCATGGGCAATTATCTCACCAGTGTGGTTGTCGGGGAAATACGCTGTCTGAAGGCAGATGCTGCGCAGAGTCCAACTAATGTTGATGTAGTGAACCGTCAGACTCAGATATGGCTGCATCGTCCGGCTGGACCACAGGTCCGTTGTGGCTGAGTAAAACTGCATCTCCTCCAGCTCATTGCGGATCTTTTCCCGAGTTGTATTGTACAGGTGAGGCAGCGCTACATTGGCGAAATACTTGCGACTGGGGACAACGTACCTCGCATCTAATACTTTCAGCATGTGATTAAAGCCTCGCTTTTCGACAGAATAAATTGGCAGCATGTCTGTGGCAATATAAAACGTGATCGCCTCTGTAATCGCTTTCCATCGCGCTCCGTTCTTATCATAAGGCACACAGTTTGTAAAGCTCTCAGGAAGTGTAGTTTGCTTTTTAGCAGGTGTGCTGCTAGAGGAGCCGGTTTCGCTACGGAGCCGGCTGCACTTCTCCCATTCTTCGCGATGTTTATTCCTCAGGTGCTGGAAAAGATTTGTTGTACTGCTGCTTCCAGTAGCAACAGCCTTGAAACATATTTTGCAGCAAGGCTTCGTCTGTGTTTTGTCTGCTGCATCAAAACCAAACCAGTTCCAAATTACGGAATTACCTGTGCCTTTCTTTGGAAGTAACGTTAGTTCTCTGCTACACGCTGCCATGTTGTTTTGACTGTGTTTCGCGGGGCGGGGGCTGGCTCATATCGCGCTACGGTAACCTGACGGTAACGCACAAGGACGAAACGCGGAAAAGTCCGAAAAAACTATTGTGGCAAAAAACTCGAGTTTGCAAAATAAAAATCGTTTTAAACTACAAAATCGATAAATCGATAAAATCGATTTTTTTGCCCAGCCCTATTAAAACGACATGAATATGACACAGTGGGCAACTGGATATAGCACAGCATATTTTAAAATGAAGGATTTAAAGTGTTTCGATCGCGTCTCCTGTGAAGCTGATCTTCTGTTCGCATTCACTCACTTACACGGACCGTAACTCGCAGTAACACGTTTATGCAGGCTACAAATGCACACTTCACAAGATATCACAGCTGGATTCGATTAATCTGCAAGGTTTGTGAAATTAAATGTTTATTGGATATTCAGAGATGTGTTTAAATGATGTAGATGCGAATTTGCTGAATGTTGACGGTAAATGAGAAAGTATTTTAGCCTGATTGTTTGCCTTTCCTGTTACAAATAATATAAAAGCAAACGCATTACTTTTTCGCATACCATTAACTTTCTTCGTTTACCAGTTCTGTAGCCACCAGTTCTGTCTAACAAAGTATTAGATATGACTGACATAGATCGTAAACTAATGAAGACGGAGAATGTGAGTGAGCGCTGTGTGATTAGCATAGGTGATTAGTCGCTGCTGTTCTCTTCTCAAGGGGCTTTCACACAGGACGCGGAATGCGCTGCGCTGCGCTATGAAACCCATTCATTTCAATGGCTTGCGCCGCGCGAAGGCGTTTTGTTGCTGCGTCGACCTGAGCGCAAGCGCAGCGGTGCGCACCATTGACGTCCTCGCGCGCATGCCGCGGTCAAAGTTCAAAATAGTTTAACTTTTGCCGCTGCGCCCTGTGACGATTACCAGCGCGGCCAATAGAAACGGGACATCCAAACAAACACGGAAATCAAAATGGACGAACGGCTAGTACTGTGTGTGTCGGAATTTCCCGAGCTTTATGATACATACAAGTTTGAGGTCGTATAGGGACATCGTCAGAAAAGCTGTGTCATGGAGACATATCTCCATTCAAGTTGGCATGTCAGGTGTGTTTAAATATATTTATATATATATAATTTGTTCCTTTGTGTCAGCTTTAATGTTTAAATAAAAGTTTTATTCTAAAAAGAACTGAGCTCATGATTCGTGTGTTGATTTCGATGTTATAAAATGGCATAGCGCAGCGCAAATCACGTTGTATCTGAAGGGCAACGCTGAACAGAGCGGCCAGCGAAGCGCATTCCGCGTCCTGTGTGAAAGCCCCTTCAGGCGCTCGCTGCGCGCTGGTCCTCTCAGCGCCGCCCGTCAAAAATAAAAGTCCGCAGCGCCGTCAAAATAAAAGTCCCGCTTTCAACACATCGGCCAATCAGAAAAACTTATCGGCCGATGCCGATATTTAAAAAAAGCCAAATATCGGCCGATATATCGGTCGACCACTAATTTACATTTGGTTTATGCAGTGTTTTTAAATTATAATTTACACTGGGGTGCCTTGAGATTTTATGCACTTTTGAAAGGTGCCCTGACTGAAAAAAGTTTGAGAAAGGCTGCTCTAAGCGATCCTGGGTGACGTCACTTCTTGTTGACGTTCGAACTATTGTCAAACAAAACGTGTGAACGTGCATTTCTTAAAGGGAAAGTAGCTCACGTGCTAACGCTGCTGCTGTAATAATGGCTCAACCAATGCGAATGCTTTACCGATGTAAATTCGGTACTTTGCGCGTTCTTTATCCTTTTTCCTCTTCTTTGTAAGTTGATCATCGGAACGTCGACTCTTTGGTCATGTGTCGGCCATTATTCAAACTTCCCTCTTGATGCTTCTCTCTCCTTCACGTGCACGCGCACTAACCCCCCAGACCCACCCTCAAATACTTCTTGCCAGTGATTGGCTGGAACACTGTTTGTTATGTTTCGTGGTGTGGGTAAGCCAAGTTTGTTTTTGTTGCCGTTTGTGGAGCCTGTGGTGTCTACAGCAGCCTTTCTCAAACTTTTTTCAGTCAGGGCACCTTTCAAAAGTGCATAAAATCTCAAGGCACCCCAGTGTAAATTATAATTTAAAAACACTGCATAAACCAAATGTAAATTAGTGGTCGACCGATATATCGGCCGATATTTGGCTTTTTTTAAATATCGGCATCGGCCGATACGTTTTTCTGATTGGCCGATGTGTTGAAAGCGGGACTTTTATTTTGACGGCGCTGCGGACTTTTATTTTTGACGGGCGGCGCTGAGAGGACCAGCGCGCAGCGAATAATAGTACCCCAAATTAACACATACAAGACATAAAGTGCAGTCACCATCACATCCATTAGCTCTTTATCTATAATCTCCTTTTCTTCAAGTTGTTGTCCCCTGGCACACTTGGCACAATGAAAAACAAGCCATCCAATGAATGCGGTTTCTGGTGAGTGGTATGGAGGAACTCACATTTCTGGGTAAGACTGCCATAACTTCTCACAGCTCATCCTCCCTTAATGATGTAATGATGCCGCTGGCCTCATCCGCTTCACTCTCATACCCATCTCACATAACACACCTCCCATCAGGACATGCCCAGTGGCGACGGTAACCCCCTGCCTTAGGTTGCCCTCTGGCCAAAGAGGATCTTACCCATCGTTGAGAACTCACCTCGTTCACACTGGTAACTAGTGATGGGGACGAGACCACCTATGCCGAGTCCGAGTCAAGACCGAGTCTTTGAAGGGTCGAGTCCGAGTCTTTGAAGGGTCGAGTCCGAGTCTTTGAAGGGTCGAGTCCGAGTCGAAACCAAGTCCGTTGTTTGTCAAATACAGTCGAGTCAGAGTCAAGACCGAGTCTTTGAGGAAGCAAGTCCGAGTCGAGATTGATATTCATGATTTAATATCACCCCAGTTAATAATCAACAGTTAGGCCTACAGACTAAGCTGTTTAGAGGATCAGTCTTAAGGCCTCATTATACTTCTGCGTCGAATCGACGGCGTAGCTACGCCGTCACTCCTACGGCGTCGTGGCCGTTTTATGGTTCTGCGTCAGGTTGCGTTGCATCGCGGTGCATTTCACCGCCAGAACGCTAGGTGGGTGTGTGGTTCGCGAATCTCTTTGCTAGTTTGTTTTGGTTCCGTGCGCCGGTTCCGCTTTTTCATTTCCGACAATGGCGAGCGAATAATGGAATGAATTGATACACCATTTTACTTTTTGCAATATGTGGGTAAAATGGCCATAAATTAATATTCCCATTCAATGCAATGTATCTATACACTATCTAATTTGCACACTAATGTGTTCTTGGAGCAACATTTAATGAAAAAAGAAGTGTAATAATTGGAGTAATAATTGGCAACATTTTAATAATAATATCTAATATTTCATAGGAATATTGATGTATAATTTATTTCCATATTCACTTGTTGTGTCTCCCAGAATGCCTGATAAACATGATTTTAGTCCTGATGTCCTCTACAGTGGACACGTTTGAAATCAATGCCCTGTTCTGTAACAGAAAGTAATTTTTTTATTTGAAACCCCTTAACATTTTCCTGAGATGTTGTTTTATGAAATACAATTTGAAAAAGTAGTCCAATTTAAATATAATTACAATATATTATCATATTTCCATAAGAATGCTACATTTGATCACTAAATTAATGTCAGACATTTTTAAAGACCAAGGAGAAGTTGTTTTCATGGTGAAACCTCCAAACATTTGGCAGTCTTTGTAGTGCGCTGAAGAGGAATTGTACAGATGGTCGTACTTTCGTACTTCCTCGATCAAACGTTCTTCAACTTGATCCATCATTGAACAGGTCACTTTAAAAATGGCGCTATAGCGGGAGGGGAAAACCGGAAAAGCTACACTCCGGAAATGATGTATAATCTGACCAATCACAGCCCTTGCTGTCTGCGTCGCCTCGACGCGTAGTTAAATTTTTTTGGAGGTGCACGTCAGGCTACGGCGGAGGGGACGGAGAGGGGTTCGCGTCGACGCAGAGGGGTCTGCGGGGGTACGCCGTCGATTCGACGCAGAAGTATAAAACAGGCTTTAACGTCTTAATATGGACTATGCTTTTACTATCATTAAAAAAAATCCCTACCACATGCATCATCTTCTGCCTATTTTTCTAAAATGCTTCAACAGTGCTGCTCTGTCATCAAGATGTTAAGCCCACCCTGACTTTTTTAATCATAGTTAGGACATGCAGAGCAAATAAAAATTTTCAAGTGGCATGTCTAAATTACTAGGCTTAGCTACTTTAACATGTTCCAATATTTCCCAATTTTAAATATTTTGACAATACACTCGAATTCAGTATCTTTTAAAACTTTATTCCCCCATAACACACAAACATTACATAAACACAATTCGAACTCGAGTACTACATCACTACTGGTAACCGCTCTTCTCCATTACAAAATCTTTAACGGTTTACTTCAACAGAATCAGGTGTTTTCTGGAGCTAAGAGAAAATGCATTAAAGAGCCACCAGTCATTTGGACTGCCTAATAGTGTTAACACAAGGAGACAAGTTCATGACAGCAGTATTTAATCACTAAAATCCATTTAAACATCCTCAAAGCAGCAAAATATCAGTGCTGACATTATACTCAGTGAATTTAGATCACAACCATCTATTCAGTGCATCATGGTGGAGACTAAGATTAGACAAAGTTACTGGTCCTAAAATAAACTTCTATCGTTTGTATTATTTTTATTATTTTGTATTATTAGGTCTGTATTATTTTAAAGCCCTCCTTAAAATCATCCAGTTTTACCTTTTAAAACATTTACGTATAAATTGCCCTTTCAACTGAAACACTGTGCTGTATATAGCTTATGACACAGGCTCAGATAGCAGCTTTTAGCTGACTTTGAATGAGAGAGAGACTCTTTCAGGACTCAGGGTTTCCCGCGGGGTCCAACTTTGGAACTAAGGCGGCCGCCTACGCAACACACACGCCTTAACTACGTCGTCAAAAAAAAAATTTATATGAGCGATGTCCGCCTTGTTACTCTGTCCTGTTTTCTCCCTTTCAACCTTTAAATATGTGATCTTAAAGGGCACCTATTATGCAAAATTCACTTTTACATGGTGTTTGAACATAAATGTGTGTTGGCAGTGTGTGAACAAAACCACCCTAGAATGATAAAAATCCACCCAGTGTTTTTTTTACAATCTCAATAAATCATAAGCACTGTCTCAGAACGAGCTGTTCTAAGATTCGGCGCAATGTGATGTAGAATTGCGCAAGCCCCACCGACGTGGTTTAATTGACACTGTGGTTTTGGCATAGATCCCGCCCTCTGTGATCTGTACACCATCCTCCATTGTTTTAACGACAGCCGGTAATGTCTCCTAAGAAACATAAGTATTCTGTTGTGGGATGTAATAATGTACATAGTAGTTTTCACTTACTTCCGACATCAGAGCCACTGAAAACGCAGTGGATGCATTTTATTTATGAAGGAAAGGTGCCACTTAAACTTCCAAAATACGTTTATGTTTGCGCAAATCATTTTCTGACTGACTGTTTTGTGAACGAGGGTCAATTCAAAGCAGGTCTTGCTTCAAAGTTAATCCTCAAGTGTGGATCGTTGCCTACTGTTCGTGTTCGTGATCCAACGTCACCTCCAGAAGGAGTAAGTGTATTTTATGATTTTAGAGCAAATAGTCATTTCAATCGATGTCAGCCAATTCAACAACAAATGCGTCTAAAGTGATGTTGTCGTCGTCGTAGGATGTCTGTGTATATAATTTAAACCTTGTTTGTATAGAGTGTAACCACACGTTTATAAATATATTTTTAAAGATTGTATTAAAAACTGCATATATTTTCTTGTTCTGTAGCCATCTTCTCACATTTGCCACATAAGCACCTGTACGACAAGTAATGTAAACATGACAACAACAGGTCCCCCGCATCAATTTAATTTCGTTTGTACGTAGCAAACGTTATCAGTATTTGTGTTTGTAGTTTCAAAAAATTGCGCCAACGTTATCACAGTTTGTGTGTGTGTGTCTGTGTGTGTGTTGCACATCCATAATTGCAAAGGGGACGTGATTAAAATTCTATAAGTACATAAATGTATCAAATAACCATTCCGAGATGTCCTGGTCCATTCTCATTTGTGTTTCTTCTGCCGGAGTCTCTTCATCATCTGGGTCTGATTCCGGTTCAAACATGTAACGTTACGGCTGAATGCCATACAAAACAGCGGGTCTCTCTCAGCCATTCTGCTTCTACCGACTGTTTATTGCCATAGGTATGCAAGTTACACCCTCATCCAAAGGCAGGGCGGGGATATGCAGCTCATTTACATTTAAGGTGGTACACACCAAAACAGCTATTTTTAAAACAGGCCCCAAAAATGACATTTTCAAATGGTTATAATAAAGTAACTGTGGGGTATTTTGTGCTGAAACTTCACAAATACATTCTGGGGACACCCGAGACCAATATTACATCTTGTAAAAAGGGGCATAATAGGTGCCCTTTAAGCATGGAGTATCCTTTCATTATTACGTGGATGACACTCAGGTGTTTTTACTGTTGTGGAAACAGGACAAAAAATATTTTGAGTCACTATTGATGTTTACAAGTTAAATATTGGATGTCAGTGAATTTTCTGCATCGGAATGAAAGTAAAAAATTTGGTTCGGGACCCCTGACACTAAAAATTATTTTGATCGGGGCGAGTTAACTCCTTTTTGTAAATCTGCAGTGAAGAACCTTGGTGTCCAATTTGATAGTTCTTTGAAATTTGACAAACAGATTAATTCTGTAGTAAAATCTTGTTTTTTCCATTTAAGATCAATAGCAAAGGTGAAACCGTTTTTGTCCCCAAGTGATTTTGAGAGGATTATTCATGCTTTTATTTCTGTAGGTGAATACATATGTAGGTGTCAGCCAAGTACTATTGAATCGCCTTCAATTGGTTATGAATGCGTCTGCTAGACTTTTAACAGGGATTCGTAAAAAGCAGCATGTGACACCGATTTTAGCCTGACTTAATTGGTTGCCTGTGCAGTTTTAAAATTTTAAATTATTGATTTTTGTATACAAAGCGTTGCATAATTTAGCCACACCATATCTAGTGTATCTCCTTCATATAAATAAACCTTCTAGGTCTCTTAGATCAGCAAATCAGATGATCCTAAACATTCCAAGGACTAGATTAAAATTGAGTGTTGAGCATTTGCTGTGGCAGCCTACAACCTACAATGAACCAAACAGACATCAAACGTGTTTTGGTAAGTGTTAGAATGGTTTCATGTGCGAACTAAACATTTAAACTACTGTCAAAAAGTCTTTGGTTGCTGTTTTAATCTATTTGATAAAGTAAACATTACCGTAAAGATAAGGGGTATAAAGATAATTTTGTTCATATTTTCTAAATTCTTCAAAAATAGTTTTTGGTTTCCATTTTCTTGTCTAGAACTGTTTCTAATCCCAGATTCAGACAAATGTAATTTGAAAGTTATATATTGAAACAGTACACTCATAACTCTAGGCAATATTTGTGGGTGCGCTCAGTACTCTATGTGTTGAAGCATGCCCAGAAGATCATTTCCAACTTCCAGATTTGCAGTGTTGCCTTTACTGCCCAGAAGGTGAGCTCCACTGACTAAATAATAATACATCCGGATATATTGCGGTGACCACTGTTAATCACTAAATAATCATACAATGCAAATCTACAGGTTGGTATGTGGTCAAGTTATGGGCTTTGGAGGTGGTCGATGAGCTGAAGACAGACAGACACTGGAGGAGCTGACAGAGAGATGGTGGATGGAGACATCTTAAGGCACAAAGCACAGCCAGAATGAAGGCTCACGGCAGAACCGATAGTGGGAGGAGCCAGATGTTCGACCATCAGCGATGGAGCCATGAGAGTTGAAGACCCAGGTGGAGCCGAGGAGACACAGAGACGGGTGACACTGTAGGTCATGAAGGAAGGGAGGAGCCGAGGTGGAGGCGACTGGTCAACGGGTCAAGGCGGATTGATGGGTTTGACGGCCCGAGGCAGAACCAGGAGATCAATGCAGGAGACAGGAAGGACCGAGGTTGATCCACGCCGTAGAGTGGAGTCAATAGAGGAGGAACCGAGGAACTGAAGGGAGCCAGCTGAGGTGAGGCTGAAGTCTTGGGTAGAGGAGGTGGGATAGGGAGGCTTGGTGGAATCATTGGAGACACAGGAGACTTGAAGCTGAGCGGGACCAGCGGAGATCAGAAACAACAGGGAACATCCCCTTCTAATAATAGAGGCCATATGCAGCTCACCCTCAACGACAGGAGTGTGGGCAGGGCTTCCCACCAACGCCCTCGTACTCCACGAGCTGAGACGGTCAATGTTGTTGGCTCTTCGCTGGGCTCAGGCTCCGGGATGATGATAGGCTGATAGGCCGACCGAGAAGGAAATTAATAGTTGAATAAAGTCGATATTTTTGTGTTTTTTTTGCGCACAAAAAGTATTCTCGTCGCTTGATAAACTTAAGATTGAGCCACTGTAGTCACTTGGACTATTTTAACAATGTCTTTAATAACTTTTCGGGGGAACAAGTTTCAGTCGCTTAGAAGCCTATGGAGGAGTGATCCAGCTCTCAGAATTAATCAAAAATAATTTTTACCACATTAAGTGTCAGGGTGTGATACAAAGGATCCAAAAGCAAAGGTAATTCAATGCAAAGTCTTTAATGTCCAACAAAAACAGCTTCAAGAAAGATAGCTCAGAACTAGAACACAAAAGGTACTCTCCAGGAGACAGCTTTGCACAGGATACTTTGTCGGGAGAGATAGCGATGAACAGAAAATACTCTCAGAGAAAAAGGTCCTTGAAGTAGGCAGCCGAGCAGAGAGATCTACAGATGAGGCTCACCATAGGCAGGTAACGAGACAGGATACAACTAGGCGAATACTGCTACACAAGACAAGACAACGATTAGATTCCAAATAGCAGACAAAAATGAGAGAGCGTTACTCACACAATAATCCGACACAGAACAGAGAGAACAAACACTAGAAGTAGACTGAGTAATCAGACAAAACAAGACACAGGTGTGAGCGCAAAGCAGCGAGAGCGCTGATTGAGATGATCAACAGGTGAATGCAGAGTGAAGACAAGAGAGTATGTGTGTGCGTTGGAGAGTGAGAGAGATGGGTGTGTAAATGTGTGTGTGTGGTGGTAAGAGAGAACCGAGAAGTAACCCAGATCCTGACAGTACCCCTCCCTCAACGAGCGCCACCAGGCGCTCCCAAGGAAGGGGCCTGGCGAGACCGATAGAAATCCTCGATGAGCGAGCGATCCAGGACGTCCCGGGCCGGAATCCACCGCCTCTCCTCTGGACCGTAGCCCTCCCAGTCCACCAGGAACTGGTGGCCACGCCCCCGAGGACGAACGTCAAGAAGCTTGCGAACTCTGTAAATGTGGTCCACCTCGTCGAGAGGCGGAGGAGGAAGGGCAGGACGGGTGGGAGCGCGAATGACAGGCTTGATACAGGACACATGAAAAACAGGGTGTACCCGACGTAACTGGCGAGATAATCTTAGTTTGACGGCTACCGGACTAAGGACCTTCAAAATAGAAAAAGGACCAACAAAACGGGGCATAAGCTTTTTAGAGCCCTCGTGAAAAGGTAGATTCTGGGTGGAAAGCCACACCTTCTGCCCACAAACGTAGCGAGGAGCTTTAACCCGACGACGATTAGCAGCTCTACGAGTGCGCGCCCTAGTACGACATAATGCAGATCTCACTCTCCTCCAAGTACGCTTGCATCTCAGAATAAAAGCCTGGACGGATGGCACGGAACTCTCAGACTCCTGAGAAGCAAAAAGTGGAGGCTGATAACCGAGACAGCTTTCAAATGGGGATAACCCAGTGGCGGACGAGGGTAGCGAATTATGGGCATATTCGGCCCAGGCTAGTTGGTCGCACCAGGATGCTGGGCTCTGTGAAGTCAAGCTGCGCAACATACGTCCGAGAATTTGATTGGTCCGTTCGGCCTGACCATTGGTCTGAGGATGGAATCCTGACGATAAACTGGGGGACGCCCCAATCAGTCGGCAGAACTCCCTCCAGAACTGAGAGGCGAATTGGGGCCCTCTGTCAGACACAATGTCCGAAGGGAGACCGTGAATCTTAAAAACGTGATCTACCATTATCTGGGCGGTCTCTCGGGCGGACGGTAGTTTAGGAAGTGGGATAAAATGAGCAGCCTTAGAGAAACGGTCGACTACAGTAAGAATAACCGAGTTGCCGGCGGAGGATGGAAGACCGGTAACAAAATCCAAAGCTATGTGCGACCAGGGGCGTGACGGAATAGGAAGTGGTCTGAGGAGACCCGCAGGCGGAGTATTGCTTGACTTGGTTTGGGCACAGACAGGACAAGAAGCTACAAATTGACGTATGTCACATTCTCTAGTGGGCCACCAAAATCTCAGACGAATAGTGGCCAAAGTGCCCTTAACACCAGGATGAGCGACTAACTTAGAGGCGTGGCCCCACTGGAGGACAGATGGACGAGCGGTCGTGGGAACAAATAACGTCCCTGTCGGGGCACGAGGGGGTCTGACAGTGAGAGAGAGAGCCCTCTTCACAGTCTGCTCAACTCCCCAGACAGCAGCTCCGACCACGCAGTGTTGGGGTAAGATAACCTCCTTGGTCAAAGCTGCTTCTGTGGAGCCGAACAGCCGCGAGAGGGCATCGGGCTTAACGTTCTTGGAACCTGGCCTAAAAGAGATCGAAAAATCAAAACGACCAAAAAATAATGCCCAGCGGGCCTGACGAGCATTAAGCCTCTTAGCGGAGCGGATGTATTCGAGGTTACGGTGGTCAGTCCAAACGATAAATGGAACACTGGCTCCCTCTAACCAGTGCCGCCACTCCCCCAAGGCTAACGGAATCGCCAAAAGTTCCCGATTACCAACATCATAATTGCGCTCCGCCGGTGAAAGGCTGGATGAACCTTGTCATCTAGAGAAGAACGTTGCGACAAAATAGCCCCAACCCCTACGTCGGAAGCGTCGACCTCGACTATAAATTGTCTCTCAGGATCCGGGGTGACTAAAATTGGCGCGGAGGTGAACAACCTCTTGAGTCGATCGAACGCGTCTTGTGCCATCTCTGACCAAACAAACTGAGACTTAGTCGAGGTGAGGGCGGATAGAGGGGCGGCAACCTGACTAAAGTTACGAATGAATCGTCTGTAAAAATTAGCAAAACCTAAAAATCGCTGGAGAGCAACTCGAGAATCTGGAACGGGCCAATCGAGAACCATACGCACGCAGCTTCTCGGGATCCATGCTGATACCTTCAGCAGAGACCACCGAACCAAGGAAGGTAACAGATTGAGAATGAAAAGCACACTTCTCAGCCTTGACGAAGAGACGGTTCTCGAGTAATCGTTGTAAAACCCGACGAACGTGTTGAACGTGTACTTCGAGTGAGGGTGAGAAAATGAGGATGTCGTCCAGATATACGAATACAAAGACGTTTAACATGTCCCGCAAAACGTCGTTGACCAACGCCTGAAATACAGCGGGAGCGTTGACCAGCCCGAAAGGAAGAACGCGATACTCAAAGTGCCCAATAGGGGTGTTAAACGCGGTCTTCCATTCGTCTCCCTGCTTAATGCGAACGAGATGGTATGCATTGCGCAAGTCCAGTTTAGTAAAGATCTTTGCGCCCTGCAAGATCTCAAAAGCCGACGACATAAGGGGCAAGGGATAGCGGTTCTTGACCATTATGTCGTTCAACCCCCGATAATCAATGCAAGGGCGCAACGATCCGTCCTTCTTCTTTACAAAGAAGAAGCCAGCGCCTGCTGGCGAGGAAGACGAAACAATAATACCGGCGTCAAGAGATTCGGTGAGGTATTTCTCTAAAGCTTCTCGTTCAGGCGCCGAGAGAGAATACAATCTACCGCGGGGTGGCGTGGTGCCAGGAAGGAGATCGATGCAACAATCGTAGGGGCGGTGAGGCGGTAGAGAAATGGCCCGGGAACGACTGAAAACCGCCCGCAGATCGTGGTACTCCTCCGGGACCCCAGTCAGATCACCAGGTTCCTCCTGAAAAACAGACACAGAAGAAACCACAGGAATAGCAGACACTAAACAATTAACATGACACAAGAGACTCCAAGACAAAATGGTATTCTTGACCCAGTCAATATGAGGATTATGCTGGACTAGCCAGGGATGTCCTAACACAATGGGGGTATAGGGAGACTGAAAAATGAGAAAAGAAATAGTCTCTAGATGGTTTCCTGAGATAGTGAGACTCACCGGACAGGTGACACGGTGAATATTAGAGAGGACACTACCATCCAGGGCAAAGACGGTGGTGTTCCCCTTTAAGTCCACCAGGGGGATGTTATGTTTCCGAGCCCATCTCTCATCAATAAAGTTCCCCTCAGCCCCTGAGTCGATCAACGCGGGGCATGAAACGGTGGAACCGGCCCAACGAAGGACGGCGGGCAGGGTGGTACAGGATCTGGATGGAGAGGACGTTACAGTCGCGCTCGCCAGTACTCCTCTGTCTACTGGCGAGCTCTGGCTTTTACTGGACATGAAGCAGCGAAGTGGCCAGCCGTGCCGCAGTAAAGGCACAGTCTGTTGGAGATGCGACGTTGTTTCTCTTCAGGAAGAAGACGAATGCTACCCAACTGCATGGGCTCTGGATCAGGTCTAGCAGTGACAGGGAGAGGAGACTCGCGAAGAGAGGTGGGAGCTGCACGAGCACGACGCCGTTGTTCAAAGCATTTATCCAGGCGAATTGCCAGCTCTATCAGTTGGTCGAGCTGGGCCGGTGAACCGCGAGCATAAATCTCCTCCTTCAGATCCACATTCAAACCCTCCAGGAAACGTGCGACCAGGGCAGGTTCATTCCATTCAGCTGTGGTGGAAAGGGTGCGAAATTCAATAGCGAAATCAGCCACTGTTCTCCTCCCCTGACGAATCGTGGTGAGAAGACGCGAAGCCTCGCGTCCCGAAAACCGACTGGTCGAAAACCTTAATAATTTCCTCCTTAAAGAGATCAAAACAGTGACAACAGGAAGTCCCTGCCTCCCAAATGGAGGTTCCCCACTCTCGAGCGCGCCCAGTCAGTAACGAAATCACATAGGCAATGCGGGCACGATCCTCCGCGTAAGTCTGTGGTTGCAGGGAGAAAACTACCTCACACTGAGTCAAAAAGGCTCTACACTCAGTCGGCTCACCTGCATAACATGGAGGATTGTTCACACGGGGTTCAGGAAGAGATGGATGACTCTGAACAGCTGGTGATTCCTTGTGAGCATGAAGGAGGCAAACAGACAGATCATTAACCTGTGCGGCCAAACGTTCCACGGCATTTCTGGCAGCAGATAATTCCTCCTCGTGACGACCCAGCATAACTCCTTGGATCTCTACAGCAGAAAAAAAAGATTCCTCCTTCGCTGGATCCATATTGGTCGGATTATTCTGTCAGGGTGTGATACAAAGGATCCAAAAGCAAAGGTAATTCAATGCAAAGTCTTTAATGTCCAACAAAAACAGCTTCAAGAAAGATAGCTCTGAACTAGAACACAAAAAGGTACTCTCCAGGAGACAGCTTTGCACAGGATACTTTGTCGGGAGAGATAGCGATGAACAGAAAATACTCTCAGAGAAAAAGGTCCTTGAAGTAGGCAGCCGAGCAGAGAGATCTACAGATGAGGCTCACCATAGGCAGGTAACGAGACAGGATACAACTAGGCGAATACTGCTACACAAGACAAGACAACGATTAGATTCCAAATAGCAGACAAAAATGAGAGAGCGTTACTCACACAATAATCCGACACAGAACAGAGAGAACAAACACTAGAAGTAGACTGAGAAATCAGACAAAACAAGACACAGGTGTGAGCGCAAAGCAGCGAGAGCGCTGATTGAGATGATCAACAGGTGAATGCAGAGTGAAGACAAGAGAGTATGTGTGTGCGTTGGAGAGTGAGAGAGATGGGTGTGTAAATGTGTGTGTGTGGTGGTAAGAGAGAACAGAGAAGTAACCCAGATCCTGACATTAAGTTTTGTTTTGTATAAAGCCTTTCTTTTAAGTGAATTTCGTTTTGTATAAATTGTATATTAATTTTAATCAATGTTTCATCAACCAATTGCCTGGATTTAATAAATAAGAAGCAAATATAGCGGACAATATAATAAGGACACGGACGCACCGGCGCGATATAACTTGCATTGCTCGTGAACTAGAACTAGTCTCATAAATGAACTGAATCTCCAGAAATATATCTATATTTTGAAATGTCTACTTTTAAACATCAAACAACAATTCAAAATGAAAAGAAACAAATAACTTATGTAGCCTAATCCGTATGAAGTGTGCCTTTCTCCATAGGCACGTTCACAATACTGTGAAGGTGACGAGTCAGCATCGTCAACTTCATCTTTGCAGCCAAGACTGACACAGAAAACACTAGTTTATTAATGAACAATTAAAATGTCTCCTTGCTATATTTTAAACATTCATTGCTTTTGCCGGTACTTTGTGGCAAGCTTTGCCTGAGTCCGCTAACTAATCGAATATCGTGACTCATCCCTATTTTGTACCAGGCCATTTATGGTCGTTCAATAAAGTTCTTGGTAAAAAAGAAAAAAAGAGAAGCTACTGTGCCTATTGTATACAGCGCACAAGGTTTAAGCGCATGCACTAAGTCTTCAGTGTATCTCTGTGGCAGAATTACAGCGCAACATACTGGTCTGGGATGTATACTATATTGTCTTGAGTCGGTTTCAGTGGTTTCGTGTGTACGCAGAAATTTCCTGAGACGATGCCGTGCTTATGTAATTTTTTTGAACAAAAAAAAAAAAAAAAAAACATCGGATAGGGAAAGCTCTGGCTTCATGTGGATGTGGCCATAGACTAGGCTATGTATTGCGTTTATTTCATTTCACTGTAATTCAGAGGATATGTTGGATTTACATGTAAATTTTAAGAATTAAGGATTATTATTGTAGCTTCTATTAACGTGTATAGAATTTGAACAAACTATAAATGTTTTTTGTTTTAAATATAGTACTTAATTTAAATGTCTATTTTAATCGTGGAAACATCAAATAAAACTTATGTGGTTAAAAACTCTGAATAGTTGTGATATGAAAAGCACAGAGTGAGTCTTTCCCGTGAAAACACGTTTGAATTTATCGCTGATGCATTTAACATTCTAGTCGCACCGGTGTGATCGTATGCATCAATGGGTTAAAATAAATCGTATGTCTGGGGTGGAGGAGGCACAAATCAGATCTGAGGCGCCGGCCGTTAATAATACTACATGTGAAATGTTCTCAATTTCTTTCAATCATTTTTACTAAAACTTCAAACAAACAAACCAAATTAAAGGTGGGGTATGTGATTCTCTTTTTTGTCCATTTTTTCAAAATCACTTGAAATCCTATTCATAACCCACTTACAGCCACTGAGTTAGAAGCAATTTAATCATCTGTGGAACGGGCAGGACTCGAAAAACTCCAGCCAATCATTTCCAAGACCACCTAGAATCATTGGACAGTAAGTCCGTCAATCAAACGGTCGTACCATACCCCCCTCCCCCCATCCCCCTCACGCGAATCAGGGCCAGCGTTGGAGGAAAGAAGGTTGGACCATTTGAGTTGTGTATTTTCCAAATCTGCCGGCCGTTTTGCAAATCCCATACCCCACCTTTAATTTACATTGAGAGCACATGAGGGGCAAGGGAGTCACAAGACAAATCAGGAAACAAGACCAAGACAAATTTCAAAATAAAAGACATGAACAAATCCTTGGCACTATGTTCCATGTTCTACAGCAGGCATTCTCCAACCTGGTCCTTGAGGGCCACTGTCCTGCAGAGTTTAGCTCCAACCCTAATCAAACACACTTGAACCAGCTAATTAAGCTCTTCAGGATTACTAGGAAGCTACAATTAGGTGAGTTTGATCAAGGTTGGAGCTAAACTCTGCAGGAAAGTGGCCCTCAAGGACCAGGGTTAAGACCCCTGTTTTACAGTCTAGTTCCACCTATGCTCCACGATCAAGGTATTTTTTTGTTTCAGGATTTAAGTCATGAACTATACAATGAACTTTGCCCTGAAACTCACCATGACCTCATTTCACATGGTCCTGGCCCACCATCCCTCCCCCTTGTCCGCCTATTCTGCACCATCCTCCAGGACTCTTCGTAAATGTTTTTTTCGTGTTAGGGTTGGGCCTCCGGAGATACCCTTTACAGAGAGGGATATGTAAGGCTGGTGTTTGGTTAGGCTGTTTGTTGTCATGTCGTGTGAATCCCTAGTTTCTATTGTGTTCATGCCATGTGCTCTAAACCATATATGGTTTGCCTTAATTTACGGGGTGAGACGCATAGCCTGGATTTCCTAGCATGTCCAATTTAAATGCGTCATTGTTTCTGGCTGGTTAAAAGCAGAGAGTCGAGTATAAAGGATTTACAGAAGACACTGGTAAGAGACACTAGTTTCAGCCTACAACCTACAATGAACCAAACAGACATCAAACATGTTTTGGTAAGTGTTATAACTGTTTCTTGTGCGAACTAAACATTTAAACTACTGTGAAAAAGTCTTTGGTTGTTGTTTTAATCTATTTGATAAAGTAAACATTACCGTAAAGATAAGGGGATTTTGTTCATGTTTTCTACATTCTTTAAAAACAGTTTTTGGTTTCCAATTTCTTGTGTTGAACTGTTTCTAATCCCAGATTCAGACATATGTAATTTGAAAGTTATATATTGAAACAGTATTCTCATAACTCTAGCCAATATTTGTGGGGGTGCTCAGTACTCTATGTGTTGAAGCATGCCCAGAAGATCATTTCCAACTTCAAGATTTGCAGTGTTGCCCTAACTGCCCAGAAGGTGAGCTCCACTGACTAAATAATAATACATCTGGATATATTGCGGTGACCACTATTAATCACTTAATAATCATACAATGCAAATCTACAGGTTGGTATGTTGCCAAGAACTGCTCCGAAGGACCCGGAGTCCACATTGGTGTGGATTGTAATAAATGCCGCAGCTGTGAAGGTATGTAAAAACTGTTTCATCCCTGTTTACATGACAGAGTTTATAGACTAGATGCTTTTGCAGAGACTGGGCTGTTCATTTCAGTTCTGCTCTGAGAACACAATCCTTTTTCTCGACCTACAGAAATTGGACATGTTTCCAACTGTACGCAGTTCGCAGACACACAGTGGTGCCATGGGTGAGAATACTTAATTTCTTACATTTTTCCTATATTTCAGCAGCTTCAATAATTTATTTTTTTGTAATATCTTTTTAACATCTACATTGTTCTTTTAGTAAATATTGGTATGCAAATTTATGGGGCCCCTAAAGGGACATGGTGGAGGAAACATGAGATTTAAACAAGTTTAAACAAGAACTTTTGCGTTTACTAGCAAAAAGTTTGCATTCAGTCGGAAAAGCACTAAAATATAGATTTTCCTCCCACTTGAATCATAACTTCTCCATCACTAGTTAAGCAAAACTTTTACAAGAGAACGAAAAAAAAAAAATTACAGTCCTTTTTCTCAACCTATAGAAATTGGACAGATAACTGTTCCCAACTGCACGCATTTTGCAGACACACAGTGTGAGACTAATACTTAATTTCTTAAATTTTTCGTATATTTCAGCAGCTTCAATCATTTATGTTTTTGTAATATCTTTTTAACATCTACATTGTTCTTTTAGTACATATTGGTATGCAAATGTATGGAGCCCCTAAAGGGACATGGTGGAGGAAACATGAGATTTAAACAATTTAAACAAGTTTAAACAAGAACTTATGCGTTTACTAGCAAAAAGTTTGCATTCAGTCGCAAAAGCACTAAAATATAGATTTTCCTCCCACTTGAATCATAACCTCTCCATCACTAGTTAAGCAAAACTTTTACAAGAGAACGAAAAAAAAAATTACAGTCCTTTTTCTCAACCTATAGAAATTGGACAGATAACTGTTCCCAACTGCACGCATTTTGCAGACACACAGTGTGAGACTAATACTTAATTTCTTACATTTTTCACATATTACAGCAGCTTCAATAATTTTTGTCGTTTCATGTTAATTTTTAAACGCAGGTGCTTAGGCGGGCTAGTCTAGATCATTGACAGGGGGAGCTGCGCAATTATTAATAAATGAGCAAAATTGGCCACTCAATATATAATCATTTTAATTATCACGATTAAAGTTTTAATTTTATTAAATTGAACAAGCACAACATTCAGCATTCAATCAAATATTCTTAAAGATTTATTATTAATAATGTTATTTCAACATAATATCTCGTTATTTCAAAATAATGTGTGAGAGTAAGATTTGTAAATCCGGTGACAGTCATTGATTTTTATTAATAAACTAGTGTTTTCTGTGTCAGTGTCAGCTGCAAAGATGAAGTTGACGATCGCCATCTCCGTAGTGAATGCTCCTATAGACCTTGTGTGCCAGAGAAACGAGGGCGCCGCAATCTTTAGAATATTGTCTTTGAACATCCGTTTTTGTGGTCGCTCTGTATATCTCTATGGCATTGCTGTTCATGAGTAATTAGCTTTTGAAGTTGATTTACTTATTGTAAAGTTAACAAAAGTTATCATGAGCATTGTAATGTTTTTCATGAGCATTGTAAAACAGATGTGTTAAATGTCGACCGGGAAATTTAAACGAGCCGTTCATTCATAACTACGCAAGATCGCTGTGAAAATACAGACCGGAAGTCAAGCAGGGATTAAAGTGAAAAAAATTCTTCTGACGGATTTTTTTTTTACAGGCCAAGTCATATTCCTTTAACTTTATTTAAATAGTCGAGACCAATAGCGTTTTAAGTGGAGATGTTTTAAACCGCTTTAATATTGCCAGTTTGTGTATTTTAAAAGCTATTAGGTCTGTAACTATACGCGATATAAAACCGAAGTCGCCATACTCATATCCACGAACCTGCGTCGCAGTGTGAGAAGGCAGAATCGCGACACACCCCTTCCAACTCCCAGAGTTATCCTTCCCGTCCAGATCCAATGCTACCACATCTTTAAATTACTATTAGTATTATTTGAAGTTAACATTATAAAATACGTAGACCTAGACAACAGCGCTGAAAATGGCCGGGGCCACATAAGGTCTATAGAGAAAAATGCACATAATGGTTTACATAATCAGAGAGTAGACTATTTCATTTAAAGATATTTCAAGCATTTATAGATATAATTCTCATGTCTGTGAGGCATACACCCGGTTAATTTATGATGAGACGCACTCCAGTTTTATGTGCAATGCGCCGGCGCCTCCATTTCATGCTTATATTGTCTGCTATATTTGCTTCTTATTTATTAAATCTAGGCAATTGGTGTATGAAAAATTTATTAAAATTAAGATACAATTTATACAAAACGGAATTCACTTTAAAAGAGAGGCTTTCTGCTAAACAAAACTTAATGAAGTGGTCAAAATCATGTCTGACCCACTCCATGTCTCCCAATATATTGCGCATCCTCTCTTACTCATGCTGTTCACTTTTCATAATCAACAGATTAAAAACAACATAATATTTTAACAAATATGAAACTAAAATGCACTTATTTAAAGGTGCCCTGAATGTGAAATTGAATTTATTTTGGCATAGTTAAATAACAAGAGTTCAGTACATGGACATGACATAGAGTGAGTCTCAAACACCATTGTTTTCTCCTTCTTACTTAAATTTCGTTTTTGAAAAACACCCCTGAAAAATAGGCGAATCTCCACGAAATACCGACTGTGACGCAACAGTCGGGATCATTCATATGTACGACTCCAATAATCTGCATATGCCAGCCCATGTTCAATGACAGGCGGAACTGCGCAGCCGAAGCATGGCAGTCGATCAGTGTTTGGATGTACAAATAAACACAAAGGTATTTAGTTCCTTCATCCGAGCCACTGAAGAAACAATGGGTTAATTTTATTTTCTCTGGAAATTTCCAAACATTTCACCGACGAGACACTAAAAGCAACACTTTCTGAATGTGTAATTGTTCAAGTTCAGACATGTAATCTTTCTCTCAAAATCGTTCAATACTGTATTTACATCATCGTGTTTGCATTGGTGAAAGCATTAGAGAGAGTGCAGAAACTGCGTTGCAATGATAAGATCTTTATTCTCGCGATCAACACACTGTCATCTGTTTGCTCAATGCTCATCACGGCAACATTTTATGTGATGGGAATAGATCTAAATACTTTAAAAACATCTCACGATTCGTTAATCTCGATAGCTGTAATAGTAAAAACGTATAATATCTGTAGTAAAAGTATTCGAGAGAGTTTCACATGTAATACGTAGCTATTTCATATGCAAGCATGTCAGCCAATCACAGCAGAGGCCGGTTACACACAGCAGACATGCTCCTTCAAACAGAGCGTTCACATCAGAGGCTAAAATCAGGCTAGGAAAAATGCCTTTTATTTCTAAATGATGACTGTTTTTGATCTAAAAAACATACTAACATTATAAGGGCAACCCAGAAAACATTATACAATAAAAATAAAAACCATTCTAGGGCACCTTTAATGGCTACAACACTGTAGGCCTACAGACTCTATTTGTACAAATTGCTGCACATTCATTTAATTCAGAATTTTGCACATAAGTTGAAAGGCATTTGTTTGTGCATAGTAAAACATATCTTCAACATTTTTCAAGTTCATGGATAATTGTGCGCGGATTTATTAATCATTATGATACTAAAATCATTAGACTGGATGCCTGCCAAACTTAGCCCCGCTCACAGCATTTGAGGATGGGAAGTTCGGTCTGGACTGGATCCGTTGTGAAGCAACTATGAACCAAAGTTGTTCGGACCAATCAAATTGTCAGGGCGGGCTTTATACGATGACGGACAGATGATCAGCAGTAACGTAATCATCCACGTCACCAAAGAGCGCTTGGGTTGAATTAGTTTACAACCAAGAACGGCTGCCGCTGGAGAATTTAGATGTGTAGATTCAGCCATCGCGTCTGTTATAGAAGATGTAGACAGCGCATTCATTTTAAAAGAGGAACAGAGAACCACGATCAAGGCATTTGTCAATGGAGCAGTATCAGACTCACATTCTGACTAGAATCTGAGTATGACGATGTCAGGCTATAATATCATAATAGAATTAGGCTATACTATGTACAAAACAAAATAAAAAAATGAGCCCAGAATATGAACGCATGTAAAAAATATTTTAGCAATTTAGTTTTCAACTTATTTTTTTAACTAGATTGTCCAGACAACAAGAAATTTTAAGTTTTCTTGTCCTCAACTTATCGAAATAAGTTAGTTAAACTAAAAAAAAAACATGCAAAAAGATAACTCAAAATAATGAGTTACGTTTTTTTACAGTGCAACGCAATTCCAGCCCGACTTGTCGTGAGCTCGTTAACTTGCAAATCGAGCTTAAATCGGGCTTAAAACCCTGTAGTGTGAACTAGGCTTTAATGTATACTTCCATTTTAAATTCCCTGGGCGAAGAGAAAATTGTAACAAACAAGCTTGAGATTAACATGGATTATTTGTTTGTAGCCAGTCTTCAGAAGAAACAAAACAAAGAGAAGAAGCGAAGAAAAGAAGACGACAGAAGATGGGAAGGTCCTCATCAGGAGCCAACCATCATCAGGAGATCATCTGCAAGAGAGATGATGCGAATAATTAGAAAAGAAGAGCGACTGAATAAAAGATTGATGAAACTTATAAAAGAGTCAATTGGGGAAAAACATTGATGAAAGTTGTTTAAAATATAAAGAGGACAGACTGGCAGAGGGTGTGGAACTTCGACACCATGACTTATCACACTTACTTCACCTATTGAGTATGTTTCCGATGTGTAGGGCTGCAACTAACGATTAATTTAATAATCGATTTATCTGTCGATTATTTTTCCGATTAATCAATGAATCGGATGAGAAAAAAAACAGAAAACAAAAGCATTAATTTCCAACCCTTTATTCAAAAACATAACTGACGGTGCAAATTCACAGTGCAAAAAATCTTCAGAAAGTGCACAAACGGGTTGCTCCTTGAACATCCCTGAGCTGTTTAAGTAATAATAAAAAAATGGACCAACAAAAAAGGATTTTTTAAAATAAAGTGCTCAAAAAGATGTATATTTTTATTTAACGGGACCTGATGTGTCAGAACAAATAATTTATAAAAAATAAAGAAAAATACAAATCAGAAGACTTATACAGGAGACAATGTCAGACCTTGTTCTCTACACTACACTCACAGACACACACACTCACAAACTTGTGTTTTGTTTTGTGTCAAATATGTTATTATCTTTAACAAAATGTTTGACATTATTTGACAAGCACATGGACACAAAAGACCAAAATATTTCCCTTGTAGTGGTACTTGGGACAGACAAGAAACTGTTTTCATCCTCTGTCTATCTGATTCAAATCACAGTCACAGGGCCATGAAAATGAATGATAAAAAGCCTAGCCAGTACCATCGTTGTAAAGTACAAAGTAAATATAACATTTTGAGTTTTGAAAACCTCATTAAATATCAAATTTCTGCTTTATTTCAAGTTATCCATAATATTGCTGAAACCCTTTGAGGTCGACAGTCAGAGGACAGTGCAGCGATCCGAGACTAGCACCACATATGGTCAACAATAGTTTTCTTATAAAGCAGCGAGCCTTTGGAACACTCTTCCTAACGAAATTATTTCATGCACAAACTATAGTACATTTACACGCCTGACCAAACAGTGGTTATTATCAAAGCAAATCTGTACGCACTGAAGGACTGTGATGGGAACGATGTAAACTGTGAGTGAGTGAGTGATAGTTTCCTTAAAGGAACACTCCACCGTTTTTTGAAATAGGGCTTATTCACATTCTTTCCTACATTTAGATATGTGTGCAAATGCATTTTTGTCTCAGTGCATGCATTGTTTTAGTTTGACAGGGTCGGCGCTAGCTTAGCTTAGCACAATGAATGGAATCCTTTGTTGCCAGCTAGCATGTCCTGAGTAAAAGTGATTAAAAAAAGTGGTTCGCCTGTGCTTCCCCCTAATATAGTCCCCAAGTCAATATATGCCTAGGAAATCGCCTAGTGTTAATCTGCATCACTATTTGTACTCGTTGTGAATACGCAGGCCACAAGAAGTAATTACGTGAGTTTGTTTATTTTTTTTAATCACTTTTACTCAGGACATGCTAGCTGGCAACAAAGGATTCCATTCATTGTGCTAAGCTAAGCTAGCGCCGACCCTGTCAAACTAAAACAATGCGTGCACTGAGACAAAAATGCATTTGCACACATATCTAAATGTAGGAAAGAATGTGAATAAGCCCTATTTCAAAAAACGGTGGAGTGTTCCTTTAAGTGGAGAGTGTTTTTAAGATGTGAGTTAAGTAATGCTTCTATGTATTATTCTATATATATTTTATGAATTTTTGTAAGTATAACATCAACCTGTCCAGGGACAGCATTTCTTGCTATAACCTGGCACATGACAGCTCTTTTTTAGAAGAATATTTTTTTGTGCATTGTCCCTGATCAAATAAAGAAATGCTATAAACGCTCTCTCGATTCGTTGTTGCAGCCCTAGGTGTAACTCATATTTGTATTTAATAGGTATGGCAATGTATTTTTACATATACCATGTTGCTTAAGAGATTCAACTTGGGTACTTCTACTTGAATGTGTATTTTTTATTTTTATGTCGATTTTTATTCTGTACTTTGTTATTAAAATGAAACCATTGAGTGTGGTGATTCTATAACAAGTCTCAGAGTGATTTTCTTCTAAAAACTAATATCTGAACCTGAACAATCAATCTCATCGAGCTTCAAGAGCACCCGAATCCAGACTGAGTTTGGCACGGACTCCCCCTGAAATTTACCAGCAGACAGCGCCAAAACCTGAAGGTTATGCCAAATCTTTTTGATTTGTAAAGGTTTTGGAGATGTTTGATGTAGGGCTTTGCCTATTGCCCAAAAATCATGTTCGAAGTTCGTTTATTTAATAATATTCAAATAATATTTTGACCATTAAATGCCGCGGCACTAGGCCTGGGCTAAGGGGGCTTAAGCCCCGAATGTTTTAAGTAAAGCCCCGAATATTTTGTTACCTTGTCTTTCTCAGAGCAAAACAATTAATCAGAAAAACAAATGTGAATAAGATTACAGCTGCCTCGATTACCTAATCATGAAACGTGCATAGGCTATTACAGTTTTATTTATATTTTTACCTTTGCATTAAAACAGGGGCGTAGCAAGCTTTTCAAAAGTGTGGGGGATGCATGTGGTCAGGGCTGTAAAACTATGTTGTGAAAAAACTAGATTTTTTTTTACATTTTAAGGTTAAATGCATCAATCTGGTGCACTTTGAGAGCTCAAAATTAAGAGAGCTCAAACATCTTTTTAGTTATGATATAGAGTCTCAGTCTACATTACATTATCACTGGTGTTTTAGAATGCCAAACATTTATTATAATAATATAATAATAATGACTTATATAATTATTCCTATGATGGAAAATCCATATAGCCTGCCCTATATATATATGTACCTAGTGTATAAATGAAAATGAATATTTCAAAAGTATATTTTATATTACGCTATAGAATAGAAAAATTGCAATACTTTTGTCCTAATTTCTTCACTTGCAAGAAATAAACCCTTGAGTTTTTATCTTGGAGAAAACACCAGATCACCATGCTGATCGCGTGAGCAAAGTGCGCACTTTCCTTTAAATCACGCAGCACAAACAGAATGCCTACTTAAAGTCTTGTGCTGTTTAGTCTAAAAAACGAAATATAATACCGAAAACACTCGACATGTCAACAAAACATAAACATAACATCTTCCCAAACACATATCAAGCTTATTTAAAAACCTCGAAAGCATAAACACTCATTCAAAGTACCTGGAAAAGGGAGATTTAAATAACCATAAGTTCCCGCCGGCGCCGCCTCAGCACGAGCTGACCGATAAATCTAACACACCAAGAGAGGCGGGACTTAAGGCAGAACAGCCAATCATCAGCCGGTCACACTCAAAGCCGGTGTCATGTTCGAGAGGGAGGGGGAGAGGAGGAGCCGCAGCGAGCGCAGACACAGAGCGGCCAGAGAAACGGAGGAGCGACTGTTGTGAGGCGTTTGTGCAAAACTGCGGAAAAACTGCAGAAAAAGTGTGGGTGTTGAACCCTCTCACCGGGAAAAGTGTGGGTGTTAAAACACCCACATCCCCCACCTGTGCGACGCCCCTGCATTAAAAGGTACTTGCAACGTGCTTTTACAGCATTGAGCATTGCAGCCAATCACAGACATGTCATTTAAAGGGTAACTAATGCCGCGTGTTCCAGTCAACCTGTAACCCGTGTTTTTCCAACATTATACCCGTGACGTCAGAGCTCATAACTGGGAGTACATCGATCTAGTACGAGTTCACGGGTGGGAAGTCACGGGTTTGACCGCCATTCCAGTGCACTTTCACGGGTATAAGGTTGGAAAAACACGGGTTACAGGTTGCCTGGAACGCGGCACCCGCGAGCCTGACTCCACCCACTGGCAATATTTGAAAAATGCTGGAAAGGCCCAGCAGAGATAGAGGGGACGAACGGAGGGCGAGCTTCAAATCTGCCGAGTCGTCTTGTGTGACCATCACCCACTGTTGTAACGTTCTAACGCACCCAATGCAAGTTAACTTTGACCTCAATACCAAAACTACGTTTGGGAAATAATTGGGCACAAAATGTTGTTTTGAGTTGAAATACTTTATCTCACTCACTTGAAATAAACATGAAGCTTCCGCGAAGAAAATTTTGCATTGTTTTAAATCTTACCAGTTTATAAATCCATTTTGTACAGAGTACACAACAATCGTCTAGACAAGATGATAACAACAGTATTATCAAACTCTGTAAACAAATTAACTCTGATTTCATTTCATTGATTTCATACAACCAAAAACGGAGACGCAAGATGGCAAGTTGAATTTGAATGAAACGAGAGAGCGCGCTCGTTGTGATACATGGATATGCGCTGTGTTATAATGCGTTGCTGTTGACGACGGTCAGAAGGAAATGCCACAGAATAGAATCTTGCCTTAAAAAGTGCATAGAGCTGCTTGTTTTATTTGTTTGTTGATTTTCAAATATAAAACTTGTAGAAATGTTTTCAGTGTGAGCATCAGTTCTTTAACACTTTCATCTCGTTCCATCCCTATAAATAACTATATAAATGCTATGCTTACTAGATGCTAATATACGCTATCCTGATCGTTTTCAAAACTCGTAATTCCAACTCCTGACTCTCTACAGTAGTTTTGGCGGAACCAGATGCTTTTATACCAGCAGCTGCCAAGGGTGTGGTGAGCTCGCACCAAGGGCGTGACAGTGAGACAGTCAGTACATCACAGAGTACCCTTACCTCAGGAGCTTTCCGTTTAACCTGAAGAGGGCAGCACTCAGACTTTTACACCATATATTTTAAAATTAAAACCCTTTATACCCAAATGTTAAAAAATTTATGAACAATCAATGAACAGCATTTATTAAGCTCCATTGTTACAGATCATTAACTAGTTTATTTTAGCTTATCGCTTATTTTTCTAATGGCTCGTTTCCACTGAGCGGTACGGTACGGTACAGTACGCAATTATTTGCGTTTCCACTGTCAAAAGTTGTGAATGGTACCAAAATGCCGAACCGTACCACTTATTGGGTACCCTTCCGTTGGGGTACCTAGCACAGTGGTACGGTACTAAAGGGTGGAGCTAGACTCACTGGAGAACGTTGATTGGTTGACAGAGTATCGTCACTTGCGCGTGCTACAGGGGGAATGACAACATTAGAAGCGGCATTCAATTAATTGATTCAGAGTTGATGAATCAAACGATTCAGTTCAAAGAACTGTTGGTTCTTTTAGGATAGCTCAATTCAAACTTAAATGTCTTTCATTAAAGATTTTAGAGGGAAACAAAAATAAATAGGAAAAAATACAAAATCGCAATGAGGCCAGGTCCTTTTTGTCCAAAAAGCAACAAAACAAAACGAAAAAGTAATTCTCCTACCAGATTTGATGAGCACAGTTCAACAAGTAAATCGCATCCGTGGGTGGCTCGTCGAGTATGCTTAACTGCGTCTCGTGTGTCCGGTATGGAACAGGACAACTTTTGAAGATGATCACAATCTCTCAAAAAACCCAGCCTTGTAGAAACACAAGGCAGAAACAATAATCAATACATTCTCATGAACAAATCCCATGTACGTACTTTTAAGCACACATTAACTCAACATTTCAACTTATTGAACACATTGACACTTAAAGGAACCCTCCACTTTTTTTGGAAATAGGCTCATTTTCCAACTCCCCTAGAGTTAAACAGTTTTACCGTTTTCGAATCCATTCAGCCGATCTCAGGGTCTGGCAGTAGCACCTCATTGCAGTACACGAGATCCAGGGGGCGGAGTCGGATCCAGATCTAAGGGGTGGAGTTGGGTAGGTTTAGGGATCGGGGGTGGAGCTGGGTAGGTTTAGGGATCAGGGGGTGGAGCTGGGTAGGTTTAGGGGTGGGTTTAGGGATCAGGGGGTGGAGCTGATACTGCTCCTCCCCGTGGATTTCATGTTCTGCAGTGAGGACCATCTCGGGTCTGGCGGTAGCACTTTTAGCATAGCTTAGCATAGCATAGACAATTGAATCCGATTAGACAGGTTAGCATCTCTCTCAAAAAAAAAGTTGCTAAGTTTCAGGCGCTGCGTAATATCCAAGCGGCAACATTCTAATCTGAAAAATGAAGCCTACCCGGAAGTGCGAAAAACTGCAATACATCGAAAGTCCTCTAGGGGCAGGTCCCAAAGAGGAGCAAATATTCATAGACCCCATGTTAAAATGTCAGTATTCACAGCACAAATTCATGTTTTTACAGGTTCGTCCCATGGACTTTTATTGTATTTTTCGATAGGTTCCGAGTGCCTGACAACTGTGAGAGGGGTGAATTTTTTTCTAACTCGTTAGTTTAGATCGTATTTAGATATAAAATGTATGACAAATAAGGGCGTGGTTAACCTTGATTGACAGCTGATAACGGGCTGTGACGAGTGGAATTCCTGAAATTTGACGTCTCGGCCATTATCTGACACAACACATCATACCACCTCTGTATCCTTTCTGAACATTTGTATTGAAATATCGTACATAAAATGGGTTGCTCTGCTATAAACTGCGCTAACCGACACTGTAGGAGTACTTCGCTCCATTTTTTCCGGTAAGTGACATTCCACTACTATTTCACGTAGTTAGCACTATTTAGCATCAATGTTTGTGGGCAGTGGCACTGCAACAGTTAGTATAGGGATGTTCGCCGGAGTCAAATGTGACGTCACGATATGGGCGTGGCCGCGAACTGGTTGGCAGAAAGAACCAAACTCAATGCAGATGGCCTGTGAAGAGAATGAAGATGAAATTCTCTAGTCGTGCATTGTGTACGTAATTAGATTTTTTGATCCAGCCACTTTTTATTTTACCCTTTTGTCTTGTTTCAGCCCCAAACCCCATCTCTGCAATACAAATTAATAAAGGCTGGTTTGGTTTCTAAAGTAGCCTACTTCTTCCAGCCTCCATGTATTAATGTTCATGGGTAGCCTGAATGGGTTCTGTTCAGACCTTAACATTAAGTATTTTACTGTAAGGTGTCAACAAGATTCAACAAGACATTTTCACCTGTGTTTAGATCTGTTTGGGTATTTATGCAAATTAGCACATACGTAATAAGATTATGCAACGTTTGTCTATGTTAACAACAAATGTTAATAATGTTAATAACTGTTAACAACAAATGTTAATAACAAATGTTAATAACAAACAATTAAAAAAAAAACTTGTAATACATTTTTTGTTTGTCTTGATGTAATCAACTCAGTACTTATCATGGTGATATCTGGGTTTAAATGTGTACCCTATTCTAGACGCCTAATTGCAGAAATCCACAGCTATCTTCTTGATTCAAGTTGTTTAGGTACGCGGTAGAAGGTTACTCTTATCGAACCTGTTAACACAGCCGATCACACAGCACGATACAACCATTTGTCTTCTGTGTTTGCGCTGCACAGCAAGCCATTACTTTTCTTTTTGCCAACCAGAGCGCATCGTGACGTCACGGCGAAGATCCCTATAGCGGCGTATGTTTGTCACTAATCCAGCTAACGCCGCAGCAGGCTGAAACATGGGGATTTGTACTGAAGACACGTCACGCTGAACCATTGTAATTGATGGAATGTCTTTATTAATCCATTTCACAGACTTTGAAAACTTAAGCACTTACTTTGAGTGATGCATTTTATGAGCCGTGCAAAGATACCTCAGACAGTGGAAGATGGGAACAATGGTGACGTTCAACAGAAAGTTTCACCCCATGCTCACCCTGCAGCCATGATCCAAACACCCAGAATAATCCACAGGTGTACACACACACACACTAATACAGACACCACACCCCTGGTCCCGCCCACAGTGACCGATGACGTCATGATGCGTGTGCACATACACCACAGTAGTCAGAACTAGAATGTACATTTCCTGAAGAAAATGTGAAGTGGTGCTTGCAGTGGCAAAATTCGCTGCCCGGTTGCTAGGGTTTGGTACATGATTGCATACGAGCCAACAACCATGTCTGTACGATGTTGTGGAGATGAAATATGGCTTCTATATGTTGCAATATGGTTGTTAGGTAGCTTTAAATGGTTGCTAAGGTGTGGTTGCACAGTTACCATGATGATATTTACAGACTGGTTTCCCAACCGAAACAAACAAACACATCCCCATGTCTATACGATGTTCTGGTGCTGAGATATAGCCCATTCATTTGTTTTTACGGTTGCTAGGGTACTCCAAATGGTTGCTAAGGTTTTTTCATACAGTTTATGGTGTAATTTTTAAAGAGTATTTGCAAGTCTTAGATAAGTTAGCGTCCGAGGTACTTTACCTATGGTTATAACTGATGTTTGAAACACTGTAAATGCGTCTGCCTATGCATATGCATATCGCAACGGCTTGCAATAACTGGGGTCCATGAACAAAAGACAGAGAGAAAATCACTCACTGCTCTTGGCTGAATAACTTTTGTAACTTTATTAAGAATCAGTATATATTTAATTCATACAGTGAAAACTAAACAGTGTTTTATTTTTACAATTAATTATTCAGTTGTTTCATTATTCTGTTGTTAAATAAACCTAATGTAGGATAACCTGAAACCCTAAACGCTGTGCTTTACACTGATGTTAAAATAACACTTCTTATGCTACAGTAAAACACTGTTCACTTTCAGAAGTTGTAGAGATGTTTTCTCTGTGTCACAAAAAGAATGTGAAACACGCATGTAATTTAAAATGGGTTGTACGCTTCAGCTAGCCTGGATGCCAGCCCGAACCCCGCCCACCACATTTTTTGGTCAGGAAGTTCGGTCTGGACTCGATCCATTGAGGAGTAATTATGATCAGTTCAGAAATTGGGCCAATCAAATTGCCAGGGCGGGCTTTATACGATGATGGACAGATGATCTGCAGTTACGTAATCATCACGTCATCAAAGAGCGCTTGGTTTGAAATGGTTTACAACAAAGATGACTGCAGCTGGAGAAATGAGATGTGTAGATTCCGCTATCGCGTCTGTTGTGGAAGAAATCGACAGCGCATTAATTTTAAAAGACGAACAGAGAACTGCAATCAAGGGATTTGTCGATCGTCAAGATGTGTTTGGCGGCCTTCCCATAGACATAATAAATACATAGACGCCCTATTGACCGCTGGAGCGCACGTCAACGGGCGGGGAGAGCAACTTTCCCATACCTCTCATACCGGGAATTGAGAAAAATGTTCTGCTTGGGACTGTACAAATCACCACACAATTGAAAACAGGTCTCGAGGAATTACCTTTCACAAGCAAGACTGAACATTTGTTTTCTGGTTGTATTTGGTCATGATATAATTAGTAATAGTAATTCAGTTGACAATGTAGGCTCCGTTTACACTTGGCATTAACATGCGACCTGTATCTGGATGTTGTCCACATACACATTGAAAAGACAAGTGTAAACGCGCTTCTGATCGGAATGGTATCCGATCAGCGTGTCCCGAGGGTTGTTTCATAAAAGAAGCTTAGAAAAGCGGGGATTAAGCTCCAAAACCCGACTTGAATTAACCTAACAAATCAGTTGGGGCTTAAGGCGGTTTCATAAAAGGTAATTCAAGTTCACGCAATCTCACTAACTTGAACCAGGTTTATCTAGTCTAGATAATTGCGTGTGCACGCGTTTCTGAAGCAGCCCTAGAGGTCGATCGTGGATCAAATCGATCCACCATCAAACAGCGTATATTTTGTGCTGTTTTATGCATTTGTGACATGTCCTCCCCCCCACCCCCCAGTGCAAACCTTACATTATACAGTTATATTCTCCATCTGTAAATGTTAGAAAGTCGTGTGTTACGACCCCTTGGCTCAAGGAGCAGCAACATGAATGGAGAGGCCATACAACATAATCAAATTTACAAAAATTGGTATTTAATCAAGAAAACAACAAGACTACATTAAAGTATAAAATAAAACATAAAAATAACAAACAACATCGTAAAGCCCTGGACTGGAGAGGGTGAGAGAGTCAGCACGACATCCAGACCGCAAGACCAAGCTCCTAGCAGGTTTTTTCTCCAGCAGCTAACTTCCAGCTTCTTATGAACAGCATGGCCAATCACCATCAATTCTCCACACCTGTTTCACAGCAATCAACCTGAGGACACAAATAGTGTTACCCAGAGACACCTACTGAAAAAAATAAAGTAATACACCCCGCTATCCATCACACCTCCCTCCTAAAAACAGAGGCCCCAAAGGTACTCTGTAAACCCAACACACAAAAAAAACACACAAAGAACAGGTTTATCACCAGAAACGATTTTACCAGGTTCAAAAATTCAACAAAATTATGGGTTACACTTACCCTCTCCTTCACCACCTACCCCTTATTTCTTCACCCCCTAATGCTCTCAGGCGCCTTGAGAACAGGGAGATGAGGTGAAAGAAAGGAAAAAACCACAAAAATGTAATAAAGCCCTATTTCGATGGAGCTCGTGACAAGGTATCCGCCATAATATTATCTACCCCTCTAAGGCCCTGTTTACAAGAGAACGATTCCGAGTGAAAACGTAAAAATATTTTATCGGATGTGCCTTTCGTTTACACGGTGACGCCGTTTTTATGGCTTAAAAACGCAAAAAAGTGAAACCACCCTCCAGAGTGGAAAACTTAAAAACGCTCCACCGTCGCGTTCCCGTGTAAAGGGTAAAAACCGGTAAAAACGCAAAACTGCCCTCGATCACGTGCGCGTTTACGTCACAGGCATTCGCCAGTACAGGAAAATAATAACTAACATGTCGGATTATTTCCATACGTCGGACCTTCAAGTTGCCACAGCAGCTCTGATAAACATACAAGAGTCTTTTCAGCAGTTGCACAAAATATTCTCAGATATTGGTGTTGTTGTGTGGCAGTGCTTCGTTGCCACCTAGCCGCCTGGAGTGCACACTACATCGAATTTCACACACTTTTGCGTCACCATATGCACGCAGATTTCCCCTTCATAACGCTCGTCTAAACGCAGAATAAAAAGTGAAAACGCAACGCCACTTTTGCGTTTTCTCTTCTGATCGTTTCCGTGTAAACATAGCCTAATATGGCGAATATCCAGGCTGTAAGACTGCAAGAACAAAGCCCAGCGAATAAGTCGTTGATTTGGACTATGCAGGGACTGTAAGAAAGTAAGTGGATTGTGGTCTGTAAATACTACCAAAGAGACAGAACCTCCCCCCACATAAACATCGAAATGTTGTAAAGCCCAAATCAATGCCAACAACTCCTTTTCAATGGTTGAATAATTTCTCTGACACAAATTAAACTTCTTAGAAAAGAAGCCAATGGGTCGATCAATGCCGTTGTCATCCTTCTGCAATAATGCAGCTCCAGCACCCAGCCCACTCGCATCCACCTTTAAATGAAAAGGACGGTTCCAACGAGGTGCCGTTAACACGGGAGCAGAACTCAGCAAAAGTTTGGCATTATCAAAAGCATTTTGACAATTTGAGGACCATTCATATTTCCGTTTGCCTTTTAACAAATCCGTTAAAGGAGCAACCACTGTTGAGAAATTTTCACAAAATTTTCGATAATACCCAATCATTCCTAGAAATCTCATTAACTCTTTCTTCGTAGAAGGAACTGGGAAATTATCAATGGCCTGGACTTTTGCCCGAACAGGACAAACTTTACCCTGTCCTACCACATTTCCCAAATAAACCACAGTGGCACGTGCAAATTCACATTTCGCTAAATTTATTGTCAACTTTGCTATCTCAAGACGAATAAATAAAGCGCGCAATTGACAAAGATGTTCCTCCCATGTCTGGCTATATACCACCACATCATCCAGATATACAGCACATCCCTCAAGCCCAGATATTACCAAATTCATCAGGCGCTGGAATGTAGCGGGAGCGTTTCGAAGACCAAAACTCATACGTTTATAAGAATATAATCCCGAAGACGTTGTGAAAGCACAAACTTCCTGAGCACGAGAAGTTAGAGGTACCTGATAATATCCCTGAAGTAAATCAATCTTCGTAACAAACTCAGCTGACCCCACTGAATCAATGCAGTCTTCAATTCGTGGAAGTGGAAAAGAGTCAGATTTGGTAACAGAGTTCAATTTTCTATAATCGGTACAAAACCGAAAGGTTCCATCTGGTTTCGTAACAAGACAAGGAGAAGCCCAACTGGAACTAGATCGTTCCGCAAGTCCATTCTCCAAAAGATACTTCACCTCTGATTCTAAAAGTTTTTGTTTTTCAGGAGACACACGATAGAATCGCTGTCGAATAGGCTGGGAGTCACCAACATCAATATCATGCTGAATCATGTCAGTACACGAAGGTGTATCAGAAAAAAGCACTTGAAACTCTGTTATCAGATGTATTAATTCCTTACCCTTATCTTGAGATAAATGACCAAGCATAATCTCCAATCTCTTCAACTGCTCAGAATTACAAAGTCTAGGTTGAATTAAATATTCGTCAAAAATATCCTTCTCAACCCCATCTAACAGAGAACCACTTTCACCCCCCACAGCAAAAGCAACAGATTTAACTTCAGCACCTCCAACAGTGACATCTGGTCCAGTTGCACGGAACAAATAAGGCTTCAATAGATTTACATGGCACAGCTGAGCCTTTTTCTTCCTATCCGGAGTGGAAATCATGAAAGTTTTTCAAGAACCGTATACGGTCCAGAAAATTTTGCAGCAAAAGTGGAACCAGTCATTGGAAGCATCACCAAAACCTGATCTCCCGAATTGAATTCCCTCTTTTCTGCCTTTTGATCAAACCAGGCTTTCATTTTAGATTGTGCCTTACCCAGATTTTCACGGGCTACTGTACCGGCCCTATACAACCTATATCGGAACCCGTTTACATAATCCAAAAGATTTACCGGCGGTTCAGCTTCCAATAACTCATCACACAAAAGAGCAAGTGGTCCTCTTACTTTATGTCCAAACACTAGATCATTTGGACTGAAACCCAAACTTTCTTGAGTGACCTCGCGAGCAGCGAGCATCAGCCAAGGTAGTCCCTCCTCCCAGTCTTTCATCAACTCAGTACAGTAAGTTCTCAATAACTGTTTTAGAGTTTGGTGAAAACGCTCGAGGGCACCCTGACTCTCAGGATGGTAAGCGCTGCTTTTTTGATGATCTACACGCAGCTGTTTTAATATTTGGGCAAACATACGAGATGTGAAATTTGTTCCCCTGTCAGACTGAATCACTAGAGGAATTCCAAATATGGAAATAAATTGAGTCAACGCTTTCACTACAGACTTGGTAGTAATATTTCGCAACGGATACGCAGCAGGGTATCGCGTAGTTTGGCACATCACTGTCAATATATAGATAGAACCAGTTCTAGAAGGAGGTAATGGTCCCACACAATCAATGGTTAGATGCTCAAAGGGATTTTTCACCACAGGTATAGGACACAACGGAGCAGGAGAGATCACTTCGTTCGGCTTTCCGACCAACTGACAGACATGACAAGTTTTTATAAAAGCAGCCACGTCTCTCTTTAATCGAGGCCAAAAGAAATAACGCATCACGCTGTGATAGGTTTTCTTCACTCCAAAATGACCAGCTATGTCACCGTGAGCAGTTCTCAAAATTAACTCCCGTAATCCCTTCGGGATCACTATTTGAAACACCGGTTCACCCAGAATCTTATCATAACACGGCGTCCATTTACGAAGTAATAATCCGTTCTGTGTGAAATATCCACTAGCCAAACTTTTCATCTCACATTCTGTTTTAACAGATTCAAACAGTATTTTTAGCTGCGCATCATTTCTTTGCTCTACAATCAAATCCTGACGGGAAATCGACGGAACAAGCAAAGACAAATTCTTAGAAAGATCATTAGAAGATTCCTCTGGATCTTCATACTCATCAATATCATTGTTCTTACTCATCGCTCGTGTTACGGCACAGGAACAGAAAACTTCAGGCAGTTCTTGCAAACATTTGTCTGTCTCTACCGAGCAGCCCGGAGTGGTCTTAACAACGGGAAACATTTCAGTCCCCCAAATTTTACTCCCAGCCAAATTATTTCCCAAAATCAAATCCACCCCCTCGATAGGCAAGACTGATCTTAATGCAATTTCTACCTCTCCTTTCACAATCTCAGAATCTAGTTGAACTCGATGCAGTGGGGCCGAAAATATGTCCAATCCTATACCTTGAATTAGAACACTTTTACCCGTGTTGGTTTCGGAAGAAAACGGCAGTTTCGAATCCAATAAGAAAGATTCAGAAGATCCTGTATCACGTAATATCTTAACAGGTACATTAATCAAATCTTTCAAAGACACAGTCCCCATAGTTATAAACGGTTCGTATCCTGCCTGCAAAAGATCCTTATTCCTTCCGCAAGTCTTTACTTCTCCTGCATCTGATTTTAAACACAATCCGGTAGTAGAGACGAGACCAACAGCTTTTGGAACCACGGACTTGAACTTATTTCTCAATACAGGGCACTCCTTTTTCCAATGACCCTTCTCCAAACAATACCTGCAACTCGACTCTGGATCCACTTTCCTAGCATGTTCTGCTTTGTTCGAACTAATCCTCACTGTATTTCCGCTGTTATTTGACTTTTTGTACAAATAATCACTGGCGCTTTTATGAATTAGTACATATTTGTCCGCAAGAATGGCAGCCTCAGCAGCAGTTGTCACCTTATGTTCATTTACATACATCGCGACACGCTCTGGGATAATGTTTTTAAACTGCTCCAAAACTATTAGATCAGAAAGCTCTTCAAATGTACTAACACACAATGATGTACGCCAACGATTAAAAAGGCTTGTCAATTCCCTTGCTACTTCAACGTGTGTTTTACGCTCATCTTTTTTCCATCCCCTAAAACGTCGCCGATACGCCTCCGGGACAAGTTCATATGCCTTTAACACCGCCTCTTTTACTACCTTATAGTTTTTTCGGTTTTCAGAAGAAAGTGAGATGAAGGCTTCTTGAGCTTTACCTTCCAAAACACTTTGTAGTAAGAGTGTACATTCAGCATCGTTCCAACCCCTATCCTCAGCCAAGCTTTCGAACAGAGAAAAAAACACATCCGGATCCCGGTCATTAAATTTAGGCAAGAGTTTAATCATCTGTAGCAAACCTGTCATACGATTTCCACTCGCCCCCGCAAGTTCCTGATCATTTAGCTGTCCTTGTCCGATCAATCTTAACCGTTCTGCATCCTGTTCTAATTTAGCTTCATCAATTTTTTGTTGCATTCTAAAAGTCTCAAATTTTCGTTCCTGTTCTCGCTCTTGGATTTTCAATTTCTGTAGTTCAAATTGTCTATCTAGTTCACGTTCTTTATTTTGTATACTAAGAATTTCCAACTGTTGCTCAAATGTTAACCCAGTAGGCTCTAACAATGCACGAGGCGTCGAAATACCTGCAGGTGTCAACTCTTCCTCAGGCTGTGTCTCTGAAGTTAAAATTAAAATCTCTCTTAATTTCTCTTCTACAGCCTCTCGGAGAGGTTGTATCTTTGTACTTTTTGTTAAAGCTAATTCAAGATCAAAATGTTCAGCTACTTTAAATAATTGCTCTTTTGAAAGACACCCTAATTTTCCCATCGTAGGAGCAGTTAAAAAATCCTGTAACAAAGAACTTTTGAACAAACAAATAAATAGACAACTCACCAAATCCAACTGATCACACTTCAACTGCAAGAGGAAAAGCCACCCCGTATCTAACTAATACATAAATAACTAATTAATCTCAACCCTAGTCTTCAGTACGCCCACATGCAGCTCAACTGCTAACCAGTCTACCCGCGTCCGACGTACCAAACACAACAAACTAAAATAAAAAAAAAAGCGTTAAGCGCTCTTCAGCCTAACACGGGGTTATATGGCTTATTGCAGTCTAAACCACAACCCCCAAGCAATTCAGTGCGACTGTAGGTTGGTTTTTTTATCTCTCTCTCTCTCTAGTCCAAAACCACTAATCCAAATAAATAAACAAAACAAATCCTTTTATATGACACTCCCCAACTTATTTTACCCAAATAATCCAATCCAAATTTCTCAAACCAATTATTCTACTTAAAGAACTACCCAAGTCGCAATTCTAATTAAAGAATTACCCAAACCATAATTCTAATTAAAGAATTAACCAATTCATAATTCTAATTAAAGAATTACCCAAACCTTAAGCCAATTTAGTTTGATCTCGGACGAGCCCCCATATGTTACGACCCCTTGGCTCAAGGAGCAGCAACATGAATGGAGAGGCCATACAACATAATCAAATTTACAAAAATTGGTATTTAATCAAGAAAACAACAAGACTACATTAAAGTATAAAATAAAACATAAAAATAACAAACAACATCGTAAAGCCCTGGACTGGAGAGGGTGAGAGAGTCAGCACGACATCCAGACCGCAAGACCAAGCTCCTAGCAGGTTTTTTCTCCAGCAGCTAACTTCCAGCTTCTTATGAACAGCATGGCCAATCACCATCAATTCTCCACACCTGTTTCACAGCAATCAACCTGAGGACACAAATAGTGTTACCCAGAGACACCTACTGAAAAAAATAAAGTAATACACCCCGCTATCCATCACATCGTGCAAATGTATCCATTTTGCTGCTAATCTTCATATTGAACGAGCACTGCTGCGCGCATGCGTGCCAAATAGGTCTGCAATAATTCTGACTTAATTATACATTTTGCTTGGAAAAAATTAATATGCGATATTTTATAACACGAGGATTATCTTCTAATTATAATAATTTATCTTTAGGAAGTTGGATAAGTTGCAGTGAACTTCTAGCTCATTACACTCATATATTTTATACTTCTAATAAAAAAAAGAAATTGAACAGAAGTAGCCTAATTAAATTTTTTTTAAGAAACTAAATATATAAAGATACAAAATATAGTTTTGGGTATAGGATCTATGCTACGTAATAAAGATGATGTATACTTATTTAGAATGCTGAGAATACTTTTTTTGAGAAAGCAAGAATCCCCAGTTTTAAATGAGTGGTTAGATTTAGTTTCTAAAGTACATTATGGAGAGGATAACATTAAATTAGGAACAAATGTATACATTTTGAAAAGATATGTGCAACTCTAAAATCAAAGAATATTCCATAAAATAAAGGAATATATATTAGCCTACATTAACTACATTTTTATGTAACCTTCCCTTTTATTTCTAGTTATTTGTTATTTTATTTATTTACTTATTTAATATTGAATATTTGATATTTGAATAATATTACTTCAATAACTATTAGGAATTATGTGTCATTATAAGATTTTGATATATGTGAATGTTATATTTTTATTTATTTATTGTTTTATTTATATGTATGTGTTGGTGGGTATTATCACAAAAGAAAAAGATAAAGTAGAAGGAAAAATAAGGAATATTTATAGGGGGAAAATATGATGTCTTTAAAGGAACTGTCCATTTGTATAATTGTGTTAAATGTGTTTGAATTGAAAGACATAATAAAGTACATATATATATATATATATGTACTTTATTCTAAATAAGTTCTAAATTCTAAATAAGGGACATATAATGTCCAACTAACAAATATTTTAGCATATATATATATATGCTAAAATATTTGTTAGTTGGACATTATATGTCCCTTATTTAGAATTTTAAACCTATATTTGGGGTAAATCAAATGTAGGCTAATATACTGTCAATTACTAAGCTCAGATTAATCTTACCAGTCAAAATTGATACTGTGCTTTTGTAGTTATTTATTTTTTGATTTTGTGATTTTAACTTCTGCTTTAAAAAGATTTTTTTAGATTGTGTTCTAATGTTCTTCTAATAATCATAAACGTGTACTAAAACAAAAATCAGACAAACTGCCAAATAAAACCAGAGAGAAATGTATTCATAAATCTTTAAAACAATCTAATTAAATCTTGGGCACAAAACATTCAGCCAGTAAAAAAACAAAACCTGTAGTATGTATATTGTATTTATCTATCTATATCTATAAATACAGTACACACACATATATATATATATATTATATTATTACAAAAATGACATGTCCTAAACGGACAACTTTAAAACGCCTTATATATGTGTCTATATTGTCTATATTGTAGCCTTATTTAAGTTGATTTTCTGTATACTGTGTATTTATTTTTGGACTAATAGTGGTTAATAAAGTCCAATAATGGTATGAGAGAGTGTCAGTGGTAATATCATTGTGTTCTTGTTGGTCAGTGTTGAGGATCTGTGTAACATCTGAGGCTTAGCCTGACAGTTAGCCTGCCCTGGACCAGGCTAGTTTCCCAGCATAAGTTGCCAGGGTAACTGAGTTTGAACTTTTTTAAGTTTGATTTATGAAACCGAATCTACCAAAAATAAGCCTGACTAACCGAAATAAGCCTGGTTTATACTCTAATCTTGTTTTATGGAACAACCCTCTGTTCTCTCTATTGTAAATTAAATGAGATTACTGAGACTCCCACCCTTTGTCTTTTAATGGCTATTGGAGCCCCTGGCCCAAGTCGTTGATTAGTTAGGCTGATTGGATAATTTGAATGACACTGTTATGCTGATGAGATCAGGGCTGGGGAATTTCCGGTAACGAGCTGACTTCCATACTTCATTTACACGCCCCCTTTACGTAAATCCCTACCCCTTGGAATGTATATTTAACTACAATGTATACTGTTTAGTTCAGACTCGAGACGAGCTTTGAAGACTACAGCAACGAACAGCTAGTGTGCTCAATAAAGAATCCTGTTTAAGACACAATCCGTGTTTCCTGGTCTTCGCTTCTGAGTTTCTACACGTTCACAACAGGGTTACCATCCTCTTTTTCCCGGACATGTCCGGCCTCGAGATTGCCCAAAATGTCCAGGATTCAGCTTTTGCTTTCTGCAGTCGCCATTCATTGTTTACATGCACACCTTTTGTTTCAATCTAACTGAATTCATAATGATTGGTGAATCTGAATGTAGTATTTACATGAACGCTAAACAAGTGATCGGTTGATGTGCGTTTTAACATTGCTAAGAAAATTCCTGCTCCTCTGTGAGAGATACGAGACCAGTGCATCTCACAGGTGTCGGTCATCAGTAATCACGCCAACGGCCTTGCGCCGTTCTCCCGCGGCCCTCAGTCTCGTCCTGCTCGCCACAGTAAACATGAGGAATGGCTACTGTAGAACGCAAAAGCCGAATCCTGGGCAGACTCATCACAGAGACTCACTACTAGTCTTGTTGTTTAACTACTGCGGTCTGCAACCGGTAGGCGTGGCCTCCTAGGGCAGCGATGCAAGTGGATTCTGGGAGTTGTTGTCTTTCATCCACATAAGCCAAAAATACATTTTAGAAAGCTAGAGTCTAGAAAGCTCCAAATTCAAAAATAATTTCACATTTCTTCTACATAAATGACCCATTTTAAATAGACATTAATCTTTCCAGAGGTGAAGTATCCCTTTAAGACAGGAAAAAAGAGAATCCTCTTCAAGACCACATACTAACTATTGATAATGTATGTGATGAGACAGCAGTTGACCAGTCGTCTCCACCGTGGCTCCTCCCTTCCTCTATGCCCTAAAAATAAATAATACTGTTACTACAGATAAGGTTAAGATATTTTTTTTATTTTTTTTTTTTTTTTTATTTTTTTATTGAATATCAAGATTTACAAACAAACATGGCTGCATAACTTCCTTTTCTTCAGAATAGGATACAAGGAAAATATAGCCAGAGGGAGCAGCTCTTAATACAACAAGAATATACATGTAGTCAAAGTACAAAAATAAGGATATTTGTAAGGAAAATAAACATTTAAATAATTAAATGGTAAAGAATTATAACAAAACATACATGGCATAAGGGGTGAATTCAGACTTGTTCATCCATTTATCTCAGTTGGGAAGTGTTTTAGGGTATCATATATTTTTTGTGCTTTAGGACCTTTCAGAATTTTTAAGGATTTTATATACAGTTTAAATTCATTTAAAAAAACAACAAATTTGGGAGATGATTTCACAATTCTACACTTGTGAATGAAGAATTTAGCTAGACATACAATTGTATTAATACACAGCTCATCACCCTTGCTTTGCAATATCAAACCAAATGTAATGTCGTCTCTGGATATAAAGGTTGGGAATGAAGATATCTGCTGCTTAATCCATGTATGTAAATCATACCAAAATATCTGTATCACATTACATGAGAAAAACACATGGTCCGTAGTTTCAGCATCATTTTCACAGAATGTACACGTGTTATCATCTATACCAAAGCGAAGTCTCAGTAATTCTTTAGAAGGATAAATGTTGTTCATCACTTTGAAGTGAGTTTCTTTCACTTTGGGAGGTAAAGGGAGTGTTAGATACATTGTTCTTAGTTTAGTAATTGTCTCTTTATCAAATTTTTTTATGATGTTATTTTTATTTTGCCTTTCAGGGAAAAAGTACTCAGTAAAACAATTTCTAATAAAGTGGTTAGTGCATTTTTTATCTAGAATACAGATCCCCTGAATTGATAGTGGGGCCAATTGTGGTTGTATTGAATAATATGCCAAAATGTTTCTTATTAGAAAGACAAATTGTTGGGGTAGCGCTCTATGTAATTTAGTGAAGTCTGATTTTAAGGGTTGGAAATTATGTTTGATGCAAAATTGTTCATAATTTAAGAAATGACCATTGGTATCCATTAAGTCAGCCACGGACCATATATTTCTCCCATACCAGTCTTCAAAGAACAGAGATCTGTTGCGGTGCAGAACATATCTGTTGTTCCAGAGTACAGACGTGTGGGGTGAGAAGTTATGTACGTACAACATTTTCCAATACAAGAGTATTTGTCTGTGAAACTCTGACAATGATATAGGTAACTTGTCAACATTAAAGTCCGCTCTAAGTAGAAAATCTAACCCTCCTATTTTCTTGAATAAAGTATTTGGAATACAATACCAAAAGGAGTTGTTGTGTTTGATCCAAGATTTTAACCAATTTATTTTTAAGGTTCCATTAAGGCAGTCAAAATCAATAACTTTTAGTCCTCCATCCTTTGTGTCTTTAACCATATTGCTTTTCTTCATATAATGTGGTCTATTTCTCCAAACGAAGTTTAGGTTGATTTGGTTGATAGATTTAATCAGTTTGTTTGGAATGGCATTGGAATAGGCTGGGTAAATACATCTCGATAAACATTCCATCTTAGTTAAGTAAATTCGTCCAAGAATTGATAGGTCCCTCTGTATCCATATATTTAGTCGTGACTTACATTCTTTAATTTTATTTTCTACATTCAGAAGTTGGCTTTGTTTTTGGTCCTTAGATAGGTAAATCCCTAGGTATTTAATTTCCGATTTAATAGGAATATTACAGATGTCTTTCAGTAAGGTGTCATGTATAGCCAGCAATTCACATTTTTTTAAATTTAATGTTAGGCCTGAGGCTCTGGAAAATTTTTCAATTTTGGCAATAGTTGTTGAAATTTGGTATCTATCTTTTAAGAATATTGTTGTGTCGTCTGCTAGTTGGCTGATTATTATGTCTGTGCCAAGTACATTAAGTTTTTTAATATCATAACAGTTTTTAATATAGATTGCTAGCATTTCTGTGGCTAAAATGAACAGGTATGGTGAGATGGGGCAACCTTGAGGAATACCCACATTAATCTTGAAGCTCGGAGTTGTACCACTAGGTAATAGGACACAACTATTAATATCTCTATATAATCCACCTACCAACTCTCTGAACTTGATTCCAAAGCCAAAGTGTTCTAGCACCGAAAGAATAAATAGATGTTCCACGGAGTCAAATGCTTTATAGAAGTCTAGAAAGAGAAGGAAACCATCATCCTCTATTTGGCTTCTATACTCAATTATGTCCATTACCAGTCTTATATTGTTATGGATTGACCTCCCTTTTAAAAACCCTGACTGTGTGTCTGCAATAAGATTTGAGATCCCTGTTCGAAGACGATAAGTGAAGATGTAAGTTAGAAGTTTGTAATCTGAATTTCTAAGTGTAATGGGTCTTCTGTTATCTATAATTCTGGGATCTTTCCCAGGTTTTGGAATTGAGATGATAACACCATGTCTCATTGTTGGAGGAAGCACGCATGTTTCAAAAATTTCAGTAAAAACTTGTATCAGCAGGTCTCTTAAATCTACATAAAAATGTCTGTAAAAGTCACCTGTGATACCATCAGAACCGGGGGCTTTGTTAAGAGAGAGCCGACCAATTACTGCATCCAGTTCTGTAATTGTTATTTGATTATCGCATGTTTGTTTGAAGCTATCCTCGACTTTGGGAATATGTTGTGCTATTTCCTGAAAAAAGTTTTTACAGTCCACAATAGAAAATTTAGAGCTATAAAGCTGGCTATAAAATTTCCAGATTTCTGAAGAGATCAATTTTCCATCTGTGACTTCATTATCATCAACTAACAAGGAACTGATGCTATTTTTTCCCTGTCTTCTTTTTTCCAGACCACAGAAATACGCTGAATTTTTCTCCCCCTCCTCCATCCACTTAGCCCTTGATCTAACGAAGGCTCCTAGGGCCTTACGACTGTAGATTTCATCCAGTTTAGGTTGGAGGTTTAATATCTTCTGTCTATCGTCTTCAGTTTGGTTTGGCCTATTGCAATACAAATTTAACTGATTAATAATGTCTACTTCTTGTTTTTCATTATCTTTTTTAATTATTTTACTGAATGAGATAGTAAATTGGCGTATTTTATATTTTAGGAATTCCCACTTTTTGGTAGCAGTTGTTAACTCCTTATAATTGGCAATTTCTTTAATTAACAATTTGATTTTCTGGCAGTAATCATTATTTTTGAGCAGGCTGGAATTGAACTTCCAATATGTGTGTGAGTGAACATTGTTATCATTGGGTTTGATCTGTAGTAAGATAACACAATGATCTGTTAGTGGTGCAGCAGAAATATCAGAGCTAATATTATAAAGCAGTAAATTATTTGTAATTAACCAGTGGTCAATTCTGGATTTAAAATTGTGACTTGAGCTAAACCAGGAGTATTTAAATATTCCTGGGTTAAATTGTCTCCAAGTATCAACCAAATTATGTTTTTCGCAAAAGTTTGTAAATATAGTGTTTGGGTGACTAGCAGAGTGTCTGCGAGGATATTTATCAAAAAATTCATCATGAACTAGGTTAAGATCGCCTCCAATTATGATGTTATCAGTTGAGTGAGTTAATTTAAGATTATCTAAACGTAAGCCAATTTGTTCAAGTAGGTTTCGGTTTTCTCTTCTAATGTTATAGCCATAAAGGTTGACTAAGATGAATTTCAGACCATCAATGTTTATAATAAGAATCAGCCAGTGACCAAACTCATCTGTCTTATGGGACACAATATGACCTTTGAAGTTATTTAGGAGGATGGCGACTCCTGCTGACCTTGAAGTGCCGTGGCTAAAGTAAGCTTCATCTCCCCATTGTTTACACCAGAAAATAATATCATCGACATTAGAATGCGTTTCCTGCAAAAAAATTATGTTAGACTTCTTCCCCTTGCAAAATAAAAAAATACTTTTCCTCTTTGTCATGTCTCTTAAACCCCTTGCATTAACAGACATTAAAGAGATGGTACTCTTTAAGTTGAACATAGGTAGAAATAAAATAAACAATCAACAGCAATGGATTATAGAACTTAAACAACAGTAGAATTTCCTATTAGTAATGTATAATAGTAGCAAAACCCTGAGAACACGTTATCATTCAAACTCACTTGTTATCAGGATTCAAAAACCCTGGATCGTTGTGTCTATGGCAAGACTCTTTGCCCATTAATGAAAGCATGGGGACCCCGAAACACAGTCTTTAGACCTGCCTTCCTCGCTTGTTCGACTTTCGGCCACACAGCCATCCGTGCCTCTCTGTCTTCTTTGGTGAGGTCCTCTGCGAACCGGATATTGAGATCCTTGCAAACGGGGTGAAGTTTGGTGATGCGCCAGAGTTCGTCCCTGAAGTGGCGTCCTGTGAACTGCATGATGATCTGGCGAGGGCGGTTGGTGACGTTACTCGGCCCCAGCCGGTGTACCGAATCCAGGATGAAATCCATCTTCTCCCTCCAGTGTGGCATAATCTTTCCGATGATATCAGAGATGATTCGTCGAGTGTTTTCGTCTTTTTCCTCCTTTAAACCATTTACTCGAAGGTTCCATCTTCTTTTATAACGCTCCAACTCTGCAGCTCTTTTTTCCACTTCTGTTGCTCTTTTTCCAAGATCTGTATTCATCTCTTTGAGTTGTTTCACCTCGACGTGCAGTTTCTGGGACTGTTCCTTACAATCTTTGATCTCTGCAGAGTTAAACTCTACCGCTTTCGCGATGTTGGCTATGGTCAGCGTGTTCTGCTTTAGATCCTCTTTGAAGTCTTGCATCATGTTTTGAAGAGTGCCGATAGCAGCCAGGATTGCAGCATTAGATGCGTCATCTGCATGGGCGCTAGCAGCCACGACATCGTCTGGTTTCGACTTTTTTGGTGGTGCTGGTGGTTTGGAAGGCGATGTTAGGGTATTTTTGGTACCTTTAATATTCGTTTCCATACTTTCTGGACCATAGTAGTCGTGTGCTTGGAGAGATTTCAATTTAGCATTAGCTTTCGAGCTAGCCATGTTGTGGTCTGCAAAATCGATCTCCAGGAGGTGCACAGGGTTTCTTACGTTTCTGAATTATTAGGATAAGTTCCCTACGGTTTTATATCTGATAAATCAGGGTTTAGTGAGTTATAAGTTCATTCCTTTAATTATAAAGGTTTTGCTACTCTGAGCTATTCACAGAGCGTCTGCTCTCTCCGCCATCTTGTCACGCCCCCAAGGTTAAGATATTAGAGAATTTTAATAAGCATTTCACTGAAGCCGGCCACGCCTTTTATCTAAATACTCGCCCTCAAGCTAGCTGCCCTAAAACCACAACATCCCCATGTCCAGCTCCCTCCACACATTCTTCCTTTACCCCTATCCAGACAGCCGGTGTACTGAAAGAATTGCAAAAGCTGGACCCATACAAATCAGCTGGGCTGGATAATCTGGACCCATCTTCTCTAAAATTATCTGCAAATATTATTGCTGCCATTACCAGTCTGTTTAACCTCTCTCTCTCTTATCTTCTGAAATCCAGAGAGATTGGAAATCCGCCGCAGTCATTCCCCTGTTCAAAGGGGGAAAGGTGTCCTTTGACCGCAACTGCTACAGACCAATATCCATTCTGATGTCCTGAACGACATCATAGCCTCCATTGATAAAAAGCAATACTGTGCAGCTGTCTATATCGATCTGTAAGGCTTTTTATTCGGTTAATCACCGTGTTTTCATCAGCCGACTCAATGGCCTGGGCTTTTCCCATGATTGCCTCGCCTGGTTCTCCAACTATCTTGCCGACAGGGTCCAGCGTGTTAAATCGGAGGGTCTGTTAATGGGACTCCTGCCTGTCTCTATGGGGGTGCCACAGGGCTCGATTCTCGGGCCGACTTTATTTTCCATCTATATCAACGATGTGGCTCTTGCTACTGGTGATTCTCAGATCCATCTTTATGCAGATGATACCATCCTGTACACGTCAGGCCTTTCATTAGATACTGTGCTCAAAAATCTCCAGGAGAGTTTCAATGCCATTCAACATTCCTTCCAAAACCTTCAGTTATTACTAAATTCTGGAAAAAATACGTGTGCTTTTCAATCGATCACTGCCAACACCTGCCTGTTTACCTAGTATCACCACGCTGGCTGGGTCTGAGCTAGAATATGTTGATACATATGAATATCTAGGTGTCTTGTTAGACAGCTCTCTCTCCTTCCACCCGCACATTAACAAACTAAGATCTAAAATTAAATCTAGAATCGGCTTTCTCTTCTGCAACAGGGCCTCCTTCACTCATGCTGCCGAAAATGACTCAGTCCAATGTTCGACTTTGGCGATGTCATTTATAGAACAGCCTCAAACTCTCTGCTGAAAAAACTAGACGTGATCTACCATAGCGTCATACGTTTTGTTACAAATACCCCTTACAACACCCACCACTGCAAGCTCTATGCATTAGTCGGTTGGCCGTCATTAACTACTCGCAGTTTAACTCATTGGTACCAATTTATTTACAAGTCTCTGCTTGACTTAAGCTGTCTAATTACCATTGCTTTACCCACTCACAGTCTACGATCTAGTAGGTATATCGCCTTAGTCACCCCGAAAGCCTACACAACATTCGGCTGCCAATCCTTCCAGTTTGCGGCCGCCAACGACTGGAATAAACTACAAAAAATACACTCAAATGATCTACCTTCTAGACACTTTAATTCGGTAACACTTTATTTCAATAGTCCACTTTAGACATTCTACTAACTATAAGTAACTTTTCAACTACATGTCAACTAACTGTCGTTAGAGTATTAGTAGACTGTCAGCTTAATATCTGCTGACACTTTATTTTGTTGGTCCCCCAACAGACATTCAACTGACTATAAGTAACTTGGTGACTACAAGTCAACTTATTCTCCTAACCCGAACCCTAACACCGAACCATAACCTAACAGTCTACTGACAGTCTACTATAATATACTAATACTCTAACATGGAGTGCTTGGGATTGAATGTAATTCTTTCTCCAAACATGAAATTTAACATAGTCGTGCTTTATAATCCTCCATGTCACGATGTGAATTTCTACAATAAACTGAAGAATCTTCTTTCTCTTGCTGACAATGGCTGTGAATGTATGATATTTGGGGACTTTAATATTAACTGGATGGTTAAAAGTGGTAAATAACAATTAAAATCAACTATGGAGAAATTTAAATTCAAACAGCTGATTGATAGACCCACTCGACTCACCAGAAAGAGTGAAACCCTTATAGATCTGATTTTTACTAACAGGCCAGAGAGAGTAACAAAAACATATAATCTCATTACTGGCCTTTCAGATCATAACATGACACTGATTGCGAGAAAGTTAACTAAAAAACGCCTACTTTACAATAATAATACAAAAAATTCAATTATAACAACAGGAATTCCCAAATCTAAGGAAGCCAATTTTGAATATGATTTAAAGGAAGTTAACTGGGAAAAGGTAATTAGAGAAACAGACTTAAACTATACCGCAAGCAATTTTAACTCTGTGTTAAGTGATCTAATAAGTAAACATACAAAAACCTGGAAAAGTACACCTAAGAAACACTCTCTTCCATGGTTTAATAGTGACATCCGTCAGATCATTAAAAGGCGAGATATTGCTCTTAAAAAGTCCCTAATAACAAAAACTAATACGGACCACCTTATTTATACGGGCTTGAGGAACAAGGTAGTATCAGAGCTGCGAAAGGCAAAGACTAACTATTTCTCTAAACTAATTGAAGAAGCCAGTGGCAATAGTTCTAAATTGCGGCAACATATAAATAGACTAACTAATTCAAGTAGACATAAACACTTAAAAATAAATGGTCTTAAAGTTTGTCATAATCTGATTCACAGTAATGCGGCTATTGCCAATGTTTTTAATACTTTTTTTATCAATTCTGTAAAAGAATTAGCAAGTAATTTTAAATATATCGAGCCATCTCTTGAAGAGCTTGACAATGCTAACACAGGCTCCTTCTGTATCAAAGAGGTATCCTGTGATAAAGTTAAAAAGGTGATTGTAAACATGAGTAACTCTATGTCTAAGGACATACACAACATACATACTGCATTAATTAAAAGATATGAAGGCTGTCTGTTAGAGCCAGTTACTTATTTAGTCAATTTATCAATACAAACAAATATGTTCCCAGATAGCTGGAAAACAGCAATAATTGCACCGGTCTACAAATCGGGAGCTAAGGAAATATCAAGCAATTATAGGCCTATTGCTATCCTTCCTGTAGTCTCAAAAGTTCTGGAAAAGATTGTCGCCGAGCAATTAGCGGAACATTTAGAGTCTAATCAGTTGCTTTATCCATTACAGTTTGGATTTAGAGATAAATATTCCACCGAAACAGCTAACTGTTATCTGATCAATAAAATTAAAGAATCACTGGATAAAGGAAATGTTGTTGGGGCGGTGTTCCTGGACCTAAAAAAGGCCTTTGACACTGTTAACCACAGTATTTTGCTACATAAATTAAATCAATTTAAAATGTCTTCAGAAGCTTTGCAGTGGTTTAGATCTTATTTGGGCGGGAGACAGCAATGTGTCAGAGTCAATGGGGTGAAGTCACCTCTGCAAGCCAACAACATGGGAGTACCGCAAGGGTCTGTACTCGCCCCTTTGCTGTTTACAATGTATATAAATGACCTACCAAAATGCTGTCCAGGCGTAAACTGTCAGATGTATGCAGACGACGCTGTGGTCCATGTTTCCACTAAAAGACCCAGTCTGGCAGGTGAACACCTGACAACAGCATTAAAGAATATCTCTAACTGGCTCGAGTTATCTATCGCTAAATGTTAAGAAAACAGTCTCCATGTGTTTCTCTATACGAAATAGGCCGGTTAGCGATATATTTGAGGTACAAATAAAAAATGAAGCAATAGAAGCAGTCAATGAAGTCAAGTATCTTGGGATTATTTTGGATAAAAATTTCAAATTTGATAATCATGAAGTACATCTGCAAGAAGGTCAGACCAAATATAAATTGTTTTCGGTTTATAAGAAGGGATTTGTCCTGTCACACTGCAAAACTATATATGCATGCAATGATATTTTCACACCTATCATATTGCGTCACATCATGGTCACAAATCTCTCCAAATAAATTAAAACCGATTCTCTCACTTTACAAATAGGCAATAAAAATCATGGACCAGAAACCTATGAGATGGCATCACTGTGATGTTCTAAGAAAGCATAAGCTTCTTGGTTTTGACAGTTTGATTGATTTTAATTATATTAAATTGGCTTTCAAATGCCTAAATAATCATGTTTCATCGCAGTTTTCTTAATTTAATCATTAGACGCCAAAGTTCTCATGGGGCGAACACACGAGCCACTGTCAGAGGTGTCTGTTTAGTCCCAAAGTGTAAGACCTCCTTTGGTCAGTCTGCCTTCTCAGTAAAGGGGCCAAAACTCTGGAATGCTTTGCCTACTGATTTAAAACTAGAGACCGATGGCAAAGCTTTTAACAGAGGACTTAAACATTGGCTAAACAGCAGTGTTCGCATGAATAACTAATGATATTCTCTGACTCTGATGCTTCTGCTTTATAATTTATGTATTCAATTAGTTTTTTTCTTTTATCTGAAATTACATGGTATATTTTAGCAATCCTTTTCTGTTAGTATTTTTAGTATTATTATGTTTACTAGTCTTGTTATTGTATTTTATTCACAAAAAAAGCCTCCCGTGGACAGGTGTTGAAAATTAGCATGTGTGCTAAAACACTTAAACAAATGCATATGGTTCGTCCAATGTAATTGTATGTCCATGTTAAATAAATAAATAAATAAAATAAAATAATGAGAGTTAGTTGACATGTTGTTGAAAAGTTACTTATAATTAATTAGTAGAACGTCTAAAGTGACTATCGAAATAAAGTGTAACCTTTAATTCTTGTATATCCAGTAAAATTATATATTTTTTTTGTACTATTATATTTTTTAAATATTTTAAAATATATTCGCAGATTTTGTCAGATAAGCGGCAATTGTCACAAGAATATTTTTAACATATCACCCAGCCCTACTCCGCTGTCATCTTGGCTCCCTATCAAATCGCATGATCCATCAAATAGCTCATATTCTACATCAAACCAAAGAACATGACACTATAATACTGTAGTAATAAGACCAGGGCTGCCAACTTTTGAGAAGGTTAGAAGGGAAGGTTTCTCGCGTGTTCTGTCTCTTGTCATGGCAAAGTATTTTGGGTTAAATGCAATACATTTTCTCATGTATTAACTCGTTATTTCATCTGACTCATCTGGGAGGAGGATCATTTGCCTATCTTCCTTTGTGTGCCAGTTTCTCTAAACTTCTAAAAACCTTATTTCCTTTTGTTTTATTTATTTGGAAATGAGACATTTGTACCACACCACTCACTCTAAGACATTTTAAATGATACTAAACATAATACTCAATGATAATCATTCACATTAAAACATATCTAGTCTTATGTGAGTTTTAGGTGTCCCTGAGAGAGGGGAAGAGGTGGAAGTTAAATGTTAATTTCCAGCAAGGTCCTTTGCAGGCACGGATTTAGAAAGCAGAGGCCCCTGGGCACAAAATCTTGGAGGCCCCCCTCCAGGGATGGAAAGTAGCACCCGCCACCATCCAAATCCGGGTGATTTTGTGTTGTGGCAGGTAAATAAAAATAGCGATAATATATCAAAATATCATGCCATGTTCGTCTGTTATAGGACTTATTCGTTTGAATAAACGGTTATTAGTTTGAATAAACGAGCAGACACTGGTTAGCAAGACAACTAACAGTGAATGTGCTTTCCATTAAATGAATCACACACACAGTAAAGGGCTATTCTGGAGGGTGCGGTGATGCGGTGGTGACGCGTTAATGTAACATTGTAAGGGCATGTCCAATAAAGCTCCTAAAATTTGTCACAAAGAACCGGCAAAAGTAATGATTATGAATATGTAAAATATAGCAAGTAGATATTTAAATTATTTATTAATAGGCTAAACAATTAGCCTAAGTATTTTCTTTGTCCGTGTCAGTTACAAAGATGAAGTTGGCGATGCTGATCGTAATCTTCGCAGTAGTGAACGCGCAAGAGAGAAATGCACATTTCATATACGGATTGCATAAGCAGAGATCAGTCTGTGTCTGTTTTCTTTCGTTGTGAGACGAGCTCCAGTTCACGCGCCGGCGCCTCCTTTTCGTGGTTATATCTGCTATATTTACTTCTTATTTATTAAATCCAGGCAATTGGATGATGAAACATTGATTAAAAGTAAGATACAATTAATACAAAACGAAATTCACTTTAAAGAAAGGTTTTGTGCTTTCTGTTTGATGTCTCTGTGAAAGTTTTAAAGCATCTTTTAGTGCCGCTTTCAGAGCGCTTACGTCCGTAACATTGTGTTTTCCTCATATGCGAACTGAAATCAAAATTAGTTCATGGTTTGCGTGTGTAGGCTATAAGAGAGAAAGAGAAAATGCCAGTATTTCATTGAGACTTGAGATTAAATAAACGTAGATCTTGTAGTATTAATTTTCACATGCAGTTAGCTTACACATTGTTGGTTAAAAACAAGAACGTGGCTGGTAAAAACATTGAGTGGCTGGTAGATTTTGAAATCAGAATTTATTGGAATAAAAGCAGATTAAAATCTATGAAAATACAGCCTAATAACATGAATTTGAGTGCATTTGGACTTGTTGTTCTAAAAGGTCTGTAGTTATCAGGAAAACACAATAACGCCTCAAATGACGCCCTTTTCACCATGTCGATAACCGTGTATGAAATGATAAAGGATTTTTAAGGACGATAGCCTACTGATACAAATATTTGGTGATTTAAAAATCCGATATACCTATCGGCCATATATATATATATATATATATATATATATATATATATATATATATAGACTACCGGTCAAAAGTTTTAGATCAGTAAGATTTTTTATGTTTTTAAATGAAGTCTCTTCTGCTCACCAAGGCTGCAATTATTTGATAAAAAATGCAAAAAAACCCCAGTAATATTGTGAAATATTATTACAATTTAAAACAGCGGTTTTCTATGTGAATATATAGTGAAGTGTAATTTATTCCTGTGATCAAAGCTGAATTTACAGCATCATTACTCCAGTCTTCAGTGTCACATTTTTTAAATTATTATAATATGAATTTATTATAATATGATGCTCAAGAAACATTTATGATTATTATCCATGTTGAAAACAGTTTTTTACATTTTTATTTCAGGATTCTTTGATGAATAGAAAGTTCAAAAGAACAGCATTGATCTGAAATGGAAAGCTTTTGTAATATTAATCACTACCATTCAAAAGTTTGGGGTCAGTAAAAATTATTTTTTTATTTTTGGGGGAAAGAAATTAGAAAATACTTTTATTCATCAAGGATGAGTTAAATTGATCAAAAGTTATACAGTAAAGACATTTATAATGTTAGAAAAGATTATATTTTAAATAAAACTTTTGACCGGTAGTGTATATATATATATATATATTATTTTTTTTATCCAGAAACGTGTAACAAAACATAAACAGATTTGTAGTTATTTATGAGTCCTCAGCCTCACTACAATAATATAATGCAGTTTAAAAGTAAACGTGTTTGTTTTATTGTCACAACAGAACAGAGGAACATCGAAATATAGCCTATTAAAGTTCTGATAAATACAATGTATAAAAATACAAACTTAAGATATGAAACTTAAAGTCCTTTGAACGAAAACACAACAAAAGAAAGCACAAGTGAATTTCGTTTTGTATTAATTGTCTCTTAATTTTAATCAATGTTTCATCAACCAATTGCTTGAATTTAATAGCCTAAATAAGTACATATAGCCTATGTATAATCGGATTTATAGCTGCGCGCTTGCAATAGTCACAACTTAGATGTAGCAATAGAATGCACTGCACAAATCAAAAGTAACGTTACTAGTAGGCTACCCACCGGATGAAGAAGTTTTGACTCTCCACAGAATAAAATATTTTATTTTATTTTTCGTGTTCGCATTTATGAGGAAAAAACAATGTTAGGCTACGGAGGTGACCGCTCTGAAAGCGGCACTAAAAGTAAAAGACTGAACATGTCTGTCACTCCAGCCGGGCTAGGGTTAATTCTTTGTCTTGTCGTGCTGGTGCTGATGCTCAGATTCATCTAAAATAGCAAGGCTGGATGTTGTGCTAAACTCCTTACTAGCATCACCGCTGGCGCCGGCGCCGCCAGGCTCTTTATTTTCGTCGAGCCAACTTTTGAAAAAAGTAGAGATGGTTGGAATATTACTCCTAATTAAATCCTCTTTGCTGTCCTTCTCCCTTTTAGCTTTGCGTTTTGTGGCTCCGCTGCTCCACCGTTTTTTATCCATGTTGTTTGTTTTTTGTCCTCAACTTTTCACACTATCTTCTACCGCCTGTTATGCCGCTATCAACAGTTTCTGCGGTAAGCTGACTCGTCATCATCCGACACAGCCGAAAAACTGATCATGATACTTTTTGTGTGTAAATAAATTGTTCACACACATACACAATCATATACGCATTAATTAATTTTTATTTAATTTAATAATGAAAAATAAAAATAAAAGGACGAGGCCACACAGTTAGTGGGGTCTTGGAGGCCCCCTAGAGGTCGGAGGCCCCCGGGCACCGGCCCAATCGGCCCGGTGGTAAATCCGGCCTTGGTCCTTTGTCTCATAGACCAGTGGTCAGGTCTATCTCTTCAACCAGTTTTTCCAGTCTTGCACATGCCAAATATCTCACGGCCATCAGCGACTCATCTGTGAGTCTCTCAAGCCGGGTACACACCGTGCGATTTATAATAGTCCTTTACGATTGTTGCTTGTCAGACTGTACGAACATGATCATCGCTGTAAGTCATCCATGTCACACTGTAAGATCTCAGTTGTCATTATTCTCAGACTGTACGGCAGTCAAGACGTGTTAAAAAATGAATGCGCAAGAAAACTTGTCTGATTACATGATTGATTGATTGATTATGTTTATTTCATTCATGTTTTTTTATTTTTTTTTTTTATTAACTTACTTCATCATCCTCATACATTTAATTTATAAAACCATGATGAAAAGGAGGCAGGATGAAGAATATCTTATATTTCCTGCCCCCTCCACAAAAAATGAACTCAACATATCAAAAGACTCAGCATATCAAGTCCCTATCAATACACGATGATAACAAATAAAACAAACCAGAAACCAAAACATCAACCTGAAACACATTTCCAAATTAAAAACAAACATCATCAATCAATGCTGTGTTCGGGGTTGTGATCTGCATTTCACGCGGGATTTAAACGGTGGCTACAAAAAAACCTCTAACGTTAACTTTGGTCATGGCTTGTCTTGTAAAACGAAGACATTTTGACGGTCGTCATGGAAGAATTCACACAAGTACAAGTCAAATCTTTTGACACTGCCAATGATCGCAACGGTCATTAATCGGCTTTCTGTGAACATGTCAAACTGACGATCAAAGACTTCAGATTTTAACCTAGGATCCGCAAAAATGCAAAATTTGACTCAGTGGCCAAATCGTGGCCAAAATTCCCCAGTGTGCACCCGGCTTCAGATTACGTCTTTGATAATTCACACTGCGTGATTGTCACTCGCATGAACAAGCACAGATTTGCCTATGATTTCGGGCATTTGTCTGCGATCTTGCGAAACCTGTCGGTGAGTGAACATCGCTGCTAAAATCGTGCAGTGTGAACTCGGCATAAGGGAGACTTCCAAAGTGTGCACTGTTGGTGTGCCTCCGGGAACAGGGTTGGGAAACACATGTATGTTCATGTTGAGTGTATTCAAATACAAAATTGACACTCAATCTGATGCAGCTTTAATTTAACAGAGCTGAGTATGGCATTTCTACAGTGGTGTAAAGTATTTGAGTAAATGTTATTAGTTACTGTATCTATTTTATTATGTTGCACTTTATTAAGGATATTAGCAACTTTTACTGTCTACTTAACTAAATTGTATGTGATCTCTACTCTAAGACATTTGTGATGAGTAATGTAATTAATACATTACACTTTGCATAGCACATAACTTTTCAGCAGTTTATTTCTGGTAAAAAAAGGAGCAATATCGCCATCTCAGGGCATTGAATAAAGGAGTGAGGCATATATATATATTTGGGTAAGGGCAAAACCGCACAAGATATATTACCTTCAATATATATGCTACCGTAGCCTACGCGAGAGCAAGTGCATTAGCAGGTAGTTGTGAATCGCAGGTGTTTTAGGAGATGAGGACATGGCTGTAGCAACTGATGAGGCTGAAACCAACAATCCTATGCAAGCCTTTAAGTTAACATTATTTTACTTATCCATTATAATGAAGAGACTGGTTTGAAGGATATTGGTTTACTTGTATACCCCTTTTAAGCACTTGAGCTTAAGTGAGAGGTAAGCGTTTGTGGACTTTTAAGAGTCTGTCGTGTCAATTGCAATATTGAGGAGTGCCGTTTTATTTCAATTTTAGAAAATAAATGTGTTTTTGCCCTCCTCAAATAAACTATTTCTTGTTTTTCACTGGCATGTCTCTTAGGGGTTGAGCACTAGTGCATCTTTGAGCCTACATTCAGTCTGAATAAAATACTTTTAAAATTAAAAGTACTTTTAAAAGTACTGTTAAAATCAGATACTCTGAGGCCTGGTTTCACAGACAGGGCTTAGATTTAGCCAGATAAGGACTTAGTTCAATTACAACATTTAAGTAGATTTTAAGATATATCAGTGCAAGCTGCTTTCGGTTAAAACAGCTCAAATATGTGTTAAGAGTTTGGGACTAGCATAAGCCTTGTCTGTGAAACTGGGTAAGACTTTTACTCAAGTCATAATTAGTGAATTTTCGCTGTAAGGTATCTGTACTTTTACTTAAGTATGGTTTTCAGGTACTCTTTATACCTCTGCATTTCAAGTTTAAATTTATATTAGAATAAGTTAGTTGTTTCTGTCTATTTTTACCAGTTTCACCCATCAAGGCCAATGTGTCATTATGACAATATCATTGTTGCATTGATTATGAGTCAGTCATCATTAGTCATCATGCCTCATTTGGTGTGTGTTTATGCATCTTCCTGAAGCTCCCCACATTCATATACTCATGTCAGGGCTTGATATGAATGTGGGGGGACCTTTTTGCCAGATACATGTACGTTGAAGTTGTTGAAGTTATAGGTCACTAAATAAAGTGATGTCACTAAATAATGTACTTCATTCAATGGCATTTGGGTGAGTAAATAATCAGGAAATTTTCCTTTTGAGGTGAACTAATCCTTTAAATACACTAAGGTGAATGAGACGAGAGATGAAGGCGATGCCACTGATTTACAAACCAGTACAATGAGGACCTCTAGAGGCGTCCTGACAAGTACAGTGTGTGTGTGTGTGTGTGTGTGTGTGTGTGAAAATGATCTTTGAACAAAATAATAGAAACTCTCTAAAATAATCCAGTAACTGTTGGAAAGGCTTAAAATATACAGAAGATAAACAAATAATGAGGGGAAAAAAGGAAGAAAAGAAAGTGCAGGACGCAGGGATTTGTCATGAGAACAACAGTCAGTTTAACTACTCAGAAACAAACAAGGTCGTGGATCATCCAGGTAATGACAAACACTGATTTTTATTCAGTTATTATTTAGGTATGATGAGAATGTACTTGTCATTTTAATATAATGAAAACTTGTGTGTCTCACTGCATCATTTTGACACATGCTTTCCATGTCCAACCTGGATTTACATGTTCTCATCAGTTTATTTTAAACTCGTAATAAAAAAAATAATAAAAAAACTCAAAGTAAAACATTAAGGCCCGGTTTCACAGACAGAGCTTAAGCCAGGATTAGGCCTTTCAATTAGGACATTTAAGCTTTTATAAACACGCCTTATAAAAAAACATTACTGGTGTGAATCTTGAGACAAAACAATGCACAAACATGTATTTTAATCTGGGACTAGCTTAAGCCTTATCTGTGAAACCAGGAGTAAGACACAAGTACCAGAAACATACATTTCCACTTATAAAAAATCTTGGGGGGGGGGGGGGGAATATTTTATTCTTAAATCTGAACATTGAGTCATATAGAGGACATGTTAAACTATAAGAAACACATAGCATGCCATCTCAGCATGTTTTTATGATTGAATTAAATACATTTTATACGCATTTCACCCCTAAAATGTCAGGCCCTGTCACAGACAAATTTGTATATGTTAGAATGATTTCCTAATGAATTTCTTTGATACAAATAGCATTTTCTTATTGGTCACATGTCCCTGATTGTATCTAACATGGTTTTGTAATTACTTTAAGAAATATTTAGCAAGTTTTCGGTCAATTGTAGTACACAAAATCACAGAATACCCGCCAGGCACTCATATAGTTGTAAAAAAAACTAGCTTTACATAGGATTTTTTACAAAAACATAGTGGTGGATATATACCCCCACCTTCATCTACACAATTAAAGAGATTAATTCATCAATATTTCCTCAAATAGTACATTTTTCATCATAATTCCCTGTGTGACAGGGCTGACCGTGGCGTGACAGGACTGACGGTGCTGTGACAGGACTGACTTTATGTATTTCGTTGATGCAGAAAATGTTGTTTTACTATGGCATTGCATTAAATACATATTATATGCATTAAATGTCATAAAAAAAGAACAATGCTATTCATTTGTAAGGCCGTGTCACAGGACTGTCAGGCCCTGTCACATAGGGATGTGACGGGACCTGATGTGACGGGGCCTGGCGGCCGCCATTTTAAACTGCCATTACACAGCCTGTTAGCATACTAGCATAAAAACTGTTAACATGCAAGCAAGGAATTTCAATCACATTTTTAGACATGTTTTGGAATTTTTTTTTAATCATTCTTTTCTAGGATGTTTTCCTGTGACAGAGCCTGACCCTTTAGCTCGTCCTCCTAAAAACACACATACAAAAACAAGTTTAAAATCATACAATTCAATTAGAGAACTTATCCTTGATCATGTCACTTCCTGTGAGTAATACCCTTAAAGGCATATTGCACACATTTTATGTAGAGTTTTATGTAAACGTGACAGGACTGACCGAAAACATGGGGACAGTTGTAAAATGGTATTTATTTGTAGAATTTATGTATAATTTCATGTTTTTAATCAATTGATGTGAATGATAACAAGTTAAACTTGTTATTGATGGAGTTATTTTCTAAATAACAGTTTTTAGCATAACAAAACTATGAAAGCTGTAGCTCCAATTTGGCTGAGGACAAGGACAGGATCTGTAATTTTCAAAAGTGTTTTTAATAAAGAAAAAAATATCTGAGAACCTAATGAATGACATATTCATTTACAGACCAACTCACAGAAATCAACCATCAGTCAGTTTTAGAATTTTTTTTGAATAAAATACTTTTTATTCACTGTAACAGTTCAAGGACAGATAATGTACGTTTCTGGTAGAATGTCCCTCAATTGGAATTGGTAACTTGTAACTGGTTCATTTTCGCTAAAAGGTGTCTGTACTTTTACTTAAAGACCCCCTGTGGTGAAAATCACATTTTTAATGTTGTTTAAATGTTGTGTTTTAAAATTATGCTTTAAGATAAACCATGTGCAAATTCATTAGTCAACACATTTGCTAAGTATTTTTTATTTAAAACTCCAATGAACCAAAGACGGTCTCAAATCGCCGGTGTTTCTTACCAAACTACCTTGTCACATCAACGTGCCGGCGAGCTTTTGCATATCATTAACTGCTGTGAAGCAGTGGAGTCTCGAGAGAAGCCAGGTTATCCCGCTATGTTTTTCTGTTGATGTGAAAAATTGGGTACATTTAGCAATGTAGCGGGTGAGTTATGTATATGGTGTATATTACGATGTTATGATGAACTGTATGCTTTTCTCCACTCACGTTCTGAGTTGTTCAAAGCGTTTCGAAGCATGCTGATTTTTAAAAGAAAGACTGAGGTGAGAACGGGAACATGGTTTGTGTAACATTAGCAACACATTATTAGCTGTTTGATAACGTAGTCAAGCAAAAGGCTAATCATTGTATTTACCCTGATGTGTCAGACGTTGTAAAAGTCAATACCATTGTGCAGTGTTTACTACAGTAACTTGAGTAAAGTTTAGCGAGTGGATCTTTGAGCTGGTGTGAGTGACTGGAGGTGGGGCTAATTTGCATTCATGTGCGCAAAATTAAGTATACGAAATAAAGCAAGGGTGTGGCGTTACAGTCAAGCTTTAAGGCGTGGAAGTAATTTTCTTCACAGGAAAAAAAAATGTCTAAATGTGTCATTATGACGATGAAAATATGTCCGGTGGGCCTGATGATGAGTCAGTCATCACTAGTCATCATGGTGGGAAATGCCTAGTTGTGTGTTTATGTATCTTGATATGGGCTTGATATGAATGTGGGTGGACCTTTTTGCCAGATACATGTACGTTGAAGTTGTTAAAGTTAGGCCCCTCTGATGTCACTAAATAAAGTACTTCTCCCGTAGAAAATTACCTATAATTAAAATGTATACTCGCATGAACCTTTCATGGCCTTCATGAACATAAAAAAAATTTGAATTGAATTGAATTGAATAATTGTTTTTACATAAACAAATGGAAGAGACACCATGAAACTCTAAACTCAGTTGTGTATTTCAGATGCTGTCCCATACCATAACCTCATCGTCTGCAGAGAGAAACTGCCACTCAGAACACACACATAATGAAGGACTTAAAGACATCATAGGGGAGTGTGAAGATATTTCACTGGAACTTGGTTATAACTAGCTAATAACTGTTATTAGAGCACTGTCATTTTTGCTACAATCTGCCATTTCAATAAAAAGGCAACATGAACAAGAACATGATGTTTTTTAAAGCGTAAAACCCAAACAGAGGCAACAAGACATAAGATTAAGATAGAGGGCTAAATAATAATAATAATAATAATTTATAAAAAATAATATTAATAATATGAAAATAATATACTAATATTAATGAAAATAAATATTGTTGAAAAAGTTATTTACATCACCAATAAGGTTCTATATAGCACTTTCAAAGCATGGTTCTTCATGGAACCTTATAAAAAGGGTTCTGATATTGTTACAAGCCGAAGAACCCTCGTTTGGTACTGAACCATTTTTCTTAAGAGTGTACATCAAAATATGTTGCTGTATGTTCACATTCTAGCTCTGGGCAAAAATTAAACAAAAGCAAAAATAAATACGTCGACATAAACCCATTTACTGTAGAATTGTAGCTATTTTACACTTCAGTGGGCCTTTAACTACACTAAGGTGAATGAGACGAGAGATGAAGGCGATGCCACTGATTTACAAACCAGTACAATGAGGACCTCTAGGCGTCCTGCCAAGTACAGAGTGTGTGTGTGTGTGTGTGCGTGTGCGTGTGCGTGTGCGTCTGGTAAACCCTACATTATGGACAAAATGTCCCCACAAAGATAGCAATATGAAATCCTTGTCCTTGTGGGGAAATTTTTTGGTCCCCATGAGGAAAACAGCGTGTAAATCATACTAAGTGATGTTTTTTGAAAAAGTAAAAATGCAGAAAGTTTTGTGTGATGGGTAGGTTTAGGGCTAGGCTTAGTGTAAGGGGATAGAATATACAGTTTGTACTGTATAAAAATAATTATGCCTATGGAGAGTCCCCACAAAGATAGCGGACGTGTGTGTGTGTGTGTGTGTGTGTGTGTGTGTCACTTCCTGTGAGTGGGTAATGGCGGACGCCGGCCCGACGCTGGCCCACAGCAAACACTAAGAACATCTCACCCGTCGTAACTGCCGCCGAAAAACGCAGAAAAAAAGATGTTTAATGTGCAGCTAAGGATACTCTACATAATGTGCTTAATAACAACTCTGAAGGGGACCCTGAAAAAAGCCCGCAAATCTGGCAAAATATACATACAACAATGGCGCACCTATGACCCGGCGTCTCACCTGGTAGAAGGAATAGACAACCCGAGAGAGTTCGGCGGCTACATCCAGCGTCCTTCCGATGATGAATGGTTGCGGTTTGAAGCGGAAGAAAGAGCTATTCCGAAAAATCCTAGAGACGAAGCTGAGCGACGATAGACAGAGGATAACATTTACCGGAACAGACCCGACACAGTGGAATAAACTCATGGCGATCTTAAATGGAATATATCACAAAAACGGCACGTTTTCTGCGCATTATCGAAACGGCAGACCTTACGGAATACCTTTTCTCAAATACACAGTGAGGATTCTTAACAAACTCCCGAACACTGACAAGCCTCCAATAGACAGAACATCGGAGGCTCTGACAGAGTGGATAGAGAAACATTTCCGCTTTTTACGCGCGAGGTCATTCAACCAGCGCTCAACAGAACAGCGAGGACGCAGCAGAAAAGACTCATCAGAAAGGTGAGCCGCGATGAAATTGCTTATCTCTGGAATAACAACAAGACTAAAGCTATTAGAGTCGTTTTTAATAATAGTATTTTCATAGAACCTCTGTCAGGCACGAATGATACAGAGCGAGTTTATAATTACCACTGCGATAAAAACCAAGTAGACGACAGTGACACCGGTGAACGCCTCGCCACGCCCCCCTGGCTAGACGCGCTAGAGTTAAATCGCCCTACCGAAACACAGAATACCTCGCTGTTTACATCTCAGGAGGTTTTAAGGGTGATTGAAAGCCTACTGAACAACAAGGCGTGTGGATCCGATGGCGTTACATATGAAACACTTAAATCCACAAAACAATGGACATGTATCGCACTAACGCAAATATTTGACCAATGAGAAAATACCAAATTCGTGGAAAGGAGCCCTTATTCACAGAATTCCGAAAAAAGACAATATACTTGACAACCCAGCAACATGGAGAGACATCTCTTTACTCCCTACCATTTACAAAGTTCTTATGAAGTGTATTCTGATTCGCATCTTGCAATGGCAAGCCTATATTAAAAGCCTATATTAATCGTCAAGGCATGAACGAGCATGTTTTCTGTTTGAAAACAGCAATCAATGATTTTAAGCATGAATCCACAAAGTTTTATGCAGTCTTTCTAGACTTCCGTGATGCATTCGGCTCATTGCCGCATGACGTTATGATTAAAGCCTTAGACGAAATTAACCTACCCAAACCTTTTATCAACATGATTAAGGATATCTATAGAAATTCCTTTATCCAAGTGATCTGTGGAGACCAACTGACTAGCCCAATCCAACTAAGAACTGGTATTAAGACAGGTTGCCCATGGAGCGCAGTAAACTTTATTCTAGCCCTTAACCAGTGGCTCAAGTGGCTGTGCCTCTGCTCTCCCTCGCACATCAGATCGCCAAACCCTGTCCAGGCCTATGCAGACGACGTCCAGGTGTCATCCAGGGACGAGGAAGTGATTAAAACCATGCTCTCCCATACTGATAAATTCAGGCGATGGTCCGGACTAGAGGTGAAAAACACCAAGTGTGCTGTGTTTTATGAGAGAAGCAGTGGAGGCAACAGGTGGTATCAAGCCAAGAAAGACAAGCAACCCTCCTTTTCCATCATGGGCAATGAAATTAAAGTGTATGCACGCCATGAAACCTACTGCTACCTTGGTCACCGGTTCAACATCGCGGGCGAATGGGAAGAGCAAATACATGAACTTAGCAGTGAATACTGCACAAGGCTGGACATGGAGGAATCATCCCCTCTCCCTGTCACAATGAAACTACAGGCCATAAGAGAGATTGCCCTTTCCAAACTACAGCATCTCTTTGCAAACATACATATCCCCAAATGCACCTTAAATGAACTGAATAATAAGACTGTAGGCCTGGTAAGACGCTGGATAGGACTAAATACACACTCGACAAGAGATGTCCTGTTTCACAGGTCTAGAGAGGGAGGGCTGGGCGTCCCTCACATAGAGTGGGTGTATGTTGCCGCCAGAATAAGCAACCTGTTAAGGATGTTAAATAATGATGACGCAGCCGTGCGTGAGCTTGCCCGAGCCTCACTCCTACTACATCTGGGGAAACGCAAGGTCCCTCTTTCTACATCAGATGATGCCAGCTTTCTCGGGTACGGAAGAAAATCCAACGGAAAACTGGACACCAACACACCAGGCTTTGGCGTGCGCTCGGACTGGATGGACCTGAATGACCTCTGCAACCGCGCAAATATCCAACTGCGCTGGAGGAACATAGCAGGACAGTCGGTGGAAGTCAATAAAAACATAATCACGGATTCAACCATCACGGCAGAGGGAACCATCATAACTGGCGACAACATTCAACTCCTTGACATTCAAAATATCAGAAGGACAATAATCGATCACTTCCATTTGCGTATGACACAGCACTGGACAGGCCTACGCCTACAAGGACAACTGGCCTGCCTTGCCCTGTGCTGACCATAACGTGTCACACACAGTTCTGAAAAACACAGCCCTACAAGATGACATCCACAGATTTGCAATTAAAGCTCGTCTTCAGGTATTAAATTTGGATTATGCCATGATATATGCTAATCTTTTCATTCAAATAAAGAATTTAAGTGTGTGTGAGAGAAAATGATCTTTGAACAAAATAATAGAAACTCTCTAAAATAATCCAGTAACTGTTGGAAAGGATTAAAATATACAGAAGATAACCAAATAATAAGGGGAAAAAAGGAAGAAAAGAGAGTGCAGGACGCAGGGATTTGTCATGAGAACAACAGTCAGTTTAAAGCAGCACTATGTAGGCCTACCTTTTTCAACCTTTATAATATTTTTTCAAAACCCTTGAGATGGTACATCGACTTACAATAGGTTGAATGACACGTCTGCCATAGCCTGACGGTGTCTGTATCGCTTTTACTGGCACTATGTAACTTCGGGGTTCGGGTAGGAACCCGAGCACAAAAAGAACGACAAAATTCGACTGCTTTACGGCATACCTCACTTCCTCAAATTCTGACGTGAGAGCCCAACGAGCGTTTTTATTTTTTTATTTTTTTTACCTCTGTCTGTTGTTGTCATGGCCCAAGCAGCAAGTTAAACCAAGAAGCCAAAGGTTTTGTCGGAGGACAGTAGAAAGAGAAAAAGGGAGAGTGACAAAATAAAAGACTGGACGAGGATCAATATTGATCCAGCGTTTGCTCGCTGGCGTGAGCTAAAGGAGGAGGAGGGGTGCGTGCCCGACCGATGCTGGCCGTCAAAAAATAAATAAATCAGTAGCCTATGTCTAAACGGCGAGTACAAGTTTGGTAGGGGCTACATTACATTCTTGCAAGTAAATAATACATGATTAGACGGACAAAATATCGTTCAGGGTAACTATCCTAATGTCTGCAGGCTGATAGTCATGTTTGTTTATTTATTTTTCTGGTGAAAGTGTCTTGTCTCAGGCTATAGGGATGTTCGCCGGAGTCAAATGTGACGTCATGATATGGGCGTGGCCGCAAACTGGTTGGCAGAAAGAACCAAACTCAATGCAGATGGCCTGTGAAGAGAATGAAGATGAAATTCTCTAGTCGTGCATTGTGTACGTAATTTGATTTTTTGATCCAGACACTTTTTATTTTACCCTTTTGTCTTGTTTCAGCCCCAAACCCCATCTCTGCAATACAAATTAATAAAGGCTGGTTTGGTTTCTAAAGTACTTCTTCCAGCCTCCATGTATTAATGTTCATGGGTAGCCTGAATGGGGTCTGTTCAGACCTTAACATTAAGTATTTTACTGTAAGGTGTCAACAAGATTCAACAAGACATTTTCACCTGGCTATACCCAATGTTTAGATCTGTTTGGGTATTTATGCAAATTAGCACATACGTAATTAGATTATGCACCGTTTGTCTATGTTAACAACAAATGTTAATAATGTTAATAACTGTTAACAACAAATGTTAATAATGTTAATAACAAATGTTAATAACAAACAATTTAAAAAAAACTTTTAATACATTTTTTGTTTGTCTTGATGTAATCAACTCAGTACTTATCATGGTGATATCTGGGTTTAAATGTGTACCCTATTCTAGACACCTAATTGCAGAAATCCACAGCTATCTTCTTGATTCAAGTTGTTTAGGTACGCGGTAGAAGGTTACTCTTATCGAACCTGTTAACACAGCCGATCACACAGCACGATACAACCATTTGTCTTCTGTGTTTGCGCTGCGCAGCAAGCCCTTACTTTTCTTTTTGCCAACCAAAGCGCATCGTGACGTCACGGCGAAGATCCCTATAATGCAAATCGATTTTTCAGATTCTTCTATGGTAGCTTGATATTATAATATTGAAGATAGCTATTACCTACCACACAAACATTGAATTGAATTATATCCATTATGTAAAACAGTAGCCAATAGGCTACTATAAAGACGCTGGCTTGTAAATGTGAGCTACGCCATCTTTTGGCTTTTGAAAAAAATAAAGCCCATGAAACTATATTCATATGACATGCTGAAATATATGCCAATGTACCTAGGATGATGACATTTCACACGCAACACTGGCAGTCTGCCCAACTCCTCTCAGTCTGAGAACTCCTTCTGCAGAGTTCGGGTTCCCTATCAGGAACTCGAGCTGCGTGAAAACGCTGTGGGAACGCCCCTTGCGTTGTGCGTCGTGAAGCGAGTATGGAATCAGCCCAATGGCGAGACGGGACGTCATATGCGGGTGACGTCATCGACCAATTTTCAGTTGGTAAACATAGTGAAGTTTTTTGTGGGCGGAGCTTAGGTGGAGGCAGAACGATCCCTCTGGCCGCTTCACTAACGTTAGTTTGCAAGTTTTGCTAGTTCGTTTTTTAACAATGACTGGAGAAAATCCGATTTTATCTTAATGTGCAAGGTCACTCACTGTCTAGGACCGCGATTGTTATTTGCAAAAGTTCATTTTAACGGACGGACCCAGACTGGCTGACCCGTACACGCTCACTCAATGGATGGACGATCTGACAGGATTAGCGTTAACTCTAAGTTACCTCCGGTTGAGTGGCCTGACTTCTACACCTACCTGATAGAGAAACCGAGTGGAAAAAGATGGCATATAAATCTTTAGATGCCTATAACTATGTGCTGACTGGTCATGTACAAGACTTGTGTGGTAGTACGATCCGCAGTTCTGCCTAGCCAGCGCCAAGAAGACGTGACATTACGGTATAATTTTAATGATGTGAATATTTTCTAGAAATAAAAATTCCAGATACAGCATATTAATTTTTCATCGATTCTTGCACCCAACAACACAACAAGATGACATTTAATAACAATAATAATAATTTAAGCTCCTATTATGTAGCCGAATCTGTGCTGGTTTGTGTTGGCCGCCTCCAGTTTTCCGTTCGTTTTGCCACCAGCTAACGCTGTGATGTAACTGTGACGTAGGCTCGAAATTGGTCTATAAAGCACCCCAAGATCACAGCCGCGACAGCTTCTGTTGTCTTCAGCAAGCGCTCTGTGTGTGAATCTGTCCCAGTGTTTTTGTCTGTCTTTAGTGATTGCTAGGCAAGAGTTTTCCCTAAAAAAAAAAAAAACAATATATATATATATATTCACATATCTAAATGGCGAGCGAGCAGCAATACAGAAAGTGTGTTCCCCCTGTAGCCTACTCGATTATCTCATGGATGGGGATTCACACGATCTGTGTGTTGTTTGTTTGGGAGTACAGCATGCCTGGTCAGCTCTCGAGGGGGCTAATCATGAGCATTGCAAGCGTTTTCCAATAAGAACGTTCTGCTCCCGCCGATCACTCTTCGAGGAGAGTGGTTCGGCTCGCGCTCCCCGCGGCTCGGGTCCCGCGTCTGTCGAGGCAGAGCGGCGGCGCGTGTCGTGGGGATCGCGGATGAATCTGACAGCGGGGTTTGAGACGGGCCTCGCCCTATCTCAGCCTTTAACTGTTAGATTCAGTGCCTCAGTTTAGGGTTGGAAGCACGCTCTGCGGTTTCTTCTGCCCAGGCTGTGGCATTAATATTGCAACTATCCAGTTCTGATATCGACAAAAAGCAGAGGGAGCCTTTGTAAGGTCTAGGAAGAGATGGCTGGAGGAGGGGGAGCAAAATTCTGCCTACTTTTTCCATCTTGAGAGATACCGATCCAAAATCAATTCCATCTATAATTTAAAGATTAATGGGGTCGTCACTGATGACGCTGAATTAATCTCGGATTTTTGTTCAAAATTTTATGGCAATTTATATAGCTCAAAATATAATACATTAAAGAAATTACATCTCGATTTCTTAATTCAGTAAATAACGTAAGAAAGATTGATGTGGCAGACAAAGATTATTGTGACACCCCTCTTAAAATGGCAGAGGTCACTGATGCAATCGCTCAACTCAAAAATAATAAATCCCCCGGCACTGACGGTTTAACTGCAGAATTTTACAAAGCGTTCTCAGATCACTTAGCCCCATTTTTACAGGTTTTTATGGAGAGTATAAAGAATGATGCCCTTCCTCCTAGCCTTGATTCCCAAACCTAGAAAAGACGTGCTTTTTATTGACAATTGGAGACCCATTTGTCTGCTAAATAATGATTATAAAATTATGGCGTCAATATTTGCCAGGAGAATTAAAGAAACTCTTGAGACAATTATAGATGAGACACAATCAGGCTTTATGAGGAACAGGCATATCTCTAATAATATTAGACTAGTATTATAGATATTCTTGACTACTCTGACTTGATATCAGAAGATGGCTTCATCCTCTTCTTAGATTTCTGTAAGGCTTTCGATACAATAGAGCACCAATTTATTTTTCTATCATTAGAAAAAATTGGTTTTGGGGACTTTTTCTGCAAAGCAATTAAAACCTTATATGTTAATGGGAATAGCTCTATCAAACTGAAAAATGTAACTTCCCCTAGTTTTAATCTGGAACGGGGCATTCGTCAGGGATGCCCGATTTCCCCTTATCTGTTTTTACTTTGTACCCAAATTCTTACAACTCATGTCAGTAACAGTGCTATACAGGGTATTTCTATTGCGGGTAGGGATATCATCATCAGTCAGCTTGCTGACGATACCACAATCTTTTTAAAAAATGCAAGCCAGATACCTGTCACCATTCAAGTAATTAACCAGTTTTCAGAGGCCTCTGGTCTATGCCTAAATATTAATAAATGTGAACTGTTGCCGTTAAAAGATTGTAATATACAAACTATTTGTAACATTCCAATCAAGGAAGAAGTTACGTACTTGGGTATTATTATCTCTAAAGATCAGAAAATTAGATGCCCATTAAATTTCTCTCCAATCGTTAAAAAAACTCAGAACAAACTGAACCAGTGGTTGCAAAGGGATTTATCTTTAAAAGGCAGAGTATTACTTACCAAGGCTGAACGGATATCCCGGCTTACATACGCAGCTCTCTCCTTACACTTGGACAGTAAAATTTGTAAAGACATTGATAGAACGCTTTTTAATTTCATTTGGAAAAATCGTACCCATTATATATATAAAAAAAGTGTTGTTATGAATAACTATGAATCTGGTGGGCTCAACTTTTTGGACTTCAATACTCTAAATAACACCTTTAAGATTAATTGAGCTAAACATTTTCTTAAAAACCCCGTCTCGATCTGGAATTTTATTCCCCACTATATATTCTCTCGCTTTGGTGGTCTGGGTTTTATTTTGAATTGTAACTACAATGTGGACAAACTCCCTGTAAAACTGTCCACTTTTCACAAGCAGGTATTTTTAGCTTGGTCTCTAATTTATAAGCATAATTTCTCACCTCACAGATATTTAATTTGGAATAACAGAGATATATTATATAAGAACAAGTCACTCTTTTTTGAGAATTGGGTAGCCAATCAGATTCTGCTGGTGGACCAGCTATTTAATGAAAAGGGGCGACTTTTCTATATAACATTCCAGTTACGTCAAGAGAATTTGCAATTGTGTTTGACGCCATTCCATCAAGCACAATCATGCTTTTTAGATCTACTGGCAGACTTCCACCTACTTCTGTCTCCCTCCCCGATGTGGCTGAATCACAAGGGGGAAAAAATCTGTTTTTCACAACTTCCTCGAAATAATAATAACGTCTGTGCCTTATTTCAGAAATAAATAGTTTCTATTCCAAATGTTACAGTTTATTGGAACCGATTTGTAAATGACATTGACTGGAAAAAGGTTTGGATGATTCCTCACAAATACCTGATAGTTAACAAGGTGAAAGAAGTGTCCTTCAGAATAATTCACAGAAATTACCCGGCTAATCATTACATGGTTAAATTTAAAAGAGACATAAATACAAACTGTTCTTTTTGTGAAGACCACCCAGAAACTGTTTTGCACCTCTTTTGGTATTGCTCACACACCAGAACCTTTTGGCAAAACCTCAGCAGATTCATCATTGACCATATTTATAAAGACTTTTCCTTATTGTGGAAAAATGTTGTTTTTTGCTTTTATAGAAGTCAAAGTAAAGAAAAGGTGTACTTTATTATAAATGTATTAATTCTTTTGGCAAAATTCCACATTCATAAATGTAAATTCAGTGCTAAAAAAACTAATTTTGTAGTTTTTCTCCATGAAGTTGAAAATTATATTAATCTGATCTCTGGCTCCAACAACAAAAAGGCAGTTAAAACTGTCAACATATGGTCCTCTTTTTATTTGTAATGGCATATAAGTTTCCCCTGCATGGCAAAGCTGTTTTGTATTTTATTTATGTTATATGTTTGTATATTATTATGTATATTTTGATAAGTCACTTGTGATTTGTACCCTATTCTTACAATAAAGATGACAAAAAAAATAAAAAAATAACCATGACAGATTTTACGACAGTAGTAGAAGACAATACTGTTTCCGAACTGTAGGGGGACCCCGAGAGCAAAAGTTCAAAAGTTACCGAATGCTGCTTTAACTACTCAGAAACAAACAAGGTCGTGGATCATCCAGGTATTGACAAACACTGATTTTTATTCAGTTATTATTTAGGTATCATGAGAGTTGTTCAAAGTGTTTCTATGCTGATTTTTAGAAGATAGACTGAGGTGAGAACGGGAACATGGTTTGTGTAACATTAGCAACACATTATTAGCTGTTTGATAACGTTGTCAAGCAAAAGGCTTATCATATTATTTACCCTGATGTGTCAGACGTTGTAAAAGCCATTGTGCAGTGTTTACTACTGTAATTTGAGGAAAGTTTATCGAGTGGATCTCTGAGCTGGTGTGAGTGACTGGAGGTGGGGCTAATTTGCATATTCATGTGTGCAAAATTAAAGGATTAGTTCACTTTAAAAAAACTTGCTGATAATTTACTCACCTCCATGTCATCCAAGATGTCCATGTCTTTCTTTCTTCAGTCGAAAAGAAATTAAGGTTTTTGATGAAAACATTCCAGGATTTTTCTCCATATAATGGACTTCAACAGGACCGAAACGGTTCAAGGTCCAAATGACAGTTTCAGTGCAGCTTCAAAGGGCTTTAAACAACACCAGACGATGAATAATTATCTAGACAAACCATCGTCATCGTCATTTCAAAAATAAATAAAAAAGTTTAAGTTTTATAAGCACAAATGCTCGTCTTGCTCTGTTCTGTGATGCGCGTTCGTGACTCACGTAATACGCAATTACGTTGAAAAGGTCACGCTTCTGTCCTGACGAAAATGTTCTTTTAGCCTTTTTAATATTAAAACACCCAGGATGGGCATTTTAAATGATAAACTGACACAAAGACATTTGAATGTGTGTATATGGTCCTCTTTCTTAACATTCGTAAACACTGACTCGGTACTTCCGCCGACGCGTGACCTTTTCAACGTAATTGCGTATTACGTGAGTGTCGTTTAAAGCCCTTTGAAGCTGCACTGAAACTGTCAAAAATCCTGTAATCTTTTCATCAAAAACCTTAATTTCTTTTCGACTGAAGAAAGACATGGACATCTTGGATGACATGGGGGTGAGTAAATTATCAGCAAAAGTTTTTTTTAAAAGTGAACTAATCCTTTAAGTATACGAAATAAAGCAAGGGTGTGGCGTTATACAGTAAAGCTATATTTAAGGCATTGAAGCAATTTTCTTACGAAAAAAAAGGCCAAATGTGTCATTATGACGATGAAAATATGGCCGGTGGGCCTGATGATGAGTCAGTCATCAGTCATCATGCCTCCTAGGAGTGTGTTTACATGTGTCTTCCTGAAGCTCCCCACATTCATATACTCATGTCAGGGCTTGAAGTTGTTAAAGTTAGACCATGTCACTAAATAAAGTACTTCTCTCATAGAAAATTACTTATAATTAAAATGTATACTCACACATGATTAAATTGTAACTCTTTTGAAAGAATAAAAATCTTGTCAAAGTATAACAAAAGTTCAAGGATTTAATTAGAATAGGATTAAAGTGTCAAAATAGCTCAAATTGAGTGTTTGTTCATGCGAGAAATTCACAGTCACATTCCGTTTAAATCATAAATTGACACATTATCACACAGATAATGCAGATAATGCCTGTGATAAATTACAGAATTTCACAATTACACTTGACAAAATTACTCACTTTTCAAAATGTCACAAATACACTTGAATTGAATGGACAAAACAACTCACTTTTCAAAATGTCACTGAAAAATCATTTCACATTTTATTCATCAATATATGTAGCTGTATACTCCATTCACATTCTTGCTCTGGGCTAGAACCAAACAATAACAACAATAAGTAAATCGAAATAAACCCATTTACTGTAGAATTGTAGCTATTCTACACTTCAGTGGGCCTTCAAAGGTGAATGAGACGAGATGAAGGCGATGCCACTGATTTACAAACCAGTACAATGAGGACCTCTAGAGGCCAAAACACACATGAGATTCACCAATAGCAAAACACAACCATCCAATCAATTCCACACTGACAAAATCAAGCCCCGCCCACATTTAATCTTGTTCCAGAAGCGTTTGGTTTGGATAAACATCACAATAGGGAGGAACGACTATCTCAACCTCTGTTTAATTCCAGCAAATTTGTTACTCATTGTATTTAGGCTATAAAATGTTTTTTTTTTTAAAGCCTATTTACTCACCCTCATGTTGTTCCAAACCCATATAACTATTTTTTCTGTTGAAAAAGAAGATCCTAAATAGGCAGAATATTTACCTCAGTAACCATTTACTTTCCATAAATCATTTTTACATATAATGAAAGTGTATGGACCCCCCAACCAGTGGTGTAGTCTAGTTTTTTATAGTGAGTATACTGTGATATACCAATACTACCCCCCCCCCCCCCCCCCAAATTCCTTTAAAATTATGTTTTAATATATTTGATTATTATTATTTTAAAAAGTACATCTTACTATGCAATTTCTTTCATAGTTCCTTCGAGTTACTTTCTTTCTCTCTACAAACTTTTATTTTGGTGGGTTGTAAATTAAAGACATTTGAGCTGTGTGTTTTAATAAACTATTATTGTTGTTATTATTATTATTATTAGGCATACTTGAAGTATACTCTACTGTGCAATAGTACTATATTTCTGTTATATTTTCTTCTTTATACAAAACTTTTATTTTGACAGGTTGTCATGAAGACTTTAAAGTTTGTGTGTGTGTATGATACGAATGAATGACGATCGTTTTATCAAATGAAATGGTAAAATTCTTGTGAAGTGACTCTCATAAAAGCTCTGCGATGAAGTTCAAATGTGTGCATGTCCCAGACGCTGAAAACACCATGAGTGTCACGCACTTCAGTGTGTAGTAAAGCACACAATTGAGCGCTCATTCACAGAAACACGCAGAACATGCAGAGTTTATTTCTATAGCAGTCTTTTTTAGCTTTAATATTAATAGACACTAGTACATATCGAGATTTGCCTCATTGTACATCCCTACTTTTGATTTATTCATTCAAAAATGGCCAAATTGCGTGACGTTCCGCTTTACAGTAGGCTAAGTTACATTTGTGACTGGATTCCGCGATTCGATCCGTGTCGCTGCGCAAACACAGGCGGCGGGGTGAATTTATGAATGAAAGTTCTGTCACAAAACGATGTTGTTACGAATCCTCACGCTTTTTTAAGTGGGTATACGGAGATCCTTGACCTTTCCTAGTGGGTATACCTGCGTATCACGTAGACTACACCACTGCCCCCAACCCTGCTCCTGCAGACTTCAGTTCCAGCCCAACACAACTGCTTGTAATTTTTCAAGTAACCCTGAAAACCTTGATTCTTCTTCAGGTGTTTGATTGGGGTTGAATCTGAACTCCCAGAACGGTGTTGGCCATCCCTGATGAACCTCTCCCAAACCAGTTAAACTGAACCCCACACTGTTGCTGATTCCAAAGATTTATTGGTCATGTTCAAGTGTCATCACAGTGCTAATTGCCTATACAACGCTGATAAATACACAATCTGGAGTTTAGCTCCAGCCCTGATTGAACACACCTGAACCAGCTAATCAAGCAAGGCCTTTAGGTTCACTAGACTTCCATGCTGTGTCTCAATACTTACTATGCCCTAGAAGTATGTACTATTTTTGTGAAGAAAAAGTACATACTTTTGAGTGTAGGAGAAGAGTAGACAAGCTTTGGGACATACTATCACATACTATTGCGTCTTTAACGGTTGCTCTCTGTAGTACGTAAACTGGCCTGTCAATCATCCTGTCAAAGATAAAATCCTCCACATTTAATTGAATTTAATCTCCTACCGTATCGGAGAGAAATGCAGTAGCACGTTGATCTGCTGTCAGTCAGGGGTCTTTCATGCGGAGACTCTCCTCTTATTAATGCATAATGAAATGCACATAAAAGTTCACGTTGTTGTTGCAGATGAAACATAACACGGATAACATTACATAAATATTTTTATTCGCTTAAATGTTGATTATTAGTCGTTCATATCAAACCCTTCTAGTTAATCGTCAGTCTCGCACATGTTTTGTAGTTTTTTTTTAACATTCTTTACTCGTGTTTGTAGTTCTGATCTGGATCCTCTAAAGCGCAATGGGTTGTGGGCAATATTGGCCGTTATAGTGAGCTCAGATCCATACTTCGCAAAATACACTGGAAATAGTAGACTTCTGGCACACTCTTTTCAACATATTATGCTTTAGGACACACTTATTTTAATCTCACATACTGTTTAGGATGGAAAGTATGGACATTGAGACGCATGGTGGATCTGGTGTTTTTTAGCTAAATGCTGTGTCTCAATTCGCAAACTATCCGTCCTAAATAGTATTCGAAATTAGAATTAGTGTGTCCCAAATCCTAGTAATTTGAGTATTCCAAAGATACCGGATGGTCTACTTTTTAGAGTCCGAAGTGTGGATCCGTGCACACTCTAACGTAGCCTGGTTCTACCAGACTCTCGTACATTTCATTTGTACAGAGAGTCTGGCACCGCTCCATTGAGAAACGTTTACTTCCTTGTAGGCGGGTACTCTATTGAAGTCTAAAACTATTGGATCTGCCCAGAGTCACTCTGGATCGCTAACGTTTGCTCGTGACGTATGTCGAACCCCGTGGGGAGGAGGGCCACAACATCATGGCCAAAACAAAACTATGCAAAGATTGTTCTTGCTCCGGCTTTAACTTCTTGATATTTGGCAGCGTTGCCACAACGGACCGAATGGCTTCGCTCGCATCTTTCTCCGCTGCCATTACTGAACTACAACTCAAAATAACGCACAACGTCATCGTTCTCAGCCACTCCCTCTGTTTGCTGATTGGCCCTACAAAAAATTGATCGGAGAAAACCAAAGTCTACAGCAGAATCCCAGACGTAGTACTGAAGGAAAATGAAATTGAGCGGAAGTGCGTAGGAGGCTAACTCTAACGGCTAATATTTCCCAAAACCCATTGCGTGTTGAATGAGGATTAGAACTACAAATATGAATAAAAAGTGTTTGCGAGTGTGCGAGTCCGACGGTTGCGTATTGAGGTTTAGATAAAGGGGTTTAAGTGATTCATAATAAGTATCTAACCTGATTAATAATTGATTAATAATTAATAATTATTAATAAAGTGATTAATAATGAGTATCTAACCTGAATTATCTTTCCTGAGCCTCAAACAGTAGAGCGTTGGCACTTGCAACGCCATGGTTATGGGTTCGATTCCCAGGGAAAGCGAGAACTGATATGAATGTAAAAATATGTATCTTGAAAATGCAATGGAAGTCCCTTTGGATAAAAGCGATAAAAGCGTCTGCGTGTTACCCACGTTATATTTCATCTGCAACAGCATTGCAAACTTTTGTAAAGATGCATTTGGTCATTAAAGTCCCCGTGTATTCAATAATTTTATCCCTTAAAACTCATCTTTGATCACTGAAATTACATATTTAAACCTTGTTTCTTTAAAATGATTTTCTTCATGCCTTAAAATAGCTTGGATGCAACTCTACAGCCTCATTATGCAGTTCTTTGCAAATTAAATGCAAATGAATCCGCCTAGTTGAAACACCAGACAAACACTCAGCAATGCTGTCGACTTCTGAATTTACACATGGTTTGTCTTAAAGCATATTAAAAACACCACATAGACATATAAACAACATTAAAAACTTGATTTTCAAGAGCCACGACTGGCAGATCAACGTGCTACAACATTTCTCTCTGACGGTAGGAAATTAAATTAAATTGAATGTGGAGGAATTTAACTGTGATGAGATGATTGACAGGGCCGTTTACACGGTGGCAATGATGAACGAGAGAGGTCCATTAAAGACGCAATTGTGATGATGTAGTTTGTCCCAAAGCTTGCCTACTCTTCTGCTACACACTCAAAAGAATGTTAGTTTTCTTCAGAAAAACAGTACAAACTTTTAGGGAATAGTATAAGTAGGCGAATTGGGACACAGCAATACTCTAGGAAAGTGGCCCTACAGCAGCAGGATTGGACACCCCTGACTGACATTACCGGCACATCCTGATGGATAGATAACATTACTGTTTATCATGATCTGATCCTGAGCTCTGGACTGAATCCAGTAAGTCTGAACTTTTGTTGACGGGTGACTGTGTGATGACTGCAGGGCAAGGTTTGTCCTTAACCAGTTTGGGGGGGACGGGTCATGATGCAACCTGATGTGTATTAGACTGAAGAAGTGTCCCTTCCTCAATGTGTCTGCCAAAACATAAAAAAGAGTCAATAATTTAAAGTGTTATTCATGCCCGTATCACAAATGGTTCATGACAAGTTGTGCACTTACATTGTTTGAATTATGTATATTTGAGCAAAACCTGCACTATAGAAGCAACATTAATGGTGATGCCTTATCAAACATCACTAACGGGGAGGTGTATTCTTGCATAATCTATGTAAAGGTTTCTGAGCAATGGATAGTATATTAAAATATGGATTGGTAAATTGCTTTTGGTTTTTGTTTCTTGGTGAGCTTAATACATTGATTTGAAAGCCACAAAAGTCCAATGTGCATTTCAGCCCTTTACTCCCATCGTATAAAAGTTCACACTTTATACACAGAAAGAGTCTGTCGTCTCTGAAGCTATATTGTTTGACTTGACTTGCTCAGTTAACTCATTTGCCAAGAACAACAGGAAAGTAGATACTCAGGAATAGCACAAGGGCACACACACACACACACACACACACACACACACACCTGCCAGGTGACATACAATGCCTGGGTTCACTGGTGCGTATTGTCACATGATGACAGTCCCACCAGTCCTGGTGGACGTTTCTCCAGACTCCACCCTTTGTAAAGTCACATGGGACAAACTCCTACACAAGCACAAGGAGTGTCCGATATCACAGAGTTTTCTTCAGAATCAGGTGACACCTTGAAATTCTGTTGTGATTATTCTTAATCGAAACTTGCTGGCTGGATTAAGAAGACGCTTAAGTCCGAAACTCTTGAAGATAGGAGGAACTCCTTTTGAATTACAGAGGTGGGTCTTTCCTCAATGACCTGTGATGAATGTAGGTGAGCTTCAAAAATGTGTGTATTTCAGGGACAAAAGAGGTGGCAACTCCTAAATTTACACATTTGTCAGATTATACCTCATATCATTTATCATTTAACAAGCAGATGAGGTGTTAGAAGAGGGATTTTAGCTGCTGTTTTGTCAGCCGGCGCTCACCTAGTCAGGTGAAGATCCAGTTTGACCAGCAGACCTTCTAGGAAGAAGGAAGTCTTTGTGTTCAGTGTGACATGTTAAAATCTTAAAATTTCATAAAACTGAACAGACAATCCTGCACACATTTTGACAAGACAAAAATGCTAATGGTTTCCAAATATATATCTATATTTGACTTTAAAAAAAATGAATGAAGCACACTGCACAACATATAGGGGTCATATCAAATTATCTTACAAAAGTTATTTCACTTTCACTTGCCAAGTACTAAAGCACTTTGCTTTTGTTTTATCTCCATCAAAAGGTTTACATGTAATAAATAATGCAGACTGAGTTTATTTTTATTTTTAATTATAATTATTGGTTTGTAAACCAAAAGTCATATAGAAATGGTTTAGAATTGTGTTTGAAATCACAGAATGTTTTTTGTGTATAGAATATTCTATATTCCTATATAAATGTAATCTGACAGTTGTTGCACGTATGTCTATTTTATCAGCTCTACTATCATCTCAAAAAAAGTGAATTAATTTAACAACAACAACTACTAGGCTACTACTACTACTACTACAACTACTATTATTAACTACCTACTTTATATTAGATATCTTTTACTACTATTAATTATTAAGCATGTTATAAAATGTAAGCTGCTTATTTTTACATGTTGTTCTGCAAACACACACAAACAAAAATGTTTCTGTTATTAACTTTGGGATACAGGTTAAGTAAGTTTAAAGGTAGGGCTATAGGGTAAAGGGATAGATATTTAAAGGGATAGTTCACCCAATAGTGAGTATTCTGTCATCATTTACTTCCTCTCATGTTGTTGAAGACAGAAGACTTCTGTGTATCTTCGGAACACAAATTAAGATATTTTCAATATTCTCTCATCATTTTTGTTCATCCATTGAAAGTCCATGCAACCAAAGTACGCAAAGACATCTAAATGAATATAAACAAGCAGTTTAATCTAAGTCCAAGGCTGAATCCAATTTTTTATATGCTTTAAGACAAAAAATTTGTAAATTCATAAGTCAACACCATTGCTGAGGATTTTCTCCTTAAAGGCATACTATGCATATTTTCCATTTTTGTCAAACAGCGACCTCTAGAGTCGCTGTGGAGTACTTGTATTTAGCGTTACTGTCGTAAATACTACTCACGCAGAGCCGTCTCTGCACTCACGGCCTAATCCCCCCCGTATACCGGTACCTGTTCAGTAGGACGGTTTCTTCGTCGACTCTGCCATGATTCACGTCTGAAATGCGCGCTAGTGTCTTCCATAGAGGCTGCTTCATATGGTGTTGATGTATGGGACGTCGTGCCGTAAAGAAAGTCGTGATTCTTGCGAGATTTGGCGGGGCGCCACCTCTCAAACCTGCATTGCTGAGCGAGTGAGTGGAGGCAGGGATAATTTACATATTCAAAGAATGAGGCGAGGCTGTAGAGTTACATTTAAAAGAGCTGTATGTAAGAAATTTATTTCAATTAATCATAAATTTTCCCTGATATGTCACTAGACATTAAGAAATCATGTTCATTTCAAATACTTATATCACTGACAACAGTAGTCCGGCCAGGATATTGTCATTTAAAAAGTGAAGTTGCAGCCCTCAACTGATGTTGATGTTGTCATGTTGTGTTTTGGTCTGATGCTCCACCCTCCACCGATCGACCAATCACGGAGTCAGTAGTGTTGCGGCATCCGGGTTGCCAGCTCTGCTCTAGTTCCCACAGCTGCAGATACTAACATGTTGGAATTGGATCCTGCAGCATATCTGGCAACTTCGAGTCAGTAATTTGAAAGTGATTGCAGTACCAGTTTTGGCCACAATCTTACATACAGCTCCTTTAAGCTAGTTTAAGGCATGAAGAATTTTCAAGGAAAAAAGGTCTAAATATGTGAAATATATATATTTTTAGATGAGTTTTAATGGATACAATTACCACAGGGTGATTTTAAGATTCATATATCCTAAGTAAGGGCATGTAGGTTCATTATTATTACACAGTAGGCTACTTGAATGCATAATTAATTCCAATGTAACACTGACACCTTAAAATAAAGTGTAACTGGAACAGCATAAGCAAGTGACAGAATGAGATAATCTTCATATTTTGGGTTAACTACCCCTTTATGGTTGCACTGTAACTATATTTGTAATTACATGGAGCTACAAGATGTACATTGAGTCCATTCATTGTTTATAGGTAGCTACACAAGTAGTGTCTGAGAAGTGAATTTATTGTTTTGTTTGTTCCATCCTGGTTACCATTCGATGCACATGACATCATATTGACATCATGTGTGTTCAGGTTGTTGTGCTTTTGAGTGTTTAGGTCTTTGCTTTGGTTATGTCAATCATTACTGAGGCAGTTTATCAAAGTGAACGATCAAAGGTCATCATTTGCAGGAAACTTGACTATCTGATATGCATTATGTTTGATCATCATTTTACTTTTCATTTCAAAAAGTTGTGTATAGATGGTTGTGATGGTTCTCAATCTAATTATTTTTATACTGTAATTATTCATTCAGTTTAGTAAATCAAAAAATGATCCTCTTTCTGTCTTTATCTCTGGTATATTGGTGTATTGATAAAAATGACTTTGGGGTTTTTATTCATCCTGTTAATTTTTTGCTGGATTAGACTTTTATTTGATGCTTTTCTTGGCCATTGTTTGAGACTGAGCAAGTGAGTGAGACTGGAAAGTATTTTCACTGCTGTGAAGCCAGGAAAGTCAGACATAGAATCACAAAGAAAAAAAAAATCCCACAGAAACCGTTCAGACTACAGAATATCAGGATACTGCAGATATTAACAGCAGGACAAAACACTGCAAGGTAAATTTAGATTAATCACTTTCATTTTAGAAAAAGAAAATCGCATGCACATATTCTGATGCATTTTCTATGCATTAATCCTGTTCTCTCATATTTGTTGTTCTGAAACTATATTAATCAACAATTAGTTCATATTTATTTATTATATAATATATATGTATTTGTGCATCTGTGTTGAAATATAAGGTTAGGGTTAGTCTGTCAGTTGCACTCTCGGGTCAGAGTCTGTTAATATCCGCTGCCCATGTTGGTGTGGCTGTGATTATGTAACACTATTCACTCGATGAATGAATCAGTCCATAAGTAGAAATAATACATTGATAACAATAGAGATTGCTTTGCAAGTATTCATACAATTTTTAAAGTACACTATGTACCTTTTTTTTTTTTTTTTTTAATGAACAACATTTAAATATTGAATGAGTAGATCATAAATCCATCTTCTGAACTTCTGTTCTTGCCTATAATTACTTACTATTTAGGAAACTGTGCACTTTGTACATGTGTGATTTCATCCTATCAGTAAATAGGAAAGAAGTTCAGTCAGGCTTCATGTAGAAGGTATATTGCACAACAAATGAACCTCAATCAAATAGAGAAAAGAGAAAAGAGAAAGCAACTGTCTTCAACTTGTAATAAAACACAAATCAACATCGGCTTGGTTTTTATAGTGTCACTAAAAACATTGTTCCTGTTGGTAATGGTACCAATGTCAGTCTCTAATCCAGTTACTACTTTGATCCTTTATACAAATATAATACAAACTAATTTTCAATAGTTTAGTTTCCACCTGTTGTGAATAGCAATATTTGCACCTGTTGTAAAGATATTTTACAGCAATTGTTTTCAACGAGTCAACAAAATAATAGGCATCTTTTCAGATATCCGTCGTCTTCCATTATTTATTGACTTGCTTATTTTTTGCAGTGAGGGAGTTTTTTTAAGTCAGATTCTTGGGTATATTTTATTTTGTGAGGACAGTAGGAGGACAGACAGCAAATCATGGGAGAGGAGAGAAAGAAATCAGACCAGGAAAGAACCTCAAGCCAGGAATCCAACTCACGTCAGCTAAAGTGCAACCGCTCCACATGCAACCGGAGCACTTTCCCACACAGCTGTGGCTCCGGCAGGATTACTGATGTCATCAGTGACATTCGCCCTGATAAGGCGATCGCTTGTAACCCGGACACACCGGTGTGCCTCAAGAACACACTGAATAGCGAATCTGAACCCACAAAATGACCAAAACAATGTCCCTCGGCAAGTTATTTGGTAGTTTAATACTTCAACTGCCATAAGTTACTTATAAAAGCCACTTTAAAAGTGAATTATCAAATAATAAATGATCATGTGACTTTAACTCCCCTCTAGAGTTTTCAGTCTAATCTTCCAAATGTTTTTGTTTGTCTGTCTAAGCAATGTAAGCATCATGGCCACGCAGAAAACCCTCGCAATAGTGGAGTACACTGGTTTTCTCCCAGAAAACACACTCAGAACTCATTTAACACAGGATTCGTCCTGTTGCCACTTGCCAGTGGGTTTAGTCATTTCAAAAAAACTCAAACAATAAACATCATAAGTAAATAAAACACCTTGTGCACACAGATGGCTTTGTGGAAATTCATTTAGCAAGATCATCACAATGCATTATGGGTAGTTTAGGCATTGAGTAGTGTTTGTACACTTGTTATTACAGTACAATTTGGGATTGAATAAGGGCGCTTTTTGGTGGGCACCACGGGTTGGATTGGCGTCAGAGTTCGGTTTGTCTGGATGATGTGAACGCTGTTTCCCGAACTCGGGTGCGCACCCATGAACCGTACCTGTGTCTGCATAAAAAGGTGGTGAGGTATACGGTTCATGTGAACTCTGGAACGCTTCACTGCTAAAGTGAACACGCTCTTTAAACATTTGCAGTAGCCTACATTCGTGATAGACACAAGTGCAGTTGGCGTTTTGGAAACAAAACCAAAGGTAAAAAAATAAATAAATAAAAAAACAAATGATCCATTTTGGAAAAAAATTAATCCGTTAGCAAAATGGGTTTGCGGCTCCAGGTTGATGACGCAAGGATACCGGTTTGGACCCAAATAATACAATGTGAACAGAGTCCAACGGAGGAGGGTGGAAGAAATCAAACTCTGGTTCAGAACAAGCAATTGAACCAAGTGTGAAAACACACCCTCAGTTTACCTGAAATGTCCACTTTAGTTTCGGACACCATAAAGCACAATATAGGCTAAATATGGGAGGACGATTTTTTGTAATCCTTTTGAACAATTAGTAAAACAGGACTACTTTGTTGGCCTACTTGAAAAACCAGCTTGACCAGCTCATCCTGGTTTGACTACCTAAAACCTGATGTCATGTGACAAAAACAGGAATGAGATTTGAATGAGGAGTCTGTCGGTCTGTTGTCTTTTTTTATATTTAGGCTATATTTATATTTCCTGGACTGGAAATTACCTTACAGATATTAAAGCAACGCTGAATAACATACCGCCCATCCGGGAACTTTCATCTCGCATATGCAGCCGCCTCATCACACCGCGGATTCGCTCGCTTGTTTCATACGGTTGGTTTCATATGGTTTCATACACAACTGCTGCCATCTTGCGTCCTGTTATGATTATCGATTGGACTGAAAATGAAATCGGAGAACTTCTGTTCTGTAGCTACAATTAACTAAGTTTAATACTTAGTAAGTATTAAGTAGCCTACTAGTACAGTAATATTGTTGCGGTTTATCATTTTTCTAAGACGATTGTTTTGTAGGCTATTGTAGGCTAATTGATTATGAGACAATAAACAGGTAAGATTTCAAAGCAGTTTTTATCTCAAATCAATATCAATTGTCCCCATTATTATTTATGTGTTGAAAAGCCGTGAAATAAGTGTATTTTATCCTTTAAATGTTCGTCTAGTTTGAATTTTTTCAGTCGTCTTGGCTTAAAGCCGCTTTGCTAGCAATTGTTTTTTTTTTGTTTGTTTGTTTGTTTTCACGGAACGTTGCGTTCAGTGAGCTAATAAAATTTTTAACCAAAAATCTATATTTTGTGTCTTTACTCTTTATATTAATTACTCATGTGAGAAGTAGCCGTGTAATATTTGGTATAATGTAGGCCTACATTAACGTTTCCGGTCTAAATTCGGAAACTATTTTTTTTTTTTTTATGTTTTTGAAAGTCTCTTGCTCATCATCCATTTAAATACAGGGGAAAAAAAACATCAAACATTTTCTATTTGAATATACTTTAAAATATAATTTATTTCTCTGAGTCAAAGCTGAATTTTCAGCATCATTACTCCAGTCTTCAGTGTTACAAAATCCTTCAGAAATCATTCTAATAAGCTGATTTATTATTAATGTTGGAAACAATTGTGCTGGTTAATATTTTTTTGGATAACCTGTGATACTTTTTTCAGGATTCATTGATTAATAAAAAGTTTAGAAATCTTTAGTAGGCTATAACTTTTTATCAATTTAACACATCCTTGCTGAATAAAAGCAATATTAATTTCATTCAAAAGAAGAAAGAAAAAATGACTGACCCCAAACTTTTGAACAGTTGTGTATATTGTTACAAAATATTTATATTTTAAATAAATAAAAAATATTTTTTTCATTCATCCATTAATCTTGAAAAAAATATCACATGTTATAAAAATAAATATTAAGCAGCACAACTGTTTCCAACATGGATAATAAATCAGCATATTAGAATGATTTCTGAAGGATCATGTGACACTGAAGACTGAAGAGTAATGATGCTGAAAATGCAGCTTTGATCACAGGAATAAATTAAAATATATTCAAATAGAAAACCACAATCATACATTCAGGCAGGTCAGCTACAGACTGAAGTTTGATTTTAATGGAAACATGCTGTGTTCCCATGGGCCAAGTTGTCATATGCGTTTTAATTGTTAAAACACTGTTTATTAATTCAACCATTTTTTGAGCCAAACCATTTATTAGAGTGTTTCTCACAACAATAGTTTGAGATTTCTGACTGGTACCTTTTGCATGTTTACGGTCCCATTAACTGTTTTGAGTTTCATATGTGCTTTACTGTTTTCCAGAGATGGATGCGGGGCCGTTTAGCAGGAGACAGTGGGCGACACAGTCCTTACGGATCACAGCCAGAGAGCTCTCATTGGTTGGGGGTCGTGGCAAGAACAATGCCATCACTGAGCGCTTTTCCAAGTGAGTGTTATTCCCTTTATTTCTTCATATTAACATGGCTTATCACGTGGCTATGGGGAGTACTTGAAGAAAAAAGTTGTTCATTTCTGGTGATTATTTTGTTGAAACGTGTAAGCATCGTAAACTTTTGTTGGTCACAGAGGTTTTTTTCAACAGTAATCAAAAAGCCAATGGAAAAATCCTATTGGCTTTTTGTTAAGGGTACAGATATTGTCTCCGTTGCACAACTCAGCTGCTTATGGCCCTCAGGTGAAAGAAGCGAGGACATGGAGGTGATGAATGTCTGTAGATAGGGACTGCCAGAAAGGGGCAACAATTCGCCAACTCCATTCGGACCAACAATCATAATCTTTCCATCTTTCACCTGAGAGTCATAAGCTTTAAACACAACTGTCAACTACACTGTAAAAATTAATTTTGATAATTTGTTTTCACAACTTTTTATATTTTGTCAAATCAACTTAGATAATTAATGTAGTTCAGATAACATAATATTTTGAGTTTCTATTTATTAAACCAATCTCCTTTGTTGTATTAACTCAATTTTTTTTATTTCAATGAACTCAAAATTTTAAGGCAACCAGGTAACTTACTTTTTTAAGTTAATCCAACTTTTTTTTTTTACATTGTAAGCAGTGTTGTTGATTAACTGCTTTTCCAGTAATTAACCATATTGGTTTTTATTTGTGTTTTGATGCACACTAAGTTTGTGATATCGATATCAGTAAATATTTTGTGAGTTGTAACTAACTACATCAACTAGGCAGTTCCTCGTCTTCCTCTAAAGTGTGTATTTCTTCTTCAAACAGAGTCATGAAAATAATGTTTTTCAAACAGGTTTCCAGAACACATTGATAAGACAAATATAGTCCAACACCAAACTCATGTGGTTTTGAATGGGACGGAATACAGTGTTTATACTTTTCAGAAATATCAAACCACAGAACGCTTACATGTTGTCTCTGCTTTTTAAACTGAAAGAGGAGATTGTATTCCAACACTGGAAAATGTTTAGTTGGTTCTATGATAATGATACCATTTTCTCGTACGTTTCTTCCCTCTTTTTCTTTTCAGATATCAAAAAGCCGCTGAGGAGGCGAGCGCAGACAAGAAAAAATCGGTAACTATTATTAATGTAATGTGTGTCGTGGAACTGTTATGTATTTTGGATGTCTGCTAAATTAACAAATGTAACCTTATTCCTAACCTGTTTGACTTTCTTCCGTGGAACATTGAATGAGAAATTTACTGATGTTTCATTATATGAAAAAAAATATTTGACATTTCTACTTTTGTGTTTCACCCAAGAAAGTAAGATGTACAAGTTTGGAAAATGACATGAGGACGAGCTGTGCGATTAATCGTTAAAAGATTGCGATCTCGATTCAAACACCTATGCCATTTTATTCCTGAATGACAATTATTCACTTATTCACTTGTATATTAAACTTTTGACAAGTACGATCACAGCATTCAGATCTGTGTTTGCACTGATCCAGAGAGAACGGTTGTCATGTTTAGGTATGAAACAGTCTTTTCAACCACACAGTATCATTATTTCTGTTACTATAATGCAAAATACCGCAAGTGCTGGGATAAAAGTTCATAGTTCAGATTTAAACACTGATGTCTATGTTAGCCATCAAAAAGTAAATCACCTTTTGCACGTAGCTTGGTGCTTCTAATAAAGATGGCTTCAGAAACATCATTACACCAGTAGGTGGCGACAGGTGACTGTAAAAAATGGGTTTATCGTTGAATCATTCAAGAGATTCATTACAAAAACAAGTGAAGTGTTTATGAGTGAGTCATTGAATCATTCACTTAAACCCTTTTTTTTCAATAATCAATTCAAATGAATGAAATGTTTTAAATTGACTGCAGCAATTAACATTATGAAAGAATCTTTAGTAAATTACATTACATATTTTGTGTAGTTGTCTTTTCAGAATCGTAGGAGAATCATGATCTCTATTTTAAACCAAAAAATCTTTATCCAGAATAGTGTATTCTAAGATATTTTCGAAGAACACTTTGCTAATGTTCCTAAGTTATGAAAACATTATTTCTGAATGTTCAGAACGTCTTTTTAAAAAATTTCAATTATAAGTTGGTTATACGAACGTTAAGGGAACATTTCATTTTAACATTTTGCAAATATTATGGGAACGTTGCTTTTGAATTTTCTCTGCAGTAAACATATAGTAAGTTATTATTAAGTTTAGTTTATTGTCCTTTCGGAAAATCTTTTTGTGTCTGTGCAATACAGACAAACATAAAAAATACAAAAGTACCTTACAAAATACAACAGATATCACCAACATCCCTCTCACGACAGCAAAATCACTGCCAAACATGTAAAATGACAACTGTGACAAGGATTAATTTAACAGAGCTATATATATACAGGTGTGTTTTTTTTTGTGCAATTTCATGTTTGAGGAATAAGGAAAACAGAAGAGAAAGAGTTAAATTTCATCACATGCATCATTTCCTGTATGCAGGTTTCACTGCAGGCGCCTTTTAATCATCTCCGACCCCTCCATCTCACACACATTCATTCTCTCTTCCCCCCTTTTCCTTTCACTTCTCTCTTTCCTTCCTTGACGGGGGCTGGACTAGTTCTTACAAGTGTCCTGCTTCACATCTGGTAGAGCTTTTATCACTGATGTCCAGCGCACCAGGAGCTCGAAGAAAGCAGAGCAGAGAATAGACGTAAAGAGCGCCCTGTCCATCCAGGTCTTTCCTCTCATCTCCTACAACTTCTCTTTCTGGTGTCTCGTTTCAGCATGCTTTCACAGAGACTGTTGCATGAACGCAGTCCTCTATCTACTGAGCTTGTCTTGATTTGGATTAGAGACACAGGGCTCAATAGAAAACAGCTGTTCTTTGTTTGAATCGACTATTGGGCTGTTTTAACTGTTTTAACTTGTGTTGGCACTGGCAGTCTGCTCGGTTTGTTGATAGCGGTGATGTAATACACTTTAAAAGAAACCACAAACAATCTGATGTAAGCAATGTTTGGTGGCTTGATGAAATGATGTGTTTTGTGGGAAGTGTAGCGATTAAACCCTGGCTGTGTTTAGGTGGAGATGTTTGTATCAGCTGTTTCCCAGATTATTGCATTATCCTCGTGTGGAGATATTCTCTCGTGTCTCGTCATGTCTGTTTCTGTGGGTTTGACGTACCTTGACCCTTCTATAACTTTCAAATGTTATTTTAGTTTAGTGGTAACAACTCTTTTGTGGACAGGGACAATGTTTTGATCTAAAGGGTTCAGTGTTATTTTACTATTTTATATACTTTTATATTAGCATTACTAATAGCTTTCATTTTTATCTTTTTTATTTTGACTATAGTTCAATTTATAATAATTTTTTTAATTTTTTATCGATTTGTGCTTTTGTCATTTTTATTGTCTTTATTTTATCTTACTATTCAGGTTTATTTTTATTTCAGTTTATAATTTTAGTTTTTGTTAACAATAATAACCCTTAAAAGGGTTATGCTTAAATTCTTGAAATTAGCTTTGTAGATGTAAAGTATAAACTTCTTTCCAAAGCATACATTTAAATTATAGAATGGATTATTTGTACTGGATAAATGTGAAGTTTCAACAAGTGACAAGTGAAGTTAGTTGAAAGACTAGATTTTGCAAAACTGTAATCTAGGCAGAGGGTTACTATGAAGAATATAAAATATAAAGTCATTTTGATTTAGGAATTTACAGAAATGAATGATATACATAATGCAGCTTGTTTGAGGAGAGGTGTACTATTGCTTTTTTTAAGCGATCAGACTTAGTTTTTACTCAAATCTCATAGATTTACATTAAAGGAGGGACCCAGAGCATATCTAGAGACCAGAATCTTGAGCTCTTTTGCCTTGTAAGTAACTAATAGGTAATAAAAACTAGTACAAGTAGTTGGAATACAACACGGGTGTTGTGTTTTTTATTATATGTCTGAAATGAATGTCTACATGAATTAACCTCTCTCACTCTTTCTCAGTCTGTTGACAGTTTGTCTGTGCGGTCGGGAAACCTGAGTGTGCTGAAGAAACGCTGGGAACGAACGCCTCAGGAGAAATCTGGTCTTCAGCTGAGCGTGGCTCCTTCTGTGTCCCGCAAACCCAGCATTCTCCCAGAACCACCTGCTTCCTCCAGCAAACCCGTGACCCAGGAGCCAGCGCCCCATGAGAGACCTGCCAAAACAAAGGCAGACATGGAGACTAAACAAAAGAAGTGGGTAGAAGAGAAGGAAGAAAACAAATCTGCATCCGATCCATTTTCTCCATCTTCCCCTTTGGAGAAACCAGTCTTGCCTCTCAATAACCTCAAAATGATGTTTGAAAAGGGCAAAAGCAAGGTGAGAATGTCACAGATGAAATACATTACTGTACCTGTCTCTGTGTTCTCTATATTACCTGGTATGTTGTGAAAACAACCCAACATAATCCATAATCATAATTATAACAGTTGCATTTTTCTCATTTACATGCCAAATCTTACAAAGAAATACCCAGGTCCTATTTTTACCTCAAATCAAAAGAAAGAAACCAGAAATTAAGCCTTATTTAGGACAATTTATTTCAATTCTCTTTAATGACAGTTAAACACATTTTCCCTGCAAATCACATTACTGTAAAGTGAAAAAATCCCATTCTTATTAACATAATGTGAGGGGGAAATCTCACTCCCACTACTGTAGTACAGCAAGTAAACATAAATTAATGACAGTAAATCTAATCCTGAAGGCAGCTATTTACACTTAGCATATAAAAACAGACACCCTTTATTAGTCTTCTTCAACCCTTTGTTCAATCTGATCTGTTGTGAAATCGAGAAAATGGCCTCTGGGATGGACTAAATCTTCTACAACTTAATGTATATGTTCAATTTTGAAGGTGTCGTACACAGTAATGTTCAAAATATATACCGGTATTTGTCTCCAAAAATATCTGGATTTTAAAGTCTTTTGGCAGAACCTCATATTAAGTATATGGAAACTGTCATTACCAGAGGAATAATTACTCAAACCCCAATTTAAATGTATTGCATTGCTTAATGTAGAACAGAGGATAAGTTGGTATACCTTCTTTCTAAATGTGGGATCTTTCATGATATTTTTGAAGCTCTTGTCAGTGCTTTGGCAAACATGTTAAACCAGTTCACTGATTTGAATAGACACATTAGCAGCTTTTTACTTCTTTTGTAAATGGTAGATAAGGGTGTGTTCACACTTGGCAGGTTTGGTTCAATTAAATTGAACTCTGGTGCGATTGCTTTGTGAGTTCAGTTCATTTTATTAAGTGTGAACGCTACCATCTGAACCCTGGTGCGCACAAGTGAACCGAGACACAAAACAGGACATGATGTCAACAAGATGAGACCCAGTCTCATTGTGTGAACACAGTCAATTTAAGGGTCATTTTTATCAGCTAACCTGTACTTAACTTGATATGGATATGTGCCAGTGGATATGTTTCTGGGCTTTACCTCACTTGACTGAGTGCCCATCCCCCACTGTCATATCCAGAGGCCAGGCATGAGCTCACATTCCTACTTGATTCCTTGGAATCTTCTGGAATGTCTCAGTTAGCGATCTCTGAAACAGTGACCGAATCTAACATCGTCTTCACAACAATCTGCAGTTGTTAGATAATGGAAGCGCAGTAAAATACAAGTTAGCACTCAATAAAAGCTGTCCTTTTTATGCTGCAAAACTGTAATAAGCATAGCCTACATTTTGATAAGCAATACATTTTGATTAAATTTACATTTACATTTATTCATTTAGCAGATGCTTTTATCCAAAGCGACTTACAAATGAGAACAAGCAGTTAAGCTAACAGTACACTGTAAAAAAAAAAAAAAAAGTTGAGAAAACTTAAAAGTTTAAGTTTTTGAGTTTTCTCAACTTAGGGTCATTAGTTGTACAAACATTTGTATGTTAAATAGTTGAATAAACTTTAAAAAACGAATTTGTCAAACAAAATGTAAGTTGGATTTTTTACAATGTAGGCCTATATAACAAAATATAAGTGCTATAACCTTTATCATTTTTAATCTAATCTAAAATTTAAGGGATTATTTGTATCTAGCATTTGATTACAGGGAAAAGATTCTCATTTGAGTTCTCTCAGTCAATCTCATTCAAATCTACTTTCTTTTGGTGTGCTTTTTATCATTCTTTCTCTAACCTGTGGTGTCATGTTCATCACACAAAGAATTACCAAAAGCCTCCTTCTTTTCCTGTTTGCTGGTAACAGATTCACTCTGCTGAAACCATCTTTGCTAATGGAGAGAGACCTTTTTTCAGAGCTTCTCCACTTCCTTTGATCATTTATGCATTTCTTTACAACTCCCGTACTTGTACAACATCAGTGGCATGATGCATAAAGCTGAATAAGTGCTGAGTTTACAGTAGGTCTATAGAGTTAACAAAACTGCAAATCCAGCCTGGTTCCGATCAGGTTCAGCGGGTTCACAACACTAGATATAAACGTTCTCTGTCAGGGTTCGATCAGAGTTTGTGGTTAACTCTGAAGCATGTGGCGAACATCAGTTTGATTGACTACTTGCGAGAAGAGATTGTTACGAAAAAGGCAGGAAATTTTGAGAAGGCAGCTAAAAAGAAGATATCTGACTATCAATGCATGTGAATCAACTGAATTTATATAATAGGTTCACAAAGAGCTCAAAAGAAAATGTAAGCTATATATATTAAAGCTGGTATTTATATGTATATATTAAATACAAAGTTTAATATTAATTTTATATATAATAATTATATGAATTACAAATAATTATAATTAATATAATATAATAAATAACAAACAGCATGCAGAAAAAGACGGGCAATTTTGTCTCTAAAATTCTTTGACTGTGAACTGCTGTAATTTGAGCCAGAGATATAGGGAGAAGTGGCTTTATTGCATCAGATATATGTCCGAACCAGTTTTGGTTTGCGATCTCTAACCCAGTATAAAACCTGCTCTGGATCAGGTTAGCCGTGTAGTGTAAGATATAATGGTCATGAACATCACTAAAAACTAATCCACCTTCTTGAGCCTCTGAGATCAAAGCAGTCTCTCTATAGCAAATTCAATATAAACTGAAAGTGAATTACTAGTTCCACTTCTTTAGGAGGATAAAGGGGTGTAATGTCTACAGGGACAGCCTCTCCATTCTGGCTCCTGTCTTTATCCTGTTAACCTTGACCGATTGAGAAACTGAAAAGGTAATAACTGAAAAAATATAATTTGATATAAAATGGTAGGAACATTTTACAGACATTATTACGTTTTTTTTGCATTTTGCAAATGAAAATTGAGCAGGAAAATGTCACAATGGAAAAAAAAAGAGTAATAGTTTGCATTTCTCAAAGTTAATTTTGTTGTGAAAAATGACCCAATCATGTTCTTTGCCGGTTGGTGATATTTCACTGTTTATTTGTATTTTTAACGTGGTCTATAAGCAAGTATCTTACTTAGTTAGCTAGGTGGAGTTTGTGACTACGGCTCTGTGTCATGGTCTTTAAAATTCCCCAATCCAAAGGGGTGTGAAGCGGAGACAAGTGTGTCTATTGTTCCATCACAGTAAGGCAGTTGTTTGAGTGGTTTCCTGCCTCCTGAACGCTGGCTGAAAACACAAAGGCAAGAGAATGCTGGAGATGCAGTAGATCAGTCCCTCTTTGACATCTCACATTAAAACACTTCAATAAAAGTTACAATCTTAGAACGGAATCTGTGAGACAAGCTGTCAATTAGCACAAACAATCACTTCACATAGTCTTTTAGTTTGTGAAAACATTAGAGGAAAAGACATGTTTACAGTAATCCACATTGCACCAGAATAAATGTTAAAATACACACAGTTAGGAGTATAAGACACAAGACTTCTATGTGTTAAGACTAGTGTATAAAAATGTTTACTTACCTGTGCAAACCTAATAAAATACCAAGTAACACTTTATTTTAATGTGCCATTGTTACAAATGATACACGGACTTACTATTTAAACATTTAATAACTAACACTAAACCAAAGCCTAAACCTACAGTAAGTACATGTTGTTAATTAAGATTACTCATTCCTTATGTGTAATTACATTGTAACAATGTCACATTCAAATAAAACGTAACCAAATTAAAAATTAAAACAAGCACAAAACACCTTCTACCCAAATATGTGAATGGCAAATGCAGACTCAATTTCATGGACAGTTCCCTTCTGAAATGTTTGCTAAAAATAATCATTTTACTACCCAAATATCAGTGCATCTGGTTTAATGACACATCTCACCGAAATCATCAAACTAACACAAGAGCGCATCAGTAGCGCTTGTGTCTGCGCTTTGTACTTGTTTCTGGCCCTAGACTTCCATTGTTCAGACTTTTTTATATTTTGTTTTAATAAACTGAGGGAGGAGTATGAATTCAATCTTACTACATGTAGGGCTTCTGAAAAAAAAAACTTTACAGGAGAGTTTTTGTTGTATGCATACGGTCTTTTTCAGCTTATTACACACAAAAATGTTTTGCCACACTCAGCTATGGCAGTCATCGGCTGGCTTCATCTGTGCTGTGTGGTGATGATGTCATGAGACTGGTATGCACACACACTCTTTAAAACCCCAGCAGGTCTCTGGAGGACTATAAAACCTTCCACCGTTTGTTTCTCCATCCGTACCCTTGCGTCTATGCTCATGTTCTAAAGCAGCCACTGCTGAATTTCACATTTCAGGCATAATGTGAATTGTCTTTAAGGCAGTCAGTGTCCTTGTGCTCAGAGATCAAATCAATCTTCATTTTGCAGATCCTGTCTTTGTTTTTAAAAGTGTTGTACATCTGAGGTAGTCTTCATAACCATCTTGTTGCATTTATGGTAGGGGTAAACTTTGCACTTTTCTTTTTAATGAGGTTGTCTTGTATGAAGGAGAAATGGGATTATAGCATAGATGGATGACTTCTCAGAAAGAAATAAATACATAGAGAAATGGGTAAGCTACAGTACGTAAGTTGAGTATGTTGTGAAATATATGAATAATCTACCTTTCAAATACAAATACAAATACAAGCATAAATTTGTCAGGGTTTGGATAGGTGGAAGTAGCGAGGACTCAAGTGCAGAGAAATAAGGCTTTTATTAATCAAAAATGGAAACAAAAACTACCCCGAGGGGGAAAACAAGACAGACTTGACTGGACTTGGACTACAGGATCTAGGCAGGACACAAGGGGTACATTCAACAACGAAACAGCACAGGACTGCAAACACAGGGAGAATAAATAGGGAGAACAAACAAAGCAAATAACGAGGGAGGACAGGTGGGGCAAATAAATCAATAGGTAACAAGATGGGAGGGGCTACACAATCAACAGGAGAGCACATGGCACAAGGAAACATAACAGCCATGTGCTCACACCAAACATGACCAAAAAAACACAAGCACAAAACGAGACATGAACACGCAGCCAATGAGAACCCTCATAAGCCACGTATTCACACAAAACATGACAACATGAGTGTAAAACACAAGCTGTGTGCTATACACAGCACAAGACAAAACATGAAAGCACATGAAACAAGGCACACACACAAGACAAAACAGGAGTGTCAGGGCTCTGTCACAAAACCAAGAAATAGACTAGACAGAAGTGACATAAAAACTCATTAATAATTCACACTTCGTTTAAAACTTAAATGTGTGTGCCACACATAATTTGCATTTACTTACAAATATTACGTAGAAATATTAAATAAATCTTAATATAGATTTCTTGATGTAGATAAATAACATTTACAAAAAGGGCTACACTTTATTTCGATAGTTCAATAGTCTACTTTAGACATTCTAATAACTAAGTAACTTTGCAACTAACTTTATAACTCATTAATTTACAACTACATATTAACTAACTCTCATTAGAGTATTAGTAGACTGCTACTTTATGGCTTTTGAGTTAATAAAATAAGTTGACATGTAGAATGTCTGAGGAGCATCAAAATAAAGTGTTAGCATTAAGTAGACAGTCTACTAATACTCTAATAACTGACAGCTGACATGTAGTTGAAAAGTGACATGTCTAAAGTGGGCTATTGATATGAAATGAAACACAATAATATATTGTTGCAAGTGAAACAAAGCCACGGTTCCCACTCCAATTCAAATCCACTTCTCTTTATTGCCATACTCATTTAGTGCTGCCAGCGGTGGCTTTATTTTTGGTTTCTGTTTAAAAAAAAAAAAATATATATATATATATTATCTTAAAGTTATTGACTAAACTATTGGTTTTCCCTGTGTAAGTCTTCTGCTAATAATGACAGATATTAGGGAAAAACCTGGGAGATTAGGTGCTTAAATAATATAAAATACATGCATTCATGTTATTAAAGAGTATAGGGTTAGTTCACTCAAAAATGAAAATTCTTTCAGTAAAGTTTTTCTGACAGCTTTTCCCCGAAAAGTTATTAAAGACGTCGTTAAAATAGTCCAAGTGACTACAGTGGCTCAATCTTAAGTTTATCAAGCGACGAGAATACTTTTTGTGCGAAAAACAAACAAAAACAACAACTTTATTTCAACAATTCATTTACATCTCTGTTGGCCTCGTCAGTTACCGTAGTATGATAGCGTAGGGCTACGTCACACGCAGGGTCCCCATTGGCCGACGCTGGTCATGTGTGTGATGCGTGTGACGTCCACCACAGAAGCGCTACGCAGTTTTACTACCTCGAGGCCCACCGAGATGGAAATTAATAAATGAATAAAGTCGATATTTTAGTTTTCTTGCGCACAAAAAGTATTCTCGTCGCTTGATAAACTGAAGATTGAGCCACTGTAGTCTCTTGGACTGTTTTAACGATGTCTTTAATAACTTTTCGGGAGAACAAGTTTCAGTCCCTTAGAAGCCTATGGAGGAGTGATCCAGCTCTCAGATTTAATCAAAAATATCTTAATTCGTGTTCCGAAGATGAACGAAAGTCTTACGGGGTTGGAACAACATGAGGGTGAGTAATTACTGACAGTTTTTTTATTTTTGGGTGAACTAACCCTTTAACAGTACAGTGGATATTTCCTGGGAAAAGGAAGGGAGCAGTGGACAAGCGTAGTAGGGGCTGTTTCCTTCTGTCTACATGTAAATGCCGTCGTTGTGTCCGCACTACACACTTCTGTATCAGATGCTTTCAGTCTGTCACTGGTTTACATTCTGTACTCTGTACTTGATTCTTCAGGAGCAAACAGAAGTGAACAGCACCTCAGAGGACATGGACACACAAATGGCCACCAAAGGTAAATACCAAGAAACACACACAGTCAAACAATTGTTTTGAAAAGAAAAGTTAAAAAATATATTGTGTCATAGGTACGCCCAGTCTGAAGCGCAGCGCCTCTGTCAGGGACCGGATGGCGAAATATCAGTTATCGGTCAACAGACAGGCTCCTGTTACTGTGCCACGCTCTGTGAGTATTACTGGATGTGCACAAACATGAACCTTTTAGCTGATGGTTTGTTGGAACAAATACAGATGATATACGGTTTACATTGGAGTAAGTGCAGTCAGATCTCTCTGTAATTTATGCAATCAGTAGAAATTAAAAGCATGCTTTTGTTTTTGAGCATGTTTGGTTCTTGATTCAGCCTTGAATTGTATGGGTATCTGTAGGCTTACTATAGTCTGTAACTGTCTGTAAATTCGAGAAAGGAAAAATGAATACCATTCCTGAAATACTTTTGCATAAGCACAGTTAAATATCATGCTCTCTTAATTGTGAACAATATCATTGTCCATGACAATTAGTAGTTGTATTATTTAGATATAAAATGTAAAATCTTTTTCTTGTAATATATATCTGCGCAGGCTGACAGGTCCTTCTATCACTGCAAGCTGATTGGTCTCTGTTGCATCTGCATCTAATGGACTTATTAATCAATATTTATAGTTATATAGTTTGTTTCAGTCAGTGTATGCTGTGAGCAGATCTTGCAGTGCGCGTTCAGAAACACAAAAGCTTCACCTGGTGTGTGTGTGTGTGTGAGTGATCTACATTAATGCATGCGATTGTATGTCTTACAGTAAGTCCATTGGCAGCAGCGGCGCAGCATATAGTCCACCAAGACCCAATACATTATCATTATCATATCCATTAGCAACGATAACCTATTCTGAGAGTTGTCATGATAAATAACGGTATCTTGAAAATAAACTGCATGATAGGAATGATTCAACCACAGAGATAAAACAATCCTTCTTTCATAGAATCATCCTTCCCCAGGACAACTAATGCCACAGCATATAATAATAATAATCATTTATATAGCACATTTTCAATGATCAAAGGCATTTTACAATGAAGAATCAGAAGAGAGTAGGTGTACTGTAAATACTGTGAAAATGTGTCGTAAAAAAACAAACACACTCATGTTTCATGTAGGCCTATACATTATTGGATTATTTTTCAAGTGTGCTGATGTGGAGTTATTGTCACTTTGATTCAGGCGAAGCCGTCAGAGAGCGAGGACAGTGTTCCCTGCGTGGATCATAAGGAGATCTCTCCTCCTGCTGGTGATGGACAGACACCGGTACGATACGTGCTCTCTTTTCCTTCTGAAACTACAATTTAAATATACCAATAAAGACAAACTTCTTTCAGTGATGTATTCAGACTTATTTCAAAATATTATTACATTTTAAAATAGCTGTTCTCTATGTGAATACATATATATATATTGCAATATATTATAAAATGTAATTTATTCCTGTGATTAAAGCTGAATTGTCAGCATCATTACTCCAGTCTTCAGTGTCACATGTTCCTTCAGAAATCATTCTAATATGATGATTTGCTGCTTGATAAATATTTCTGATTATTATCAATGTTCAAAACATGCTGCTTTATATTTTTGTGGAAACTTGTGATACAAAAGTTTGGGTAAGTAAGATTTAAAATAATAATAATAATACCTTTATTCCACAAGCATGTTACATTGATCAAAAGAGATAGTAGCAACATTTATAATGTATTTTAAAGAATAGCTATTCATTTAACTTTCTAATCATAAAATAATCCTTGAAAAAAATGTATCACGTATGTATCAGAAACTGTTTTCAACTTTGATAATAATAAGACTTATTAATATTTGATCACCAATAATAATTGAGCAGCAAATCATCATATTATACTGATTTCTGGAGGATCATGTGACACTGAAGACTGGAGTAATGATGATGAAAATACAGCTTTGATCATAGGAATAAATTACACTTTACGATGTATTAAAATAGAAAAGAGTTATTTTAAATTGCACAAAATGATTTCACAAAATTCATCAAAATTTTCATCAAATAAATGCAGCCTTGGTGAGCAGAAGAGACTTCTTTCAAAAACATTTAAAAAAATCTTAATTATTCCACACTTTTGAACTGTAATGAATATGTTTGTCACAACATTAAATAGTTTACCTTAAGATTTAACAAGACTCCTGTTTGTCATTGTCATCATTGTTTGTTCTCTCTCTACAGAAAACACTCCCTCCATCAAATTGTGCGAAGATCAATGGTGAGTCTATTCTTTTACCATTATAATTCAGGAGCTGATTTTATAAATAGTGAGTTATAGTTATATGAGGGTGGTTATCAACAAAATGGGTTGCAACCAACCATGTAATCGTACGAAATGAAGACCGAAATAAATAAGTAGGATTCTGAAAAGAGCAGATACATATTTCATAATGGGTTATTGACATCAAAGGCGTCTTTCCTTTCCAACGTCTGTAATATTAAAATGTCTGAAAAATATGAACGTAGAGTTTCTTCATTAAAGCCAAAGTTATAGACTCTATCTAGAGAGCTGCCTTAACATTTGTGGAAGGATCAGACTTGGTAGGACGTTTTTGAGGAAAAACAGGAGCACATTATAAAATCCAAGTTTTCAGAGATTTACTGAAGGCAGCTGCAGGACACGGAGGTAAAAAAGCAAAGATGCACTTGATACTTTTGCATGCAATTCGGAGTAAAGGCACGGAAAAATGACACAGGAGTATAGTTAGGATCATTTCCACAGCTGCTGAAACACTTGTGTGCATGGACTTTCCCCTTTGCATTGATTTAATATTCCGCTTCATATCTGTCCGAGCCTTCATTGCTCTGGAAATCCTCCGTGATTTTAAACTTAGAAAAACCTCACTAAATTATAACGTTTGAAATGAAATGTAGGATGACAGGAGCCTGTCATGAAATGACTTGAATAAAGATTGGTTCCTTTTGCTTTTAATTGAAGTGCTTATTTTATTGTTCATTTGTTTTTTTCTTTGTCATGGATGGAGATTACCAGTTAGATTTAAACTGCTGTAAAAAGTCATTATCAAGAAATCATCCCAGTATAGTGTGCACTATGTAGTGATCTGTGATGTGTTTGTTTCCTTTAGGAGAGCATGTACACCCCGCGTCAGAGAGCAAGGACCCTCCCAAAGTGCTCAGGGTTTGTGGACTACACACTCATTTCTGTTCATAGATTTTTAAATGCTTATTGATTTTATGTGCATGCACAGATTTAATTCTACCTGGGGAAATCAATGTTGCAACTGATAGCATATATTTGATATGCAACTGATAGTCAAATAAAGTTGGTCTGCGGTAGCCAGTGATGGGCATAAATACATGGTAATGTATTTAAAATAAAAATACAAAATATTGTGTCTAAAAATGTATTTAAATACAAATACAAAATACTATGCAATTTTTTTTTTATTTAAATACAAAAACAGTATTTTGTATTTTGAAAATACACAAAATACATGTGAAATTGTCCATCCAGTGCAGGTATAGGTCACAGTGAATGAAGAAACTATATGTGTCTACTGACTTTTATTCCTAACCTTATCATCTCTGCCCTCTCTTTCTTTCTTTCTTTCTTTCTTTCTTTCTTTCTTTCCTTTTTTCTTTCCTTTTTTCTTTCTTTCTTACTTTCCTTTTTTCTTTCTTTCTTACTTTCCTTTTTTCTTTCTTTCTTTCTTTCTTACTTTCTTTCTTGCTGGCAAATCAACTTATGCAAAATAGCAGCCATTTATATACTTATTTCTAACATTATTAAACACTATTAAAAAATTAATACTGTATGTAAAACTGTGGGAAACCTTTCTGCTATCTAGCAAAGAATATTGATGGGCGATATGACAAAAATCTTAATTTTACTTCACAATAACAAAATATATAATGGTTTCACAATCAGTTTTGATACCACAGCAAAAACTGAATTTTAAACTGCTTTGATGCTTCTTTTTTTTTGCAGTGAACTAGTGCACTATATAGTGATTTTATATTTATTTTACGTAAAGTTTTTTTTTTTATATAAGTTTATTAAAATTTGAAATGTTATCTAAAATGTAAAATTAGAGTTAATTTAGATTCATTTGATACTATTTACCCAACTCTGAATGAGTTGATGCACAAAATCAGTATACCCTGATAAAGAGGTTGACTGGCAAAAAGTATTTTATGTATTTTGAAAATATATATATTTTTTAAAATCTTAAATGTATTTAAATACAAATTACATTTGATTTTTTCCCAAAAGCTTTAAAATACAAAATAATATTTTAAATACATGTATCTGAAATACTGCCCATCCCTGGTGGTAGCGTGTGGAATATGAACGTTAAATTAATTTAAAGATTTTGTGACAGTCTGCTAACTGATTTTATGTCATAGAAATCTGATATTCATAATGATTGCATTGCAAAAGAGATGTTTATAACTCTTGTGTTTCCCTGGACAGAAATTTAATCCTCCTGTCCAGGAAAGATGTGTGTGCTGCCAAAAGACTGTTTATCCGGTGGAAAAACTTATTGCCAACCAGCAGATTTACCACAAGACTTGCTTCCGCTGTGCCTTTTGTAGTACCAATCTCAGGTATCTTTTGTTTATTTATTTATTTTAAAGTTGTCACCACAATTAAATATTTTACTGTTTTTTTCCTTGAAAACAAATTCTTCATGCCTTAAAATAGCTTGAATGTTACTCATTTAGTATACACGATTCTATGAATATGCAATAGAACAAAGCCAAATAGAAACTGTAAATGGTGTCAAAAAACATATTAATCATATATATTAACACTTTAGTTAACCTTACGCCCTATTCGGACAGGATTAGTTTTACAAGGGTAGATGGATCATCATCTTAACATCTTTAATCTTTAATATTAATGGCCAATTCGCACGGGATAAGAAATGTCAGTAAATCTAGCAGAAGTGAGAGAGTAACTCGATTTACATTGCTTCCTGATATCATGTGCGCAAACACATATAACCTATATATATATATATATATATATAACAGTTAGGTCCGGTCGAATGATGTATTAATTAAATTCAGATTGGATTATGTTGGTAATAGACTTATAACGCTAAAAGATGTTTCGTGGCTCTAACAAGTGCTTTCGATCTTCTGATCTGAATGGTGTGTGGAAAACACTTCAGTTTTGCCACTGACTCGTCCCACATCTAGAACGCAACTGAATGCATTTCAAGTGCATCCATACTTGAAAAACCACATAAAACTACTTTTATAAACAGGAAATGACAGAATATTTACGTACATATTTAGAGCAGGTCAATTCGCACAGCATTATTATTACCTGAGGTTATTTTTCCAGACCTTTTTACTGAAGGTAAAATTTGCCGTAATCTTTACTGATAATGTAATGATTACTGAGATAGCACATTTGGACACGGCTAAAATCACTGAGAAGCTCTGGTAATAATTACTTTACCCCACCTCTCCATGTTAAACTAATCCCGTCCGGATAGGGCTTTAGTCTATATATAAAAATAATTAGTCAATATTAGTTAAAGGTTGTATCAGTCATATCAGGCCCAAAAAAGGCAGAAACATAAATGATCACATTCACCTCATCTTTCCTAACGATCCGCTAGCTGCCCGCCACATAAGCATGCCGTCCAAAAACCGCGTCTCTGTAGGCAGCCTAGGCTCTGAGATCTGCACACAAAACAAATGGGACAACCACCACTCAAAACCAAAATAAACAGTGTTTCAACCAATCAGCGACAGGGGCGGGTGTTGTGAGGTTTTGCGCTCGCGCACACTGGACGCGAAGTTTATGTCATTTATGTTTCTGCCTTTTTTGGGCCTGAAATGACTGATACAACCTTTAAAATCCTGAGGAGGTCAGATTTGAGATATCCTGCATGTAAAAATAAAATGTCCTTGTCATTTCAGCTTGTTGTCTTACGCTTCCCTGCATGGCAGCATCTACTGCAAACCTCACTTCAGCCAGCTTTTCAAGTCTAAGGGCAACTATGATGAGGGCTTTGGCCACCGACCGCACAAGGAAATGTGGACACCACGAACAAACGACGAGGAACCCGAGGCGAGTGAAAACTCAAAGCCCTTCGTGGCAGAGCCTGTGAAGCCTGTGAAGCCTGCAGAACAACCAAAGCCCAAAGCGGAGGAGCCACGACTAGCCAAACACACTGACCTGACTGCAGCTCAAGAGACCAGGAGTCATGTGACCAGCTCCACGGAAAAACCACAAACCACCTCTGTGGAAACCAGAAAACTGAGAGTCGCATGGCCACCTCCTGCAGACAGTGATGGAAGCGGCAAAGTCTCCAGTCCAGTCGCTGACGTCGGGAAGAGTCCATCCAGGCTCTTCCGAGGAAAGTGGCCTCCGGAGGAAGAAGCTCCACCTGCTCAGAAGAGCTCAGAAAGAGCAGAACTGAGGAGCCTGAGACGAAGCTCGTCTCTCAGAGAGCGCAGCCGGCCCTTTTCTGTGGCACCAAGCCTGACATCGACCAATAATCCACAGCAAGAGGTTCCTTCAGTCAGACGAGGCTCTCTGGAGGAGCTTCGCTCGCTGTCAAAGGCCAAAACAGACAAAACCGAAGTCAAAATCCCTGATAAAGAGGAAAAAATTCCAGATAAAAAGACAAAGGACACTGACAGCCCATTCAAAGAGGATGTGGAGAGTCCTGTCAAGATGGAGAGCAAGGAGAAGATGCCCTCTTCCATTCTCAAAGTGACACAACAAACCAAAAAAGAGGCTGGTCCCAAACAAACAAATGAGGAGTCTCAGCCAAAACAAACAAAAAAAGAGCCAGAGGAAATTCAGCCAAAACTAACAAAAAATGAAGCTGATCTACAACAAAGAAATAAGGAGTCTCAGCCAAAACCAACAGCAAAAGAGCCCGAGCTACAACAGCCGAGGGGTTTGAAAGCTCGTGTGGAAGATGAGGAGAAACTGATGAAAAACGCCAAGACTTTTCCTGAGCTCCAGGACACGTCCTCTCCACCTGTGGAAGAAAAAGCCCATCGGAAGTCCCAGGACGTGGGCTTCTGGGACGGGGAGGAGCCCGAGGAGGCCCTGACCGTGGAGGAGATGATCAAGAGGAACCGCTACTATGAAGATGAAGATGACGATGAGGAGGAAGTGGCAATAGTTTGACAATATATGTCATTAATCCCTTCCAACTTTTATTAGGTCTGAAAATATAAATGGTAGAGATCTGAAAAACCAACATAATAAAAAAACAAGTACTCTATTATAACCAAGTAAGTGTGTGTGTGTGTGTGTGTGGGGGGGGGGGGGGGGTACTGTACATCTTTTTCTCTTGACCTCTTTCTTATAAGAGCTTGAAAGTATTTTTTTCCTTGCCATTTATGTTTTATTCTGAATTCTGTATAAAAATGACTTGTTTACGAAAAAGTTTTTAAAAATCACTATTATTGTTTCTTAATCTAAGAATGTGTTGATCCAGTTAATTAACAAATCTAAAGAATCATATTATCCTCAGCCTTTGACAGTAAATCAGTAAGCCAAACACATTTTGATTAGTCTTCTAGCCCATATTTTAAAGCATTTTCCACTGTTTTAAAGATTATTGGACAATTACACAATAAACATTACCAAAACATTACCAAACTAGAGATATAATGTGCATAATTTCAGTTTTATGTTGAATGATGAATGTTTTAGTGATTGAGCATAATATGTGTAATTATAAAGAGTACATAAATGAAGATACATAATACCAGCAAGCATTTTCTTGTCACCCAATTTGTCAGTTTTCTTGTCACACAGTTTTATAAAGCTTAAAACATCATATGCAACCTTTATAATACTGCCATCTAGTGTTAAACTTGAAACACTTGAGGTCTGAGTCCAGGCGAGTTGAACTCATGTCCACATTAACATCAGCTGGAAGGTCAAAAACGATATTTCTGATTGTTGACTAAGTGACCATGTAATGCAATTCTGTCATATTTTTATTGTCTTGCTATTTTTATTTTAGGCAAAAAAGAAGAAAATCATACAGTTACAGGAGTGATTAGAAAATATGTTTTTTGATAAGTGATCAGTGTTTCTCAAACATGGTTCTGGAGTCTGTGAACAAGGATAAAGTGCACTTTTTACAGGATTGCTCACAGATATCTAGAATAAATTGACACACTTCCTGTCAGCATACAATTATAAGATTGTAGTTGCTATCTAACAAACTGTTAATGAGCAATGAACACATTGAAATTGTAAATACTGAGTATTAAATGCTCCTTGAATAAAACAGCAGAAACATGCAATGCATACCGGTCTTCACTGTGTAAATGAAACTCTAAATCCCAACATAATATAACGGTAACATGTTAGCATTAAAATAATTTATAGACAGTACTTTTCACATGAACCTTTTTAACGTGCATGCTATAAATGAGTAAATCATTCATACTTATTTGAATCAAAATCAGATTCATTATTTAATCATGATGCAGCAGAAATATTCAATTCTAGTGAGATTGAAGGGTGTTGTGTTTGTGTTTAGGCTCATTACTGTAATGTTTCGTGACTCATGTCACTTTTCTTATACGCCGAATCCTCTGTTAAAAGACAGGTTGTGATGCAAAAGGCCACAACTTGTTTATTCGTGAGATATTATTAATCTTTTCGTTCCAGTATTAGTTACATGTGAACCTTAAACTTTGGTGAACACCTGTGAACCATTTATTCATGAGTTATAAACTTGGACAGGGTTCACAGGGCTGTCATGACTCCCATTGGGGAGGAATAAGACAAGTAACAAATTAAAATAGGGACTACAGAACCTTTGTTGCTTGGCCCATAACTATATAATTATGTAAATATGAAAAATATAAAGAAAATGTGTACAGCCTCAATCCGAAGTTACAGTAGCAAATTGTTTAGCATTACTGATGTGACCATTTCTGTACATTTCCTTTAACGTACTATCGCATTCAGGTCAGTTTTGACCCGGAAGCGGTACATACAAATTTCTAATTTAAGATCTTCGGTGTTATAACTTCCAGGCAGGTGTGTTTCTGCTGGACGTCGGATTGGACAGCTCCATGACTGCTCCCATATCTTCTCCATGAGCTTTGCCATAGCCGCAAGACAATTGTGTCCTCACAATGCTCACAACATGAGAATGTGCGCGGTCGCGGTCGCAAGCCCAAGCATGTCCCTCCTTACTACCCTTAGGAGAATAGCGTTACAGTAGCCTATATATATATATATATATATATATATTACTTTTTGTCCCAAAGATAAAATATATACATTAATATATATTTTATATTATTAATGAAAGGGGTGTTTTTAGGAACCCACCAATAAGTTTTAGACAGTTATTCCTTTCGTTTGTTCAGAAATTACTACAGTTATAACAGCTTTAGGCCTACACATAGTAATTATCAATTAAAGGTCCACAAAAACACCTCTGATGTTATGTGTAAGGAACAAATAAGAAGTGTATTTTATATTATTCTTTTTAAAAGCATTCACAATGATGCACCACAGTCCCCAAATGCAGATGCCACTGGAAATGATGCATTCATGAAGCCTCACATTTCTGAGTGTACAGAGAATTTAATCCACATCACTCAATAGGCTATATTTTCCTGAGTTATGCATCCGAGGAAAGAATGGTGTGAATGTTGAATTCATGCCCGTCACGCATATGCCTCAGAATCACTGCAGGCCTCTTCCATTCATTTTTTAATTCCTGAAGTAGTTTTGCTAATGTGTTTTCCCCACATCCTGTGGTTAGCGTTACAGTATAGGATCACGCAATCTGCTGCTCACCAGCTCTATGAAGCGAGACGGACACTGAAACCCACGCATCCTACTTTTTCCGGGCACCGTTTGTCACGACGTGCCAGACCTTTAACTGCAGGCATAAGGCCTAGGCTGCCGTGATGATGTACGTATTTTTGTAGGTCAAAACCTGCAACACCTTGCATTTTAGCACTTACGGTTTCATCTTCCTGAAGTCAATTGGTTTTTGGTTAAACGCCTTAATCTTGCAATCACATCATTCTCTATAGGGCACAGCTGATTGGTTCCTGCTGTATCAGTAGCCAATGAGCTCGCTGCATAACATTCAAATTTGGTCAGCATTTTCTGTAGCATTTTACAGTGCGCTTTCAGAAACCCTCCACCTTCCCCAGCTCCACCTGTGTAGATCTGCTACGGGTCATTAATGTGTGACACTGTCTCTATATATTATACCGATTTTATGTATATTAGAGTTTTAATAGGTTTGCATGTTGTCTTTTTAGTCCATTTTATTCCTCTTATCTGGTTTATGTGTGTATGTCTTTAAATGATTATGGGCCTGCCTGTCATGTGAGCGATCACATGACAGGAAACAGGAAATGGCCAGCATAAAGGAAGCAGCATGGCAAACAAAAGAGGGTCTCTGTCAAGACGATCAAAGCGGGATTGAGGAGTTTCTTTTAAGGACTTACCATTCCAGCGAACCTCATCACTTTTTCAATGGATCATCACTACAGTTGGATTGTAAATATACTGGTGGACACTTACACATTGGGACTTACAGCACGCAAGGACTCTTAAGGACTGTTTTATGGTATGGAACCAATGGACTCTATGCTTTTAACAGCCTAAGGCTTCTATGTTGTATTGTGTTGTTTTAAGTTCCATGTAGAAATTGTAAATACACTTAATTTATTCACTTTATTTCTGTTGTCGTCTCATCTTTTAAAACACTTCAAAATACTCACACAGTTTAATCTGACCCCGATTTTACTACGTAACTCTACCGATTAGGCCGATTGTTACACATGTACTCATGTATATTGTACAGCATCAGCATGTCTTACTCGCTCACAGCAGTGTGTGTATTAGCAGTAGTAAGTCCCGAACCTGTTCTGCAGCAACACAAGCAAAGACCAAACATATCAATATTGTCATATCCATTACCATGACAAAGAGAGAAAGTCGTCAAGTCACCTTTATTTATATAGCGCTTTTTACAATACAGATTGTTTCAAAGCTGCTTTACAATGATAACAAGAAAATAATGCAACAGAGTTTGTTTCTGCTGTGCAGCAGATCTAGAAGAAAATAGTCATTATCCATCTTAAATTGATTTAGTTCATAAATAAATAAATATCGCTCTGAAGAAAACAGGGATGTCATCGTCCAGCTCAGTTCAATTCGGCTGTCAACAAACTTTGCAGTACGGCCAATAGGATTTTGGGGTTTCATCCAAAAGCCATTGTTTCATTGTTTAAAACCCAGTGTTCAGCCTAAAATATATATATATTTTAAATTATTTCTTAATTTATTTGATTATTCTTTGTTTATTTATTTGTTTGTTTGTTAGTGGTCAGCCACACAATGCTGTTGTAAACTTGAAGCCAGATTGTCAAATGTAACCAAAATTTGTCCCAAACTCTGCCATAAAGGTATATCAGTAGCCCTTAAAATGTTAAAAATGCTAAATGTTAATTCCTTATTGAGCAACAAAATTCATTCAGGTGTGCAATACTTCAAGTGTCATCCATCATTGCATTATTAATCCACTGGGGATAAAAATATTAACAGTATGTTTACGGCATGTTTATAACTGGATCAGTAACCTTATTCGGGAGCATTAATGGTTGAAAACCGTTCTATTAAAATTTCCACATACCAATGTTTATATATCATTGCACACAGACGGACCTGCTGGGCAAGATTTGCTAAATGTCCATTACCGACTGTTTTATGTCTGTTATTACTTCCAGTTCTTTCCTTCCTTTTTCCCCTCAATCCTCGATTAACTCCATAAGACTGCAGAGAGTGGCGGTTATAGATGCAAAGACTTCGTACTTTCAGGTAGGGAATAAACTGAGCATATAACAGTGCAGATAATAGAAGTTAATGAAAGTACTTTGTGTTTCAGTACAGTAGCCAACTTTATTCGACGCCTAGATTCTATGTGTGCTTTTCCGATGTTTCTTTCAAAGCTTCTGTTGATTTTGTTTTCTGAAGGCTCTTCGTTCGGTGTTGAAACTGCAGGGATTTGTTCCCATCCGTGAGGAGAGGCAGAGATGTTGGGCAATACAGTTGGGGCTCCTGTTCATCCGGTCAAATGTGTTTATGTCTGGTACTGCAAAGAGATGTTTTATCCAGGACCTTTCCCGTTCTTGTTGATAAAACCCTACAATACACCAGACCAGCAGATCGTGTCTTGTTTAAAACAATGCAACGCGATCCCAGCTATTCCCAGCTAACAAAAATGTGTTCTAAAATGCTGTGCTAATGTTCCATTATCTTATGAAAAATTAAATATGTTTACCAAATCAAGTGATCGAATATCTACAGAAAATTTGGATTTAACCGCTCAATTCATACGGATTAGTTTTACAATCTCTTTATGAATTTTCTTTAAGCGTCAAAGTGGTTGTTGCGTAGACTGTCAATGGAGGGTTCTCATATTTCATCAAAAATATTTTAATTTGTGTTCCAAAGATGAATGAAAGTCTTACGGGTTTGGAACGAAATGAGGGTGAGTAATTAATGAGAGAATTTTCATTTTTGGGAGAACTAACCCTTTAAGCCAGGGAGCATTACATTTTATCATTATACTGTTCTCTGTAACAAGCAGATGAAACAAGCATGCAATTTCAGAAAACCTGTTCCATTAATAATGTATAAATAATGTTTTATGCCAGCATTTTACAAACATTATTTCAGACCAGATTACGCTGAACGAACATTAACGTGATCTGAATAATGCTTGTTCATAACTTTGAGAAAACCTTCCCAGAGCCTTAGACAAAGTTCTGAGAACATTCCCTGTTAGCTGAACCTTATTCTTTCTTTCTTTTCTTTTACCTGCATTAATTGAAAGAAAGAAACATTCTTCTGCAAATTTCCATTGTTTGATTCTTGATTTGGTTCTGTTCCTTTCACTCACCCATAGCACCCAAAGCCATCCCTGCAGGGCAGATGATGGTGTAATACAGAATTAGAGATCTGATTATTACTCACCACACCTTTCTATCCTCCCAAGGCTAAGGTTACCTGTCTTCTCCTGTTAGATTCTCCTCCAACCTTTCAAACCCATTAGACAACAGTGCAGACAGATCCCTACTTTTCTATCTTTAATGTTAACCACAGATGTAAGGTGTGGACAGAGCTTGACTTTGTTTTGTTGACCCGCTGCCCTGGCAACAAGAACACTGCATCAGCCAGACATTTAGTGATTATTTTTCATCTTTGATTTTTTTTATTAGATTTTTTTTTTTTGCACTGTATGTTTAAGTGTGCAAGTGTCATTTTTTTCATGTAGGCATTTCAGGACATTCACTCAATCATGCTGAAATGAATGTGCGCCACTACGTGCCACCCAAACTTTAATAGGGTTCTTGTTGACCCTTGTCTGAGTTGTTGAGTGACACGTTAATGGCTTTGGTCTAATCAAGACTGAAAATTGTTATTTCAATGCTAGTAAAAATAATACATGAGTGTGTGCTTGCATGCGCATTCTGAGCATGCCATCTCGAAATCTGTGAATAGATAACACAAACGATGTTTCAGTTTTGTCTCTAAGGAGTTCCCAAAAACTGTCTTTTGCTTGAAGTAGACCTGATCCTTTAGACTTCAGATTGAGGTGAACTCCCTGGTGATTCTACAGTCCAAGTATGCAACATGCAATACAGAGCTCCAAATAAAGTCCACCTTACACCATCTTTGAGTCAAGTTTCCTTGTGCTAAATTTGTTTGACACATGGCACATGCAATTCGCTATTGAATGCTGAGGTCACTGGCTCCATTGTTAAATAATGTCACTCCGTCTGCTATGAGGAGCGTGACCACTATGAAACACAATATCCAAGGAAAATATTTGTTATTTGTATAAGCCCAATGGAGGACATATTGTGAGATTCCTGTGACCTGAGACATGGAGTATATGACCAGTGGAAGGACCAGTGCATGGTGTATTGATGTTAAGAGTAAACAGAGGTATTGTTTTATCCATTTAGTCAAAATGCTGTGCTGCTCCACTAAGGAGGAGGAGTTGGGTCAAGAAAAATCACTGGAAATTACTCAAAATACCAACTTAAGATCCCCATCTGAACAAGCTTTCATGCTCAAAGCAAGGAAGCAATTATTCTAAAAATGGGTAGTTGAAATGAAATACTTCAGGGAAGTTGAGATCTCCTGTGGTGTGACATACTATACTCTATTTAATACTATTTTAAACAGCATTTTGCTTATTCTAAATTATTGTGCATGCATTGGAATATACAGTATACTTTTAAAACCATATTTTCCACACTATCGGATCATTTAAAATGAACTAGTAAGGGTGATTATAAACTGTTAGAAACACTTTCTCTGCTGTATTTTATATGCGCTTTAAATAATAGTTAACCCCAAAATAAAATTTGCCACCTTCATTCGGTTTTTTCTTCTCACGCAGTACACAAAATAAGGCATTACAAGAACAATTCAGCTGCTTTTGTCAATACAATAACAGTCAATGGTGTTTCAAAGTTTCCAGTTCTAAAAAAGGACATAATTAATCCACTCAACTATGATCTTTTTGTATTCTCATTTATCTGGATGTTGCTCAGTTGATGCAGTATGTGAACTGAAATCTGCCATCTTTGTTCATGTCACCACAGGATTTAAGCCAATCACCCGTGATGTAAATGCCCACATTATCAATGTTTAAGAATGTAGAAAAAGGAAAACTCACAATTTCAGTATACAAATATGGCTTTCACTATGGTCACCACACCTCAAGACATTGTTCAGATGTTGTATTTCAAGACATTTGTCAGGTTTTTGCCCTAAAAGCACACTTGTGTATAAGACTAATTACTTACGTATTTCATCCCACGCCTCCTTTGTTAATTCCAAAACATAATTTTAGAGCTAGTAACGAAGGCTTGAGCCAGAGAGAGAGAGATATTAAGCCTGTGTGAATTACCTGAGTCTGTGTGTCTCTCAACAGTGTTCAGGAGCAGCGTATCCACTAATAGTGAACCTCTAAGTTTATCTGCTTCAAGAACAGCGCCATTATCACCCCGCTAGTTCGAAATTTCATGTAGCTTTTAAGTTTATAAGATAAATAAATAATAAGATAAATGTGTAATGTGTCAATTCTGATATGTTTCTGTGCGAATGTATGGAAAGCAGGAAAAAGAGAGTATGTGCTTACCGTACACAATAAACATAATGAATATAATGTATTTATCCTATTCTTCGCTATATTCATTTGCTTATTCAGTGTCGTTGTGTTTTTTTGTTGTTGTTGTTGTTGGCTGTAAGGACCTTTAAAATAACTGACATTATGTGATATGTAACAATAATGTGGTCAAGACCTGCCGTGAACTGCCTGCGTTTCCCTGAAAATAATTCACACCTTAGAACGCTCGTCGACCAATCAGATTCAAGCATTCAACAGCCATGTAGTATAATAAATAATAAATAATAAGTGAAATGGCTTTGCAGGAGCAATATGAAAGGCATAACTGACCCAAAATAAAAATCATATAATTTGCTCACCCTCGTGTCATGTTCATGCCACAACTTAATTACCATAATTACTAGACAGTCAGAGCTGTTCACATTCTGGGACTCAGAATTATGCATTTCTTTGTCAACACTATTAACACCAACATTTTTACAAGTCAGAATCACATCATTATGGTAATTCTGACATGGCATGAATGCACCTTGATGTTAATATGCATGTTTTTTATTAATGTGTGTGATTGCATTCATCATGGCCAGTGTTCGCATATTTGACATATTTTATACTCTAACTAATACTACAGATGGTGTACTAGTGTAGTGTGCTGCTGTTTTTTTTGTTTTTTTTGTCATGTCATAATGATCATTGCTTTTATCTTACCGAATGTAGTATACTGACAGCAATAATCCACCCGCCATTTATATGCATCTGTTTAAGAAAAGTGTTCCCTCACTCACTAAAACAATAGTGTGAGATATTTTAGTCTCAGAAGAATCGTTAATTTCTAAAACAAACAAAACTTGATTCAAAGAAGAACAAGCAAAGATGAAAAGTGACAGGGCCTGTAATACAACTTGTCATTAGTCAGACAACATCCGACTGGCTTTTCAGAGATTGACAACCGCAAGATTGCAAAGGATTTACACTGGCCAAGAAATCGTCTTTTCCCTGTTTCAAAAGGGAAACACACGTTATTGTGAAGGGAGCTAGAGCTGATAAGTGACTGGATTTCTCTGTTGCAGGATGGTGAATGGACCACTGTACCAGGGACTTAAGGGTTAGTTCACCCAAAAATGTTGTTGATTCTTGCATGTCACGCAAGCATGTTTGAACTTTTGCAAAAACCATTGAGGTTTGATCTTCCACATCATGCAAGTACGGCTTCTGTTGACCATATTTGAGCTCTTTGCTCATCCAGGGTCCACTGGGGCTGATGTTGGACTCAGGACATCTGCCTTAATATTCTTTGTCCCAGGTCAATAAGTAAAATGAGTGAAGAAGGCCCATTGAGCTTGGTGAAGGTTCAGCCTATTGACATCACTGAGGTATTCCAAGTTCTGATGATCCTGTGATGGATTTTTTAATTAATCATAACTAACATTTATTTTTCTTGCAGGAATAACATTCATATGCTTTTAAATCATAATTGTCTCCAAACCCTTTGATCAAAAACACTCAGTCAGTGTGTGTGTGTGTGTGTGTGTGTGTGTGTGTGTGTGAGTGAATCATGTCCAAATATAACAAAAGGGGAAATTAAACTAGACAGATATCTAAATGTATAAACTCATGACTTCGAGTAAGTGAAGTAAATTAAGAAATCCAGAGTTTACTTATACCTAGTAACAGAAGTTTTTGCTGAATTATGCATTTAAAGAACCAATCGTATTGTAAGAAAATGATGTAATGTATCATGTCACCTTTGCCATGCTCCTATTCTATAAAAACTGTTGTATTCTTTTTGCTGGTGGGATTCTCTCTGAAATTGGACTGAGATCCTCCGGCCGTGATTAAAGCAAATTCAAAGGGATTGTCTAGAGTCTGTTGAGGTATTTCTGCACAGCAGAAGTTAGTGAAGCACTGGAGATCTTACTTTAGTGTTCATGGGGTCAAGAAGTTGACTGACTCAGTCGACGTCGATTAGGAGACGCGCTAGAGTATAAATATTATTGAACGTCGATCAGGAGATGTTTAAGGACGTTGATTAGGAGACGACCCAGGTAATATTATTGAACGTCGATCAGGAGATGTTTAGGGACATCGAGTAGGAGACGATCCAAGTAAATATTATTGAACGTCGATCAGGAGACGTTTAGGGACGTCGATTAGGAGACCATGCATGGATGACGTTTCAGAGGAGTACCTAATCTCTGGGGTAGGATGGCCCCTAACGTCAGTGGTAGTAGGACTTCAAGGATAAACGGGAGATTTGGATTTCGGAGTATGGGAGTTCTTACAGGGTGATGGATGACTTGCACCTTGACAGGTTCAATCAGTATGTCATCGGAGGACTGGTGGAAGTGGCCATGTCGGAGGTGGTCTGTCAGGTAGGATGAATAGATGACGATGTGATATATATCAGTGGTTCTCAACTTTCGTTCTGAGAACCTACGGTCACTGTGATTTTGCCAAGTAAGACATGTTCCTGGATCCTGGATTCCTGGATTTTGTTGATCCTGGAGCAACATTCCTGTTCGAAAATGTAGCCCTAACCCTATCCTTACCCCTAAACCTAACCCTACCCATAACTTCTCCCAAAAATCTGAGGGAAATCTGATAGGTAAATAACACTGATGTAGAAGCACCTAACCCTGATTTTAACCCTAAACTTCGCATAAATTGTAAACTTGTCCTTTAAGTTATCTGATCTGATAATCTGATTGGTTGATTGTAATGTTGTTCCCGGATCATCAAAGATGTTGATCCAGGAACCTGTTGTACTTGGTGAAATCACGATCACCTATAGCACTGCATGGTATATATATCTCTCCCTTACCCTTACCTTTTTGCTACTGGGCTGAAGATTTTACTCAGGTGTGTCAATAAGGGAGACAAAAAAAATAATGTGCAGTTTTGTGAGAACCACTGATCTATATAGAGGCTTGCAAACAGATGAATTTTGTATGCACTATTTAAATCAAGATGCTCACACTGCTCTGGATCTCAAGGAAGGCTGTAATCAAACGGAGAAGATACCGATAGGAACTTTACAGTAATTTCAAGTTTAAGCATTAGATAAACTCATCCCGGAGCAGAGGCAGGTCGACAGCACGGTCCCAGGAGAAGAATGAGGCAGTTGAGAGGCTCTTTGGGAACTAAATACATTACGGCAATTGTTTACAGAACATTGTACACTAAAGGTTTCTGTAAATACATTACAGAAATTGTACACTAAAGGTGTGGACATGATATGGTCGATGGTGGGACTCTCTACTGAGGTGGGTAAACGGATGTATTGTATAACAGATTATATATAGGCTGAAGTCACATCTGTTTCGGCAACACTTGATCCATCAATACTAACATTTTCCTTTCACTTCTCTTCTACTCTATATCTATTAAGAAAAGATAATTGCATATACTGCATTAGACAAACTGGGAAGTGATTTCTCCTCATTTGTAAGTCGCTTTGGATAAAAGCATCTGCTAAATGATTAAATGAACATGTAAATGTATAGAAAGTCAAAGACGCAGATGGAGAGCGAGGCCGCCTTGTAAGTTTCTTATTTCCCCTGTACTTTAGTGAGAAGTGCTGCACAGCTGTACAGATGTGGGGTCACTCTCCTTTCTATGTGACTTGCACACCTGTAGGAATGAAGCTGGTTGCCAACAACATGTATGTAAACCCTTCCATGTGTTTTTTAAGAAGATATTGTCTGACAAAGCACATACACAGAATGTTTCCTTGGATATCAATAAGACGTTAAAAAAAATTCTGGTTAGAGGGGAAAGCCCTTGTTAATTTTTCCCCATGTCACTCAGAAACACCTGTGATGTGGTGCTCATTTTCCTACTTGAGGCGATTAATTATGACATCATTGCGATGGGGAAATCAGTGCAATGACAGATCAAGGGTGAAGTTCTTGAAAAACAGGCTTAAAGTCATTAAACGATCATCCATGACTTCATGAAAAAGGATTGTGCTAATTTGTGTTTGTGTGTGTGTGTGTGTGTGTGTGTGTGTGTGTGTGTGTGTGTGTGTGTGTGTGTGTGATTTGGGAGGAAAAGAGATGGAGACAACTGGAAAAAAGTGATACACTGCAATATAGAGCAATTTGTTATAGTAGCCCAAGTCTTGGCAACATGTGGTGTTGCTGTGGGTGTAGGAAATTTTTGTCCTGCTGCCAAATCAACTAATAAAATACGCCATCACAACATCCTAAGGGAAGTGGCACTTGAGTCCGAAAATCCAGGAAAGGAGAAACACAGACAAAGAAGCCATTTGGCAAAAAGACTTGTAGTAACTACACATTGTATCAAAACTAAGTTATGAGTGAAATTTAAATCTCTTAGATTATGATCTGTTATTTGACAGAATTTGTGCAGACTAAATTTAATTTATAAACCAATCCAGAGCAAAAATATATACACTGTAATATAAGTACAATCAACTTGGATGTTTAAGTCAACTTAAATTACATTAAACTGGCGTAAAAAAAATTTTTGTTGAATCTTGTATAACTTACAAAGCAAAGATAAAAATTGCTTAACTTATTTTGATGAGTTAAAAAAATTAAAAACATATGTTGTCAAAACTTATTTATCATATACTGATTTTTTACAGTGACTCATCATTACTCATCACGTGTAACTATCCACAACACTGTCCAGCATTTGTGAGGCAGCAAAGGTTTCAAAGATAATCTCTTCAGGGTATCAGTAATAAATACAATTTGATAGAATGACTCAATTTTAATAATGGCATAGAGTGATGCCTCTATAAAAGTAACAGAGTGGCAATCAGATTTATTGTCTGGTTCATCATCAATTAATTAACTAATATTAATGGTCTGCCAATATATCTGCAAGTATATCTTACGTAAAAAAAAGTAGATTGTAGAAACCACTGGCACATCAAAATGCTTTTGGGAAACGCACAATATCAATGTCTAAGCCAAATCTCTATGCCAAATTCTTTGGGAAGATAGCCTCGTGATTCTTTATGTGCATCAGTGGAAACAAAATATTGCATGATCACTTAATTCATGAACTCCAACCAGCTGAATCTGAACATCATTTGAAATGTAGCTGCAGCAGAAATGGGGAGGAATAGAGTTATACAGTAACTCCACCTCTTATTTACCGCCCAGCATCTCTCAGTCTCCCACCCCTACAGCATCTCAGCTCTTTAAAAGCAGCCCATGTTGCATTTCTGGGCAATTTGATCTAATTACTGTCTTTAGATACCTGATTTCTGTTGTCCATCCACACTACTACTTCCATTGAATATCAGAGAGACCTGGAAGAGAGAAGAGCATTCACTGAAAACAAGCTTTCCTGTACTGGATGAAGATGGTTTCTTTTCCTTATTTATTAACCATTTTGGTTACCATTCAACTCAGCTTATCTGGCTCCAACTCCCTTGTATTAGGCTTGAGGAAGATCTGCTTATTGTGCAATGGGCCCTCAGGGGACCTCAAGGGCCAGCGAGCTGAACGTTTACCTGGGGAGGAGATCACATCCATGTTGGCATTAGATGAATCCTGTGGGGTTTACACCCTACCGTGTGCTCAGGGTCTTCGGTGTATCCCTCTCCTCGGGGAGCAAAGCCCCCTTCAGGCACTGCTTCAGGGACGAGGCGTGTGCAAAAATATCAAAAGCACCATTACTGACATTCCTCCACCTACAGGTAAGATGGTCTTGCCTCATGGCATCTTTAAAACTAACCTAAACTAAACCTAAAAGTTGAGCATGTAGATAGACTGAAAATGCAATTCACATTCAGTTTTGAGTTGGTCATATAAAAATGTGTAACAATGATTTATAAGTTATATAATTATTTTAGCATGTGTTTAAGAGGGAAAAGAAACCAGCAAACTTAATGTAAAAGGCTTATCGGTACTTTGTATAATGAGCAGGACTTTTTTCCTACAAGGGTAAGAATATAGTACAAGGTATTCTTGAGTATTTAACGTAAGTGCTGTTTAATTGCCAAAAAGCCGTACTGTAATCATATTAAATAAGTTTTATGTTCCAGACTATCAACCATCAACCACTGATAACAGTGAAAAGGTAACATATCTGCTAATGGCTCTGTGAATTGTGTTCTGCATAAATATTAATATATTGTTCATACTGTCTGACTTTGAGTCATAAATGACAACTTTTGCATTAATTATGTTTTTGTTGTGGTTTCATTCTATAGGGTCCTTGTCGCAAACTGTTAAACACAGTCCTCCAAAGTATTGAGCTCACAATCATTCATTCAATTCAGGACATCTACATCCCCAACTGTGACAGACAAGGGTCCTTCAGGAGGAAACAGGTGTGTAGAGAAGACAGAAGTGTTTTAGCAAGGCAAAGCATGTCAGGATTGTTAAAGCAGATGAATAAATGTGCTGCACATCACTTGAGTTTTAAAAGTAACATGTTTGCACTGTCCAATCTGAATTGTTACTTAAAACCGCTCCAATTAATCCATTTGTCCGTATGTTTTGCCTCATTGCCATGATTGTAAGATTGTAATCTGTTCTCTATAAATGGTAATATAGTTTGCTCTTCTTGAAACAGTGTCGCTCATCAAGGGGAATGCAAAGAGGCCAGTGCTGGTGTGTTGATGACAAAGGATCAAAGATTTCATCCCGTAAAAGAAATGATGGAACTATCTCGTGTAACAGTGTCTGAGAATTGTGACAGAAATCTGGACCTGAAGTGTGTTTAGGAAGGACTGAGAGCGAGCCAGCGAAAGAGATGACATACACTGAGAACCCTATGACCACAATCCTTTACAATCCTTCATCTCCCTCTGGTTGTGACAAATATGTTTGCAGCATGCATAAGAGTCTGAACAGTTACAGTTAAAACCTTTGTTTTCTTTTATGTTAATACATTTGTTTGTTATAAATACTTTTTAATCTTATTAAATGCTTGATGGAAAGATATAAAGATGATATACTCCAGTTGAATGTCATCTCCCATTAATGTGCTGTATGTTTTGATTGAATAAGAGCTATTCAGTAAGAACAAATTACAGTGAAAATGTATTTTTTCAAATTACTTAATATATTTATGTTGCCTATATATTAACTTCTTATATATTAATATATATGAACTGTCCTTTCTTTTGACGTAACTATATATATATATGAAACAAAGTAAACTCTGTGTGTGATTTTAAAAATGTATATAATTGTTGCTCAGCTATTGTAACACTTTATTTTAAGCAACAAAATTGTTGAACACAATGCAACTCAGAACATGAAATGATTAACATGCAAGAAAAAATTAACACTACCTTTAGACTGCAAGCAAATGTGGTCAAACTTTTCTTCAAACTTTTTTTCTGAACAGTCATGTTGAAATGTATGCTGAGTTTTACATCCCTCATTCATCACTGTTCTGCGCTGCTGGGAGTCACTCCAAATATGTAACATATCGGTAGTTCTTCTGTGAATATTGAAGATAGTTGGGATGGTAGTCAGGGGAGGGACTGTGAGGTGTTGGAACTTATTATTTTGGGTAACAGATACAAGCAAAACTTGAGCGACTGTTTTGTAAATAAATAAATACAAATCCTCTCTTTCTCCTTGCTCTCGCCCTCATTATTGCCTGCTAATGAATTCGCTAGCTTCCACTGCACATCACCTTACATGTACAGTAAATGAACATGTAAACACTGACTTTATTACCCCAGTACTAGACCCGGGGATGGAGTGGATTTTCCTATGAACAATCTCCCTTTCATCCATACTGACTCTTTCCCCAAGGTTCAGGTAAGGGCAACAATAAAACTCATAAAGACCTCCAAATGAAGCTTGGTGATTTTCTGACCATAGCAACAGCAGGGGCTGGAACAAAAAAAATATGCATTTCCACACACTATATTCTACAAAATCTACACAATATTTGCAAATTTACTATAAAGAAAAAATCTAAAATATCGACAAATATTGACATAAGTATTCACCAGTACTTAGTTGAAGCAAATTTGGCAGAGATTACAACCTCACATATTTAGTGTATGATGCAACAGACCTGGATTTGAGGATTTTCTGCCATCCTTCTCTGCAGATCATCTCAAGCTCTGTCAGGTTGGATGGGGACCATCAGTGGACATCATTTCAGGACTCTCCACATATGTTCGACTGGGGTCTGTTTCACTGATTCAAAGAGTTATCCTTAAGCCAGGGGTCTCCAAATTCTTGTAGACTCTGCTTAATTTTCAAATAACCCTTCACACGTGAGGTATTGAGAGTTAAGGGTTTTTTTTGTCACCACCTCTTGCCTTCTCCACTGATTACTCCATTTTGCTGAGCGGCCAGCTAGGAATAATCCTAGTTACAGCTTTCTTCTATCTTATAATTATAGAGGCCACAGTGTTCTTGGATCCCATTAATGCAGCAGAATTAATTTTTATAGCCTTCCCCAGATCCAGTTGATCTTTGTTGTAAGCTGTATTGATGAAAGAGAGAGAATCGATTTAATGCAGATGGGTTTTTGATAATGGATAAGGCCACAGTTTGGCAAAAGCTTAGTCTTTTGAGGACTTCTGCTACTGTAGCTGTTAGGAGACTGACACACAAGCAATTTTGCATTTAAAAGACGTCAATTAGATAACATGTCAAAGAAATTAACTTGAACAATTTGTAATCATTGTTGACTTTGCTTACATTATGGAATATCATACATCTCACAAGTTATTTTGGCAAAAATGACATGTAACCAAATTCAATGTTATATTGGCTAGAAGGCAGTGTTGGGAAAGTTCACTTTCTACATGAACTAGTTCAAAGTTCAGTTCACACATTTTAAAATGAACTAGTTCAGTTCATAGTTCACAATTCAAAAAATGAACTAGTTCATAGTTCTTTTTTTTTCCATAAATTTGTTGCGAGCTATTTTTTTTAATTATTGCCACAGCCCACAACAACAGACAGCAATTATTTTATCGGCGGGCAAAGTTTGCTCAGAAATGTACGATTTTTCCCATCCTCACCAACCTTGTCATAAAACTCGTTTAAATGATCATACTGTAACGAGTGGATATAAGGTGTGGCCCCTTTAAGAGCTGCGCGCGCGCCCTGTTAAAATGTCTACACACTCTATATCTGTATGGTATTGTACCGTGCGCCTCGTTGTATGCGGGTAATGGTGCTCATTTTATTTGCTCTGTTTATGTTTTGTTTGGTAAAGCTGTGGACGGAGCGTGGGACAAACAGTTTCCCCAAGTTTGATTGGGGAAATAAAGCGCGAGCTGTTGTGATATGGCAATCGCCTCCGTGAGTTTGTCTGGCCTAGTGGCTTTGGCTGTGAGCTATCCCGGCGTTACAATACGACGCATCCAGTCCTCGCTGCTTTGTCGACTACATGCTGCTTTTTGTTTTGATGACGCATGCGGCGGTGCAACACTGGTGGCTGGTGTTGTCAGATTGGGTGTTTTTTTGGCTACATATTAAGGCCTGTTTATGGTGTGTTTTAGCCGGGTTTTGCCTGGAAGGCTTTATAGAAATATGGCACCCAATTGAACGAAGTTAAACTGAGAGAGCGTTCGTTCACAGACACCAGAATGAACGAGTTCACAGTAACGTTCATCAGGCATTAATACAGTACGTTCAGTTCACGTTCGCCTAAAATATGAACGAGTTCATGAACTATCGTTCAATGAACGCGTTCAGGCACAACACTGCTAGAAGGGTTACTCAAAGCAGGACTATATCGGGTCTATAGTTAACGGAGACTGTGAAATGATGGCTATTGCTTGCTGGGAAGGATGGGGATGATCCCCACGGCAGGACTTTATTTAGGAACAGGTAAGTAAACAGGTAAGTGAACTTAACTGTAAAGTCGAAGAAGACACAGGGAAACAATGCAGGGTGATTACTGAAATAAAATGGCTGGAAGATGATAAGGCTCAATGGAGATGACAACTGGAGGTAAGAACTACTTTGACGTCCCAAGCTGGTCTTGACAATGAATGTGTGTGTAGTAATAGTGCTATAATTAGTCCTCAAAGATCTTTCCTCTGGGCCCTATCCCTTGCAAACATGGACATTAGGATTGATACGGTATTGTTCAGGTAATTAAAGGTATGTGACTGAGCTGCAGTAAAGGAGTGAGGTATTCTCCCTTTATTTGAAGAGGAGTTTGAACCTCATACTGTATGTCCACTCGAAGAATTGCTGTGGTGTACACTGGTGAAAGCCCCCCAAAGAGATAAAGAGTGTAGCAAGGTGTCAGGGTTCTGTCACTTCTGTCTAGTTTATTTCTTGGTTTTGTGACAGAGCCCTGACACTCCTGTTTTGTCTTGTCTGTGTGCCTTGTTTCATGTGCTTTCATGTAATTTTTTGTCTTGTACTGTGTAACATGCAGCTTGTGTTTTACTCTGGCTGTGTGCTTTCATGTTGTCGTGTTGTGTGAACACCTGGCTTATGAGTGTTCTCATTAGCTGCGTGTTCATGTCTCGTTTTGTGTTAGCACATGGCTTGTGATTTGTTTTCCTGGCCATGTGCTTATGTTTGTCATGTTTGGTGTGAGCACATGGCTTCTCATGTAGGTTTCCTTGTGCCATGTGCTCTCCTGTCATTGTCTAGCCCCTCTCTATTTATTCTCCCTGTGTTTGCACCTTGCCCTTGTTATTCTCTTCGACAAAGGGGAGCCAGTGTGAAGGAGTTTGCTCACCAGTTCGTGTTTGTAGCGGAGGGGCTCAAGGACATTTTCAACAAAAGCCTTAATGAGCCTGTCTGTGCCTGGGAGATGGAAATGCTGGGGATACTGTCATTCTATCAGTTTGAAGAAGAGGGTGGCCTTCCACCTCTTGGCCCTACTCCCATTCACCTCACAAACTGCCAAGTCCCCAGTCCTGTGATGACCCCTTCGGGGAGAGGGAGGAGCAAAGACAGGTCCACCTCATCTGCCTCCTATTCAGTGGTGACCGAAGAGGCTGCAGCACTCCCCGAGGCGGTAAGCTCCTTCCCACAGCCTCGCTCTCGCAAGTGGGGGAAGAGGAAGAAGGCTTCCTCTGTTTCACCTGGTCCTGTGGTCCCAGAGCTCCCAAGTGCAGTGCTCCCTGTTATGGCCATGGAGGACATCCCTGTCTGTCCAGTCACACTCGAAGAGGCAGCCCTCTCCCTGTACGTTGCCGCTGTTATGTGTGACTGGGACATGTTACACTACAGTGGGACACAACCAGTCGATCTACGAACGCCGATCCAAGTGCGCTGGTGAGATGTGATTAAATTATTTTTATTTATTTATTTTCTCTGTTGCGTTCAGTGCTTCTCTTATGCACTCAGTGCTCTCTTCCGGAAACAACGGACCATATGAGATTCTACACAGTTCAGCGCACTTGAATCGGCATTCGTAGATCGACTGGTAGAGACTGTTTTTCAAAGATGGCTTCTGCCTGTATTCACGAAGCTGACTGTATGTATAAAATATCTTCTTATTAAACTGTCTGGACACTGACAAAGTTCTCAATGCTTCGGTTTGAAGGTAGGGACCCTTATTATGCTACAGTGTTAGTGTGGGGCTATTTTGAGCCTTGTTAGTGGTATTAACAAGCTATTTTTATTTGTCATTACTCTATGCCCTATATACTAGCGTTATAGTCTAAACTGTTTTTAGAGATAAAACTATTTACATTCGATAATCATGAAAACAAATCTCAGATATCGGTTGACTAGGTAACAATGTGTAATTAGACCAAAGGTTCGTTTTGTGCCGGAGTTCTCCTTTAAGTTACCACCTTTCGCCCCGCTAGGACCTGCCCTGACTCACTATACCCAGTATACAATAAACTTAGTATATAGGCCTACACAGTCCCATCACGGAAACACCATCGCCAGCACCAGACCTCCCATAGACAGAGAAATGGACACAGCGACCCCATTGATTTCAACTGAGAAAATTTAAGCCCGTTAAAAGCTGAAAGCCAGGCGTACTGCGCAGGCTCAAACTGAGCTTGACGACGTAATGTCACGTGAGCAACCTGTCTGTCTTCTATTAGCTGTGCCGAGAGAAATCTGAATAATTCCCTTCCGAATCTCGCAGAGACGGAGAGCGTGAGTATTAGCTGTCCATGAACTAACAGCAGGATCAACTTTATGACTCTCTATGGGCTTCTCCCTTGACTTTATCAGACTTTATGCCTCCACGTCCCCCCAATTGCCCGCGAGCTTCTCCGCCGGTCTATACGGTAATTTCTCGACTGTGAAACGGAGAGTCGATTGGTTACGACGCAATCGTTAGCCTATTTTTACAAAAACTGCTTCTACAGGGCCATAACTTAAGATACAAGGTAATGGAGCCTTTTATACATTGTCGTTTTTCTTTAGAAATAAATAATGGACCAATGGAGTCTTTAAACGCCTCAGATGTAAAGTTATTCGCTGTCAAAGTGACGCCAAAATGAATGGGAGTCGATGGAATGCTAACAGCAGGTGATGGCCGGCTACAATGGCGGCACTTCAGACCTCCACACTCCGCCCACTCGTTCCATGTCTCCTGAGAATTGATCACCTTCACCTGTCATCGTCACCTGTCTGCAATCTGCACTTTCATCACCAGCACCATAAAGACACCACAGTTCCCTCGGTTCACTGTCTGGTCTCGTCGCTATTACCTCGACTACCTGACTCTCCTTCGGGAATTCTCCAGCCTGTAAGTAGTCGTACCTGCATCATGTTTAATTACCCGCCATCCATGAGACATTCGTCCGCTTATCCGGTCCTTCAGTCTTCTGCCTCGATATCACCAAACCTGCACCAGATAAGAGACTCAGTCAATTCAAACATCCTTATCCTGTCAGGGTGCAACAAATGGATCCAAATGCAAAAGGTAACTCAATTCAAAGTCTTTAATGCTCAACAACAAAGGTAGTCTGTAGTGGATAACACAGAACTGGAACTCAAATTATGCTCTCCAGGAAGACAGAGGATACTTGTCAGGAGAGAAAACGTGAAGCAGAAAGATCACTCGATCAGAAGGAACTGGTCCTTGTAGAAAGTAGCTCGAGCTGAGTAAGCCTTGTAGAAGCTCACCACTGCAGGTAACAGGATACAGGAAACACTAAGACGAGCGCTGCCATACAAGACAAGACGTGATGAGTAATTGCAGACAAGATGATAGAGCATTACGCACAGAACAGAGAACAAACACCATAAGTAGACCGGAGTAATCAGACAAGACTAACAACAGGTGTCACTGCAAAGCAGCGAGTGCTGATTGTGATGATCAACAGGTGATGTCAGATTGCAAACATCAAAGTGTGTGTGTGCTGGTGTGTGAGTGTGTCAATGAGTGTGTGTGGTAGTGTGAGTGAGAGAGAACAGAGAAGCAACCCAGATCCTGACATCCATTATCCGAATCTGTCTTTAATTCATCTACTCATCTGTCGTGTCTGTTCCTGAGAGCTTTAAATAAACCCTTACATACTTTACCGGTTTGTGTCATTCTGATTTGTGACACACGTAAAGTGATATACTATAAAGCAAATCTCAACTGTTTGATTGTTTATATCATCACAAAATGCAAACTATTATCGCCCAGCTCTAGAGACAGATTTACAAACAGCTTACACCAGCACAAACATAAGCATAAGCATTTGAAGGAGTTTTCGTGTCAGACGCTAAATTTATGGGAGGAGAGTATTTAAATAAATCATGCAAGGTGATTTACTAAAGTTTGCGCTATTTAATTTACTGGTATCTGCGCAATTATTTAATGCCCAAAAAGCATGTTTTAAACTAATTTGCCATGCTCTTGGTAGATTGCGTTGGTCATTATGGAAATGATCCGGCTGTGTCTGTGTTCTTTAATGTGTCCATCGTCGATAGATCACACGCTGAACTTTCCACTCCCATCTGCGTTTTTTATTTATTTGTTTCTTTTATTGCGCTCTCACTCTAATTTGCCCTGTTCTGTAATTCTGGCACCCAATCTGCTAAATGCGACTATAAGGCATGAAAATATTATAAAATTAACATTATGATTTTCTAAACATTACACGCTACAGAAAGATTAAGATCTAAAAAAGCATCATAGGACCCATTATATATACCAACATATGTGCTGGTAAGCTAAACTCGGTCACTGCAATGGCGAGCACACATTTGACTGTGTCATCACAACTAACCACCTCACCTCAGCACAGACATGCACAACAATGCATCTATTTGCTCTTTCACCACTGAACTTATCAGGAAAGCTCTTATTAAAAATTTGCTAGACTTGTTGCTTCTGATCTAGGAGGAGCTTTCAAAATACAAGAAAAACTACACGCCTCCGACAGAAATGCTGATCAGGCATGTGACTGTTTTGGATCAGGTTATGACAAGTTTAATTCTCTCAAGCTATTTTGGAGCAAGTCAGCCGAGTAGTTTATCCTCTACTGTATAGGTTCATTGCAACCGTTAATGTCTCCTGGCATTTCAAGACATTCATCATCACAACTGAGGAGGCAAGTTGTTGTTTTGGTCTAAGATTACCTGGGTTCATTTCTGCAATTATGTCTTCCCCTGGTAAAACAGGGGCTATTTCAAGAAGACTTTCACGAACAAAAAGCAAGAAAAAACATTTTGTGCATCAAAAAGTGGAGATATTTTGGGCCAGTGACCCCGTCCTGACTGTGTTTATGTGGGGCATCAATCACACGGTATGTTATTAGTGACCTTCTTTATTCTGAATCTAAAAAAATCTATTTAGTTTCCTGTAATTATATGTTGCCCTATTGCTAAAGTATGATGTATATTGTTTATTTTTGTTGTTATGTGCTTGGCAGAATGGCTGTCATTAATGCATATAAAAAACAACATAAAACAATTTAAAAAAAATCAGTCTTCCTTTAATTTTTAACCTTCCTGCATTTAACCTTTACAGATAAATGACCTGTTTCAAGTGCCTATGCCAGTAATGCTACTTCCAGATGACTTCAAAGCCAACATAAAAATGAAAGTCAACAACCATTTATTCAACAAGTATGGTCTATGGAACACACTCTGCAACAAATACTTTCTGAAGAATAAAACTCACCAGAAAGATTTTTTGACTGACAGATGAATAGCCAATGTCAATTTTTGTACATTTGAATATTTGGACTTTAGGATACAGTTTGAGAAGACATGATAAGGTTGCATATATACCGTATATATATACATATACAAATAAATTTCACCTTCTATCTGTTCCAGTTTTGGTGGAGACAAATCTATTTAACTTAAATTACACTTCTTTTCAAAGAGAAACAAGTGATACATATTGATATCTAGAAAATACTTGTTCTCATTGTCACTGTTTTAGACTATTTTGTGCACAATGAACTGCACAAAGCTTTTGTAAAACTCATAATCCGCTGTGGTATGGAGACAGGGTTGTTTTTTGGTGTTGGTGGGGGTTGCTGGCAAACAGTCCAGACTTGTGACCTCAATGAAATGCAACCTTAGACACAGTTCTTATGATTAAATGTAATCACCACAATTGTCAAGCAAAAACAAAACAAGAAAAAATATTGTTTATTCGTACACAAATGCATGCACTCAAAGTATTTGCAAGTATTATTGATCTTGTGTGTGGTTTCTGCATTGAATATACCTTTAATTAAAACATTAAATGTAATAGAGTAATAAAATAATATTAATTATTATTATTATTACAGAGCAGAATGATCATTATCACGTCTTTTTTATTTGTAGCAATTTTCACCATTCATGTTGTTTGTTTAAAGAAATTGTGCCTTAATGCCCCAGTAAGCAAATAAATAAATAAAAATAGTCCATAAACGTTTAGGTAGTGAAGAGGAAAAACCTTGAAAGGAACCCCGGAGGAGCTCTCCGACTCTAGCATTACAATTAATCCACATGATAAATATTATCCAGTTTTGTGTAATAAATCAATTAAGTTTAGTATGTAAAGCAACACTTAAACTGTAAGGATAATGGTTAAATATATATTCATCAGTATTTTCTTGTTTTAGTTTTAGTTATTTAAGGAAAGAGAGTTTATTAAAGGTGCTCTTACACTGTTAAAATCCACAATGTTTATTTATTTCTGTTTAAATATTTAGGGAAAACCTTCCTGGACATTTTAAGTTTAAGGAGTACTGCCCACTTGTGTTCCGGTATCTGAGAGAGAGATTTGGAGTTGAACATCAAGATTATCAGGTATGAAATTTCTGTACAGTTTAAGACTGGAAGCATAAAAGGCTGAAAGCTCCCTGTGTCGGTTTTTGTAGCATAGTTCTCAACTGTACTTTAAAAAGTTACTTATCAGTCACAATTTAAACGTCACAACTGTTCCAGACAATATTTTGCGGTGGGCCTCTCTTTTTCATTATTTGCATAGATCAGGTCAGGCCTATTTTACGGAAGAGCACATGTGCTCAACCTCATTTGAATGGTGGCCATCATTTGCTTTTATGTTTGCATGAGGCACTTGCCAATGTAGTATTCGGCATATGTGTGCTTTTAACCTTTAAAATAGGCCAATTCTTTACATGACAGTAGAGTTCCCTTTCAGGGGAACTCGAGCTGCGTTGAGACGTGATGGGAACGCCTGCCAGACCTGAGAGGTCACCATGTGCTTGTCCGCATGAATCGCATCAGATCCTCCAATGGGCCCAGGGAAAATGACTGTCTCTCAGGGCAGTATATATTCCGGGGCCTCTACGTCAGGGAGCGGATATCCTGTCGAGGCAGGGGCTGAGGCCCGGGGAATGGAGACTTCACCCCGATGTGGTGAAGCTCCTTTGGGAGAAATTCAGTCAAGCTCAAGTTGACCTTTTCGCATCTTCAGAGTCAACTCATTGTCCCATGTGGTTCTCTCTCACGCACCCAGCTCCTCTAGGACTACACTTTTCCTCCGATATCCATGTTTCCAGGAGTTCTGGAGAGGGTTCGCCGGGAATGGGCCCGTCTGTTACTAAAAGCCCCGTACAGGCCGGCCCGAGTTTGGTTCTCAGACCTGGTGTCTCTTCCAGACGGCTCTCCGATGGAGATTCCGATCAGGAGGGACTTACTGTCCCAAGCAGGGGGCACGATTTATCACCCTCGCCTGGAGTTGTGGAAACTTTGGGCTTGGCCCCTGAGGGAGCCCAGCTCATAGAATCAGGTCTCTCGATCGAGGTTGTGGAGACCATACTCCAATCCAGAGCTCCCTCCACGAGAAGACTGTGTCCACTGAAACGGAAACTGTTCTCTGCTTGGTGCGGAGAACGCCAACTGAAACCTGTTAACTGTAAACCCCATCCTCAAATCACTCCACTGGCTTCCTGTCTCACTCAGAATTGAGTACAAGGTCTCCCTCCTAACACACCAGTGTATTTATGGTCAGGGGCGTCGCCAGCCGATTTTGCCGGGGCTTCAGCCCCGAATGTTTTGAGTCAAGCCCCGAATGTAATGACTGTCTGTCACTGAGAGCAAATATGAAACTGGACAATAGCTTATTTAAACGCCCGAAATCATAAGTTGCTTTATTTCATTGCGCTTTGGCTTTGCATATACTGCATACAGCTTGTAAAAATAGACCTTAAAAATAATCTAGCCTATAGAATACATTTCTTTGCTGTCGGTAGCCTATGGGCTACTCCGTTTCTTCCTCTCTGTTGAATATGCAGCAGCAGCAGGAGGGGGAGGAGCTAGCACAGCCAACCGCAGGAGGGGGAGGAGCTAGCACAGCCAACCGCAGGAGGGGGAGGAGCTAGCACAGCCAACCGCAGGAGGGGGAGGAGCTAGCACAGCCAACCGCAGGAGGGGGAGGAGCTAGCACAGCCAACCGCAGGAGGGGGAGGAGCTAGCACAGCCAACAGCAAGTTAACAACTGAGACAGTCAGCGAGCAGGAAAGAAACAATTAAAGAAAAATAAAGCAAACGAGACTTTGGGCATTTTTCGGAAAGAAGTCCGTGGGTAAGAATTTAGTTTTTTATCCTTAAAGTCTGAAGATAGATCATCATCTGGCTGGCTTTCACAGTAGGCTGATTTGTTTAACTAGCTAGTTATTACCATAGGCTGACGTTATACGTTAGCACTTGTACTGGCATTTTCTAGTACAGAATCTCCTCCGGATAAAAACACAGGAGAAGAAGTTGTTGAAACAGTTGAAAATTTGAAAGTTGAAATTCCTTCTCGAGCAGTTCTCAGAGAATCTCACAAGAGCCAGAGGATCTCAGACAATTTCCATTGAGAATCCCACTGAAAACACGGATACAACAGTTTTGATAGAAAAGGGAGGTATGGCATAATGACATTAATTTGATTGGATTGTTTTGTTACTAGGTAGAGAAGACTTTGGTTTAACGATTACTTCATTGATCACAAGTTCTAACCTAGTCATCTGTCTAGTTTAATTTCCCATATTTGTTATTTATACACACAGTCAGGTGTTTGACACACATACATTCATCTAAAGTACAGGATGTCTTAGTACATTGTTTCAGAGATTTAGCATGTTAAATAAGGTCAAATGTTAAAACATGGTTAGCTTAATATTCAGCTTAAATTTTCCACCACAGTCTCCATCCAGAAGACAAATCTTCACTTCAAGGTACCTTTATCTGCCTGTTCCAGATGGTTAGGACCCTCTCTGTGCTCCAGGTTATCAGCATCCCAATTGTGTTCAAGACTTGAAAGGGATTCCAGCTCCTTTCCGACTGCATTGTTACCCAGCACAACCCCAGGACTGCTATGTGTCATGTCCCATGTGTGCCATCCTCAGGAAAAGAGGACAGGAGGCTATCTAGCTCCTCAAGCATATTGCCCACCTGGTGAATGATAAATGACAATAAAATACATTTGGCAGGGTTAATAACAGTAATGGCATGCACTGTTTAGTCAAAGCCAAAAGGTTTTCACTAGCTGGCAAAGGCTGGGATGAAATCTTTTCACAGATATGAATTTCATTAAGAACATAACTGTGAAAGTTGCAGCATAATTTTTATTGCGAGCAGCGTGTATTTTATTCAGTGCCCATGTAATCAAATGAGAGTCTCTATATCGAAAGAGTCATGCTTCACCACAGAGGATTGAGGTCTTAGAGTGCAAATCAAGAAAATCAGGCATTTATCTTAGTCTTTTAACAGGGTTGCTTGACTGTGGGTGGACTTCACATCCATTTATTTTCCAAATGTCCTAGGTGTTGTGGTGATGCTGGATCCTCCTGTCCCAAAATATCAGGCCTGACCTGTCCATCTCTCATCCAAGCTCTCTTGGACTTAACATACCTGGTGGTTTTGAGCAAGGATGATGATCAAATGAACTATTGTGTGTAGATTAGTTTTAAATAAAGTTTCTAAGACAATCATTTTAGAAAGTTAATCTGAGGTTCAAGTATATGTCATGGTTTGTGTTCTAAAAACTGCATGAATTCATGCTTATCTTTATAATAGCCCTTTTTCTGGATTCTGCTTACAATATGGACTTTGAAATGCCATAACACACACAAACACACACACACACACACACACACACACACCCTTGTTAACTCCCCCATACCCCACCTGTTTTCATCAGTTCTCATCTACCCCTCCCAGACCATTACCATATTATTTTGTATGGAATGACTTTGATATGCTGTTATAGTAACTGTTTAGGTCAGGATTTTCCAACATTTCCAAATTTCCATGTGTCCTTTTAGGTTTCTCTAACACGTAGTCCTCCAGTTAAGGAATGCAAGAGTCAGGAAGCGGGACTGTTGCTGACATCATATGACTGCACATTAATTGTCAAGCAAATCTCCAGTGAGGAGGTGGAGGACATGCACAACATCCTTTCAGAATACCACCAGGTATAGAGTACTGTTTCATAAGTCAAGTTGTTTAATAACACGTACATTTAACCTTTGTAAAATGTTTCCTTATTACACTTAAAGGATTAGTTCATTCAAACAAGAAAAATCTGCCATTATCTACCATATACAGTACTATGATATATTGAAAATATATAGTGAAAGAACTATTTTTCACAAATTTGACATTGTTGCTTCTATCATGAGCTATCATTAACATTACAGAAAGCTAGCACAGATGTCAAGTTAAAATTTTAGTCTGTTCCTCACACAAAGCTATCGTATTGCTTCAGAAGACAGTGCATAAGTCATGTGAACATCTTTTATGGTGCTTGTTTCTCCGACGCACAAGGGGGAGTCATCTGGTTCACACTAATGTCTTCAATGCTCTGTATAGTTGTTCAGTTTTCTACTTGTTTGTTCCTATTCCTAATGCCAGTCCATTTCCAGTCCAAGTAGGTTGGCTGGTCTTGGCTTTCTGTGAGAGGGAGAGATTTCAACTGCCTCTCAACTGCTATCAGTTTCATATTTACATTTATACATTTAGCAGACAATTTTTTCCATGCTGACTTCCAAATGAGGAACATAATAAGGAAATTCACTGCAGTCAACAATATTGTACAGTACTATACAATGCCATATATTGCGATACTAGGAAGCAAACAAGAGCACAGGTGAAATGCAGATTGCTTATTTTTATTTATATATTGGAAGTAAGTGCCTTTGTTTAAGGTTGTGGAGTGAGTAAGTGGTTGTGGATGAGTTGCTTTTTTAAATATGTGATGGTCTCAGCAGATCGAGTGAATGTTGGTGGCTCATTTCTTCAAAGAGGGGAGGGTGAAGGTATTGGAGAGTGACTTTGAATCTCCTTGTGGAGGAACAACAAGGTGCTGCTTGTTTCTTGAATGCAACTGTTGTATTCCAGTGGCAGTCCTGATTCTGTCAGCTATTGGAAGTGATATCAGGAGAGGTATTTGACTGATTGAAGACCAGATGCATTCTGGATAATATGTAGATGCATTGTTGCACTGGCTGGAAGGCTTCCCAGCTGAAAAATGTTGGTCCAGGCTGGTTTATGTTGGTTAGAGCTGGAGTGCGTTTCCCGAAAGCATCGTTAGCCAACTATGGTCGCAAGCTCCGTTGTTATCAGCATAGTTCAACGAGTCTGTGTTTCCCGAAACCATCGTTCCAACGAACATTCGCAAACAGCATCGCAAAGTTGTGTGGTTGGAACGACAGCTCTCGACCTGTGGTTAGAAGCATCGTTTCTATATATTGCATGACATTTGGACGCAATAAATCCTTATCTTGAGCAAATTAAGCAAGCTATCATTCAGTACAACCTGTGCCTTTTATTTAGAATACATACAAATGTAATTTACGTCTTTTAGTTTGTCAAAAGATTTAAAGTACCGTGTTTGAAGAGTGCGCATGTGCGAACGTGCTCTACTACGTAAGAATGAGCCAAATATTGAATCTGGTAATAAAGCAAAATAACTGAGAAAAATTAGAAATAGTCCTCAGATGATGTCTGTAATTTATATTAAAAAATCTAGCGTTAATTGGATCTCAAACAGTTTCATTAAAAGTAGTTACTCCACCCCGTGGGAGTAGAGCTGAAGATCTTTGCCCGAACCCGACGGGACCCGACGGGTTTGGTCGGGTTCGGTCGGGTTCGGTCTTAATTTTTTTCATTTTACACGGGCTCGGGCCGGGCTCGGGCTTGCGCTCCGGGTTGTGCGGTAAATGAACGGTCAGGTGATGCATTTCGATTAGTGCGAAAATGGATGCGGAGAAGGTGAAACGGAGGCTGGCTTCTGGCGATTACATTTTGGTTGCACCGGCAAAGAAAACTAAGTCTGAGGTGTGGAAATCTACATGCATAATGTAGACGGAGTATAGACTAATTTTGGCATTATTCTTTTATTAAATTTCAGCTGCTGTGTTCACCGTCACTTTGAGGCCGGATTGTGGAGGGAAGTGGCGAAGCCAATCCTGTGGAGCTTTTATCTTAATTTCGTTATTGCCAAATACCCATCTTAGTTTAGAATTTATCTTAATTTAATTTGTTAGACTCCTTTTTATTGGTCTTTTGGCGTATTTAAATTCATATTGTGGAGAGAGGCGGCCGCAAGCAAGTCCCGTTTTCGTTTGTCTTAAGACTAATCTCAATTTTATGTAACTTTTCGTTTTATTTCGTTATTGCCAAATATCTTAGTTTAGAAATTATCTTGATTTAATTTGTTAAGAAAGACAAAATTTGTATAGGCCCGTATAGGCCTATTTATACTTATAAGCTAAGTGTATGCCTATGCCTTTAGAGTGCTGAGATGTTACGATGTTACAGAGGACTTATTTTATTTCTTTATTCCAACTTCCAAGTGGCCTAGCCTACGTTAGTCATGAATAAATTATGTTAAAAAATGTATAAATGACTCATTCTTGACAAAAGGCAAAAGAGCTGTGTGCGTGCGTACATTTGAATAATGTCGGGCTGTAAACGGGTTCGGGCTTTTAAAAAGCTGTCAATCTAAATGTACTTGTTGGGCTCGGGCCGAATTCTTTCGGGCTCGGGCCTTGTCGGGCCGAATTTTTAAGGCCCGATTACAGCTCTACGTGGGAGACGTCATAAACCAACGTGGTTGAACGATACTTTGCGACAGTACGGTTTCTGGAAACAGTCGTGACTTGCTAGTTGATTTCTCCAACGATGCATCGTACTATGGTAGTGAAGCAGCGAGCTACATAGTTGTACGGGAAACGCACCCCTGGTTAGTGCTGGTCAAGCTGGTGGACTAGCATAGTCATGCTGTTCTCAAGCAATCTGAGCTGGTTTGCTGGTCCACCAGCTCTCTCGCTTATCTTGAATTAAAAAAGTACACGCTAACTGGTCTTAGCTGGTTTGAGATGGTCTCGCCTGGCCAAGCTGTTCTAGATGCGTAAACCAGGCAACTGCTATTGAGATGTATTTGAATGCTGTTTGGATGGATAGATTTCCCCAGACACACCAAGCATACACTAGGCTTTATGGCTATTTTACTATGCCACAGAGGTAAACAGTCACTTATTTGTGTTTAGTCACTGATTTATTTAAAAGATGAGAGCAAATCTTTGTAACATTTGACTGCAATGCTATTTGAGTAAAATATAATTAAATTTAATAAATATAATATAATTATATTTATATTAAGTAAAAAAATAAAGATATTTTGGTTTCTGACCAGTGTAATCCAACTTTTTTGTTTGTGCTGGTTTCATTGAGATGTAGCTTGATTCTTCAACTGACAAACATTTACTTTCCCCCCCTCAGCACATTGTAACGTACCATGGTAGCACACTACTTCCCCAATTCCTCGGCATGTACCGTGTCACTGTGGACAATGAAGACACGTACCTTTTAGTCATGAGGAACATGTTCAGCCACCGACTAACTGTCCACAGAAAATATGACCTCAAGGTAGATCAATTTATTCTTTAATCTTTGTTTACTATTTAATGAATTTGTTATTGAGCCATAATGGTGAGGAATTAATGTTACGATTTTAGTATGTTATTCAAAACAATACGTTTAAAATAAGTAAAAGAAAAATGGAAACTTCACAATAAAAGTTGTGTTATATAAAAGTTATTGTTTTTCACTCAACTTGCATTTTTAAGGCAATCTATTAAATGAGATGGAGCTACTGTATCATATTTATGTAACAGCAATTTTTTTTGTAAGGATCATACATTTTTGTCATTTTTGTTATCTAAATTATCAGGAATATTTCATATTATAGGGCTCGTTGGTTTCTCGAGAAGCAAGTGATAAAGAAAAGGTAAGAGATGCAACCATGTAGCCTGACGTCGTCATACTCAGATTCTAGTAATGCTCCATTGGGCTGTGATTATGGGGCGTTTCAACCCAACCAGGAAAGAAAATGCCTCTGCACTCAATTGGATAGACCCACAACCAATCAGAGCAACAGACAACATTTCGGGCTTCCGAAAAGGAGTGCGACGACGACTACTGGTTATGTCCACCTCGTCGTGCACGCCGAGTTGCATCGATTCGCCGGGATGCCCATTTCGGTTGCTTCTTTCACTTGGTCTTCCATGCACTAGCGGCGCCAGGATTTTAATTGTAGGTGGACCTCCAGAAAACTGGATGGGCCAGTTAAAATAAGCCACAAAAAAAAAAACTTCATCTCCTTCATCTCCGTTTCAGCACTTTTCTGTGGCACTGAGGACAGCGACTCAGTAGTAGCCTACCTGTGTGGCTCTTGTGTCGCTGTCCTCAGCTCAGTGCAGTAACGTTAGCCAAACACCGGACGAGAAGCGCAGCGCCGCCTCGTGTCGCATCTAGGACAACTCGAGTATCGCACACCGGACGCACACTTTCTCAGTTTATGGCCAGCAATATTGTTGTTTAAGGATATTATGGAATTAAGATAATGTCTGTACTATGTTATGATTGTACTGTTAGCTAAAATTAAATACAATCGTTGCTGAGTTTGCAGTCTGAACACTTTACCTCAGAACGTCCGTTAACTGAATGAATTGAGAATATCAGCTGAAAATCTGATAACATCAGCAATTTTCATTCAAGCAGCTGATTTCTGTAAATAAATATAAAACTAAATGTATATTGCAGCACAGGGTAAAGTCATTATATACATTAACGACGATTTGAGACAAATAAATGTAAATTTTATATAAAACAAATGGCGCTCTGTGGTGCGGCAGGATTTTGAACAAGGTCCTGAGCCGTTGCTGGGCGCGCGGACAGACGCCGGTGTGTGTACACTCATAGAGAATAAAGTGTTTAAATTTTAAAGACGCGGTGGACACCTCCTTAATAGTCCACACGTGGGGTAGAAGCCGCTGATTGGCTGAGAAGCTTTCACTCAAAGCTTTCCTCGGAGATGGTCCTCACTGCAGAACATGAAATCCACAGGGAGGAGTCGGATCCAGATCCAACTCCTCCCACCTTACATATACCTAAACCTACCCAGCTCCACCCCTAGATCCCTAAACACACCCCTAAACCTACCCAGCTCCACCCCCTGATCCCTAAACCCACCCCAACCTACCCAACTCCACCCCTTAGATCTGGATCCGACTCCGCCCCCTGGATCTCATGTAGGCCTACTGCAATGAGGTGCTACTGTTTCCTCAGGCTCCTTATTGGATGAACTGCTAGAATGAAAATCACTCACTACTCATAGGCGGGCCCGGACCTAAAATGGGTGGGCCCAATGGTAGCGCTGCAGGTGCCTCCATGAGTGCGACCAAAGGAGAAACAACAATGACCACAGGGTTTTCATTGCGCCCCATCTTCTTAGCGACCTTCGGGGCCAGCTGATAAATTAAACTTGTGCCAAATCCCGTAAGAAGGACGGCAAAAACAGCTTTCCGATTGACAAATGCCTTGATCGCGGTTCTCTGTTCCTCTTTTAAAATGAAAGCGATGTCTACATCTTCTATAACAGACGCGATGGCTGAATCTACACATCTAAATTCTCCAGCGGCAGCCATTCTTTTTTGTAAACGAATTCAACCCAAGCGCTCTTTGGTGACGTGGATGATTACATTACTGTTGATCATCACCGACAATTTGATTGGTCCGAACAGCTTTGGTTCGGGGATACTTGCTTCACAACGGATCAAGTCCAAGTTCCCATCCTCAAATGCTGTGAGCGGGGTTCAGGCTGTTCGGCTGGCATACAGGCTAATCAACCATGTTGAGTTTGTCCAAAAAAAAAATACATTTATGAATCTAAAACATTTTGTTTTATAGCCACTTCAAATTAAAGATTTGTTTTGGTTATTTTTAGAATTGCTTTAGAACAGGTTCCTAAATCCTAAACATTTACACTATACCTTTTCTTGTTTTCATTCTATCACAAAGGCATCATTATATGCTGTTCTTGAAAGATGTTTCAGCTTCTCAAAACTGAAAATAATTGCTTAAAAATAATTTGAAATTCCAGGTAAAAGAGCTGCCTACCTTCAAGGATGTAGATTTCAGAAACAACATGCAGCGAGTCTACATCAGTGAAGAGGAGAAAGAAAAGCTATTGGATAAACTGAACAGGGATGTAGAGGTGAGACGATTTAATGACACAATTGACAGAATATTACATTAGGGTCAAATGTTATTTGATTGATTGGTTGAGTTTACCCACTGCGAAACCGAGACGTTTTCTTGGACCCAAACAACCTGTTTTTTTAACTGACATACTGATACTAAGGCCCTGTTTACACCTGGTATTAAGATGCATTTTGGTCGATCGGATCACAAGTGGACGACACAGGTGGAAACGGGGTGCAAAACATTTTGAGCTTGTCTTCTTTCGACCACTTTCAACGGATTGCTTCGATAGAGTAAACACTCATGTGGTCGAATGTGTTCGAACAGCCACAAAAGACCATCTTCTCTTCACTGACTGAATGTGCAGTGGTGGAAAGAGTAAAAAAAAAAATTTACTTAAGTAAAAGTATCTCTCAGAGGGTATGCGCGGGACGTCACCTTTGGCCGGAGAGACTGCGGTCACACACACTGAGTGGTTTTCAGCGTGAGTGCTTCGAAAAACACACAAACCGCATCTCAAATGGGAAAGAGGTTTGCGATTGACTATACAACTAGATGTGACAAGAAATCTGAGGAATATTTTTACAGACTGCCGAAAGCTAGAGAACAGAGAAGCAAATGGATCGCTGCAATTGATAGAAACAACTGGAATCCAGGCAGAGAAAGGTGGATTTACAGTTATCATTTTGTGTCAATATGCTGAATTTAGGGGTAAAATCAAACCCTATATATTGTATTGACAACTCATCAATTAAATATTTACCATTGTATATTCTGCGTTCCGGTAATTGGATATTTTTAAATAAACACTGACAAATAACTATACAAGTTTATGTATATGTTACGATATGTTGATAACATTGTTTTGAGTGATCACATGGATTTAGACCTTTATATTGTGTTTATATAAAGCGTTCACAGGCGAATTTGCTTTATGCATTTCCCAGGCGTTGAAATCCGGCTCAAATAAATGTCAGGATCTTTGGTAAGTTTTAAGGAACACAACATCGAGTCTAACCTTTAGTTTAAACTGGTAATAGTTCTACGTCTAATCGTTTTACGCGCGTTTTCGCAGTTTTACGCAAAAGTCTGGTTTGAAGATGAAAAACGTACAGTACCAAGCACAATGTTCTCTCACCATTCCTGATTTCTAACACACACTCAGTGTTCGGCTGGTCTTGTGACTGTCAGAGCAGAAACTAAAGCTGCTGCTCTCCATGTGTTTTTCTGTCGTCTCCGGTCGCGTTCATATGAAAATTGCGTGAGCTTATTTCGTCAATTAGATCGAAAGATCTGAAAAAGCCCATACGTTTATCCGCCCATAGACCCTCCCCTCGAAGAAATCAGGACAGAAGTGGTTGAAAGTGGACAAAAGAGACGAATTAAAACACCAGGTGTAAACGGGAATGTGTCTCTCTAGTCTACTTATGATCAAACAAAACGCATCTTAATACCTGGTCTAAACAGGGCCTAATACTCTATTGTGTATCTGTATGTGTTTGTGTGCAGTTTCTTGTGCGTTTGAAGATCATGGACTACAGCCTGCTGCTGGGCATTCATGATGTCGGGAGGGCAGAGCAAGAAGAAGAGGTAGAAATGAAAGACTCTTTAAGTGAAGAGGAGGAGGATTCAGAGAATGACCTGTGCCTTACAGCCGTGGGGTCTTTCGGCTCGTCCCCCGAGGGCATCGCAGGGTACATGAGCTCTTATAAACCTCTTGGTCCAGGAGAGTTTGACCCTTACGTGGATGTGTATGCCATCCAGAGCGCAGTTGGTGAGTCACAATTCAGTCAAACTGTACATGAAAACATTGAAATACATAATGGATAATTAATGCAAATGGAATAAAACTCAAATAAATGGTTAGCGTACCAGTACCCAACTTTTCTATAATCTTGCATCCATTGAGAAATCTTTTCATGAAGGTAATGGCTTTTGCATTTCTTCTTAAAATAATTGTCCATTACTCACTTTGTGTTACCCTCTTACCTAATTTGTCTTTCAGATTCAGATTATTAACTAAGGTGCCTGTCATTTCAATTTGTTTAAATCACTCCATTCATCAGTCTTGTGTGTGTCTGTCCTTGATAGGTGCCCCACACAGAGAAGTGTACTTCATGGGTCTTATAGACATTTTGACCCAGTATGATACCAAGAAGAAAGCAGCCCATGCAGCGAAAACAGTGAAGCATGGAGTAAGTGATGCTTAATGAATAGAGTGAAATTTGCTTTTTACTAGGGCTGGGCAACGATTAATCGCGATTAATTGCATCCAAATAAAAGATTGTTGACACATAATATATGTGTGTGTAATGTGAATAATTATTTTGTATAAAACACACATATTCATGTATATATTTAAGAAATATTTGCATGTTGTATATATATTTATACATTTATATTATATATAAATATAAATATTTTATATATTAATAAAATATTTTTCTTAAATAGTATATACATGCATGTGTGTGAATTTTTATATACAAAATAATTATACACACTAGTACACACACATATATTATGTGTAAACAAACTTTTACTTTTACTTTTGGATGCGATTAATCGTTGCCCAGCCCTACTTTTTACACATTTATTGTAAAAAGACTAAACTGAACTGTTAATATTCTAAATCTATCTGTTATTTACACGTTTTTTTGTTCTGTTTTTTTTTTTAAAGGCTGGGGCTGAGATCTCTACAGTTCATCCTGAACAATATGCCAAGCGGTTTCGAGAATTCATCGCAAATATTTTTGCCTATTGAGATCATTTTAAATCTAGAGGACAAAAAGAACATTGATTGAGAGCTAGTGGTTTGAACTATTACCACATTATTAAATTATTTCCAAATCATTATTTAATTATTAAAATGTTTAGCTTTTACCCTGAAAATAAAAAAATATTATTGTATTGTGTTTTAGTGCTCATGTAAAATTAAACATTTAAATAATGTAATCAAAGTGTGAAATTGCGTTTCACATAATGAATTGAAGGAACAGTTAAAATAACTCTGTCACGCACACAACCGAAGATCTGCAGCAAGAAGAAGACGGTTCTGACGCCTGTACCGAACTGTAATGGGCAACGTAGCTCCTATAATGAGACACGTATACGCTTGAGCATGCTGTCTTTTTAGGGTTGTATCTTATGACATCATTGTCACGGGTGGTTGTAGTGACCTTCACGACGAAGGTGACAAAAGTAGTCTTTAATAAATCCACAACTCAGGAGCTAGCAGGGGCTAGCAGGAGAAAACGTAAACACAACCACATTAACACAGACGATACCAGACAAAGAACTGAACAAAACACAGAGCTTAAATACATGCGGATTGTAATCAAGGATCAAACGGAACAGGGGATGATTGACTGCTGATTAACAGCCAAGGAAACTAACTGAACTAAGGGTACATTTACACGACAACAATGTGCTAAAAACTGAAAAGATGACAACGTTATCAAAACCATCTCCGTTCACAAAGATCTGCGAAAACGACTAATAACGCTGTATTATGCATGTCAGACAAGTAGTTGCCGATGTCACTTTGTAAAGAAACACATACGCATTTTTTTACTACAGTAAATTTCATCTTCACAAAGCCAGAAATTCACTGTAATCCCAATTTTAGAATGTTCTCCTCTTATATAGTCCCTTTTTACTTCCTGAACACAAAGGTGAAAACATGTATTATCCTTGAGTCTTCTCATGATGATAAAATGTTATATTGTGTTGATAGTTGATTTGTTTAATTCTTATAATTCTTCACTTGTGATGATGTCCATATGCCCCCCTTATTTCTTACAGTTAACATCTGTATCCTTTCATTTAAAAAAAAATACACATGTGCATGACGTCACCGTTTTCACAGATTCACGTTTTTGTAGTTTACACGGGGATGATAAGGGTGTCGTATTTAAAAAGTTGCACTTTCAAACCTGTTTTCAGGCCACCAAAACGACATTGTCGTGTAAATGAACGGCCAAAACGCATAAAAGGTTTTCCATTTATAGTTGAAAACAGTGTCATGTAAACAGCCCCTATAAGGCAAGCAAAACAAGAACCGAACAAAGTGAAAACGAAAGCAAAATTGAACATAATCGATACAATCACATCCTGTTTTTGGTTCATGAGATGTCTGGTTTGTGCTGCATTCATATTTCAGTCGAACTGCACCCGTTTGTTTGGAAGCAGACCCATAGAAAATGTGATGTGTCTTAGTCCGCTTGTTTGGTGCGCACACATGCAGGGCCTCATTTATAAAATATGCTTACTATTTTATTCAGAGGCCCAAGCTGAGCAAAAATATAAATTTGGTGCAGTTATTATTTATATGGCCAAAAATGTAAATCAATGAGATCTTTATAACAGTATAGCAGACTACTTACATAAAATGCATATATCTGTCACAAACTGTTAGTTCAGTTTTAATTTTCATGGACTTTTAATTTGCATGTCATTATTTCCTGTTGTCTTTGTTCATGTTTCCTGCCACTTGTTTGTTGGATATTCATTTAATCATCACAGCTGTTCGTATTTGAGTTCGTTATAATTGTATAAGTTCCTGTGTTCATTGTCAGTTATTGTTTGTGTTACGTGCATGCTGTTATGCCTTGTGGAATATTTGTGTTTGATTTAATATTAAATACACTCGAATCGGAACCTTTAGACTTTTATAGTTGTGAGATAGATTTATAGAGATAAATTGAGATGCATCATAATAAACAACATTTTGCGATAAAAATTAATTAGTTGTTTGCAGTTGTTGTAAATTGTTTTATTGGATTTGCAGTCATACATTTTTATTTTTATTAATGAGATCATGGACAATTAAACATTTGACTGAACTTTAACTACAAGTTTATTAAAAATGCATATTTTAATTTGACTGACAGATAAATCTTATGTGAAATGAGTGCGTGTTATCTAAAGTACAGTGAGACATTTAAGATTATTTACAAGTTTAACTTTGGATATTATTGGAATATATATTTGGAATGGAATTAAAATATATAGGCTATTTAATACGAATTTATAATTAGTCTGCATTTACATTGCGCGTATCTATTTAGACATGTAATATTTTTGTCGCGTGCTATCACTATGTCAATTGCAATTTCGAGAATTAATTCTGCATTTATGTGTAAATGTCACTTCCAAAACTTTCAACGTGTAAGTTAGGCTAATTGGTCATCGGTCCTTTGCAGCATAAACAAGGCTACTTAAGTTTTATTCAATGGATTCAAAGAACGAAACAGCGCTCAGTTTACAATCACTAAATCACTAAAAAGGCCTTTCAAATCAATAGCCTAAAGTTGTCTACACACACTGCATAATGAATATCTTACTTACATCGTGTCTTTCTTTGTTAATGAGAGGATTCGCGAGACACGAGAGCGACCAAAACTCGTCATCGAACAAAAACTCAGGCGTTTTGAGCGGTAAGTGGATTCTAACTTAAACACCTCTGATTGGACATTGCGTTCAAGAGATCATCAAATATGTCTGTGATTGGCTACTTTTCACACCGCTGCAAAAACACGCTGTAAATAGGAACATTTAACCTCCAGAGCGCAAACTCAAAAACAGAGACAAGAGACAAATTTGCCAAATCTGTTTCGCCAATAATTTTAAATTATTATTGTATCAACTGAGGGTGCCCTTACTTTCGTTTCAGGGTGCTTACATTTGACTTTGTGATGTTGTTGTTTTACACGTGTTTTATTATTTGTGATCAAACATTAACATTAACTGCGGACCCCCAGTTGAAGACCCTTGGATCAGCAGTTTTGAGTGTAAGAATCAAATAAATTAAATCACTTGTTCAAACTTCTTCATATTTTACATCAGAATGGTGCAATGGATTTCTGATTCCCTCTGGCTATTGTAAACAACATTATGATTTTCCATTTTTTTGTACTTTTATGTTTACATATGTATTAATAATATGATCTAATAATCTAATATGATTATTTCCTGGTTGAAGTTCAGCTGTCTTTTGAACCGTTTTGGATCATTTTGAACAAAGATCTTGATTTACCAAAAAGATGTGATGAGCCCTTAAACTACATTGTTAGGCCTACTTGTCTACTTCTAAACTGCCTCAGATTATGTGGACCTATTTTTGTTTTTACAAACAGATCTCTGATCTACACACACTGTAGCTATACAACAAAACCTACAAAAATATAAAATTTACATCAGCAATCATTTAATACATTTACTACAGATTTAGGAGGATATGATGAGTAATAAACGCATCAGAATGAACTTCAATATCCAGGTTCAGTGATTATTCACATGCATTATTCATGAGGCGATTGTTCACTGTTGGCGCGCGTCCCCGCTGCTGAGCAACAAGATGGCGGCCGCCGCCGGATCAGGTAAATTTACGAAAAACTGATATTGTTTTAGATTATTTATTTATTTGGAATGCACAGCGAGTGTTGTGATAAGGTAAAATGCGTAAAAAGTATACTTTCATTGAAGTATTCACTCGTGTTGCTGTGTTTAATGTCTCAGCATTCATGTGGGTGTGTTTGCACAGCATTAGCCTGTCAAATCCGTGGCATTTGTCGCGTTTAATGTCGATGGAGTTTGTGTTTTAGCCCGTTTTAAATAGTTTAAGATTCAGATACATGGTTCGTAATGTATAGGGGTGAAAGTACAACAGGTTTTTAATGTAATCTGGCTTTTCTGTTGGTTAGCCATGTAGCTTATTCAACTGCAGCGTCATGATAGGGAAACAACACAATACACGGGCTGTGTCACAAAACCTGCTGAGCCGCCTAGCTAGACTGCAGTTCTGTGTATCATCATAGACGCTTTCCGAGTACGTTATTGAACTTCAGTCATGTTTTATAAGTGCTTTCTGGGTTGGCAGCTCGTTAGGTTTAATAATATGTTTACTAAAGTGCGGTCTAGGTTGGCAGATTGCTAATATGAGGCACACGCACAGCCATTGACTTTTGTGATCTTTACAGACAGGGAACCCAAAATTAGAAACCTGTCACCTCATTACATCTTACATTTAAGCACAATATCTAACATTAATTATCCGATAAGCCTATATAATTTTTTAATTGTCCATTCAAATGTCAGTTGCTTTGCAGACCTCTGGTTGAAAACCTTTTCTCTATAAGTATAATTTTCTCATTCGTCACACCCCTTAGCTCAGTGGTTTATAGCACACAATTGATATTATATATATAAATATATATATATGTCTCATGTGTGTGTGTACACACACAAATACTTTTTTTTTTTGTCACAGCATATGCACAATATGCTTGTTATTTTACTGTTTTTTTTTTTTTTTTTTTTTTTAATGGGAGCTAATAATATTATTTGTTTATGTGTTCAACTGCCATTCACTTTCTCCATAAGGGAATAACATTTTAAAGAAACCAATAAAGTCAGACTTACTGTGAGTCCCCAGGTTGTTAATCAATGGTAAAATTGCAATGATTCTGCAAAAAAATTTCCACCAATTAGAGAACTATGCAAATTACACCAAAATAACTATTTTTAGCACTTCCCACTCACAGGAAGCACTGCGGATGATGTAATAGTCTATCTATTCTGTCAATTTATTTAAATGTTTGTGTGGGTATATATATATTAGACACAAACATATATTCCAATCAATGTATAACATTGTTCCTACAATCAACATATCTACATCAATAGTTTTATAGTTATCTATCATTTTTTTGATTGTCATTTGCCGTGCTTCATCAGATTGTTCTCTCACTAAACCCACGTAAAGTACACAGTATTGTTCCTTTTTTTTTCTGATTTTCAAATACATTTTGTCTTCAAATCAAAGTTGTGGTTCTGGTTGCTTTGGTTCATCGTAGCTTATAGCTTTTTCATAAGCACTTTATTTTAAAAACCCTATGGGAAAAATAAATAGGAAACACAGACCATGTTTTTCCCTTCCACTGCTCTACTTTTCCATTGTTTTTCTATGTAAACACATGCTAGACGGACGTCTTTAACCGCTGCGCTCGTGTCTTTTGCAGCGTCTCGCGCATGACACGGCATTGTAAAAACGCAACGCTCAAGTTAAACGAAGTTCAACTCTTTTATTTTATAAAACGCATCTCTTGACCTTCTTTTCCACTGACCTGTGTCTCGTTTTTTTAACAGCAAACATTTCAGGCTAAGTAGTACCACCGTTGATCAAATCTGAGCGTCCAACTACCTCCTAGTCCTCACCAATCCTCTCTAGATATACTAACATTACTGTTTTGCAATGCAATTTAAACACGAATATCACAACATTCCTGGTTTCATCATCGGTATCGTGCTTTGTTCTTAATCCAGTGTTTGTTAGTCAAAATCAGCCCATTCTTTAAGCTCACCTTCAGGAAATCAATCTCACTAACTTTAAGGGTAAACACAACTGTGCTTTACCTTTTGTCATGTGCCTTATGGTTTTATGGCTCTCTGAACAATTGACAGAGAAAAGACTGTATAATTGGGAATTGCCCTGGATTCACAGACAAGACTTAGGCTAATCTAGTCCCAGACTAAAATGCATGTTTGAGCTGTTTTAACCGAAAGCATCTTGCACTGATATATCTTAAAATATATCAGTGTCATTGTTTTGTCTCAAGATTCACACCAGTAAAGTTTTTTCTAACCCATGTTTATAAAAGCGACTTAAATGTCCTAATTGAACTAAGGCCTAATCCCTTTCTGTGAAACCAGGCCTATTTGATATAAAACTCTTTAAAAAGATTAAAAATGACATTTCCAGCCATGTGTCAAATATTCTGACCCATAGAGTGTCATTTGCAGTTTCCCTCGCAGTATCTGTTTTGAACATTATCCCGGCAGCAGATGTTCATGTGATTGTGTGTGTTTTCACAGGCGTGAAAGTCCCCCGTAACTTTCGGCTGCTGGAGGAGCTCGAGGAGGGTCAGAAGGGTGTTGGAGATGGGACGGTGAGCTGGGGTCTGGAAGACGACGAGGACATGACCCTCACCCGCTGGAGAGGAATGATCATCGGACCCCCGAGGGTCAGTTCTACCAGCTTCCCCGGCTCTATTTAATTCAAATGTTTAGATGCATGAATAAGGCTATCATATTTTATAATTTCACATCTTCCTACTAAAAAACAAGAGGTCTCTGTTTATTCTATTAGAAAATGCAATGTGCATGACTCTGAAAAGAACCAAATATGCCAATAACAATATTGCTGAGGGAAAAAAGACTCATTACTACACTTGGATGTAGGGGTGTGTGAAATGTATCATCTATGACAGGGATGGGCAACTTCGGTCCTTGAGGGCCACTGTCCTACAGAGTTTAGCTTCAACCCTAATCAAACAAACCTGAACAAGCTAATCAAGGTCTTCAGGATTACTAGAAATTTTCAAGCAGGTGATTTTTTTTTCAGGGTTGAAGCTAAACTCTGTAGGACAGTGGCCCTCCAGGGCCGAAGTTGCCCATCCCTGATCTATGATAATATCGTAATTGTTGGTTTAACAACGTGCCAGCTGACATTATCAAGTATGTCATGTCACTTATTTTCTAAAAAGCAAACACGCCTTCAGAGTAGACGACTGCGAGAGAGATTCAGAGCACACACTTTCACTGCGTGATCTAGCCTGTAAGAATGGCCCAAGATTCATGAAGCAAAATGCAAGATTGCTGTTTTTCTCGAATAGTAGCATGATTGCAAATGTGTATTGAATTGCTGTATGAATTCAATATCACAAGAATTTAATATTAACAGGGGTCATGTATTACACTTTTTAAAATGTTCTCTGAAGTCCACTTTGCTTTTGATGCAAAAATCTTTAATTTATGTCACAGTTTATAAATAAATGGCCGTTTTCTTGCCTGTTTTGTTGACCGTCTGGTTTGAACACTTCGTTTAAATGGGGTGTGTCTCCTTTGTCCTTTTAAGACGTCAATGTAAACGCCCATTCCTTTGATTGGGTAACATAATTTCATGTGAAATATGGTTTATACATGTGGAATTGTTGAAAGTTTGTTTGTTTAAATCATTTCAATTTTCAACAGCCACTTTTTTATCACCATCAGCTTTTTTAATCTACGTAATAGCCACAGATGCTGACGTGGCATTAAATGCAACTATACTGATACTCAATCTACGTAACATCTCTTGCGTTCGATTACAGTATATTCAAAACTCTGCATCCCGTTTGATCACTCGCACGGTGTAAGAGAAAGAATGAGCGTATCACTTCGATTCCACATCACCTTCACTGGTTTCCTCACGTATTGCCTTCAAGATACTAACCCTCTCTTACAAAGCTTTTCATAACCTTGGTCCTTCATGTCTATCTGAATTCCTTCACCCTTATCTCCTCTGTTCGTTCTGGAAGATCTAGTGCTGGATTGTTAATGACTCCTAGATGTAGTTTAGTCACTATGGGGCCTGGGCCCGTGTTCATAAAGATTCTAAGAATCCTCTCAGTAAACTCCTAATTTAGCTTAAAAACTTTTACGTAGGAGTCTTTGCTTAAGAGCGATTCGGGACCGATCTGAGAGCAACTCTGAGTGAGGAAAAGACAAAAACGTTCATCTCAGTGAGGAGGCGGGGCCGACCCCATTGCTATGTATGACACAATCTTTTGAAGACTGCGATTGGTTGGTTGTCCAAGAAGGAAAAAAAGAGTGATTTAAGTATACAGGTGAAACTCGAAAAAATTTAATATCGTGCAAAACTTCATGTATTTCAGTAATTCAAATTAAAAGATGAAACTAATATATTTAGTATATATAACTATAAACATATGCATGATTATACTTTTCAGAGGGCCGACATTTCTGTGTTTAAAATGATTTTTTATTTCATGTAATATTCAAATTTTCTGAGATTGTGAATGTTGGGGTTTTCATAAGCTGTAGTTAATCATCAAAATAATAACTTTTGCACGATATTAAATTTTTTCGAGTTTCACCTGTAGGGTCTATTTTAAGCCTTCACTTTGAAATTACATGCGTAATTTTTCCTATTTGACTGTTTTCACACACACATAGTATATATGTGTATATAAATCCTTTTTTTTTATTTACAATGCTGTTTATTTCCTAAAATGTATTTGATTGGCTTATAATGATAAAAATTGTTCCACTCTTTCCAATTACACTGATTACTGGCATGTCTATTAAAGTCGTGGTTTGAATGTTGGTTTTAATGTACCAAACTCACTGTCATCCATCGTCTGCAACACATTTCTTCTCCCTCTTCGTCTTCCTCTTCGTCTTTCCTCCATTTTCTCCTCTGCTAAAGAAACTCTTAAGCCTCTTAAAAGTCCTCGTCTGTGCTCCTAACAATATTGCCCTTAAGACCTCTTTTAAGACCTTTTCTGAATTACTTTTTTCTTTACTAGGATTTTGTCTTTAATTTTAAAAGTAAAAGAATTTTCTTAGAATTGTCTCACTAGGAGCTACTCTTTGCATTAAGATTCTTTATGAATACGGGCCCTGGTCTTTAGTGTTAGTGAACACCGTAAAGCTTCTTTCTTTCAAAAACTTTTTAAAAACACATTTATTCTCTGTATATTATTCTTTAGCTCTTGGTCCGTAATCTGTTGATTTTTTTTTTTCTTTCTTGAAATCTAACTTTGTAAAGCTACCTTGGGTTTTGGAAAAGCGCTATAAAATAAAACATTATTATTTTTATTATGGTTGCACTTTATTTTACAGTATGTACACTTTCCTAAGAAAGTACTGATAATATAGTAACCTTATATGGGTTACATAGGTTAAGGTGAGGTTTAGGGGTAGGTTCTTGATTATTACCTAGTTTTTTCCCAGTTAATTACTGTAATAAGTACATGAATGGGTAACAGGATAAAGTGCTACCATTATTATCATTATTATTATGGCAACTAACTATGGTGTCATCGCTACTACATACACTTCCTAGAATTGCCTCTGGCTCTTGGTTACCCAGATGCATTTCTGGATTAATCTTGGAAATATTTCTAGGCTGTAAAGTTTTCTAGCGTTCCAGTTTACGTTCACACAGAAGGCTTTCTGGCAATTGTATGGCAACCAAATCAGAATTGTGAATGTAGCTTATATCTGATGTCACGTTTGGCCAGTCTTATCTTCATATTGGTAGCTTATATTTTACAGACCGGGTGTGCAAGTGCATTCTTATCAATGTTTTTTCTGTTACATTTGATCATATACATTTACATTTAACCATTTAGCAGAAGCAATCAAATACAACTCAAAATAAACTAAGAACCCTGACTTTGTTATGTGTATGCTTGGGTTTTTTGGGACGACCAAAGTAATTACTTAGGAACCCATTTTGTTGTAATAAATGTGATAAACTTTAAGACATTACTAAAATACTAGTATTGTATTTAACTAATAATATAAAAAATTAAATCGTTCATAGAATTGTAGTAGGGCTAGAATCATTAAATGTTTTACGATGCAGAGCAGGAGCATCCAACATCTAGTGTTCATGAACTGTGAACACTAGATCATGTGTGTTAGTCCTCCTGGGGCATCATGACCCTGGTGGAAATAAAATTAGACCTAATTCAGGGGCGTCCAATCCTGCTCCATTACAGGGCCAAACCTGGCGTCTTCATTGATCAACGTTTGTTTCTTTGTGTTCTCCAGGCTGATGACAGTCAGTTCTAAACTGTTAATGAGTTTTACCAATGTGTTTATAAATGTGGAGTCATCAGTGTGATATCATTTTAGAATCAGGGTTTCTGCAAATCTTAAAGTCATAAATCGAAGCAGAAATGCATAGACATGGCATTAAATGTTGCATGCATCTTAAAAAATAAATATCTTCCTCAGTATTTTTGTCCTGCTTTCCATACAAATTGAAAAATGTAACAAAATGAACTGAGTTTATACTTAAAACCTGTACAAATATCTGCCAATGAGTTCCCTTTGAATTAAGCTGAACCCACTGGCAGATATCTGTCCTTGCTTTAATCATAAACTCATTTTAATCAATTTCATAAGACTTAATTTTTTTAATGTAAAAGGAAATGTCTTGATTTAAGAATTTCTACAAATTGCACTGGAAAACAAAGTCAAAACTACTGATGATCAGAAGGTACGGTAAACATTTTTTTTCTATATTTTAGTTTTTGGGAGCAGAGCGATTCAAGCTACTTTTTTGTAAAATGAATTAAAAAGTAATGGATATCTGTTGAAACTGAAAGTTGTATTTTTAGACTCATTGTTTTTCTCCCTATATTTTGAGAACATGTATTGTTCATATTTTGAGAACATATACTGTATTCCCCTCAATTTTCTTTGCTAAGTCTTAAATAATTTTCAAATGTACCTTTGTAAAACCTGCAGAAATCCTGTTTTAATTATTATATTTGTTTATTCATGCAGACTATCTATGAGAACAGGATGTACAGCCTCAGAGTAGAATGTGGACCAAGATATCCAGAAACACCCCCTTTTGTTCGCTTTGTGACGAAGATCAACTTGAACGGAGTGCATAACTCAAACGGTGTGGTAAGTAAAACCGAGTACTGAATACTTCACTTCTTCTTCCTCATCTGCTACTCTTATCATATGCATTCATCAGTGGGACCTTCATAATGAATGCATTTCATTATTCCTTTGTTTATTATATTCTGAATTGCTAAAAAAAATTATTTGGTGTTTTTTTGAGTTGGACAAACCAAAATAAATGCCTAAAAATCCAAAAGTTAACTTAGTCTAAAACTGACATTGTCAGTTTATTTCACAAAAAGAATTTAGCACTAAAAAAATTCCATTTTTATAAAGATATTTGGTATCGAGAAACTATACTGATCTGGTTCAAAAACTACAATTATTACTCATTCCATATCGATATTTTATATCATTAAAAACAGCATTGAAGAAATCGAGGAAGTTAGACAATTAACAATCACATACAAAAAGAGGGAAATCTGATTTTCCCAGCATGCTTTGACATGATGGAATTAAATGTTTTTGTGTGTGTGTGTTTTTGCTCAAAATTAATATAGTATGAGTTCTGTTGGCTTTTCTGTTATAACTTGGGTTAAAAAGTGGTTATGTTGTCATTTTGGGCTATTACTATCGTGGTGAAGAGTAGAGCTACCATTAGACTTTATAAATTGCATGTTGCTTTATATTAGATGTAATGCCTGTGCATGTTAAATTACAGTTATGTAGAATAAGATGGTAAATATTTCATTACAATACAAAATATGAACTTAAAAATACAGAAACGATTCCAATACTCTTTTCTGCAGTATCGATACACTGATACCAGCTGCGCTTTCTTGCTCTCCTCTCAGACAGCGAGTTGACACCAAACAACCAAACGGTCTCTCTTGAAACCAACACAGAAGTGTCTTAATCTGCAGTTCATCATCTGGCCACTAGATGATGGAAAAGGGCTGCAAGAGTCTCAATCCCATAGACCCCAATGTTAAAATGGCCAACTTTACAGAAGAAAAAAATAATGTTTTTACAGCCAGATACAAAAAGTGGTTTTGGTCTATTTAGCTAATTTTGCCCTTCAAGACAACTCTGAGGGGGTGAATGTTTTTATAACTCATCCGTTTAAATTATATTAAGCCTTAAAGTTCTGAATAATTAAGGGCGTGGCCACTTGAGTGACAGATGGACTGCCTCAGCTAATCCGCCTCGCTGCACATTTCCGTTTATCCGGGAGTGACGCGCGGCCAAGATGGCGACGGCCGGCTCCGCCCACTTTGGGCTTCAAAAACACTCTTCGGAAACCTACGGGTGATGTCACGGACACTAGGTCCATACTTTTTTATAATTTTTACTATGGTTGACACACACACACACCCACCTCCTCTCATTCAATCCGGTTAAATAGTGTTGTTGTGACCGGGTCTGAATTTTGGCGTGGGATTGCGCATAATTCTACAAATTTCCGCAGATTTTGCACTCACATCCGAAGCGCACACACATAATAAAGCCGCCTCTGACATATGAGCGCCAAAATTGGCTCTTTTTCGCAGCTTACTGACTCAAATTCACTCAAAAGTAATATCACGATGCACACATGCGACAATCATATGCGAATGTCGTGTGCGGCGGAAAGGCGGCATGAACCGCGACGCGATTAAAGGTGTCTTTTCCATGTTAATCAGAGGTTTTTTCAAGGTATTGTATCGGAGTTCGAAATTCCAGTATATCGTGACAACACTAATATGACCTAGGGTTTGATTTTACCCCAAAATTCAACATATCTGACACAAATTCACTTTTCTGTACCTGGATTCGAGTTTTTCTGTGAATTGTCTCAATCCATTTGCTTCTCTGTTCTGAGCTTTCGGCAGTCTGTAAAAAGATAGCTCAGATTTCTTGTTGAATCTATTAGTCGATCGCACAGCTCTATCCCATTGTTTTGTTTTTCGCTGCATTTACACTGAACACCAGTGCTGCCACTCAGTGGGCGTAAACGCTGTGACCCCGCCTACTGTGATGTCATGGATTTCTCGGCGACGTCATCACTGCTTGCGCACGCAACCAGGGGGCAAAAGACCCGCGGTCTTCGTACCGGAGTAAAGGGTTTAGGCTAGTAGCATAGTGGTGGTGTGACGAGTATTTGTATAAAAGTATTTGACGAGCTGCACGTGACCACATAGCACGTAGTTGTATATGCATCAAGGGATTTGTACGCTCTAATCATTTCTCTTGTATACACAAAGGTGTCTGAATTGGATATTTGTATATATCAGGCCATATAAATGCTGGCCACTTCTTGTCATCCACAATCCAAAGAGCGTCAGGTATTGCGTAGGGATCCGGCAAGATCTCACCATTGCTGAGAGTAAGTTTTTTTTTATATAATCGCCACGGTCGGAGGTACTAAGGCTTCCCACATAATCCATCGTCAAATCTTTGATTTACAGTAAAGTAACGTATGTGTGCAGTGCGTGATTTATTTATTTATTTTTTCTGTGCAGTCATGATATGTTGCAGGTCGTAAAGTAACGTAAACAAGGTTAACTTATATAAAAGCAAATTCGGCTCTATAGAGGCTATTACATTACTAACTTAGTCTAACATGATAATTGATACATGCATCACAGTACTGTACAACGTCCAACTGTTTACGAATAAAAATCCGTAAACAGTTGGACGTTTTACATAATGTTATATTAATATGAAACCGATCCAACTCTGAAATTGCAGTTTATTATTGAGTCAACAAGAAATTACAAACAATGCGAAATCTACGTTAATTACAATGTTCTTTTACAGAACTGGGCATAACAGATGGCGGTTTTTTGCCCCCTGGATGCGCGCGCATTCGGTGTTGTTTGTATACAAGAAACCCGTGTATAGATATCATGCAAAACATCAGCAACTAAAGAGGGCTACTAATATTAACTTTTGATTACTGCTGTGTTCATTAATTACTAATGTCAAAACTTTCTAGTGAAAACTTCTAGCTTCGATAGCGGCCTTCACTTCTAGAAATTTCCAGGGCTCTATGAATTATTCTGCTTTATTTCCCCCCCAATTTCTGTCTTTTTTGTGCTGATTTATGCATTGTGTAAATGTGTTTGGTTGGCTCAGGTTGATATGCGAGCTGTATCCTCACTGGCCAAGTGGCAGAACTCCTACAGCATCCGTGTGGTCCTGCAGGAGCTGCGACGACTCATGATGTGCAAAGAAAACATGAAGCTGCCACAGCCTCCCGAAGGACAGATCTACAGCAACTGAGTCGTCTTCTCCTCTACCTTCATCAGAACACATTCACACACGCAAGGCTGAGCATTCCTCCTCTTTTTTTTTTCTGGACTCATGAGAAATCCTCCCAGTCCCTGACCACTCCCCATGAGCTGCAGCAACCAATGAGCAGTCCCGTCTCGGGAGATCCCATTGGACAGAATCCATGGATGTAGTGGTGTGCACAGCAGAATACTGTACATCATTCTAATCTTTTTTTTTTTTTTTTAAATGTTTATTTGTTATACATGCAAATTGTAAAAAATAACAAATGATCTTATTGAGTGTAATCTGTGTGCCCTCATTTGAGAATAGTTCTGCTAGTGAAAATGAATTTGTGCTATCATGTAACATGCTGTGTGGTGGGAATATTAAGATTTTCTTTTCTTTTCTTTCTTTTTTCATCTTTTTCTAGTGATGATAGCATCAGAATCAGCAGTCTTGCCTGTTTAATCAGAAGTTTCTGGCCTGACCGGTTTAAGTTGGATCTTGACCGGTGTCTCATTACTTTCTTCCTTCAGGCTCTCAGCTTTAGGTCACTTCATGGGTTTATTAAAAGTTTGTGCAAAATGACAACAGAAGCTCAATGGTAGATAATGTCTAACAACATCAAAGATGAAGTGTGCAATTTGTATTTGACGATAAATTCTCTCCTAGCTTCATATGCAGAGAACAGGGCGTTTGGTTATTTTTACACATTATTTTGGTGCTGCATAGAGTACACACTTCAACTTTAACATGATTCGTTCCATTGAGCTGTTGAGAGCATTGACACCATGAATAAATTTTGTGTTCAATATGTTATAGAAAAATTAGAAAAGTTGTGAATTAAGGTAAATTGCACTCTGGGTTTTAAAGAAGAAGAAAAAAAAATCAACAACCTGATTACTATTGAGTCATGACTGAACTGTCTATAACAAAAACCCACACACTGTTGCTACATGTTGCTTCACCTTCAGCTGTGATGAATAAGTTTACACACCCCTTGCAGATTCTGCTAAATTTTAATAATTAAAAAAGATACTAAAAATTGCATTTTGATTATTTGGTACTGCTCTAAATCAGCTATTTCCATACCTGATGTTTATAGTCCGCAAAACTGAGTTTACACAAATGAACCAGTTCAAAAGTCTTGAAAAGTGTCGTTACCTGGATAATCTGTGGATAAACACGCTACATTAAAGGAATAGTTCACCCAAAATGAAAATTGTCATAATTTACTCACCCTCGTGTTGTTTTAAAAACTTTGAATTTCTTTCTTCTGCTGAACACAAGATATTTTGAAGATTGTTGGTCCCCATTGACTTCTATAGTGTGGAAGAAATATACAATGGAAGTCAATGGGGACTATCAAATATAGTTTGTGTTCAGCAGAAGAAAGAAACTCATATAGGCTTAGTATAACTTGAGGGTGAGTAAATTGACAATTTTTATTTTTGGATGAACTATCCCTTTAAGTGTCAGGGGATACTGCATACCGAAGTTTGTAAGCATTCAATACTAAATTAAAATGAAAGGTCTTATGTCATTTAGTACTGCCCTTCAGAAGGCACATACAATTACATCTTACAAGAGGACAAAGTAATTTACACACCATTCTGTTCAAAACATTTACACCTCGACTCTTAATGTGCATCATATTGTCTTATTGAGTCTCTGAATTGTGTGAAAACTATCTAAACCATTTCCAGCCACTGTTGAACGTATATGCAGACGATGCTGGAAAACCAAAGAGTGGAGCTGGAGGATCTTTCTGAAGAACAGTGAGGCGTTTAACTGGTCAGGACAAACAAGAGACTCATGAACAACTATTAAAAACATACTGTGGTCGATCATACTCGTTAAGCATAGGACTAAAGCATTTGTATTTTTGAACTAGTTAATTTGAGTAAATGCTGTTATTTTGTCTGACATGACAGCATCTAGTGTGTGTGAAACAGCCTATTCAGGGTAGTGATATTGTAAGTATAATTTATTTTAATTATTACTAGTTTTTTTGCAAGGTCTATATAAACTTGTGGCCACAACTGAACACAACACTTAAGAAAAGTAACCACAGGTTTTGTATTTTACTCACTGCTGAAAGTGTTCAAAGAGCAGACCTTCACTGGATCGCTTGATGATAAGTGACCACATTCACAAAATCAAGACTTTGAAAACTCAAGGCTATATAAAAAGTTGCACACGCAAGACATGACTTCAGGCTGATTGGGCCACCCTTTCACACCATTTTCATTTCACAGTAAGTCAAAAAGTGGACCAATGTATACCAGAATTCACAATGTATTATAATCAACTATATATACTTCTTGTCAAAAGTTTGGAAACATTAAGGGGTCTTTGAAAGTAGTCTTATGCTCACCAAGGCTGCATTCATTTGATCAAAAATACAGTAAAAACAGCAAAACTGAAATAATATTACAGTTTAAATTAACTGGTTTCTGTTGTAATTTATTTCAAAATGTAATTTTCCTGTGATCAAAGCTGAATCTTTAGCATCATTACTCGAATCTTAAGTGTCACATGATCTTTCAGAAATCATTCTAAGAACATTTCTTATTATGATCCATGTTGAAAACATTTGTGTATATATATATATATATATGTATAATACACGGGTATTCAAAAGTTTGGGTTAAGTACGATTTTAAAAAAGCTTTTATTTAGCAAAGGCACAACAGTTTATTTAGCACAACTGTGTTTACCCTGGTGAAAAAAAGGTAGGCCTAAGTATACTTGCAGCCAGACTAATTGTCAGTGTGTTAACTTGAAGTGTGCTATTATTGAAACAACTAATTTTGTATTAAGTATGTTTTAGTTGTAATTAAATTGTAGTAAAGCATAGGCCTACCTTTATTTAGTCTACAAAATTGGACATAGTTCAAGCTACTTAGTATAGGCTACTTTAAGTATATGCCTGTGTAGAGACTAATTACATGCTTGATTAGTGATATTAAAGTGTATTTTATTTGTGTTACAAGTACATTAAAAATTCATTATGAGTGTCTTCGAAACATAAGCAATATACCATAAGTGTATTTATATATTTTTGCCTTTTTCGCCTTTTATTAGGATAGGACAGTAGCTTGACAGGAAGTGAGGTGAGATGGGAGGTTAAAAAAACAGTTATTTTACGTCCTCACATAATGACGTCAATTCTGATGTCAGATTCAACATTCAGATAAAAGCATTTGTAATCATTTACAACCCTGTACAGACGATGTGCAAACACGGATGTTTTACATGTCTAAACGATAGCCTATAAATTGAATTAACTGGTCTTCATAAATTTTATTTTATTTGTTATTAAATAAACTTACATTTCGCTGAATTCGCTCCCTCATTTAAGTCCTCGGTTCTCGCATGTATCAGAACATGTATCATACACTTTGCCGAAATGTTCGGTTTTATCACGCATGCTCAGTATCTCCAGCTCATCGGTTCCCTTTTGAGAACGGTCTCTCGTATTGTGTAGCTACACAATTATGGGAAAACTCCTTTTCTCAAGAATATTGAAGCCTTTATTTTAAAATGCTGAACACAGAGCAGAAATGACATTGACTGTGCTGCGGGAACTGCACGAACGACAAACCTATGGCGAAGCGGCTTAGGCGCGCGAACCTATCAGAGCGCCCCGTGCCGAAGCACACCAGAATGGGCGTGGCTTCTGGTTATATAAGGCAGACCATTTCGCCATAGGAATTAGATTTAATGTCCTTTAGCGAACTCTGCATGACGCGGATGGACACAGAGAGTGTGCTTTGTGCCTGGGACCTCAGCGTGCAGAAGCTGCACTTACCAAACTCGTCTGACCCCGCCCCCCCATATCAGTCCAGTGAAGTTGGCACGAGGGCAAGTTTGGACTCAGAGCTTCTTTGCATCCTCAAAAGAACCGTTGAAGACCTCGGGCTCGATTGGTCTTCGCCTCAGGAGCCCTCCAAGAGCCGGCTTTTCCTATGGTTCCTGCCGGGGCGCCACCAAGCCCCTCGTCAAAGACCAGCGCCATTCTTTTCCAGAGGTTCACAACGAACTCACAAAGTCGTGGCACGCTCCTTACTCGGTCCGCCTGAAGTCACCCACCTCTGCAACGCTCTCTACCATTGACGGCGCTTAGGAAAAGGGATGTGAGAAGCTGCCCCCACTAGAGGAAGGGTGGACCCCGAGGCTTTTAGGGACCTGTGCAGCACCACTAAAACCACCGGCCAGGGAATTGGAAGGAGTATGGCCAGTTTGGTTGTGCTAGAGCGCCATCTCTGGCTAAACTTAACGGAGATTAAAGACACAGACAGGACTGCCTTTCTGGACTCTCCAATCTCCAACACTGGACTCTTCTTTAAGTGATGGGCTCCTCTGAGACTTCTTGCCGAAACGCTCCAGGTCGGCTAGGGGACGCCCCAAGAAAGTGCCCCTTTAGCCAGCAAAGCCAGCGCCACCGGTTTCTCAGCCCCGTCCAGAAGCTGAAACCCAGTGGCGCGTTCACAGCCAGCAAAGCGCTACTCGTTCCCGGAGCATCAGGGGCCCGACCTAAGATTGTGTTGGACCCTGAGCCTCGGAAGCCTTCCTAGTCGCACGACAGGAAGGAAAAGGGAGGGGTTAAGTCTCGCTGCGGACGTTTTTTTACCAGTTTTTCCTGTCATAGACACAGTAGATGTTCCTGAGACTTCTCATCCTCTAATGGCTGTTAAAGTGTCACCTTTCTGTTCAGTCAAGCCTGTCAGTGCAGTCATAGTCACTGATGCCATCTCAGAGCCCACCATTTGTTCTGCAAAGGCCGCAGAGCTTGTTCTCGAGGACACTGCAGCACCCTCTGATGCTCTTGAGTCTGCTACAACACCCTCAGAGACTTGTGAGTCTACATTGCGTTAACCTCGGAAGCGGAGGAGAAGCAAGGATTGTGCTCCACTGTTCTTCCAGAGTCTATTCCAGAAAAAGAAAGTCCAGTGTCGGCTCCAGCCCCTGAGCCCAGCCAGAAGCCCCCTCCAGTCTCAGAGACCACCATTTGGCCACAGACCCTTTTCTTGAGTCTACTGCAGCACCCCCAGAGATGCCTGAATTTGTTATAATACCCCGAGAGACTGAGTCTTCATTGTTGTCTTTGCCTTGCAAATGGAGGGGGAGGAGGATTTGTGCTGTCTTGCAGTCAACTGTCAGCATATCTTCCCTTTAAGTCCTGTCATTAAAACTGGACACTTGTCATGGACAAGAACGTCAGACCTGAGCCACCCACTCTTCCTATCATGGCCACAGAGACCAGTCTAGAGTGTCTCGCACCTTTTGATGTGGCCCAGATGATCATCCCAGAGCCATTGATTCTACCTGTCCCAGAAACAGAGGCCATCCCAGAGTCGTTTGCACTCCTTGTCAGCCATAGAGGTTACCCCAGAGCTGTCTTTTGTCCCTGCCATGACCAAAGTGGCTGTTTCTGAATCGCCTGCCCTTCCTGTTCCTTCAAATTTAAATGAACGTTTAGCACCAACTTATTTGTTAGGTTCATTCAAGTCAGGTGTTGGAGTTTAATCCCCGCTTTTCTTAGCATCTTTTATGGAACAACCCTCTGAACTTGCTGTCATAGCAACAGGTGCATAATCTTAAACCTGCTCGCGAGGATGCAGGCTTATTTCATGGTAAAAGAACACTCCACTTTTTTTGGAAATAGGCTCCCTAGAGTTAAATAGTTGAGTTTTACTATTTTCGAATCCATTCAGCCGATCTCCGGGTCTGGCGGTAGCACTTTGAGCATAGCTTAGCATAGATCATTGAATCTGATTAGACCGTTAGCATCTCTCTCAAAAAAATTACCAAAGAGTTTAGATATTTTCCTATTTAAAACTTGACACTTCTGAATTCACATCGTGAACTAAGACCGACGGAAAATGAAAAGTTGTGATTTTCTTGGCCAATATGGCTAGGAACTATACTTTCATTCCTGCATAATAATCAAGGACCTTTGCTGCCGTACCATGGGTGCAGCAGGCGCAATGATATTACCCAGCACCTGAAAATAGTCCCCAAAAATATAACTTCCAACGTGACCGGCACTAAGTTAGGGTTAGTGACTAACTAAGTGACCTAACCCTAACCAATAAAAAAAAATGTCACTGTCTCCCAGGGATAACAGGATACAAATTCTAGACACCTTCAGATAGAAAGTATAATATTAAAAACTTGGTTGTATTTAACCATAATCATTGCCCTTAATAGCCAAGGTAAACACATAATTGAAATCCTTAAATATTTTAAATGTGATCACCAGTTTTCTTCAAAGTTTTACTTAACAGAAAAGCCAATTTTCAGTTAAACCTTTTAATTCATTTGGAAGCATTTTTAAGGAAAAGTGTTGAGGTCACTCAACCACACCAGCCACACTCTATATTTTTTAAAAATATACTAAAGCACAATTATTTCAAAGTGTGTCAAAATTGTGAAAATAGGTAAAAGCATGATGCTAATAAACTTTTAATATATTTAAAGATTTTTGTTAGTATATTTGCAATGTTGCCTAACTATTGAAAAAGGGAATATATATCATATACAATAAAGTATACTTTTTCACTAGGGTAACATTAAAAATAAGAAGAAATGTTTGTTTTTCAGAATATTAGAATGAATATTCAGCTGTTTCCAAACTTTGATTATAAAACCTTGTGCTATGTGCCAAAAACCAGGGTGCAATATGGCTTTGAGACATCCAAATGCAATGGCGATTTTTCAGTATGCACGTGCACGTAAGAGATGAAAGATTTACATGTATTAATGTGTCAGATGCTTTTATCCAAAGAGGTTTAAATTTCATTCAAGGTATCTAGACTACTTTTTTTTTTTTTTTTTTTTTTGTATTCCTTGGAATCGAACCATTGGTGCTGCTAGCGCCATGCTTGCTCGTTATATGAGAGAATAATATTTGTATGTTCTGTTAGTCTAGGTCAGTCAGCATTGCATTTGTCTGTTGTGTTTGGCGCGTGCGCTCTCAAAGCCCAGCAGCTCTCAAAACAGCCATGTTGACTCTCTGAAACAGAAATTACTCAATATCCCAATGAAATAAGGATATTTATCCCCACGACGGGCTGGACATAAGCGCATCAGCACTGCGATCATCGAACAGGTAAATGCGTTTGTGTGATGATATAGTGAAGAAGACTAGTAGTGCTGGGATGAGGGAGCCGGCAGTTACTCATGGATTGTGCAGGGAAAACTCATCACACATTTATTACACCGTGCTTCAGATATTTGTTTGTATCACTTCTATAACACATGATGTGATCATTGAGTTTTTGATGCGTAATATCTCGTAACCACTGAATCATATGCCATTTCTCTTATTTGAAATTGCTTAATAATATTATGGCAAGCCGGTTTAACATCTAAACAGTTGGAGAATGTGAATTCAAGTAAATATATTTAAATAAATAAAAATAATATAAATTTTCTCTAGTTAAAATGCTACGTAATGTTTGCTCTAGTAAAATATTAAATTGTAAGGCAACAAGCGCTAAACATAATTTTTAGCAAAACATACGAATAATTGAACAAAGTAATCAAATTACAATTGTTCCTATTCAAACTTTAAAACAGCACCGCTCTTCAGTACCACGGTTCACCTTAAAATTCGACTCTTCTAAATCTACAATATAACTTAACATTAATCACTAAGGTGTCTTTCCTTTTACTAAAAAATACATCAAATAACACTTAATTCCCTTGCAAAGCATGACGGGAACTACAGATCCACTGCCCCCTTAGTTATGTTACGTCAACAACAACAAAAACTCATGTAGTTCCACCACAAATGGATTAAGTTCAGTTTTAAATAAATTAAGTGGATTGCACGATAAAATTAAGTTGTGACAAGATGTTCCAAAATCATGTTACTTTAGCTCATTTTAATGTATTAAACTGAACAAGTCTTCTGTAGCTGATGATGTCAGCTGGGTCTCCTTTTCTTTATTAAAAAAAAAACTTTTCTTTGGCTTCTTTGCAAGTGCTGGTATTTCCTTCAGGAAATGCAAATCGAATTGCAAACTGATTGATTATGAAAAGGGAGATTTAAATGGTATTCTGACAAAGGATTTTTGATGATGCAAACCACATGTATAGTTCTTTAGATCCTTAGTTTAGACTCTTTCATGAAAACAAGATCTTCAGCACTAAAGCAAATACTATTTAAAGGAATAGTTCACCCAGAAATTAACATTTTGTCCTTATTTACTCAACCTCATGTCATCCAAACCTGTTTGACTTTCTTTCTTCTGCAGAACACACCAAAAAACTGAAATTTGGAAGAATGTTGGTAACTAAACACTTTTAATGATTATAAATTATGTTCCACAAAAAGAAAGTCATACAGGAGAACTGTTGCTTTGAGGTTTTTAAATTTTTTTAATTAAATTATATATTTTTTTAGATTAAGTTCTCAATCTAGTTCCAAATATCTCAAACTCTTCATGGTGATCATGATTCGTTATCATTTATACTGTATATTTAGTGAATTATCTTAAATAGTATCATCCTAACAAAGTCACAGTTTCCCCACTTTATTTATTTTTCTCCCACAGCCATCCAGAGGTGTTTCCATCTTCTGTGGCCTTCAGCAAGACTGCTTGTGTTTTCCCATCTGATTGTTAATTCGCAGCATAGTAAACGCAGTGTCAAACTGTGTGTCATGTCAGGACCTGTGCCGAGTCGCGCCAGAGTCTACACTGAGGTGAACACACACCGGCCCAGAGAATACTGGGACTATGAATCTCATCTTATTGAGTGGGGGTATGTATCACTTAAATAATATAATTACTTATTATTAAATAATTGCCGGTGACTTCAGAAAATTTAGCATTAACTTTTTCTGTGTGCATGCTTCGGATGTTTGCGCACAGAAAACTTCCCCACAGTGAAACCAACGAATTACCTTTCTTGCGCTTGGATATTTCAATTGGCAAGGCTTAAACTTTATTGACTGGCCCGAGCTTCGGTCACGTTTTTTCATGTTCATGTTCTTACAACATTGCATTGCTAGAATTCATAAAAAATATTATAGGCCAACTGGTTATTGACACCATCTCATATACTCAACAATGCAGATTTTTACCCTCATTTGGTGCGCACACTTGTATATATTACATTTTATATAATTACATTTTTTGGTCCCACTTTATATTAAGTGGCTTTAAGTACTTACATTGAAGTTACTACTTTGATACAATGGACTTATTATGTACATACATGTTTTTACATTGTACTTATATTTTGAAAATACCTGCATGGAATTACACCTGTAATTAATTGATGTAATTACATTTGTAATTACACAGTTGACCCTTCCCTTGCACCTTAACCTACCCTTAAATCGACCCATAACACACACCTGTCCCTAACCTTACCCGTATCACATCTCAATAGCAGCAAAAGTGTTTTACAATTCAACCTGAACACAATAAGTACATTGTACTTATTTTTCTATGTAAGTACATAGTACTTGAAGCCACTTAATATAAAGTGGGACCCATTTTTTATACCTTAATTCTATCTAGACACACGCACAATATAATGTTCCTCCTTGTCCATATTGCATAAAACCGTGTGCCTTTTTTAAATAGTTTTTTATTATTTGTTTGAGGTACATAAATGCAAGATTGCAGTGATATCTTTAAAGTGGCAAACACAATCAGTCTGCATGGCTTCTTAAGTTCATGCTGTGTTTGATTGTTAAATGTCCCCCTAGATTGACCAGATTCTGGAAGCAGGGCCGTTATCAGGGGCTCTGCACACATCTAGTTTTTCTCTTCAGTTCATTGATTCAACGCTTCTGCCGCTCTCACTGTGGTTCAGACCGGCTGTAACCATTTTCCTTTTAGAAGAGCTCTTTTGGATTTAGTTTTGATCTCAGAAACTCTTCATTTTCATATTAGTTATGTTAAAATGAATTTAAGGACCTTGAAAAAAATAGGATTTGAATATATTTCCCATGCAGCAATCAAGATGATTTTCAACTGGTCCGCAAGTTAGGCAGAGGAAAGTATAGTGAAGTGTTTGAAGCAATCAACATCACCAACAATGAGAAAGTAGTGGTGAAGATACTGAAGGTAAGAACAATTCCTCCTGGTTCTGTGGTTAATGAAAATGAATGATGGAAGTATAAACATGAAGGCTTATGAAGCCACGCGTTTCTCAGATATTAATGTGGCATATTGGTGTATGCACCTGTCCAGTTATTAAAGCATATATTGTTAATATAACATATTGTTGCTCCTCAATATAAAAAGCGCACAGACTAAGGTGTCAAAAGGATACACGTATAAACCGACTTTTCTCTCTTTTTAATGCTTTGATGTGATGACGACACATTTTTTTTTTATTGTGATCATTGATAATTCTCTTTTTAAGCCTGTGAAGAAGAAAAAGATAAAGCGTGAAATAACGATTCTCGAGAACCTTCGAGGAGGTCCAAATATCATCTCTCTCCTCGACATCGTCAAAGACCCTGTGGTCAGTGTTCAGAACGCTTGCTTGTGTGTGTGCTATCCGTAATACAAAAACAACAATCACACTATGCTATACCGACTTTTGAGTATTTATTTTGTTGTGATGTTACTAAAGCAAATAAAACCCGTTTACACATTGCAGTCCAGAACACCTGCCTTAGTTTTTGAACATGTGAACAACACAGACTTTAAGGTAAATCTCAATCTCAATATTTTATTACTAATCTACAACAGCACAACCCCTGTGTAATAACTTCATTTTTTGCTTGTTTTTATCAGCAACTGTATCAGACACTGACAGACTATGACATTCGCTTCTACATGTTTGAGATTCTAAAGGTGAGAGATACCACAAGTGTTTGTATCAAGTACTATATGGTTTATGTATTGTGTATAATTTTGATTCCTTAAATAGCTTTGGAGGTTTTAATATGATGTCATGTTTTTATGTGTCTCTAGGCGTTGGATTTCTGTCACAGCATGGGTATTATGCACAGAGATGTCAAACCACACAACATTATGATTGATCATGAGCACAGAAAGGTAACCAATGGTGACTTTTAAAATAAACCATGTCAACACAACATTGGTTTATAATATGCACATTCAGATAGTTACATTAGTACAAGATAACGCAATATAATTCTAGAAGAGAAAAGTTGAATATACTGTATATATTTGTAAATATAAAATAATTGAAGACTAAGCCACTTAAGTTTGAAGGTTATTTAAGCACCACGAAAAAAAAATGCTACTTTTGTTTCGCAAATTGTGTGTTTATATCTCGCAATTCTGGTTTTATTTCTCGCAACTGCAAGTTTGTATTTTGCAATTCTGACTTCATTTCTGCTATTACAAGTTTATATCTTGCAATTCTGACTTTATTTCTCAGTATTTCTAGTTTATTTCTTGCAATTCTGGCTTTATTTCTCAGTATTTCAAGTTTATTTCTCGCAATTCTGGCTTTATTTCTCAGTATTTCTAGTTTATTTCTTGCAATTCTGGCTTTATTTCTCAGTATTTCTAGTTTATTTCTCGCAATTCTGGCTTTATTTCTCAGTATTTCTAGTTTATTTCTCGCAATTCTGGCTTTATTTCTCAGTATTTCTAGTTTATTTCTCGCAATTCTGGCTTTATTTCTCAGTATTTCTAGTTTATTTCTCGCAATTCTGGCTTTATTTCTCGCTATTGCGAGTTTACATCTCGCAATTCTGACTTAATTTTTCGCAATTGCAAGATATTCTGTCTTTTTTCTTAGAATTGTAAGAAATACACAAAATGTTTTATTTATTTTTTCCGTCGTGGAAACAAGCTTTCATAGAAGTCCATGTATCATTAGTCATATATACATCATCAGAAGATAGATAGATAAGTAGAAGATAGATTTCAAATGACCATTGAATGCTGTGGTTTCAGTTGCGTCTCATTGACTGGGGACTGGCTGAGTTCTATCACCCAGGACAGGAGTACAACATCAGAGTCGCCTCTCGCTACTTCAAAGGCCCAGAACTACTGATAGATTACCAGGTCAGACTATTACCATACGTGCGTTTAACATTGGCCAACTGAGGAAAACGTGTTGAATTTTGTTGTTAGTTTCACCTTTCTGTAATAATATTCAACACAATACTATCTTGCACAGTTTGGAAGTGTTTTTACTAAGGGCATCTATTGATTAGAACGGTCTCGAGTTAAATAGTCACACGTTAAAAACAGTTCATCTTCTGAGGAGGGTTGCCCAAGCACTGTCCTTAGACTTTGATTGCTGAGCTTGGCTAAAAAAAAAGTTAAATAAAGCTCTATAAAAAGTGCAGTCAAAGGCAGCTTTTAGAAACCTAAAAACACTTCTCTTCTGTCACTGCAGATGTACGACTACAGTCTCGATATGTGGAGTCTCGGCTGTATGCTGGCCAGTATGATCTTTAGAAAGGAGCCATTTTTCCATGGACATGATAATTATGACCAGGTGAATATCATCAGGGACTAGATAGATGGGTAGTTTAAGTGGTGGCGTGATTTCGTGATTTCCACAAAAATAAGTTGACCCAGGAATGCGTCTATCTCGCCAAAATCGGGACAAGCTATTAACCCCGGTTAAATTATGAGCAATGTGAACCACGAAGCCAGTTAACCCAGGATTACTTGTTTACCTGGGGTTTGGAATGATCCATGGGTTAGCATGTTCAAGTGTGAAAAGCTTTAGCGTATGATGCCCAGTTTTTCTCTGTAACCATTTGCAAAGTTGGCAAATGTATGATCCCTAGTGTTTGAAAATCTGTTCCGATCTCCATAACTTGTGTTGTGAATTCCAGTCTTGAGTAATATCATACTCAGAAGAATAATCTCATACTGTCACAGTGTCTTTGTTGTTATGCACATATTGTTATTAATTCATATAATCAGAGCAATAACAATATGTAAGTGTAAGAACCTCTAAATACTCTCTAACATGAGCACTGTAACAAACGAATGCAGTTTGGTCGTAACTTTTGGAATTCTTTTTGGAATCGTTATAATTGACTGAATTAATTACAGTGTTCCTGTATATTCCCATTTCTTCAAAGCTTGTGAGAATTGCCAAAGTTCTTGGAACAGAAGATCTTTATGATTGCATTGATAAATACAACATTGAGCTGGAGCCTCGATTTAATGACATTCTGGGAAGGTGAGCCTTCTTTACGCCTCTTTCATTCATAACCTGCCATTGTTAGTCTTCTTTAAGTTATTTGAATCTGGTTTACCTTTGCTTCACGTCAGACATTCCCGTAAGCGATGGGAGCGGTTCGTTCACAGTGAAAACCAACACTTGGTCAGTCCTGAAGCTCTTGACTTTCTGGACAAGTTGTTGCGTTACGACCACCAGACCAGACTGACTGCGAGAGAGGCCATGGATCACGCTTACTTCTGTGAGTGTCTCAGTTACTACAGTAGTGCATAAATTGAGCTGAATTACTATCAAGGGAACGTTTAAATAGATTTAAAAAAATAAATTCTAACATCTTGCCTCTTGCCTTAGTCCCGGTTTTGAAAGACCAGTCTCGCATGGCAGGATCCACGAATGTGCCGACAGCGAACCCCGCCGTGAGCACTGCCACGATGATAACAGGTGAATTAACTCTACACATCATTTCCAATCATTACAATGATAATGGACCCTTCACATTTCCAGGTTTCTCAGAGGCGGAAGTCGTCATAGTTGGGTAAACTTTTACAGTGGTGAATGAGAGGATGCATTAAATAGTTTTTGTGTTCCCATTTGCTCAAATACCAAAAGAAAAACTCCACAATAGTGTTTTCACAACTTTCATAAAGAGAAAAAAGAAATCGAGAGAGATTGATAACGGCAGTCAGAGGAGAGAAATGTCCATTTTACTGTCACTCCCACAGCCGCTATTAGAAACACCCTCACAGCAGCGTTAACTAGTTTATTGTAATTTGAAGCAACGTTAATATAAACTATAATTACAAACTATAGTTTATGAATGAACATAAACATTTTTTTAATGCAAATCTAAAATAAGCAGGATTAACAATCCTGATGACTGTTGAAATGTGTCATCACAGTCTGTGAAACGGGTCCATATTAATATGTTAAATATGAATATTAAATTATATTATTATAATGATTTGAATCTGGAAAATTCCAGCACAATTCAAAGAATCAAAGTAACAACAGAATTATGATTTTGTACCGATAAAAAACTATAAGCAGTACTTTTACTTCAAGGGTATATTAACGCGACAACGATGTGCTAAAAGTTTTTTCTTTTGCGTTTTCCGTGGTTGACAATGTCAAAACGATCCCGTTCACACGGATCCGCTACAACCATTAAACACGCTGTATTCTGCTGTCAGGCCAGTAGTTGGCGATGTCAGTTTGCAAAGAAACACTACGCGGCTATTGACTGAACATGTAATACGCATGTGCATGACATTTTTTTAGTTTACACGTAGACGATAATGATATAGTTTTCAAAAACTTGCACTTTAAAACACATCTTAAATGGGGTTTGTGATGGTTTGTGATTTCAGTCCCCCAAAACGCTATTGTCTTTTTTTTTATTCAAAATTATAACTTCACAATATTCGAATTTTTGGAGTTTTACCTGTAAATATTATAATTAAACTTTATTTGGAGTTTGTCTTGATTGCACAATGCACATTGCTTAATATTAAGCCTAAAATGTGTTTTAATATCACTATTAATAAGGATTGTATGATCTCTGTATAATAGCATTCTTTAAATGCAAAATATTTAAAGTGTACCTATAGTATACTTGCAATAGTTCCACGTTAGCACAATCAAATATACTTCAGTTTATCTTTAGTTGGACCTCAGCACTATTTCTGGATAAGTACAAAATTAGTTGTTCCAATTTACCAGACTTTAAGTATATAAATTTAGCATAATAAACGTACAATTGCAGTATATTTATAGCAAGTACATAAATATAAATGTAATTGTAGTACACTTAGCATAATAGAAATGTATTTCAAATATATTTGAGTATATTTATGTCTAAAATGTGAAGAAAGCTCACAGTAAAGCTGGTGTCACTGGAGAGTTTGAGATTCCTCTTTTCTTCTGCTTGATCAGGAATCGCGGCTCTTCCAGCCTCCACAGCTCTCGGGCCCCTGACCGGCTCTCCCGTCCTCATGGCCCCCAGCAGCCTCAACACTTCAGTGCCTGCAGCCACAGGAGCCGCTCAGTGACACAGACACACACACACACACCCTGACTGATCCTGGGACTGTTAGATAGAGCTCTTCATCACCCACTCACAGCAGCATGAGTTCACCTGAAACTGAATGCACTTCATCATGAGACGTTCACCTTATTGGGATAGTTCACCCAAAAATTAAAATTAGCCCATGATTTACTCGCCCTCAAGTCATCCTAGGTGTATATTAGAGTTTCTTTCACACCAATACAATCGGAGTTATATTAAAAAATGTCTTGGCTCTTCCAAGCTTTATAATGGCAGTGAATGGCTGTTTCTGTTTTTAACTCCATAAAAGTGCATCTATCCATCAGAAAAGTGCATCTATCCATCAGAAAAGTGCATCTATCCATCATAAGTGCATCTATCCATCAGAAAAGTGCATCTATCCATCAGAAAAGTGCATCTATCCATCATAAGTGCATCTATCCATCATAAGTGCATCTATCCATCATAAGTGCATCTATCCATCAGAAAAGTGCATCTATCCATCATAAGTGGATCTATCCATCATAAGTGCATCTATCCATCATAAGTGCATCTATCCATCAGAAAAGTGCATCTATCCATCAGAAAAGTGCATCTATCCATCATAAAAGTGCATCTATCCATCATAAGTGCATCTATCCATCATAAGTGCATCTATCCATCAGAAAAGTGCATCTATCCATCATAAGTGCATCTATCCATCATAAGTGCATCTATCCATCAGAAAAGTGCATCAGAAAAGTGCATCTATCCATCAGAAAAGTGCATCTATCCATCAGAAGTGCATCTATCCATCATAAAATTCCATCTATCCATCATAAAAGTGCTCCACACGGCTCTGCGGGGGTTAATAAAGAGTTTCTAAAGTGATGCGCTTGTGTAAGAAAAATATTCATATTTAAAACGTTATAAAGTAAATAATTAATATTTTTCTTACACAAACGCATCGTTTCGCTTCAGAAGCCCTTTATTAACCCCCGCAGAGCCGGGTAGAGCACTTTTATGATGGATAGGTGCACTTTACAGAATTGCACTTACACCTATGATGACTTGAGGGTAAATCATGGGCTAATTTTCATTTTTGGATGAACTATCCCTTTAATGCATTTATTCAGGCAGAGGTGCACAGGCTGTTTGAGAGCTTATCCTCAAAAAGAGAAACATCACATGTGATATTACATACATTGTCGTGACTCGTGCCATTAAAAAGCTTAGCTTTTACTTAAAAAATGGAGCATCCAGTTTTGCACGCTGTGGCGCAGTATTGCTCTCAGCATTCAGTGAGCAGATCCTCAGATCTCTGGAGTGGGAATGATACTGCCGTCGTACAGCTGTGGTCGTAGTTTGGTGCTGTTTACCGTAGCTCACATCAGGTCACAGTCGCGTTTACTCAACACAACGTAGTGTCTTCAGCTCCTCTCACTGTGGAAAATGGCAATGCCATGGCATATTTTATTTTTGTATAAATACAGCAATGCATAACTTCCCTATGCCACAATCCAGTAATAAAGAATCACTGCTCATCCAGTCTTTGTACTCGCTTCATTTGACTAAGCCAGAATTAACAGTGTGGCAAGGAAATACCAAACAATTCTGATGGATTTTTTTTCTCCATACTATGGAAGTCAATGGAAGACACAACATTCTTCAAAATATCTTCTTTTGTGTTCAACAGAATTAGAATATCATACGGGTTTGGAACAACTTTAGTGTGAGTAAATTATGAAATAGTGGTTTCATACTACTAAAATGTTGTATTGACATAAAGATATTATATTTCATTAGAGAAGAAAGATTTGTTTTTTATTTAACTTTTCTAAACTTTTAACTTTACACTAAAAACGTCTGCTAGGACATTACCTGTTAAGTTTATGGACATTTCCTTTAATCCTAAAACAAAGCAATGCCTAACTCAAAATACAGGTAAAACACTTCAAATCAATATTTAAAATTTAAAAATCAATAGGGGAAATTCCATCATATTAACTCCGTACATTGGGCCCTATATTACTAACTCTTCGAAGCGTGTCACATTTGATTTTTATTTGAACTGCATATATAAAATGAATATAAAATTCAAAAAGTAGATTTATTGGCAAAACAAAAATGCATATAATATTAAAGTAGATGTCCCTCTGTAAATGTTTTATTTATCCTGTGTGAAGTTCCTCATATCATTACACATAATCAGTGTTTAAATCTTAAATATTTCATTTTAATGTGTTCTTTAAACTTTCAGCCCTATCCTCTACAACATAAATATTGTCACAAACTATGAATGCATTAAAATAAGAGCCATTTAGGGGTAATTTATCTTTATTTAAATTATAATTATAAAAGTATACAGTGATTTCATAAAGATTTAAAACTAATTTCTAACATATACACTCACCTAAAGGATTATTAGGAACACCATACTAATACTGTGTTTGACCCCCTTTCGCCTTCAGAACTGCCTTAATTCTACGTGGCATTGATTCAACAAGGTGCTGAAAGCATTCTTTGGAAATGTTGGCCCATATTGATAGGATAGCATCTTGCAGTTGATGGAGATTTGTGGGATGCACATCCAGGGCTCGAAGCTCCCGTTCCACCACATCCCAAAGATGCTCTATTGGGTTGAGATCTGGTGACTGTGGGGGCCATTTTAGTACAGTGAACTCATTGTCATGTTCTAGAAACCAATTTGAAATGATTCAAGCTTTGTGACATGGTGCATTATCCTGCTGGAAGTAGCCATCAGAGGATGGGTACATGGTGGCCATAAAGGGATGGACATGGTCAGAAACAATATTCAGGTAGGCTGTGGCATTTAAACGATGCCCAATTGGCACTAAGGGGCCTAAAGTGTGCCAAGAAAACATCCCCCACACCATTACACCACCACCACCAGCCTGCACAGTGGTAACAAGGCATGATGGATCCATGTTCTCATTCTGTTTGTCTCAACAGAAATCGAGACTCATCAGACCAGGCAACATTTTTCCAGTGTTCAACTGTCCAATTTTGGTGAGCTCTTGCAAATTGTAGCCTCTTTTTCCTATTTGTAGTGGAGATGAGTGGTACCCGGTGGGGTCTTCTGCTTTTGTAGCCCATCCGCCTCAAGGCTGTGCGTGTTGTGGCTTCACAAATGCTTTGCTGCATACCTCGGTTGTAACGAGTGGTTATTTCAGTCAAAGTTGCTCTTCTATCAGCTTGAATCAGTCGGCCCATTCTCCTCTGACCTCAAGCATCAACAAGGCATTTTCGCCAACAGGACTGCCGCATACTGGATGTTTTTCCCTTTTCACACCATTCTTTGTAAACCCTAGAAATGGTTGTGCATGAAAATCCCAGTAACTGAGCAGATTGTGAAATACTCAGACCGGCCCGTCTGGCACCAACAACCATGGCACGCTCAAAATTGCTTAAATCACCTTTCTTTCCCATTCTGACATTCATGGTGCGTTCACGTGCTATGGTAATTATGGTAAATACCAAAAACCGACGTGGAAAATGCACATGAACACCCCCTCATGTGGTATTTTCCACTGGGCAACTTGTAGAATATTTTGATGGACGAGTTGCCGAGATGAGATAACCTTTGACCTTTTCAAAATGGCGGAGAGCGTCGCAAGAGTCGTGAATGGGAAGCATTGTATACAATTAACAATTGTAATATAATGCGTTAACACTCAGTGTCAGTTTTAAAAATACTGTTATGGTTTGGTGTTACCTACCCAGAGCAGATGCTAGCTAACGTTAGCAGTCAATAGAAGCCTCCTAGTAATAAGCTGGTAGGAAAGATTAGGCTATAGCTATGCTTCACATAAGGATAGACCTAGCGTTTGCAGCTAAAACAGAAATGTTAGCTCTATTAACTCCCTTGTCCTTAAAAAAATCTCTACTATTCATGAGCTAGAAAATATACAGCATATTATTTACCGTTTGAGTTTTGATAAATTAACGTTATCTTCTTGCTGTAGCAGATGACTTAAGCAATCTAAAATTGTTTTAGTCAAATAACAGGTCTGGGTCCATCTTTTCACCACATTACGACAACAAAAGCACTTGAACGCAACACACTGGTAAATACCAGTTCACAAGTGGAAAATATAATCTTTTCCATAGCACGTGAACGCATCATTAGTTTGGAGTTCAGGAGATTGTCTTGACCAGGACCACACCCCTAAATGCATTGAAGCAACTGCCATGTGATTGGTTGATTAGAGAATTGCATTAATGAGAAATTGAACAGGTGTTCCTAATAATCCTTTAGGTGAGTGTAAAACAGAGTACAATAGTTACTGCAAATGGTAAAGCTTTTTTATTAATTATTATTCAAACATGGTGAAATACATGTAAAATCACCCAGGGAACAGAATTATCCATATTGACGTCATCAGAGGAATTTCTATAAACTTAATTCCATCCCATGTCATGTTGTTGTACTCGTCAAGTGAACTCTCTGATAACCTGGAGAGAAATGCCTTCTTTGGAAAATATTGTAGACTTCTCTGTGAAAAAATCTAAAAGAAATAATAACATATTTTTTGAGTATTGCATTGATTGGATTTGAGATAATGCTGAATCGCATCACGCACAAGTCCAGCGTCCATCACTATTCCAGTTTTTCAAAGCTATAATACTTTTTCGTGTACCGTTTACTTTCTTTAGTATATAAGACAGAACTATTAAACAGAGATGATAAGCACTGTGTGTTCAGGCACTGACGATATCAGCGGCTTCAAAATAAAAGTCTTACTTCCTTGGCCAAACAGAAAATCTTATTGGCCGATGCCGATATTTAAAAAATGCCAAATATTCGACCACTCATTTATAGACACACAGCAAGCACATATTCAGTTTTTTATTTAAACCAAACATGTTTTCTTACCGTGTCTGAGAGAGCTCTCTGTCAATTTTATGAAGAGATTTTCCTTTGGTCTCTGGTAGTACAAAGTAGAGAAATACAACTGCTGCCATTCCAATCACTCCATACACAACGAATATTCCAGACAGACCTATCACATCTGAGGAAACCATGAAAAAATTATCAAAATAATTTACATGCATTTCATATTTCATATGTTCGGTCTTTGTTGTTGTGCATACCTATTATACTCAAGAAAGAAAAGGTAACTATGAGGTTGGCCCCCACATTGAAGCAGTTGATGAATGAATAGGCTCTTCCTCTGACTTCCTTTGGAAATATTTCACTGAGCACAAGCCATGTCACTGTGAACCACATATGAAGTTTCATGCAATTAAAGCATTATTGAAAATGAAAATTCTGCTTTGCATCACAGAAATAAATTAAAATTTAAAGTATATTAAAATAGAAAACCATTATTTTAAATTTTAATAATATTTCACAATATTACAGTTTTTTCTGTATTTTTGATCAAATAAATGCAGGCTTGATGAGCAAAAGAGACTTCTTTCAAACACATTAAAAATAATAATAATTTCCAAACTTTTGACCGGTACTGTACATTTCTAGTTTCAACATTATTTGTTGTTCAGATATTTCTTTTTAAAAGAAAAAAGTATCAGCTGTATGCAAAGTGACCCACATTTGGTTTACCTCTACAAAATTGTGAATTACTCAGTAAATTTACATCTGGGACAATTCATATTTTTAATACTTTTATCAATATTTAAGTTTGTCTTTCTTCAGAAAAAATATGAACAAAATAAAAAATTTGAGCCGGGGAAGTTTCCAAAATTTGGTTGGTTTGACATGGAATGACCCAACTACAGTAAACGCAAACTCAAAGGCAACTTACTTGGTCCAAAGCTCACTGAGAAAGCGCTCACAACTCCCATCATGCAGATGAAAATGATCCACTTATACATATCCTCTGAGTGCAATGAAATATTTGAATGTCCATAAGCATCGTGCGTTTCATTTCCAGTAGATGGAGTGCTTTGATCCACAGAGTTTTTGCCCACGTTTTCATGATTTTCCGCTAGCGAGGTCAGATTTTCATGTGGCTCCAATGAAGTGCATTGTTTTGTTGTGTCAATCACTGACTGTCCACACAAGAAACCAGTGAGTATCAATCCTACAGCCAGCACTGTGCATCCGCCAATCAGAAGTGATCTTCGGCCAACCTTGTCTGAACAAACCATTGCCAGTAGAGTAGCAATGACTTTAACCAAGCCCAGACCCACCGACGCAAGAACTGCAGATGCATTGCTCTGAAACCCCACTGAGAAGAGGATGGTGGAAGCGTAGAAGAGGACGTTTGGCTGGCCTGTGAATTGTTGCCCGAGCACAAGCCCGAGACCGATGGCAGTCCTTCTGCGCATGTTGTCTTTGGTTTTAAAAAGGTCAAAGACACTATATTTCACATGTTCTGCTTGGTGGCGATTTGGTGTTTCCCAATCATCTTCTGCTATGAGGCCTATAGTGGTTTGCTGAGGTAGAAACCTAATAGACACCAACTGCATAAGAGAAGGTACAATAGCAAATCCAAACATGTACCTCCATCCTGCATGGGCACCAGATAAGATGTAGTTGATTGCATAAGCCAACAAGATCCCAACAGTAATTCCAACTTCATACAGGCTCACCATCAACCCTCTACGATTGGGAGCGACCATCTCAGAGACAAAGATGCAGCAGCTCATGGACGAAATGCTCATTGCAAACCCAATGACGGCCCTTCCGACCGCCAATGCTGAAAACGACATGCTTGCAGTTAGGATGATGGTGCCTCCCAGAATGAGGAGATTACTCAGTAAAATGGACGTTCTCCTGCCATGACGGTCAATCAGCCATCCACCAATCAGAGACGCTAACAGTGATCCGATCAGAAGAGCGCTAACCACAGCTTCCAGCTGGACACATCCCAGAGAGAAGTGAGCTTGGAGCTGCGGAAGAGCGCCGGATATTATTCCCAGCTCATAGCCGAACACTAGGCCGCCAAGAGTGGATGCGATGATAGTGAGCGCCAGGACAGAACAACCTAGAGAAGAAACAAATGCTACATAAATAAGACAGAAATGAACTTTGCAGCTGGGATGAACCGGTCATGGAGGGAAATCCAGGACTTTTCTTGGTGTTCTGAGAATCTGACCTGCTCAAAATAAGTTGTGTTTAAAATAAAGAATTATCATCATTTAAATGGTAAAAGACTAAGAATTACTACAGTAAAAATTGGTTAGTGCAAGTTATTTTATACACGGTGAAACATAGATAATCTAATGCAAGATTTCATGTAATTGTACAGTAAAATACTGTTACATTTACAGATTTTGGAAGTGGAAAAGAACAAGTCATCTTTTAATTTACAATGAAACTCGTAAATTGACATTCCCAGAATTCCCCACACTTCACATCTGACGTTTTTTTCAATTAAAATATTTTCTTTTTTTCCTATCAGTTGTGTACATGTACATTAGTGTGGAAGCTTGTTTCCACCACACAAAAATAAAGAGGTAATTGCAACTTTTTATCCTACAATTCTGACTTTTTCCCAGCATTTCATGTAATTTGACAGTAAAATACTGTTTTGGAAGTGAAAAAGAACAATTCATTAACTTGTAAGATATAAACTCGCAATTGTGAGATAATTACCTTTTAAATTGTTTTATACCACGGCGGAAACAAGCTTTCATACATTTGGCTTTTATGGTACATCTTGTGCTGTTAAATAAATCTTTATTGCATTTCTTTAGAGTCGTATGTTATGATGATGGTGTTTTGTATTTGTGTGCATGACTATACATTAGTATTTACTTCAGCATATGGAAAAGCTACTTGCGATGAGCTTTGATGTGGTTTTCTTATTACTGTGTTGTTATGGTGGTACAAAACTGATTTTAGTACTTCAGTACTACGTTGGTATATTAGCATTATATCAGTTAGATATCGTCAATGTTTTTTCATTGTAAATTTCAAGGTTTTCAAGGAATTTAAAGTTCAAGGCGTAAAACTTAAAATGTTGCTACTGTATTTTTTGCAGTAAAATTCTGGCAACCACAGCTGCCATTTTTTACTGTAAATTCACAAAAACCCACAATAAATGTGTTAAATTTACAGTAGGTAGTATATACTACCAGTTTAACTCCAAATGTGTTTAGATCGTGGAAAGATCTTAAAACCAATTTTTTTTTACAAATGGTTTAAAGGGAAAAAAGTCAGAAAGACCAGAAAGTTTCTTTATAAAAGAAATATAAAACATAAGGTCTTAAACAATGATTTGTCACAAAAAATATTATAATAATAATACAAGAATATGTTTTGTGTATTTAATGCATGTCACTCTTCATAACTATTTCCGGTATCAAACGCTTAAAAAGCACAAAACTCATAATAGAAATCTGTCATGTTTGTTTGCTATATAGATACCCATAATCAATTAGGTTATATGCTACATTTTTTATTTTACTTTTAAAATGACGTACTAAACTAAGAACAAACAAACATTGAACAGGTCTGACACTTACCCATTTCTATCCGAGTTTAAAGATGGGGGTTCGTCAAAAACGCAACGAGTCTGTCTCGTTCGGGAACAGAACCTATTTCCAAAATAAAAACAGAGACATATTAAATGAGAACTGTGAGTTTTGAAGGAGAATCTCGGATCTGTTCTAATCAGGCTTTTCCAGAACGCTGTCACCATGACAACTCTCATGATGGCGCTATTGATTTAATTAGATGAGATCTCTTAATTATCTATAAATAACCCGCAGCTGATGTTTCTAACAGGAATCCTGTTCTCACAGAACTTCGAAACCCACAGCCTGTAGAGTCCACGTACGGCTGTAAAGTTTTTTGAAGCAAGCCGCTGTCAAATGGAGTTAGAAATTACATTTGCAAGACCCTTTTTTCAGAACACAAGCATAAAAATGAAGCTTCGACGCTTCCGACAGTTATTAGACCAGACAAAAGCAGCTCCGCTGTTCCTCCGCTCACCTCACACCGGGAACATCCCTCAGGCCAGATGTTTATCCCGTGATTTTACGCGGTTCACATTGTCATTGTTTAACATGGAAACGCCACTGTTGCATCTGCATCAGTTTTTTCATCTGGAAAGTTCCTTGGAAGCGTTTTTCCCCCTGAAGTCTGTGTCCAGGAGCGGCGACGTGGCAGGAGCAACTCTTCCTCAAACACACACGAGCCTCGCGACAGAAGAGCTCATACCAACACACGTACCATGGGAATGTTGGCCAACTCCTCATTTTACAATATAATAAATAAAGTTTATAATGTCAAATGTAATGCGATACAATATAATGTAATATAATATAATAATCTATATAATATAATGTAATAAATAATATAGCCTATAATGTAAAATGTAATACAATAGGCCTATATAATGTAATATAATATAATAATTCATATTATATACTGTAATATAATATAATAAATAATATAGTCTACAATGTAAAATGTAATTTAATATAATATAGTATAATATATAATATAGTATAGGCCTATCATATAATGCAACATAATATAATACAATATATTAATGTAATGCAATATAATAATTTATATAATATAGGCCTACTGTAATATAATATAGTACAATATAATAAATTTGGGGCGACAGAAGACGCTCTCACACCAATACACTTATCATGGGAATGTTGGCCAACTCCTCATTATATATAATATAATATAATGTAATGCAATATAATTATTTATATAATATACTGTAATATAATATAGGACAATATAATACAAAATATAGTTTATAATGTCAAATGTAATGCAATACAATATATAATGTAATATAATATAATAATCTATATAATATACTGTAATATAATATAATAAATAATATAGCCTATAATGTAAAATGTAATATATAACGTAATATAATATAATAATTTATATAATATACTATACTAGAAAAAGTTCGTCGAGACAAACTTTAAGTTGGCTTGTGAAAGTTTGGACCAATAAGTTTAAAGAAGTTTAAAGTTTAATTAGTTTATAGTTTAGTAAGAAAGAAAGAAAGAAAGATAGATTAGTTAGAAAGAAAGAAAAAAAGATTAGTAAGAAAGAAAGAAAGATAGATTAGTTAGAAAGAAAGAAAGAAAGAAAGATAGATTAGTTAGAAAGAAAGATAGATTAGTAAGAAAGAAAGAAAGAAATATAGATAAGTTAGAAAGAAAGAAAGAAAAAAAGATTAGTTAGAAAGAAAGAAAGAAAGATAGATTAGTTAGAAAAAAGAAAGAAAAAAAGATTAGTAAGAAAGAAAGATAGATTAGTAAGAAAGAAAGAAAGAAAGAAATATAGATAAGTTAGAAAGAAAGAAAGATAGATTAGTTAGAAAGAAAGAAAGAAAAAAAGATTAGTAAGAAAGAAAGAAAGAAAGATAAATTAGTAAGAAAGAAAGAAAGATTGATTAGTAAGAAAGATAGAAAGATAGATAGATTAGTTAGAAAGAAAGAAAAAAAGATTAGTGAGAAAGAAAGAAAGAAAGAAAGAAAGATAGATTAGTTAGAAAGAAAGAAAGAAAGAAAGATTAGTTAGAAAGATAAAAGGAAAGAAAGATAGATTAGTAAGAAAGAAAGAAAGATAAATTAGTAAGAAAGAAAGAAAGATTGATTAGTAAGAAAGAAAGAAAGAAAAAGAGATTAGTGAGAAAGAAAGATAGATTAGTTAGAAAGAAAGAAAGAAAGTTAATTAAAAAGAAAGAAAGAAAGATAGATTAGGTAGAAAGAAAGATAGAAAGATAGATAGATTAGTTAGAAAGAAAAAGAAAGATAGTTTTTATTTAGAAAGAAAGAAAGATAGATTAGTTAGAAAGAAAGAAAGAAAGAAAGAAAGAAAGAAAGAAAGAAAGAAAGAAAGAAAGTTAATTAAAAAGAAAGAAAGAAAGATAGATTAGGTAGAAAGAAAGATAGAAAGATAGATAGATTAGTTAGAAAGAAAGAACGAAAGTTAATTAAAGAGAAAGAAAGAAAGAAAGATTAGTTAGAAAGATAGATTAGTTAGAAAGAAAGAAAGAAAAAAAGATTAGTAAGAAAGAAAGATAGATTAGTTAGAAAGAAAGAAAGAAAGAAAGAGAAAGAAAGAAATATAGATAAGTTAGAAAGAAAGAAAGATAGATTAGTTAGAAAGAAAGAAAGATGGATTAGTTAGAAAGAAAGAAAAAAGATTAGTTAGAAAGAAAGAAAGAAAGATAGATTAGTTAGAAAGAAAGAAAGAAAGAAAGAGATTAGTTAGAAAGAAAAAGAAAGATAGATTAGCTAGAAAGAAAGAAAGATAGATTAGTTAGAAAGAAAGAAAGAAAGAAAGTTAATTAAAAAGAAAGAAAGAAAGATTAGTTAGAAAGATAGATTAGTTAGAAAGAAAGAAAGAAAAAAAGATTAGTAAGAAAGAAAGAAAGAAAGAAAGATAGATTAGTTAGAAAGAAAGAAAAAAAGATTAGTTAGAAAGAAAGAAACATAGATTAGTTAGAAAAAAGAAAGAAAAAAAGATTAGTAAGAAAGAAAGATAGATTAGTTAGAAAGAAAAAAGGAAAGAAAGATAGATTAGTAAGAAAGAAAGAAAGAAAAAAAGATTAGTGAGAAAGAAAGATAGATTAGTTAGAAAGAAAGAAAGAAAGATTAGTTAGTAAGAAAAAGAAAGATAGATTAGTTAGAAAGAAAGAAAGATAAATTAGTTAGAAAGAAAGAAAGAAAGAAAGAAAGAAAGAAAGTTAATTAAAAAGAAAGAAAGAAAGATAGATTAGGTAGAAAGAAAGATAGAAAGATAGATAGATTAGTTAGAAAGAAAGAAAGAAAGTTAATTAAAAAGAAAGAAAGAAAGATTAGTTAGAAAGATAGATTAGTTAGAAAGAAAGAAAGAAAAAAAGATTAGTAAGAAAGAAAGATAGATTAGTTAGAAAGAAAGAAAGAAAGAAAGAAAGAAAGAAAGAGAAAGAAAGAAAGAAATATAGATAAGTTAGAAAGAAAGAAAGATAGATTAGTTAGAAAGAAAGAAAGATGGATTAGTTAGAAAGAAAGAAAAAAGATTAGTTAGAAAGAAAGAAAGAAAGATAGATTAGTTAGAAAGAAAGAAAGATAGATTAGTTAGAAAGAAAAAGAAAGATAGATTAGTTAGAAAGAAAGAAAGATAGATTAGTTAGAAAGAAAGAAAGAAAGAAAGAAAGAAAGTTAATTAAAAGGAAAGAAAGAAAGATTAGTTAGAAAGATAGATTAGTTAGAAAGAAAGAAAGAAAAAAAGATTAGTAAGAAAGAAAGAAAGAAAGAAAGATAGATTAGTTAGAAAGAAAGAAAAAAAGATTAGTTAGAAAGAAAGAAACAGATTAGTTAGAAAAAGGAAAGAAAAAAAGATTAGTAAGAAAGAAAGATAGATTAGTTAGAAAGAAAAGGAAAGAAAGATAGATTAGTAAGAAAGAAAGAAAGAAAAAAAGATTAGTGAGAAAGAAAGATAGATTAGTTAGAAAGAAAGAAAGAAAGATTAGTTAGTAAGAAAAAGAAAGATAGATTAGTTAGAAAGAAAGAAAGATAAATTAGTTAGAAAGAAAGAAAGAAAGAAAGAAAGAAAGAAAGAAAGTTAATTAAAAAGAAAGAAAGAAAGATAGATTAGGTAGAAAGAAAGATAGAAAGATAGATAGATTAGTTAGAAAGAAAGAAAGAAAGTTAATTAAAAAGAAAGAAAGAAAGATTAGTTAGAAAGATAGATAAGAAAGAAAGAAAGAAAGAAAGAAAGAGAAAGAAAGAAAGAAATATATATAAGTTAGAAAGAAAGAAAGATAGATTAGTTAGAAAGAAAGAAAGATGGATTAGTTAGAAAGAAAGAAAAAAGATTAGTTAGAAAGAAAGAAAGAAAGATAGATTAGTTAGAAAGAAAAAAGGAAAGAAAGATAGATTAGTAAGAAAGAAAGGAAGAAAGATAGATTAGTGAGATAGATAGATTAGTTAGAAAGAAAGAAAGAAAAAAGATTAGTGAGAAAGAAAGATAGATTAGTTAGAGAGAAAGAAAGATGGATTAGTTAGAAAGAAAGAAAAAAAGATTAGTAAGAAAGAAAGAAAGAAAGATAGATTAGTTAGAAAGAAAAAAGGAAAGAAAGATAGATTAGTAAGAAAGAAAGGAAGAAAGATAGATTAGTGAGATAGATAGATTAGTTAGAAAGAAAGAAAGAAAAAAGATTAGTGAGAAAGAAAGATAGATTAGTTAGAAAGAAAGAGATTAGTTAGAAAGAAAAAGAAAGATAGATTAGTTAGAAAGAAAGAAAGATAGATTAGTTAGAAAGAAAGAAAGAAAGAAAGAAAGAAAGAAAGAAAGAAAGAAAGAAAGAAAGTTAATTAAAAAGAAAAAAAGAAATATAGATTAGGTAGAAAGAAAGATAGATAGATTAGTTAGAAAGAAAGAAAGAAAGAAAGTTAATTAAAAAGAAAGAAAGTAAGATTAGTTAGAAGGATAGATTAGTTAGAAAGAAAGAAAGAAAGAAAGAAAGAAAGAAAGAAAGAAAGAAAGAAATATAGATAAGTTAGAAAGAAAGAAAGATAGATTAGTTAGAAAGAAAGAAAAAAAAGATTAGTTAGAAAGAAAGAATGAAAGATAGATAGATTAGTTAGAAAAAAAGAAAGAAAAAAAGATTAGTAAGAAAGAAAGAAAGATAGATTAGTTAGAAAGAAAAAAGGAAAGAAAGATATATTAGTAAGAAAGAAAGAAAGAAAGATAGATTAGTGAGAAAGATAGATTAGTTAGAAAGAAAGAAAGAAAGAAAGATAGATTAGTTAGAAAGAAAAAGAAAGATAGATTAGTTAGAAAGAAAGATAGATTAGTTAGAAAGAAAGAAATAAATAAAGTTAATTAAAAAGAAAGAAAGAAAGATAGATAGATTAGTTAGAAAGAAAGAAAGAAAAAAAGATTAGTAAGAAAGAAAGAAAGATTAGTTAGAAAGAAAGAAAGATAGATTAGTTACAAAGAAAAAGAAAGATAGATTAGTTAGAAAGAAAGAAAGATAGATTGGTTAGAAAGAAAGAAAGAAAGAAAGTTAATTAAAAAGAAAGAAAGAAAGAAAGATTAGTTAGAAAGATAGATTAGTTAGAAAGAAAGAAAGAAAAAAATATTAGTAAGAAAGAAAGATAGATTAGTTAGAAAGAAAGAAAGAAAGATAGATTAGTAAGAAAGAAAGAAAGATTAGTTAGAAAGAAAGAAAGATAGATTAGTTAGAAAGAAAAAGAAAGATAGATCAGTTAGAAAGAAAGAAAGATAGATTAGTTAGAAAGAAAGAAAGAAAGTTAATTAAAAAGAAAGAAAGAAAGTAAGATAGATTAGTTAGAAAGAAAGAAAGATAGATTAGAAAGAAAGAAAGATAGATTAGTTAGAAAGAAAGATAGATTAGTTGGAAAGAAAGATAAATTAGTTAGAAAGAAAGATAGATTAGTTAAAAAACAAAGAAAGAGATTTGTTAGAAAGAAAGATAGATTAGTTAGAAAGATAGATTAGTTAGAAAGAAAGATAGATTAGTTAGAAAGAAAGATAACTTAGTTAGAAATAAAGAAAGATAGATTATTTAAAAAACAAAGAAAGATGGATTTGATAGAAAGAAAGACAGATTAGCTAGAAAGATAGATTAGTTAGAAAAAAAGAAAGATAGATTAGTTAGAAAGAAAGAAAGATAAATTAGTTAGAAAGTAAGATAGATTAGTTAGAAAGAAAGATAGATTAGTTAGAAAGAAAGAAAGATAGATTAGTTAGAAAGATAGATAGATAAGTTAGAAAGAAAGAAAGAAAGATTAGTTAGAAAGAAAGAAAGATAGATTGGTTAGAAAGAAAGAAAGATTAGTTAGAAAGAAAGATAGATAGATTAGTTAGAAAGAAAAAAGATAGATTAGTTAGAAAGAAAGAAAGTAAGAAAGAAAGAAAGAAAGATTGGTTAGAAAGAAAGATAGATTAGTTAGAAAGATAGAAAGAAAGATAGATTAGTTAGAAAGAAAGAAACATAGATTAGTTAGAAAGAAAGAAAGAAAGATAGATTAGTTAGAAAGAAAGAAAGATTAGTTAGTTAGAAAGAAAGAAAGATAGATTAGTTAGAAAGAAAGATAGATTAGTTAGAAAGATAGATAGATAGATAGATTAGTTAGAAAGAAAGATAGATTAGTTAGAAAGAAAGATAGATAGATTAGTTAGAAAGAAAGATAGATTAGTTAGAAAGAAAGATAGATTAGTTAGAAAGATAGATAGATAGATAGATTAGTTAGAAAGAAAGAAAGATAGATTAGTTAGAAAGAAAGATAGATAGATTAGTTAGAAAGAAAGATAGATTAGTTAGAAAGAAAGAAAGATAGATTAGTTAGAAAGAATGAAAAAAGAAAGAAAGAAAGAAAGATTGGTTAGAAAGAAAGATAGATTAGTTAGTAAGAAAGATATAAAGAAAGATGGATTAGTTAGAAAGAAAGAAACATAGATTAGTTAGAAAGAAAGAAAGAAAGAAAGAAAGATAGATTAGTTAGAAAGACTAGTTAGTTAGAAAGAAAGAGATAGATTAGTTAGAAAGAAAGATAGATAGATAGATAGATTAGTTAGAAAGAAAGAAAGATAGATTAGTTAGAAAGAAAGAAAGATATATTAGTTAGAAAGAAAGATAGATAGATTAGTTAGAAAAAAAAGATAGATTAGTTAGAAAGAAAGAAAGATTGATTAGTTAGAAAGAAAGATAGATAGATTAGTTAAAAAGAAAGAAAGATTAGTTAGAAAGAAAGAAAGAATGATAGATTGGTTAGAAAGAAAGAAAGATAGATTAGTAAGAAAGAAAGAAAGGAATAAAGAACGATAGATTAGTTAGAAATAAAGATAAAGTAGTTAGAAAGAAAGATAGATAGATTAGTTAGAAAGAAAGATAGATAGATAGATTAGTTAGAAAGAAAGATAGATTATTTAGAAAGAAAGAAAGATAGATTAGTTAGAAAGAAAGAAAGATTAGTTAGAAAGAAAGAAAGATTAGTTAGAAAGAAAGATAGATAGATTAGTTAGAAAGAAAAAAAGAAAGAAAGAAAGAAAGAAAGAAAAATTGGTTAGAAAGAAAGATAGATTAGTTTGAAAGATAGAGATTAGTTAGAAAGAAAGAAAAGATTAGTTAGAATGAAAGAAAGATAGATAGATTAGTTAGAAAGAAAGAAAGAAAGATAGATAGATTAGTTAGAAAGAAAGAAAGATTAGTTAGAAAGAAAAAAGATAGATTAGTTAGAAAGAAAGAATAAAAGAAAGTAAGAAAGAAAGAATGAAAGATTGGTTAGAAAGAAAGAGATTAGTTAGAAAGATAGATAGATTAGTTAGAAAGAAAGAAAAGTTAGAATGAAAGAAAGATAGAGTAGTTAGAAAGAAAGAAAGATAGATAGATTAGTTAGAAAGAAAGATAGATTAGTTAGAAAGAAAGTAAGGTAGATTAGTTAGAAAGAAAGATAGATTAGTTAGAAAGAAGAAAGATAGATTAGTTAGAAAGAAAGAAAGATTAGTTAGAAAGAAAGAAAGATAGATCAGTTAGCAAGAAAGAAATATTAGTTAGAAAGAAAGAAAGATTAGTTTGAAAGAAAGAAAGATTAGTTTGAAAGAAAGATAGATTAGTAAGAAAGAAAGAAATAAAGAAAGATTAGGTAGAAAGAAAGAAAGATTAGTTAGAAAGAAAGAAAGATAAGTTAGAAAGATAGATAGATAGATAGATAGATAGATAGATAGATAGATAGATAGATAGATAGATAGATAGATAGATAAAGTTCATTAGTACATATAGAATGGTAGTTTAATTGAATCTAGGGCTTCAGGGAGTTTAGATTTGAGTTTTTGTGTTGTTCACTACTGGGCCACCGTAGTCTTGGCTCAATTTGAACTGTTGCAATGAAAGTCAATGGGATTTTTATGATTTTTCATATTAATTTTTAAGAAATCTGAAAGTCAAATCAGTTTGAAAAGATATAGCACACCGAGTCAGAGCAGTCTGAAGGTCTGACCCGAGTTTGGAGTTTGTAGAGTTAAAGCTCTAGGACGAGTTAGAGTCAGAATTTTTTGGGTAAGAAAAATAAGAAGAAGAAGAAGAAGAAGAAGAAGAATAAGTTTAAATAGGATTTCAGTAAGTTGGCTTTTCCAAGCCAACTTAAATATAATATAATAAATAACATAGCCTATAATGTAAAATGTAATGTAATATAATATAGTATAATATATAATATAATAAAGGCCTATCATATAATGCAACATAATATAACTAGAAAAAGTTCGTCGAGACAAACTTTAAGTTGGCTTGTGAAAGTTTGGACCAATAAGTTTGAAGAAGTTTAAAGAAGTTTAAAGTTTAATTAGTTTATAGTTTAGTAAGAAAGAAAGAAAGATAGATTAGTTAAAAAGAAAGAAAAAAAGATTAGTAAGAAAGAAAGAAAGATAGATTAGTTAGAAAGAAAGAAAGAAAGAAAGAAAGATAGATAGATTAGTTAGAAAGAAAGATAGATTAGTAAGAAATAAAGAAAGAAAGAAATATAGATAAGTTAGAAAGAAAGAAAGATATATTAGGTAGAAAAAAAGAAAGAAAAAAAGATTAGTAAGAAAGAAAGAAAGATAGATTAGTTAGAAAGAAAAAAGGAAAGAAAGATAGATTAGTAAGAAAGAAAGAAAGATAGATAGCTTAGTTAGAAAGAAAGAAAAAAAGATTAGTGAGAAAGAAAGATAGATTAGTTAGAAAGAAAGAAAGAAAGAGATTAGTTAGAAAGAAAAAGAAAGATAGATTAGTTAGAAAGAAAGAAAGATAGAGATTAGTTAGAAAGAAAAAGAAAGATAGATTAGTTAGAAAGAAAGAAAGATAGATTAGTTAGAAAGAAAGAAAGAAAGTTAATTAAAAAGAAAGAAAGAAAGATAGATTAGGTAGAAAGAAAGATAGAAAGATAGATAGATTAGTTAGAAAGAAAGAAAGAAAGATAGATAGATTAGTTAGAAAGAAAGAAAAAAAGATTAGTTAGAAAGAAAGAAAGAAAGATAGATTAGTTAGAAAAAAAGAAAGAAAAAAGATTAGTAAGAAAGAAAGAAAGATAGATTAGTTAGAAAGAAAAAAGGAAAGAAAGATAGATTAGTAAGAAAGAAAGAAAGAAAGATAAATTAGTAAGAAAGAAAGAAAGATTGATTAGTAAGAAAGATAGAAAGATAGATAGATTAGTTAGAAAGAAAGAAAGAAAAAAAGATTAGTGAGAAAGATAGATTAGTTATAAAGAAAGAAAGAAAGAGATTAGTTAGAAAGAAAAAGAAAGATAGATTAGTTAGAAAGAAAGAAAGATAGATTAGTTAGAAAGAAAGAAAGAAAGATAGATTAGGTAGAAAGAAAGATAGAAAGATAGATAGATTAGTTAGAAAGAAAGAAAGAAAGTTAATTAAAAAGAAAGAAAGAAAGATTAGTTAGAAAGATAGATTAGTTAGAAAGAAAGAAAGAAAAAAAGATTAGTAAGAAAGAAAGATAGATTAGTTAGAAAGAAAGAAAGAAAGAAAGAAAGAAAGAAAGAAAGAAAGAAAGAAAGAAAGAAAGAAATATAGATAAGTTAGAAAGAAAGAAAGATAGATTAGTTAGAAAGAAAGAAAAAAAGATTAGTTAGAAAGAAAGAAAAAAAGATAGATTAGTTAGAAAAAAAGAAAGAAAAAAAGATTAGTAAGAAAGAAAGAAAGATAGATTAGTTAGAAAGAAAAAAGGAAAGAAAGAAAGATTAGTAAGAAAGAAAGAAAGAAAGATAGATTAGTGAGAAAGATAGATTAGTTAGAAAGAAAGAAAGAAAAAAAGATTAGTGAGAAAGAAAGATAGATTAGTTAGAAAGAAAGAAAGAAAGAGATTAGTTAGAAAGAAAAAGAAAGATAGATTAGTTAGAAAGAAAAAAGGAAAGAAAGATAGATTAGTAAGAAAGAAAGAAAGATAAATTAGTAAGAAAGAAAGAAAGATTGATTAGTAAGAAAGATAGAAAGATAGATAGATTAGTTAGAAAGAAAGAAAGAAAAAAAGATTAGTGAGAAAGAAAGATAGATTAGTTAGAAAGAAAGAAAGAAAGAAAGAAAGAAAGAAAGAAAGAAAGTTAATTAAAAAGAAAGAAAGAAAGATAGATTAGGTAGAAAGAAAGATAGAAAGATAGATAGATTAGTTAGAAAGAAAGAAAGAAAGTTAATTAAAAAGAAAGAAAGAAAGATTAGTTAGAAAGATAGATTAGTTAGAAAGAAAGAAAGAAAAAAAGATTAGTAAGAAAGAAAGATAGATTAGTTAGAAAGAAAGAAAGAATGAAAGAAAGAATGAAAGAAAGAAAGAAAGTAAGAAAGAAAGAAAGAAATATAGATAAGTTAGAAAGAAAGAAAGATAGATTAGTTAGAAAGAAAGAAAAAAAGATTAGTTAGAAAGAAAGAAAGATAGATTAGTTAGAAAGAAAGAAAGAAAGATAGATTAGTTAGAAAAAAAGAAAGAAAAAAAGATTAGTAAGAAAGAAAGAAAGATAGATTAGTTAGAAAGAAAAAAGGAAAGAAAGATAGATTAGTAAGAAAGAAAGAAAGAAAGATAGATTAGTGAGAAAGATAGATTAGTTAGAAAGAAAGAAAGAAAAAAAGATTAGTGAGAAAGAAAGATAGATTAGTTAGAAAGAAAGAAAGAAAGAGATTAGTTAGAAAGAAAAAGAAAGAGATTAGTTAGAAAGAAAGAAAGATAGATAGTTTAGTTAGAAAGAAAGAAAAATAGATTTGTTAGAATAAAAGATAGATTAGTTAAAAAGAAAGAAAGATAGATAGATTAGTTAGAAAGAAAAAAGATAGATTAGTTAGAAAGAAAGAAAGAGATTTGTTAGAATGAAGGAAAGATAGATTAGTTAGAAAGAAAGATAGATAGATTAGTTAGAAAGAAAGATAGATTAGTCAAAACGAAAAGATGGATTAGTTAGAAAGAAAGAAAAATAGATTTGTTAGAATAAAAGATAGATTAGTTAAAAAGAAAGAAAGATAGATAGATTAGTTAGAAAGAAAGTTAGATTAGTTAGAAAGAAAGAAAGATAGATTAGAAAGAAAGATAGATAGATAGATTAGTTAGAAAGAAAGATAAATAGATTAGTTAGAAAGAAAGAAAGAAAGATAGATTAGTTAGTTAGAAAGAAAGTTAGATTAGTTAGAAAGAAAGATAGATTAGTTAGAATGAAAGAAAGATAGAGTAGTTAGAAAGAAAGAAAGATAGATTAGTTAGAAAGAAAGATAGATAAGTTAGAAAGAAAGATAGATAGATTAGTTAGAAAGAAAGATAGATTAGTTAGAAAGAAAGATAGATTAGTTAGAATGAAAGAAAGATAGAGTAGTTAGAAAGAAAGAAAGATAGATTAGTTAGAAAGAAAGATAGATTAGTTAGAATGAAAGAAAGATAGAGTAGTTAGAAAAAAGAAAGATAGATTAGTTAGCAAGAAAGATAGATTAGTTAGAATGAAAGAAAGATAGAGTAGTTAGAAAGAAAGAAAGATTAGTTAGAAAGAAAGATAGATTAGTTAGAAAGAAAGATAGATAGATTAGTTAGAAAGAAAGATAGATTAGTTAGAATGAAAGAAAGATAGAGTAGTTAGAAAGAAAGAAAGATTAGTTAGAAAGAAAGATAGATTAGTTAGAAAGAAAGATAGATAGATTAGTTAGAAAGAAAGATAGATTAGTTAGAATGAAAGAAAGATAGAGTAGTTAGAAAGAAAGAAAGATAGATTAGTTAGAAAGAAAGTTCGATTAGTTAGAAAGAAAGAAAGATAGATAGATAGATAGATTAGTTAGAAAGAAAGATAAATAGATTTGTTAGAAAGAAAGAAAGAAAGATAGATTAGTTAGTTAGAAAGAAAGTTAGATTAGTTAGAAAGAAAGATAGATTAGTTAGAATGAAAGAAAGATAGAGTAGTTAGAAAGAAAGAAAGATAGATTAGTTAGAAAGAAAGATAGATAAGTTAGAAAGAAAGATATATAGATTAGTTAGAAAGAAAGATAGATTAGTTAGAAAGAAAGTTAGATTAGTTAGAAAGAAAGATAGATTAGTTACAATGAAAGAAAGATAGAGTAGTTAGAAAGAAAGAAAGATAGATTAGTTAGAAAGAAAGATAGATAAGTTAGAAAGAAAGATATATAGATTAGTTAGAAAGAAAGATAGATTAGTTAGAAAGAAAGTTAGATTAGTTAGAAAGAAAGATAGATTAGTTAGAATGAAAGAAAGATAGAGTAGTTAGAAAGAAAGAAAGATAGATTAGTTAGAAAGAAAGATAGATAAGTTAGAAAGAAAGATATATAGATTAGTTAGAAAGAAAGATAGATTAGTTAGAAAGAAAGATAGATTAGTTAGAATGAAAGAAAGATAGAGTAGTTAGTAAGAAAGAAAGATTAGTTAGAAAGAAAGAAAGATTAGTTAGAAAGAAAGATAGATTAGTTAGAAAGAAAGATAGATAGATTAGTTAGAAAGAAAGATAGATTAGTTAGAATGAAAGAAAGATAGAGTAGTTAGAAAGAAAGAAAGATAGATTAGTTAGAAAGAAAGTTCGATTAGTTAGAAAGAAAGAAAGATAGATAGATAGATAGATTAGTTAGAAAGAAAGATAAATAGATTTGTTAGAAAGAAAGAAAGAAAGATAGATTAGTTAGTTAGAAAGAAAGTTAGATTAGTTAGAAAGAAAGATAGATTAGTTAGAATGAAAGAAAGATAGAGTAGTTAGAAAGAAAGAAAGATAGATTAGTTAGAAAGAAAGATAGATAAGTTAGAAAGAAAGATATATAGATTAGTTAGAAAGAAAGATAGATTAGTTAGAAAGAAAGTTAGATTAGTTAGAAAGAAAGATAGATTAGTTAGAATGAAAGAAAGATAGAGTAGTTAGAAAGAAAGAAAGATAGATTAGTTAGAAAGAAAGATAGATAAGTTAGAAAGAAAGATATATAGATTAGTTAGAAAGAAAGATAGATTAGTTAGAAAGAAAGTTAGATTAGTTAGAAAGAAAGATAGATTAGTTAGAATGAAAGAAAGATAGAGTAGTTAGAAAGAAAGAAAGATAGATTAGTTAGAAAGAAAGATAGATAAGTTAGAAAGAAAGATATATAGATTAGTTTGAAAGAAAGATAGATTAGTTAGAAAGAAAGATAGATTAGTTAGAATGAAAGAAAGAGAGTAGTTAGTAAGAAAGAAAGATTAGTTAGAAAGAAAGATAGATTAGTTAGAAAGAAAGATAGATTAGTTAGAAAGAAAGATAGATTAGTTAGAATGAAAGAAAGAGAGTAGTTAGAAAGAAAGAAAGATAGATTAGTTAGAAAGAAAGATAGATTAGTTAGAATGAAAGAAAGATAGAGTAGTTAGAAAGAAAAAAGATAGATCAGTTAGAAAGATAGATTAGTTAGAAAGAAAAAAGATAGATTAGTTAGAATGAAAGAAAAAATAGATTAGTTAGAAAGAAAGAAAAATAGATTTGTTAGAATAAAAGATAGATTAGTTAAAAAGAAAGAAAGATAGATAGATTAGTTAGAAAGAAAGTTAGATTAGTTAGAAAGAAAGAAAGATAGATTAGAAAGAAAGATAGATAGATAGATTAGTTAGAAAGAAAGATAAATAGATTAGTTAGAAAGAAAGAAAGAAAGATAGATTAGTTAGTTAGAAAGAAAGTTAGATTAGTTAGAAAGAAAGATAGATTAGTTAGAATGAAAGAAAGATAGAGTAGTTAGAAAGAAAGAAAGATAGATTAGTTAGAAAGAAAGATAGATAAGTTAGAAAGAAAGATAGATAGATTAGTTAGAAAGAAAGATAGATTAGTTAGAAAGAAAGATAGATTAGTTAGAATGAAAGAAAGATAGAGTAGTTAGAAAGAAAGAAAGATAGATTAGTTAGAAAGAAAGATAGATTAGTTAGAATGAAAGAAAGATAGAGTAGTTAGAAAAAAGAAAGATAGATTAGTTAGCAAGAAAGATAGATTAGTTAGAATGAAAGAAAGATAGAGTAGTTAGAAAGAAAGAAAGATTAGTTAGAAAGAAAGATAGATTAGTTAGAAAGAAAGATAGATAGATTAGTTAGAAAGAAAGATAGATTAGTTAGAATGAAAGAAAGATAGAGTAGTTAGAAAGAAAGAAAGATAGATTAGTTAGAAAGAAAGATAGATTAGTTAGAATGAAAGAAAGATAGAGTAGTTAGAAAAAAGAAAGATAGATTAGTTAGCAAGAAAGATAGATTAGTTAGAATGAAAGAAAGATAGAGTAGTTAGAAAGAAAGAAAGATTAGTTAGAAAGAAAGATAGATTAGTTAGAAAGAAAGATAGATAGATTAGTTAGAAAGAAAGATAGATTAGTTAGAATGAAAGAAAGATAGAGTAGTTAGAAAGAAAGAAAGATTAGTTAGAAAGAAAGATAGATTAGTTAGAAAGAAAGATAGATAGATTAGTTAGAAAGAAAGATAGATTAGTTAGAATGAAAGAAAGATAGAGTAGTTAGAAAGAAAGAAAGATAGATTAGTTAGAAAGAAAGTTCGATTAGTTAGAAAAAAAGAAAGATAGATAGATAGATAGATAGATTAGTTAGAAAGAAAGATAAATAGATTTGTTAGAAAGAAAGAAAGATAGATTAGTTAGTTAGAAAGAAAGTTAGATTAGTTAGAAAGAAAGATAGATTAGTTAGAATGAAAGAAAGATAGAGTAGTTAGAAAGAAAGAAAGATAGATTAGTTAGAAAGAAAGATAGATAAGTTAGAAAGAAAGATATATAGATTAGTTAGAAAGAAAGATAGATTAGTTAGAAAGAAAGTTAGATTAGTTAGAAAGAAAGATAGATTAGTTAGAATGAAAGAAAGATAGAGTAGTTAGAAAGAAAGAAAGATAGATTAGTTAGAAAGAAAGATAGATAAGTTAGAAAGAAAGATATATAGATTAGTTAGAAAGAAAGATAGATTAGTTAGAAAGAAAGATAGATTAGTTAGAAAGAAAGATAGATTAGTTAGAATGAAAGAAAGATAGAGTAGTTAGTAAGAAAGAAAGATTAGTTAGAAAGAAAGATAGATTAGTTAGAAAGAAAGATAGATTAGTTAGAAAGAAAGATAGATTAGTTAGAAAGAAAGATAGATTAGTTAGAATGAAAGAAAGAGAGTAGTTAGAAAGAAAGAAAGATAGATTAGTTAGAAAGAAAGATAGATTAGTTAGAATGAAAGAAAGATAGAGTAGTTAGAAAGAAAAAAGATAGATCAGTTAGAAAGAAAGATAGATTAGTTAGAAAGAAAAAGATAGATTAGTTAGAATGAAAGAAAAAATAGATTAGTTAGAAAGAAAGAAAAATAGATTTGTTAGAATAAAAGATAGATTAGTTAAAAAGAAAGAAAGATAGATAGATTAGTTAGAAAGAAAGTTAGATTAGTTCGAAAGAAAGAAAGATAGATTAGAAAGAAAGATAGATAGATAGATTAGTTAGAAAGAAAGATAAATAGATTAGTTAGAAAGAAAGAAAGAAAGATAGATTAGTTAGTTAGAAAGAAAGTTAGATTAGTTAGAAAGAAAGATAGATTAGTTAGAATGAAAGAAAGATAGAGTAGTTAGAAAGAAAGAAAGATAGATTAGTTAGAAAGAAAGATAGATAAGTTAGAAAGAAAGATAGATAGATTAGTTAGAAAGAAAGATAGATTAGTTAGAAAGAAAGAAAGATAGATTAGTTAGAATGAAAGAAAGATAGAGTAGTTAGAAAGAAAGAAAGATTAGTTAGAAAGAAAGATAGATTAGTTAGAAAGAAAGATAGATAGATTAGTTAGAAAGAAAGATAGATTAGTTAGAATGAAAGAAAGATAGAGTAGTTAGAAAGAAAGAAAGATAGATTAGTTAGAAAGAAAGTTCGATTAGTTAGAAAGAAAGAAAGATAGATAGATAGATAGATAGATTAGTTAGAAAGAAAGATAAATAGATTTGTTAGAAAGAAAGAAAGAAAGATTAGTTAGAATGAAAGAAAGATAGAGTAGTTAGAAAGAAAAAAGATAGATCAGTTAGAAAGAAAGATAGATTAGTTAGAAAGAAAAAAGATAGATTAGTTAGAATGAAAGAAAAAATAGATTAGTTAGAAAGAAAGAGATGTATAGATAGAAAGAGAGATAGATAGTTGAAAGAGATAGATAGATAGATAGATAGATAGATAGATAGATAGATAGATAAGTTTATTAGTACATATAGAATGGTAGTTTAATTGAGTCTAGGGCTTCAGGGAGTTTAGATTTGAGTTTATTTGGTGTCCACTGCTGGGCCACCGTAGTCTTGGCTCAATTTGAACTGTTGCAATGAAAGTCAATGGGATTTTTATGATTTTTCATATTAATTTTTAAGAAATCTGAAAGTCAAATCAGTTTGAAAAGATATAGCACGCCGAGTCAGAACAGTCTGAAGGTCTGACCCGAGTTTGGAGTTTGTAGAGTTAAAGCTCTAGGACGAGTTAGAGTCAGAATTTTTTGGGTAAGAAAAATAAGAAGAAGAAGAAGAAGAAGAATAATAATAAGTTTAAATAGGATTTCAGTAAGTTGGCTTTTCCAAGCCAACTTAATAAAATATATTATAATATAATATAATTAGGGCTGTCAAATGATTAATCACGATTAATCACATCCAAAATAAAAGTTTGTGTTTACATAATAAATGTGTTTGTACTGTATAAAATTATTTTGTATATATAAATACACACATCTGCATTTATGTGTTATTTATATATAAAATATTTATATATAATATAAATTATATATAAATCTATTTATAGTATATGCATGCAAATATTTCTTAAATATATACAAGCATGTGTATGTATTTATATATTTAAAATAATTATACACAGTACACACACATTTATTATGTAAACACAAACTTTTATTTTGGATGCGATTAATCATTTGACAGCCCTAAATATAATGTAATGCAATATAATAATTTAGATAATATAGGCCTACTGTAATATAATATAGTACAGTATAATAAATTTGGGGCGACAGAAGACGCTCTCACGCCAATACACTTATAATGGGAATGTTGGCCAACTCCTCATTATATATAATATAATATAATGTAATGCAATATAATTATTTATATAATATACTGTAATATAATATAGTACAATATAATAAAAAATATAGTTTATAATGTCAAATGTAATGCAATACAATATATAATGTAATATAATAATCTATATAATATAGCCTAGTCTATAATGTAAAATGTAAAATAATATATAATGTAATATAATATAATAAATAATATAGCCTATAATGTCAAATGTAATGTAATATAATATACTATAATATATAATATAATATAGGCCTATCATATAATGCAACATAATATAATAAAATATATTTGTACATTTATATCCAAGGAGACGTTCTCTAAATGTTTGTAAAGTCACAACGGTAGGTGGCGGTGTGCGTGTGTGTGCCCTGTAAAAGAAGAAGAAGAAGAAGAAGAAGAAGAAGTGTGTTTTTTTCCGGAAGCAGAGAGAGAGAGAGCGCGCATGGGTGCCTTGGTTATTTTTTAACATGGCCCAGTCAAACTCACTAAAAGCGAGTGTTCCGGCGTATTTAAAAGAGGCACAGCTGATTAAACAAGGCGCAGAAGCCCGTGTCTATCGAGCTACGTTTTTGGGGCGGCCCGTGGTTATTAAAGAGAGATTCACAAAATTATATCGCCATCCTGAAGTCGATGAGAAACTGACGCGCCGCAGAACCACGCAGGAGGTGCGATCCATACTGCGATGCAGGAGAGCAGGTCAGTGAGTGCACTAGATAGGGCACCAGATCCTCGCAGGAGAGCAGGTCAGTGAGTGCACTAGATAGGGCACCAGATCCTCGCAGGAGAGCAGGTCAGTGAGTGCACTAGATCGGGCACCAGATCCTCGCAGGAGAGCAGGTCAGTGAGTGCGCTAGATAGGGCACCAGATCCTCGCAGGAGAGCAGGTCAGTGAGTGCACTAGATAGGGCACCAGATCCTCGCAGGAGAGCAGGTCAGTGAGTGCACTAGATAGGGCACCAGATCCTCGCAGGAGAGCAGGTCAGTGAGTGCACTAGATAGGGCACCAGATCCTCGCAGTAGAGCAGGTCAGTGAGTGCACTAGATAGGGCACCAGATCCTCGCAGGAGAGCAGGTCAGTGAGTGCGCTAGATAGGGCACCAGATCCTCGCCAGAGAGCAGGTCAGTGAGTGCACTAGATAGGGCACCAGATCCTCGCAGGAGAGCAGGTCAGTGAGTGCACTAGATAGGGCACCAGATCCTCGCAGGAGAGCAGGTCAGTGAGTGCACTAGATAGGGCACCAGATCCTCGCAGGAGAGCAGGTCAGTGAGTGCGCTAGATAGGGCACCAGATCCTCGCCAGAGAGCAGGTCAGTGAGTGCGCTAGATAGGGCACCAGATCCTCGCCAGAGAGCAGGTCAGTGAGTGCACTAGATAGGGCACCAGATCCTCGCAGGAGAGTAGGTCAGTGAGTGCACTAGATAGGGCACCAGATCCTCGCAGGAGAGCAGTGAGTGCACTAGATAGGGCACCAGATCCTCAAGCGTTAGAACATTCCTTCCCATTTCAATCAACAGCCGTCAAGGCTGCAGGAACCAAGCATGCACATATTCACACTAACTAGTATTGTTAACTCTTAAGGTATGCTTAAATAACTGTATACTTGCAAAATTAAAATGATGTACACTAAGTATACTTGTGCAACATGTGCAAAGGTAGTGAAGAAATTCTGTATTTGACAGGGATAAAAAAAATGACTCCCATCTATTTTATAAAGTGTTTACAGTAATTGGTTTCCAGCAACTAGCCTATATAACTTGGAAAGCAGAATATTTGTGGAGTAAATGTGAATTTTTCATTTTTATATTATAGATAATGGAATTAAAGTAAAAGGTTATTTAACAACATTCAAAGTATTTATTTATTTTTTAAATAAGAGAAGTCTTGTCTAAAGCATTATAAGCCACGGCACCAGACCAACCAGCTTCAAGGTGAATCTCAACATTAACCCACTTTGATTTGAAGGCATTTAAAAACCAGACAGAAAGACACAGGGGTACAGCAGCACTGTGTACTTAAAGCCTTTAATGAGGAAAATAACTGTTATGAATATTATGCTATTAATAATATCATTTTATTTTATTTTGAAAACACTCCATAATAAAGTCATAAACAAATGATTCAATTCATTAAAGGTGCAGTATCTGAGCGATGTCTGAGAAACACCAGCAATGTTTCCATCCACCTTTTTATTTTATTTTTTATTTTTATCATTCATATAAAAAACGCTGGAATAAAGTGGCAAAATGCAAATAAATTCTAAAAATGTGCATATTTCACCAGTTAAACACAATAAGATGTGATAGACAATTAAAGGGTTAGTTCACCCAAAAATGAAAATTCTGTCAGTAATTACTCACCCTCATGTTGTTCCAACCCCGTAATACTTTCGTTCATCTTCGGAACACGAATTAAGATATTTTTGATTAAATCTGAGAGCTGGATCACTCCTTCATGGCTTGTTCCCCCGAAAAGTTATTAAAGACATTGTTAAAATAGTCCAAGTGACTACAGTGGCTCAATCTTAAGTTTATCAAGCGACGAGAATACTTTTTGTGCGCAAAAACTAACAAAAATAACGACTTTATTTCAACTATTAATTTCCATCTCTGTTGGGCTACGTCACACGTAGGGTCCCTATTGGCTGACGCTGGTCATGTGTGTGATGATGCGTGTGACGTACACCACGGAAGCGCTACGTCGAGGCCGAATGAGATGGAAATGAATAGTTGAAATAAAGTCGATATTTTAGTTTTTTTTTGCACACAAAAAGTATTCTCGTCGCTTGATAAACTGAAGATTGAGCCACTGTAGTCACTTGGACTATTTTAACAATGTCTTTAATAACTTTCCGGGGGGAACAAGTTTCAATCCCTCAGAAGCCTATGGAGGAGTGATCCAGCTCTCAGATTTAATCAAAAATATCTTAATTTGTGTTCCGAAGAACGAAAGTCTTACGGGGTTGGAACAACATGAGGGTGAGTACATTTTTGGGTGAACTAACCCTTTAAATCTACTCTGATCAACTTGTTGGTTTCCTTTGTCCCAGGTATCAACGCGCCTGTGGTGTATTTTGTTGACTACACCACTCACTGCATTTTCCTGGAGGATATTGTCCACTCCGTGTCCGTAAGAGACCACATCGCATCGGAACAAACCCCACAGCACCTCCAGGCTCTAGTGGACAAGATGGGTGAAGTCCTGGCTCAGATGCACGACGAAGACGTCATCCACGGGGATCTCACGACCTCCAACATGCTTCTGGTCCCCGGAGCTCCACAACACGTTCACCTGGTTCTGATCGACTTCGGCTTGAGTTACATCTCTGCTCTACCGGAAGATAAAGGCGTTGACCTGTATGTGTTGGAGAAAGCTTTTCTCAGCACTCACCCCAAAACAGAGACTTTGTTTGAGAGACTTCTGAAAAGTTACTCGGCTTCATCCAAGAAGTCCTCAGCGGTCATCAAGAAGCTGGACGAGGTTCGGTTGAGAGGACGGAAGAGGTCTATGGTCGGATAACATATATTTTGGTGCCACACAAGTGTTTTTTTTTTTCTTCCAAGCTTAATTAGTAGTTTGCTGTTGGAAATGTAAAGTTCATGTAAATGTAAAGATTACTACAAATATAATGTTCTTGATTCATAATAGACGGATCCATAAATAGACCTACATTTACACATGGAAAGCCTTTGATTATTTCTTGAAAATGGGTCAATCTTGTTCAGTCAAATATTGATCATGGTTTAGTAGTGTTAAATATAAATAATTAATAATATAATGCGATAATTGCCGAAAAACAACAGCTGAATATTTTGAACCCTACTAAAAATACATGTGATGCTAAACATGTAAATCAGCAGCTTTACTCAAAACGTGTGTAAATGTAACCAATAAAGAACTGGATCCAAATTTAATTTGTACTGTGTTGAAATCAATAATATGCCGTTATAATACGAAATAATCTCCAAATATTTGTTGATAATGAGAAGCACACACTGTACATGATAACTAATTTTCAATTTAATTAATCTCTAAATCTAAAAATATATATATTTAAAATAGACAATTGGAAATACACTGTTAAATATACTAATGTTAATACACTATCATTCTCCTGGTTGTATAAAAAAACGTATTCATAATATACAAAACATATTTGCATCCTCAAAGAAAATGTAGCAGTTTCTGTACAAAACATGCAGTAAAAGATACAAAAATAAAAGAGCAGTCCATTTAGCCTGGCCAATAGAAATAAAAGATACTTAAATGGTAAATAAAAAATACAATTTCACCATCATAAAAAAAAAATTTGTTTTTTTGAAAACTAGATGAAAAATAAATGGGTAATTGCGACTTTTTATCTCACCAGTTCAGATTTTTTTTCTCAGAATTGTAAGATTTAAACTCACACTTGCGAATTATAAAGTCAGAACACAAATCTGGCTTTTTTCCCTCACAATTGCAAGTAATTTGAAATATTAACAAGTTATAAAGTCCGTATTGCAAGGTATAAACTCGCAGTTCTGTGGAAAATAAGTAATCTCACAAGTCTGACATTTTCTAGAAATTGTGAGTTTACATCTCACAATTCTGACTTTATAATTTGCAATTGTGAGAGAAAAGATGTCATCGCAATTACCTATTTAATTTTTTATTGCGTACAGAAACAACTTTCCATAGCACAGAGAACATCCTAACCATATGCTAAAGTTAATAGGCAAAATGGTCCAAAAACAAAATCCTTCAAAACATTAAAACTAATCAATTAAAACGTCCATAAATTAAACACATAAAAACAAATAAAAAAAGTTCTGTCATGAAACTCTAGATGGCGCAGTCTGATTGGTCCTTAACTCAATCTGCTTGCAATCACGTCATTCTCTATAGGGCACAGCTGATTGGTTCCTGCTGTATCAGCAGCCAATGAGCTCGCTGCATAACATTCAAACACTTGGTCAGCATTTGCTGTAGAAGTTGCCGTGTGTTTTCAGAAACCCTCCCCCTTCCCCAGCTCCACCTGTGTAGATCTGCTACGGGTCATTCGTGTACTCATGTATATTGTACAGCATCAGCATGTCTTACTCGTTCACGGCAGTGTGTCGTGTGTGTGTGTGTGTATTAGCAGTAAAGTCCCGAACCTGCTCTTCAGCAACAGCAGATCTACTCCGCCAAGACCAAACATGTTAACGTTGTCAGATCAACATGACATCATGACTTTGCGTAAACATACACGCCACTTTCAAATCAAGTGGCGTGTTATCTATACGCATTTTCAGCTATCCGCGTGTATGTCCACGCCGCGTGTATGTCTACGCTGCGTGTATGTCCACGCCGCGTGTATGTGTACGCCGCGTGTATGTCCACGCCGCGTGTATGTGTACGCCGTTAAATTTCCGAGCGAAACTAAGCTAAATGAATATCTACATCTGGGGAGCGATATTTTTTTCCCTAGGATGGTAGGGGAAGAGTCATAAATGCTAATAACCCAAGTGACGGGTAGGTTTAGGGACGTCGTTGGGGTAGGTCATATATTTATATATAGTAATGTAACGTTAAGTCAATGGCGTTGATAAACACGCTGAAAAGCGATTATGCGTGTTGATAGCACGCCAAAAATGGAAATACGAATTGGCGTGTCATACATACGCTATTTCATGAGATCAGTCTGGTCAGATCCATTACCATGCTAAACACTCAGAGAGTTGTCATGACAGAAATATTTTCATAATAGCATTAAGGTTGCAGGACATTGCTGCAGAAATGCCTCTATGTGAAGTCTCTGTTGGTGAGAATCATAGGAGCAACCAGAGTCCAGCTGTATAACGCCAGACAGACCCAGCTGGAGGAGATCTTCACCCACACTGCTGGCCACTTGCTCGTCATGACGCTGTAGTCTGCATCAGGACTGCGGTGGCAATAAAATCAATTATCACTCGGTTAACAATGGTTTTACAAAATAGAACTATATGAAACGCCTGCTATTGTGTGTGTGTTTTAGTAATAACTGGGAAATCTTGTTGCAGTGCCGTCACACACACCTGTACCAGTTGGTGAGGGTCATCATGATGTAAAGAGACGCCAGGAACAGCATGAAGTGAAAGAAAGCGTAGCTGTACTGAACAGTGTCTCTTTCATTGTCCTCCACATGTAACGGTGTCGAAGCCTTCTCTATCTCAGGACTCCCTGAGCCGCTGTCGTCCACGACGCTGGTGTCTTTGGCTGCTAAGGTCAGTTTATTAACTTGACTGGTATTGGAAGAGCGTATACTGCCAAGAAAAACAAAACAATTTAGGCTCGTTGTGACATAAGCGTTACAACTCACATCTGGTGGATCATGCTTATGTTGTGATATTAGTGAGTATTAAAGGATTAGTTCACTTTCCTGGTAATTTACTCACCCACATGTCATCCAATGTGTTCGGGTCTTTCTTTGTTCAGTCTAAAGGAAATTTAGAGAATTATGGAGAAAAATCCTGAAATGTTTTTTCCTCAAAAATATTCATTTCTTTTCGACTGAAGAAAGAAAGACACGAACTGCTTGGATGACATGTGGGTGAGCAAATTATCAGGATTTTTTTATTCTGAAGTGAACTAATCCTACTAATTTAAACTACTATAAAACTAATACAAAAAAGAATTTTAAATACACAAATGTCGGCCCACTGAAAAGTATATGTATATAGTTATATATACTAAATGTGTATTATAAATACATGTGTATTATCATTATAAATAGATGATAGTGGACAGATGAATCTGCTACAGTCCATAAAAAATAAGAATTGTGATTTCATGGTGACTTCTCTGCCGTGAGGTCACTCACATGAGATCCACCAATAGCAAACCACAACCATCCAATCAGTTCCCCACAGACAAAATCAAGCCCCGCCCACATTTGTTCTTGTTCCAGAAGCTGTTTTACTTGTTTAAACGACACAACAGAGAAAATTTCTGTTTCAAGTTGACTTTAACAGTGAAATAAAGAATAGTGGACTTTTATTTTATTTCAAAAAAAAATTTGGGGGAAATTGCTAATTATTAGGGAAAAAAGTGCAAGGGTGCCAAAAATGTTGTCTGTGACTGTACAAATCCAACAAAAAAAAACAATGTACCTTGAATACAAAATGCAGAGAACAAAAATGGCCAGTCCGACGATGCTTTGAGCGTCCCACCACCGCAGGTACGGGGCCGACGGCAGAGTTTCCTCGGCGTCGATGATGATGACGGCAGTCTGGTTCTCGATCTCCAGCGGGGCGACTGTGGACGACGTGATCTGCTGGAAGATGCTGAACAGATTCGGGTTGCATGTGCGGTCTGGAGGTGAGGGATGGACACAAATCAAAACTGACAAGACCTTGACATATCTAGCATTGGAAATAAACTCAAATAAGTTTTTTCAAGCTTATCCGCTTGTTTGGTCTTGACATCATGAAAACGGTTTCCTGGTCCAATCCTCAACAAACTTAACAGTCTTTTATGAACACTATCTATCTATCTATCTATCTATCTATCTATATATATATATATATATATATATGAAGAGTTCAGATGCAAAAGCCTCTAAGTGATAATTTTTATCAAGGTTGTATATTTAAGTTCAGTAATTTCACTCAAATGGCAATCAAGATTACCTATTAATTGTCATTTAAGTGAAATTATTGAACTTAAATAAACAATCTTGATAAAAATTATCATTCTAGAAGAAAATTCCAGATGGCACTTAGAGGCTTTTGCATCTGAACTCTTCATATATATATATATATATATATACATCACACATTTAAGATGCAAAACTCACTGTGTGCACTATAACGGCTCACGGCGTTTTTACCGATTCGTAAAAAAATTGATGTATAAAAACCTCTTGTGAAGCTGCTAACCTGGTTCATTGGTCATGGCTGACCAGGTAAGGTACATGGTGTACAAAGTCATAATTGATGACTGAAGAAGACCAGATCTGGGCTGGTAATCCTAGAATCACAAACACACACAATTAAATGACATAAAAAAACAATGAACTTGAAATATAGATGTAATTACAAGGGAAATCTGTATGGCATGAATACATTTATATGGCTGGTACAGACTAGCAAAAAACATGGTTTTGTAAAAATGCAATTTTAACAGTAACTACCTGAATTCTGGGCAGTACAGACAGAGCTGAAGCCATGACACATATTGACATGTTGAAGGTGATGAAGAACTTGTTGAGCACACATCCCTCGGGCCGAGTGTAGATGTTATAGCAGAGGACGGCAGCCGTGAAGGACAGAATATAGTTCAGTCCTGTTACCGACAGCAAGGCTAGAAGGAAGGGGCATAGAGTTACTCAAACTTACATTATATGACAAAATATTTAACCATGTAGAATAAAAATCTATACATGTGTAACATATTTACCCACCTATATACCACCTCTTTGTGTTTTCTTTTTCCATTTTATCAACCCAGGACTCATTCCACGAGTGGGCAAAGTCAATAAGCAAAACCAGTTGAATCAGAATAAAGCAAAACGCTCCGCAGGTTCCCACAATAAACCACACTAACAAAAGAGACAGAAATTAACACACCCAAAATGAGCTGAGCATAAATATGAGTTATGAAGGCCTCGAAAAACATGCAAAAAGCATGTTCAGCTTTTGGCCATTCAACTAAACTAAAAAATAATCAATATGTAAGAATATGTGATGCATTACATTGTTTTTACCACAGGGATGCTGTTAGGAATGACATTAAAATCTAAGCAACAGCAATGTTATGAAATATGCCAATACTCAATTAGTTACATATATTAATAATAATAAACAGAAAATCATCCCCCAAATAATATCATTCATACATTTTTAATGGTTTGTCTTTTCACATAAGGGTGAGTAATTGATGACAGAATGTAAATTTTTGGCTGAATAGCAAAAGGTCAACATCAAAACTAATGATTCCCACAAACACTTCTGTATCCTAATAATTAACAAGTATCATCACTGGCAAAGATTCATCTGAATGGCTGAGCTTTTTTTTCTTATAATTTTATGTTTTTTTTTATAGACTCTAGGACTCACAGAAACAAGGGTGACTTCTACCTCAACCTATTGCAGTGATATCTGATATTATTTAATGTCAGATATCAACAACACAGACATTGCATTCAAGATATTCATTATATTTAATATAGCTGTGTATAAATTAGCCATTTTACAAATTGACTATTTTACGACCAATTCCATCCGATTTATAAGATGAGTTTTATTCTTACTTCGGGTAAAAGGCTCGTCTGGGATATAAAAGGCACCAACAGTGACGGCAATCATGACCGCAACCTTGAAAAACCAGAACCTGATGAAATATAGAGAAGTGTTCAAATATATCTCAATAGCTTCATAGCATGGCAAAATGCTAGTAATAAAGCTGCAAACGCTGGATTACATGTATTGGAAATTCTAGTCTATGATCAGGAAAATGACAGTTGTAATCTGGCTCCATATTTCAATGGACTAACCCGTTGTGGATTGCAGCTCTGGGACCTCGGCTGTTCTTCACATTGATCATGAGCAGAGAGAAGGTGAGAAAGAAGAAACTCATGCCACAGCAAACCCGGTACACCGCCTTATAACCAACAAAAATCTCACATTGGACATTGGCCTCAATTCCCGGCATACTGGAGCCTGTTCCTCCATTACAAAAACCAGGAATCTAAGAATGAAGACATGCAATGAAGAAGTTAGTATTTATGTCTTAAAGAGGCCATATTATGCCCCCTTTCAAAGTCTTGACTTTTGTTTTTTGGGCTCTACTAAAATAGGTTTTCATGCTTGACTTTGTCTGGTATTTTTGCCTGGTATTTTCCCCATATTCTCCATTGTTGCAGCACCTCTCTTCCCAGTAACACTCTGGGGTGCGTTTCCTAAAGCATTGTTAGCCAACTATGTTCACAAATTTAGTCAATATCAGCAGTTCAAAGAGTCTGTGTTTCCCGAAAACATATTTCCAACAAACATTCGCAAACAGCATCGTAAAGTTGAGTGTTTGGAACGACAGATCTCGACCTGTGATTAGAAGCGGTTTCTTGTTTGCATGACATGTGGACTCAATAAATCCTGAACCATATAAGCAAGGCATTCAGTACAATCTATGTCTTTTATTTCAGATACATACAAATGTTATTTATATATTTTAGTTTTCCAAGAGATTTAAAGCGTCATTTTTTAAAAAGTGCACATGTGCATATGTGCTCTAGTACGTAAGAACGAGCCTATGATTGAATCTGAAATATAAAGCAAAATAACTAAGAAAATTTTGTTTGGCATTGATTCGATCTCAAACAGATTGATAGACCGATAGTTCGGTTGATAGTTGATTTTTGCAGTTAAGTGGCGAGTTACGTCATTGTATGGGAAACACACCCCTGTTTAGTTCCTGTCTCTATCAAGCTCCTCCTTTTGAAAAGCACACTGTGCTCTGATTGGTCGGCTGGATCAGTGTGTTGTGATTGGTCAACCGCTTCCAGCGTGTTTGGGAAATATCCCGCCCCTTTCCATAACTGCCAGTTTCAACACACTACTAACTAACTCAAACAGGCCCCGCCCCTTTATTCTGCATATTAATTATTTCAATAAATGGTGAATATTGTGACGTGTTCGTTCCCAGAAGAAACTCAAGACTACAATGGAGGTGTTTCAAGAGTTTTGAGTTCAGAAACACTGACACTGAGAATAACTCCTGCTGGAGAGACTTTTTCATGCTCAAACAGCAACCTTACACACTAAAGAAATCATAAAAAAGCATAATAGAAGTTCTTCAACTTTCACTGTCAAATCAACTACAAACAATAAGTTTGTTTATCCTCTTTTATCTCAGCGTTAATATGAGAGTGTCTGGTTAATAAATTCACTAAAGTAATGAGCCCTTGTCAGTTTCCTGGTGTACATTACTTGAGTTATTTGATTATTTCTAATCCAACTAATGCTTCATTCTTACTCTTTTAAGTTGTTGTTCAACACCAGGCGACAACATCACACAGGCAATGATGGTGCCGAGCAGAAGGATGAAGGCATACATGATTCGGGTCACAATGGAGTTCTTGATCTGCGGGCAACATCGACACCTTAGACATGCGGCACAGTTGCAAAGGCAAGAAACCTGAAAAAAAATTGAAAAAAGCAATAGATAATTCAGCCATACAAAGGCAACATTAACCGTCAATTTGATAAACCGTTAGTTATTGTTTATGTCGACAGTCCAAAGAGACCATAAATGTGTTGATATGAAAATTATTATGAATACATATGAAAGTGCAATTCAACTGGCCGGCTGCCGGAGACAACAAACAACATCAGACTATACATAAATAATTATTTAATCAGCTAATAAATCAATACAAATAGGATGACTTAGTGTTTGCAATCTATGTTCCTATTTTCAGTGAGTGTCAGCAATCACCATCAAAACTTTATGAGAAGATTCTGATATTTCATTTGTCAAATTAGTCAGTTTCAAACAAATTTGAACTGGAACGATCAGACAAGTTTTGATATACAGTATGAACAAATATGTACACAACACGTTTGCTCATATATATCAATACCTGTCATTAACTGATAGCAGCCTACTATGTAGATATTAAAAATAGAGATACTTGAACTTGATTTGCCTTGACAACACTTGCACACAGCATATGGAATTGATGGACGTTAATATTAAGAAGTTAATGTTATTAAGACTTGAGCAGGAGGTTTAACACTGTTTATTAATTAGACACTAAGATTTGAAACAGCTGATGAGATCTGATCTGATCTGATATGAGCACAGTCTGTTGTAAACAACGTAATACTACTGTCACCTTGAGAAGTCATGTGCACAACACAACACTATCTGTGTGTACAAAGAATGTGTGGTAGCCTACTGGTAAACATATGTAATGATATTCTCAAGAATTGAGGACTGTTTTAATAATATTATGCATCATGTCTTTAACATTATTCTCAAGAATTCAACCGTCTGTAATAATATTCTATATTATTTAACTGCAATAGTCTATAAAAACATAGTATGTATCCAATGCGCATTATGAAGTAGGCTATCAGTAACAGAGCAATCTGAACGTGCAGATGATTGACGCAAATCACAAAACAACCATCAATTCCACACACTAGAGGAAAATGAGTCCAGCGAACAGGAAGCGTTCTCCGGACTTTAGGAAACGTTCTGACAAGGTTCTCAAAGTAATGATGAACAAACGTTCCGGTAACGTTATTAGAATGTTCGTTTTAGAACAGTTCGTTACAGAATGTTATGAAAACATTTGAAAGTAACATTCCCATAATGTTTACAAAAGTATACTATTGAATGTTCCCTTAACGTTCATATAACCAAGAAAAAAACTTTTTTAAACATTTATAAACTGGATATTTTGAATGTTCAGAGAAATACCGTTTTCATAACTTAATGTGAATGTAACGGCCGTGACGTAACCGACCTGACCCAGTGTCGCGCGCTGCTGACTGTCAGAGTAAACAATAATATCACTAATCCAGTTAAGCGCGAGCGTTAGAAACGGATTTTCTTGACCTGTCCTGATTTTTTTATTACACATGAATTAAATTCCTTTGATTCATGAACATTAATTATATTACCAACCGAATTATTTTTATATGCCTATACATAAAAAAGCAAATCAACTTACCCAGCTGGTCCTCAGCACAGAACCCATAGCTTAACAACAAAATCAAGAGTCTTCAAGAGACACAATGCCACTGATCTCCTGTTAAAGTAATGTGCGAGTCATTTCAGAACAATAACTAAATAAAACCAATAAAACCAATAAAAACAGAAATTAACATATCATGCTGGCAGAAATTAACTTATACATCAGATGCGCCTGCGTTTGAGTTCTGGAATGACAGGTGGGATTTTCGTCACGTGACCAAACATCATGAATATTAATTAGGCTTCGTGACGTCTACCTAACAGGCCTTACTGATTTGCTAAAAGGGAGACGGAAATCTGAAAAGCTAACCAATTAGAAGAATACTACATAAGCGAATGATTAGTCCATGAATATTAATTATTCTATGTGTCTGAATAATACAATATGAATGAGACAATGTTTCACAAGAGAATGTTTCTGTTTTACGTTACTATAATGATTTTCTCCGTGGCTATATCATGAAATAAATGAAGGCTACATTAACGTTACATTAAAGGAGTCGTCTTCAGTTTAGGATTAAGAGTGAATGTGTGCATATTGTGAATGAATTAATAATTGGGTCACCTGGCTTTACTGAAATGTACCTTTTAGTAAATTTACATAGTATTAAATAAAGTAGCCTAAACGATGCTCTTAAGATGAAGTTGTCACACCTTATTAAAGATTGAAAGACAAGCCAAGCTTGACTAAAAAAAATAAAGGCTAATGACCAGCTTTAATGTCCTAACTACTTATTGAGAATATTGTAGTTAGCTACATTACAACATGACTGACTAAAATCAAAAAAGTTCTGTGTCAGTAGAACAGTTCTACTGTCAACTTTATGCTAACTTCCCTCGGATGTATACGTCATTGCTTACACTGCACAAGTGTTCAGTCATGGATCACAATAAACTGGATATAATTTAAGTTCTTTAAGTGCTTTTGTATGAAAATAATATGAATTTATGAATATGAATATGAGTATATTATTTAATTCCACCTGAAAGATGTGTTTCCATCCGTTTTTACTTTAATGCAGACATGTATTTTACATCACATAACCCATAGAGTGATCATACAGTCAGAGAGTTTGGAAATGTTCACACATACTGTAATTTACACCTAAAAACATGACATCAGAGCTTCAAAATCAAACATTTTTGAAGAGAACAACACATGAAGGCTGTAAGAACCACTGGTTCCCAATCCCAACCATGTTCCTGGAGCCCCCCCCCCCCCAAAAAAAGCATGATGGGAAATATTTGCTTGCATAATACAGCCACAGCCTTGTTGTGAAGCATCACCAATCACAAAATCATAAACCCATTTTGCAAGATATATACTAGTATTATTTCTGTAACATACTAGGTATTCTTAACAAACAGAAAATACATAATTAATGTACCAACCAAATTAATAATAATTTGTTACATTTATATAGCGCTTTTTCTGGCTACTCAAAGCGCTTTACATGGAAGGGGGAATCTCCTCAAACACCACCAGTGTGCAGCGTCACCTGGATGATGATTACTAAAACACACACACACACACACAATCAGAATGTGGGGATGATTAGGAGGCCATGGGGAAAATTTGAACTAAATTCACAAATTAGCACTAAAGCTGAACACAAGTCTAGTGTAATGAAGTTAATATAGTTATACTATAGTATAATATAGTTACTAAGTTATCAACTTTAATTAATCAACTAACATTGTTTTTTCTAGCAGGAACAACATTCATATGCTTTTAAATGTTTCCAAACTCTTTGGGGAAAACTTGTGACTTTGAGTGTGTGTATAAATAACAAATATGGGAAATGAAACTAGACAGAGATGACTATTTTTCAAACATTGTGATAAAAACAGAGTTTGCTTATGCCAGTGACAGAGGGAAAAAGGTGGAGGCTTTTGAACCAGAACCAATCATATCGAAGGTGACATGTTAGTCACGATGATCATATTTGTTGTCTCTACTCTATAAAAACTGTTGTATTCGTGTTCACTGCTGGGATTCTCTATGAAATCTGTCTGAGATCCTCCGGCCTTGCTTCTTGGGGGAGATTCTCTGAGAACTGCTCGGGGAGATCTCCCGGCCGTTATTAAAGCGTTTGAAGGACATTTGCTGAAGTCTGTCTGTCATTACTGCTGCGCAGCAGAGTTAGTTAGTGGAGCAAGTTATTTAGCGAAACACCAGAGACCTTACTACCAAGTGATAGTGTGGGGCAAGTTAAGAACACTAGAGACCTTATTCCTTATTACTACCAAGTGATAGTGTTGGATAGGGGGCGAGACGTCGTTCGACTCTTAGGCGGGGTTAGATTGCGGCCTTAGGCGTCAACTCACGCGTTCAGAGGTAACTCAACTGAGTAATATACAGTACTGTGCAAAAGTTTTAGATCGGTAAGATTTTTTATGTTTTTAAAAGAAGTCTCTTCTGCTCACCAAGGCTGCAATTATTTGATAAAAAATTAAATAAAAACAGTAATATTGTGAAATATTATTACAATTTAAAACAGCGGTTTTCTATGTGAATATATAGTCAAGTGTAATTTATTCCTGTGATCAAAGCTGAATTTATCATCATCATTACTCCAGTCTTCAGTGTCACATGATCCTTCAGAAATCATTCTAATATGATGATTTGATGCTCAAGAAACATTTATGATTATTATCAGTGTTGAAAACAGTTTTTTACATTTTTATTTCATGATGCTATGATGAATAGAAACTAAAAAAGAACAGCATTTATCTGAAATCTAAAGCTTTTGTAGCATTAAACTCTACCCTTCAAAAGTTTGGGGTCAGTAAGAATTTACATTTTATTTTTGGGGGAAAGAAATATAATAAATCAATACTTTAATTCATCGAGGATGAGTTAAATTGATCAAAAGTTACAGTAAAGACATTTATAATGTTAGAAAATATTCTATTTTAAATAAACACTGTTCTTTTGAACTTTCTATTCATCAAAGAATTTTGAAAAAAAATTGTACACAACTGTTTTCAACATTGAAAATAATAATGAATGTTTTTTGAGCATCAAATCATCATATTAGAATGATTTCTGAAGGATCATGTGACACTGAAGACTGGAGTAATGATGATGATAAATTCAGCTTTGATCACAGGAATAAATTACACTTTACTGTATATTCACATAGAAAACCGCTGTTTTAAATTGTAATAATATTTCACAATATTACTGTTTTTTTTATATTTTTTATCAAATAATTGCAGCCTTGGTGAGCAGAAGAGACTTCTTTTAAAAACATAAAAAATCTTACCGATCTAAAACTTTTGCACAGTACTGTATTCAGGTGTCAAGGACAACAGGTTCAACCTAAGTCAGGTGTGTAGGGGGAAAATCTACCACAAAGCTGAGAAAAAAAATTCTTATATACTGTACATATTAAGTCAAGTCAAGTCATCTTCATTTATATAGCGCTTTTAACAATGTAGTTTGTTTCAAAGCAGCTTTACAGAGATAAACATATCATTTAAGGTAACATGATATTATAGTCTAATGCTCTAAAATATTCACATCTTTATCTTCAGTGATATGATCTTCTGTTTTACTTGAGGAAGCATCCCAGTGTTTTAGCAGGAGCCATCAACATATTAGCCTGATTTTTGTGTGTGATGTGAATCTACAGACAGACAGAAAATATTGATGTTATTTAGGAAGTACATATAACTAAATGATATAATACTTTGAATATTTTTACACTGGCATCTGAAGAGCACACTAACCGTACATGGAGGCTGCATCCACGGCTCTCCATCAATCTGCATCGGAAGAGTTTTATACGTTCTACAAGCAAAAGGAAAGTTGTTAATAATATTCAAATAACTTTGAACGTTTATTTCAATAGTTTCACCAGCTTTTTCAAATGTGTGGTCACATGTTCAGTATCTGGTAAAACACATTTAATGAAATCTGATGTGGTTTCCTCACCTGATAGTGACGTGAGCAGCCTGAAGCAGACGGTGTGCTTTCCTCTTAAAGCCCGAGTAAATCTGGCCCATCTCCAGAACACTCTCCAACCCAACAACCTCTAGGAGTTTATCATTCATGTCTAAGAGCATAAACAGCATTTAGTGTGGAGGAAGACTGTGTCAAAACTGATGATTTTGCTAAGACAAACACAACCATGAATTAAATTAGAATGACTTTATTAATACACATTCCTAATCTTAATATGAACTCATTGGTTTATTTCTATGTCCAAGAAAATGTTATTCTTTTTTGAAAATGTAATAACTTGCTCTGAAAAGTCACATTGGTCCATTTATTTCACAATCAGTCTTATAGAAAGAACTTTCGACAAAATCAATTCCTGATGATTTTATTTTTGAATATTTTGTTTCATTTGGGAATGTTGTAAATTGAAATATGTTGTATAAGTTCTGTGTCTTGTTTGACAGTTATGAAAATTTTATAAAATATACATTTAAATATACATATAATATACATATAAATTTGATAAGAAATAATATACTGTCAACATAAATAACCTAGATATTTTAATGAGTCGTCAGTAATTCCAGTCTCACTTCCTGCTGAATCTGTGTAGGTTTGTAACAGATTTGCATAACGCCAGTCTATGTTCTTCATCGGCTGCCGTGAACAACGTCTACTTTGACCCTCAAACTCTGTAGTTTATCTGAGACTGGAAGAGTTTGGTTCGTGTTGTTCATGTGGAGAAGACGCTGTTTTCTGCTGACAGAGCAAATCCACTTTGATGAGATTGAAACGGTAAAACCGACGCCATCGTCACTGTTCGTATCACTGAGTATCAAGAGCTGAGGAAGATCCAGAGCTGAATCTCAGATATAAATTCAGATATTTCTAACACGGTCGACCAATCACAGCAGACTGGACCATCTGACCAATCAGAGTAGAGCAGCTCTCAGAGAGGCGGGGTTTAGAGAGACTGAATCCCTGATCGAACCGTTTCAGACACTGAGAGAAAAGAGCTGATGCTGCAGTGGATATGAGGAAATTAAAGAGTTTTTGATCTTGGATGCATGTCAACCTATTGTAGCTCCAAAGATTGTGAGACTCCAAAACAAAATTAGAAATCTTTAAAATAGCATAATAGGGCCACTTTAAGTAAGCACCTAACCTAAGAATTGACAGTGATTTGTTTTATTGTAATAAGCATTTTCTTACCCTGTGAGCACATCTCAAGAGCATCAGGATCCACAGTGACCTCTTGCCACTTCTTCAGCTTCTCAACACTCTTTGTTTCTCCCCACAGGTTTGAACCGCCGTGCATGCTGGGAATGTTCAGGACAGCAACACCCTCCAAGGAGAGACTGCTCAGGTCGACAGGAACGCCACAACACTACAGCGACAGAGATTCATCAAACTCATTTTGAAACAGTGACAGCGAGATACATAAAACTGACACAAACAAGGCAAGAAGCAACTATACAAAAAAAAGAAAACTGTTTGTCACCGGAGAGGATTTTCCTTTTGCCGAAAATGCTAGTTAATGTTATTGCATTTGACTAAAACTGACTGAATTTGCTCACACATGGTATAACAACTTCCCAAAATATTTTTGATAGTTTATGTGCTTTTTTTGGCTGTTTGTTTTTTCTCAACTCTGTTAAAATGACCAGACATAAAAAAATGTGCATTTAAATCTCTCATTATGCTATTTCAATGCCAAATAATTTGCCTACTTGTTTTCTTTCAATTAGCACGTTTTGTATTTCTTTTTTGAGCTGAATGATCATAGGCCTCATTGATCTGAGGTTTTTTGCATTTCAGAGTTTTTTTGGGTTTTTTAGATGAACAAACCTTTTTCCACTCAAACACTATAAGGTGCATAAGCTCAGACCAACGAGGCCAACGATCAGTCAGTTCCAGAAAGAAATACAAAACCTGCGCTAACTGAAAGAAAACAAGATGATAAAAAGATTGAATCCACTGTTTGGTGATAATATGGCATAATGACATAATTTACAAGCAATTTAAAAGACGGGTCATTTTTGACCCGGAACACTAAATTAGCTAAAGGATTTTCAACAACATTTACCTCAATGCTGAGACATTCCTTGAGGTTCCTGCAGGAAGCTGAAACGGTCTCAGAAGTTGCGAGTTGAAAATACCACAGCTTATTTCTGGCTCTTTCAGGGCATAACACAGGAAAAATTTAGAACTGAACAAAGTAATAAATGCACAAAATATCTAGTTAAAAAAACACAGCACAATGTAGTGACTGAACACATTTGCGATCCTGACCTGCTGTTGAACTTCTGTGGATCCTTCTCTCTCATCACGTGGAACTGGTGTGCTATAGATGCGTCCTGTTGAGGGAACATCACACTGGAAAATTACTGACACAAATAAAATACAGCAGCCAATTACAGAAATACAGTGGCACCACTGGAAGAGCTTCTCAGCTGCACCATTAGCCAAGAGGAAAATAAAACGTTGGGTGTGATGGTGACACCCTCATGTCACGAATCAATATATATTGCGATACTGAACTTACGATACGATATTATCGTGATACTCAAAGATATATGGTAAAAGGTTAACAAAAAATGTTCTGGTGATTAAAATGCTGAATTTGGTGTTACATTGCGTGTGTAAATGAATAGGCTTGGACTTGGTCCTGATAATCAAAAGCACCAGACAATGGTGACACTAGAATAACAATATTCATGATTCTGAAGCTAAAAATATATATATAATTTTTTTAGATGAATATGCTTGCACTCTGTCACTGACTAGATATATTTAAAATAAATGTATAGCCACTTTTTACTGGCAATATCAGGCCTTTGGCCTTTTCAGGATCCACAAATATTCCCCCTTTGCATTATTATACATTATATTCAACACACACACACACATATATATATATATATATATATACAGTATATATTAGTAGTTTAATGTACTGACACTAAAACTTTTCTCACACAGTAATTTTCATTTTGGGTGAACTATACACATTCAGATTGTCACTATCCACAATACATATTGTTGCATTTTTGTATCACGATATATTGTGCCACCCCTAGTCTCCCAGGCTCTTGGCGCTCACCACACCGATAGAGAAATAGTTGTTGATGATGTCATTGGGCACTGGGTCGCCCTCGTCTGCCGCATCAGCTTGAATGAGTCGCAAACTCCAGCGATCCATCAGCACTAATGTGCTCTCCTCAATCTGCTTAAGGATTTCTGTCAGATCACTGCCTTCATATCCTGTTTAATCCAACACAGAAAACAACAACAGATGCCTTGAATTATGAATAGACTTCTACCTTCAGGCAGACGATTCAAAGTCGAACCGTTTCAAAAAGTCATTTGTGCCAACCTCAGTGACCGCCTGTAGGGCCATTTTATGAATGATCAAGTTATGAACAAAACGTACTTCCAGTAACGCTAATAAAACGTTTATTCAAAGTTATCTCATATTTAAAAATATTCTGAAAATATTAGCACAAAAACATTTCTATATTGTCCTTTTTTTTTTTTTTTTTGTTGGACGTTTATCTGTGTGTTTAGGGCCCGAGCACTGATGGTGTGAGGACCCTATTGGAATTTCTCTGTTTATTAAATGTCATACTTGTTTCCAGCTAACAAAAATATATTCTAAGAATGTTCTTCAAATGTTCCCATTAAGTTATGAAAATGTTATTTCTGAATGTTCTCTAAATGTTCAAAACTATCATTTTTTTAATGATTTATAAAAACAAATCTTTAAGCAACATTCAACTTTGTCATTATGCAAAAATTATGGGAACATTACTTTTCAATGTTCTCTGAATGTTCTGAAACAAGTAGTAACATTTCAAAAACGTTAGAGTTTTTTTGTTTCTCCTTGATTGTATTGTATTTGAAGTGTTACATTTATGATCTTCTGTTATTGTTTTAGGTCTAGGTTGCCTTTTAATAACTGGCCAGGGACAACGTATGATAATTAGCTCATTATTCAAGACCAGGGGCCAGTTTCATAAACTTTTACACCATTACATTAAGACTGTGTCTTAAGGACTAGTCTGACCAACTAGGAGTCAATCAAAATAGACCAATTAGCATTTTTATGTAACTGACTTAAAAAAGTTATAAAAAAAAATAAAAAAATGATGACCAACTTTTATGCAACCGGCCTCATAACTTTAAACAAACATTCTATTAATGTTACTTTGAGAGAACCTATAAATGTTCTCTGAATACTCTGAAATGTTTCCACAATGTTTGCAAAATTATAAAATGTAATGTTGCCTTAATGTTCAGATAACCAAGAAAAAGTGTTTTTAACACATGTTAATAGCTGGGCGTTTTAAATGTTCAGAGAACATTCAGAAACAACATTTTTATAATTTAATGGGAACATTAACAAACATTAACAAAACATTCTTAGAGCATGTGATAGCTAGCTTGGATACTGTTGACTTGCTCTCTTTTGTCTCTAGTTTATATAGTGTAGTGTTTCTTGTTATATTGTTGGGTTGGACTGTTTTTAGGGCCAGAGCACCGATGGAGTGACCCTACTGGAATTGCTCCGTTTATTTTTTACATATGTTTGTATGTACATAGCACTGGCTAAAATGAGCTATTTAATGAAACATGTTATTATTGTCGTTAATATTATTAGTAAGAACACAGGTTGTCATGTGATGTCAACATAGCAGCGGCTATTATTATTATTATTAAACAGCCTTCGTCTCCTGTCCGTACATCATACATCAGCAGCATGACGTGAGCGAGTGTAAATATCTCTCTCAATGATACAGTATTCACGGAGACACACCTCCTCCCCAGTGCAGACACCGAGCCAGATCATTCCCAGTTCCCAGAGGAAGAACTGCAACTGGAGGGCGAATCCCCATATCAGCTTTATCTGAGGAGGGAAGAAACAGGTCTAAGAAGATAATAACAGTGGTAATACTGAGAAATTAATGTTTTGTGTACAATTTCTGAGATGAAACGGATGTAGCGACAGAGATAGAGTGTAACGGATTATTGAAAAAGAAAAAGTGTAGGATGAGGACGTGGTTCTGTCCGTCGGTTGTTGAGATGTGGACGTGGCTCTCAAAAGTGGAGGCAGATGATCGTGGGGTTTAAGTGCACTAAAACTGGAGAAGCTCTTCATACGTCACGTCTTCACTGGACGATCCATTTTGATCAAACATTATGAGGACAAACATTTTAAAGCAATTAAACATGCACGGATGAATTGTTTACAATTACATGCATTTTGAAACCTTATAAGGTTAATTTTAATTTGATGCCAAAAGTGTAATCTAAGTGTCACGTCAGCACCAGCACTGTTACTAGAGTCAGTTTATAAAAGCTCATTCAAGACTTGCTCTTTTCAAAGTCTTTAGGGGCCTCACAAACATCAGAGGACCCCAAGATGACTGTTTTCTTTGAAGAGCCAGGGTCCCCACTGTCTGGAAAAACCTGGATATGTGAGGTTGCCTCATTTTAACCCTGTAAAGCCTCACATATAAAATAATAGTCAGAATTATTATTTTTTTTTTAAATGGAACAGTTCATTGAACCTTTTACGCATTTACCCAGCTTTTCTGGGTCAGAACATCTACCTTGGGTTGTTTCGCCAAGTGTTTAGTGTTAATGCAGATATCGAATATGGGTCACTTTTAAATATAATATGATATAGTACGAATATGGAGTTCATACTCAAGGGAAAAAAAAAACATCTCACTTTTATTTAAAGCCCTAAACTGAGTAAAAATATGCAATTTGGTGCAGATGTTGATATTTATATGGCCAAAAAGTATGACATTCTAATGCCTGTAATGTAAATCATTCAGATCTTCATAACAGTACAGCAGACTACTTACATAAAACACATATCAATATCAGTTGTCACTCTACATGTCCAATAATACGTCTTAGTAAGATGATATTTAAATGTTTAGTTTTATGATCAAAGCTCTGTATTTTTAAAACATATAATGCAATGCATATAATGAACAAATAAACGTTCCTCAAAAGCCTGATGATCATATTTGATACTCGCATTTTAACATGTTTTTCTAAAAAATGACATGGATTATTATGTAAATCTAATTTGCTTCCGTCCAGGACGTGTTCATCTTGAAATTTTACTAACAATATAATAGTTATTATGTTTACTTTATAAAAATCAGTATGTGAACCACAACCTGAAGGTGGACAGTTTTAACAATTATACTAAAAGGCTTTTGACTTGCTAAAAAATGTCTATACTATCAATCAGACGAGAGAAGGCATGTAGTAGATTGTGTTTTTCAGCAAAGCTTCAGTCATGTTGATCATTAGAAATTTGTGTATTAATAGATAGAGTAGGATTTATAGGGTTAAAAGGGTGACCTGGAAAAAGCCATGTAAATAAATAAAATCCTATAACTCCATGGTCATAATTTAATGCATTCTATGAAAATACATTTTTCTAATTATGCCTGCCCAGCTCTAAGATGTTTTTTTCCGGTAATAATTGTGGGTAAAAATATTTTTTATCATGAAACATTATCAAACAAAATGAAAAAGGTTACTTAGAAGCAAATTAGCTAAAAAATAAAAAACACATAAAGACCTAAACCAATGGATAAGTGAAATTTTGATTGCATTTTGTATTTATGTGTTTTCTTAAATTCAATGGCTGGAGAGTGACACTATATTCTTAATAAATTACAATAAAAACAGCTGGGTAAACAAATGGGTAACAAAATACTATGTGATTAAATAAAATTGTGTGCATACTTTGACAATCTTTGGATTTGTGCATGACTTTATGTTTCTCACCAATAGCATCTAAAATCCAGCCGACAGTGCCGTCTCCTCCACAGACCAGGATTCTGTATTTATGAAGATTTTGAAAGAGCTGGAGCCTGAAACGAATAGACACACACGTGGGTTTGTTTCATGCTGCTTTGTAATGGTGTTAGTCTGCTCTATTTATAAAAACGGACCCTGGATTTGGTCCTCCATTGTCGAGACTGTAAACCTGTCGTGGGTTCAGGAGGTACTGAAACTTTCTCAACACCCTGCAACAAACCAGATAATGTCATAAAGCAAGTCATTTTAAATGTGCTTATTAGGTTAATGTAAAAAAAGTGTTTTGGTCTCAACCATTTTAGGAGACAAAACAGCCAGCAGTAACTGTTTTAACAAATAGTTCTTCAAAAAGTCATTACAACGCTATGCTAGAGTCTCCTACAATAGGTTTACAAAGATTAAAAACACTTTAATTTCCTCATGATATCCATCGCAGCATCAGCTCTTTTCTCTCAGTGTCTGAAACGGTTCGATCAGGGATTCGGTCTCTCTAAACCCCGCCTCTCTGAGAGCTGCTCTGCTCTGATTGGTCAGATTACACAGTCTGTTGTGATTGGTCGACCGTGTTATTAGCTCATTAGCATATCTGAGATTCAGCTCTGGATCTTCCTCAGCTCTTGATACTCAGTGATACGAACAGTAACGATGGCGTCGGTTTTAACGTTTCAATCTCATCAAAGTGGATTTGCTCTGTCAGCAGAAAACAGCGTCTTCTCCACATGAACAACACGAACCAAACTCTTCCAGTCTCAGATAAACTACAGAGTTTGAGGGTCAAAGTAGACGTTGTTCACGGCAGCCGATGAAGAACATAGACTGGCGTTATGCACATCTGAAAATCTGATAAAGCATAATAGAAGCACAATATTTTAAATTAATATCAGAATATAACCTCTTTCCTTGTTTTCCGCCACTCTTTGGATTTACAAACACCAAGAGAGGGAGTGAGTCCATCACAGGAAATATCTTCATAAAGATATAAGTAGAGTTATAGAGAGAGCACATACATACATTTAATCAAACATTCTGTATCGCAAAAACATTTCATTACAATATTTGGAGTCAAGATTGGTTTAAATGTAGAACTGCTTGCCTGCAAAAAGTGTCCATCTGAGTTTATGTTTACCAGGTAATTTTCTCCCAGACTACTCCCCGAAACAGAGTCAGCTTGATCCACCTATAATTGATAAAGAGAGAAACAAAAGTTTTACTTGTGTATAAAATGCTATTATAAATCTATCCAAAGTGCCTTATATAGCAACAATAGTTCTAGCCCTTGCTTACAGCACATATGGCCCACGGTGGAAGGATGTGATGCTGTAACCGCTCACAGTCACAGTGTGACGAGCCGAGAGGAACACAGTCACTGTGGCGCTACATTCATCAGCAGCAGCAAAGACAGAACACATTAGCATATACAGGAACAGATCTGTCTAAAAACAACCAGCTAAATAAATTAAAGAAGTCATATTATGCTTTTCAAAGTCTTGATGTTGTTTTGGGCTCTACTAGAACAGGTTTTCATGCTTGAATGTTGATTATTTCCCCATATTCTCCATTGTTGCAGCTTCTCTCCTCCCAGTCTGTTAGTATCGCTCTGTTTAGTTCCTGTCTCTATGAAGCCCCTCCGTCTGAAAAGCACACTGTGCTCTGATTGGTCGGCTGGATCAGTGTGTTGTGATTGGTCAAGCGTTCCGAGCGTGTTTGGGAAATGTCCCGCCCCTTACAATAACCCCCAGTTTAACACACAACTAACTAACTCAAACAGACCCCGCCCCTTTATTCTGCAAATCAATTATTTAAGTGAGGAATATTGTGACATGTTCGTATTATTGTATATATTATGATTATTAATAATAATAATAATAACTGTGCTAGACTAACTGGGACTTGTCACAGCACTTGCATGTTGCAAAGAAATCAGCGCTCACCATGCGGTGACACCACGCACAGCTCTTTCCTGTGAGTATCTTGATCTTTTTGTGGCAAATCTCACATTTGTTGGACTCGCAGTCAGCACTGATCCAGTCATGAACTGAACACTGAAAACAGTCATTCACAGGCCAAGCATTGACTTGTGTTAATGCCTTTTGTGAATCAATTTATCACATAATTAATAGCAAATTAATGTTACATAAAGCAGAACACAATGTAATGGTAAATCAATGGTAAATTAATCATCTCTCACCCCTATCTCTGTTTTGGACCTGACAAAGGTCCTGACGCATGGTGTGTGGTTTCTGTTGGCACAGCTGCTGTGGACGGTGTACTTGCAGACTAGAAATCAATAAAAGAAGAGGGGAAACACTGACAATGTCATTACATTACAAACTACCACAGGCAAGGGAATTTACAAAGACGATAGAAATCAGGGTGTACCTGTTCTGAATATTGTACATATTCAGTGTTATTTAGAGTACCCTTGTGAAAAAGAAGTACACTTAGGAGTCCTTATTAAAGACATAATATATCATTTGTGCGTCGTCAGTAGATCTGTGTTTTTATGGGATTGCGCTCTCACACTGATTTGCCCTGTTTAGTAAACATGGCCCTAAATGTATGTTTAAAGAGACAAGAATAGGTATAAAGCTTGCCCATGAATTAAAAAAGGTTATCATTGATAAACTCACAATTGCAAGACAAGCCCTGTTTCCGCAGACCCAACATCATCTTCTGACAGACAAAGCAATATGTGGGCCTGTTGAAGTTCTTCAGTCGCCAGACATGCTGGCCATCCTTTTCAGCAACCTGAAGATAGAGTTAAAAACATCTAAGGTCATCAATTCCACACCATATGACATTCCGGATCTCATTGCATGATTACGTATACATTTCTGACAAAGGCTGTTTACCTTTAATCCAAGCAGAACCAGTAGAGGAATGTTGTTCAAACCCCCTTGTATCCACTCTCGATGGGTTACAGTGCCACTGCTGTCCACGTCTATGGCTTTCAGCATGTCTTGAAGTACCTAGAAAAAGGAACAATGTATTTTCATAAGTCTAAAATATACTGTCATGTATTAGTTCTAGGCTTGGAGAAAGCAAACTTACCCCAACTTAACTGGCTAGGAAATGATGAGGCTTATATGTAGGGCTACTAACCTCACTCAGCCTCACCTTTGACCTGAACGAGTACGGATTTTCATTTTGAAGAAGTACTACAAAAAGTCTAGAGGACACATCCTCAATTTAATGTGTGCAAGACCAACCCTGGTGTGCGTTTAGTGCCATCACCTGATCATTATAATAAGATGAATTAAAGATTTTATTCTGACCATAATATTTGTTGTTTTTCGTGACTTTTCCTGCTGTCAAAATTAGGTATCAGCAACAGCTAGGTAGCAATGTTGATACTACTCATCAAGTCATCACGAAGTTGGACAGTCACGCTAAAAGTGTGTTGTGTTAATAAGGGGATTTTAAGGCTTTGTTTAAAAAAATAAAATAAATTAATTAAGTGTGTAACGACCGCCAACTTGTATTATTTGTGACCCTGTTTTGATGTAAAGTAAATGAGTCGGGAGTCCCAGGCCACTTCTGTCACTAACTTATGGAAGCTTCAAGCTAGTTTCTGACTTTTAATCTCAAAATTCAAACTTTTTTCGAATTCTGAGAAACAAAAAATCTGAATTACGAATAATAAACGTGGAATTGTAAGAAATGAAGAATTGCGAGTTCATATCTCTTTATATCTCTATATTTTGCAGATTTGTGAGATATAAAATTGTGACTGAATTGTGAGATAAAAAGTTAAAAACCTTTTTAATGTTTTTTTATCCTGTGGCAGAAACAAGCTTCCATACTAACTTGGAAAAAGCAAATGTAATTTCTCCAATGCCATTATACCTTCTGAAAGAGTTATTTGTACAGTGAAGAAAATAAGTATTTGAACACCCTGCTATTTTGCAAGTTCTCCCACTTAGAAATCATGGAGGGGTCTGAAATTGTCATCGTAGGTGCATGTCCACTGTGAGACATAATCTAAAAAAAAATCCAGAAATCACAATGTATGATTTTTTAACTATTATTTGTAAGATACAGCTGCAAATAAGTATTTGAACACCTGTCTATCAGCTAGAATTCTGACCCTCAAAGACCTGTTAGTCTGCCTTTAAAATGTCCACCTCCGCTCCATTTATTATCCTAAATTAGATGCACCTGTTTGAGGTCGTTAGCTGCATAAAGACCCCTGTCCACCCCATACAATCAGTAAGAATCTAACTACTAACATGGCCAAGACCAAAGAGCTGTCCAAAGACACTAGAGACAAAGTTGTACACCTCCACAAGGCTGGAAAGGGCTACGGGGAAATTGCCAAGCAGCTTGGTGAAAAAGGTCCACTGTTGGAGCAATCATTAGAAAATGGAAGAAGCTAAACATGACTGTCAATCTCCCTCGGACTGGGGCTCCATGCAAGATCTCACCTCGTGGGGTCTCAATGATCCTAAGAAAGGTGAGAAATCAGCCCAGAACTACACGGGAGGAGCTGGTCAATGACCTGAAAAGAGCTGGGACCACCGTTTCCAAGGTTACTGTTGGTAACACACTAAGACGTCATGGTTTGAAATCATGCATGGCACGGAAGGTTCCCCTGCTTAAACCAGCACATGTCAAGGCCCGTCTTAAGTTTGCCAATGACCATTTGGATGATCCAGAGGAGTCATGGGAGAAAGTCATGTGTTCAGATGAGACCAAAATAGAACTTTTTGGTCATAATTCCACTAACCGTGTTTGGAGGAAGAAGAATGATGAGTACCATTCCAAAAACACCATCCCTACTGTGAAGCATGGGGGTGGTAGCATCATGCTTTGGGGGTGTTTTTCTGCACATGTATTAAGGAGAGGATGACCGGGGCCATGTATTGCGAGATTTTGGGGAACAACCTCCTTCCCTCAGTTAGAGCATTGAAGATGGGTCGAGGCTGGGTCTTCCAACATGACAATGACCTGAAGCACACAGCCAGGATAACCAAGGAGTGGCTCTGTAAGAAGCATATCAAGGTTCTGGCGTGGCCTAGCCAGTCTCCAGATCTAAACCCAATAGAGAATCTTTGGAGGGAGCTCAAACTCTGTGTTTCTCAGCGACAGCCCAGAAACCTGACTGATCTAGAGAAGATCTGTGTGGAGGAGTGGGCCAAAATCCCTCCTGCAGTGTGTGAAACCTGATGAAAAACTACAGGAAACGTTTGACCTGTGTAATTGCAAACAAAGGCTACTGTACCAAATATTAACATTGATTTTCTCAGGTGTTCAAATACTTATTTGCAGCTGTATCTTACAAATAAATAGTTAAAAAATCATACATTGTGATTTCTTTTTTTTTTTTTAGATTATGTCTCTCACAGTGGACATGCACCTACGATGACAATTTCAGACCCCTCCATGATTTCTAAGTGGGAGAACTTGCAAAATAGCAGGGTGTTCAAATACTTATTTTCTTCACTGTATATATGAACTTACTGGCTTTAGTTCTGTCACATCCCATCCGAGGTATTCGGCAGCTTGCATCATCTGTGTAACAATTTTGTCAACTTCCTATTCAACAAAAACACACAGAAAACAAGAATTAAATGAACATTATTATTGATTTTAAGAGGACATCACTGGACATGTAAACAGGCTAATTTTTAACCTAAGTAAGCTAAAACAGGAAATACATAATACTCAAGACAACAGCGTAGCATGTACTGTTGTTACCTTGCTATCAAGAAGTCCATTGTCATCTTTATCATACAATTTGAAGGTGTCTGCCAAATAAGTATCATATAATTGATAAGTACTTTGCAAATACACTGCATTTCATTATATTTAAAAACAATTTTAAATTTAAAAGATTAAAAAACGATTAAACCTATTTCGCACTTTATATGGTATTAGTACACTGTATTAGATCACTATAAATTCGATGAATGTCTTACACTCTAGTTTGTCTCGTGGATTTCCATCCTCCAATATGGAAAAGTAACACAATACAGCTTTAAGAGAGACACCACCTGAAAGAGCAGAACAAATAATACTGAATATCAATGTAATGCTATAGTAAGTTAATACTTTACAGTTAAAGTTAATACATTAGTGTGTGGTTAGTTACATTTTATTATACCGAATTTAAGAGTCCCACCAGGATTTTTCACAGAATTTCTGATTATTAACAGCTCAAAATGACTATATTCCTGCAGCTTTATAAAAGACTGTTGATATGTGTTACATTTGTGTGTTGTTTTGCAGTGAAAACCCACAAAAAAATCATTATGTACTTGTGCAATTTAATGTTAGTGACAGTAACAGTACAATAACTGTAAATATTTTTGTCCATAAATACTGAAATTAATCACAGTCCTGGACTCTAATGCACAAGGCTATTCTGATTCACTGAAAATACAGAATTGTGTTTGTGACAAATGGAAAAAACTATAGTTTTTAACTAACGTTTAACAATTATAATATTTCCTATGTTGTAATATTGTTTTTGCACTTTTTACTATTTTTAAAATAGCACTGTCAGTGATTGCATTCATTCCAAATATTAAAAAGTGCATATGAAGTAAAATAATGTACGCCTAAATCAGGCATTATGCGGAATGTCATCATACATTATATTCTTTATTTTATATGGTAGTTTAGATCATTAAAACCTCTAAAAACTTCCATTAAATCTTGTGCATTTAACACATAAATACAATCTCTCACATGGTCGGAAAGACAACAGACAAGTGTGTTTTGAAGCGTTTACTGAGGTTCTGTAAAATGACAGCTCACCGTCTTCGCCGTGAGGACTTGTGTCAGGACCAGACCGCTCAGATCTTTGGAAATACCAGTAGAGACGCTGGCAGAGATCGGCTGGAAAATCATCAACCTCAAGATAATTCTTGAGGAATAGAGAAAATCCTGTTGCATCTATGTGCTTCAGTGGGCAAAATGCAGAGAGAATGTGATAAAAATGCAGTGACGCTTTATTTCGATGGTCCACTTTAGAAACTCTATAAGTAACTGTGCAACTACATGTCAACTAGAAGTCATTAGAGTATTACTTGATATCTGCAGACAATTTATTTTGATGCTCCTCAACAGAAATACTATTGACTATGTCAGACAAACAGATCCTCAGATCCTCAGATCTCCTGAGATATGGACACACCAAACACATACTGACATTTGTCTCCACACCCCACAGAGTGAAGTTGCAGGAAAGCTTCTTTCCCTCCTTAACATTTGTTCCTTCTCCCCCCACTTCTTTCCCTTTATACGTTCTTCTCACTTAGAAAGATTATATTATAATGTTCTATGTCAATATAAGTGAATTAAAGGGGAACTTGGCAACTCTAATCATTTTCACTTTTGTTGTCGCATGTTTTCTCATCGAGCTCCCGCTACTGTGGGCCGTATATTTCATAACACTGTTGTAAAAAAAAACTTGCTTGCTACACTTTCCTCCCCATTTTTTTTTTTTTTTTTTTTAGTGAACAAGGATCACAGGGGATACATGTATCACAAAAAATAGGATAAGAAACTCAGTAAAGTACATACAGAAAGAGATAGTCTAAAACATTTTTTAAAAATCACAAAACATTTAAAGCAATAGAAACTAAACATACAATAAATGAATACAAATAAATAGAAATAAATACCCTCCTCCCCCTTTCTACCGCTGCCCATGTGCATTTGTTATAATGCGTGTGGCATGTCTACCGAGGTGGGTCATACATTATACACAGTACAGGGTTGCCAACTCTCACGCATCTGGCGTGACAGTCACGCATTCAGCCTCAATCTCACGCTCTCACGCTCTCACGCTCGACAAAGAAATCTCACGCTAAATGAGACATTCTTCTGTGGTGTATTATTATTTTTTTTCTCTCATGTGCGCTAATTTCCGAATTACTAAACAAGTTCAGGCTCTTAACTACTGATTGGACCACTGCTGTGTCTAATGCCTTTCTCTGATTGTCGATTCGCTGAAAACATTTGTCGTCGATTGTTACGTCAGTGACGTCCGTGACCGTAATTTACCCTTTTCACACGCGCTCACCGCATACATCTTTCTCAAGCAGAGAAAAATCACAAGTCAAAGAGGACACTGACACTGACAGACAAGACAGAGAAAGTTATAGGCTACTTTTGATATGGAACAAATTCTCTGCTCTCATATTCTGTCAATATTTTTACGAGATTCAAACAATAAATACAGTTTTTGGTGCTTTTAAATGTGACGGACCGCTGTAGCGCTTCAGCTCAAACGGCATGTGATACAGTAGCTACAACTTTTTTTTTCATCATCATCCCCCGCCCCCGTCAACAAATCTCACTCCAAAGTTGGCAACCCTGACACAGTATCATATGGCGTGTACATTTATGGCGAATTGCCGTAAAGCAGTTTGTGTTTCTCGCTCGTTCTCGCTTCTCACGAGACTTCCTATCTCCAACTTACCGGGACATTAGTCCACATGTTGCAAGGTTGGTTTTTACGGGGGAGCGGGGAAATCACCATTCTCACCAGATCAGGTTATTTAACCATCCAAATGGTTTTATTAAGTTGAAATAGTTGCCAAGTTCCCCTTTAACAATCATGTTTGGTATCATTTAAAATGTCTCAATGCGACTGGTACACTGCTCTCATCTCCACAGAAGCCACTGGTACACTGGTCTCATCTCCCCAGAAGCGACTGGTACACTGGTCTCATCTCCACAGAAGCCACTGGTACACTGGTCTCATCTCCACAGAAGCCACTGGTACACTGGTCTCATCTCCACAGAAGCCACTGGTACACTGGTCTCATCTCCCCAGAAGCGACTGGTACACTGGTCTCATCTCCACAGAAGCCACTGGTACACTGGTCTCATCTCCACAGAAGCCACTGGTACACTGGTCTCATCTCCACAGAAACGACTGGTACACTGGTCTCATCTCCACAGAAGCGACTGGTACACTGGTCTCATCTCCACAGAAGCGACTGGTACACTGGTCTCATCTCCACAGAAGCGACTGGTACACTGGTCTCATCTCCACAGAAGCCACTGGTACACTGGTCTCATCTCCACAGAAGCCACTGGTACACTGGTCTCATCTCCACAGAAGCCACTGGTACACTGGTCTCATCTCCACAGAAGCCACTGGTACACTGGTCTCATCTCCACAGAAGCCACTGGTACACTGGTCTCATCTCCACAGAAGCCACTGGTACACTGGTCTCATCTCCACAGAAGCGACTGGTACACTGGTCTCATCTCCACAGAAGCCACTGGTACACTGGTCTCATCTCCACAGAAGCCACTGGTACACTGGTCTCATCTCCACAGAAGCCACTGGTACACTGGTCTCATCTCCACAGAAGCCACTGGTACACTGGTCTCATCTCCACAGAAGTCAACCAAATGGTAATAAGGGTTTAGAGATACTTTGCTTATTGTGTGTGCACTTTTCCCAGGATCCTTCCTCCAAACTACCTCCAGTTCCAGACTACTCCCTGTGTCTAGAACTCTAGTCAATGCACAATCCTATTGTAAGTTCATAAAGAAATGTCTTCAGAGGCTCGGGGCGATTTGTAATGAGATCAACCCATAACGGTGTCAGGTACATCTTTTACTCTTTATCTCTGAGCATTTGATGTTATTGTATTGATTATCTTTGAATTGATTATGTAATTGGCATGATACATTTACCTGACTAATAATAAATTGTTACATTTGGATTAATTCTGACTTACTCTGAAATTATTGATTCTAGTAGATTACGTTAAAACCAGAACACCACAAGTTTACGCTCAGGTTAGTAACGGTTAGTTATTGGAAACTGTCGTTGGACCGATTGAGAAGGCCTTACAACCATAAGTAACTTTACAACTACATGTCAACTTATTCTACTAACCCATAAGCCATAACCTAACTGTTTGATCATATACCTGTTCATCATATAACGCGATTGTCTCTCTTCAGAAATTTTGGACTAAACTGCTCAATTCATAATGGATTCGTTTTACGATCTCTTTATGCACTTTTTGAAGTGTGTGATTTTGTGATTATTTTTGGCTGAACTACCCCATGAACACATCTAAGTTATAAATGTAACCAAAACATCAAAAAGTCACCTTCACATTTCATATATCATTTTTGAAACTGAGATGATTCCATCATTTATGGAGAAATGAACTACTGTAGGAGCCAGTAGAAAGTGTTCATCTTACATCTCCAAACCTGTGATGGACCAGCTTTCCACCGGCATGAAAATCCTTCATCACATCTTTCACCTTTATCCTGCTATCTAGGAAGTTTAAAACAAAACAGCAACAAAAAAAATGTGTAAATTGTAAAACAAAAATCATGCTACTACAAATAGATTTATATATTAATGTTCTTAATATAAATTATATCCTGCAATTGTTCTTTTAGTATACTAAATTGATATACTTAAAAGTCTGCTAAATTTGAACAAATAATTTTGTACTTAATGCACTTTAGTTATCTGGAAATAGTCCAACTAAAAATATACTTAAGTAGGCTACATTTGATTGTGCTTTTTATATTTGAAGTATACTTTAGGTACAATTTAAATATCTTGCATTTAAAGATATTATACAGAGATTATACTATCTTTACTAATAGTGATATTAAAACACATTTTAGACTTAATATTAACAAATGTGCATTGTGCAGTCAAATTTTAAGTGTCAAGAGATTTGTCAATAAATATCAATATGTGAATGGTCATTAATTCCGTCATTTGTGAGTCAATAAAGGAAATTAAGAATGAGTCCCGTAATGTTTATGAAAGACACTTACAATCTAAATACTCCAGCAGCTGAATGAAGTCAACAGGGTTAATCTCATTTACTAAATCAGATTCTGCGGCCATTTTGTTTGTCCTACGTCACTCTTAACCTGAGAAATGAGGACGGAGAGGTTATGCATGATGAATGTATGGATGTCCATAGCTATAAAGATACTGTAGAAATAATTTGATAAATGTGCCCCTAATTAGAAATCAGGTGCATGTTAATTTATCAAAAAGGTGTTTGATTATAGAGCTGAATAAAACTATGATTATTTCCACAAGTGAGTGATTATGAGATATTTGATACAGTATGATTACTGTACTGAACAAAACAAGCAAATAAACATGCATTTATTAGCATATACACATTTTGTTCAGAGTTACGTGAAAACTGAGTGCTGAACAAAATCTAATCTCAAATTCAGCACACAAAAAAACTAAGAATTCGTTTAATAAACTAATTTAAAGAAGACTTCAATTATCTTAAATAATAAGATATATTTTCTACTGACAGACACAGTTATAATTAATTCACAATTGTCCAACAATTTAAAGGGTATCTTCTTTATTGTGTGACAGTTTGGGAATTCATATAAAAACTATTTTAAAAGGCATCCAACACATTTATTTGAATGAATCTTACCTTTAAAAAGTTGAAAATTTTCTCGGATAAGAAATCACACCCTTCAACGCGTCAAATTCAAAATAATTACACGCATGCGCATTACATATAGTTTACAAGAAGGACAAACCAGCTGTGTCCCGGATTACGCTGAATATTTCCACATAATTTTGACCCATTTTCATTGAACTATTCCAGATAATTCAACTTTCATGTTCTGTTCTGTTCTGTGCAGGTCGGATAAATACGTGCGGATAACTACGTCATAACGTACGTAAAGCATTGCGTCATGACGTTTACAACAACAAAAAATACGTCAACCACTGTAAACGGTAGTTGACTGTCCAGATTATCTGTGATGATTGACAGCTGTCAGAACATTCAGGATCTTAATTCATATTACGGGCAGCGAGTATATTCTGGATTGGTCACACAAAGCGTAGCAGATGACGAGAAACAGTAGGCTAACGTTACCTTTAAAACAGTCCATGCAACCGTAGCTCAATGCTAACCAGTAAGTGTTTTCAATAGTTTCCTGGTTTGTTTAATATTGTTGATCAGTGTCACACATCCATGCTTCATCACAGTTAGTTTGCCAAAAAGTTGTTTTATGCATGCATCTTTAATTATAATTGTCTGGTGTGTGATTTGAAATACTGAGTGTAAATGCATCAGATGTGCATCAGGTTTTGCAGGATTTGCGCAGAAGCAGACTGATCATGAGCACAGAGACTCATGTGAAGGACATTAAACCTGGACTCAAGAATCTTAATGTCATCTTCATCGTGCTGGAAACAGGTGTCCAAACAACACATCACACATCACATGCTGCCGGTGAAACAAAATAAGACATAATAATAATTTAACTGCGTTAACCTTTCACTTTTCATTAACATATCAGGAAAACCACAAACAATTGATCATACAGGAGCCAATAATACTGGTTTTAGTGCTGTGTTATTATCATATTCAAAATATGGTCATATAAAAGTTGACACACTTGACTGATTGTTTCCAAAATCCAAATATGTGTTTTTTTTAGCAAGTTAATTGACACCAAAGTTATGGGCAACAGCTGAGTGTCCATAATACGTTATGCAATACAGATTATAGATTTACTGTAAAAAAAACAATGTCATTCAGATGGTCAATATTTAAAAAGGTTTTTTTTCTTTTTCTGAAATGCTAGAAACTTTACAAAAATAATATTACGTCAAAGCTTCACTATGATTAGGAGCTGTTAAGAAGAAAATAAAGGTTGTGGCGATTTTTGAAATGGGCCATTATTATGGCAGCACCAATTTTGCGATAATATTTTCAGATATGTAGCCTATTGTATACATTTATATAAAATAGGGCTTATTCAAATAAGGTAATTTACCTTACATATTAAAATAAGGTTTTACTTTATAAAATGATGAGGTTGCATTAACATTAACTGAAGGCAAAGGCGCTTCTCTTTATTGGACCTTTGATATTGTATGCTCATGAATTTCCACAAACAAGAACATGAAACGGACAGGGTCGGTGGAGTGTGTTCTGTTACTTAAACCCCAACGGTTGTTTATTACGATACACCGTTCAGGCCTTCTAGAATACATATCTATCAGCTATAATAATAGTCTAAAGTATCTGAACTCTGAATCTTCTCTTCTTCAAGGACGAGTGACGAAGACCAAAGACGGTCATGAGGTGCGCACGTGTAAAGTGGCCGACAAGACGGGCAGCATCAGCATCTCGGTCTGGGATGAAGTCGGTGGACTCATTCAGGCTGGTGACATCATCAGACTTACCAAAGGGTGAGACTGCGTTTAATATCAGTGATGCACATTGAAAGTCTTCTTTTTTCCAGACATTTGAACATGTTGACTGACTATGCTCAAAAGTCATTCTACCTCAAATGAACATTGATTTTACAGTAAAACATCACTCTTCATATATCAGCATAAATGTTTTACAGTCTACAGAGCTGTCTATATTTGTATTTTGCTGCAGATACGCCTCCGTTTTTAAAGGCTGTTTGACACTGTACACTGGAAGAGGAGGTGAACTACAGAAGATCGGAGAGTGAGTTTTAATCATTTCATTTTATGTAATCTCATTCTTTAGGGGTGTAACAATACGATACATATCATGATACCGAACTCACGATATGATATTATTGCGATACTCCAAGATATAGTAAAAGGTTAACAAAATTTTTTACTGTTGATCAAAATGCTAAATTTGAAAATGTTGCACGTATAAATGAATAGGTTTGGACTTGGTGCTGAAACCCAGAGCACAGGACAATAGAGACACCAAAATAAAAATATTCATGATTCTCAAGCTGAAAATACAGAATTATTTTAGACTATATGCTTGCACTCTGTCACTGACTAGATTTATTTCAAATAATGTATAGGCCACTTTTTACTGGTAACATAAATAAAAGAACATGGCATTATCAGGATCCACAAATATTCCCCCATTGCATTATTATACATTATATTCAACATTATAGTAGTTTAATGTAGTACTGACACTAACTAAACACCGTGTATTGTCACGGTCCACAATACATATTGTTGCATTTTTGTATTGTATTGTATTAAAAACAAAAACAAATATATAATTGTGAATAAATTCATGTGTTTGTAATTTGTAAGATTCTGCATGGTGTATTCTGAGGTGCCAAACTTTAGTGAGCCAAATCCAGAATATCTGTCCCAGATGAATAAAACGGTACGTCTTCTAGATTTATTATCTTAAAGAGGGCATATGATGCTGTTTTAAAAGTACATTATTTTGTTTAATGGGTGTACTAGAATGGGTTAACATGCTTTAATGTAAAAAAAAAAACCTGTACATTTTCTGTCAGTGCATTGTGATTGGTCAAACATCTGAAGCGAGTGTCGGAAATGTAATGCCCCTGACCATTTAATTCACATTTATTTGTATAGCGCTTTTCACAATACATATAGCTTCTAAGCAGCTTTACAGAAAATGCTTGAGTCCACATTACAATTTAGAGTGATCTGTATTTCAGAGATGTACATATACAAATCACAGCAGTAATCTAAAAATTTATTAATTTAAGGCAGAAACAATGAGCTCTTTGAAGTAATGAATATATGTTTGTTAAAGGTGCAGTGTGTGATTTTTAGCGACATCTAGCGGTTCGGTTGTGAGTTTGCACTAAGGGCTCAGCCCACTGCTCACCCCTCCCTTTCGAAGAAGCTACGGTGGCTAAAACGGGACAAACATCGTCATCTGAGACAGCAGAGAATAGCCAGAGTAAACCAAGTTTCTGTACCACAGTCCATTATAAAACACATCATGGATAAAGTTTACAAAGCCATAGTCAGGTGAGGATCAAGGGTCTTAATACATAATATAATAGTAATCAGCTGATTGTCTCACGAACGTAACCAGCACATTTCTCCCCACATAGCAAACCCATAATACAGCGAGGGAGAAGAACCACATGAAACTATGCCACTATATATGTTTTCTAACAGGGTAGTAAAAGTTTAGCTGGCTAATATGAGCTGTTACTGTGGCTGAGCTGGTTAAAGCGTAAAGCCTTGTTTATACTCGACGCGTCCGCATGAGCCCAAAGGTGCGTGCGGCAAAAATGACGTGATTGTAACAGCGCGCGCGCCTCCGCATCCCCTAGACACCACTTACTACACACACAATAGGCTTTTTTTCTCTGATTTTGGAAACTCGATCGACTTAAAATGCTTCCAAGATCGACGGGTTGTTGATTCCTGTAACTGTTTTACGGTCAATGACAAGAGTAGCCTAACTTACTAATCTGTCTCACGAACGTAACCAGCACATTTATCCCCACAGCAAAGCCATAACACAGCAAGGGAGAAGAATTAAGTTACATGAAACAATCCAACTACATATTTACACCACTGACAAAGGAAAAGTCACTCCTCACGGTGTTTATGTCTAGCTTCTAGCTTTCTGCGGCTTCTCTTTCAAGGTAGTGACGAAACGCGCTCTGTAACGCTGTTTGTTCGCTGTCGGCTACGGTAGAAACATGACGTCACAATATGTCGACCTTCATAGAAGGGGGTTCCCGCGGTTATGTAGATATAAATGCCTCATTCTAAGGTAATAAAAACATTACGGTTTATTAAGTAAGTTCTTTATACACCACTGAACACAGTTATGGATGTCATATTGTATTTCTGTTAATACTCAAAATTTTTACACATTGCACCTTTAAATTATTAGGATATATAGAAAAATGTTAGCCTGGACGCCAGCCCGAACCCCGCCCGCAACATTTTTTGGTCAGGAAGTTCGGTCTGGACTCGATCCATTGAGGAGTAATTATGATCGGTTCAGAAATGGTTGGGCCAATCAAATTGCCAGGGCGGGCTTTATACGATGATGGACAGATTATCTGCAGTTACGTAATCATCACGTCACCAAAGAGCACTTGGTTTGAACTGGTTTACAACACAGATGACTGCAGCTGGAGAAATGAGATGTGATGATTCCGCTATCGCGTCTGTTGTAGAAGAAATCGACAGCGCATTCATTTTAAAAGACAAACAGAGAACTGCATTTGTTGATCGTCAAGATGTGTTTGCCGTCCTTCCGACAGGATTCGATACAACTATGAGTCGCTCAACATTACGTCACTTACTGCGTTGCTCTGATTGGTTGTTGGTCTATCCAATTGTTTTTTGTTTTACTGGTTCGGTTAAGAAACGCCTCATAATCAAAGCCCTATGGAGCAGTTTCAGACTCACATTCTGAATGGGATAGGGATGTTCGCCGGAGTCAAATGTGACGTCATGATATGGGCATGGCCGCGAACTGGTTGGCAGAAAGAACCAAACTCAATGCAGATGGCCTGTGAAGAGAATGAAGATGAAATTCTCTAGTCGTGCATTGTGTACGTAATTAGATTTTTTGATCCAGCCACTTTTTATTTTACCCTTTTGTCTTGTTTCAGCCCCAAACCCCATCTCTGCAATACAAATTAATAAAGGCTGGTTTGGTTTCTAAAGTACTTCTTCCAGCCTCCATGTATTAATGTTCATGGGTAGCCTGAATGGGTTCTGTTCAGACCTTAACATTAAGTATTTTACTGTAAGGTGTCAACAAGATTCAACAAGACATTTTCACCTGGCTATACCCAATGTTTAGATCTGTTTGGGTATTTATGCAAATTAGCACATACGTAATTAGATTATGCACCGTTTGTCTATGTTAACAACAAAAGTTAATAATGTTAATAACTGTTAACAACAAATGTTAATAATGTTAATAACAAACAATTTAAAAAAAAACTTGTAATACATTTTTTGTTTGTCTTGATGTAATCAACTCAGTACTTATCATGGTGATATCTGGGTTTAAATGTGTACCCTATTCTAGACGCCTAATTGCAGAAATCCACAGCTATCTTCTTGATTCAAGTTGTTTAGGTACGCGGTAGAAGGTTACTCTTATCGAACCTGTTAACACAGCCGATCACACAGCACGATACAACCATTTGTCTTCTGTGTTTGCGCTGCGCAGCAAGCCATTACTTTTCTTTTTGCCAACCAGAGCGCATGTAACCGCGTCGTGACGTCACGGCGAAGATCCCTATAGGAGTATGATGAAGTCAGGCTAGAAAAAATTTAGCATTGGTGCAATACCATAATCGCGAGCTTCAGCTTCCGAGGCTTCTAAAGCAATTATGAACACACAGTTAATAAAAATGGTGTCGGTTTTACCGTATCAGTTCGAGTCCGAGTTGGATTCTGAAAATGCGGATGATCAAGACGGTCCATCAGAACTTGCAAGCACTACAAGAGTACGACTTCGAGGTTCGGAAAGCTGTCCACTGTAAATGCACTGTGCTCAAGCAAACTTTTGGGTTGTATTGCTCTGGAACAGCTTTATAAGTAAAGCTTAACCTCTGATTAACTTCTGAAAGTGAACGCGCTTTTGCATCCAAACCCTTCAATTCACTGAAACCTGGCCTTCTTTCTCTGCGTATGCCTTTGGGCGGGCATTATGATAATATTTCACACTGTGACAGACATTTGCAGAATATCTGGACTTCGATCGAGGCGTTTTAGGCCTCAGCGTTCTGTTCTCTGTTAGATAGAATTAAAGTGATGTTAGTTCACCCAAAAAATTCAATTATGTCATTTACTCACCCTCAAGTTGTTCCAAACCTGTATAAATGTCTTTGTTCAGCACAAAATAACATATTTTGAAGAACGTCTGTAACCAAACATTTGTGGGGCAACATTGAAAAAAGAAAATACTATGGAAGTCAATGGTGCCCCACAACTTACAAGGAAAACGTTAAAAAGCATCATATGGCCTTTTAAAAAAAATGAACCTATACGCTATTAAAAACAAAAAAACACTGAACCACTGGTCATGGTAATTGACTTTCTTCTTGTTCCCTGTTAGGGACTGAATGACCAGAGCAACCTGAACAGCAGTACTGGAGCCAACGCAGGTATAATTATACAGGTGAAACTCCAAAAATTACAATATCGTGCAAAAGTTTGTGTATTTTTAAGTAATTCTAATTAAAGAGTGAAACTAATATATTTAGTATATATAACTATATACATGTGCATGATTATACTTTTCAGAGGGCCGGCATTTCTGTATTTAAATTTTTTTTTTAAAAATTTGATTTCATGTAATATTCTAATTTTCTGAGATTTTGAATTTGGGGTTTTCATAAGTTGTAAGCCATAATCATCAAAATTATAACTATTGCACAGTATTCTAATTATTCGAGTTTCACGTGTATAGTGTGGCGAGTGCTTTTTGCAGTGAACCACTAGCTTGATTTTTTTCCTTTGTAAGAATTAAAGCACATTTCGGGATCCTAGTTGGTCCAATTCTCAGTGTTAACAGTTAGTAAGGTAGTTGTAAAGTTCAAGTATTGGGTGGATTAAGGGATGTAGAATATGGTCATGCAGAATAAAGCTTTAATATGTGCTTTATAAGTACTAATAAACAGCCAATGTCCTAGTAACATGCATGCTAATAAGCAACTAGTTAATAGTGAGAACAGACCCTAAACTAAAATGTAACCAAATATTTATGTAATGTATTCATATAATATACTTTTTTTTTTTTGAAGGTAATGACACTCCCAATGGAAATGGGGTGAATCCTCAAAGCTCTGGGAACTCCACTAATCCACAGCCGGCGGGACGAGCGAGTGGTGGGAATGGGAACCGGTCGACACCAAGTCCTGGTGTGGGGGGGACTTCTGTAAGCAACGGCAAGGAGACGCGGCGAACAGTCAAAAGATGATTTAGTTTAGTATTGGAGCAACATAATCATTTCAAAATGGTTTTGGCGAGCAGCTATTCGTCATGTCTCATCTGAAGACATGTAGTGATAAACTTTGAACTTCATGCTTTCATGTATGTTGGTTTAACTCTATAGATTGTCCAGTCTTGCAAAGTCACACTTTTTATGATGTATTAGTGAACAAGTTTCTCAACTTGTTTCACTGTTTCAGAATGGACACACTAAACTATTATAGTTTTAAGCCCAACTTCTGATTGTTAGTCAACTTTTCATTATCAGTTTTAAACAATCTTATTCAGTCATTTTTAAAATGGCAATTTTCTCAGCTAAAATGTCTTATTAGTTAAACGAAGCCAAAAACAAGCATCAATAAGCAGGTTCCAAGCGGATGGAAAATGTGGATAAACTGGACAAAGTTATTGTGCCCACTAAGACTAGAACTTTTCTCAGAACTTTAAAAAAATTGCACGTCTATAAATTAAAATGATAAATTCTCTACTGTTATTGTTGCTTCCTCTCTGCCATTCTCTCTCAATCTCTCTTGTCCCGATGAGATTATTTCAATATATAAAATGACGCTAGGCCTATATCTAATGCCTTGGAGAAACTTGCCCCATTAAAAACAAGAACTGTCCTCTCAAATCATTCCTCCCCATGATTCACCCCTGAACTTAGAGCAATGAAAGCTAAGGATAGGAGTATTGAACAACTTGCTGTTGCTTATTCACACGCTCTACCTACCAATACACATTTAAATTAAAAAGTCAAAAATAAACATTAACCCCTAAAATCACCAATATGTCATAACCCACAGCGGACCTACCAGCATCAGCAACAATAGTCCTGAGTAACTTTAGCTAGAAAAGGAAGATTTGATATTGGTCTAAAGAACATAAAAGGTGGTTGTCACACAATTGCAGTCTCACTTGGATAAACATAACCTGTACCGTTTCAGTCGGGTCCAGAGACTGCTCTTTTAAGAGAGGTAAATGACCTTCTCCGGGCCTCACGGGGCATCAGCCTCTTGGTTCTCCTGGATCTGAGTTCAGCATTTGATACCGTTTGCCATTCAATCCTCCTTTTTCCTTCAGTGGTTAACGTCATATCTCTCGGATAGAAAATTCACTTGCATTAACAAACACAAATCTCGCTCCTTCACAATCTCCCGTGGTGTACCTCAAGGTTCGGTTCTTGGTCCACTACTATTTTTAATTTATATGCTTCCTCTTTAGCCTGGTTGACACCAGACCCTTCTCAGTTGTAACTGGGAGTGGGTCTGGGGAAGGTTCATTCACAGCCCATTTCCAAAGGGGCGTCACCAACAAACGTCACTCAAATGCCTCGGCGCAACTGGATAGACCTAAAACCAATCAGATCGATCGTCATCGTGCAAAGCCCGCCTCAACGTTTGTGATTGGTGCCTCGATTTGGAAAGATTGGAAATGGGCTTGAATGGGCTCTTGGCCAGACTGACTTGCAGAGCAAATCTAAATTTGCCGGAAGTTTGTCTGGGTTTTCCCAGGCTACTTCCTCTTGGCCAGATCATTAAATTGTCATTTAGTGGCCTTCCAGCTAAAGCCCTCAATCGCCTGCAAATGCTACAAATCTCTGCTGCTCGTGCGCTTACATCACTTCAATCCTTCACCAACTACACTGGCTCGCTATTGCATTCAGTTCAGACTACTTGTCTTGCGTCATAAGGCCTGTCCTGGTTTAGCTCCTTCATATCTTCCCTCATCTTCATCTTTCTTCAGCCTTACGCTCCTGCCCATACTCTTAGATCTAGTTCAGACAACCTGCTTGTTTTACAAAGTTCAAAATGTCAACCTTTGGGCATTCAGAAGAATCTCGTCTGCCTCATCATTACAAACCTTAAAAACTAATTTAGTCACATAGTTTTGCAACTGATTAGTTCCCCTTTCTAATATTTCAATACTTGAGTCATTATCTGCCATGCTGGATGTTTACATGTTTGACTGCTTGTCCTGATTGCTGTACAATACTTTGCTTGTACTTCTGTATTTTCTTGTAAGTGTCATTGGATACTTGAAAGGCACTATATAAATAAAACTTATTATTATTAAAAAAATATTGTACAAACCTGAAAATTAGATGAGTGTCCGAGACATTTTTTCCAGCCAGAAATGGAAAACTATGTGATCATGATTTGATTGGGAGCTGCTCCTAAATCAGAAGTTTCACTCCATGAGACCCGTTTTAACTTCATGTGCAGTATATTGTGCTTACCATTGTAACTGTTGTCAGTCGCACAGGGTTTTGAACCAGAAAAGCCAAATAAAAAGAAGCTGTAAAAACTCCTAAACCATTATGTACATGCAACCATTAAAACTTTTTCAACCGACGGAATAATAATAATTAAAAAAAAATCAACAACTTAAAAGTAGCCCAATTCTGTGGGAAAACCGCAGACTTGGCAACACTGATTGAGAGCCCAGTTTCTAGTTCATGGAAAGTCATGTGAGCAGCAATACCTCTATGGTGGCTAATGTGATCATGATAATCCATCATATTCACAGTCGCTCAGCAAATCAGCCTGAATGGGTCAAAGTGGAGGAATGGATGGACTAATGGCAAAACCTACCTTGTGCCAACGCGCCGCATGAGAGGATATATATATATATATACATACAGTACTGGCCGAAAATGATGTCCGGAGAGGATATTTGTCTTTTTATGACCCTACTAATTAAACTTATTCCTTTATATATTTAAAATATGAAAAGTTTATCCCAAAAGTTTTGCAAGCGAAAGCAAAATCTCTTGCAAAAGATTTGCAAGCAAACACTGTTTTTTTCTCGCATCTCTTTTTTTTCATCACCTTGTCCACTTTGGGGCTCCGTATGTCACTGTATTATTCTGCCCTACAAAGGCAAAAGACCTTAACTCACCAGAGTGTGAAACTGAGAAAAATGACTTTAAAGTTTTTTTGTTGTCCAGCCAATTGTATGATAGGTAGGACACTGAAATTTTGCCAAGTAGTTGTCATAATGAATATATTTATCTACAAAAAAAGAACTGAGCTCAAACTTGACCTTTGACCCTTATTCGGAAGTTACTGTATTCTGCCTTTGCATTATCTGCAAAACAATAATAGGTCATACAAAGGCAAAATACCTTAACTTCTAACTTATTGACCATTTTGACTTTTTTCACTCTATACAAACATTTCTATTATAACAATGATAGCCTTAAAATAACATTTAGTGAGTTCTGTCTAGTAAGACTTAATATTACATTAATAGAATAAAATAATGAGAAGGCTATTATCTGTACTGGATCATTTTAAAACTTTATCGTTGTACTTAATTTAAGTAAAATAACACTTTAGGAGGTACCGTTAAAGTAAACTTCCACAAATATTTCTTACATTTGAAAGGTTTGATTAGGCTATGCCAGTAATATGTAGACGCCCTTTCTCAAATACCATTCACCCTTTCCTGACAAAACATATAGGAATATGCTTAGCCTATATCTGATGACATTGGCCCTCATTTATCAATCTTGCGTAGAAACGAGCGTATATGTTGGAGTAAGATTATGCTTACACTCCTCTCACCGCCTGATTTATGAAGCTGTGCGTACCTTTGAAATCCAGGTGTACGCAATACCTGCCCTTGATAAATGCGGCGGCTGAAAACGATCGTCATTAGAATAACACGCCCCAATATATTCAAGTCTCCGCTTCCCCCACGCCCTCATTTTACGCCATGGACACACGGAAGACGGCAAAGAAGAGAAACTTGACCTATCACAATGCATTACTTTACAGCACGTGTTTTGAAACAATTAGCATTTAATTTCGTATCACGTCACATGTATTGGGGTGTACAATAGCGATGATGATGATGTGATGTGGAGTACCATTCATTCACATTAATAATTGCATGATAATAATTGCAAAACCGTGTTATTAAAATATCTTGCAGAAGGTATACTAATATCAGTGTTGTTGGGGAATACACCGGCGGAATACGGAATACACCGGCGTTACGTATTCAGAATAAAAATTATGAGTAGGCTAACTGTAGTCTCCATAGAACATAAAATAGGCCCATTCATTTTATTTTATTTTTACGTGTTCGCATTTATGAGGAAAAAACAATGATACGGACGTGAGCGCTCTGAAAGCGGCACTAAAAGATATTTTAAAACTTTCACAGAGACATCAAACAGAAAGCATAAAACCTTTCTTTAAACTGAATTTCGTTTTGTATTAATTGTATCTTAATTTTAATCAATGTTTCATCAACCAATTGCCTGGATTTAATAAATAAGAAGTAAATATATCAGACGATAGATAATCACGAAACGGAGGCGCCGGCGCGTGAACTGGAGCTCCTCTCGTAAATGAACCGAAACTCAGAGTATAAGGAAGCCTCTCTCACAGACATGTCTACTTTTAAACAGAACAATTCAAAACGAAATATTTCTCTCTGGCGCGTTCACTACTGCGAAGATCACGAGTCAGCATCGTCAAATTCATCTTTGCAGCCGACACAAAGAAAACACTTCTTTATTAATAAACAATTAAAATATCTCCTTGCTATATTTTACATATTCATAATCATTACTTTTGCCGGTTCTTTGACAGATTTTTACACTGAAGTTTATAATTAGCCTAGCCTATGCTGTTGTTTTTTTTTTTTACAGTGGGTCATAATATATAATATCTTTTAGTTTGTCAGTGCGTTTTGTGGTGTTAGGAATTGTTTTTCTGCGCATTTCCGCACTAACTCAAAACGTGCGTACATGTACACCACCTCCTGAGCTGGTGTAGGATTTGAGCGTGCCGTACGCCAACGTCCATATTGATAAATCTCAAAGTCACCGTGGTTTTGGGTGTACGCCAGGTGTACGCTGGAAATTTGGTGTACGCTGGAAATTTGGTGTACACACTTTTGATAAATGTGGGCCATTGTGTGTATGTTTTCCAGAATAAATGAAAGAACTCTGTAATAATACATTTTCCTGGACAGAATGGAAAATGTATTTAGTATTCTAACAATACTCTACAGCATTTATTAATCTTAGTTAATATTAATTTCAACATTTACTAATACATTATTAAAATCAAAGGTTGTATTTGTTAGTTAATGCACTGTGAACTAACATGAACAATGAACAGCTGTATTTTTATTAACTAATTAACAAAGATTAATACATACTGTAACAAATGTTTTGTTCATTGTTAGTTCATGTTAGTTAATACATTAACTAATGAACCTTATTGTAAAGTGTTGTGTAGGCTTAATAACTCATATGAAACAATTTGTACCCCCTGTTCTTATTTTTAGTAACATTTAATAGCCTACTGGTGCAATTTGTAGCCTACATTAAATGTTAGTTTGACTTATAAAACATAAATTATTCAAAATAATTTATATTGAATAATTCTCACTATTTTTTTGAAAGGTTTAAATATATGTTAAACGACAAAAACAGATGAGATAGGGGTATTTTACATTAACTATGAATGCACCACGAGTTTGACCAGTTTTAAGAAAACGCAACCTTTATTCACGTCTGTGTTGTTTTTTACGACAGTGCTATCTAGTTTGTTTTAGCTCATAGCTTTAACGGCAGACTTGTATGTCGCGCTGTTCGAATCCTCTACAATACAGTCACACTTTTACACCGTTTAGCTGTCAGCATTTTAACTGTTTAACCGGGACAATTTCATAGTGGTTGGTGTAAACCGGACGTCAGAAACACTTAAAATTGATTGTCAACCTCCGGACAACTTTGCACTTTGATAGAATTAGGCTAGCCAGCCGGCACATGATGGATTTCAACAATGGATGTCTTCTCATTGGATGTTGTTTTCCATGGATTTTGACCATGTTTAAAAAAATAAAAAAGGTAAGCTGCGATCTAAGTTAGCCTATATCTGCTGGGTTGGTTTGTGTGCGTGGTAATGTTTTCTCCTCGCCAGGGGAGGTGTATTTAAATTAATGCGTGTGGCAAAAGTGCTTCAATTACACATAGGCATAACACCGTAACTTCAGCGCGGCAAACAAGTTGCTGGTAACGTTAGGTAAAACAAAGGCAGAGTGCCTTAACTCCACCGTAACTTAATAACAGCGTTCTAAAGTGCAGCGGAACAAAGCTAAAAGACCGTAACTGATGTTAAGGGCTTCTGCCTTTGCTTTCCCTCTGCTTTTGGAAGTTATGGCAAAAAATCTTATTTTTAGCAGAAAAGAACAAAATTGACGCAAGATATTTATCCACATGATAAAACTGATGTCCATTGTTCCAAATATGGCAATAACTCATTTTTGACAAAATTGAAGTTAAGGTCTTTTGCCTTTGCACGGCAGTATTGTAGTTACATATTTGAACCAATGTAAAAAATAAGAATACAAAAACATGAGACATTTTTGTGACAGTTTTAATATAAACATACAAAAAAAATCTGGTTTGCTCATTAATGCTCTCAATTTTGAGACCGTGTAATAGGCACGTTCACATTTACCTTTGCTCTGCGAAACCTTGTGGCTAAAATCTCTGGGAATCTGCTCAATAAGGAATTCCACCTAATAGATTTCCAATGTCTTTGACCTGGAAACTTGTACATTTATAAATGTATAAAAATTGTATTAAAAAAAAAAATCCTCAATTTCTGCCACATGCCCCTGGTTTGAACCTCGCCCGTGTGATGACTAGATAAGAACTTCAACCTCTGTGCAATATTTAAGTTACAAGGTCAATATAGTCAAAAGAGCGTCATTGACCATGTTTATATTCATAATAGATGATTCAATTTACTAAGATTAAAATGAATGCGGCAAAGCAGATCAGTCCTACTGTAATAAAATAGCAGAGTAGATAAGAAAAAGTTGAGGAAATAACTTGGAGATATACTGATATATAAAAAAACAAAAGTAGTTTCTTATGACATGAAAACTTATTTACATATATGCATAATTGTTTTTCGATCAGAATTCAGATCAGACACTTCTTTATCAGAATACTTTATTTTTCTTTAGTTTTAATTAAAAACATATTGTGCTAATCTACTGTAGTTATCAGTATCAGATGATAAAGTCTACTAGATCTGTTAATAACAATAAATGATGATTGAAACAAATAAATAAAAGCACAGTGCAACCTTGAATTTCTTTTTTTTTGTGTGTGTATTCAGCTAAAACATGAATGGCAATAGTGATACCTTGTAGGTAATTTAAGTTTGTATTGTTTAGGTAATTGAATTGCTAAAGAAGATTATGAATTACAGCATTTATGCCTGTAAAATAGGATGACAAGTATACATAATCTGAGAGTGAGAGACTTTTATTTTGACATGATGGTGTTTTGTGTCAGGAGTTTGTAGGGTGGCTAACTATTGTTATTTCTAATTCATTTTGTCACACGTTGCCTCATCAGAAATGCATAAAAAGTGTCCAAAGAAAGCTGGGAAATCTTAGTAATAGGCTAAGATAAAAGTGATGGCACTGTAAAAAATGTCATATTTATAGTACCCACACATACAACCACAAATTAATAAATGTATGCCCTTGTATACTATATGATGCTAAAACAGTAGCAGATATTGTACTCGAATAGAAGTGACTTTCTATGGCTGGTTATTAAGGAGGAATTCAGCATATAATGGAATGGTGGCATTTGTTAAAGATTTATTGCACTACAAATGAATATGTTACGGTGTATACTGCATGATGCTAAAACAGTAGTGTTGTATAATAGACAGGACATCCAGTACCTTCTGTCTGGATAGGAAGGAGCGGTGCAGTTTGTTAAAGGTATATAGTTTGGTGTTCACTCAGTCCTAGGGTTCCTCTGTAATCAGTTGTATGTTGGACAAGGGCTGATGGGATACGGCGTTGCCACAGTGCTTTATCAGACTGGTGCCACAGCTGCTGCCAGCAGAAAAAGGCTTCATAGTGGAAATGATGAGAGCCAAGCAGTCCGCCACATCTTTATTTGGAGCGCATGCCAACGCTGGAGTATGACCTGAAAACATGGCACAATTAATGAGTGCAAAACATTTCAAACACAAGTATTGTGTAAGGATAAGTTATCCTAGCATGTCAATTATTGACCAAAATTATTTAAAGTAAAGTGTTTTTGCTAACGTTATAAAACATATATTTCGAAATGGCCGTTATTTTACTTTTGTCACTGGAGTCCATCAACTGTTTGGTAATCCATATTCTTCAGAATATCTTCTTTAATGTTTACTTTTAAAGGAACATTCCTATTTTATTATTTTGAAAACATTATGGGAACGTTAGAATGTTATCTGAACTTTTTGAAACAAGAAGTAACATTTATACATTTTGGACAACTAAACTGTTTCATAAATAACATTCCAATGACGTAGAGATGTTTTGGTCACACTTTAGGTTATGGTCCAGTTAGCCTCAGTAAACTCCTAATTACTGCTAATTAACAGTTGTAAAAGTTTAAGTATTGGGTGGATTAAGGGATGTAGAATATGGTCATGCAGAATAAAGCTTTAATATGTTCTTTATAAGTACTAAAAAAAAGGCCAATATCCTAATAACACGCATGCTAATAAGCAACTAGTTAATAACGAGAATTGGACCCTAAATTAAAGTGTTACCAATGTTTTTGTGCAAAGGCTTTCAGAACATTATTAAAGACCTGATAACTATGAATCAACATTCTATTGATGTTAGAGATCTTTGCAAGAAGAATGTTCACTTTTAGCTGGAAATTTACAATATAGCATTTTTTCACAATATATTGGCTTTTGTTTTAAAAACAGCTGAGTTATGGCTGAAAAAAATGTAATTAAGTTAGTATGGTTGATACTTTGAATTAGTTTCCCCACAACACATACTGAATTTAAAGAAGACTTATTAAAACATTATTTTTCTAGTTTAAAAATGAGTTATGTCCTAACCAGACAACGTGATGAGCTTAAAGGACAAGTTCGGTATTTTACACTTAAAGCCCTGTTTTAAGATTGTTTCTGATGAAATAGAACGGTTAAGATTGAAATTTTGACACATGCTGCTGGCCCGAGAGTTTTCGGTTTCTGTGGTAAAGCATCTTTTGCAGCGAGTTTTGTGTGAGCTTATCAGTGAACACCCCAGACCACTCGGTGAGTTTCACGTGAGTTTCACGGGGGGGGTACCACAGAAACCGAAAACTCTCGGGCCAGCAGCATGTGTCCAAATTTCACTCTTAACCGTTCTATTTCATCAGAAACGATCTTAAAACAGGGCTTTAAGCGTAAAATACCGAACTTGTCCTTTAAGCATCAAGAAAATGTTTCTGTATACTTAGTTTTTGAAAGCAAACATGCAGCATGACATGACACATTCAGCAGTGTGGAGCAGGGTTTCTGGATTTAAATGAGATTCCACTGTTGGACGGGCAACCCGACTTGAAATGAAGATACAATCCAAGTGACTGACAGAATGACAAGTCGCTCATCATGATCGAGACAAACACTTAAAGGTGCATTGCGCAACTTTTCATGTTAAAAATACCAGTTTTCTATCCTATACATGCTTAAAGAACAGCTTGATGAGCTGAATGAGCCTTTCCCCGATCACTGCGATCGCCTCTATAACCCTGTACAGTAAAATATATAAGAGGGATTCGGGCTCGAATCTGAGACTGAGCGTGACGTCACGCGCGTTCACGCTCACCTGGCAACCTCTCGCTTGCTTGTGTACAAGCTGCCCGCCATTGATTATCTGCATCAGCGAAGAAAACTCGAAAACTCGAGCGTCTAAGGTAAAAGATGGATTCAAAAAGACCGGCTAGTAGTCCATTTCAAACACCAACAACGACTCTGGTTGCAGTTGCGCTTGCCGCCAGAGGGGGCGTAGTTCTGCAAAAACTCAGAGACTTGCGTTATGCTCCTTTAAATTAACATGCAAAAAGATTTAGTACTTGTCACTATATAACGGCACATCATGTAAAGAAATGATGAACCAGAAAGGATCATTAACCTAGTGATTGGTGAGCAACTACAGTCTCTTCAAACACAAAATCTATCAGTCAATACTAATGACTATTGGTGAAGTTAATTCTGAAACTCACCATCTTCATCTAGGGCCAGAAGCGCTGCACCTCGAGTCAGCAGAACCTCAACCACGGTGGCCAGACCATTTCTCGCTGCAATGTGCAGAGGCCTAGTGGTATAAAAACTTCAACTGTGAAAATAACCAAACAATCAACACACACACACACTTATAATATGGGAATGCTCACGTTTGACGAGCACTATTTGTGGCATTGATGAGCGAGGGGTCGTCAATCTCAGCCAGAATGAGAAGAGCACACATTTCATGACCCTGTTGAGTTGAACACGTGATGATCACTGGCTATGTTTACATGCACAACTTTTGTTTTGCAATTTGATTGATGAATCTGAATGTCGTGTTTGATCGAGTTAATGTGCGCGTTTATATGTCACAATCTTCAAATCGGAATAATTTTTTTGACGTGCGCACACTGCACGAATATAAGCGAGTTTCCCGCTGTTTGCGCACGATAAACATTATCTTACATTGGTTCTTCATTTGTTTTAAACAGCAGACTTTATATTTATCCATTTCTGGTCATAATTTGGAGATTGCTTATATTTATAACGCTGTAAAAATGCCCAAAACCAGTCGTCTGTGGATGTCCGAAACAAGGACTGGTGGGACGCTGTCCTGCTCCACTTCACAGACGCTGAGGAGTGAAAGAAGAGTATTAGAAAGACGGGACACTCGTTCATATGACACTTTATTCAACAGGAAGAACAGCTCGTTCAGTGTGTTATACGTCATTGCGCTATTTCTACATCATTGTGGTTTTGGTTTTCATGTTCTCTCAATCGGATTAGAAAAGGAATAAACAACCCCTTTCAATCCAATCGAAATTTCATTCGGATCGATCTAAATCCGATCGATTAAAGCGTTTACATGAAGGCTTTTCAGTCCGATTGAGTCATCAATGCGATTACTGACGGATTATTTGGTTGTGTGTAAACGTAGCCGCTAGGGCTGTCACTTTACGTTCGAAAATCGATTGCACAAACGATCGGACCAACCAACACAAGTTTTGAAAACGAAAATAGGGAATCGATTTTAACGTCCTTTTTTTAAACAAAAAATGTGTTTTAGGTGGACAGATCAATACAGTACACAGAACATGTAAGTTAGGATATTGGAAAATAACAATGTCTTTTCTGTTAACCAAATGCTTTTTAATATTCGCAATACTTCAATGCAAGTGAACAAGCGCGCCGTTATTTGTTGCTTAGTGACGTGTGTGTTCAAGCAAGCCAGAAATGCACAGGTTCTGCGCAATACGCTGTATTTAATATATCAAGAGGACTCACGAGTTGCGTATTTGCGCTAAATCCGCGCAGCTTTGGCCACACGAACTTCCCCAGCAAAGTGAGTAAACATAGAAACACTCGTGATTTGACAGCGTTACCCGCCAAAGTTCATTTCGGGTGTTAATTTCAATCCCTGACGGTTGTCATTCTGCACGAAAGTTCACGCCAATAAATCCTCAGAAATACTGCTGACGTCTCAAGCGCCCTCTTTACGCTCGTTCTAATAATGCCTGTTAGTTGTCCGTGGATTTGCCTATATTTAGTGTTGAAAATGGAAAAGTCTTTAGACATGGAAAATCGATTTTACAATCGATTCAATCAACACTTATGTCTCAAAAATCGAACAAGATTTTTTCACAAAAGTGACAGCCCTAGTAGCCGCTGATAATCAGAACATGTTGTGTAATAGAGGACACTATGAGAGCTAGGGTACATTACTCTTCTACAAGCCATGTGAAGTGCCGAGTTCCTGTTGATGTCCAGCAGTGACAGGTTCGCTCTGGACTGATGAAGCAAGATGTCTACAACCAAATAAGGTTTGAGCAGATCAACAAGACTACTAAAGATAACATATTTTAAAATCAATGGAACACAGATTAATAAAAAGCACTAGACAGAAAAAAACAACACAAACCGACAGCAGACGTATGCCCATTTTCAGCAGCCACCATTAATGCAGAGCGTCCGGTGTAATCGACCGAGTTTACTTCTGAACCGCAGGTCAACGCCAGATCCAGTGCTGACATATTTCCTGCATGTGCAGATGCATGTAGTGGAGTCCTGTAGGCAAAATACACTGAGAATATTAAAGTGCCCCTATTATAAAAATAAACACTTTCTCATAACATCCACTGCAGCATCAGCTCTTTTCTCTCAGTGTCTGAAACGGTTCAATCAGGGATTCAGTCTCTCTAAACCCCGCCTCTCTGAGAGCTGCTCTGCTCTGATTGGTCAGATGGCCCAGTCTGCTGTGATTGGTCGACCGTGTCAAAAACCAAACGCTCATTATCATATCTGAGTTTCAGCTCTGGATCTTCCTCAGCTCTTGATACTCAGTGATACGAACAGTAACGATGGCGTCGGTTTTACCGTTTCAATCTCATCAAAGTGGATTTGCTCTGTCAGCAGAAAACAGCGTCTTCTCCACATGAACAACACGAACCAAACTCTTCCAGACTCAGATAAACTACAGAGTTTGAGGGTCAAAGTAGACGTTGTTCACGGCAGCCGATGAAGAACATAGACTGGCGTTATGCAAATCTGTTACAAACCTACACAGATTCACTGACAGAGTTACTGACGACTCGATTCAGTTCAGAATCACTTCTTTCTTTTGTTCTGTGCAGAACTTTGCAGACCTTACAGTCACAAACAGCTATATTACACACTACATGAAAGGTAATATCCAAACATTTAAATTAATGGATAATAATAATAATAATAATCTTTCTGAAATATCGGTGGCTTTTTGACATTAGCTTTTAAAAAGAAAGTGGTTTATCCAAAGTGGTTGGTGACCTACTGTAAACCATTCAAGCTTCTCTGTTTCGCTCTCTAACTATATTAACTACACTTAAACATTGTTAAGTGGGCAACAGACACACACACCTTCCTTTGGCATCTCTGAGGTTCATGATCTTTGTTCCTATAGTTTCAACAAGCAGTTGAGCGGCACCACCGTGACCAGTGATTCTGTGGAGGAAGAAACAGGAAATGTTCTCGTCATGAAAAACGTGTGTTTTGTACAGAAAATGTTTGTAGATGGACAGGAGGTTCACTCACAGTGCACAGTGCAGGGGTGTAAAGGCGTTTCCTTCCTGGAAGCTTGATGGTCTATATTCAAGTAAAACTTTGAGACAATCATTGTGCCCTGTGTGTAAAAAAATATTTTTTTACATGACTTGTAAATACAGTATGTTTCTTTAAACTCACCATGAAATCAAATTAGACAATTCTTGTTTTTTTTTATGTAATATTGCAATAATTATTAATGATTTATCAGTGCACATCATTATTGTCATGTTTAAATTCATGTGCCTTCATAATCTTTGATTAAAATAACTTCCCCTCCCTCTTGCTGCATCTCTTCTCTGATGACGAGGGCGGGGCAACCTGTCACTCACATGAGATCAGCCAATAGCAAACCACAACCATCCAATCAATTCCTCACAGACTAAATCAAGCCCCGCCCACATTTGTTCTTGTTACAGAAGCGTTTCACTTGCGTATACGTCACAATAGGAAAGAAAAGACAATAGCACATTCCGTTTCATGCCAACTTTCATTTTAGGTAGAAAATGAAAGATTTGTCATTCATTGATATAAATCTCAACTGATGTTTCTCCATTGCTCTAGCATTTATTTAAGGAGAACAAAAATCGGTGTTGCCTACACCATGTTATCTTCTTTTTAAAATGTGCTCCCTGTTGACTTCAATGGGGCAAGTTTTAAACCTGCTTTTAGCCTCTTAACATCCTTGATATGTCATTACAAGTGCACAGCCATGTGAGTGGTGTTATTAAGAGTGAACACGGTCAATCTGACTGCAGTAGATGTGAAAGATATTAATAAAAATGATGTTAATTCAGCCAGCTCACATACCTGTATTTTCTTCCTGTTTTCGGCCGAAGTCCACAGTAGTCGATTGTCGAGTTCGCGCGCGCGATCATCAAACTCAAAAACCTCCTCCGTGTGTTCAACATCTGATTCTCTACTGTTGCTTAGTTATCAATGATCGCGCACGCGAACTCCACAATCGACACAATCGAATTGACCGTGTAACATCACTCACATGGCTATGCACTTGTAATGACATATCAAGGATGTTATGCCCCATTGAAGTCAACAGGGAGCACATTTTAAAAAGAAGATAACACGGTGTAGGCAACGCCGATTTTTGTCGTTGTTCTCTGTACTGACAGCACTCCAAATGTACAAAAAAATTAGCTCAATGTTAAAAACGACCGGAGTTCTCCTTTAAATGTTATAGAATGGGGTTTTACCATGGTAAGCAGCGCAGTGAGTGGGTGTGTAGGCACTGTAGTCTAGCAGAGAGTCGAGCGGGTCTGAAAGTGACGCTGCATCCAGTAAGGGCCGCAATAGTCCTGCATGACCACAGGAGGAAGCCAAATGCAAAGGGCTTCTGCCATGAACGTCCCGGCACAGAGCGAAGGCTCCGTGCACCAGCAAAGCTGACACACACTCCTCATTCCCAACTACTGCCTGAAACACACAGGGGACACTGAAATTTAGTTTGCTTTACTCGCATTGTATAATCATTTTCAAGAGCTTTCGGTATTCTTAGTTTCATTTTGTACTACACTATAAAAAAATTTTTGTTTTAAAGTTGAAAATAAAATAAAGACAATTCGAGTATGTTTTACAAGAAAACAGCATGTAATTTCTGAGTGAAATTTGTTTCTACAATTTTTTTTTTCAGTGTAGCACTAAAAGAAACTCCATATTGTGGCCATAATGAATGCAAAAGTTATCTGAGCTGCCATCTAAATTGTGCATTTCACCCATTATGAACATTTGGTCAAGAAAATTATGTAATTTAATGACGAAAAATAGTCGCACACACACACAGAGAAGATAAAATATGTCCCAAGACATGAAAATTTTTTTTTTTCACCCCTAAGTGTGGACCAAAATGTAACACAACACTCAGTGACAGCTGTCCGCTCAGTAACCACATGCATTCTGGGTTAGAGAGCCAACCAATCAATTCCTCATGGACAAAATCCCGCCCTTCAAAATCATGTCCAAAAAGCAAAAAGTTAAAATAACTGCTTCTGCTGTGAATTCAAGCAACAAGGCAAAACACATTTTAGTGGAACAAAGTGATAGATTTTTTTTTGTTCACGCTCAACTCATATATTTATGCTCTGTGTGGAAAGAGAAATGTGAGAAACGAGATTCCAAGTGACATAATTTGATTGATAATCAGATATTGTGGATTAAAGCACGTGTGTAGATTGCAGAAGCACAGTGTCTGTTCTCCTTCACAACCTCATTTCATTCACAGCCGAATCTGTATAACGAAAAGGCACTGCACATATACCTTCATTAAATCCACCCCAGACCACCTCTGAATGGGCTTTTCAGTTCACAGTCACTGTGTGAATCTCACGTGAGATTCGATCGTAAAGCCGATCACGGAAAACACAGGTGTAAAGGGAGCCTTTGCACGGCCGATGACTCCTATAATTAGGCCACATGTGTTGAACCGTCCTCACTATAGAGCTCTGCTGACATCTTCACCACAGTTAAGCCCAAGTGTCCAGCTAAGCTAATTTCGGAGATGATTTCAACCCGCAATGTATGTTTGCCAAATGTGAAACAGGACTAAAATGGAAAGGGTATCTCGTAGGATTAGTTAGTTGCAATGATTGGTTTGCAGGGCGAAGTAAAGACCAGGAAATATGATTCCCTTTTGCAGAATCCGGTGCTCTGCCAACACTCCTTCAAAGGACTTATTATCCTTTTTTACATGTTCATCTTTCTTTAGAGTGTAATGTGGCTCCAAAGTCCCTCCAGCAGGAGTGATTCTCTATATACTGTTTCTGAACTTCATTGTAGTCTTGAGTTTTCTTCCGGGAATGAACACGTCACAATATATTCCTCATTTAAATAATTAATATGCAGAATAAAGGGGCGGGGTCTGTTTGAGTTAGTTAGTATTGTGTTAAAACTGGCGGTCATGGAAAGGGGCGGGACATTTCCCAAACACACTCGAAGCGCTTGACCAATCACAACACATTGATCCAGCCGACCAATCAGAGCACAGTGTGCTTTTCAGAAAGAGGAGCTTCATAGAGACAGGGGTGCGTTTCCCAAAAGAATCGTTTGCCAACTATGGTCGCAAGTTCTGTCGTTATCAGTATACTGCAGTTCAACGAGTCGGTGTTTGAAACCATAGTTCTGACAAACATTCGCAAACAGCATCGCAAAGTTGTGTGGTTAGAGCAACAGCTCTCGACCTCTCTTGTTTGGATGATGTGGACTTATCCTTAAATCCTTATCTTGAGCAAAATAAGCAAGCTGACATTCAGTACAATCTATATCTTTCATTTCAAATATATAAAACATTTTATTTACATATTTTAGTTTGTCAAAGGATTTAAAGCGTCGTTTTTAAAGAGTGTGCATGAGTGAACGTGCTCTAGAGCGTAAGACCCTATGATTGAATCTGGAAATAAAGCAAAACAACTGATAAAAACATTTATAGCATACCGGTAAATCTGGCATTAATTCGATCTCAAACAGATTCATTAAAAGTAGTTATTACTCCACCATGTGTGTGACATCATTAACCAACGTGAACGACAAATTTGCGACAGTACGGCTTCGGGAAACAGTCGTGACTCGCTGGTTGATTTCTTCAACCATGTATCATACTATGGTAGTTAATCAGCGAGTTACGTCGTTAAATGTGAAATGCACCCCAAAGCGTTACTGACAGACTGGGAAGAGACGAGCTGCAACAATGTCAAATTTCTGAAAAGTATGTTTTTTTTGGAACATTCGAGCATGAAAACCTGTTCTAGTAGAGCCCAAAGACAAAATGAAGATTATGATATTGCCACATTCCAGCCTGATGAAGTGTAAATATTCAGATACACAAACCAAACACATGCATGCATACACACACACACACACAGTACATAAACTTACTGCGCGATGTAAAGCAGTGCGGCTTCTTCTGTCTCCAGTGTCTGGTTTACTTCCTCTCTCGAGCAGCATGTGGACGCAGTCGATGTGACCGCCCAGTGTGGCCAACATCAGTGGAGTCCTACAGATACCACCAAACTATACTTACAATAGCAATACTTTAAACAATGCAAAAGAGGAAACAGAGAGAAAGAGAAAGATGGGGGGAAACAATATAACATATTAATGCGTCTAAATTCCCACCACATCCCACAACTTTGTCATCATAGAGAAGAATGAGCTTGAATGTGCAATGCACTTCATTGGGTCACTTAATTTGGGTACTTAACCATATGACATAATTTACTTATTTTGTACATACATACTGGTGCATTGTAATTACATGTAACCCTATATGGTATGCATTTTGTTCCATGAAATGCCTTTAAACAAATAAAAAAAATAATTTTCCCGTGTAATTAGGGAAATGGTGCTTTAGGGCAACGCTGTATCACAATGGAAAATTGTCAAAAAATTGTTTATCTAGAAATTTTTGATTTTCTTTCCTATTTAAAGGCATATTTCTTTTAGAAATTGATAGATTTTTATACTTGGAACTCATGCAAACCAAAAATAAATAGATCCCTATCATTTGCCTAACTCGTCCTTCCTCTCATCACATGGAAGAGCTAACTCTGCACTCTTCCTATTGCCCTTTCTGTAAAATATTGCTCTATTCATTTTCTGAAAAGAAGAAATAATTTTGTTATTTATGCATAAATGCAACTATACTACAATAAACACTAAACAAATAAATAGCTGCAATCATATTGTTAATGCTACTATATATAAAAAAATCCCATTGGGGAAATACATTACTAGTAAAACTATGTTAGACAAAGTTGATTTGTGAATAAAAATATCACGTTTACTTATCAAAGATGCTGCAAAAAAATCCCCCTTAAGAAGAGATGTTTAGAAACGAGGTTAATAGAGCAATTTCTGGAGCACTTCAACAGGTGTCTTCCGTGAGACAGAGTTTTGGAGGGACATTCAAATGACATGTGACTTAAAAATAGCACATCATTGGCTACCTAAAGGCCTGCCCTTTTAATTCCCAGAATGCAAAATATTGTATTTTTTTCTGAATAACAAGGAAATGAGTAGAAATTACTCATATTGCCATAATGCCATATGGCAACTCCGTACCATAAAGGGTTAAAGTACTTGTATTTAATTAACATTTGTAGTTACACTTTCCCCAAAACCTAACTAACCCATTCTTACTGAGAGGAACACGCCAGAGTTTGACACAGAGTTCCCCAAGAAGACAGACCAGCAAAAGCCTTTCAAGTACATCACTAGAAAGACAGTCTATGAAAATAACACTGAACTGTGGTCTTGAAGAGGAGCCATGGCTGAGGAAGATGAATCCACCCACTAACACTCTGAGCTGTTTCAGCAGAAACATGTGGCAAATGAACTGCAGAGGTAAAGATGTTGACCTTCTGGTGGTGCCACAGTCCAAGCTGGATGTTGTGGACTTTCGCATGGAAACACAGCGTGAATTTAGTGACTGCTGTGCTTTCTGTTTTCACCGAAACATGGCTGCATTAAATGGGGTATAGTGAGAAAGAGGCTACTCAAATACAGGACTATTTAGGCCATTTTCTATTGAACTTGTAAACAGCCTTGACAGACTCATTTTAAATTGATTAAAATGACTCATTTAAACTCATGCTGAATTTTAAAACATGTAAATGATCATCTTATATCATTGACATGAATGTCGAAATGCCACTTACTGTCCATGTATGTCCATGACGTCAATTATGTCATTTTTTTCAGCTCTTTTCAACAGCATGAGCAGGCAGTCAGTCTGGCCATTGGCAGCTATGAAAATAAATCAATAGATTACATCTAGTTATAGTACAGGACTGTTGAATGCTTGAATCTGATTGGTTGACGAACGCTCTAAGGTGTGGAATTTTCAATTCTTTTTTTAATTATTTTCAGATATTTCAAAAGTCTTTACAGCCTACAGAGCCAAAACACAGAACAACACTGACCGAGCAAATAAGTATTGTAAACAATAGGAAAAAAATGCCAAGTTTTGTTTGCCACAAAATGACGTTGTATTATGCATTTATTAGTTATTATGGAAAAGCACATATCTTCTCTCTCTCAGACTCAAACGCACATATACAGCACAGGTGTTTTCAGCACTGCTATGAAGATTTTATCAGTAAAATAGTTTAGCAACTTACAAGCTACATGACGCTGGTGCCGAACACAGTTGAGAGACACACAGACTCAGGTGATTCACACTCGCTCTAATAACTGCATTAATAACTACATTAATCTGCTATCAGTGGCTCAAGCCTTCGCTACTAGCTCCAAAATAATGTTTTGGAATTAGCGTCGGACGCTTGAGATGAGATGCGTAAGAAATTAGTCCTATACACGAGCGTTTTAAGGACAAAAATGTCCCTCACAAATGTCTTGAAATACAATGTCTTAAGGTGTGGTAACCAATGTATAAGCGGAATAATTGACTCCGGGCAATTATTAGAACAGTAATGTACACCCGAGGTGTAACTCCGTTTCTCCGTCGTTGCCGCATTACCACCTCGAGTGTGCATTATTTTTCTAATAGTTTAACGGCCCGTCATGAATTATTCCTTACTTAATGTTTTTTTGTACAAATTTATAGTTTGAACCATCCCACCACAGCAATTATTTAGGCCTAAATCAACTTAAACCAAGCATTGAACGAATTTTTCACATGTTAAATATGCGTCCACACCTGAAGCATGTAGGGGTGTCCACCTGTGGATGTGCTCCCTGATGCCGCATGAGGCGCCCTGGAGCAGCAGCAGCTCCACACAGGGGTCGTGACCTCTCAGAGCCGCCAAATACACAGCCGTATGACCTCTCGAGTCTTGCAAGTCCACATTCACCAGCGTTTCAGAGAGCACCTGAAGAGCTTCAGTGTGACCGTTATACGCCTGACAGAAACAATTGACCAGGATTGGGCAACATTCATAACTTGGCAATGGGGATCATTTTTTTACAAAAGGCAACTTTCAAAACTTGACAAACTTACCTTTTCAAATTAAAAAAACAAATACACTTGTAGCAGTTGTTAAATGAACTAAAATTCATATAACTCACAGTATATGACTCACATTATATGAGAGAGAGAAAGAGAGAGACTGAATACTCACCGCTAAGTGTAAAGGGCTCACAGGAATGCAACTCTCCAGATCTTCCACACATTTGAAAGACATTTCTATTAGCTAATAAAAAAAAATACAATGCTAGTTTACTCAAAGTGACATACGAGATAAAAGTAAAGAGTGTGCTTTTCTGTAAAACTTTATTTTACAGTGTCCTTGTTACAAATGTAACATGTACTTTATGCAATAAAACATTAAATTGTGCATAGTTACATGCAACTGACCCTCAAACAAACCCTAACCCTATATGTTGTTAATTCATATTACTCAGTACTTAAATAATTACATTGTAACAATGACACCTTAAAATAAAGTTTAACCGCTAATCTACATACAGTTTAAGGTACCACAACATTTCCTCAAAAAATATTTTGGGTGCTATATTGACCATTTGTGAATGTTAATGCATTATATAACAAAATACTAAATAAAGTGACAAATGATGCTAGAGATTTTCTAACTTTAAAATGCCAAACCATGTCAAGCCAGTCAGTTCTCCTCAAGTTTGACAACAATGTATCTCAATATTTGTTGTATTCAACGAAACAATATTTGTTTACTTCCAACATTTTAACACCATATCTATTTTTATCATTTCAAACCTAGAAAATGTATTTTTGTGAAATGGTTTTATTTATTTAAAATAAATGCCACTTTCTTTAAAGTCGGAAAATGTATATCTATTATCGAAATGCATGTTTAGTTTATTTGTTATATAATGCAATGCCATTCAATGGCTTATGTGTAAAATATAAATAACTGAATTATATTACTCAGAAAATATATGAATATAATTCAGTTTTTGATATTCAGTTGTTTGTATATATATTCTGATAGGAGTAATATAATTCAGTTGTTTTCCACTAGACAGAATTAGCAGGAGTAAAAACATTCAACTTAATTTTACTCACATGTCCCATAATATATGACATGATATGAGTATTGGCAAATCTTTTGGTTTTCTTGACATTTGTGCTTTACCAATTTTAGGTTGTGTTTGTCGCCACGGGCCGCTGCATAGTGGACTGGACTGAAGCCTTTACTGTCGCGCAGCGTTGGATCAGCACCGCTATGCAAAAGAAACTCCAAACACCTGTACGAACACACAACACAAAGGCTCAGGTCGTATCAAGCTTATTTACAGCCAGTCGTTTTAGTTTCAAATCCAAACGGGTGCTTTACCACAGAGCCTCCTCGTCACGATCACGGCTGGGTTCTCTGTCAGGACAGGTCTGCTCAAATCTACAGGGACAAAACACAGGCAAGTCATATCTGAAATTAGTCTAAATATCAATTGCTATTGGTATATATGAGTCGCATACGTTTAATTACACGACAACGGCGTTTTGGGTGGCTGAAAACGCAAACTTTTGAAAACGGGTTTCAAAGCGCAACCAAAACGCAAATCTCTGAAAATTATGACGTCGTGCACATGTGTATTACTTGTTCAATCTATAGTGTTTCAGTGCAGCAGAATACAGCGTTTTCAGTCCTTTTCGCGGATCCGTGTGAACGGGGATCGTTTTGACAATGGACACGGAAAACTCAAAGGAAAAACGTCACAGTTTTAAGTAGGGGTGCAACGGTACAGATAGCCCACGGTACGGTCCGTACCTCGGTTTTTGGGCCACGGTCTCGGTTCGGTTTCGGTACATGTTTTGTGCAGAAAGAGACTGCTATTTCATCCCAAAAATATGTTTTATTTTTCTTATGAGCATAAACAGAATGTCACAGTAGGAAGAACATCAATGTGTATGGAATAAATTAACACTCTAGTCTGTACTGAACAACACTAAGTAATACAACCTCTTCAACTACCACTTATGAAATACAAAATGTAAACAAACACACTTTAGAATATTTAAGTGGATCCCAATTCCAAACCTTGATAACTGGTATATGAAGTGATCAATGTGAAAGAAAAAGTGCACTTTTACCTTTAAACAAACAAATTAGCTTGTGGTTTGAATTAAAAAAAGCAGAGCAAAATAATATAATAAAAAAAAAAAATATTATCGGGGTGTCATTGGTTGTTGCGTTAAATCTTACCCAGATACAATAGTGCTATTTTCTGATTGGCTAACAACACCAGACGAATCCAGACGCGCTTGATTCCTGCCGGTTCTACTCTTGGGAGTTTTTGGCGCTGCGGCATATTAAATATATTACAAATAGTTTTTCAGCGTGAGAAATACAATATGTGGCGGGAGAGCGTGACAAAAGACCGAAATGAGTGACTGTCACGCTCAATGCGTGACACTTGAGACGAGAGCCCTGCTAGTAATACGAGCCAGTGAGTGACAGAAGTTTGCGTGTGGGTGCACAACAGTGATTGATTGGACACATTAACTTGCGGGGGCGGGCTTTCGTCTGCCTGGACAGGCAAACGCACCTGAAGGCGTGTAAAGCAAAAACTAAAAGTATCAGCGCGAACTCAATGGCAAAACCGAAGTCCCGCGGGACACGAGGGTAGATTGTCCCGTGAAGGGCTGACCGAACGGTCCGGGATTTTACCGTGTACCGTTGCATCCCTAGTTTTAAGCATATCGTTGTCGTGTAAACGTACCCTTAAAAAGGACCGACCTCAAACTAAGTAATTAATGACACATAGCTGATACAAAAGAACTCATAATGACATAACCGTGGGAGACAGAAACTGGTGAATGCAAACTGAAAGTCCATGATAACTAAACAAACTGAACATCATGGTGACAGTATGGAGTGTAGATTAATGTGACAAAAATGTAAGCATTTTATCATAAGACTGCGAGGCAACATTAGCCTGACGTCGTCATACTCAGATTCCAGTAATGTGAGTCTGATGCTCCATTGGGCTGTGATTATGGGGCGTTTCAGGAAAAAAAATGCCTCTGCACTCAATTGGATAGACCCACAACCAATCAGAGGAACGGAGTAAGTGACGAATCCCGTAAGAAGGACGGCAAAAACATCTTTCCGATCGACAAATGCCTTGCTCGCGGTTCTCTGTTCCTCTTTTTAAATGAAAGCGCTGTCTACATCTTCTATAACAGACGCGATGGCTGAATCTACACATCTAAATTCTCCAGCGGCAGTGCTTTGTTGCAAACGAATTCAACCCAAGCGCTCTTTGGTGACGTGGATGATTACGTTACTGTTGATCATCTGTCCATCATCGTATAAAGCCACACTGAAAATTTGATTGGTCCGAACAGCTTTGGTTCGGGAATAGTTGCTCCACAACGGATCAAGTCCAGACCGAACTTCCCATCCTCAAACGTTGTGAGCGGGGCTAAGTTCGGCTGGCGTCCAGGCTAAGGCAACATAACAAAAAGTGAAAGAATGCAAGGGTCTGGCAGTGTTATAAGTGTTACACCTGTGTGAGGTTTGGGCTGCAGCTGCGTAGTGCAGAGGACCGCATCCATTCACATCCAGTTCGTTCACATCAGCTCCAGCTCTCACCAGAGCCACTGTACACAGATACGAGCCATTCACTGATGTGTAGTGCAACGGAGACCTGCGAAGAATTAAAGGAGACATTTTGCAATCTTTCTAATTTATGACATTGACCATTTTTGAAAGATCATATTCCCTGGTTTTTATTATTAAGTACATAATCAGTCTGAAATATCCTTAAACCATGCTGGGATAATGCCGATTTTAGTGCATGTAGCAATTACAAAATATAATAATGGTATAATTAACAGAAGCATTTTCACTAGTGGTCTCATACTTGTGAATATGCACACAAGATTCACAATGTGAATGTATAACAGAATTATTATTATTGACAAATAAAGATTTTACCTTCCAAAGTTGTCCTTTTTACTCAAATCAGCACCACTGTTCAACAGCAATTTAAGACATTCAACATTTCTGTCAGTGAACAAATTGAAAAAGGGGTGAATACCAAAATACTATATTAAAAATTACGACATACAAACTATGAAAAACACATAAATAGGGCTGTCACTTTACGTTCGAAAATCGATTGCACAATCGATCGGACCAACCAACACAAGTTTCGAAAACGAAAATAGGGAATCGATTTTAACGTCCTTTTTTCTTTTCTTTCGTTTTTTAAACCAAAAATGTGCTTTAGGTGGACAGATCAATACAGTACACAGAACATGTAAGTTAGGATATTGGAAAATAACAATGTCTTTTCTGTTAACCAAATACTTTTTAATATTCGCAATACTTCAATGCAAGTGAACAAGCGCGCCGTTATTTGTTGCTTAGTGACGTGTGTGTTCAAGCAAGCCAGAAATGCACAGGTTCTGCGCAAAACGCTGTATTTAATATATCAAGAGGACTCAGTCACGAGTTGCGTATTTGCACTAAATCTGCGCAGCTTTGGCCACACGAACTTCCCCAGCAAAGTGAGTAAACATAGAAACACTCGTGATTTGACAGCGTTCCCCACCAAAGTTCATTTTGGCGGGTGTTAATTTCAATCCCTGATGGTTGCACTCCTGTTTGTCATTCTGCACGAAAGTTCACGCCAATAAATCATCAGAAATATTTCTGACTTGTGCGTCTCAAGCGCCCGTTCTAATAATGCCTGTTAATTATCCGTGGATTTGCCTATATTTAGTGTTGAAAATGGAAACGTCTTTAGACATGGAAAATCGATTTTACAATCGATTCAATCAACACGTATGTCTCAAAAATCGAACAGGATTTTTTCACAAAAGTGACAGCCCTACACATAAATGGTAACTGTAGCGTACCCGCCTGAAGCAGCGATATGCAAACATGTCCGTCCCAGGCTGTCCAGTGTGTTTATGTCAAACCCTGCTGACAGTAAACATTCAATACATAAACATCTGGTTTAATCTCAAGGCAATGGGATAATGATTATGCATTTACATCATTTTGGATTCAAGCATCTGCTAAATTAATAATGCAAATGTCCCCTACTAGACACTGTGTATGTGTGTGACTTTTACCTGAGGAGAGTAACTTTCGACAACAGTCTGAAAATCCGTAAAACACAGCCATGTGCAACGGAGTCATCCCATTAATGCCTCGCCTGTACAGATATTGTAAATGTTATTAGATTAGCATTTAAATACTTTTTAAACATATTCTCAAGATGACCTGAAGATAAGACATGATTCCAACCATCACATTTGTGCCACTTAATATTCAACAATATTATTGATTTGACGACAGCACTGACACTATTGGATGAGAACTGAACTGAGCTGGACGATGACATCAGCGTTATCTTTAACTAAATGAATTTAATTGAATCATTGAGGATCTTTACAATGGAGCTGAAATCAACACTGAAGTGAACAATGACACCTTTTTTCTTTTCAGAGCTGCTTTACTTTGTTTGCATCATTGAATCATAATTTAGCTGCTTTAAAACAATCTGTACTGTACAAAGCGCTATTGAAATAAAAGTGACTTGACAGTAGAATGAAGAAAGACATTTTACAATACTTAAAACACATACATGCCAGCTAAATGAAATTCACGTTGATTTTACATTGATTTAAAGAAATCGTGGGCCATATTTTAGTCACTGGTGTTGCTGTATACTGTTGGCAACATTAAAGGCATTAGAAATACCATCAATTTTAATATATTGACTTGTACTGTAGTCCCTCCACCCCCTTTATGAAAATAAATCGGATAATGAATGTTGGAAAACGGTGAGTTTTAAATCTACTCCAGCCGTGATCTAATTTTGGTCTGTCTTTGAGTTATTCCCAGGAGATACGAACTCTAAAGTGTTCTACTCGAGTAGTCTGTGTTTAAAAGGTTTGTGAAGACACACCTGGCCACATCTGCACCGTTATTCAAGAGTAAACCGATGAGACACTCGTGACCATGTTTAGCAGCGGCGTGAAGAGGAGTATTCCCACATTCATCAACACACTCCACCTCAGCACCTACAACAGGGAAACAACAATTATATTAAGACTGATCATTGTTAAGTTTGTCACAAATAAACTACAGACCAGAAAGCATGATGGTCGGTTTTCTGTGGCTTTTCAGCTGCACAAACTTAAAGCAAGGGACATTGCCATTTTGGACACATTTTTTGATATTCCCATGAAAGCAAGTCACATGATCAACATTTCTGGTCTGTTTTCCCAGAGGAGAATGACTGTGAATTTTAAATGCATATCTGCTGATCTGTACTAGCATATAAATGGTCTAAAAGCAAACAGACATGGACCAAAAAGCACCAGAGTAAATTATGACAAAATTTGCTTTCTTTGTGACTATTATTACGCACATTAATATTCGTAAGTATAACAGATACCGTTGAAAACCTTGTTGAAAGCCAGCACAAGCTGTGTTTTTTGGCGCTATTAGTTCCTCAGCATTTGCTTTGTTTTGAGTTTTCAGACAGAAATATATACAAAAAGCCAACACTGTAGCAAAACAGTACCTTAAAATTCACCAATCAATTTAAATTTTTTATGGAATATCGCAGTATTTATGATAAATGATTTATCTGTGAACATCATTATTTTTTTTTATTAATGTGCCTCAATCTTGAATCAGAATAACTTCCCCTCCCTCTTGCAGCATCTCTTCTCATCTCTGATGACGAGGGCGGGGCAACCTGTCACTCACATGAGATCAGCCAATAGCAAACCACAACCATCCAATCAATTCCTCAAACACTAAATCAAGCCCCGCCCACATTTGTTCTTGTTCCAGAAGCGTTTCACTTGAGTATACATCACAAACAATTGGGAAGAAAAGACTGATTCGCAACTTCATGCTGACTTTACAGTCTTAAAGTTTATGGTTTGAGCTTGGCTTTACCATTCTGAATGAGTATCTGGGAACGAGTGAAGTGTCCCTGAGTGGCGGCCATATGCAAAGGACTCTTCCCATCTTTATTCTGAAATCAAAACAAGAAAGGTCAGAGGGAAAAAACCCTGTAATATCCATCTGCCGTTTTTGGGTTCCTGTGTCCTGACCGTAATGTTGATGTCCGCCCCGTTATTGACCAGCAGCTCCAGACACAGGGCCCCGTCGCTGGACACGGCACACAGATGAAGCGCTGTGCAGCCTCGGCTGTTTGAATGGTTAACATTGGCACCACAGTTAACCAGATGACTTGCTATAACCTCTTCCCCAGCATAACAAACCATGTGGAGAGCACTGTTACCAGAGCCGTCTGCCTCATCAATCTAACACATCAAATGAGAGAGAAAACTAAAATCAAATTTGATTCTATTAACTTTATCTAACGCACAATTCAAAAGTGCACATTATGTTGTCAGAATTAATTTTTGCAGCTTACTGTGAAAAAGAATAATAATAATGAAATCACTTACTCACACACTCATGTAATTTACAAACCTGTATGGATTTCTTTCTTCTGCGAAACAAATTATTGGAACACACCTACTTTTTTGCATAAAAAAAAAAAAAAGTTTTAAAATTCTTTAAAATATCTTCTTTTGCCGTTTAGTGGGAAAAAAAGACGTATGGGTTTGGAACAAGATGAGTAAGTAAATAATGACACAATATTTATTTTTATTTGTTTAACTATTCCTTTAATTAAATTTTGATTTCTCATGATATGACACCTTGAATAATATTTAATCCCAACAGAATAACGTTCTCTGCCTCTGAAAAAACTTCCTTTTCCAGTGATGCAATTAAAGTGCCATTTTCCAAGGTGCACATGTATCCAAGGTCAAAAACACTTTCATTTCCTCATATCCACTGCAGCATCAGCTCTTTTCTCTCAGTGTCTGAAACGGTTCAATCAGGGATTCAGTCTCACTAAACCCCGCCTCTCTGAGAGCTGCTCTGCTCTGATTGGTCAGATGGCCCAGTCTGCTGTGATTGGTCGACCGTGTCAAAAACCAAACGCTCATTATCATATCTGAGTTTCAGCTCTGGATCTTCCTCAGCTCTTGATACTCAGTGATACGAACAGTAACGATGGCGTCGGTTTTACCGTTTCAATCTCATCAAAGTGGATTTGCTCTGTCAGCAGAAAACAGCGTCTTCTCCACATGAACAACACGAACCAAACTCTTCCAGTCTCAGATAAACTACAGAGTTTGAGGGTCAAAGTAGACGTTGTTCACGGCAGCCGATGAAGAACATAGACTGGCGTTATGCAAATCTGTTACAAACCTACACAGATTCACTGACAGAGTTACTGACGACTCGATTCAGTTCAGAATCACTTATTTCTTTTGAGAGACAAAAACTCAATTTATCTGCACTTTGATATTTGAAACTTTGCAGGCCATAAACAGCTACAGTACACTAAACACCTCAACAAGGTAACATCGCAAAAAGCATAATAGGTGCCCTTCAAAACTACATGGGCAGAAAACATTATTAACCAATAATATCATAACCTAATCTGAAATAATACACAGTATGGAAGTTAAAAGCATTGAAAATATGAATAATTTTAAAGAGAAAATATAATTAAAAAAATGTTTTATTGAGAAGCAATTGACCCTTCGCAAAGACCCGCCCCCCCCCCCCCCCCTAGTTACTGTCGCTATGTCCGTCAAGCTACGCCGCTCTCACACACACACCATGTTCTCACGCAGTGAAAAATACATCGCGGAGCAGAGAGAAGACTGACAACACGCTGACAGACCAGGTACTTTTCGGTTACTTTTGATATTAAACATATTAAAGTCTCACCTTTCAAATTTGGTCATTTTTTGAAAGAAATTTAAACAATAAATACCGTTCTGTGGCTCTTTAATGTGTCGTGACAGATCGCTGTAGAGCATCAGTTAAAGCTGCTCGTGATCCGATCATCTCTTCCTTCTAGTTCATTTATAGCATCAAATGAACATGAATGAACATAAGAAGGAATGTTGTTTTAACCGCGGAAGGGCGTCAGTACACTCCGTTTTTCAAGTTCAAATCCTCCCATGTTAATCTACTATCTCTCCTGACTGCTTTGTCGCACAAAATGGCGGATTGCGAAGTATGATTGGTCAGATTACCTGTCAATCAAGCTCCACGCGAAGGGTCTAAAGTACGAGTAGATGTTCAAAATATATATTTTTGAATATGCCTTCAGACAAAACTAGTAGGTGTCACATGTAGAAATGCCCACGAATGTCTAGATATGATTCCTCACCTGTGCTCCGTGTTTCAGGAGGTGTTGGACCACTTCAGTGTGTCCACTAAGAGCCGCTGCATGTAGAGGTGTAAATCCCTGCTTATCCCTGCAGGACACATCAGCACTGCGCGCTACTAAGAGCTCCACCACCTCCAGATGCCCTGATCGGCACACACAATCAGTCTCTGGAAGATAACACACTATTCTGAGCACTATATTAATACACATGCTTCTTCAGAGGACCAGATACCTTGGTGAGCAGCCAGATGGATGGGCTGCCTGTCCTTCATGTCTCTGGCACTCAGGGTGGCCCCTTTGTTTAGAAGCAGGGTCACTGTCTAAGGACATTGTTGATTAGTTTTTAAGAAAAGTATTACATAACATCCAAACCTCATTAATAATGTTTAAATTCCCCCTGTAGTCAATAATTGTATTCCTTAAAACTCATCTATGATCACCAAAATTACATATTTAAATGGTTTTTTCCTTGAAAAAATTCTTCATGCCTTAAAATATCTTCAATGTAACTCTACACCCTTGCCTCATTTAGTATACGCGGTTCTATGAATATGCAAATGAGCCCCGCCTCCACTCACTCACTCGCTCAGAGAACCACTTGTTGACGGTCACACGTTGACCTGATTGGTCACAAGATAGTTTGTGACGACAGAAACACCAGCGTTTTTCAAACTGTTTTTGAGACTATAGAGAAAATACTCAGCAATGGTGTTGACTTATGAATTAACACATGGTTTGTCTTAAAGCACATTAAAAACCCCACATAGACATATAACCAACATTAAAAGCTGGATTTTCACCACAGGGGGACTTTAAGAGATATACAAGGCTACGTCTGCATGAATCCGGATGTATGTGAAATACGCCTTCTGTCCACAGTGAGAGGCTGTTTTTATGATCTTTTTATGAAGACGCTCTCGAAGCATGAGGGAAATTGTGTTTTTGGCAACACAGTGGTGGCCAAGCGGCCTAGGAAAATTGACATCTTCACCCTTTATTCAAATATTATTCAAAATTTGCTAAAGATTTTGTAAGCATAATGCGTAGGTGTGCTTGTGTCAATTGTTTTATTTGTGCCGACAGGTATGGGCTATTCCCCATGAATAAAGGCTCCCTGTAACAGTGGGCTCCGGGATGGCATCCGGCGGTGTGGGAACGGTTACGTGACTATAGGTAGGATTACATGCTCCTATAGAAGACCTGCGAGTTAATACCTGCAGGCATCTAGACTTAAATTGCAGGAAACGGTCTACATCTCGATCTCGATAGGGTAATTCGACCAATAGTTGATAGTTTCCCACCATTGTTTTATGGCTGGAGGAACCCTCTCACTAATATTCGACCAGAAAAAGGTCAATGGTTAGAGATTGGGTCCCATTAAGGCATCCGAGACCTGCGTCCGGTTTCTCTCTCAGACGTACTGGTGTTGCCTCTCCTCTGATCTAGAGGGACCCGCCCGAGTGTTAAGTGTTAGGACCACCCAAGGTAGCTTTATCTGTCCTGGCATTGACAAAAAGCTGGAAAACTTATATATAAAAGCTGGAATATGACTTAGCAGAAATCAAAAACTCAATTTTAGGGATAAGCCAGAGTAATGGTGATGATGATCAGGTGCAAGGGACCTCATTCTAGAGTGGGAGGGACAATTCTCATGGTAAACTACAGGCCCTGACCAAAAGGTGCAACCAGTCACCACAGCAAAACCAGAATGGGTGTTCTGGTTGTGTTCTATTTCAGCCAAAAAGACAAAGGTAATTTTCTCAACTTGGAATGGAAGGACGATGACCACTGGAATGACCATCGACCAAGATTTAGGGTGAATCCCAATTCTCTGTCTTACCCCTTCCCCTAAGTTTTGCACGTTCACGTGAGCTCATGAGCACGTTTCAAGTAAGCTCGCGAAAATGCTTGGTTTTAAGGGGTATCTTAAAGTGGTTCTCAAAGTGTGGGAACCACTGCCTTAGCCCTACCCCTCGATCAAAACGAGAATAGGGATAGCCCTTACTCTCACGTGAACGTGCAAAACTAAGGGGAAGGGGTAAGACAGAGAATTGGGATTCACCCTAAGTCTGTGAAAATATCAATGCTAGAAAGACAGCTATCATAAATATTTAATTATTTAAACGAAATGTCCATGTCGCAGCTCTTCAAGAGACAAGATTAGCAGGAACCATCAAATTTCACATTCTACTGGTTTGGCAAGCCAGCCGATGAACCAAGGCTGTATGGTACTGGATTTGCCATACGCAACAACCTAATCAGCAGTACACAAACACCAACTGCAATAAGTGATATCTTTCTTCAGGCTCAACACCAGCCAATGTAGCATTTTAGTAATATCTGCCTATGCACCAACACTTACATTTGAAAGATCAATTCTATGGACAACTAGAAATGCTTCTCAGGACAACTCCAGAAGCGAAACGGATAGTCTTGCTGGGCGACATGAACGCTTGAGTTGGGGATGACCAAAACACCTGGCCCGACTGCATCGGAAAGTTTGGTGTGGGTCGAATGAACGAAAATGGTCAACGGCTACTTGAGTTCTGCTGTAGAAACAGTGATACTGACCTTCATTCATAAAAAGATGCCAATAAATCAGTATTTAAAATATACTGTAAATATATAACTTTATGTTGTCTCTTGAAATTATTACATTATAAAATATATGAACTAATATAAATCTATAAAACCGTAAGTGAAAAGTCATATGAAAAGGAATCACCGACTCCATAACAGACTGCTTGGCATGAGACATGATGCCCATACACACCGTTAACAGGGATTTCAGAAAATGATTTTATACGAAGCATATTACACCCTGCTTAACGGTCCGTGTTTGTGTGGACAGAATGTTCAAAATATCTTATTTTCATGAGCATACAAATGTTCTTATTTATTGTTCTATTTATTTTATACTTTTGTACTATTGAGTCAATAATAAGTTCGCAGTAATGCAAAGGTGTCATTTAATTTTGTAAAAAATGTTATTTTAATTTGGGTTGTTGTTGCTAGTTTGAGTTGAGAAATACACATTTCAGCATTATCACTAATCTGTGTGTGCATTTTCCTTGAGAACCAAGAAAGTTGAAACCATTTGTTTATTATTTTGCAATTGCAATATTGACCTCAATAATCGTAATATGACATTTTCCCTAAATCGTGCAGCCCTACTACCCACTATATTTCTGTATCCTATTGTCATCTGCATTGTCACCAACAACAAAAGCATGCCAAAAAAAATGTTTTCCTGTGAGCTTTTGTTTTTGCCAAATAATTTTGTCAGATAAATACTGTAACCAAGTTTAGTGGTATGTTCTTCCCTCAAATTTAAAATATATAACAAATATAAAATATTTTTTCCTCATATTTTGATGTTTTAATCAAACTCGTAGGGTCATTAAACACAAATGTCCTCTCTGGAAATCAGTTTTGGCCACCAGCAGAGATATTTTGCTAATAAAGTGATAGTGCCAAAAGAATAAAGTGAGAACTTTATTATGTCTGGTCTCTCGGTATCATGTGATTATGCTTTACACATGCGCAGTAAGATTTAATATTTAAGTGTTCCCTATTGTATATCCAAGGCTTCTGGAACAAGAACAAATGAGGGCGGGGCTTGATTTTGTCTGTGGGGAATTGATTGGATGGTTGAGGTTTGCTATTGGTGGATCTCATGTGAGTGACAGGTTGCCCCGCCCACATCATCCGAGAAGAGATGCATCAAGAGGAAGGGGAACTTATTCTGATTCAAGATTACAATTGTGCATGAATTCAAAAAATAATAATGATGTGCACAGATAAATAATTTAGAATAATACTGCATTAAAAAAAATTTGATTTCATGGTGACTTTCAGTGTGAACGAGAAACTTTTAGAAAATGCTAGTGTGGACAGAGAGCGTTTTGAAACGAAAATACCCTTTTTAAATGTATCCTGATTAATGTAGACGTAGCCATAGAGTTTCATATAAATCCTCAATGAATCGTCCTCGAGATTCAGTGTCAGCTCTTGCCATACCTCTGCGTGTCCACTGTGGACGGCGTGATGTAAAGCGGTTCTCCCAAACCGATCGGCTACATTGATACAGCTCATGTAGGGGAGCAGAGCATCCACACACTCCGTGGCTCTGTTGGCTGCAGCCACATGTAGAGGCGTCTGACAGAACCGGTCCTGTGTGTTCACTTCGGCTCCCTCCCTCAGCAGAAGCACAACTGAGCCCTGCATCACAACAGCACAACATGAGAAAAGAAAACAATGAACAGAGAGATGATGTTTTTAAATCCTTTCATACTTCGTTCTGTGAGGCAGCGGCCCGATGCAGGGGAGTCAACCACTCCTGGTCTTTAGCATTAACATTAGCACCTAAAACACAAGATCACAGCCATGAAAGACACAAAAAAACAGAAAGATATTATGTTCTATTTAGTTTAAAGGAATAGTTCACTTAAAAATTAAGATTCTGATTAAGATTTTATCCTCAAAATTACAGTAATATTGTAAAAATATGATTACAATTTAAAGTCTCCCTGTGGAGAATATCAAGCTTTTAATTTTGTTTTTATGTCTATGCAGTGTTTTTTATTTGTTTTAAGACAAACCATGTGTAATTCACAATTCAACAGCATTGCTGAGTATTTTCTCCTTAAAACTGTAGTGAACCAAAGACAGTCTCAAAAACACGGTGTGTAATAGCTGGTGTTTCTGACGTCACAAACTACCTTGTAACCAATCAGATCAACGTGTGATCGTCAACCAGTGGATCTCTGAGTGAGTGAGTGAGTGGAGGCGGGGCTCATTTGCATATTCATAGAACCGCTTATACTAAATGAGGCAAGGGTGTCGAGTTACATTCAAGCTATTTTAAGGCATGAAGAATTTTCTTTCAAGGAAAAAACTTTTAAATGTGTCATTTTGGTGATCAAAGATGAGTTTTGAGGGATACATTATTGACTACAGAGGGACTTTAAAATAACTGTTTTCTATGTGAATATATTGTAAAATGTAATTTATTCCTGTGATCAAAGCTGAATTTTCAGCATCATTACTCCAGTCTTCAGTGTCACATGATCCTCCAGAAATCATTTTAATATGCTGATTTGCACCTGAACTGATAAGGATCTCCATGATATGAACTCCACCCACATACGCTGCAGCATGAAGGGCAGTGCGGCACTCTTGGTCCTGAAACAACAAATTGTTTTATTACCAAGAAAAATATGTGCTGCTCACCCAATAATTTTAATATGCAATATTTCAGCATTCTAGTCATCAGGTATGTGCAATTATGCATTCTTACAAACATGTAAAAGGAGTAACATAATTTGCCAGAATCAGGATGTTTCTTTAAATATCATAAGACAAAACCATATACCAATTCATCCACTTCTTCCATTTGTTCCAACAAAAATTCCACCATTTCAGCATTCTGGCTGAAAACTGCCTGGACCAGGAGCGACTAATGCAGAGAGAGAGACAGATTAGAGGGATCAGTGAAGTTTGGAGAGGACATTATTATTAATACAGGGTTTGTGAAAAGTGTCAAATGGTTTAGCGTCATCTTTTTCATATTCAAAGTCAAGTTTATTGCCATTTTTAAAGTTACCATGAAATTGACAACTATCTATCAATTATTTATCTGTGCACATCATTACTGGTTTAAAGCCAACTTATTTTTGAGAAAATTGTGGATTGTTAAAAAAAGGTCAATATTTTGGCCACGACTATAAATATAGAGAAGAGGGTTTTGGCTAAATTATAGCAGATCATACTGTTGACGTCATGTGGGTTTTCACTCGACAGCGTTAAAGGCCATTATTAGGAGAGCAGATTGATATAAGAAGTTTTACAGAGACCGTTTTTATTTAGCTGTCTTCATCACCAGAGTAAGTATATTAAAAATCAAACTGAAACAATGCCACTGAACAAACTAAACATGTCCTGGCCATGCTGCTGAAGAAAACTAAAGCGAAAAACGCTTACCTGCTCTTCTATGTTTAATGTCCCCATCTCCTCAGATTAGTCAGGTCGGAGTTTATTCATTAGGAATCTGATCATACAGTAATACGAGTATGAAGGAAATAAAGTTTGCTTTGAACAGCGAACAGTGAGCGGATCCGCTCGTCTAGTTAAACACACACTGCGCTGTAACACGAAGCTGCTGGTTTACAGCGCCACCTACGGTAGAACAGAGGTGTTACATTACGGGACTTCTTGATGTCACATTTTCAAGATAAAAGATAAAACCTAATGAATTTCTAAACAAAGATAGCCTATTCTTACTTTGTCAACATTACCGTGGACGGATAACTCTGGCTGTATACTTTTGTTTTATATTACTGTAGAACTTACTGTAGGCAACTTTGACCATCTCCGTTTTGTTGAAGTTTAGTTTATAAAAAAAGATGCACGGCTAAACAAAATGGCTTTTTTTTCTTTAAAGAACATCAATTCATGCTAATTGAAATACAAATCTTTACTCGCCGTTAAAGGCTTGGCTTTTCAACGGTCAAGAAATCTGAACATTTTTTTATTAATTTACTGGCGTAATTTGAGTGTTAGTAGTAGCCTACTATTTTTATTTTTTATCTTTTCCACGTACGATACCCGCTGCCAGAAGGTCTTTCCTAACTGTTCTTTTTTTTCACTTTTTGTCTGTATTTATGTTTGTAAATGTTAATGTTTTTATAGTCCTTTTAACATCTGGATAAAGGACTACAGTTGGAAATGAGCCTTTTGGCGGATATGGGCACATTTATAGAAATGTTAATCAACGTGCACTGTCCTTAAAAAATAAATAAAACATGGAAGCTGATTTACAAGCACAATTTTGTATGCAATGATTTGATTTATTGATATTAGTATTTTGACACTCACCAATAAAAGTCACTCACTGACTAAAAGCTATTGTAAAATACATTTTTAATTTTTCACCCTCCTGAGGTAGGACCACATTTAGTAGCAAGTACAGTTGTATATTTCTATGTCGTTTTTGTGTTGTACATCTTGATGCTGGAAGTGTCACCCCTAATAATGTAGCAAATTTCAGCTCAGGGTTGCAAAACACATTGTAATTAAACCTCCCAAAGCTTTAGGAAAATATGTAGATTTTATCCCTTTGACAATTAAGATCGCTTTGTGCTGATAAGTATTAAAACACCATGGCTCCATACTACTGTAACAAATTGGGAGCTTAAAAAAACAAGATTGTTCCAATTATTCACGTGTGACCATATGGATTTCTGAATTATAAAAAAAAACAATATCACATGATGGTATCCATATAACAGAATGGATAGTGGATACAAACACAACAAATGTTGATAAATACAGAAGAAACTACCAATCAAATTATATTTGGGTAGAAAACAAATAAAAACACAAAAGATTTCTCCATATTAAGTGATAACTAATCAGCTCAGATTCGTGACCTGAAGAAAGAAACACCACTCCACCCCTCAATCTGTGCTTATAATAAATATACTGGAAATTATCTTCTAAACTAAAAACTAAGTGCTTCCAAATAGTGTTAAATATAAAAGGATACCATTGGAGAGACTCATAAAGAGATCTCATTTTAGCTGTAGAAAGTCAGCTTTAATAAATGACAATGAACAGATTTGATGGTAACGCCATTAATACAGTTAACCCATAGGGTCAAGTACATCACATAATGTAGATCTCAGCATGTTCAGTGTCCTCAACAAGTAAGAGAATCAGTGTGTTCACTGAAGGTTATCAGGTGAACACACCGGTAACGCTGCCCGGCTCATAACTCGTCATGTGGTATCTTCAGAGCGTGGTCACAAAGATCTGTGGGAAGAGTTGCAAAAGACCATCACATAAGTGCAATATGCAAAAATGTATTGATGATACAGGATGATCAAGATGTCCTTTTCAATATGTTACACAATATTGTACACATTTTATTAAAGGGATAATTTAACTAAACATGGAAATTCTGTCATTATTTACTAACCCTCATTTCATTCCAAAACCATTCGTCTTTACCCAAATAAAGATATTCTGCACCTCCACTGAAAGTCAATTCACTCAAAACTCTGACTCTTCAAAACGTTCATAAAGAAATCATATAATAAATCCATATGAATTGAGCAGTTTTAAGTCTTTTGAAGAGACACAATCGCTTTATATGATGAACAGATTTAATTTAGGCTCTTATTCACATAGAAACATTGATCAGCAAACATGAAGCTCAAACGTGCTGTATTTCCTAGGAGATCTCATTTCAGGTTTCAGGTTCAAGTATTAAAAACAGGTTTAAAACAAGGGGGTAATCCATCAGCCGGAAGTTGAAGCTGCCTCCGGGGGCCGCCATTGTAGCTGGCTATCACCCCCTGTTAGCATCCCATTGACTCCCATTCCTTTTGGCGTCACTTTGACAGCGAATAACTTTACATCTGAGGCTAATGATTGCGTCATAACCACGGGACTCTCTGTCGCACAGTCGAGAAGTTACCGTATAGACAGAAGGAGAAGCTTGTAGCAATCTTTTACTGTCTAAAGTCAGCACATACTTCGACCTTGGAAACGTCTGATCATCATTCAAGACAAGTATTGTGTTATAGTTGGTTGTTGCTCCAGGTCACGCTTCGCCGTCTCTGCAAGATTAGGTGATTCAGATTTGTCTTGGCACAGCTACTAGAAGATGTACAGCTGTCAGTCAGGTTGCTCACGTCACATCTCCGTCGTCCAGCTCAGTTTGAGCCTGCGCAGAACGCTTGGCTATCAGAAAGTGAGTGCTCCTATTGAGCTTCAGTTCTCTCCGTTGAAATCAATGGGGTCGCTGTGTCCATTTCTTTTACTGTCTATGGTTTAAAATTGCAAGTTTTTGAAAACAATACCGTTATCGTCTCCGTGTAAAACACAAAGACACATAGTTTCAAAGTCACATCGCCAACTACTGGCCTGGCAGCAGAATACAGCGTTTTCAGTGGTTTTCACGAAACCGTGTGTACGGGAATACGCGAAACATCTCAAAAACACAAAGGAAAAACTTTTCCATTTATAGGACATCGTTATAATGTAAACGTACCCTAAATCTGTTCTTCATATAAAGTGATCGAGTCTCTTCAGAAGACTTGGATAAAACCGCGTTATAGTTTTACGTGAAGGACAGAAATCGCTTAAATTTCATTAAAAAGATGGCCGATAGTCTTGTGGGTTTGGAACGACATGAGGGTGAGTAATTACTGGCAGAATTTTTGGGTTTATCCCTTTCTCCCGTTGCTAGAAGGTTGTAATAAAATAGCTTAAGACAGATATGTGAATTTCATATAAAGGTTTGAAATAAAAGAATACTGAATCATGTATCCATATTTTCATCCTTACCTGTCCTCTTGCTGCAGAGCTTGTCTTTAACGTTGTCTATCTCGTGAGAAAAGAATTCAATAAGTTCATCCTCATGTTGCTCAACGATCGTTTCACACTGTGAAGAAACATGAGACACGTTTCTAAAACTGACAAGGAAATGCATCAATCAACAGAAAAGTGCATCCTATTTGCACTAAATATCAAAATATTTTATATCAAAATATAATCACTGGCTTCCGGTACGTCTAGTTCTGGTGGAAGAGTGACCTCTGACCCGACTCGTGAACAGCCGTTGTCGGAAGCCAGTAATTATAGTTTATAAAGTTATAAATATGCATATTTTTCTTACATAAACGCATCACTTCGCTTCAGAGGGCCTTTATTAACCCCCCGAAGTCATGTGGATTACTGTTATGATGGATGGATGCACTTTTTTGGGCTTCAAAATCTAAGGTACCATTCACTCGCATTACAAAGCTTGGAAGAGCCAGGACACCTAGGATGGCTTTAGAGTTCATTATGGGATATTTAAAAAATTTTGGGTGAACTATCCCTTTAAGGTTTGTCTTGTCTTTACCTAATGTTGATTGTGTGAATAAATGAAAGAATGGATCTTACAGCAAACTTTAAACTGGAGGTGACTCTGGAGTCAAAGGCCACATCAGAAAGGTCCATGGCAGTGCCGTCACGGGACGCGTGTCTCACGTATGTCTTTCGATTGGTGACAGGGTCAACATGTTCGCCATAATCATTCATCTTCTCACAAACCTCTTCCATCAGTTCAAGAAGATGACCCTCCGAGCGAGAGAAGGGAACCTGAGGACATTAAAACAAATACATGAAGATAACAATCTCAAAGTTGGTGTAAAAAAACAACAACTCAGAGCCAGGGTCATTATGAAACAAAAATGTGTCACCACCTCTCTTACTGACTGACTGCCATCAGGATTAATCCTAAATGATCCGGTCTGGATCATTTTCTTGGGATCTACTTGTGATATGGCCCAGTCCATTTCATCAACTAATGCCCTGCATGCTGGGGGGGAATAAAGCATGATGCATTTCAGAAATAATCCCTAAAACATTTCAAAGATGCAATTATAAAGGTATGTAACAGAGCAAGTCTTATTGCAATCAACCCACAATGGCTGTTTATGTATAAGAATATATTGATGTGCTCATTGAAGAAGGTGGAGATAACGTTACCTCCACATTTGACGTCTTGTCTGGCTCCGTGGACCAACATGAGGTGCAAAGAGATCCATGCACAGAAAATAACCACGTGAAAATGGCTTTCCATCCCCACCTAAGAAAACAAATCAATAAAAATACAGGTTATTTCATACACTAATATTTCACTGCAAACTTGAATAGTTGGGATAAATCTCCGAATGCCAGGTACACAATAATTACTTTTCACAAAACACAAGCGAACAATTAAACCCAACATTGTGTGTATACAATAATCGCACAGCATCACACGTATATTTGAAAGCGTTCCGAGATCATACATACCGTTTTCTTTAAACGCACCGCACACACACACGCGACACGCGTACGTGAACTGATGACGTGCACACAGGATAATTGTGGCTCATCGGCTGACCTGAGATCGGCCACAGTGTGGTGTTTCTTCTTGACTGCTATTGGCTGTTGCATTTGGTGCATTACCGCCATCAACCGAACTGGAGCGAAATCGAGCGAAATACAAACTTGTTTTTGCTATTTGCTTTTCATTTGAAGCCTTACATAACCTGCGTTCCGAGATCATACATACCGTTTTCTTTAAACGCACCGCACACACACACGCGACACGCGTACGTGAACTGATGACGTAGCCTTACATAACCTTACATTAAAAGTAAAACAATCTTATTTTTGTTTTTCAAAAGTGGTAGTCAAAATGTGGAATATTAAAAAAAAGAAAAAAAAGAAAGGAATAGTTTACTTATAATTTTAAATTCTGGCATTATTTACTCGTCCTCAAGTTGTTCCAAACCTGTATGAATTTCTTTCTTCTGCTGAACACAAAAGATGATATTTTGGAGAATGTCGGAAACCAGACAGTTGACGGACACCCTGAAAATCCGCATTCTTCCTACTATCACTCTCATCCCCAAACCTGGGAAAAATCTTAAATTAATCCTGCTTAATAATGACTATAAAACGTTAACTCATATTTATGCAAACAGATTAAAAACTGGAATCTCAGATTATTTCAGAGACAGTCAGGTTTTTTAAAAGGGCGCTCAATTCACATTAATATACGACTTGTGCTCGATCTATTGGATTATAATTATTTGATTGAAGATGAAGGTTTATTTTATTTTTAGATTTTTTCTAAAGCTTTTGACACAATCGAACACAATTTTATGTCTTGCACTCTAGAATTATTTGGATTTGGAGAAAATTGTATTCATTTTGTCAAATTAATTTAATATATAATTAATTATAATTAATATAGGACACTAATAGATCAGTTATATTACCTCAGGGTACATTTTCAAGATTTTCAATTGATAAAGGAATCCACGGTTGTCCCATTTCTCAGTGTGGAAATTGCTGCAGTGGAAATGCTTTCTGTTCTCATAAAAAAATTCAGATTTTGACAAATTGACAGTGTTTGGTAAACATTTGGCTGATGGCACGACTATATTCATGAAAAACATTAATTAAATTCCAAAAATTCTCCAATAGAGCTTTTCTCCAGGGCGTCTGGTTTAAAGTTAAATCGGAAAAAATGTGAATTATTACCAATTCATAACTTCACTCTGTCAACTTTTTACAACATTCCTGTTAAAGATACTGTTAGATACATAAGTATACACATTACAAAGGATAATGCTTCACTTAATAATCTCAACATTTGGAATAATCTAGATAAGTGTAAATCTTTTTTGAATTTGTGGTCTAAAAGAGTCATCTCTATTATTGGCAGAATGTTTCTTATAATGCATTATTTACCCAGCTTACTCAATCTCAATTCCTAAGAATGCAATAAAAGCTATAAATCAAGCCAACTTCAATAATATCTGGAAAAGAAAAACACACTACATTAGAAAAGAGTATGAAGAAGGAGGACTAAAAGCAATCGACATTGAATATTAATGGTACTGTTAAAACGAATTGGCTAAGATCCTTTTTGAAAAATGAAAGTAGTTTTTGGTTTTAAATCCCCATGCAGTCAAACCTTTATGAAACTAGGAGGCATCAATCTTCTCCTTAGTTGTGATTATGACCTTAAAAAACTCCCTGGAAAATGATCTACACGCATAATTTCAGTCCTCACGACATCCCTTTGTGGAAGTATGTGGTATTTTGGAATAAGTCTTTATTTTACAACAATTGGTGTGAGAAAGGAATATGGTCTGTGATGCATATTTTAGATAATACCGGAGTCATTATGTCTTTTGAAACTTTATGTTTAAAATTTAATTTATTTGACAGAAAACAGTATGATACATGATCAAAGCAATCCCACAATCTATAATTCAGAAGTCTTTCAACGTATCTCAAAGTAATGTAACGCCGTCTTCAGCTTTTGGTGAATGGAGTTTCTCTTACTCACATACAGGTCCTTCTAAAAAAATTAGCATATTGTGATAAAGTTCATTAATTTCCATAATGTAATGATAAAAATTAAACTTTCATATATTTTAGATTCATTGCACACCAACTGAAATATTTCAGGTCTTTTATTGTTTTAATACTGATGATTTTGGCATACAGCTCATGAAACCCCAAAATTCCTATCTAAAAAAATTAGCATATCATGAAAAGGTTCTCTAAACGAGCTATTAACCTAATCATCTGAATCAACTAATTAACTATAAACACCTGCAAAAGATTCCTGAGGCTTTTAAAAACTCCCAGCCTGTTTCATTACTCAAAACCGCAATCATGGGTAAGACTGCCGACCTGACTGCTGTCCAGAAGGCCATCATTGACACCCTCAAGCAAGAGGGTAAGACACAGAAAGAAATTTCTGAACAAATAGGCTGTTCCCAGAGTGCTGTATCAAGGCACCTCAGTGGGAAGTCTGTGGGAAGGTAAAAGTGTGGCAAAAAACGCTGCACAACGAGAAGAGGTGACCCTGAGGAAGATTGTGGAGAAGGACCGATTCCAGACCTTGGGGGACCTGCGGAAGCAGTGGACTGAGTCTGGAGTAGAAACATCCAGAGCCACCGTGCACAGGCGTGTGCAGGAAAAGGGCTACAGGTGCCGCATTCCCCAGGTCAAGACACTTTTGAACCAGAAACAGCGGCAGAAGCGCCTGACCTGGGCTACAGAGAAGCAGCACTGGACTGTTGCTCAGTGGTCCAAAGTACTTTTTTCGGATGAAAGCAAATTTTGCATGTCATTCGGAAATCAAGGTGCCACACTCTTAGAAGAAAAGGTTCTATATAGAACCTTAAATGGTTCTATCAGCGCTACGTATTTGGAACCTTTAAAAGGTTCTAAACAGAACCCTTTTTAAGGGTTCAATAAAAATAACCCTTTAGGGTTCTTTGTAAACAGGAAAAAGGTTCTATATGGAACCTAAAATGTATTTATGAATGTATGTGAATGATCACAAAATTCAAGATATGGGGGTTAGAAAATTGATATATTTATATAATTTTATGTAGTTAATCAATATCACACGAAGAGTGCCATTTCAGTTTTTCTCCTCCAAAAATCAGCATGATTAAAATGTGATATTAAGTTACAACAACAGTTTAATAAACAATCATTTTAATTACAACTACAAAATGTTGCTGAATAATGTAATATATGAATGAATAATAGCCTATAAAGAACCTTTGTGCCAAAAGGGTTCTTTCTTGTCATTATAGAACCTTTTTAGCATAAAAGGTTCTTTGGAGATGAGTAAAGAACCCTATGCTTCATATATAGAACCCCAATGAACCCTTTTTTCTAAGAGTGCAGAGTCTGGAGGAAGACTGGGGAGAAGGAAATGCCAAAATGCCTGAAGTCCAGTGTCAAGTACCCACAGTCGGTGATGGTCTGGGGTGCCATGTCAGCTGCTGGTGTTGGTCCACTGTGTTTTATCAAGGGCAGGGTCAATGCAGCTAGCTATCAGGAGATTTTGGAGCACTTCATGCTTCCATCTGCTGAAAAGCTTTATGGAGATGAAGATTTCATTTTTCAGCACGACCTGGCACCTGCTCACAGTGCCAAAACCACTGGTAAATGGTTTACTGTGCTCAATTGGCCTGCCAACTCTCCTGACCTGAACCCCATAGAGAATCTGTGGGATATTGTGAAGAGAAAGTTGAGAGACGCAAGACCCAACACTCTGGATGAGCTTAAGGCCGCTATCGAAGCATCCTGGGCCTCCATAACACCTCAGCAGTGCCACAGGCTGATCGCCTCCATGCCACACCACATTGAAGCAGTCATTTCTGCAAAAGGATTCCCGACCAAGTATTGAGTGCATAACTGAACATAATTATTTGAAAGTTGACTTTTTTGTATTAAAAACACTTATTTTATTTGTTCGGATGAAGTATGCTAATTTTTTTAGATAGGAATTTGGGGGTTTTATGAGCTGTATGCCAAAATCATCAGTATTAAACCAATAAAAGACCTGAAATATTTCAGTTGGTGTGCAATGAATCTAAAATATATGAAAGTTTAATTTTTATCATTACATTATGGAAAATAATGAACTTTATCACAATATGCAAATTTTGAGAAGGACCTGCAAATTTACCCAATATTACAATTTGGAAAGCCTTTGTGAAGGAATGATATCCTTATTCCTCAAATAAAAATTCAATCTTTCTATATTTTTCCATTGGTGAAGTTAAGATTTTAAGAACAAAACATGTTAAATTTGCAGTTGCACAAAAGCAAAGGAAATGCACTTTATAATCCAGAGTTTCTGCTCTAGGGAACTTTACGTCGATTTGGTCTTGATGTTATAGTTGCTCTTTTTGTGTTGATCAGATTGAAACAACAGAACATCTGGTTTGATTGTAAATGTGCCTATACCTTTTGGGAGGATTTGCATTACTGGTTATTTCCTAAATTTGAAGGAAAATACATTTTTTGGTATTTTAATGAAAGATGAAACACTTGACTTGGTAGTTTAAAACATTTATTATTCTTGGGAAATTCTTTTTACACAAGAATAGATTCTTGAAAACACTTCCAAACTTTTTCATTTTTCATAAAAAACTGTGTCATTACTTCTTATTGCTAAAATTAATGAAGAAAAAGAACACTATCGAACGAATCTACTATGATAGAGGATGTAAAACTTTTTGAAAAACCCTAGTCTTCTATTTCCTTATTTATTTATTTTATTTATTTATTTTTATTTTTTACCTTATTTGTATTTTCTATATCCTATGTTAAGGTGCTTGTCTGTTGTCTGAGAAGACATTTCATATGTTGTACAAGGCCAATTATGGTTGTTAATAATATTGTTCAATAAAAAAAATTTTATAAAAAAATTTTAAAAAAAGTTGATCAGAAGGAAATGCATGTCGCCTCCTGCAGAGGGCGTTATTGATAAACGAACTCCTCCTCCTCGCAATAAAGCCGCCTTTCACTGCACAAGACACGGCAGCCGTCGGACCGGAAGTCATTCATTTCCAAATGGAGAGTAGCACTGGTAGTACGGGAGCTGCGTGGAGTTCCGATCCAGATCCAGAGTTACGACACTCCTATAGACCGCCATATTTAACGGCTCTGTTCCGATCATATGCGTATGCTGAAATTTCGGAACCGATTTGAGCTTAGGGAAGCGTTGAGGTTTAAATATCTAAACTTCTACGGCTACACCGTATGCGACCGGTCGACCGGATGTGATGTATTCTAATCAAAACTATGAGCGCGAAGATAGAATTACCAATATTTTAACACTTAAACGTTATTCTGTAAACGGTATTTCTGTATAATGGTGGTTATTAATAATTATGGCATACATCATTATTTTATAATTATTAAATCAATATTTTTTATAGATTGGCTCTATAAAATCCACTGTGTTTTTATTTAAGGTGTATTGAGGGTCATTTGTTTTGTGTGGGCATGCATTACTTTTAATTACAATTAATTACATTAATTTTACCATTGTGAATAGCCGGGGTTCACGACCAGTGCGGAAATTGTATGCGAATGACGTGTGCAGTGGAAAGGCGGGGAAATGCGCTCATTTCCGAGGCGTTTCCGTTAACTTGCGGTCACGCTTCTGATATGATGTGTGCGCGCGCCCTCAGACACAGAATCAGATTCAGTTACAGACATATAGGAAGCGCGCGACTTCAGCTCGAGGACAACACTGCGGATTAATTTCAACGGTATGAGCTGCAATTATTATGTGTTTACTTTATTTGTTAATGATAGGTATATCCAGTAATAATACAAGTCCAATAAAAAATAATACAAGTCATTATTACAAATACAAGTGATTTTATACTGATGTGTGTGTGTGTGTGTGTGTGTGTGTGTGTGTCACAGTGTGTGTGAGAGACTGTGCTTCATGTATACGTGCTTGTGCGTTGCCTTGGTTTTTGCATGTCTGTAAAGGTGACGTAAACAGTGTAACATTCTGACAAACGTCTATAGATGTTCACCACAGCTGTGAATTGCTTTTTTAAAGTAATCATCAAAATAGCGTTTTAACTGAAGTTATATCCTGATATAATTTTCACTATGTATTGATGTCATACATTTGCATGTCTATTTGCATTTATTTGCACCATTCCCAATATTTGAGTCCAAAGTTGATCAAGCAGCATGCATTTGTACATTCATACAATACACTAACATAAACACAGTAACTTAAATTCACTTACATTAAATTTGTCTTGTGTGTTATTATGATGGCATATCTAATCTCTAAGCAACTATATAGGCATGACACTCAGTAAACTCATGACATCTGGGAGCCATTTCCTGTGATTTGTTTTGCACAAAGACATCTAGTCTATCATTGTCCTCGGGTTTTCGTCATGATCTTAAAGTTTTTGTCCCAGTTGACAGAGTTTCTTTTTTTAGGTTGATGATGATATTTTTGAAGCTTGACCTGATTTTCTCTTGACCTATTTAGTGTTGAAACTGACATCCTTAAAACAAAAATCTTACTGAAAGCAAATTGTTTTTTAACCTAAAATTAGGAACACAACAGATTTTTGGCTTAGATTTTTCTTACAGTTTTACAGTCCAACGTGTTTTGAAAATATATATATTTTTTTTTATTAAATATGATTAATAAAACTTTTACATTGTACATTTTCATAAACGTAACTTTTTTTTCTGATTCACTTTCTTTCTTTATTTCACTTAACAAAAATCTGCCAGAGGTCGTCTTTAAAACAAGACCAATCTTACGTCTATATTTCAAAGCATTTACAACCATTTAAGTTCGCAATGTGCATTTTAATGGTTATGCAAAAAAAAGGGATTGAACGGCATCGTTGTGACTATGAGATCTATAGATCTGATCTTATGTGTGTGTGATTCACAGGTCTCCAGTATGGCAGAGTTGCTGCGGTCGCTCCTGAGCGTGGCAGAAAAAGCCGCAAACGTGGCACGCGTCTGTCGCCAAGAAGCGTCTCTTTTTGAGCTCCTGGTACAGGAAAAGACAGGAGCTGACAAAAACAAGAAATTCATCCAGGACTTCAAGACGCTCGCTGATGTGGTGATACAGGAAATGATTCGCCATGATGTCTGTGCCCAGGTTCTTAAAAAAAATAAAGCTTTCATTGAGATCAAAATTCATTTTAGTCAAACTGATCAGTTTGTGGCGAGGCCTAAACATTCTCCATTCTTGCTTTATAATTATAGTTTCCAGAATTGACTGGCTTTATTCATGGTGAGGAGTCAAACAAGTTTGAGAATGGGCTTGGTGAGTTAACCTGTCATTTTTTAAATTGTGCTGCATTTGAAAGGATTTCACTGTGCAATTATATTTAAATGCCATTAACCATCTTGTGGCACTTGATCTTTGACTCTTTAAGTCAGGATGAAACAGAAGACATGCGATGATCTTTTCTTCCCTATTATAACGTGTATGCGAGTGGTTCGGCTTCTGGAAAAAGAACAAATGTGGGGGGCGGGGCTTGATTTTGTTCATAGGGAGTTGGTTGGATGGTTTGCTGTTGGTGGATTTCATGTGATTGACAGTTTGCCTCGCCCTGGGCTGGCGCCGGTAAACACCAGACTGTAAACATGTGATCAGAGAAGAAAAGAGATGAACTGAAAAGGTGTTGCACTTTATCACAGTACGTGTACTTGTTGTAATTACTATAATATGTACATGGTATGTACTATGGGAACAGGCCTGAAAAATAAAGTGATTAAAGTTACGAGGCATGTCCATTAAAAAAAAAATAATTCCATAAAAATATTCCATAAAAAAACAAGAATTGTCCATTTTGATTTCATAGTGAATTTAACTCAACTGAAATATGGAAAGCGGGCATATTGTGGATTGTGTGACAATATAAATAAACATTTCTTTGAGTGCAGAAGTTGTTTAGATGATTATTTGGAAGAGTAGAATCAGATAAAATGATGCGAACGTTAAGACCGGTTAAATTTACAGTTGAAGTACGGTATGTTGAGCTGTGCCGTCCTTTGTAGCAGTGGTTTAAGAAACTATATAATTTCATAAAGGATCCAAGCATTCTGTTGTAGACAACATAGGATTGGCCTAGTACAGAGCCCTGTGGGACTCCCTGTTAAAGCAACACTGAAAAAGATGTTTTACCTTAAAATAATGTTTCCAAAATCTTATCAGTGGTTCATCAAGTCGTAACAGGGTGAAAGGCACTTCTGGATTCGCTTTGCGATCCTTTATCTGCTATAACCACACTGTGCAAGTTTGCCAGATCGGGTCGCGTTTCTGTAGTCCGAATGAGACATAAGAAACCTACAAATTTGACTTGCTTGACGTCAAGCGTTACAATTGGACATTGGTCACTCCAAAGCCGGTGCTGGCTAAACAGCGAGTGTGTGTGCGACAGTAGGCTGCGGTAGGGTAAATTATTTACGACAGTGGTAATGGACAATTCCACTTCCAACCTGTAGGGGGACCGCAGAGGAAAAGATCTTTAGTGTAGCTTTAAGATGCATGATACAGAAAAAAAAACCTTTGTAAGAGCTGTCACAGGCACTGTTTACACCAAACTCAAGCAAATGTGTTTCCAATCACAGTTTTTAGCCTGGCTCATGGGGGTGTGTATGCCAGGATTTGATTTGGGGTTATGCAAACCATTTTAAAATCAGATGGGATGAAGCCAGTGGGGAGGTTGTGGCCGCAGCACCTTGTAGGCAAATGGTTGCGAGATGATGGTAAAAAAAAATCATAGATATCAATCATTATGGAGTATGTAATGAGGATATTGGAGGACCTAAAGAATATTTAGCATGAGATAGTAATGCAAATGTCTGTTTTGAGGTGTTTAACGAGATGCCTGGGAATAACGTGGCATTGTCTTCCACTGTCTTTTCATACCTGCAAACTCGTCACCTTTCTGTGAAAATTGTCATTCTAAGGAGTTTTTTTATGAGGGCTTATATGTATATCTGGGAATGCTTTTTCTTTTCATCTTCTCACTGTATGGTGCCTAATAAAGTAACGCAGAGATGCTTTGTGTACAGGAGTAACTGCGGTCATTTTTCCATAAATGTATTTTCCATATTTCTACTTTTCCATAAGTGCCACCTACTTTTAGAGAGTGAATTTGCATTTTCATTCAGCCCATCTGCCATAACATGCATAATCATTTATTAGGCTGAAACGTAAGGTTTATCATTTATAAAAATAGTTTTTTTCAACTTGAATGGCAAAATAGTTTTAAATTTGGAAATTTTCTGAAACGATTTTAACTGCCGATTCCAAGCTATTTTTAGATTTTTAAAAAAATTATTATAGTATTTAACTGCCGATTTCAAGCAATTTTAGAGTTTTTTTATTTATTTTTATTTAACTGCCGATTCCAAGCAATTTTTTAGATTTTTTAAAAATTATTATAATATTTAACTGCCGATTTCAAGCAATTTTAGAGTTTTTTTTATTATTTTTATTTAACTGCCGATTCCAAGCTATTTTTAGATTTTTTAAAATTATTATAATATTTAATTGCCGATTCAAAGCTATTTTTAGATTTTAAAAAAATTATTATAATATTTAACTGCCGATTTCAAGCAATTTGAGTTTTTTTATTTATTTTTATTTAACTGCCGATTCCAAGCTTTTTTTAGATTTTTTTTTATTATAATATTTAACTGCCAATTCCAAGCTATTTTTTTAATTTTTTTATAATTATTATATTTAACTGCAAGCTATTTTTAGATTTTTTTAAATTTATTATTAAACTGCCAATACCAAGCAATTTTTTTAATTTATTTTTAACTATGCTTCTGTGATGGCAAAGAACACTCAATCTCCGATCTGAATTGTGACTGTGTGTCCATCAGGGGAGAGTGTTACAGTGACGGTCTGTGCTCAGGAACAGGACACAACGGCTCTGTTGGCTAAAGTCCTGGATGGGGATCAAACCGCCGCGTCCCTCCTGAGCAAAGCCATCCATCAGGACCTTCAGCTCCGAGATGAAGCCGCTGAGTCTCTGCAGCTGTCAATCAGCCCAGCCGACGTGGCCATCTGGATCGATCCCATCGGTGACGCATTTATTTTCTGTCCATAAAATTAAATAATTTGTTTAACTTGCATGTACAGTATTCCGCTTAGACTGTAACTGCTTGGACTAGTCTTACAAGTCAGTCTTCTAATTTTTAGTCTTAAAGGGATTATTCACCCAAAAAGTTCCCATGATTTACTCACCCTGAAGCCATCCTAGGTGTACATGACATTCTTCTGTCAGACGAGATATATTAAAAAATGTCCTGGCTCTTCCAAGCTTTATAATGAGAGTGAATGGGCACAATTTTCAAAAGTCCATAAAAGTGCATCTATTCATCATAAAAGTGTCCCAAATGGCTCTGCGGGGGTTGATAAAGGCTTTCTGAAGCCAAGCGTTCTTGTTAAAAAAAAAAACTATAATTTAAAACTTTATCGACTAAAATTTGGCTTTTATGATGTATAGATGCAGTTGTATGGACTTCCAAAAAATGGTGCCCATTCACTCGAGTTATAAAGCTTGGAAGAGCCAGGACATTTTTTAATATAATTCCGATTATATTAATCTGAAAGAATGTCATATACACCTAGGAATGTTTTTCCCCTAGCAATTTTTTGGGTGAACTATCCCTTTAACTTATCAGCTCTGTTTATGCAACCGTCAGTCAGGTGTGTTTTGGTTCAGTAGTTGCAGAACTAGTTACAGGCATGTATAGTAGTGTTAAAATTATGTGGAATATTGTGAAACATGACTACAGAAACTGTGACTGAAACTGGAAACATTGTTTTGAAATAAGTCAACCCGTAGAATGGAAAGCAAAAGTTCAAACAAGTTAAATGTGAATTGTTCAGGTTGTCAACAGATGTATTTGGTTATTTTCGTTGAACAGACAGTACAAGTCAGTACATTGAAGGGAAAGAGGAAGAGGAGCCGGATGAAGGCTTTTGTCCTTCTGGACTCCCGTGTGCTCTGGTTCTGATTGGGGTTTATTTACGAGCCACTGGTCAACCAGTCATGGGTGTCATAAACCAGCCGTTCAACCGCAAAGACTCCACGGGTAAAGGGTAAGAGTGATGCTTTACTGTGTGTAAATGTAGTCACTGCTAAAGGGGTTTCTTACACAGTTAATTAAGGTATTTATTATTGTGATATTTACAATGTATCACTTAAGTGATTGAGTTGGGCACCAAAAATGCAGTTAAAAAAATCCAACAATTTTACGTCTTAATCAAACTATTTGAGAATGGAGAAATTATACTGATTAAGAGTTTCAAGAACTACAATTATTACTCATTTCATCTGTCACAGTGCGTTGTAGAGAATGCACGACGAAACAAAGTAGTATCCAAAGTAAATGGCCTTTATTTAATCCACAAAAGAAAACTCAGAGGAGAAATACACAACCATGTCAAACTAAGACGACACCGGACCGGTTTTACATGCAAACGTCAGTGTGAAGAGCAATTCATGTAAAAACAGAAAACCGCTTTTGTAGCTTGTCAGAGACAAAAAGAAAAACTACTTGTTAAAAAAAATATATCTTTGTGTTACACAAAACGTGGATGCTTTTTCCACTAAGAAACGAACATTGTTATGTTGTTTTGATTGATATTGTGAAGCTGCTTTGATACAATCTGTATTGTGAAAAGCGCTATATAAATATACTTGACCCGAATATTTTTGTGTTCAATATTAGCTGCACAGACACTAAATACATTTGTTATCACTACGTGTAGTGACTATTTCCATACTGAGGTGCAAATAACCAACTAAGTATAAATAGTATCTAACATTGTGTAAATCCTGCCTTTAGATCCGGTCCCCAAGCTTTAAAAGTATTGGTTTTCTCACACTTCTTTTTTTAGTGCTGCAAGAAAATAGTAATTGAGAGATCCAATAAACAACCAACCAAAACCATTATTTCACAGAGTTTTTGTCTATGAAACTCAAATAAATGAAGAAATTGAGTATTTTGCCTGGATTATTCTTCAGTTTTGAGTAAACCTCATGTATTGCATGTATTAGTGTTTGACCAGCTCCAGTGAAGGTTTTCTGTTTTTACCTGCCTCCTTGCAGTTTTACAAAATATTGATTTTTGGTGAATTTCATGGAAACCGTGTCAATTTGAACCCCAATACCATCAATATCTGCTTTTGCAGCGACTGGGCGAACGGCTCCGGTGATATTCCCACTTGAGCTTGGTCCGGCACCGCACCATAATGATTGACGGTTGAAAAAAGAAACCACATCCATACCGGCTAATAGATGTTTTGGAAAGGCTGTACACATTTATGCTTCAAAACATTGCCTTACTTTTCTACAGTTCACTTTAATTTATCAGTTTAATAAATTAGGCAAATTATTTAAACTGCCGCATTATTTTAATAAAAAAAATAATAAAAAAAATGAACTCCAGTATTAATGTGTACATTTATAAATGCTTTACTCATCACATCAAAAAAGTAATCTGATTACATCATGCACGTTACTTGTAACATGTTACCTTACTCAATGCATCAAAAAAATAATCTGATTACGTAAAGAGTTTTGGGCCAAACGTGGAAAAGCAGCTAATGTAAGATAAGATGTGTTTCGGAAAGGCTTCAAATTTACGCATCAAAACGTTGCATGCACGTTTGTGAAAATAGTCACAAAATGTCAAGAAGAAATAAATGGTTTGTGGGTCCAAAACACAGTAAGAAAGATTGAAGCTGTCATGTAGGGTTACTGTATTCCATAACGTCCTGATTTTGTCCTGATCGTAGATGGAAAGGCCAGCACGTCTGGGGCGTCTCGTACGGAGATGTGAACGCGAGCTCGTTCACTCGGCCGCCGAATCCTCAGAAGAGAGAGTGTTTGTCGGTCGTGCTGAGCTCCAGCGAGAGGCCGGCCGTGAAGGACGCGCTCGCGCCGCTGCCCCACGGGGCGCTGCTGTACGCGTCCGGCGCCGGATACAAGCTGCTGTGTGTGGCGCGCGGCCTGGTGGACGTGTACGTGCTGTCGGAGGGGAGCACGTTTAAGTGGGACTCGTGCGCTCCTCACGCGGTGCTGCGGGCGCTGGGCGGAGGAGTGTCGGATCTGAGCCTGTGCCTCACGGGTCACACCACTCAACTCACATACCACCAACCACACACACACAGCCAGGGCGTGGAGAGATGGGCCAACCGGGGAGGGATCATCGCGTACTTGGACTCCAGCGTGATTGAGAAAGTCGTGGAGGCGCTTGCTGGGAAGATATGATAAAGAGATTATGCAAGTTTGTATTTTTTTTTTGCATAATCTTATGTCCTCTATATCATGTATACTGGCATATTCAAATGTTAATTTAAAGCTGTAGCTTTTCTTTTTTTAGGAATTTTTTTTTATTATCTACAAAGTTTGAATTTTAAATTTCATTTTCAAGAGAATTGGAAAGGGAAGCAATCACTTCTTGTTTCGTTACAGATTATGTCACATGTTTTATAGTTACTTGAGACAAAAGGAAAGCTAGAAACGGACAGTTCTCTGGGTTTGGACGGTCATGCGTAACATGGACATTCATGACCTTTTATGGGGATGTTTTTTACTTATTTTTTCACACTGAGAAGAGCAGAAACATTATGAGTGCAATGAGTCTCTCAGAACGTCATTTAGCTTGAGTTGTACTTTACTGTCTCATTCTAAACCTTTACGGACATTTAATACAATATTCTGCAAGAACTAGACATATTTAAGAAATATTGTGAAATATTATTACAATTTAAATGATCTATTCTATGTGAATATATTGTAAACTGTATCTTATTCCTGTGATCAAAGCTGAATTTTCATCATCATTACTCCAGTGTCACATGATCCTTCAGAAATCACTCTAATATGATGATTTGCTGCTCAGTTATTAATAATGTTTCTTATCCATGTTGAATTTTTTTGTGCTGCTTAAAATTTTTTGTGAAAACCTTGATACATTTTTTCAGGATTATTTGATGAATAGAAAGCAAAAAAAAATTTTTTTCGTTCTTATCCCAAACTGTTGAATGATGGCGTATCATGATTTCAACAAAAATATGAAGCAGCAAAAACTGTTTCAACATTGATAATAATCAGAAATTAATCTTGAGCAGCAAATCAGGATATTGATTAAATAAATGCAGTTTTGGTGAGCAGAATGGTCTTCAAAAAAAAGTCTGACCACCAGTGTATGTCATAAGAAAAACATTGCTTTAAATACAGCAACCTTTATTCAGTATTTAGAGGATCTTTTATGTTCTACTTAACATAGCTGTTACAGTCTGTAACACAGTCTTCATTATGTATTGAAATATTAAATACTTCGAAAAATAAAAAAAACTTGTTTTTTTATATATTTGTTACTGAATGGAAAAACCTTGCTCTCAAAGGAGCTGAAGGGGAGTGTGTTAAACCGCTCGGAGGAACATCGATGCCCTTTTATGTGCAAAAACCATCAATCCTGATTTAATTCTCTCTTGGCTTGGTGTCAGTGCTTGACTAGAAGAGGATCCAAAGCGTCACTTCACACTGGACACACACAGGTCATGTGATCGAGTCAATTTATAGCAAATACTGGATAAATCTGATCAAAATTGTGGTTACAAATCACATTTTCACATTAACAAAACCCCTTTGGCTGTTTAATGTGTCCAAATATCCACAATCAGCACTGGGGAAATGTACTTTTAAAAGTAATGCGTTATAAAATTGTGTTCCTCCCTCAAAAATTAAGTTTATGTGATTTTTGCGTTACTTTCTCTCAGCTGGCTGAGGCTCGCTGCTTTTTTCTTTTTTTGTAAGCGTTTAACGCATATTCAACAACAATATATAACATCCACCTTCAGTTTCTTTTAAAAACAAATTTAGAATATTATATTCTGAGCACTTAAATATTTCATTAGAGCGAAAGATCTCTTAACATTACGGGTTTTATGTAAAACTCAAGTAAACGTGCATTACATGATCAGATGACTTTTTTGATGCCCTAATGTTCTTCTGTCAACTTAGAATTGTAACAAATTCAATGAATGAAAGTAGAAGGATATTTCTAGAGCTGAAGCGCTTTAATGTGGGACTGAATATTTACTTCATTTAATGAGTTTAATGCAGAAACGTTAGACTTGCACACGCTCAGGAGCAAAGCATTTGACAAAATCAGCTTTAATATAGGAGTGTTGGGGAGAAAAGCAACAAAATACCAAATCATGGGGGGGGGGGAAGTGTCCTGCACAATATAACCACTTTAATGATTATCTGAATCTAGAGCATTTTCTTGCATATACATTTAGATCACTCTCTGTCTCTACAACACCATCCGTCTGGAATAAACCTTCATATAATCATGATGAAATACAGTAGTGCTGAAAAGTGAATAACGGATGCAATACCCATCATATGTTCTGGAAACAGTGGAATATTGCAAACAATGAAGTCAAAATGAATAAAATAACAATAAAAAGCAATGTCTGAGTTTGTTGTTTAGACAAGTTCGTTTAAAAAGTGACCCATATTTTGTTGAACAGTTCAAGGAAGTTTAGTGCAATAATAAACGGTCTAATGTTTTATTTCTAGTATGCTACTTCAATTATCAGCTGTGAGTAGAAATGAAAACGGCGTTGTTAATAGAACGTTTCTGCTGTAAAAATATGAGAATCAACATTGAAAACCTGACGAAAGGTAAACGTTTACAAAGCTGAAATTTACCCGAAACTGAAAGTAATCGAAACCGTTGATTTAGTTTAGTTCAACTATAGTGGTCAGTCATTTTTAGCCTTCAATCACTTCATCGGTAAACGTGCTGCTATTTTATCATGCAGTTTTTAAATAATTGCCCAACCACATTAAACCATTACACTCGTCGCTACGCTTTTTTACAGTGGAGTGACAGGCTTAAAGATCATTGACAAAAAGCAAAACAACTATTTGATTTCATTTCTGGAGAGTAGAGCCTCTTCAAATCGCTTTATTGTTGTACTTGAACATTTCCTTTAAAGACTGTTGTTAAAACAAGCGCATTTAACAGGAGTTAGAAGTAACTCTGAACAGAGTTCATGAAAGCATCTCAGAACACATGACCCTGAACACATTATGCATTAGTATGTTTCAGCTGTACAGAGGCAAAGCTGTCCGTGTCTTAACATATATTGGGCCGAGTGTAAAATAAAGAAAAACGCACAAAAGCAAGATGTCAGGTTTGGACACTAATGAGCCTGTTGGCCTGGAAAGAGAGAGAGAGAGAGATGAATTAAATAATCTTTTAAGATGATTCCTGAGTGTTAAGAATTGGTCAAAAATTAAAAGTGGACTTCTTAAAGGGAGGCTCTGGGATTTTCACATACTGAAACTTGACTTCAAAATCAATGCATGCAGACATCTAAGTCTACACCATTGCATTTGTGCTTTGACTTGTACTTAAATTAATGTACATTGGAGGCTCCCACAGCTCCAGCAAAACAAAGCGATCAAGTCAACAGATCCAGGAATCGGGCAGAGATATTTACTGGGAAAATCCCACAATAATCTTCCATCTCCTGATTCAAAGTTCCAGTCAATCACGCAGAACACTAACCAATATCCTGTCGCTTTTGTAAAGTATTTTCCTCCTAAACAAGAGATTTAAACAATGGGGAGAAACTATTCACCTGAACAAATCAAACTGGTTTTAATATCGAACTGCTGAATTCTGTGGATCTAAACAATACGCCCAGGAACATAGGGAAATCACAGCTACGTTTTCTTCCTGATCTCTTACTAGTAGCAGATGAAGAGAAAGAAAAGAATCCCTGAGGTCTGTGTGTGATTTATACATTATCTTAATGTGATCATATCACAAAACATTCAGCCAACATTTTCCATCAGATTCAAGCCTGACAAAAACGGAATTTGTTTTAAATTCAAACTTCACCCAAATAAAAATGAGTCAGGATTTCCCTCACTTTGTTCCAAACTCTGGATGCTGTTATTTCTCCTGAAGAACACAAAAGGACAATATTTAGAAACGTCATGCAGATGTTTTCCAAAGGCAAAGTTCTTCACTGCTATTCATCCCTCCACTGAAGATACAAAATGGAGAACAAAAAGCTTCGACCTCTTTAACCCTAAACCCAGAAGAACATAATCAGTGAACCGCTTGAATTCGGGCTATATTTCAAAACATCTGAAACCATGGACTATTTTTACGACGTTGGGTATTTTGTTGTTGTTGTGCTGAAAAAAGCTGTGAGAACGTCCAATGAAAAAATAACCGGCACATAAAGGTTTGGAACTACACGAGGGTGAGAGCAAACAGACGATTTTTAACATTGGGTCAAATATTCTTCAGATGCACCAGGAGTCTCTACGCACGAGTCCTTCCATCTCTTCAAAGAATGTGATTTCGAATGCTTGAATGTTGATTAATTTGTGTCAAAACAAGAGATAACAAAACCGAAAAATACCTTCAAACATGAAACGAAAAGACCTCTTTTCGCTTGCTCCTCTACAAAACTCAATGCCATTTCATTTTATATCAGGAAGCTTCAAAGCACCAACACTGAATGTTCAAATGAGGTCAAGAGATGTTGTCCTCGTTTTGTTGCGCTTAGTTGGCCAACATCACGTCACAGCATGGCAACACACAGCGCTCCACCTCTGCGTAATATAGTACCTCTCTCAGCGCTGGAACGGCTTGCGAACCTTCTTGCGGCGGCGCGGGGGCTTTCCTGCCTCGGTCCAGTGTTCGCTGGGGTCTCCCCGCTGGGCTCCTGCGTGTGGAGCTGGCCCTGAGAACATGTTAGCAGTCCCTGCGGCTGCTGCGGAGGCATGAGGCGCAGCGTTTCCCGGCGGGAAGAATCCTCCGTTAGCAGACGCGTCACTGGGAGCTCCGGCCTGGAAGAAGCGGCTGAAGAAGTCCTGCAGGTCCGCAGGCGAGCCGCCACCGGGCGCCGGATGATCTGGGGCGGCGGGTCTACAGGACACAAACTTTTTATCATCTTATCCAAAGCGACTTACAAATGAGGAGAGCAATAGAAGCAGTTAAACTAACAATAGGAGAACGGTATGTAAGTGCTGTGACCCTTCACAGTTTAGTCTAACACAGTATATGCAAAAAAAAAAAAATAATAGAGTAGAAGAGAAAATAAATTGTGTATCAGTGGATCAGGTGCTTACAGTGAAGACACATTTGGTTTGTTGCTAATTGTTCTTTTAATGTAGAAATCCCTCATATTATTTCGTCTTCTCTTAAATTTTCAGCTCAATAAAAGACAAACTTTTAGTAGATTGATCACTGGCAAATAAGGATTTCCTAGAAAATTAAGAAACAAATCATATCAAAGTCTAGTTTAAAGGGTATGTGTAAGTTCGTATAAATGTGTGTGTTATAAATATAAGTCTTTGTATCCCAGTAGGCTTCAACATATAACATTATGCAATTTTGCAACAACAGCAAATAAAAACATTTATCATATTTTCCTTCCACTGAATGCATGTAAACATTTTAAAAAATTAGAATTTTTTCCCCAAACATTTTAAAGTTAGTCACATCTTAAAGTCCCCATGAAATCAACATTGACAACTCTATAATGCAGTGTTTATTATAAATGATTTATCTGTGCGCATCATTCTTTTTTTTAACTTCATGTGCCTAATCTTGAAACAAACTAACTTCCCCTCCCTCTTGCAGGATCTCTTCTCTGATGATGTGGGCGGGGCAACCTGTCACTCATGAGATCCACCAATCACAAACCACAACCATCCAATCAATTCCCCACGGTCAAAATCAAGCCCCGCCCACATTTTGTTCTCGTTCTAGAAGCCGCTTCAGTCGGAAATCACAAGAGGGAGAAAAAGACTTTTCTTTTCATGTTGACTTTAAAGATTTTGTCATCTAAAAATCAATTACCTTAAATTACTTTTATCTATTTACTTATTTTTAAATAGATAAGTATGTCATCTATTTGGGGTTTTTAGAAACTTTTCCAAATTTTAAGATAAATTTTCAAACAAAATTAAAAAGTGAAAATCTGACAGTGACGAGATCATAATGGCCTTTGAATAATAATTTATGTCGTCATAATGGTATTTTAATTCACTACCGGTCAAAAGCTTGGAATTATTATGATTCTCAAGTCTCTTTTGCTCACCAAGGCTACATTTATTTAATCAAAAATACAGTAAAAAGCATCAGGATATTAGAATGATTTCTGAAGAATCATGTGATACTGGAAAACTGGAGTAATAGACCTTTCTCACAATAACCGAAAATACGTAATCGTTGTGGAAGCGAAGTTCCTGTCATGCGTCAACACACCAGAAAAACATAAACCCGGGCAAGTTTAAAACGGATCAAAGAGTCTACAAAACTTCATTAACGGATGTGCCAAATATTACATTTGCTGATGTGACGACGACTCATGGAGGAAAACTCCGTCACCAAAAAGAAAAAAAGAAATAAAGGGTAAAAAAAATTCCGCGAGGGATTTGTCCATAAATATGAAGGTCAGTAGAGAGCGAGGCTAACTGTTATTGAACTGTTAACTAAAATGACACATCATTAGCGTGTCAATAGCTCTTGCTAGTTGCTTGCGCCATTTGTTTATGTTGCCTTGACTGCGGAGGAAGTAGATTACCACGACGATTGCATATTTCCGGTCACAAATACGGAAGTAGGAGAGGTCTATTGGGGCTTTAGCACCGGGCAGTTCTAGGAAGTAGCCACCAGGGCGGTGCCCCGAGAACTGAATGTTCCCCTGGGAACATTTTCCTGGTTGCATTCACACCGCCCATAGGAACTCTTAAAGTCCCTGTGAACCGGAAGTTGCAACGGACTTTTGTTCAGTGTTGTGACGTATTTCCGAGAGAAACGGAACACTAAATGAGAAATAGAGGGCGTGGCTTGTTTTTTCCAACTGGAACCTGATTGGATCTAGAAAAATGTAGGCGTTTCATTCAGGCAGCAGACTGTCAGTTGGAGGGGCGTGGTTAAGGACGGCCAATCCGCGTACACTAATGTCACGGGTAGTTCTTATAGTGCTGGTTTAGACCCTACTCTGAAGCAGGAGTAAATGAGTTCCTCCAAAAACAGTTCCTAGAACTAAAATCGTTCCCAGTTCCTGCGGTGTGAACACACCAAAGTCCGGGAACTTCCGCCAATAGTTCTAGGAACTATGAAAAGGTTATTCAGAAAATTCTGCTTTGCATGACAGGAACAAATTACATTTTAAAATATATTAACATACAAAACAGATCAAATAAATGCAGCCTTGGTGAGCATATTTATTAAACTTTTCACCGACCCAGTAGCTGATGACGTTATAATGGTCTGAAGATAAAGCACTTTTCATCAAGAAAGTCTGAGTGGTTACCTGTGGCGGCTGGCGCTGCTGCTACCTTTGGAGCCGAAAGAGATATGATATGGCACGCGATGAGTGTCTGGAGAGATGCTTATACGCTGACAGCCGGCCCACTCTGTGTGAACATGGGGACATGCGTACAACATATGCATACAACATATGAACATCATACAGACATCTGACGGTGTGGGTGCCAATAAACTACCAGTAATGTCAAAGACTTTGCCGTCCATGAAGGCGAAGTACGTGATGCGCAGTCCCAGCATACTAGATTCAGCCCACAGGTCTCCCTCCTCGGCACTGTGCCATTTATTACATTCGGCACAGAATCGGGCCTCGCCAGGCTCACGGTCCATCTCAAAGCGCCTGAGGAAAACATAGAACATTCTATCAGGTGAACATAGAAACGCAAGCATGTAACAGAACAGAAGCTTGTATGAAAGAACAGGACTGAGATGACAATGTCAGTCATACGCACTTGTGCTTGCCCTCACATTTAGTGCACATCATTGTGTTCATGGCTTCTTTCAGGTCGTCCTGTAGTTTGGTCAGGAACTCATTCATGGATTTTGAAAGCTCTGTAGCAGCCATACGCTTCCTGCAGACACAGAACACAAAAACAACACATTTGTGCTTATATCAAAGACACATGTACACACATCACATTTATAATTTGTTTAGTTCTTATTATTGTAATTGGGTAACTTTAAGAATCACAGAATTCAAAATGTAGCATGAACGAAAGAATACAACAGATATTCCCATGAAAGAATATTTTTGGTAACACTTTAAAAATACTTGAATGAATCAACTAACATTTTGCAACACTTTATTTTAAAGTGCCCTTGTTACACGTTACATGAACTTACTATAGTAATACCAGCAAATTATGCATAATTACAAGCAACTAACCCTACATCAAACCCTAGCTCTAAGTAAAAATTATTAATTAATATTACTCAGTACTTAAATGTATAATTACACCTCAATTACCCTCAAATAAAGTGTAACTAAACATTTCTTACGGTATTATACATATTTGTTAACATTACAAATACAACTGTTCATCGTTATTTCATGTTAGCCCGTTAAATAATACTAACAGATAAAACTTGTTTTGACTTAGTAAACGAATTAGTAAATGTTTAAATTAACATTAAGTATAATATATGCTTTAACTATAATATTTAAAAAAATTACATTAAAAGAGAACTAAATTGTTTTGCATTACAGTAACGAGTATTTGGGAAAAATGTGTGAAAATATTGTCAATCCAAAATAACAGGAGACATTTTTTTCATGCAAAATATAATTTCTTAATTCTGTCTTTTGATTTAGGAATGAGACAAGAGGTCATTTTATGCCCTTTTTCAAAGTCTTGATTTTGTTTTTGGACTCTACTAGAACAGGTATTCATCATGCTTGAATGTTCAAAGAACACGTTTTCCCCATATTTGACATTGTTGCAGCTCCTCTCTATAAAGCCCCTCCTTCAGAAAAGCACAATGTGCTCTGATTGGTCAGCTGGACCAGTGTGTTGTGATTGGTCAAGTGCTTCCAGCGTGTTCTTTCTTTCTTTCTTTATAAAACACATTTAAAAACAACCATGGCTTGACCAAAGTGCTGAAATTATTTGATTTTAGCCAGGCGACGAAGATGGAAAAAACTCGACTTAACTACAATATTTATCTGCTTATCAAACGTTAGTCCAGAATCAAATCGAAAGCCAAATTTTTTTGCACACGGGGTGATCCATTGGGTTAGATAACCAAGGTCATAATTACTGGTGTTTGTGAAATGTCCCGCCCTTTCGCATAACCACGAGTATCAACACACTACTAACTAGGGGTGTAACAATACATCGATATGGATCGATGCATCGTATCGTCATACGTTTGATCGATGCATCGATGCCACACATAAAGTATCGATATACTGTACCTTTATTTTGACACTCTCCACATCCTCACGTAACTTTTCTTTTCTATTGACTGAACCCTTTGTCACAAAAGCCGGTATTTTCCACTGTCAAGGAATCGCGAGTTCATGTTTTACAGCAGAAACGACAAGCACCCTTGTTTGTGAACAACTCGAAAAATCTGTTTTAGTGAATCAGTGCTCAGTATTCAGGTCATGTGACAAGGTTGCAAGTCACTTTGAAAAGACGCGCTAGCTGAGAGGAGTTTCGTTTCGTCAAAGCTGACTAAAAGTGATCGAGGATGGAGTTCAATGAACTTGATGAACCAAACAGTGATATCTTCTTCGGGACGTAAAAGGAAAATAATAGCTGCAACTTTTTCACAGAATCTTGCTAAAACAGCACGTTAGTGGTGAGGGAAAACCTCTCTGTATTGCGTGTAGGCCTACGTTAATCATAACAACAAAGTTTGACTGACGTCTATGTCAGCTGAGGAGATTAACGTTAGCCTACATTAACCAAGTGTTTTATTATTTAGGCTATCATAGCAATTACTTGGCTTTGTGTAACTCTGAAACATGAAATGTGGAGTTATCTGCTTTTGCCACACATAAAAAACATAGGCCTATATATAAAAAAATACTTTCAATGAACTTTCATTTTATAAGTTACCTGGATTTTTTTTGTTATTAGCCTATTACTTAATCAAAACAACCCATCTGCAGTTTGATTGATATTCAAATGCACAATAAAAAAAATAAAAAAACATGATATATGAAAATGAAGTTCATTTGCAACAACAGATAACTCCGGTCTTGTTCATGGTTTTTTTTTTTACTTGTAACTTGTAACAAACAACTTGTAAATGTCCCAATTGGGAGAGGGTGTGCAATTTTTAAAGAGTTTAATTAAACTTTCATGATAAACATTTTTGGATGCATTTGTGAGTTAAAGGTGGGGTATGTGATTTGCAAAACGGCCGGCAGATTTTGAAAATACACAACTCAAATGGTCCTACCTTCTTTCCTCCAGCGCTGGCCCTGATTCATGTGAGGGGGATGGGGGTGTGGTACGACCGTTTGATTGACGGACTTACTGTCCAATGATTCTAGGTGGTCTTGGAAATAGGGGTGTAACGGTACATGTATTCGTATTGAACCGTTTCGGTTCGAGGCTTCCGGTTCGGTACACATACAAACCGAACGATTCCTTGGACCATTTTTCCTGCCGACAAAATCCGCGCTGGCGCGATCACCACAACGTTGCACAACATCAAATGGCAAACGTACTGAAAGCGGAACGAAACTGCGCAACATCTGTGCAGCGCGAGCTCTATGAGCGCGAGCCGATCTTGATCAAGCGAAGTGTTACTACAGTAAAGAAAGCATTTGAATTCGCCACTGAAGTAATAACATCGCTGCGAGATCTAGTGAGAAGCGTTCACGTCTCCGTTATTAACCTTAGATCTCTATTAGATCAAACAGCGCTGACGCGGAAACCAGGAAAAACATTGTGCCGTGAATGAACTAGTAATAGGCTTTAAATCCACAGATCAGCAACATTCACCATGGATTTAATGTAGTAACACTAACTGTCTGTAACCAGTTTGGCTGGAATAGTGAAATGCTTTCAAGTACTTAACACATTTTTTTTTCCAGCACTTCAAAACTCAAATATTATATAAATATATATTTAAATGTTTTTTTTTTTTTATGTGATGACCAAAACATTATTTATTCATCCTTCAAAAATTACCCCCATTTATAAACCTGAAAGTTTCAAGATCAGGAAAACTCACACTTATTTAAAAATATTTCTTCTTTTAATAAATAGGACATTTCTCTGGCATTTCTTCCTTTTTGCTGTACCGAAAACGTACCGAACCGTGACTTTAAAACCGAGGTACGTACCGAACCGTGATTTTTGTGTACCGTTACACCCCTACTTGGAAATGATTGGCTAGAGTTTTTCGAGTCCTGTCCGTTCCACAGATGATTAAATTGCTTAATTTACATTTCAGTGCTTCTAACTCAGTGGCTGTAAGTGGGTTATGAATAGGATTTCAAGTGATTTTGAAAAAATGGACAAAAAAGAGAATCACATACCCCACCTTTAATAACCATAACTGGTTGTGTACACTTGGCACATAATATCTAAATATCGACAAATATCGTATCGCAGAATTTTTTGAGGTATCGTTAAATATCGTATCGCTGGCTGAGAGAATCGATATCGTATCGTATCGTGATGAACTGTCGTGTGTCATATTGTGACGTGTTCGCTCCCTGAAGAAACCTCAAGACTTCAATGGAGAAGTTTCAGGGAGTTCAGAAACACTGACACTGATATAGAGGTGTCATAACTTCAATGGAGGGACTTTTTCATGCTCAAACAGCAACATTACACACTAAAGAAAGATTAGCATGGAAAAAAGCATAATAGGTCCCTTTAATTCTTTTGTGGCAATTCTGTAAACCAATTCAGTGGTTGTTTTCTAAAAGCACTCACAGTTCATACTCTCTCCGTGTCTCTGGGTTACTGACGATGTCCCACGCTGCTCTTAACACTTTGAAGGCCTCGCCAGCGCCTGGATGCTTGTTTTTGTCCGGATGAACCTGCACGCAAACAATCCATTAAATCATGACAAATACATAAAACTCATAATACATCCAACACAGACATTAAACAGGTTTCAGGGCAATTCTTTTATGTCATCTCACCTGTACTGCCAGCTGCCTGTACGCTCTCTTGAGTTCAGATTCAGAGGCATGAATGTCCACTCCAAGAACATTAAATGGGTCCAACTCCTCTTCAGGGATCTGAACCAGAACAGCAGTTGATAATACGGGTAAAACACACATCAGTTTCAAAGATTCATTACCTGCCCTATCCAACATCAAATCACCAAGCAACACACCAATATATCAGGAGCTTACTAAATGAATAGGCTTTATATTTGCATATACCATTAAAGTTGGAAACTGGATTCTATAAAAGCTCAAACTCACTTGATCCTTGAGTAATAATGAAAAGAGGCAACTAACAACAAATAAGGTTATGTAGCTACATCAACACAAAGTCATGCACATAATCTGTTTGTTTGTATTTTCTATTATTCATAAAAGAATCCTGAAAAAATGTATGATGGTTTCCACAAAAATATTAAGCAGCACAACTGTTTTCAACATTGATAATAATCAGACATGTTTCTTGAGCAGCAAATCATTATATTAGAACGATTTCTGAAGGATCATGTGACACTGAAGACTGGAGTAATGATGCTGAAAATTCAGCTTTGATCACAGGAATAAATTACATTTTACATTATATTCACATAGAATACAGTTCATTTAAATTGTAACTGTTTTACTGTATTTTTAATTTCAATAAATGCAGCCTTGTGTCCGACTTCTTTCAAAAATATTTAAAGCCCTTTTACAAAGTCTTGATTTTGTTTTTGGGGTAAATGGACTACATTTATACTAGAATAGTATACTAGAATCTAGGGGTTCATGCTTGATTGTTCAAAAACCATTCCTTATTTTTCACATATTTTACATTACAGCACTTCTCTCCCCAGTCTGGCTCGAACACACAGATTTTGATGAAGCCCTTCCTTCGAATGACTAAATGTGTTGTGATTGGTTGGCTGGCCCAATGTGCTGTGATTGGTTGGCTGGCCCAATGTGTTGTGATTGGTTGGCTGGCCCAATGTGTTGTGATTGGTTGGCTGGCCCAATGTGTTGTGATTGGTTGGCTGGCCCAATGTGTTGTGATTGGTTGGCTGGCCCAATGTGCTGTGTTTGGCAGCGATTAGCACGTGTTCAGGAAATGTCCCGCGACTCCTAGTGTAAATGAGGATGGTGTCAATTTCAAACCCGATTCAGACCCTGACAATGTTAACGAACAAGAGGATTTTGCGGAACGGATTTCACACACAGACTTTGCAAGCACGGATTTCACAGGATGTTTCAGAGTGGTACGTTTTTTGTCATTTCCCTTGAACATTATAGATACAATGTTATCCACCATTTAATCTTGATATTTGTCGGAAAACTAAGGTAACAAACAGTAATCGATCACAAAACCGTGGTTAATTTTGCTAAGGAGTGGTGAACCATCTCACAAAAGCGAGAGCTTACAAAAGCTGCAGAAAACAAGCTGTTCTCCATAAAATGTGCAGCACACAGATAAATGTTTGGGTTATAATGTTCAGGAACAGTGTTTAAACCACTCTAAGTTCGTCAGCCTTAGGAAGGTCAAACAAATAAGTTTTGAAGTCGTTGTGAAAAAAACAGCGTCTCTTTGAGAGGCCTGATTGAGCTGCATTAGTGAAGACAGTGTTGTTCAATTATTGCAATATTATTACAATTTAAACAAACTGTTTCCTATGTGAATTTATTGTAAAATGTAATTTACTCCTGTAATCAAAGCTAAATATTTAGCATCATTACTCCAGTCTTCAGTGTCACATGATCCTTTAGAAATCATTCTAATACGATGATTTGGGCTGCGTTCCAGTCCAAAATTGTCACGCCCTTTCACTCGCTAACTTCCATCCGTCTCGTTCACTCGGATGTACGTCATTGCTTACGTTGCATGAGTGCCCACTACTGGCGGAAACTGCAATGGCCTGTCAATCAGCTCTGGAGTTGATTTATTATTAGAAATTGTTTTCCCTTAAAGAATTTAATGCATTTTTTAATGTGTTTTAAATTAAAAAAATATATAATTAATATATCACAGAGTAGTTTGTGGTGGTGGTGATTAGACGAGATCTGCGGTGACGTCAGAATCATGTTGCATTGTGGTATATTGTGGTACATATGAAGTAGACTCTCTAAATCGAGGTAACGAGGGTCTGTCCATATAAACTTCCCTCCTCCACTTCACGAAGTGGAACGCACTTCAAAAATGGCGGCAGGGATTCCCCGAGGGGAAGTGCTTAAGGAAGTTTGCAAGTGCGTATCTAAAAGTGGACTGGAACGCAGCCTAGCTGCTCAAGAAACATTTCTGATTATTACAAGAAATGTCTTTTCTAATGCAGCTCAATCAGGCCTCGTCCCCTTTTTTGCGTATTCCGTGGGCGGGATTATTTAAATGAATGACATCATAAGATCAGGAAAAAGTGTGTTGTAGTCCACACACGAACAGTTCATTTTAGTTCTTGGAAAGTGGATTCTGTTAAATAAAATATCTCCCTTTGGAGTGACTTTAAGCTTCGTAACCTTGCAAATCTTTTTTATGCTCAAATAGCAACATTACACTCTAACTAAAGTTGAAAAAGAGGAAAAGCATAATAGGAGGACCCCTTTAAAAATAAACATACTGACCCCAAACTTTTGAAAGGTAGTGTAGTTTTGCTTTAAAATATAGTGCTTGAACTGTTCTTTAATCAAGTCATCAGACATTAACGCTAGATCACTACCTTGGCTAGTGCCAGAAGTCTCTGCAGCTCTTCTCCAGGTTGCCACTTCTCTGCCCCCCTGTTGGGAGACTCTGGATTTGAGCTTTTATTCGCGGCGCCTTGTTTAAAGAAACACCCGTGAATCCTCAAGGTCAGATCCGACACTTTCCTCCAAACCCTGCTGCTTTGGAAAGCAAGCCACCATTTTCTGCCTCTCTCTCCCGCCAGCCTTCCCACGACCAACCTCATCATCTGAGAGCCAACGCTTAGCGCGGCGCAAACAAATTTGAAACCAGAAAGAAGAGCGTGTCGAGCCCAACACAAAGTCCTGCCGATGCCTTCGATTAAAGCTACAGCTGAAAATCGGCTCCAGTCCCGAATCCGCCTCAAATCTTGAGTCAAGCCTGGAATATCGGTGACCTTGCAAAGCATGCGTGATCCAAAGTCGTACAGCGCGATTCCAGACGATTCCACCACGACTCCACATCTGTGGGTCAAAGAAATGATGAGTTCGACGACCATGTGGATGCATGAAATGCACCAGGGACTGACAATTTCCGCTAGGAAATCCCGACACACCATGACCAGCTGGTTCCCGTTTTTCCTTCGTGCGCGGCTGTGATTGTGCAGATGCTGGTTCCGTCGCTTCACCTGCTTGTGTCTGCTGGGCCCGGACGATGCGAGGAAGGATCTATGAGACATTGAAGCTGTCCATGATGGTGTTTGATCACAAGGCCCCTGAGCCGGTCCGCTCTTCTTGGATTTTCCTTTCCTCCCGGTTCCAGCATTGCGGGATCTAGACTCTCCGTCGCCCCTCAACTCATTCTCAAATTCATTTTTCCCTCCTTTTTCACATTTCTCCTTTTCAGCACTCCCATCTTCCTCCTGATCCTTGGTTGCTGTATTTTGCTCTTCGCTCTCATCTACTTCCAAATCAAAGTCTTCATCAGGGAATTCACAATCCAAATCATCAAACGCCTCATGTTCACAGTCAGGTCCCTGAGGCGGCATCACATGACTGTCATTTTCATGACACGGATTGGCCAGAGAAACGATGGGCGGCTCACAGTCAGTGGCTTCCACTACTGTCTCCCAATGTATTGCCATGTCTTCTTCCATCTTGCTCAAATATCCACAGGTTCACTCCCTCACGCTTAAGACAGACATGGAAATATCCATCATGAGCTTCAGGGTGGCAGCAGACTTAGACATGCAGCATGCATTGCGTTTAACAGCGGTCTCATATTCACAAATGAAACACAATATGGGGTCTTCAGCATGTCCAGCATTGCAGACGATCAGAGATAAACATTTCCAAATCACACCAGCATTCTGAACCCCTGCAAATGAAAAGAAAAATCTGTCAATGTACTCTAAATATCTGACATAACATAATGTAGCCTAAGACACTGTATGTTCAAGTTGTAATCTAACAAATTATACACTACAACATAAAAAAAACTTTCACATCAAAACAACTGTAAGGTTCCAGAAGTAAAAAAAATCACAACTTTCAGTAGCAACCATCCAATGGTATATAGTTCTGTAGAAGCCAGTGTAATTTCTAATTCATTAAAAGAATGGCTGAATTTAATTGATTCTATCTTGAAGAGATGTAACAGAACAAGATAATCTCTAAGCTTGGTTGATGGTTTAGGCAGAACTTAAATATATATTGTAATTTCATAGTGAGAAAAATTAATCGGAAAAAGACTTGAGTTACTGTAGCATTGAGATCTATTGAGATATATATATATATATTTTTTTTTTTGGTCCATGGAAGATTCTTAAATATCTTACATATATTCACTTGGACATTTTTACAACCAATCAGTGCTAAAATTATATAACGTTAATGCATTCACAATTTGAACCATTTATGTATTTAGCCGGTTCACTTTGCATTTTGTTGACAACAAAACACATAACGTTATAGCTGTTAGTGCCAACAAGTTTGATGTTCTACATGACCTAAAGTTACACAGTTAAAACTATAAACCAATATTTTTTTCTGAGCTATTAAAACAAATCAGATCCATGATAGACGGAGCAGAGAATGACATGTAAACAAGTCTTGAACTTACTGAACTCTCTGTCCTGATAAAGTACACGAGCATCGGTCCTCAACTGCTGTCGACTCGGGTTTACATAATGGTTGTGATTTCGTGAATGTTTAATAATATTTATATTTGTTTAATCTCTTCATTTACGATTCTGTTTTGCTTTAGCAGACATGCTAACTGAAGAACACCTTCAGCTAGCAGTCCTGCCTTACGACACTAAAACAACAACAGTGTACGGGCAGCAAAGTTAATCTCGAGTGTAATATGATCTCGAAGCAGCTCATCTTGTTTTCTCACCTATCTTTAACTGCTTTCACTGTCCTTCTCTCTTCTTTCCAGTTCACTTCCGAGTACAGCACACGAGCCTAACGTCAGTTCCGTGTAAGTAACTCTTTCCTGTCATCTGTTAACACGAGGGACGGGGTGACGTCACGGCTGGCTACGTGGTCGTAAAAAAGTCTGTACCTTGGGGAGCTGACAGATGAAAAATGCAATAACAAACATATTTGTCAAAAAGCTACATAAAATACCTACATAAACAATTCCAGTTAATATTATGAATAATAGGCCTACATAAACAAATATGCTTACATTAATCCCCAATGTTTAAGGTGTTTGTGGTGGAATTTGATTGTTTTATGTCTTCTCTGAAAAACAAAAATTAATTGACATATTTAAAATATTATTATATGATTGTTAGATCCATGTTACCAATTAATGTCACTTATTGCATTTTTATGCTAGCCTAGGCTATGTTTGCTAGGCCTACTTGTTCAGTTATTCAATTAACAAAAAGTGTGTAAAAGTGTGGTCCTTGCCTCAAATTGGCATCTTCTTACCAATAAAAGAACTAACATTTAAATCAAAGTCAGATGTTAAAATAAATTGCTCTTTTGTTGTCCCTCTTCTGTGGAAGACAGAGACATTTTAGTCAGATATCTTAATGTTTATCCAATCTCATTAAAAATAAAATTACACAACTAATTTATGTTTCCTGTTACTAAATTACACAAAAAATCCTCTCTTTACTGTATTCAAAGTGTATATGGAAACAATCTAAAGCTCTGTAAATCCTAAAGAAGTGAAAACTATTCACTTTTGTTTTTCTCAGTCGTTTTGGTACATTTCTCTCGAATCATCCTCGACATTTGTAAGTGCATTTCTCAAAACAATTTGTAAATATAAACATGAATTAACTGAAAAAGCCAGTCACTTGCTCAAAATCCTTAGTTCATCTCTCAAAAGTAAATATCTGTGTCAATGAACATGTCAGTGCCATCAGAATGACAAGTCCTGGTGTCGTTGTGTACAGATAAGACAGTTAGATTGCTTAGTCAATATTGTTGTCAATATAACAGTGTCCTCTGGAGGATGTTCTGATGTAAACTATGGCTAAAGTTTGGATGACAATTACTGTAAATTGTAGGTTACACCTTAGTGTGGGAGTTTGACTGCAAGAGACTGGACAAGATTCACATTTACACTTTTACTGTTTGTACTGTCATTTGTTGACAGACCACGTCATTACGATACAGAAAGGAAAAGACAGCACTGCATATAGCTCAAAGAAAAACAAAAACAAAAGTAGAAATGTGAACATAGGTCAATCTGCTTAGGGAAAACTGTACAAAACTTGTTCAACCATTTTGCATGTAAAGACTTGATGCTATGAACTAATGCCTAAATGTTGTGGGGGGTGAGATTTTTCAACAGAGAACCATAATACATTTTGATCAACATGACATAAAAACAGCAGAGAAATGTACATAATCATTTGTAACTTGTTCAAAGAAACGAGAAACTGCTTTTTTGATGTGCAGAAGGTGCCACAATAATGTGAAGAACAGGTTGAGAATTTCAATTCTGATCTGAGAAATGTACCAAAGTGACTGAGAAAAACTGTAGCCTATATGTAGTATGTTTTTGTGCATGTTACCCACATGTTTGTGTCTATGCATACTGTATTGTTTTGTATTTCTATGCCGAAGTTCTTAATGTTCTGTATTTGGGCCTAAAAGTAAAATGGATTTAAACATCCCTGTTGTTTAGTCCATAACTTTTGTAAAGTCAAGTCACCTTTCTTAGCGCTTTAGATGGTTTCAAAGCAGCTTCACAGTAATAAACAAGAAAATAATGTTGCAAAATTCTATCTAGATAGATAGATAGATAGATAGATAGATAGATAGATAGATAGATAGATGTTGTTTTTAGTGGACTTTAACCAGTCCAAACATATTTTGTACCACCAGAGGTCTCTGTCAACTCAGAATTGTGATGTGTTACAGCAATTACTCAAATATAGCCACTCATAATTAACCAATCCTTACTGACCCGGGGTCTCATAATATCTTGTTGGTAACCAAACACTTAATGGGCACCATTGACTTCCTTAGTATGGAAAAAAATACAATGAAAATCAATGGGGCCCATCAATATCATCTTTTGTGTTCAGCAGATGAAAAGAAATTCATACAGGTTCGGAACAACTTGAGGGTGAGGAAATAAAAAAAAGTCATAATTGTGAGATTAAAAAGTCACAATTATCTTTTAAATTGTTTTATGTGGCGGAAACAAGCTTTTTGTCCATGCCCTCTCAAACTTTACGGTAATTAATTTGTTTGTGGTGCTGTGGCAGGGCTCAGATCAACCTTAAACCTTTTATTTTGTTGTCTCTGCCTATACAGACTCATGCAGGACGTAACAATTGACATTTTGAAGTCTTATCACAATTGATAATTAATTTTTTTATGGAATACAATATTCATAAATGATGTATCTGACCAAATTATCATTATTAAATAATTTGCCCTCGTAATCTTCAATCAAAATAACATCTCTTCCCTCTTGCAGTGACTTCTCTTCTCTTCTCTTGAGCGAGGGCGGGGCAACCTGTCACAGATTCACCAATAGCAAACTAAAACCATCCAATTAGTTCCGCATGGGCAAAATAAAGCCCTGCCCTACATTTGTTCTTGTTTGAGAAGCCATTTAACTCGTTTTTGGAATAAAAATCGCTGACTCGTTGCTAAGGTTTATTTCAAAGCTAACAGTTATTTATGTATCCTAAATATACACACAACATTTTTTTGTATAATTAAATTTAAAAAAAAAAAACTGATGGCGCAAAAAAAAAACATTTTTTTTTTTTTAAATATAGCATTTGTAAAGTAGGCTATCTTAATGATAAAAAGCTAACAGTTTATGGATCCTAAATATAAACAAAAATATTTGCATAATTATAGTTGTTTTAACTGATCAGCAATGGAAAATAAAAATATTCTATCGTTATATAGGGAATTCTACAATTATTATTTTTTTGTAAAGTAAACATAAAAGCATTTGTAAAGTATCTAATATGAATGATAAAAAGCATTAATAACAAAAAAAATAACTAATCTTAAAAACCCAGTCGCGCATCAAGCCAGATCAGCCTGACGCAAATGCCGGGGATTCCCGCAGCTCAAGCCGCGTCACTGAGCGACGATCACCGCCCACAAACCCGGTGATCTCCGGCACTCCTCCACACAAGCTGACTGACTGCAGTCATGTGTGCTTATGTATTAAATCCGCTACTTATTATTATATGATTGGTCTCTGTAATGCTGTTTAGGTTCCTATCCTAACCATTTTTTACAGGCATGAGCTTAAACAGTGAAAATGACAGATTCCCCGTCCCTCCACACGCCCTGCTGTGAGAGCCGGAGAGGAAGGCGCTCCCCCCTGAGCTCAGACCGGAGAGGAAGGCTCTTATTCGGTCAGATGGCGTGCCGCAGTCCGCCCACGCGTTTCTCGCGCCCACACAGGCATCGAAAGAGCGTCATTAACTCACCGCTCCTGCCAGCACAGCAGAGAGAGCCTAGACAACACAAGAGTTTCAAGAGTATTTCAGTCTGTGGAATAAGGTCTAACAAGCACTGAAAACAAATATAAATTTCCAGTTTGAGGCGTAAAGATAAAGGTCTATAAATAGAACGAAAAGTTTGAACTGAGTTAAAGCAGTGCAAATCTGTAGATTCCGTCGCTTCGGTTCCTGAAGCTCAAGTTTCTTCTGGATCCTGTCCTGGATTCTGTCTTGAAGTCTCTCGAGGTGAGTAGTACACAACTAGCCTACTGATGTACATTCAGCAATTACACTGTTAAAAACAAAGGTTCCTTATTGGCATTTGATTCAGTGAAGAACTTTTAACATTCACGGAACCTTTACACTGCACAAAAGCTACTTTATAGTGAAAAGGGCTTCTTTGGATTTTAAAAATATTCTTCATACTAAGAATTTTTTTTATATATTTTTTTATAACGGTTCATTGAAAGGATCTTTGGAGAACTAAAAATGGTTCTTTATGACATCACTGTTAAACCCCCCCTTTCTGAACCTTTATTTTAAAGTGTGTATTACTATCTTTATTATAAACGATCACAAGAAAATTAGGCTGTATTCAACAACAAAACTCAGCAACACCATTGCTGGATAGGAATGCCTTACACAAACTATGCTCATTATTTGTGAATTTTAACAACAACAACAAAAAAATATATGTAGCATGTATGTTACTATAACTGTAATTACTGTGACAGGAAAAAACATGCTACTTAAAAGGATTTCTGTCATTAATTACTCACCCTCATGTCCTTCCAAACCTGTAAGAATTTGTACTGTATTATTGTAAATAAACACTTGTTGTTTGCCTTTAGCGCTTTGGTTTCATTTGTTTGGACTGACATCGGTCCGAAGTCAGTAATGTTATTCCCCAAAACCCTTTATAATGCCAGGGGACAAAGACCTTCGTTGATATTCGAAACGGCGTTTACATTGTAAATACATTGCAGCGCTTCCGGGTTCTACGTCAGAATGCTGGCTCATTATTGGCTGATGCTGGTCACGAGTGCACCACGACACGTGTGTGATGCTGACGCAGGAACTGGCCAATAATGAGCCAGCATTCGGATGTAGAACCCGGAAGCGGTGCAACGTATTTACAATGTAAACCGTAAAACTTTAAACCGTGTAGGAGACTGACGCAGACAAGAAGAAATTGTTGAATAAAGTCGTTATTTTTGTTAGTTTTTTTGCGCACAAAAAGTATTCTCATCGCTTCATAAGATTAAGGTTGAACCACTGTAGTCACATGGACTATTTTAACAATGTCTTTACTACCTTTCTGGACCTTGAAAGTTGCAATGATGTTGCTGCCTCAGAAACCTCTCAGATTTCATCAAAAAATATCTTCATTTGTGTTCCGAAGATGAACGAAGGTCTTATGGACCACTAGGAAAGGTCAAGGGTTTCCGTACACCCACTTAAAGAAGCAGGAGGATACATAACATCGGTTTGTGACAGAACTTTCACACTTTCATTCATAAATTCACCCCATCTTTGATGTGAAGCGACAGATCACTGAGTCAATTCACAAATTACACTGTATAAAGCAGAACGTCACAGAATTTGGCCGTTTTTGACAATCTGTTGTTTATGGATCACAACTTGTAGGAACTGGTATGTCTTATTATTTGTAGTTGTGTTTTCTGTTAACAGTTCCAATTATAAGCTTTGCTATGAAGGGCAAAGCTTTGTCTCCGCTAGCCTGCTAACTAACATTACAGTTTTGATGTAGTGTTGACAAAATGGGAATGGCTACGTCTTCAGGAGGTTTTGTGCGTATAGTCTGCATTGTACTCTGTCTGTCTGCTGTTCTCGCGTAAAATGTGCAGCGCACAGACAAACCTTGAGGTTATAAGCTAATATAAGTAAAAACCGCAACAACAACTCTTCCTCTTTTCTAAAGCAGCCCAACATGGGGGTTTATGTAAATTTGAGGATTTGTGATGTCATCAATCCTGGAAGATAGCCTTTTATTCCACATTTTTTAAAAGTTTTCATCAAATAAAAAATTTAAATCACTATCTGGGGTAAGTAAACTTTAATTTTTTAACATTCAATTCAGTTTTGATTTTATACATTTTTTGTAATATGCTAAAATACATTTGTTGCCATATGGCAACTACATGCAAATATGGAAACGTCCTGGTGCATTCAACCTAATGGAGTCCCATTGACTTACATATGAAACTATACTCTGAGACTATGTTTACAACTTTTGCTTATATTTTAAAGGTAAAAACATTATGTTTTATATTTTGTGATTTAAGCTATTTTGTTGGTTATCTGTAACATATTATCCCATTTTCTCCATAAAAGATGCATCCAAGCTACTGAAATTATATAATTTCAATATTGTCAATTATCAATTGATCAATTATCAATTTCGATATTATCAATCCAAGCATTGTTGAAATTATATGTTTTACTGTATAAATGTTTGTTTAAACATTACACTAAGTATGAGATGGATTTGTTGAGTCTTGTTGTAAATAAAATGAGTTTTTTTGAAAAAAATTTGGATTTTATGGTACTTTCCACGATTGCATATTGTTGCCATACGGCAACAACTTTTTTAAAAACTTTTTTTTTATTTTTCTGTTATTTAGCTAATTTTAAGTAATAAAAACATGCAAAACATTTTTTACCATGTCTATAATTAATATTTCATGCAATAGAGGGTTAAAAAGCAATTTCTTTAAAAGAAAAGATCTCCCTTTGCATTGAACTTTGACCGTTGTAACTTTGCAGATGTTGTGTTTATGCTCAAACAGCAACATTACACACCAACTTAAAGTTAAAAAAAGTGATAATATTCAAGGACCCCCTTAAATTTTAGATATTTTGAAGTCTACATGTTCTGTGTGTGTGAATGAGTAAAAAAACAACAACTGAAAACAGATCAAATTTGATCAAATCGGCTGTCGGTGAACATGTCAAACTAACGCGCCAAGACTTCAGATTTTAGCCTAGGATCAGAGGAATCTTTTAGGATTTAAATTTGTCTCAGATGGCCTAAAATCGTAAAGTGTGAGCCCGGCTTAAGTGAGAAGATCATTTTTAATAATCCAAAGAACCGTTTTCCACTATGAAGAACATTCTTCATGGAGCCATAGATGCCTATAAATGAACCTTTATTCATAAGAGTCTCCATATTGTACTGTGGGAGGAGCAGAAGGAGATTTGACTGCACTGCGACTGGTCTGAAAATAAAAATAGTTCCCGAAGCTAGTTTGGATCTGTCACGGTATACTATTCTCTGGTTCCTTCTTGTCTCGTGTTTATGTTGTTGTGTGAATGCACGTGCGTAGTGGGCGTGAGTGTTGTGACATTACCTGATCCGCTCCAGCTGATCATCATTACCACCGCCAGCTGCAGTCCATTTCCTCACCCTATTTATACTCACCGGGGTTTGTCCTCTTTGTCAGATCGTTGTTTGATGTCTCCTGTGTCGGCGTTCCAGTCTTGTCTTCCCGCCCGTCCGGTGTTCGTGTTTCGTCGTGGGTTCGTCATCGTCTGTGGATTATCGTTTGGGTTGTGTGGATTCCGTCTTCAGTGTTCACCACTTCACGGTTCCTGTCTTCACCACTGACCATCGAAGTCCCTGCGTCATCGTTCCACGTCCGTGTCATTGTTTGTCTCTGTCCTGACAATAAACTGAGTAAACTTGCTATTGCTTCCAGTGTTCTGTGACCCGCCATGACAGAACGATCTGACCAAACCATGGAAGCAGCGAGTGTGCCATCGTCTTCATTGGAGGAGTTCATTCGGCACAGCATACGAAGGATGGATTCCCAGGAGAGGAATTTGAATGACACGGGTCGTGCGGTACAATCTTTGGTGGCGCAGGTGTCCGAGCTCACCCAACAGATCCAACAACTACGAGCTCCCACTGCGCCACCCGCACCGGCCGTTCCCCCCACACCACCAGAGGTCCAGCATCAGTCTGAGCCCCGCCTACCGGCTCCAGAGGCTTATTCCGGGGACTCAAAGTACTGCAGAGCTTTCCTGACACGATGCTCGATGCATTTTGTTCTGCAACCCAGAACCTTTCAGACTGAACAGGCAAAGGTAGCGTTCGTCCTGACCCTCCTGACAGGAAAGGCGGCATTATGGGGAACGGCGGTGTGGGAGAATCAAGACCCATGCTGCGCCTCGTTCCACGCACTCTCCACCGAGATCCGACGAGTCTTCGATCGCGCCGTCGCGGGGAGAGAGGCCGCCAGGGTTTTGGCCGACCTGCATCAGGGAGAGAGGTCGGTCGCGGATTATTCCATCGAGTTCCGGACCCTGGCGGCCGAATGCCAATGGAACGAGGAGGCACAGTGGGACATGTTCCTGCATGGGTTGGCTGACCGCGTCCAGAGGGAGATCTACGCCCTGGACCTCCCCACATCGTTAAATGAGCTGATCGAGCTAGCACTGCGGGTGGACGCTCGGCTCTCACGAGTCGGGCGAAGGGGGACGTCCACCCGCACCCCGGAAGGAGCCGAGGGTCCATGGTCCAGCGGCAGGGACGCGGTCAGTCCCGTCTACGATCACGAACCCATGCAGGTGGGGCGAGCTCGGCTTTCCCGAGAGGAGAGGGAAAGGCGGAGGTCCCAGGGCCTTTGCCTCTACTGCGGTGGCACGGGACATTTCGCATACAACTGCCCGGTAAAAGGTCAAGCCCGATAGTAAGTATGAGGCTACTATCGGGTGGGATCTCCGCCAAGAAGACCTCATCCACATCTACCCTCCTCCCGGTAAGACTAAGATGGTCAGTCCACCAGCACGACTGTAGAGCACTTGTGGACTCCGGGGCGGAAGGTAATTTCATGGACAAATCATTTGCACTCAAGTTTCAGATTCCCCTCAAGCCCCTTACTCACAGGATTGCAGTACATGCACTTAATGGTCAAGAACTTCCCACTATTTCATTCTCGACTGAAGATATCACCCTCATCACATCTGGCAACCACACTGAGACTATTTTTTTTTACATACTGGATTCACCCCTCGCACCTCTTGTTCTTGGACACCCTTGGCTCATCCACCACAATCCCCGAATAGACTGGCAGCAAAGAACTGTGCTGGAGTGGAGCAAGGAATGTCATAAGTCCTGTCTTGTGTCTGCTTGTTCGTCTGTTCCTGCTTTTGTGTTTCAGGAGGAAGCGGGGGATTTGTCTAACGTGCCCAGGGAGTACCTGGACCTGAAGGAAGTGTTTAGTAAGTCTCGGGCTGCTTCTCTTCCTCCGCATCGTCCCTATGACTGTGCCATAGATTTACGGCCAGGTAAGTCTCCGCCTAAGGGCAAGTTATACTCACTGTCTGTTCCGGAGAGGGAGGCCATGGAGAAATATATTTCTGATTCTCTAGCAACCAAGTTCATTCGCCCTTCCTCTTCTCCAGCGGGGGCGGGGTTCTTTTTTGTGGGGAAGAAGGATGGTTCTCTGCGACCTTGTATCGATTACCGGGGGTTGAACAACATCACGGTAAAGAATACTTATCCTTTGCCGTTGATGTCTTCAGCCTTCGAGAGGTTGCAGGGAGCTTCCGTCTTCACGAAATTGGACTTACGTAACGCATATCATTTGGTTCGCATTAGGGAGGGGGATGAGTGGAAGACTGCGTTTAACACCCCCAGGGGGCACTTTGAATATTTAGTTATGCCGTTCGGGCTGTCCAACTCCCCCGCGGTCTTCCAGGCACTCGTCAATGACGTGCTGCGAGATATGATAGATCAGTTCATATATGTTTACCTGGATGACATATTGATTTTTTCATCTTCTCTCCAGGAACATGTGCAACACGTCCGACGAGTGCTTCAGAGGTTGCTAGAGAATGGGCTTTTTGTCAAGGCGGAGAAATGCGAATTTCATGCACAGTCTGTTCCTTTCCTAGGGCACATCATTTCGTCTGAAGGAGTGCGTATGGATCCTGAAAAGGTTAAGGCTGTGGTCGAGTGGCCAAGCCCAGATTCCCGTAAGGCCCTACAGAGGTTTCTGGGCTTCGCCAATTTCTACCGGCGTTTTATTCGGAATTTCAGCCAACTAGCCGCACCTCTGACTGCCTTGACCTCCCCCAGAACTGCGTTCAGGTGGACAGACACAGCGGAAGCTGTGTTTGCCAAACTGAAAGGCCGCTTTGTTTCAGCCCCCATCCTCATTGCCCCTGATTCTTCACGTCAGTTCGTGGTAGAGGTCGATGCGTCAGAGGTGGGGGTAGGTGCAGTGCTATCCCAACGCTCTCCTACAGACGACAAGATGCATCCCTGCGCGTTTTTGTCTCATCGCTTGTCCCCAGCCGAACGTAATTACGACATCGGTAACAGGGAGTTGTTGGCAGTCAAAGTAGCGTTGGAGGAGTGGCGTCACTGGTTAGAAGGGTCGGGGGTACCTTTTATCGTCTGGACTGATCATAAGAATCTAGAATACATTAGAACGGCTAAAAGACTGAACTCCAGGCAGGCTCGGTGGGCACTTTTTTTCGGCCGTTTTGACTTTACTCTCTCGTACCGCCCGGGTTCTAAAAACATCAAACCCGATACTTTATCTCGTATTTTTGAGCCTTCCGAACGCCCGTCTACTCCCGAGTGCATTTTACCCGAAACCATATTTGTTTCCACACTCACATGGGAGGTCGAATCGAAGGTCAAGTCGGCCTTAGAAGGGGTAACGCCTCCGCCCGGTTGCCCACCGAATCGGTTATTTGTGCCAGAGGGATTACGGTCCGACGTCATTCAGTGGGGTCATTGTTCCAACGTGGCTTGCCATCCAGGAGTCAACCGAACCGGCTTCTTGGTTAAGCAACGATTTTGGTGGCCGCTTATGGCTCGTGACGTCCACAGCTTTGTCTTGGCTTGCTCAGTTTGTGCCACTGGTAAGACTTCTAATCGACCCCCAGATGGGTTACTCCAACCGCTGCCAGTTCCTTCGAGACCCTGGTCCCACATCGCGCTAGATTTTATTACCGCCCTCCCACCCTCCCAGGGTAACACAGTCGTTTTGACCGTGGTGGACCGGTTCTCGAAGGCGGCTCACTTTATTCCCTTACCCAAATTACCCTCAGCTAAGGAGACAGCGTTGACGGTCGTAGATCACGTCTTTCGGTTACATGGCCTCCCGGTGGACGTGGTCTCCGACAGGGGACCCCAGTTTGTGTCCAAATTTTGGCGAGAGTTTTGTAGATTACTGGGTGCGACGGTTAGTCTGTCCTCAGGGTTCCACCCCCAGAGCAATGGCCAAACTGAGAGAGCCAACCAAGACCTGGAAAGGACGTTACGGTGCGTGGTTTCCTAGAATCCTTCCTCATGGAGCCAACAACTATCCATGGTGGAGTACGCCCACAACACGTTACCGGTGTCGTCCACGGGCCTTTCTCCGTTTGAGGCTAGTTTAGGTTACCAGCCACCTATTTTTCCTAGTCTGGAATCCGAGGTCGCGGTCCCCTCCGCTCACGCCTTCGTCCAGAGGTGTCACCGTACCTGGACTAGAGCCCGTGAGACTCTACTCCAGGTGGGGGCGCGCACCAAGGCCAAGGCCGATCGCCACCGGTCAAGGCCTCCCGTATACATCGTCGGTCAAAAAGTGTGGCTTTCTACCAGAAACATTCCTCTCCGCTCCGTCTCCAATAAGCTTGCTCCCAAATTCATTGGCCCGTTCACTGTCACCAAGATCATTAGTCCGGTGGCAGTCCGCCTCAATTTACCTCCGGCGTACAGGAGAGTTCATCCCGTCTTCCACGTATCCAAGATTAAGCCCGTGTTTCATTCGCACATTAATCCGCCCGTCCCGGTTCCCCCCCCGCCGCGACTCATAGATGGGGAGACCACTTATTCGGTCAACCGTATTCTGGACTCTAGGCGGAGGGGACGCGGATTCCAGTACTTGGTGGACTGGGAAGGTTACGGTCCGGAGGAGAGAAGTTGGGTACCTGCTAGAGACATCCTGGATCACTCCCTTATCGATGTTTACAATCGACAGGTAAGGAGTTCTGGGAACGCCAGGAGGCGTTCTTAGGAGGAGGGGTACTGTCACGGTATACTATTCTCTGGTTCCTTCTTGTCTCGTGTTTATGTTGTTGTGTGAATGCACGTGCGTAGTGGGCGTGAGTGTTGTGACATTACCTGATCCGCTCCAGCTGATCATCATTACCACCGCCAGCTGCAGTCCATTTCCTCACCCTATTTATACTCACCGGGGTTTGTCCTCTTTGTCAGATCGTTGTTTGATGTCTCCTGTGTCGGCGTTCCAGTCTTGTCTTCCCGCCCGTCCGGTGTTCGTGTTTCGTCGTGGGTTCGTCATCGTCTGTGGATTATCGTTTGGGTTGTGTGGATTCCGTCTTCAGTGTTCACCACTTCACGGTTCCTGTCTTCACCACTGACCATCGAAGTCCCTGCGTCATCGTTCCACGTCCGTGTCATTGTTTGTCTCTGTCCTGACAATAAACTGAGTAAACTTGCTATTGCTTCCAGTGTTCTGTGACCCGCCATGACAGGATCCAGCTACTTATGAAAACATCCGAAGAGAAGAAGACTCAAATCTGAATCAACATACACCAATGCTACATTTTCTCTTTATTTTAATAATTATTTTCTCAACTTAATTAATTACTTCAATGAGCTCATTGTTTGTGAGCTCATGCGCTCAATGATCTTATTTATTATGGATAAACACATACTCTTTATTACGAAACAACACCTACAGCATTTTACATCAGCTCCATACTGATAAACTAAAGAGATATTTTATATAATCAAGGGAGCATTTGAAGTCTGTTCAGAAAACTTCTACAAGATCCACATTCATTATTCAAACAAACACTTTCTACTGCTGTTGATCAGACCTCTGCAGTAGTGAGGTGACCGGAACAATTATCTATAAAACTGTATTTTGTTACAGTTTTATCGCATAAAATAATCGTCATCCTATTTCCTGTGCACTCAACAGTTATACCATGTTCACTCCCAGGATTTCATTTTTCACAATTTTCTTACTGGTTTAGAAACTTCCAATAGTCTGGAGCCCCGTCTATATTTTACCGTAAGCTTGTGCACGGCTGATTTGTATTGCAAACTTTTCATTGTTATCGTAGAAATTTAAATTCATTATTGTAATTATAAGAACACTGATTAGTAGTGCAAATAGTTTTACTGTTTACTGCAATTTGGACAAAAAACTGTACATTTTCAAAAATGATTGGAGTATGTTTTACAAGAAAGTACTATTATAGTCTTTCTACATCAAAATGTAATATGTGTAAATCAATGTGTTACTTGCCATTTCTCTGTAATTATTTGTAATATTTACTGGCATCTTACTGAAATTCTACACCTTTTTGTTTGTATGGTAACAACACTTTACAATAAAGTTCATTAGTTAATATATTTACTAACATGAATTAACATTGAGTAATACATTTGTATTATTACAATATTATACAATATTACAATATTTATCAATCTTTATTAATGTTAGTTAATAAAAAATACAGCTGTTCATTGTTTGTTCATGTTAGTTCACAGTGCATTAACTAATGTTAACAAATACACCCTTTGGTTTTAGTAACGTGTCAGTAAATGTTGAAATTAGTATTAACAAAGGTTAATGCTGCATTCCGTAACTTTTTTCGGTTAAATATTATCAGTACAGATACAGTACAATAGTACATAACCAGCCAGTGATCAAAACTATCGGCTTGCCGTAGCACGATTCAAAACGGTAAGCTTGTTATAATGTTTTTAATTCCAGTGGATTTCCGCGGGAAATTCGAGCATGTCTTTGCGTCATTACGTCACATCTGTACACACGAAGAAGAGTCTCCGCTAGTAGGCTATATTGCGTGTGAGGATGTTGGAGGTGGAGATTTATAGCCTTTTCTCACAGCACTTGATATAATTGAACTTTTCAATTTGATGTCGGATCCAGAAAGGCTCAAACGACAATTGCCAGCATTACATGTAGTCACCCTCACGCAGTGATAATGTTGTTAATATTAACAATTTGACAACAAAGTATAATTTGCACGGTTTTACATGATAATTAAGCGATCGTTAGATTTATTCAGCGTGATTTACTGCAATGCTTTTTTCCCCTTAGTTGGTCAGAACAAAAGAGGATGTCACTTGTTCAAATTACATTTTCCAGTGAAAATTCTTATATTGGTCATACTTCCAAAAAGCCTCACATTCTCCTCAAAACATGAAAGCCGTAAAGTTGATCATTCCGCGAATAACTGCAATTGCATTGCTTTAATAAATACTGAGGAAGTATTGCTCATTCTTAGTTTATGCTAACTAAGGTAGTTAACTAATTAACCTTTTTGTAAAGTATATTTTAAGCATAGTATATAATATATATGGTACTAATGACATGCTTTGTGGGAATCCTGTTGCAGTCATGTCACTTCCCCGGACGCTGGGCGAGTTGCAGCTCTACCGAGTTTTACAGAGAGCAAACCTTCTGATGTACTACGACACCTTCATCCAGCAGGGAGGCGATGATGTCCAACAGCTGTGCGAGGCTGGCGAAGAGGAGTTTCTCGAGATCATGGCACTAGTTGGCATGGCCACAAAACCCCTTCACGTGCGGCGCTTGCAGAAAGCCCTGCGCGACTGGGCATCGAACCCAACGCTGTTCAACCAACCACTGGCCACCAGTGTGGCTCCCAGTGGAGTCCCTCTCCTCAGGATCGACAGCACCAGTTCTGCTGGCTCAACGGTTATGGGTGCAAGGAAATCTTTAAGCAATGGTCAGCCAGGCTCTCCATGTGAAAGAGAAGAGGTGGGGTCTTGCCTTACGCCGCTCAGAGATAACAGTCCGAGGAGTCCCTGTTCACAGGCGTCTCCTGTTCCTCCAGATCATCTGTACAGAGAAAAACTGTCCCCCATGGACCCTCACTGGCTCAGCCCTGAAATGTATGGAGCTGGTGAGTTAGATGAAGACCAGCCCATTCCCTCTCTGCCTTTCGCTTGCCACTCGCGTCTTCTGGGTCCTCCAACGCCTAATTCCTCCTCCTCCTCCTCCTCTTCTGTGGTCTCTCCGTGGCCTGGAGGTCAGCTGGACACCGAGACCATTAAAGCCGTGGAGGAAAGCGTCGATCGGCTTCTGAGAACCATGCCGCAAGCTGATCAAACCGAGCTGAAGACGCTTTTGAGACTCAATAAGAAAATGGCCAAGACAGTGGGACACATTTTTAACCTGGAACCTCATGACAAGAACAAAGAGGAAGAGATTCGCAAATACAGCCTGATCTATGGGCGCTTTGACTCCAAGAGGAGGGAAGGGAAACAGCTCACCCATCATGAGGTTTGTTAAAGAGAACGGTTTGAAAAAGTTTGTCAAGACTAACTTTGTTGGCTTCGGAAAGCCTAACAAGTTTGAAGTAGTTTAAAGAGCTTGAAGGAGTTTTCTATTTGAAGCAGTTTGAAGTAGTTTTAAGTTAGAAAGAGTTTGAAGTTTGAAGGTTTGAAGTTTGACAGGTTTTAAGTTTGAAGCGTTTTTAAGTCCCCCTTTAGTCAATAGTTTTAGGCATCGGCTATTTGCACTAAGTGATAATAGCGATACATTCTATTCACACTATATATAAAAGCATGCAGTTCTTTGAAATAAGTGCAAATAGTTGTTAAATCCCACTTATAAATAGTGGCAGATACTATTTTCACCCTTAGTATTGTTGTGCATAAACAGTATGCAATAATAACATAAGAGTAAATTATTATATTTATTAAAATTATTAAATGGATGCCACCTTATTGGGACAATATGCCCACCCTACACCTACCCCTAACCTTACCCGATAAATACTTTATTATTAAACACACGTTAGGCACTTTATTTACACTTTTATCTTTATTAGAACATATCTTCAATTTTATTGAAAATAAATGCCTTTCTGGTCTGATATGTGATGGGGAGAATAGCGAGTTCGGCAAAAGGCCGATCATGTCAAAAGGTCTTTTTTAATCTTGTGTGGCCAAACCAGGGATTGGTGGGCAGAGTTACAGTAGTTTAAATAGCCTTTGCCAGCAACACAGGCTATTATTGTGTAATATTACACTATTACACAATAATTGTATCCCTTAAAACTAATCTTTGATCACCAAAATGACATATTTAAATGTTTTCTTTTCCTGTGAAAAACATTTCTTCATGCCTTAAAATAGCTTGAATGTAACACTACACCCATGCTTCATTTAGTATACACAGCTCATGAATATGCAAATGAGCCCCGCCTCCACTCACTCACACAAACTCAGAGATCCACTTGGTCAGTCAACTTTACTGTAGTAAACCTGCACAATGGTATTGCTCTTTACAACTTCTGACACATAATGGTAATTAATATGATCAGCCTTTTGCTTGAATACGTTATCAAACAGCTAATAATGTGTTGCTAATGTTACACAAACCATGTTCCCGTTCACATCTCAGAGTCCGACAGCTTCCTTCTAACAATCAGTATCCTTAGAAAGGCTTTGAACATCAGAACGTCAGTGGAGAAAGGCATATTAATCATAACATCGTACTATACATCATACCAGAAGTGATGTTGTACAATGAGGACGTTGTCATGTCTGCAGAAATATAGTAATCGGTGTATGTCTAGTGAGCCAGCGTCCTTATCAGTGTCCAAATTCTATGCTAGGAAGCTAGGGAACTGATTGAGACACAGTGTAAACAGGGCCTAAGAAAACATTAGCATTGTCCCCATGACTTTAGCACAACAAGCAAGATCACAAGATTACAATATTACACTATTACAAGCCCATTTAAAACTTTGAGAAAAAAAGAAAGAAAACAACAACAACATTGATTTAGATGACTACAGTAATGCAGCTATTTCATTTTCAGAGAATTAATATCATATGAGTTTTTGCTACTAGTAAATTTATGATAAAAATTTTAAGATTCTGCAACTCCTAGATTCTTCTACAATTCAACCATTTTTAAAATATGAGATGTTGTAAATATAAAAAAAATTACAGTAAATTTGTTTAATGCATTTTGTAGATTTTTGCATGATTTAGGCACTTTCATAGAGCTCAGATGATCCGCTAAAATAACATCAAAGTGTTGATTCTCATATTTCCACTTTTAGATGCTCATCAATGAGGCGGCGGCTCAGTTCTGCATCCGGTACAACGCTCTGCTGTTACGCAGAGTTGAACTCTTCTCATTAGCACGACAAGTGGCGAGAGAATGTGCCTACACCTCAACATTTAAACATCACAGGTCAGGAGTGAATCTTACTGTGACTTTTAGTTTTTTCAAGATTTGTAGTATGCATTTTGATATGCTGTTAAATATATTAGAATTTTATAGATACAGATGAACACATGCACACACATATACAGCTCTAGAAAAAAATGAGGAGACAAAATGACCAGTTTCTCTGGATTTACAATTTTAGGTATGTCTTTGAGTAAAACTAACTTAATTATTTTTTGTAAACTACTGAAAACTTTTTCTTCCAAAATCCAATAAAAAAAAATTGGCTGGTTGAAGTGTTTTCAGACCTCAAATAATAGAAAGGGAATAGTTCAGAAATCATCTTGCATGCTTTCATCAGCCTGTTGTGAAAAGTCATTACATGATTTTATGCCATTTCTGGAGCAAAAGTTTTGTTTGATGACTTTAATTGATGCTTGTGGCCATCCGTCTTCCTCTTGATCATATCCCAGAGGTTTTCAGTGGGGTTCAGGTCTAGAGATTGGGCTGGTCATGACTGGGTCTTCATCTGGTGGTCCTCCATCCACACCTGGAGTCACATGGATCTCATTGGGAAACATTGTCAGAGCAGAAGGAAGCAGGTGTTCTTCCAGGTTAACCTTGTACATGACTTCGTTCATCTTTTCATTGATGAGTCCAGTTTTCAGCTTTGCTTTGACAGAGACCTCGAGAGGCCTATAAGCCACAGTGATGATCTGGTTGTATTTAAAGGGATAGTTCACCCAAAAATGAAAATGCTGTCATTAATTACTCACCCTCATGTTGTTACAAACCCGTAAGAAGTTGAAGATCTTTTTGATTAAATAGAGTAAAAAAAAAAGAAAAAAAAAAGAGATCATAAAACGAATCCATATGAATTAAGCGGTTCTTCATTTGTGTTCTGAAGATGAACGAAAGTCTTTAGGGTTTGAAACGACATGAAGGTGAGTAATTAATGACAGAATTTTCATTTTTGGGTGAACTAACCCTTTAAACCAGTCTGAAACAGAGAGTGAAGACCCAGCCGATCTCCAGACCTGACCCCATATGAACATCTCTGGAATGTGATTTGAAGGATTGGTGGAGAGCATTCCAAGATGCATGAAAGCTGGGATTGGGTTATTCCATGCACCAAATCTCGTTTTCCAAACTTTTCCTAAATTAAAACGTTAGTATTGTGTTGCTTAAAAATTTGTAAGAATTTATTTTTTTTGCATTCTTTTTGACAAGTTGTCATTTTCTGCAAATAAATGCTTTAAATGACAGTATTTTTATTTGGAATTTGGGGGAAATGTTGTGAGTAGCTTATAGAATATATTTTTTTTTCCTTTTTAGTCAAACACATGCTCATAAACAGTAAATCCAGAGAAACTGATAATAGTCTCTTATTTCCCAGTGTTAACTTTGGACCTTTTCCAAAGTTATAAGCAAAATCTTTAGCTTTCATGACCAGTAGGTAGCGCTGTCTCCAAACTGCTCCCTCAGGTCTTGGTTGTGATGACATAAGTTTTATTTTATTATCTCAGCGTTGTGAAGATTCCCTCATGTAATTTTTAGTGTGCTTTCTGATGAATTATTTGAATCATTACATGATTTGATTATATCAAAAAGCTTTGAAGATGATATGAGCTAAATTTGGTGAAGATGATCTGATGAACGCTGAAGGAAGTTGGGCAGAAATTGAATCCATGGTTTGTGTTTGACTTGGCACAAGCCCAGTTATCAGAAGAAAAAATAATTATGTTACCATATGGTGCAAAGACATAATCAAAAACAGAAGTGCCCATTTTAACTGTTGGTGGTGCTATACACGGTTTGAGATAAAGACCACAAATTTGAAGATTTAACTATTTACCTTAAAGTTATTTGCTTTTAATGTGTTTAGTTGTTTATCCAACAGATTCAGCAGAAATATGATGAAATTGGAATTTTAGTTTGAAGGACAGAATCATAAAAGTTATACAAAATCATTTTCTTTCAAATACATTAAATAAGTTATCTGGACAGAAGGGTTTGTGTAGAGAGGAATTTATTGGAGTGTAGCAAATCATTTTGAACTAATGATGCCTTTTTGCATTTTTACCTTATAAATCCTTGTCCCAATGTACTGTTTGTGTGACCTGGTAACATGCTAACTAAATATATATGAAAATAGTCTAATAAATGCATCTGACAGAATCTCTCAACTCATAGAGGAAAAACAGATTTTTGTAATTTGACATTTGACTTAAAATCTTAACGTTACTGAGATATTTTGCCTGCGAGCCAATCCGCCCCCCACATTTGTCCTTGAATATTGAATAGAATGAGTGTTTGACTTCATTACTGTGACTTTTTTTTAATTCTGAGCTGGGAATCTGAGCTGAGTTTGTTATATTATCATCTCAGGACATACTCAGATGATTGTACTCCCTCTGTTGACTGTACTGCTCAGAAGAGAATCAAGCTTGATGTAAGTACATCAAGATATGTGTCTATTTATACATTTGCATAAAAAGGTATACAAGCCTTCTAGAAATATGCTCCGGTGAAGTATTTATGAAATGATTAGAAAGGTAATAGGATACATAAGGAGATGAAAATAAAGATCTGAAGTTAGTCATTGCTCAGTGAAAGATGGAAAGTTACTTTAGCTATACATGGGGTGTCAAATAGAGACCTGCGCGGGACGGTTTTATCATAAATAAATGTCCCCACCACCCACTCCCACCCGAAGGCGAAACGCATACATAGATTGTTCCAGTACGTCTATGAAATTTCCATGAGACGGTTTAAAGTTTCGTGTCACCTAGCCACAACATTACCATCCCAGCATAAATGCTCCCGATAAATTATCAAAGCATTCACGAACCTGTTATTTTCCACAGAAAAGCGAGCATAAGCTACTGCATGTGTGTTTATGATCACTCCCTCTATAATCACTAAAAAGCTGTCACTTTTAGTTAATTGTTATCTCAAAAAGTTTGTTATAATGAGTGGATTATTCGCAAGCGTACAGAACTGAACAAAAACTCCTGTGTTTTCAGTGGTGTGGGGATTTAACTTAAACACCTCTGATTGGCCACTGTGTTCAAGAAATCAACAGATATGTCTGTGATTGGCTACATTACTCAACGCAGCAAAAAAAAAAACGTTGTAAATAGAAACCTTTTGATGCTCTCCAGAGCGCAAATAGAAATACGCACTGGATCGCTTGCCAAATCTGTTTTGCTAATATGCTATTATTATGGTGAAAACTGATCCTAGACCTGCAGTTATGGGCAGCTTAGCTTACGCCTGTAAATCATTTTGACTTTATTTTAGCTGTTCTGGTTGCTTTTGTGCAATAGATAAATAACAATTTATTTGCTTTATTTTTAAGATATTTCTATGTTGCGGGAGTCCCGCAAATCATTTTATTCTCCCACAACCCGCAATCGCCCATCAAATCTTGTCCCACGTCGCGCTCAGTTGCGTCGGGTCCCACGGGAGTGCAGGTCTCTAGTGTCAAACTTCAAAAAGAAGTTCTGAACTCCTTTTGAAATATTGATATTATAACGATATCTGTAACTTTATCAAACAGGTTGAAATATTCAGTGTTGGGGTAACGCATTACGAGGAACATGCATTATGTAATCGGATTACTTTTTTGATGTAACTAGTAGGCTAATGTAATGTTTTAAGTTGCTTAAAGGCACTGAATTAAAATTCTCTCTCTCCTCCATAACAGTCACTTAAACATGCAAACTCATGCATGTGCGCAAACAGATAAAAAATACAAAAGTGACAAAACATTACTTTTCAGTTGTACAGTATGTTATATAACCCAAAGTGTTAAGAAAGCTTATGTATAGGGTACATCGCTCTAAGGATCAAGAAATATTCAAAGCGCTCTGAATTATAATATTCATTTGTGTTTTTACTGAAGGTGGATGTTATATAGACTATGTTGTTGAATACATAACTGCGTTAAACACTTGGTAAAAAAAAAAAACACACACCTACAAGGCCTTGAAGAGAGCGAGCCTCAGCCAGCTGAGAGAAAGAAACGCAAAAGTAACGTAACACATTACTTTACATAAAATGTAACAAAGTAACGCAATTAGTTATTTTTCAGGAAGTAACAGAATATTGTAGGGCAAAGTAAAAAAGTAACTTTCCCCAACACTGGAAATATTTTATATTGAAACAAATCAACTACTGTTACTAAACACATGATACTGACATGTTACAGGTCACAGATTCGGACAGGCTGTCTAAGGACACAGTAGCCAATAGTGACATCAGATCTACAGCAGATGACAACAGCCTCTCGGGAGAAAGTCTAGATAGTTTAACACAAGGTAAGAATTGTTATTATTATTATTTTGACTGCAGTGTTTGTCAGTAAATCCTAGACATGCAACTCCAAAACCATCATTGTCCCACATTCTGTGCAAGGGCCACTTCACACATAAAGTGGGTTACTTTGACGTAAAGATCATGCAAGATTTTCCAAATTTATGTCCATTCATACTCATGTCAGGGTGAAACATTGCTGAAAGAAACCGTAACATGTGATTGAGAGGCATGTTTGTCTAATTGTGTGTGTCTTGATAGATATCAGCCCTCAGTTGCACCCGTCCTCATCCCCTCACCCCCCCACCGACACCACTGGCCTCATCACCTGGAGTCGCCAGCTCATGCAGCAAACTCTCATGGATGAGGGCCTCAGATTGGCTAGAATGGTGTCACGTGACCACGCAAGCAAAGTCAGCCTAGGGTCAGAAAAGAGACAGATTTCAGGTGAATTCTGTGATGTTTTATAATATAAACCACGCTTTTCATGCACCTACCATGAATAGGGTACAAAAGATAGTTTGAAACTTAAATTGCCAAAAAAAAGAGATGCTTATACCATCAGATGATTATCTACCTTGTTGTTTATCGACCTCAACAGGTAAAACGTATACAAGCTGTTAATTTTTTTGATAACACTTTATTTTAAGGGGGTGTAGTTATGCTACGGCTACATACTGTATACTTAATAACAGTAAAACATACATTATTGCAATGTAACTAATCCTAAAACTTAACCCTATAGTAATGTACATGTACACTCTTAAGATGAGAAGGTTCTAAATAGAATCTGAAAGGTTCTGTCACAGTTTGGTTGATGCAAGGAATGACTGTGAGGCTGTTTTTAGCCGGAAAGGGCTTCATTTTATTCATGTTAATGCAAGGATATTGCTGCCTAAACTTGAAGAGGTCAGTCAACTTGCAAGTACCTCTAAGGCTGCTGTGATTGCCGTGTCGGAAACCTGGCTTGATGGATCAATACAGGATGTTGAAGTTGAGCTTACGGGTTACTCCATCTACAGGCACGATCGGAGCAGAAACGGAGGAGTGTGCCTATTTATAAGGATTTGACATATAACCCGCGGACTGATCTCCATGTGGAGGGTTTGGAGACTGCATGGATTGAACTGTTGCTTCCTAAAACTAAGCCCATTATTATTTGTGTTTGTTACAGAACCCCTAAGCAAACAGATTTTTATGAGCTCTTTGAAATGTTTTGTTGTAGGAGTAACGTATGTATGGAGAACGAATGTATCATTATGGGTGATTTTAACACAAATGTACTACAGCCTCGTAGTAGTAGTTTGAAAGAATCTCTTTCAACTTTTTGTAAAATATCTGGCCTACAACAGTTAATCACTGAACCTACTAGAGTGTCTGTTAACAGTCAATCACTATTGGACTTAATATTAGTTTCAGAATGTGAAAATATTTCTCAATCAGGCATCCTTGATATTGCTTTGAGTGATCATAACGTCACTTTTTGCACTCGCAAAATATCTAAATCACTACTGAAGATTGGTAACCATAGTTCAATTAGGTACAGATGCACAAACCATTATACAGCCGAGGAATTGCAATGCAATGATGCCAAACCAAGCAATGATGTTGATGGTGCTTGGTCTTTGTTTAAACAGCACTGCTCTTGAGTGCAATTTGGATGACTTCTGACATTCTGGATCTCATTAGACAACGTGATAAATGGTTCAGAAAGTTTAAGATTAGGGATGCTCCGATCAGGATTTTTGCAGCCAATACCGATTGCCGATTTCTTGTCATGGTGATCGGCCCATACCGATGCTTAATATAAGACAAAGATAAATACAAACAAAATGGAGCAGTCTGATGCAGCCCACAAGTTTTAATTAAACATTGTCCAATAGTAAACTTTGGAGGACAAAATAAACATTTAAATACCTAAGATTGAGAAGTCTGATGTAACTTAAAAACTGATGTAACTTTTAGTCTGAGCAGGACTAAATTAATTAAAAATGAATAAATAATTTGAACTCCTAAAAGAACAAATTGGAGTAGTTTGATGCTACTCAATAGAATGGATGGGCATCTCAAGCAAAAAGAATATTCGAAGATCTGGGTATTATTCATTATTATTCGAAAATCGCACCCCTCCCCCATATGCACGCACACATGCATATAGGCCACAAACATGAGAAAAGCGGAGTGGTGTGACGTTTAAATATAACTTAAAAACATAAATTAGACCTACGTTTCATATTTATGTTTTATATAACGTTCTTCTTTTTTTTAAAAAAAATTTAATCTATGTTGATTATATGAAAAGGGAACCGCATGAGATGTGTAAGATAGAATCATATGATGCCCAATATATCGGAAGACATTTGGAATGGGTCAGACATGATTTTGACCACTTAATTAAGTTTTGTTTTGTAGAAAGCCATTCTTTAAAGTGGATTTCGTTTTGTAAAAATTGTATCTTAATTTCAATCAATGTTTCATCAACCAATTGCCTGGATTTAATAAATAAGAAGCGAAATATAGCAGACAATATAATCAGAACACGGAGGCGCCGGCGCGTGAATTGGAGCGCGTCTCATAAATGTACCGCAATTCAACTTGCCTCACAGAGCTGAGAACCTATATGTCTACTTTAAAACTATTTAAATCGATAATAAATGGGCTACTCTCTGCTTGTGTAGGCTAATCCGTATGAAGTGTGCATTTCTCTCTATAAGCGCGTTCACTACATGCGAAGATGGCGTCAACATCGCCAAATGTATCTTTGCAGTTTAGTTTATTAAGAAACAATTAAAATGTATCATGCTGCATAAACATTACTTGTTCCGGTTCTTTGTGGCAAGCTTTATTAGACGATTAGACTAATGGCTTAAATGAACTAGCCTACTACTAGTCGACTAGAAAAAAACTTTATTCGTGCACGGGCAGCCCAACTTATTTCACATATTTTCTAACCTGCATGTCACTGCAGGCGTTCTGAGCGAGCGGCGCTGTGTGGACTGAGCGAGCGAAGCCTACCCTTCAGAAAGGCGCTCTCTCTGGAGGACAATGCTCCTCCACGTGAGATTCCTTTGAAACATACACAGCAAATAGCCATTTTTTTTCATTGTTTCTCGACACATCATAGTAATTCACACCGGCGATGAGATGACTCCCAAATCATGTAAGTCATCATGTAGCCTACCTCCTCACGTTTTTGACGTCATCAAATTGTGATCGGTTTGTGAGATCGGCCAAGATGAGTGAGTACCGATCGAGTCAGAAAATGTGATTATCGGCCGATACCGATCTCCGGCCGATCGATCGGAGCATCCCTATTTAAGATGTCAACTTTGTCTTGTGATTACCATAAATACATATATTTTCGTAATCAGGCTTGTTACAAGGTACAGAAAACAAAGTCTGAATTTTATGCTGATGCTATTACGGCGAACAGCCCAAAAAGCTATGGAAAGTTCTCACTGATAAGGCCGCTAAAGGAAAATCAAAATCTAAGTCTGGTAATATTGGATTAGTTATTGAGGATAAAATGATTTTTGACAAACAATAGGTTGCTTGTGTTTTTAATACCTTTTTTACAACCGTTGCTGCCAGTCTGGTTGATAAGTTGCTGAGTGTGTCAGGTAGATATGGCCCATCGTTTGTAAATTCCTTTTATAAAAACAAACATGTTACTCCTGAAGCTTTTGAGATTGGCCCTGTCTCAGAGGAGAGGGTGAGATTGTGTCTATCCACATTGTCAATTAACAAAGCTACTGGACAGGACCTTATTCCGTTCAGATGTAATTTCTAGGGTACTCACCCATATAATTAATTTGTCTTTAAGTCAGGGTATCATTCCAAGCGATATGAAAAGGGTTAGGGCCCGGTAGTCCCCCCTTTTAAGAAAAATAGCAGATCAGATGTTGGTAATTATAGGCCTGTATCAATTCTGACAGCCACATCGAAGGTGTTTGAACATCTTGTGTATGAGCAGGTGGAAGAGTACCTTGTCAAGCTAAATCTACTGTATGAACTTCAGTCGGGATATAGAGCAGCATATTCTACTGAAAACTTTCTTATTTATGTGATTATATTCTACAAAACTTTGATGAAGGATGTGGGCATGATTCTTCTTGATTTGCAAAAAGCCTTTGATACTGTAAACCATGCAATACTACTATCAAAGCTACAAAGTATAGGCTTCAGAAATACTGCTGTGAAATGGTTCACCTCTTACCTCACTGGAAGAACTCAAGTTTGTGATGTTGAGGGGACCATATCAGATCCTCAGGATATTACTTGTGGGGTGCCCCAAGGTTCAATCCTTGGCCCCCTTTTATTTTTAGTTTATATCAATGACATACCAGCTGCAGTGAAATGTAAGCTGCTAAAAAAAAAATCCAGAAATCACAATGTATGAAATCACAATGTAAATGTTTTAACTATTTATTTGTAAGATACAGCTGCAAATAAGTATTTGAACACCTGAGAAAATCAATGTTAATATTTGTTACAGTAGCCTTTGTTTGCAATTACAGAGGTCAAACGTTTCCTGTAGTTTTTCACCAGGTTTGCGCACACTGCAGGAGGGATTTTGGCCCACTTCTCCACACAGATCTTCTCTAGATCAGTCAGGTTTCTGGGCTGTCGCTGAGAAACACGGAGTCTGAGCTCCCTCCAAAGATTCTCTATTGGGTTTAGGTCTGGAGACTGGCTAGGCCACGCCAGAACCTTGATATGCTTCTTACAGAGCCACTCCTTGGTTATTCTGGCTGTGTGCTTCGGGTCATTGTCATGTTGGAAGACCCAGCCTCGACCCATCTTCAATGCTCTACCTGAGGGAAGGAGGTTGTTCCCCAAAATCTCGCAATACATGGCCCCGGTCATCCTCTCCTTAATACATGTGCAGAAAAACACCCCCAAAGCATGATGCTACCACCCCCATGCTTCACAGTAGGGATGGTGTTCTTGGGATGGTACTCATCATGCTTCTTCCTCCAAACACGGTTAGTGGAATTATGACCAAAAGGTTCTATTTTGGTCTCATCTGACCACATGACTTTCTCCCATGACTCCTCTGGATCATCCAAATGGTCATTGGCAAACTTAAGACGGGCCTTGACATGTGCTGGTTTAAGCAGGGGAACCTTCCGTGCCATGCATGATTTCAAACCATGACGTCTTAGTGTATTACCAACAGTAACCTTGGAAACGGTGGTCCCAGCTCTTTTCAGGTCATTGACCAGCTCCTCCCGTGTAGTTCTGGGCTGATTTCTCACCTTTCTTAGGATCATTGAGACCCCACGAGGTAAGATCTTGCATGGAGCCCCAGTCCAAGGGAGATTGACAGTCATTTTCCATTTTCTAATGATTGCTCCAACAGTGGACCTTTTTTCACCAAGCTGCTTGGCAATTTCCCCGTAGCCCTTTCCAGCCTTGTGGAGGTGTACAATTTTGTCTCTAGTGTCTTTGGACAGCTCTTTGGTCTTGGCCATGTTAGTAGTTGGATTCTTACTGATTGAATGGGATGGACAGGGGTCTTTATGCAGCTAACGACCTCAAACAGGTGCATCTAATTTAGGATAATAAATGGAGCGGAGGTGGACATTTTAAAGGCAGACTAACAGGTCTTTGAGGGTCAGAATTCTAGCTGATAGACAGGTGTTCAAATACTTATTTGCAGCTGTATCTTACAAATAAATAGTTAAAAAATCATACATTGTGATTTCTGGATTTTTTTTTTTTTAGATTATGTCTCTCACAGTGGACATGCACCTACGATGACAATTTCAGACCCCTCCATGATTTCTAAGTGGGAGAACTTGCAAAATAGCAGGGTGTTCAAATACTTATTTTCTTCACTGTATAAGGCTAATATCTAATATAATCTACACTCACCGGCCACTTTATTAGGTACCCCATGCTAGTAACGGGTTGGACCCCCTTTTGCCTTCAGAACTGCCTCAATTCTTCGTGGCATAGATTCAACAAGGTGCTGGAAGCATTCCTCAGGGAGTTTGGTCCATATTGACATGATGGCATCACACAGTTGCCGCAGATTTGTCGGCTGCACATCCATGATGCGAATCTCCCGTTCCACCACATCCCAAAGATGCTCTATTGGATTGAGATCTGGTGACTGTGGAGGCCATTTGAGTACAGCAAACTCATTGTCATGTTCAAGAAACCAGTCTGAGATGATTCCAGCTTTATGACATGGCGCATTATCCTGCTGAAAGTAGCCATCAGAAGTTGGGTACATTGTGGTCATAAAGGGATGGACATGGTCAGCAACAATACTCAGGTAGGCTGTGGCGTTGCAACGATGCTCAATTGGTACCAAGGGGCCCAAAGAGTGCCAAGAAAATATTCCCCACACCATGACACCACCACCACCAGCCTGAACCGTTGATACAAGGCAGGATGGATCCATGCTTTCATGTTGTAGACGCCAAATTCTGACCCTACCATCCGAATGTCGCAGCAGAAATCGAGACTCATCAGACCAGGCAACGTTTTTCCAATCTTCTATTGTCCAATTTCGATGAGCTTGTGCAAATTGTAGCCTCAGTTTCCTGTTCTTAGCTGAAAGGAGTGGCACCCGGTGTGGTCTTCTGCTGCTGTAGCCCATCTGCCTCAAAGTTCGACGTACTGTGCGTTCAGAGATGCTCTTCTGCCCACCTTGGTTGTAACGGGTGGTTATTTGAGTCACTGTTGCCCTTCTATCAGCTCGAACCAGTCTGTCCATTCTCCTCTGACCTCTGGCATCAACAAGGCATTTCCGCCCACAGAACTGCCGCTCACTGGATGTTTTTTCTTTTTCGGACCATTCTCTGTAAACCCTAGAGATGGTTGTGCTTGAAAATCCCAGTAGATTAGCAGTTTCTGAAATACTCAGACCAGCCCTTCTGGCACCAACAATCATGCCACGTTCAAAGTCACTCAAATCACCTTTCTTCCCCATACTGATGCTCGGTTTGAACTGCAGGAGATTGTCTTGACCATGTCTACATGCCTAAATGCACTGAGTTGCCGCCATGTGATTGGCTGCTTAGAAATTAAGTGTTAACGAGCAGTTGGACAGGTGTACCTAATAAAGTGGCCGGTGAGTGTAATATCTAATATAAGGCTTTTATATGCTGATGACTCTGCATTGTTGGTCTCTGGGGATGATATCAGCGAGATTGAGAAGACTCTAGGTAATTAATTAAATAGTGTTAGCAAGTGGCTTATAGACAACAGGCTTTCAATACATCTGGGAAAAACTGAGTCCATTTTATTTGGAACAAAAAGGAAGTTGTCTAGAACAAATATACTTAAGGTCACATGCAATGGCACTGAAATAGTGTCTCAGAAAAGTGTTACATACCTGGTGTTAACATTAGAGCAGTCATTAACCTGTAAATCCATTGCTGACAAAATACTAACCAAGTGTGCAGGTAAAATGAAATTCTTGTATCACAGAACAAGGCATCTAGATTTTTCTATCAATAAATTACTGGTTGTATCATTAATTCAATGTCATTTCGATTATGTTCTGCTTGGTTCTGTGGATTATCAGTTAAACTTAAAAACAGACTGCAATTGATGCAAAATAATGTTATCCGCTATCTGTTAAATGCCCCCCCCCCCATGTTGTATCCCCACATGTTAGAGTGGAGCAGTTAAAGTTGAATCATATGTATAATGTCATTAATGGCTCTGCTCACAAATATTTATACTCCCATATAAAAATGGTTCATTCACAGCATAATCATAATAATAGGGCCAGTGTCCGTTCTTGTAAAGTACCCAACAATGAGTCAACAGTGCAGCAATAAGTTTTTCTTTTTTCTATACAGGTATAATATTGTGGAATAATTTGCTGCTTTACCTCAAAATTGTAAATATCAGAGGGGCTTTTAGACATCAGGTTAAGGCTTTTTTATGGAATAGAGTAGCCAATCTTTTTAATTAGAGTAGACTGATTATTTTATCTTGGGCTTGATGTCTTCTTGGTAAGAGCGGTCGGGGGTTCTGCAATAGCACTTTAGTTCCTAATGAACCTTCTATAAAAATTGGCAAATCCCAGAAAACGTTGGACCTCTTTGACAGAGCCTGGTTGGGGCCAGTTCAGAACCGCCTGAATCTTGACAGATCCATCTGGACATTGCCACTAGAGACAATGAATCCAAGAAAAGAGACAGTGGGGCCATGAAATTCTCTCTTTTCTAGTTTGACAAATAGTCAATTTCTCAGCAGTTGAGATAGGATGAGTTGGACATGCTCTTGAGAACAACGAGAGAAGATGAGAATGTCATCAAGATAAACAAATACAAACTTGTTTAGCATATCACGTACCACATCATTAATAAGTGCCTGAAAAATGTCTGAAGCATTGACTAGCCCAAAGGGCATTACCTGATACTCATAGTGGGCATTTGGAGTGCTAAAAGCTGTCTTCCACTCATCTCCTTCTCGTATCCTAACAAGGTGGTAGGCATTTCGAAGGTCTAACTTTGTGAAAATAAGGCCGTGGTCATTAGTGGCAGTGGGTAGCGGTTCTTTACTGTGATGCAATTAAGACCCCAGTAATCAATGCAAGGCCGAAGACCTCCATCCGTCTTCCCCACGAAAAAAAGAAGCCAGCTCCTTTTTGAGCTCTTGATACTCAGTGATACGCACAGTAATGATGCCGTCAGTTTTACCGTTTCAATCTCATCAAAGTGGATTTGCTCTGTCAGCAGAAAACAGCGTCTTCTCCACATGAACAACACGAACCAAACTCTTCCAGTCTCAGATAAACTACAGAGTTTGAGGGTCAAAGTAGGCGTTGTTCACGGCAGCCGATGAAGAACATAGACTGGCATTATGCACATCTGTTACAAACCTACGCAGATTCAGCAGGAAGTGAGACTGGAATTACTGACGACTCGATTCAGTTCAGAATCACTTATTTCTTTTGAGAGACAAAAACTCCAACTTGCTGACCTTTTACATTCATAAACAGCACTATTACATACGTACATGAAAGGGAATATTCGAAACAGAATAATGGGGGCACTTTAACATTAATGCACTGTGAACAATAAACTGTTGTTCATGTTAGTTAATGTATTAAAGGGTTAGTTCAGGTTACAGGTTTGGAACGACATGAGGGTGAGAAATTAAGGACAGAATTTTTCATTTTTGGGTGAACTGACCCTTTAACTAATGTTAACATATGAGATCGTATTGTTTAAGTGTTACTGAAATTTACTTTAAAGGCGGCAGGTTCGCTATGAAGGATTTCATTTTTACTAGTGAATATAGTGAAGAGACTTGAAGTGTCAGAGTAATGTGTAGAAGAACAGTGACAAATGGATTTATTGTACTTATCTGGTTAGCTATTTTTGCTCATTTTGGATGGGATGAATCAGAGATTGTCAATACATTTGAGAAGCTCTTGCAGAGGCAAACATCTCAGTCAGACATCGTCATTAGGGACTGCAGAATAAAAGAGAAATGAGAAGAGAAATGTGTTTGGGCAGAGGGGGCCACAGGAAGTGTGTGTGGGTGATAAACTGGAGCCCCTCTTCCCTGTCTGACGTCAAAGCTCATGAAAATGTGTGAGTGGAGGATGGATGGATGGATGGATGGAGAGAAAGAGGGGGTGAATGAGTAGGAGGGAGTGAGAAGGGCGTCGCTTTGACTCAGAGAGACAGAGTAAAAATAAACCAAGTGGGCAGTAAAAGGATGCAGTCTCTCTCTCTCTCTTTCTTAATGAGAAAACTCACCAGTGCTTCAGTTCAGTTGCCAAAAATGAGCTTTCTCTGGGTTTTTTTGTCTCTCCTTCAAGTGAAAATGCAAGTTCCTCATTTCATTGCACTGTCAATCATTCTGCACTCATATTCCTCAGCATTGTTCTGCCTTCACATAAAAATAAAGAGTTTTGGTTCCACTTTATATTAAGTGGCTTTTAAGTACTTTTAATGTTTTTACATTATATTTTAAAAATACCAGCATGTAATTACAGCTGCAATTCATTTATGTAAATACATTTGTAATTACACAGTTGACCCTTCCCATACACCTTAACACACCCTTAAACCGACCCATAACACACACCTGTCCCAAACCATTGCCTGTATTACACCTCAATAGCAGCAAACCTGTTTGACAATACAACATGAATACAATAAGTACATTGTACTTATTTTTCGATGTAAGTACATAGTACTTAAAGCCACTTAATATAAAGTGGGACCAGAGTTTTAATTTAATGTTTTATTGCATTGCTGTAACAAATACAGATCCGTTTGAAAACACATCTTTTATATGTTTTGGTCGTCCACACTGAGGGTACGTTTACTCGACGATGTACTTAAACCGGATAAGATTTTCCTTTGCGATTATTTGCATACAGATGATAATGTTGTCAAAACGATCCCCATTCACACGGTGCGACAAAAAACACTGTATTCTGCAGCCAAGCCAGTAGTTGGCGATGTCACTTTGTAAAGAAACACTATCCCATAGAGTGGTGCAGTGGTATCGTCAAGTTATGTTTAACACAGGCTTTTATTTTACTCATAAATTGAAAAGCCAATTATAATAACCCATAAATATATCTGTTTATAGCGATATTTGCCCGCTATTTACTTTTATGTGTTGCTAAAGATAAATGTTACACTGTACAATCGTCCTATTACATTCCTGCAAAGATAAGAGAAAATTTTCTCAAATGCTTTCCTGCATCAAAATTATTGAGTATAATTTGATTCTCACCAAAATCAATAAAATGATTGTGCCAGAAGAATAGTGTCAGATCTTTATTATATCTGGTCTCTCTGTATAATTTTAGTGAGCTTTTATTACGTTTTATACGCATATGCAGTAAGATGATTTGAACGTTTTCAGTTTGAACAAGCAACTTATAGAAAAAGCTAGTGTGGACATAGAGCTTTTTTCCCCCAAATGTATCCGGTTTCAAGCCTTTTAGTGTCAGTGTTTAATCAATCAGCAATCCACTTATCTAAAAGCATAATCACGTCAATAATAACACAAAAAGAAATGCAATGAGAAACCCGGTGAACTCGCCCAGTTCCACAGACTCTCAGTAGACTCTTGATAACTCTTGATCCTGACAATCACCTGTCTGTCTTGTTGTTTTCAATAGGAATGTGTCACTTTCAAAGGCAATTTGCTCATTCAAGTTTAGTCATTGAAACCTTTAAGAGTGTCAGTGTGAGCGAGCACATAACAAGTAATACTGTAAAGTACTGTATTGTGCTCCTATAATCCTGTTATTCAAAAATAAATGAAAGTAACTTTGTTTATTTTGTTGTAGAGATGGAGGAGAAGGTGTCCGAGAGAGGATCGAGTAACAGAAGCATCAGTCCAACGAACACCAAAGACGATCCGTAACCGACATCCTGCAAGTCTGTTGAACTCAGGTCGGACCTCATGCAGCCGTGGTGTTCGGTTCACTGCGGTCATTAGTTCTGTTCGATATTTGTACGCACATTATGTTCTATTAGAACATTTAAAGTTCTGTCTTTTCAAATTAAATTAGTAGAAAATGCAGGTTAGCACAAACAACGTGTTACAAATACATTTCATGTTCTTGGTCTGGATATTTTGACTTGACAGACAATGGTGCTAATTTTTATCCATTACCAAACCATTATTTATTTGGATAAATGGCATGCTTCTCGTTTGAAGAGCTGCGAGACATTGGGATGTAGGTTTCAGTAAGAGTGAAGAAAACTCTTTTAAACAAAAGTTATTGAGGCCTGTGTTCATTTAATCCAACCAATCACAATGCTAGAATAGGCTACGCTTTATATAAACTGCTCAAACACTTTATTATGTACAGCGGGCAAAATATGTTAACCTTTACATGTTTTGGATTATGAAATTGCCTGTATTGAGAATCCCTGACACTATTTACTTATACTGATCCAGTGAATATTAATATATCAACTCTATATGCTCATATTTTAGTAGATTTTCGAGGTTACAACAATATGCAAAGGAATCATGGGAAGAAGAGTATTTTCACTGTTTAAAGGTTGTTTAAATGATTTTCTGCATTACAGCTCTAATATTAGAAATATATCTGTGGCCTCTTTAATGACAGAGTATTTATTTTTTAATTCCTCAATAAATTATATTGTAATGTTTCTGTTTTACGTCTTGAGACTGTTACTTGCTAATAGTGTAAAAATATAGAAACTTTGTTTTACAACATGCAAAATATTGCTGATATTTCCACTTTTTTCCCCATATGCTGCTTTTTGTCTGTCTCAAGGAGTTAGAGTACTGCATATGAAAATGTATAGAGAATTTTGAGGTTTCTGTGTCTTTTCTGACACACTGATCCACCACCCACTCGCCCCAGTCTCATCTCAGCAAACCCAGACAGATGATGCCTGTGATTCATCATCATCATCATCATCATCATCATCATCAATCTCACAGATGGGGCAGTGTTTTGGAAACTTGTCTTTATTGTTTCAATTCTGAAAAATTCACCTTTACTGGATTAATCAATCTGTAATCATTAAATTGATGCAATGTGTTTGTAAAGACCAGTGATTGAAGGGAAAGGCAAATATTTAAATTCTGTCATCATTCAATTACCCTCAATATAACCTGCATGGATTTCTTTAACCGTGGAACACAAAGAAGATATTTGAAAGAGTACAGAAACCCAAACAGAAAAATGCATACTAGATAAACTGGTTAGAATGCGTTTAAAGCAACACAATAAAAAGTAATAGCAAGTAGGACGTATACAAAATTAAAGAGATTCGTCATCTTAATCCAAATATGCCTTAATGGCAATAATCATCCCAGGTAACAAAAAAAAAAAGTTCCACACATTTTCCTAACGTTCCTATTAAGTTATGATTCTGAATGTTATCTAAACGCTCAAAACATTGTTTTTGTCATGCTTTTAAAGTCCCCCTGTAGTCAATAATTTTATTGGAACATTTTTTTCTTGAAAAAGAATTCCTTCATACCTTACAATAGCTTGAATGTAACTCTACACCCTTGCCTCATTTAGTATGCGCGGTTCTATGAATATGCAAATAAGCCCCGCCTCCACTCACTCAGCAGCTCAGAGATCCACTCGTTGACAAGGTAGTTTGTGACAGAAACACCAGCGATTTAAAAAATGTCTTGGTTATACAAATGTTAAGGGAACATTCCATTTTGCAAACATAATGATAACGCTACTTTTGAATGTTTTCTGAATGTTCTGAAACAAGTAGTAATACCCAGGGGGCAAAACAGGGGGTTTTTTAGGAAATCAGACATGGGCTGCTGTAAAAGGTTGTCATATAAAAATGAAATCTATGATGTCTGAGGATCACAACCTGGGTGGACAACCTGGTCAACAAGCTGCTGGAAACTTGTAATTAGTGTCAAAACAATGATGCCTCAAATTCAGCTTTAACTCCCCGGAATCACCCAATGAATGAATAGGGTAACATTTTTATCTAGCAGACATCACCATGAAACTTTCCCAGTTGATTAACTAAATTAAGATGAGAAAAAAAAATGTATTACAAGTTTTCTGTAATTTAATGTTTAAATATGCAAAATAGGCATTCTCTAATTAAATATGCACTAATTTGCATATATTTTTAAAGACGAAATCTGAGTATTGGATAAAGCCAGGTTCAAAATAATTTTTTCATTGTGTTCACATATTAGATGGGAAAAAAAATACAGATTGATTTATGGATATCTACTTTTGTTATCCTGTAAATCAGAATATAACGTGCCATAATATTACACCTAAACATAATGATAATCTAATGAGGGTTTACAGCATTCATGCTACCTAGTGTTGGTATGATCCATTAATGCCCCACAAAACATCATTTTATAGTGTATTTAATCTTTAATTGATAGACAGCACTATTCACTATCATGCGCTATAGCGTAGTGAAAATACAGCATTCGGGTAAATAATAATAATAAAAAAGATATATTTCTATTTGTACAAAACAAACACTTTTCTGTGATGGAACCAAATAATTAGGACAGGAAATTAATCATATCATGATAAACAAATGTGTGTAACATTTTTCATTCTTCCTGCTTTATCATATTCAGTTTCACAGATAAGGCTTAAACTAATCCCAGACTATAAAGCATGTTTGAGCTGTTTTAACTGAAAGCATCTTGCAGTGATTTATCTTAAAATATGCCATTGTTTTGTCTCAGTTTTTTAAGGCACGTTAATAAAAGCTACTTAAATTTCCTAATTGAATTAAGGCTTAATCCTGGCTTAATCTAAACCCTGTCTGTGAAACCAGATGTGTTTGCACTACAGCTTTGTATGCATTACAATTTAATAAGAAGAAATCTTGAGCATCACTGACCTAACCTTAAATAGTTTCAAAATCCAATTTTTCTTTGTGTGAATTTGATTCCCAGCACTGCTTTTCTTCAGGTCATGTGTGTAGTGAGGTGACGCAGAAACTCTCCACGGGTGCTCGTGTGTCCCGGAAACACAGCGTGACAGAACTCACACACCTGCGACTGCAGCGTCACTCCAGACATGAACAGCCCTCCGGCTTGACTGAGCAACTCGCTGTCCAGAAAGGAGGAGGACCAGGGCCTCTGTGGGACAGACAAACACTCTTTTCACACACATCAGATTGTAAACTCTTAGGGCGCTTCTCAAACGGATGGCTGTGTCCTTCTTAGTCTAGTCCTTGTCAGCATTAAACTAGAATGAGACCGATGTAAGTGAGCATGACTATGTCACGGCAGTCACGCATGTTCCTGCTCCCATGGTCACGGCACAAAAATACTATTAAACCTTAATTTTGGAAAGATACTTTGTATTAAAAATCGTTATATTATTTCAGTCTGCGGTCTCCCATTGGCTTACATTATTGGCAGTTTAGTGTTAGTCCCCCTGTAGTGCATAATTGTATCCCTTAAAACTCTCTTTGATCAGCAAAATGACATTTTGTTCATTTTGGTGTCACGTTATGTCTGTGTGGTGTTTTTAATATGATTTAAGACAAACCATGTGTAAATTCACAAGTCAACACCATTGCTGAGTATTTTCTCCTTAAAACTGCAGTGAACCAAAGACAGTCTCAAAAACACGGTTTGAAATCGCTGGTGTTTCTGACGTCGCAAACGACCTTGTAACCAATCAGATCAACGTGTGATCAATAACCAGTGGATCACTGAGCTGAGTGAGTGAGTGAGTGGAGGCGGGGCTCATTTGCATAGCCATAGAACCATGTATACTAAATGAGGCAAGGGTGTAGAGTAATATTCAAGATATTTTAAGGCATAAAAAAAAAATTTCAAGGAAAAAAACTTTTAAACGTGTCATTTTGGTGATCAAAGCTGAGTTTTAAAGGATGAAATGATTGACTGCGAGGGGACTTTAAATTTTTGCATAATTCTTTTATGGGGGTTACTTACATTTTTTTGGTCTGGTTTAGTTTACGAGCTGTTTAATTAATAGAATTTCATAAAAAAAAATTAAACCAAATCCATTATATGACTTATTGACCACTGTTTCTATATATTAAGCGTCTGACAGAAGGCTTTCAAGGCTCTATATAGGACCTTTTCTAACAAGAGTGTAGAAATATGTTTAGCAGGAGGTGTGGTCAGAAGGACTAGACACAATAAAGGAAAAGTCATTCAAGTTAAGGAGCTTAAAACAAAGAAAACCAGAGTGAACCAAAGCTAACTAAAAACAGGTATGATACAAACCCGCAGCCGTTGTGAAGTCTGGTTAGCATAATAATGTTGCTCAACTTTCCACAGGTCCTCCCAGGCACTGTTTCCCGCCGCCTTTACGGGATTATGGACAACCACATTATCGTGGCTACCTTGTTTCTGATCGGACACATCCAGGTTAAGATGCAGTTGGTCTAGTCCTCTATCAATGTGACTGAGATCATGAGCAGCTGAAAAACAAACACATAAACGGCAGAAGGAAAAAACTGGCGCTCAAAAGCTTTACAAAAGTAAGAGACAAATGACAAAAAAAAGATACTGAATATCAGTGGTACACTGGCAACTTTCACTCAGAAATTGCTTGTAAATTTCACAATTATTTACAATGAAACGGCTTGTAACACTGAATTAAAAAGGACATTTTAAAGAAGTATTTTCTTCTAAAAAATACTCAAATAATCTTTGTTGTATTTTAAAACTATTTACATCCGTGTAGACTTTAAAACTTTCAATTGAGAATAACTTTCATAATGAGAATCCTGTACTTTGAGGGTTCAGTATGTGTGTTTCAGTGGGATGTCGAGACTCATGGGATTCTGCAGGATGGGGTTGGTGTCCCATCTTTATCGCTGTACACTGGCACAGGTTGGCCGACTCTGAAAGTGAACATCAGTGTCATTTAAATCATTTATCATAGTCTCTACAATCATTTAATACATTAAGATATTAATAATACATGAAGTACTGAAAATTGGTGGTTTATTTGAGTCCTTTTACCTTGTTGTTGTTGCACTGTGTCAGAGAGATGTTGTAGCATTGCTGCTTGTTTTAAGCAGAGAGCCTGGAGACGGACAAACTCCTGATACAGCGCTCTATACGCCTCCTCCATCTTTATGAGTGGAGGAAATTAAAAATAAAACTTATTGGAAAGTCTTCGAGCTTGCAGTCTTGTAGTCAACTTCTGTATAGTAAGAAATAGAGCAAGAGAGAGAGATTTCCACCATTATTACAACAACAAAAAAACCTACAAACGTAGGTTACATTTCATTGACCAAATTGGAGCAAGTTCACTCATTGTCATTAAAATGCCTATTTTCCAGCCAAATTTAACAGCAAAAACGCAGTGCATATAAAATTAGCTCTGTCCCTGCTCAAACTTCTGTGTAAAGTCATAATGCTGCATAAAAGCCAGATTAAATGATGCGTGCTCTGATCCATATCAGACCCTAGAATCAAATTGTAAAGTAGGCTAGTAATTACATTACGTAAATGCAACTATGCCACCACCTGAAACTGAGCAGCATTGAAGTCGGCATGAAACTGAAGGTGCGATAGTCTTTTCTTTTCAATTGCGACGTATATCTGATTGAAACAGTGTCATGACGAATCGGGTCCTCCCTCGAAATCAGTTAATGCTAAGTAGCTACATAAACAATATTAATTTGAAATATGTATAGCTTACTATAGTGCATAATAATAGCCTAAAACAAAATGAATGTTTCTTTCACTTGATAAAACTGTTATTTAATAAATAAATAATAGAATATTAAGTGAATAAATTAACATGATTACATTATTTTTTAAACTGAAATATTTGGACATTTAACACTTAATTTAACACATAATTACATTGTGAATATTAAAAAACTTGGCTACAACTAGGTGAGAACAACTTTATAGTTTTTCCTTCAGCGCGATAAGAATCATCTTTACGGCTTTTCAGAGATGGCGACAGCTTAGTTCGAAGTCGAAAGATATTTTCTGACTAAGGTGACATTTTTCTTGTTGGACATTTCAGTTAACCGATCGTTAGCTAGGTTAATAACAACTATGGGTAAACCTCAAACCATCAAAATCATCCGCGCAGTGTTTCTCTGGCTACTTTAACCACAGTGTCAACCGAAAGCACAAAACGCACAGAGTATACCCTACCTTTGTTTGTACCACCAGATATTCAAGAATAAATCTGTAGCAAACAAAGCAATTGGATTGATGTGGCCAGAGAATGAAAGTATAAAGAGGAAGAACAGATTTGCATAACAGTACATACTCATCTACGTGCGCGTACTAATATCCAGACATTCGTAATAAACTCGATACAATGGAAGATATATTTGTTTTACGTTTGTCACTCTGATGACCGTGCGATGAAGAGTCCGTATGTGAATTCCAGCGTAAACTTTACAAATGGAAGAAAACAGTAAGTTGGCTATCAGGAAATCAAAAACAGGAACTCGAGCAGGAACCTCCTCCCGGGTCAGTTAAAGTGACCCAGCACAGAAGCAGCGCATTATCTCTCATCACGTCTGTACTCGAGTAAACTGTCCACACTGGATGAGTTAGTATAGTGTCTACTGCGTGTTACAGTGGGCTACTAGTGCGTACTGTACTGTATGTGTAATTTTTTTGTTAAAGGGGACATGAACTGCATTGTTTTATTGTTTAAAATGTTTCCTGGGGTGCACTTATAATGTTAGTATGATTTTTATATCAAAATCTTAGAATTTAGAATTTAGAAAGAAATCCTACCCTGATTTTAGCCTCTGATTTGAATGCTGTCATCTGTGAAGACTTCAGTGTAAACGCCCACTGCTGTGATTGACTGACATCTTTGCATATATGAAATAGTTATGTAGTATTACATATGTAGTACAAAATATGTAGTATTACATGTGGAACTCTCTCACAAACTTTAACCACAGTTTTACTTTTACAGCTGTCAAGGTTAACTAATCATAATGAGATTTTAAGTTAATATTTCAATAATTTAACAACATATTTACATATTCACGCTTCTCTGATGTTTTTAAATAGTCACATGAAAAGCAAGAAAATAGATTTAAATAAATATTTCATATTTTTTTTGGAAATGTTTTATTTTGACATTGTAAAGTGGACTTTTTAGTTATGATGCCTTGGTTTTCTTTTAAAAATGTCACATGATGATCCTTTTGTGAAATTAATAGGTCCCAGCCAGCAGAGCCATATGGGGCCCACATGGGTCTGACCTGGGCTATCTAACTGGGACCCAGCCAGGTTTGCACCCGGTTTCCATGTAGGCCCCACATGGGTTTGCCCAGATGAAATGAACACTGCTCGGTGTGCACACTACAGGCTGTTAAATGTAACACATATCAGTGTTGGAGTTAATGAGATAATTCATTGATTCAATAATGATTGATGAACACCTGCTGTTAACAAGCAGAATCACTGAAGAAAAGAGAAACACAAGAACTACTTCCAGGCACAGCCTTAGATGAAATCAACTGAAGATAAAGTACACACAATCTCTCAAGATCTGATTAAACAACTCCACAAACAGCATTGCCAGCTTCACTTATTACTAACCAGGTTGGCTTTATTTCTGTTAGACGTCTACATAAGTTCTTATTGAGAGTTAACAGAGGTTAAGATGTTGATGATTTATTGAAAATAATAGTTTGGTTTGATGCCACCATTATGGTGGTCAGCGTTTGCTTTAGTTGGGCTCTTGGTTTTTTAACATTAGTTTTTCTCTGCTCAGTTGTGTCTGATTGTTATGTTGAAAACAGCAAAAGAAAAGGCAATCAGATGCTACAAACTGCTTGATGATAAGAATATAATCATCATGTAGTGGATAAATTCACTGATATTGTGTGTGAGTTTTATATGAGTGATATGTTATTCATTTTGTTTTATTGTTGTGATTTTACAGCAAGAGATCCAGCACATTTTTATCAGAACATTAAGTGATTTTTAAAACATAATTTCCACATTTTGGACTTCTGTGATTTCTTTCTCACACACAGACATCAAGAATCAGCATATGAATCTCAACAATGGTGACATGCTTCATGCTGCAATGCATTCTGAGAGCCATGGATACGTTTCGTACGATGCACCCAGAATGCATTGCAGCATGAAGCATGTCACCATTGTAGCGATTCATATGCTGATTCTTGATGTCTGTGAGTGTACAGTCACAATGTCTGTGTGATAAATGTATCAAGCATATGAATCTCAACAAAGATGACATGCTGCAATTAATTCTGGGAGCTGATTCATGGTGATGTCTGTGTGTGAAATCGCTGTTCCAAAAATGTGTAAAAGATGTCTTAAAAATCATTAGATTTTCTGATAAAAATGTGCTCAGTCTCTTGCTGTCGAATCACAACAAAAATAAATAGCATATCACTCAAATACAATATTAGTAAACTAAGCCACTACTTGATGATCATATTATTATCATCAATCAGCTTATAGCATCTGATTGCATTTTCTTTTGCTGTTTTCAACATAACAATCAGACACAACTGAGCAGAGAAAAACTAATGTTAAAAAACCAAGAGCCCAACTAAAGCAAACGCTGAGCACCATAATGGTGGCATCAAACCAAACTATTATTTTCAATAAATCATCAACATCTTAACCTCTGTTAATTCTCAATAAGAACTTCTGTAGACGTCTAACAGAAATAAAGCCAACCTGGTTAGTAATAAGTGAAGCTGGCAATGCTGTTTGTGGAGTTGTTTAATCAGATCTTGAGAGATTGTGTGTACTTTATCTTAAGCTGATTTCATCTAAGGCTGTGCCTGGAAGTAGTTCTTGTGTTTCTCTTTTCTTCAGTGATTCTGCTTGTTAACAGCAGGTGTTCATCAATCATTATTGAATCAATGAATTATCTCATTAACTCCAACACTGATATGTGTTACATTTAACAGCCTGTAGTGTGCACACCGAGCAGTGTTCATTTCATCTGGGCAAACCCATGTGGGGCCTACATGGAAACCGGGTGCAAACCTGGCTGGGTCCCAGTTAGATAGCCCAGGTCAGACCCATGTGGGCCCCATATGGCTCTGCTGGCTGGGGTGTGTTCGACTTGAAGCGCCGCTGTGCAGACCGATTGGTGTATGATCAAAATACCAAAAGAGCGATTCAAAAGCATTCCAGGCAGGGGCGTAGCACCAAATTTTGGGCCCTGGGTACAAACCATCTTGCTGGGCCCCCGTACCCAATACCATAGTGATACCAATGGATGGGGTATTGCATTTTTGATCATAAAAACACTTAAAAATAAATGTAAACTAAATAAGCCACACTCTGATTAATATATTTTGTTTTATTGCCAAAAGTACTACTTACTGAGATGACAAAAGGTCTAGCAGGTCCAAACCTGGACTAAATCAAATATAGCCTACTGTAAAGCAGTTCTGAACAATGACCATACAGGGTACACTAACCGCCAAACTAGACATTCAGTCTTTGAATTACGTTTTAAAATAAGTAATTTTCAATCATTAAGATGTGCATTAAACTGAGAACAATCCTGTACTTAATGTAAGAGCATGCGCGAGCTAATTTGCATAACAATGCGGTACAATTTTAGGCGCTAACGATCTGTGTTTTCGCGGGTGTTAGATTTTGACAATGAAGGGAAATATACAGTGTTTTCGTGTAAACTTCTGACTCTGGGGAGAACTGCAGCAGAAGTGGAGACGAGCTGAGTGTGTTGAGCTCCCAGCTCCGCCTCCGTCTGCTTCTCACTCCCGTTATTTACCCAGAAACATTGTTTGCTCGCTATGGGTGTGTGATACTATAAAGTATTGGTATATTATTAAAATAGAGTACGAACATAAATGTATGCTATTCTACCTGGAGAGTAGATTATTTATGTTAAAACAATGTCAATGCTCGATTATGCATTTGGAGCTCACCTTTCTTTAAAAAAAACTGAGTGAGCATGCAACTGCTTGCCCTCATTTTCCTTTCTCTCTTTAATCTTCTTTTCTTTTCGTTTTTGAGCCCCTGATTTTCCTTTCTTAAGGAAAGACATGACTCTTCCCCTGTCTTCCTAGTTGCTATCACGGCTCACTCCAGCTCCTGTCTCATCAACTGATTCACCGCAGGTCAGCGGCAGAAGCACCTGAATTCTGGGTCGTACCATTTACATTAATTCGAGAGGGGCCCCCCAGTCCGACGCCCCTGATTACAGGGGAGCCATCTGCTCTCTAATCGTTCTCGCCCCGGAGCAGATGCCCCAATGTGAGTCTAACCAGGGGTGTGAGAGAGGGTGTGAATTTTGGTGGTTTTGGACACAGAGAACTGGTTAATCGACCAGGTCTCAGAAGTATTCCGTTCCCACCCTATCCCTGAATCATTTGTCTGAATCATTGCTGTTTGAAGACAGCACTGAAACTTGTATGGACTGTGAAATATCTGTTTGTTCGTCATCAGTGTTTCAAGACAGCACTGAGACTGTTTCATTGACCTGTTGGGATTGGGAACATCAGTATCATTTACCGTTATTGATGTCGTCAAACTTACCACCGCAATGCACACCCAGTCCTCCAGCAGCCCTGCCTGTGCTGATGCTTGCAGCCCTTCGTCTTCCCCGGGAACGCTCTGCTGTTCCACCATCAGCGCCTCAGCGAGTGGATCCTGTTGCTCCGCCTCCAGCCTATGATCCCTTCGCCCCACCTCGGCCCGTCGACCTGTCGGCTTCACCTTGGCTCATCCCACCTTTGGCTCCACCAGATACCCTGTCTTGCGGCTCCCTCTGCTTCTGCCACGGACTTGCCTGCTCCATTGCACTCTCTCTCCACCCCTACGGTTTCAGCGGGTTCCTCCTTCTCTCCGGCTCCCCCTCTGTCCTCTGTCACCAGTGTTTGGAATAATGCCGTTTAAAAGAACGGCTTTAGGTAACAACGTTATTTTTTCAGTAACGTGGTAATCTAACTAATTACTTTTCCGGTCATTACAACGCCGTTAACGTTACTGGACGTTAAATGCGGTGTGTTACTACTATTGATTGAATAAACTGTGTAATCTGAACGCGCCCCTGGCTCACACAGCTAGTGAGGAGGTGGGTTAATAACGAGGAAAGTGATTATGATTGGCTATAAACATCTTGCTGTCTGTTAACGTGCAATAAATATCAAAAGTTATGTACAAACACCACAAACACAAATGACTTGTGAAAACTGGTAAAAAAAAATCAAAATTCTTTGACATATAGCAACTTTTTTTTTAACAGTAACGCAAATAGTTACTTTCCCTGGTAATGAGTTCCTTTTATTATAGAGTAATTCAGTTACTAATTCAGCTAGTTTTTGGAACAAGTAGTGAGTAACTATAACTAATTACTTTTTACGTTCCCAACACTGTCCGTCACACCGGCTCTGCCTCAGTCTTCAGGGACTCTGGCTCCACCTCGAACACTCGTCGCCACACCCTCACCTTGGTCTCCAGAGCCAGCGGTGTCACTCAAGCCCATCAGCTCTCCGTCAGCGCCCTGGGGTCCACTTCTAACGGCTCTATCTCCGTCGGTCGTCCCCCGTGACACCTTAAGAGTTTTTTCCCACAGTTTATTTGACCTTTGAGCTCGTGTCTCGCTCTGATGTGTTTATTTGTTTATGCTGGTGAAGCTGCTTCGCCAAGCGCAGGTGAAGTGAGAACTTCAAGTTCAGCTAGAGTGTGTACATGTGCTTCTGGATCATTTGTTTTTAATCATTGCTGTTTCAAGACAGCACTGAAACTGGTATGGACTGTGAAATGTGTTTGTTCGTTATCACTGTTTCAAGACAGCACTAAGACCTGTTGGGAATTGGAATAACCATTTTTGATCTTGTCAAACTTACCTCTCTCACCTTCACTGCAATGCTCAGCCAGTCCTCCAGCCCACCTCTGCTGGATGGCCTTTGAGTAAGTGTCAGTTATTTGATAGTCAGCTGTTAATGAAGTCAAAATGCTTGCGCAACAGGGTGGCCAAGCTTCCATGGCCTTTTTAAAATACCTTTTTCTGAGAATCTGCCTCAGACCTTCAGTCCTCCAGCTCAGCCCAGTAGGGAGGTTCCCCTGGCTCCACTCCCAGCCTACGAACTCATCACTCCACTCCTGTGGACCTGTCAGCTCCGCCTTAGCCCTCCCTCGGCTCCACCAGAAACCATCATCCTGACGGCTCCACAGGGCTCCCTCGTCCCACCGGCTCCACCTCAGGCTCCCTGGATCCACCTCGGATGCTCCTTGCCGTCAGCTCCACCTGGGTCTCCAGTGCCAGCCATGTTGCGTGGGCTCTTCGTCTGTCAGCTCCACTTGGGTCTTTATCTCCAGCGGCTCCATCTCCATCGGTCGTCCCCAGGGTGTCGTCAGCCAAGACTCCACCAATGCTCCTTCCTGACTGGACTATCATCTGGCTCCTTCTGCTCCTGGTTCTGTCGTTTGTTTCTGTCAGTTGACCTTATTTCAATGTATGTGCCTATTTCATTCAGTTCACATGTTGTTTAATTAGCTCAATAGTTCCCTCGTTTAGTTTTGTATATATGCTCCCTGTTCTATCCAGTTCTTTGTCCTATCTATTCAATGTTGAGGTGTTGTGTATTCTGTTTCCCTGAGTATTTCTGAATTAAAGGAGAACTCCGGGCAATTTTTAACTTAATCTTGATCGTTATACCTTTGTGAGTACTGTCTATAGAAAATAAAAGAACCGGATTGGTGCTTGCGACGCGGAGCTGCGACAGCGAATGCCCAGAGCTCCCACTCAGCTAAAACGGCAGCATAACATAAAGAGCGTTTTGTGCCTCTTAACAGACACAAAATGCAATTAAAATGTCTGTCCAACATGAACAGGGGCCTTACATGTGAACAAGATGCGTTTAGCAACTTAGCCATTGTTTAAATTCACCTAAATAGTGTTTTAGATGGCAAGCTGTAGTCTCGCGCTGAAGTCCCATGGGAACTCAGTTGTAGCCGGAAAAGGTAAATAGTGTCCAGGTGGGAGGAGCGTAGTGTGTGACGAGTGATGATCGGAGTTGCTTACAAGTGAAGAAGCTTGTAGTAACGTAACTATGGACAATATAGAAGATTTTGAACATATGGAAGAGGCGTTTGAGTTTGATGGTCGTTCTTATTTATCCGAACCCGAGTATAAACTACAGATCAGCCACTGTGCAGAAAAAAAGTGTATAGCAATGAAGGGGTGACACTCTAAAACATCAAGAGTGCAAATAAGACCCCCCCCCCCCCACACACACACACACACACAGACACACGCACACACACACACTCTCCAGGCCAATGTCTGTATAAAGTGTTTTGAATTATCACTATCCATTCCTTAATTTGTTCGATTTTTTAATTATAAAATACTGAGTAACAAAAATGCTTGTATTGTGTTCCCTTTCTAACCAAATGCTATTGTTTGATTGTAATCATAATGCAAAACCTGATAGCTACTTATCTAACAGAAATATATAAAAATATCAAAAAGTAGTCTTTTAGAATGTCTAAATATATATCTAAATAAATATAAAAACGAATAAAATGGAGAAACCATGTCTAAAAAAACAAGGCTAATTACAGTAAAAAGCCTCTCTATGTATTTATATAGGGAGCTATAGTATAGCTCAGCCTACAGGCGGTTACAGGACATTTATATTTTTACCGCTAGTGCATGGCGCTTTTCTCACTTAAAAAAATTCATTTTAAAGGCCTGCACTCTATTTTTATGTGAAATGTTGCATTTATAAAATATATATATATATTATATACACATAAACACATAAACATATATTAATTCTAATGGAAAAATAGCTCATAAAAATCGTATAATTATTGTATAGCTAGTTACATAAAAATCTTTAAAAATTCTAAATAATGATCAAAGAATATTATTGAACAAGAATATATTACATTGTTTTCCAATGAGGGTTAGTTGGGACATGACGAAATATATAATTTCGGATTCAAGATCTGATTCGGATTAACTCAGTAAACACTCTGGCTGGGTTGTATGTGTTCTTGAATAACTAAAACGAATTGATATTAGCTGACAGAAGTCGACACAACTGTTTTTAAAAGCAGACAAAATGTAGATATTTAATTTTTGAATCTAACAATATCAAAGTGTGGCCATATAGACACCCTTCTGTCATGACTGGGTGAAGCTTGAGCAAACTGGCAGAGCTATTGTTGTAGAAAAACCTACAGACCTTTGAGAGGTTTGCCATTATTGCTGAAAGTGACATTCACCTCTAAATTGGTGTGGAACAAGGCAAGCAAGTTTATTGTTTAGGTTTATTTTATTAGATGTAATGAATTGTAATATTTATGCTTGACTATTTTATTAAATGTAACTGCTTCTAATGTACCACATAGTTTTGCCAACCCCTAATAACAAACACAAAACAAGCACTGTATGAAGGAAATCAAATTTGACTGAAACTTCATGCTACTTAATTATTTGTAGAATGTATTTAATAGATTATGCTTTCTTGAAAACATTTGCAATATTTGTAGAATGTATTTAATAGATTATGCTTTCTTGAAAACATTTGCAATTGGTTTGTACAAGGTGTCATGATTCTGTAACATGTTTGAGCTGAGTTTTTGTTGCATTTACACCATTTTGAGCAGCAGGCGCCGCTACACGTCGAGTGAATCGTTGGTTCAGTCAAGTAGGGATATTCATAGTTTTTAAAAAGCTTTGTTTCTCCTATCACTAAAGTTCTGCACCATTAATACTACCTTACATTTACTGTATATGTATCACAAGCAGTGCCTTTTTTCCCAGTGTTTGGTAACTTTGGACAAAGATTTGTTTTGGTGCTCTCTGAAACGACATTTCCGGTCTAACCCGGAAACGCTCCAAACTCCACAGAAGCCTCCAGTTAGCCTAGCCTCGTTGATTATTTTTTGATTATCAAATTTAAGAATAGCATATTGCGTAATATTTGAATTTATATTATATTATATTATTCAGAGTCAGCGTGCAGCGACACTCTTTCTGAAGGTAAAACATACATCGGCCGAGTTCTCGAGTTTTAATGTCTAAATGTGTTGTTTTGGTGTCATTCTTGATGCTACAATTGTCGCTGTTAGAGCTTACAAAGCAATTAAATGATATAATCATCTAACATATAAATAAGCGATTTATTATAGTGTATTTCTAACGATGCACTTGTATTAATAGTTTTTGTCGTGTAACGTTAGGTCGGTGTTCATACTCTTCTCTGTCTGTTTTCAGTATTCATGATTCTTTAGGTTTCTGAGTGCTAATCAGCTGATTATGGAGAAAGGTAAGACAACAATTTTAATAACATGAATAATAGTAATATGTTATAAGACTGAGCTTGTATTACGTTTGCTGGATCAATAATAGATACAGTTTGTCAGACAACGCTACTGATTACTATAGTACAGTAATTCTGCTGTGGTACAGGACACCTTTTTGTTAGCAATTTCATATAATCAGATATTTTCTGTGATCTACATCAGGGGTTTTCAAACTGGGCTTCAGTAGTGACAGAAGGTCTGTGGAAAAGTCTAGAAACAATGTAAATTGGATTAATAATGACAGTTATCACTCTCTATTCTCGCTCCCAGCGTGTTTATGCGTTCTGTTTGATTATTTTTTTATTTGACCTTTATTTAACCATGGTAATCTCTCTGAGATTAAAAATCTCTCTCACAGGAGTGGCCTGGCCAAGAATGGACGGCAATTACAGTCACAAAATTACACATCAAAACAGCAAATATAAAATCACAACACTTAAAAACAGTTGCACATCATTGAGTCTTCTTCCAGTGACCGGATAATAGTTTTAAAATGTTCCATAGGCACCAGATTTCGTCATTTCAGTTTCGTTTGGAGACGATTCCATTCGAATGGAGCTGCATTCATAAAAGCCCCTTTTCCCAGTTCAGTTCTTACAAGTGGAACAGAAAGTGTAAAACAATTTTCAGACCGGAGGGAATATTTTGAAATACTTTTCTTATTAATTAGACAATCTAGATATGAAGGCAACAACCTATGTAACATAATGTGATGTGTTGTAGACGTGAAGGCGGGCATCTCGTCTGCCGCGGCTGCAGGAGCGTCAGTCGGGCCGATGGTTTCGCAGAGCAGGTCTGAGGACGAGGAGGCCACTGGTGTGAAGAGAACCGCTGCTCAGGCTTTCAGTGGAGCGGGAATGATTCCCAAACGCAGGAGCTCCTCCAGGTCAGGAGAGCATCTGCTCCCGTCTGCTGCACTACTGCTACTGGACATATCATTGTTAATCAAAGGTGTCTTGTCATCATATTGTAGATCAATAAAGAGAAAGAAGTTTGATGATGAACTGGTTGAGAGTAGCCTCGCGAAATCTACAAGTCGGGTCAAAGGTCAGCCAGTCATTGAGCCAATCAGATGCCATGGGAGTGACCTCGTCTCCAGTGACAAGAAGAAGGTAATGAAGGTTACTGTATGTCATTATACAACTGTGCAACAACTCTGCGGAATATTTGATTGTGGTTAATTGTATCATTTTCTGGTCGAGCATCATTAAACTGAAAATGGCACTTCTTTTTAAAAACAATTAAAATGTTCTGGTTCCAAACTTCTGAGCCGTAGTGGGAGTGTGTGAGAGTAAATGTGAATATCCAAGGCACGTTTATGTGTGGTGCGTTTATGCGATTATTTCATGTGAATGTGAGAACGTTTTATGTATATGTAAATGGTAACATTTCAACTACGGCCTATACTGCACCTGATAATAATTGTCCCAGGCAACAGATATCCTACATGGCTGCAGTAGCGTGTCTTGTGCTCCTTTGCGATTTTTCTATTTTTAATATAATTTTATTATAAGTTATATGTCATTCTCTTTCATTTATTTAGAAATTCTGTGCAATATATAGTCAACACAGGTTTATATTCATTATTTTTCCTCAATTCTTACGGATTGTTTAGTGTCTGTGATAACTCATTTTCATTGAATGTCCTTTTTTTTTTGTTCTCTCTGAACCGTAGGGTTTAAAGTCCGGTAGCTCTCTGACGCCTCCTCTTACCATGGTGATCACTCCTTCATCAATGTCCAAACGAATGAAGAAAAACAAGCAGCCGTTACAGATAACCAAAGACCTGGGCCGCTGGAAACCCACGGATGACCTGCTGCTCATCAACGCTGTCCTACAGGTCAGCTGTCAGATTTGAGTGTGTTTAGAAGCTGACTAGTTCAGAGATGAACTGAAGTGCATGTACTTTATGTTCAGACTACAGATCTCACGTCAGTTCATCTGGGGGTGAAATTCAGCTGTCGCTTCACACTGCGGGAGATCCAGGAGCGCTGGTACGCTCTGCTGTATGACCCTGTCATATCAAAGTGAGTTTTTGACCAAAGCATCATTCTTATATCGCTATAGACCCTGTTTTAAACATTAAAGGAAGAGTTCATAAAAAAAAAAAACAGCCATCAACTAGGGGTGGGCGATACTGCAAAATTCTGTATCGATCCGATACCAAGTAAATACAGGGCAAGTATCGCCGATATCGATACCAATACTTGTTTCATTTTAAAGCATGCACTTGAACTTAAATGTACTTTCCTGTGCTAGAGCAGTGTCATGATTTATGAGGTGAATACATCATTAATATGCTAAATCTGAATACGTTTTCATGACCACTAAATATTTTCTGATTTGTGCTCTCAACTCGCCTGTAATTAGTCAGTGACTTTTTCCAAACGACCCTAATTATAGTAAATGCACTATTGTACACTAGCCTACTGTTCAAAAGTGTGGGGGCTGTAAGATTTTTTATTCTCTTCTGCATTTATTTGATATAAAATACAGTAAAAACTGTAATATTGTTACAATTTAACATAGGCTATCTGTTTTCTCATAGTAATTTATTCCTGTTATCAAAGCTGAATTTTCAGCATCATTACTCCAGTCTTCATTATCTTTCATGATGAGAATTAATTTTAATATGCTGATTTGCTGCTCAAGAAACATTTCAATGTTGAAAACAATTTCGTATTTTTGAGGAAACCATGATATAATTTTAGCTGAATTATTTAATGAACAAAGTTGAAAGAACAGCATTTATATGAAATAGATTTTTTTAACAGTGTAAAACCCTTGACTGTCACTTTTGATCAATTTAATGCATCGATCTTTGTTGAATAAAAATATAAATTTCATTAAAAAAAATCTTACTGATGTCAACAATTTGAACCATTATGTACACATTTAGTTTGTTTATTGCAAAATAACTCCCAATTGTTTATCTGTCATCTAAGCAAGACTTCGTTTCCCAAACGCACTGTGGGCCTTGAGCTCAGCAAAGCACCAGCATCGGACGCTCTCTGTGATTGATTATTTTCGTCTTGTATCCAGATGACTAGGAGAAATAGTCTTACACAATTATTCGCTTATTTTTCCACTTACAAGTTTATTTTATTTAATTGCGTGCGTGCGTACATAATAAAAATTACTGGTAAAAAAACACACACATTTGGATCGATATTTTTATGTAAGGACCCCTACCATCAACGTCATGTTGTTCTGAAACCCTAATGGCTTCCACAAAAGGACATCATTTCAATAATGTTTTCCATATTCATTTCATAATAGTATCAGAAAAGATATACCTATTGCCCTATAGCTCTTTGAAGCTATCCGATGTCTGATTTGTTTTCAAATATAGCTAACCTAATTTAAGTTAGAAATAACTATATTTCTGTTTACATTTTTGACATCAATTTTATGATGTAAAGCACATGATAAAATTCAAACATCACATTTATGATGTTTATGACATTCTGGCTTGTCACCTAACTACAAACTATAATTTCTGTTTTTAAATAGATCATTTTTTAGTCATTTTATTAAATGTTTTGTAAAATAAATACAGCTCATATGTGTGTATACTATACACATACATACATACACACATATAAAGTTGGTGGCAGATGTAAAAAAGTTGCATTACATTGGTGCAATGAATTCTATTTTGTATTACAAAATTTCAAATGAGACTCAAGTTAGGTACAAAGTAAGTACAGAGTAGGTAACGTCTAAGTATTAAGAAAACTACAGATGTATCTTTGCTTTCTTGAAGCCATACACACACACACACACTTACTTTATCCAAGAATCTGAATGTCCATTTTGTAAGTGTTTTGTCTGTTCCCCAGATTGGCGTGGCAGGCCATGAGACAGCTTCACCCAGAGGCCATCGCTGCTATCCAGAGTAAAGCTCTCTTCAGCCAGACAGAGGAAGCCCTGCTCGCCAAGATCATCTCTGTGAGCAAATCACATCTGCGCTTTAATCCCATGCTTTTAATGATATGTAGCAATGAATGCTTTAAAGATTTTATAATTGTTTTAAGTGTATCTCTTCCGTTCTGTTCACTTCAAATGTAATTGATCCTTGCCTCATGTTTGTGAGTAGAGCAGTCAGCCTAAGCTGGAGGTGTTTCAGGATTTGCTGAACAAGCACCCAAATGTGTTTTACCCATCACGCACTGCTAAGAACCTGCTGGTGCACTGGCAGCTGCTGAAGCAGTATTATTTACTGGAGGATCAGAGCGGTGAGATGCTGCTAAATGTCACTCGGTCTGATGATCCTGCTTGTGCTGATCGCTGTCATTTAATTTCATCTGATCTGTTTCTAGTTCAGCCTCTGCCTAAAGGAGAGCAAGTGCTGAACTTCTCTGATGCAGAGCAGGTGGTTGATGATGCCAAACTCAAGTAAGTAAAACCATTTTATCATCTCAACCATCATGTGTTGTGAGTTTACTGACTAATGATACTTCACAGTAGCACTTATTCCTCCAGTGTACTTATTAACTTTTTTTAAACGAAGCAAAGTTGAACGTTTTTGGATGTTGTTGTGCTGCAGTACACCGTTCAGAATGTCACATCAGCCACCAGATCAGTGAGCAAACACATGTTCATGCTCTGTGTTAGTGGTCCTACTTGTACCACATGATCACTGAATATTGATTTAGGCACTGATAGTGTTGTCACGTCCTGTCTTCCCTTCACTGAGTAGATGTGTTGGTGTTTTGGATAAGCAAAATTTAAAAATACTTGCATCATGTTTAGTGCTATGTCATATGGAGTACGCATGCATTTCTTGGATGTCCGATTTGTCTCGTTTATGACTGGTTTAAGTTACAGAGATCTCATAATAAATTGATATGGTTGGTTTTAGGTTTTAATAGCTTACACATGTTGATGCTTCCCATTTTAGACATCTTAAGTGGTTACCTATAGAAAGCAAGTTGTGCACTTAAAATTAAAGCTGGTACAGAAGATAATTAATAAAAGAGCTACTTTGTATTTTAAAATGTATATTTCTAGGGAAGTGAGAAACACTGTTATAATACTAGGCAGAGTCTAATGGATATTACATTATGTCGTTTCAAACAATGTACGGTCGAAGGTCTTTTGAATACTCAGGGAACAAGTTGGCTCTAGATGTAAAGAGTATGTTGGCTATTAGATAAGTTGTTTTAGTGATTAATTTGTATTAATGTTTTTGGGTGGATGTTTAAGTATGATGTATATTTTGGTAATGTGTGTTCTTATTGTAGTGTTGTAAGTATAACAGTATTGCAAGATAACCTGTCTCTAGGAGTGAAGTTGTGTTTTACATCAAGGACCACAATGGAAACAAGTTTTTTTTAAAACTTTGTGTTATCCTTGACAAATGAGTGTATTTTTCACTATATTATTTTGTCTAATAAATCAAATCAAATTCCCAAAATTACTGTATGATATGGATGCAGCATTTAGCACACTCCACTTTGCGACGGCTGGTTCTTTGTCTACAATGCACACCTAGCCGGATAATCCCATACAACTTTTTTGTGTGTTATAACACATTAGAGTATTTTACACCTTGTCGTTTTCAAAAGTTTACATAACATTAGTTCTTAATAGAGTTCTGCAGTGATTATGTATTTTTGTAGCCCATCCCATGAGTTTGCATCACCCTGGTTTATCTCGACAAAACCCAATAGGATTTTTCCTATTAGCTTTTGGATTATTGCAGGAAATAAGCTCTGTGACTAACTAAAAGTTTATGATTTATACACATTTTTCTCATGATGATAATCTTCTTCACAAATGAACACAACTTGAATTTGGAAACCTAAATACAATTGGTATAAGTAAAAAGCTAAATGTAGGCTAAAAACGAAGCTTTTGACAACTGTTTATTTAAATATATTTTCCTCGAAAGTTTGAGTTATAATAGTTGGTAAGAGTGTGATTATAAACACACAGAGGATGTAAAAGTGGACTAGTGTGTAAGATGAGTTTACATGTTTGGTTTGATGTTTTTTGAAGACAAGTGAAAGCTTAAAAAGCAATCACAAAGAGGGTGTTAGAATACAATTTGAAATGATCATGAGCTTGTGTTCACCACAGACCTTTTTTCAGGCATTTAACCAAAAACCCATTGACTTCAGAACGCTGGAAGTGTAAGGTTTTGGCTTGCAGAAAATGTCATCCCTGCAGGACTCTATATTCTGGTTCATAATGTGTTGCTTCATTGACTCCCTGTGAAAATCATGTGTGACTCTCTGGTTCTGATCATTTATCATGTTCATCAGGGACAGCAGAGATGAAGTCCTGGAGCATGGTGAGTTATTTCATACAGCCTCTTGTTGTTTTTAATGTGTCATTGAATGCTGTCTGACATGTTATGTTGCATGTCTTGTAGAGCTCATGATTGCAGACCGACATCAGAAGCGTGAGATCCGACAACTGGAGCAGGAACTTCCTCGCTGGCAGGTGTTAGTGGACAGCATCACAGGTCAGATTTGTGACGTTGTCTTCAATACGGTTGTGAGATGAATGGGGATCACTTAAGTTATTGAGTGATGTAATTATTTCAGGCATGAATTCACCAGACTTTGATAATCAGACGCTGGCAGCTTTACGTGGACGAATGGTCAGATATCTGATGAGATCTAGAGAGGTCAGTGAACATTGTGCTTTGACATTGTAAGTGTGTATGAGTGGTAAACATCTATTGTGCTTCTGTGATCCCTTCGGTATATGTCAAATCAGTGCATTGACTTGTACCTGAACTTTAAAGGAGACTCAAATCTCTTTTTAGTTGTGATAGTGTCTTCATCTAAAGACACTTACTACATTATAATAATTGCTCAAAAAAATTCTGAGTAATTTAAAGTAACTGCATAAGTTTAGGGTTCTGGTTTAGTATGTAGTGTTTACACCGTTATTGTGATTACTATAGTAAAGTACATTGTATATGAATGCAGAACAGGACTGTAAAATAAAGTGATACCAAAATATCTTCTATACTATCTATTGCTGTACAAGCTTTTCTCAGAACTACCTTGTTTTATCGTTTTAAAAACCTATCAAACTCTTTTTTTTTCTTTTTTTTTAAAAATTCTTCACTGGAAATGTGTTTTTGTGCTATCTTTTTAAAAGTGACTTGCTTTGATATTTCGTCATCTAATGCAGTGTGAGGTGTTTTTAAAGGAACAGTTCAGCCACGAACGATCAGTAACAAACTCTACTGGCATGTTTCAGATCACACTGGGTCGTGCTACTAAAGACAAGCAGATCGACGTGGATCTGTCTTTGGAAGGACCTGCGTGGAAGATCTCCAGAAAACAGGGTTAGACAATTCAACATCATTATTCATGATTGAACCGCACAGTGCTTTCAGTAGTCCGTATGTGTTCAGTCCTGCTCCTGGATGCTAAATATGATCCTAAATATAGCTTTGCACCACTGAACTTATTCACTAAACTATTACAACAACACATTTGTTAGTTGTTTTTTTTAAAAGAGAGGGAATTATGTGATTGACTGACTAATTTTCAGCACACTTTCTTCAAGCGTCCAAGCATGTCACATGCCACTGGCTATCTATTACAGCATCCCGTTTAGGTTTGCTGCTGTTATGCTAAATGTTTCCATTCGCTGTTGTCCTTGTAAAACATCAGCCATGTCTGTTCGTGTGAATCACAAATGTTCAATTTAGTCCATAGTCCATGCTCACCTTTGCTTTTTCTTGTCCTTTTTCATGTCAGCTGTGAGTTTGAAGCACATGATAATTTCAGACAGTGTTGAATCATGTCACAGACGATTCATGTCATTTTAAACATTTTATTGCTTTGAATTATTATCACCAGGACTTTTGTGTGGCTTTGAGTTATGTGAACACTATAATAAATGAAATAATGTTTGTTTTCTAACACCAGGGATCATTAAACTGAAAAACAATGGAGATTTCTTCATCGCTAATGAAGGGCGGAGACCCATTTACATTGATGGACGACCAGTTTTATCTGGAAACAAGTGGAAACTCAATAACAACTCTGTGATGGAGGTATGGATGGACACATAACATTACAGCTGTTAAAGTTAGTGATTTACCTCATTGACACGGCACATTTTGTACATGGTATATAAAGGACTATTGTTTCAGGTGTTTAAATAAACTAAGTACTATTGAAATGATTCATAGTTTGTAAAAAATACACACTTGTGTCTTTAGAAGCAGCAATAATATAAAAATATATATATATAAAAAATATATATATATGAAGAGTTCAGATGCAAAAGCCTCTAAGTGCCATTTGAAATTTTCTTCTACAATGATAATTTTTATCAAGCTTGTATATTTAAGATCAGTCATTTCACTTACATGACAATTAATAGGTAATCTTCATTGCCATTTAAGTGAAATGACTGAACCTTAAATATACAAGCTTGATAAAAATTACCATTCTAGAAGAAAATTTCAAATGGCACTTAGAGGCTTTTGCATCTGAACTCTTCATATATAAACATAAGTTTGACCCATTAATCACACATTGTGTAAGTTTACTCCGTTCTTCTCCCAGTTGATCAGCCACTCATGTCTTTCATGTGGACCAAATTACGTGTTGAGAATCCGACTGGCTCTGACGTTGCATTTACATTACATTTCAAACACAAAATACATTTACTGATGCATATTTGAGAATCTGAATATCAGGAATCTAGTCATATATTGATTAATTAGAAAAAAAAACAGAAATAAAAATTATACATCAGTTATACAGCGCAAAGTGACGAGTTTGATGTGCCCATTCTCTGACATCTGTATCCTCATGAAAATAATGCTTTACAACTTTCATTTGATTAGGGATAGTTCAATTTAGATAATTATAATTTTATTTTTTGTGAGACCTTTTAATTTTTGTGAATATTATGCGATGAAATGACGAATGGTGCAGAATCATGGGGGGGAAAAGTAATATTCTGTTTATTTTGCCTTGTTTTCAGCAATCGCGAAAAAACTAGAGGGATTCATAGCTCTTTGTCAATAAAAACAGAATGTCATATAGTTTTTGTAGCTGGTTAACAATATGTGTATGTTATTGAGGATCTAACTGTTGAAATGACATTAATGAATGAATATGATTGACTCCAAAAATGTTGCCATTAAAAAAAAAAAGTATTATCTTATCTGATACTGTTATTGCATAATAGAGATGCTCAATGAAGCACGTTTGTTTTTGTCCAGATTGCAGGTCTTCGCTTTGTGTTCCTGATCAATCAGGAGTTGATCTCTCTCATTAAAGCTGAAGCTGCCAAGATGAACCAGCCGTGACGCTGAGCTCGCCTGTCGAACACCATTCAGTCCGATCTCGATCAACAGAAGACCTTCAGCACACCATCATACGGCTCTCGTCGCGTCCGCTGATCCTGGATCTGCAGTTCAGATCGGAGGAACATCATTGGAGATTTTATATGCCTATTATTCAAGGCACATTTGGACTGAAAGAACTGAGTGTTTGAGAACATTGTCCGTGTGTGTGTGAGAGTGTGAGAGAGAGAGAGATAGAATTGCTGTTATTTGTATAAGTGAACCTTTTTCAATTCAGTGTTTTGACCTGTACATTTTTGTTTGTTTATAATTAAAAACTCAGTAGCCTTGTATTGTCTAATCAAAGACGGTATGCTAATATTCTGCCAAGACAGAACTAGTGTAAATACATTCATGAAGATCAATTAAAACAGAAGTGTTTTAATGATGCGTCTGTGTAAGGATGGTAATCTCTTTGTTTGTTTATTGACTTTGTGAACTGAGGCAAACTCTGTGTGCCTCCCTTTGGACCTTGACTTGAACTGTTGCAAGCCCAGAGTGGACACAAGTAACGTCCAGTGCATAAAAGAACATTTAAAATAAAGGTTCAGATCAGAATACACAACAGGTCAAACATTAGGAATAATTCTATTTTTTAACATGTTTGAAAGAAGTCTCTGAAATGTATACCTGTGACAAAGTTGAATTTTCAGCATCATTACTTCAGTCTTCAGTGCATTATAATCCTTCAGAAATAATTCTAATATGACAGTTGTCGACATTGATAATAATACGAATTTGTTCTTGATCAGCAATTTCTGAAGGATCATGTGACACTGAATTCAGCTTTGATCACTGGAATAAATTACATTTTACAATATATTTACAAAAAAACGTGATTTAAAATTCGAATAATATTTCATATTATTTTTTGCTTTTTTATTATTAAATAAATGCAGCTTTGGTGACCTTGAGACTTTCGAAAACAAGAAAATCCTATTAAGTTTTGACCGGTAGTTAATCTGCTTTTGTCTCTGACTACTCAAAGGCAATTTGACAATGGTATTAAAATATATTAAGATGCATAACGAATGTCAATGAACTAGAGGGAATTATAACGTTTGAGCATTCCCCTATGGAATGTTCTAGAAAATGACATGCATACTGTGTGATTTAAAATTAGCTAAGTTATCAATTGCTGCGAGTAATAGCAGTGTTCGTATAATTGCAAAAAGTACACACACACACACCTGATATAGTTATACCAATGTTTTGTAGTGTAATGTAGCAAATGTGCAAAATAGCATAGTTGATCAATTTAACCAGCAAGAATTTCCTACTTCACCAGTTAAAACAAATTGTTCATTCAAACCCGTTTAGTGTTGGTACTCGTTAATAAACAGTGGAAAAATAAGAGAACAAACAGTGCTCGTGCTCGTGCTGATGTAGCAGCCGGAGGCTGCGGCCACGTCACACTCGTGCGTCACTCTCAGTTTCCAACAAGCGTCAGTGAAGATCAGTAGCCGGAGATCGCGAGTTCATGGCGTGTTCTGCTTCTCTGGGAACTGCTGTGTAATTACAGTAAGACTACGCTTTCCTCGTTATTCATAAATAATCGGGATATAATCATATCCAATAATAGTTGGAATGCAAAGCAACACTTTGTGTGTGTTTATTTGGTTAAGTTGGGACCGTGATGGGCTGAATCGTAATTTAGCCGGTTGAGTTTGTTTTTGTGTGGCACATTTTTTAGCCTACTTTATACTAAATGTTTTATAGCTACCTGTATATAAATGTTTTTAAGTTATTGCTTTCGGTTAAAACATGGGTGCATATTATGATAGATAGCTTAGGTTGAAAATGTTTCCGCTTAGAACGAGTTCCAAAATAGTTTTTTGGAAAATGTTCCCGTTTTGTTTTAATTGGAGACCTATTTTCTTTTTTAATATGTACCTCAGTGGGAGCTTATCATTAACTTAGATATAAATAATGGTGCATTTATTTATCTTTTAACCCAGAATACTCTTTTGTGTGTAAAGCATGTTTGACTTTGATTGCAAACAGGGTTTGACATTCACTTTTTCACTCACAGGCCAATTTGGCTACTAAATTGTTAAAAAGGTACCGGCCATTCAGAACTTTTACTAGCCAAAAATAAATAAATAAACCAGATAAACTCACATCTTATAGGTTATTATAAAATGTATTAATTTCTTATTCATCAGAACAACATATTTTTTTAGGATGTTGGAAAATAGAAATGTCTTTTTTAATCTGCGCTATTGCTTCAGTGCAAATGAAGCGCACCGTTATTTGTTGCGTAGTGACGTGCATGTTCAATTAAGCCAGATTTAGCTGATTCTGCACAATACTGTATTTAATATATCATGATGACTCACGAGTTGAGTATTTGTACAAAATCTGTGCAGATTTGGTTTACACGAACTCCCACTGCAAAGTAGATAAACATTATTAGTAACCGCCAAATTGACTAGTGATTTGACCACGTGACCCGCAATTACACCAGTTACCCAGGGTGCTTCTCAAAATCCTCCTCGTTCCTCCGTCCTCCATCCTATGACCCGGGAACTGATCGAGATCAGCCATCTTGAAGGACATCTCAATTCTGTAATAGGCTCTATGCACGAACGCTGCAGACGAATTTCCGGAAGAATCTCAGCCAGCGTCTTTGCTTCCGCATAGCGCGTTCTATAGTGAAAAAGACTTAAAAAAAATTCATTTTCTCAGAAACGGAGACAACGATTTTAGAAACTGATTCGCTAGTCGGATTTAGCATGATATGAGAGAGTACTCACCCTCAAAATTGTCGGTGTAGCTCGAAATATATAATTTAAAGCCCTTCTCTTTCTTACTCTTATGTGTGACAGATAACTGCCTCACAATATTGTTAACATCATTCACGTTAACCGCGGGAAGTTTTTGTAAACAGCGAGTGTAATTTGACATCATCTCCACCTAATGCAATAACAGCTTCAGACGCAGCGGCGGATGTGACTGGGCGGGCTGAGACAGAACGCGGAAGCGATGGTGCATAGAGCCTATTGCACTGCGAGGAGTGAGGAGGCTTCCTGAAGAGTCATGAGCGAGGATGCAGTGAATTTCTGAAGTGTTTTATCAACTAAATGTGACGCACATATAAATTCTCCTCCCACTTCACATGATTTTAATTTATACTTTTCCTTTGCAGTTTATATAAACCACACATCTCACATATTTCAACAGGGTATCTTGCTTTAATATTATTTATGAATTTCTTAAACAAACAAACTTTGACAACATAAGGACGGATGCGTTGAGCGCTGCTGATGACGCTGTGAAGTGACGCTCAAGTGATCAAGTATTCCAATGTATATAAAAAAGCTTTCATTTGATTCCTTCGTCCTCCTTTTCTTTCCTTGCGTCCTTCCCTCACATCCTACAGGGGGTGGAGCTGAGATGCAAGGAAAGGTAACGAGGATTAAGAAATGAGAAGCACCCACAGTGTTAACAACATACCTTTAAATTCCTAAATGAGGAGATTGAACTTGCGAAGCAGCTAAAACGTTATTTAAAGTCGTGCTTAGTGTAAGTAAACCGATTTAAATCACTACTAAATGTAATGACAAGTGTGAGGGCGTGTTGGACGCACAGGTCAAGAAAGATTCCCTCTCGCTTACAATAACATTTATAAGAATTCAGTAAACATTTGTTTGGATGTCTAATTTCTTGTGGGAAAAATTATGCATTCAACTGCAACCAACTAATAAAGTTCTGTTAAGAAACTATAGATGGCACATTCAATCTCAATCTTCTTGCAATCACGTAATTCTCTATAGGGCACAGCTGATTGGTTCCTGCTGTATCAGCAGCCAATAAACTCGCTGCTCAACATTCAAATACTTGGTCAGCATCTGCTGTAGACGTTGCAGTGCTCTTTCAGAAACCCCCCCCCCTTCCCCAGCTCCACCTGTGTAGATCTGCTACGGGTCATTCATGTACACTATATTGTACAGCAGCAGCGACATGTCTTATGGTGTCTTCACACCGAACGCAAATTTAATTATTTGCGCGAGTAGATTACATACAAAGTCAATGCAACGACGTGAATAGACGCATCATTCACGCCAGGCATCTCGAATGACGCGAATTGGGCGACGCGTTTGCCACGAATGTCTTTCGCGCAAGTTGAAAAATTTGAACTCGAGCGAATGTTCAAGATGCGTATTTGACGCTCTATTCATATTTGGTGTGAACACCATTACTCATAGTAGCGTGTCGTGTGTGTGTGTGTGTGTTGGCAGAAGCAAGTTTGTGTTCTTGTTCTGCAGCAGCAGCATAGCAGATCTACTCCGCCACGACTAAACATATCAATACGGTCATATCCATAACTGTGCCAAATACTCCGAGAGTTGTCATGACAAAACTAATTGAAGAGGAAAGGCTTTATTCAGCACCGCACACACATCAGTCACAGAAATTTATCAAACCATCCCTGGACACAATTAATTACAGTGTTAGACTACATCATTTTTATCCAGTGTACAATAGCCTAATGTTAAAGTTGGCTTTAATATCGATTAATGTAAGTCAGTCAGTACGTATGTTAATGTAATTCAGTGGGATTTGTTTTTGGCCCTTTATGTGGTCTAGATTGGCTAATGAAAAGGCTGAGAAGCCAAGACTCCACACTACTGGTCCTGACAGCAAGTTTAATATTTTATGTACACAAGAACAGCTTGTTCCAAAACAAGTGTATGATGCAATCATGTCAGTCCAAACATGGCTGCAACAGCTTCTCATTTCAAACCAGTGCACAGCTGTTTGGTGGCTTGTTTAAAACAAGGCTCTAGATTGATAGTTTTATTTCCAAGAGATTTTCTCTGTCAGGAGTCTTTCTGCTTAGCCCTGCTGCCCCTTGTCTTATCATGTGCAAATATGTTTATAGTGGGTCATAAATCGTTAAAACCAGTAGCCCATGTGGCGTATGCAACACTGATATCAAGCTAATAGACTGACATGAGATGTTGGAGTAAATTAATGTTGCAATGTTTAAACATGGGGTGTAAATCTTTTTCAGGTGCAGTGAGACATTCAGAGCTTTAAGCAACTAGAGCTTGAATCACACAGTCATTTTAGGAGAAGTATTTTTTTAATTTTTGGTCATCATAACCCAGCAGGCTGAATATCAACGTGGTTGGCGTGATAAGACAAAAGTTTAAGTTTTGATGAGTCATGATGTTTAGGCTGTAAATAACCATTCAGTATGCTTTTAAACTCACCAAATATTTCCTATTTAATATTTTGCTGGTAAACTGAAAGGTAAATTTAGGTAGGAATGGCTCTATTGACCCCTTCCCAATAAGTCCTAACCATTTGAACCACATATAAAACGGCAGTAACAGAACACTTCCTTTTAATTCATAAACTTCACTCCCATTGTTTCATTGTTGGGAACTGTAATGGAGTAGGGTACTAGGGAATATATAGAATATATGGAAGTCTCACAAGATTGATACATTATTTCAATAGAGCTCTTGATTAGAAATTGACCCTTCGCGTGGAGCTTGATTGACTGTTAATCTGACCAATCATACTTCGCCATCCGCCATTTTGTCCGACAAAGCAGTCAGGAGAGATATTAGATTAACATGGGAGGATTTGAACTTGAAAAACTGAGTGTACTGACGCCCTTCCGCGGTTAAAACAGCATTCCTTCTGATGTTCATTCATGTTTATTGGATGCTATAAATGAACTAGAAGGAAGAGATGATCGGATCACGAGCAGCTTTAACTGATGCTCTACAGCGATCTGTCACGACACATTAAAGAGCCACAAAACGGTATTTATTGTTTAAGTTTATTTTAAAAATGACCAAATTTGAAAGGTGAGACTTTAATATGTTTAATATCAAAAGTAACCGAAAAGTACCTGGTCTGTCCTGTCTGTCAGCGTGTTGTCAGTCTTCTCTCTGCTCCGCGATGTATTTTTCACTGTGTGAGAACATGAGAGCGGCGTAGCTTGTCGGACATAGCGACAGTAACTAAGGGGGGGCGGGTCTTTGCGAAGGGTCAATTACAACCATATTTAGCCACCCATTCTTTGGCATTCATTGTCTAGGATTTTAATTTCTATTTAAGCAAGTTAATATTGAATTATTAAATTATGTAATTCTAAAGGTCTCAATGGCCCCTTACGCTGCAAGACTTTTATTGTGACACATTAGATGTTTCTGCTTACAGAACTGACTGTGTTTGTTTGCATAATTGGATGTCTTTGACCCATTTCGTGTCTTGCAGTCTCTACTAGTAGACTTTAGTCAGGGTAGATGCCATACTGAATATTACATGAATGAAAACGAGTTTGTGAGGGACAAACAGACTTTACAATGGCATGCACTCCATAAAGATCCTGATCACATTTTCAAAACTCACAACTTTCAAAACTGTTTTATGGAGTTTTTGTCTACTGAAAAGATATTTCATTAGTTGGAGCATCTGGTACAAAAAAAATGTGATATGGGTGCAGCCATATAGTGCCTCCTGCCTTCAAAAACTGATCAGATGAAGGTATCTCAGGAGACGGGATGTGACACGATGATGATTGAATTTGAATGTGCCTTGTTGCCTTCATGCCTGCTGTGGAGCTTTCAGACACCACCATGGTGCTATTAGCCAAGTTAAATCCGGTGCTCTGGACTATTGTAATGCTCTCTTGGCAGGCCTCCCAGCTTGCACTGTCAAACCTCTGCAACTGATCCAGAACACTGCAACTGGACTGGTCTTTAACAAGCCGAGGAGACGCACGTCACATCTCTCTTCATAAACTTGCACTGGTTGCCAATTGCCGGTCACATCAAATTCAAGGCACTGATGTTTGCTAACAAAACAACCACTGGCTCTGCTCCCTTTTACCTAAACTCATTACTCCAGACTTATGTGCCCTCCAGAAGCTTGTGTTCTGCAAGTTAAAGGATTGGTTCACTTTTATAAAAACTTTTGCTGATAATTTACTCACCTCGCTCCATGTCATCCAAGATGTCCATGTCTTTCTTTCTTCAGTCGAAAAGAAATTTAAGGTTTTTGATAAAAAGATTCCAGGATTTTTCATCCCTTTTCATCATTTTTCAACAGAGCAAGGCCAGCATTTGTGCTTCTAAAACTTAAACTTTTTTATTTATTTTTGAAATGACCGATCGTTTCGCTAGATAAGACCCTTATTCATCGTCTGGTATCGTTTATCGTCTGGTAAGCTGCACTGAAACTCATTTTCATCTTGAACTGTTTGGTTCCCAATGAAGTCCATTATATGGAGAAAAATCCTGGAATCTTTTCGACTGAAGAAAGAAAGACATGGACATCTTGGATGACATGGAGGTGAGTAAATTTTTTTAAAAGTGTTTTTAAAAGTGAACTAATCCTTTAACGTCGACTCGTGGTGCCATCATCTCAAAAAGGCAATCTTGATCAATCGAATCATGAACGCCGAGCCGAGTGCACTGAACTGTCTGGAATCATTGATCGAGACTGTTTTCCAAAGACGGCTCCTTCCTGTATTCGCAAAGTGGACTGTCTTTATAAAATATCTTCTTATTAAACTGTACACTTACAATGTTCTCAGTGCTTCAGTTTGCAGGTAGGGACACTCATTATGCTACCGTGTTTGTGTTGGGCTATTTTGAGCCTTGGTAGTAACTAGGGATTTTTTTCTTCATTACTCTATGCCCAATATACTAGCGTTATAAGCTAAACAGTTTTTAGAGATAAAACTCTTTACATTCGATAATCATGAAAACAAATCTCAGAGAACGGTTGACTATGTATCAATGTGTAATTAGACCAAAGGTTCGTTTTGCGGCGGAGTTGTCCTTTAAGCTAAGAGAAAGGGTGGGGTTGATCACGGGTGTGTAAACGTTTTTGGGTCACCTATCCCTTTAAGTACATTCTATATCAAATACATTTCAATTAAAAAAAGAATTTGCGTGTCAACCATCTTTGAAGTGCACTTGTATAAATGTGCAAGGGAAAGTGAAAAAGTAAAAGCTCCTTCAATCCATTATGAGCCTTTTACTGTGGATTCATAATAACAGATAAACCAGAGGTTTTAAACTGTGTCATTGTACTTTGACAGCTTGTTGTTAATCTTTCTCTCTTTTCTCAGAAAGTGCAATGCAGCACCTAAAGCATTGCCAAGGTCTTGCTTCGTTCTTCCTTATCAGGAGTCAATGGTAATTATGCCATTTCATATAAACCTTTGTTCCTTATCATTTATGTCAAAGCCAGATTCTCTTTCTTTCTCAGAAAGTAGGAGACTTAAGAATAATGATGTTTCTTATGAAATGGTTGCATAAACTTCTCTGAACTCTCAGTTCCAGGATTTCAAAGAGCATTATCCCATTATTGTCTGTGTGGGATGCGCACCTTTCTTCCCGCTGGAGGAGCACTGGTGGCCATGGAAGGCAGAAATACTTCAGTGACAGGGTGCCGAAGTTCAGATTTGCTCTGGCGGGGCTGCTGGCGGGTACCGGAGCTGTTTTAGCCTACAGGCTCCACCAAGGCAAGGTGAGACATGTTCCCTATTTCAAAAAATTTAAAATCTCTAAAGATATAACAAGGGGAAATATTTCAAAGAAGGATATCAACAGCAGCTGACTGATGCATACATAAATCTATACAAAAAAACAGATGAACAATGAATGTAAACAAGCACACAGGGTGGGTCAAGTTGTCAAAAATGAACAAAATAGGTGACAGGAAGGAATACATTGTGGATATTTCAGAATCTTTGTGAGTTTCAAGCACGTTTGGATGGCAGAAATGGTGCTACTGTTGGCTAAAGGCTTGCCACGTTTTCTCAAGTATAATTTAGGCAACTAATTAACAAAAAAATAATTATCTACTAAGGGTCTGTTATGGTAAGTCATTACTTGCATACCTGAGAATGAGGGAGTAGAATAATCATGTTTTGCAAATATATCGTGGAACTTATATGTATGTTAAATATGTTACATGACGTTGAGTGCAATTTTTAGTATATTAAAATAAATAGGCATGTCATGTTCCCTTTAAAGATTGTGTGTAAATGAGGATGTCAAAATGAACTGCAAATTCTAACGCTGTGAATCATTACTAAAGTCTCAGATCAGAGAGTTTGACATAAAAGACCATTAAAGACAAAAACACAGCACAGAAACCGCCAACTGCTTTTTGTTGGAACAGATCAAAGGTTCACTGGATAAAGGGAATGTTGTAGGCGCTGTGTTTTTAGATCTGAAGAAGGCCTTCGACACAGTAGACCTTTGCATCTTATTGCAGAAATTACAGCAATTTAAATTTTCTAATGCAGCTCTGTTATGGTTTAAAGGAGAACTCCGGTCAATTTTACCATTGAGCTAAATTTTTGGTAAATTTGGAGTGCTGTCAGTACAGAGAACAACGACAAAAATCGGCGTTGCCTACACCGTGTTATTTTCTTTTTAAAATTTGCACCCTGTTGACTTCAATGGGGCAAGTTTTAAACCTGCTTTTAGCCTCTTAACATCCTTGATATGTCATTTACAAGTGCACAGCCATGTGAGTGGTGTTATTAAGAGTGAACACGGTCAATCTGACTGCAGTAGATGTGAAAGATATTAATAAAAATGATGTCAGCCAGCTCACATACCTGTATTTTCTTCCTGTTTTCAGTCGAAGTCCAAAGTAGTCAATTATCGAGTTGGGAGAATTGGATCTCATACAGCCTGGCCGCGCGCGCGAACTCGATAATCGACTACTTTGGACTTCGACCGAAAACAGGAAGAAAATACAGGTATGTGAGCTGGCTGAATTAACATAATTTTTATTAATATCTTTCACATCTACTGCAGTCAGATTGACCGTGTTCACTCTTAATAACATCACTCACATGGCTGTACACTTGTAATGACATATCAAGGATGTTAAGAGGCTAAAAGCAGGTTTAAAACGTGCCCCATTGAAGTCAACAGGGTGCAAATTTTAAAAAGAAAATAACTCGGTGTAGGCAACGCCGATTTTTGTCGTTGTTCTCTGTACTGACAGCACTCCAAATTTACAAAAATATTAGCTCAATGTTAAAATTAACCGGAGTTCTCCTTTAAGTCCTACCTGGAGGGTAGAGAACAATGTGTGAAAGTAGGAACTGTTAAATCCAACCTCAGTCCAAATGACTTAGGAGTTCCCCAAGGTTCAGTTCTAGGACCGTTGTTGTTTTCAATGTATATAAATGATCTCCCAGATTGCTGTCAGGGTGTAAACTGCCAGCTTTATGCTGACGACACAGTTATCCATGTGTCCGCAAAAACAACTGCGACGGTTGAGCAGCAGTTAACACAGGCTTTACATAACATCTCGAAATGGCTTCAGCTGTCCCATTTAACTTTAAATGTTCAGAAAACCTTTTCCATGTGTTTTTCTATTAACCGGAGGTCCCCTGACAGCATCTTTGAAGTTCATTTAGACCGTGAACCCATTTATGAGGTTCATGAAACGAAATACTTGGGCATAATCTTGGATAGACATCTGAAGTTTCAAGGTCAAGTAAACCATGTTTGTGGGAAAGTTAAATCAAATCTAAACTGTTTTCGTTTTATTAGAGGAGAGTTGCCACATCACGTGGCTTTATTGTTTATGCATGCAATGGTTTTTTCACATTTTTCATACTGTATTACAGCATGGTCACAAACATCAGTGTCCACTCTGAAACCAGTCACATCTCTATACAAACAGGCAATTAAGATATTTGACAAGAAACCTATGATATGGCATCATTGTGAACAACTGTGTGTCACCACTGTTCTCTGGACTCATATACCCCTTTTCCACCAAGGCAGAGCTGGTGCTGGTTCGGAGCCAGAGCCTAGTTTCAAATCGGTTCTTTGGTTTTCGACCACCAAAGCACCAGCTCCGAACCAGTAAAAGTGGTTCTTAAGTAGAACCAAATCATTGCTGGTCTAGAAGTAAGATCCGCTTACGTCAGCGGCTGGGGGCGGGGTTACCGTGGCCAACAACACAGAAACTTGTGACCGCCATTTTTGAATTGGCAGCTAATCGAGCTAATAGCAGCTAGATTGTAATCTCCGTTTATGCAAGTTACGGCGAGCTGCACGAACACGTTGGATTCGCCGTGTTTGGATGCCGATGTACGTTAGGTTCACAAAGCTATGAGCATCAATAGTAACGCAACGGCCCCCATTGTTGATAGAAGGCTTGTTCGAGATGCATCGGAGCGGCGCGGGCCGATCGGAGCTGCGGGAGTGTGTGGAGAGCATACGACTCCTTTTGATTTTGCAGTTCTTTGATGTCATGCGCCAATCGGTCTGCGAGAAGCCAATGCATCTCGAACAAGCCTGGTGTGTTTGTGTTTGGCGCTGCTGCGCTAGCGTTGCTGGGCAACATGAGACGTATACAGTGACGTAAGACCTGGCTCTGTGGTGGCTCTCTGGCCTGTGGAAAGGCAAACCGGTTCTTTGAAAGCTCGTCAGTCGAACCAACTCCGAACCGGCTCTAGCACTAGCTCTGAACTAGCACCAGGTTCTTGCTGGTGGAAAAGGGGTAATAGAGAGGCGTCAGGGCTCTTTAAGACCTTCCACCAAAGCCTCAGTTAGTGGGGATTGTGTGCTACCAAAGTTTAGAAAATCTTTTGGTCAGTGTAGCTTCTCCTTCAGAGGGGCTACACTATGGAATTCTCTCCCAATTGGACTCAAACTGCAGAACAATATTAACATCTTTACCAGAGACCTCAAACAGTGGCTGAAATCGGGCCAAAGTTGTTCTCATGTGTAAATGTTCCTTGTCTTGGTTAATAATGTGTTTTTATCTGTTGTAAAAGCCCCTATGGACAGGTGTTGAAAATTAGCACATGTGCTATTACACTTTAAACAGTGCATCTGGTTCGTCCAATGTTATTGTTATGTCCATATTAAATAAATAAAAAATAAAATTTACTGTCTTTCCATCAGATCTCCCTGGGCTCATACCTTACAATCTGACAAGCATCAATTGTAAAGGAACTAATATAAAATAAAATTGCACCGTGTTCCCTTGGCTTTAATTGTCATTGAGTAATTGTTTTTTTTATTGTCTATTTTTGTTCAGGTTGAGTGGGCAGCTTCCTCAGCACAGTTACCAGTCACGCAGACTTCAGCTCTTCCTGTGTACACCCTTGAAGAAGTCACAAAGCATTGCTCCCTTGACAATGGCGTGTGGGTCACCTATAAAGGGGAAGTTTACGATATTACTGCATTTGTAGCCATGCACCCTGGTGGCGACAAAATACTTCTGGCTGCAGGTGGATCTCTGGAGCCTTACTGGGCGTTATATGCCGTTCATGAACAAGAACATGTTCTTGAAATCCTCTCAGAGTATAAAATTGGTGTTCTTAATCCAGAGAGTTTCAAGAAGCAAGAGACCGCCAACACTTTAGACCCTTACTCTGCTGAGCCAACACGTCACCCTGCTCTGAAGATCAACAGTCTGAAACCCTTCAATGCCGAACCACCTTCTTCAATACTCTCTGATAACTACATCACCCCCGCAGTCATATTTTTTAAGCGAAATCATCTTCCAGTGCCCAGGGTTGATCCTGAAACCTACAGGTTGGAGATCGAGGGTCTTCCTGGTGGAGTAGTATCACTTACACTAAATGAGCTGAAGTCTTGTTTTCCAAAACACACAATCACAGCAACGCTTCAGTGTGCTGGGAACCGTCGCTCTGAGATGAACACAATCAAGCAAGTCAAAGGACTCAATTGGGGAATTGCCGCGATAAGCAATGCTACGTGGTCAGGCGCACTCCTGCGGGACGTACTGTTGCACTATGGCTTTGGACCAGAGGTAGCAGCAAAGGCTCAACATGTTCAGTTCGAAGGGTTGGACAAGGATGTGACCGGTACAACGTATGGCGCATCTATTCCACTGAACAAAGCTGTGAGTGAAGAAGGTGACGTTCTTCTTGCATATGAGATGAATGGGGAGGATCTTCCTCCTGATCACGGCTATCCTGTCCGTGTGGTTGTACCTGGAATTGTTGGAGCCCGCAATGTCAAATGGTTGGGGAAAATTGTTGTGAGTGAAGAGGAGAGCAAGAGTCACTGGCAGCAGAATGATTACAAAGGCTTTTCTCCGGGTACCGACTGGGACACTGTGGACTTTAAATCAGCGCCAGCCATACAGGAGCTCCCCATACAGTCAGCAATCACTCATCCAGCAGAGGGAACCTCAGTAGACGCCAGTGATGGGGAGGTGACTGTAAAAGGCTATGCATGGAGTGGAGGGGGAAGAGAGGTTGTCAGAGTAGACGTCTCAGTAGATGGTGGGAAGACATGGCATGTAGCCAAACTTCGCACTGGCGATAAGGGACAACAAGCTCCTCCTCCTCCACCTGGAAAAGCCTGGGCTTGGAAGCTATGGGAGATTGACGTACCGCTACCTCATAGGGCTCAGGAGCTGGAGATTGTATGCAAAGCAGTGGACAGTAGTTACAACATGCAGCCAGATACTGTTGCCCCTATCTGGAACTTGCGGGGAGTGCTTAGCAATGCGTGGCATCGAGTAAAGGTAAAAGTGAGTGATGATTTGTAAGACCAAAAATTAAGTTTGTATCTGTTTGAGCTTGTGGGTAAATCCTAAAATCCTGTATACTTAGGGCGGACTGATTATTCCAAACATGTTTATCATTTGTCATTCATTGCCATCACCAAATTGGGAAATCCTATATGACGTGAAGACCACGTGAAGTTACACTGTTCATATTTGTGAACATCAACATAGGCTTATAATGATGAGGTCCCACATTTCCACTGCCCACAAGGTTTAAGGTCTGATTTTGATAATCTTAGTTTTTTGTGCTTAACAAGCAAGGATTTCATGTCCTTCAGGCTCTTTGCCGAATGTCACTCTTGACCAAGAAGAACTGGTGAATCTTGACCGTGTGACTGGCATCATGGATTCTTTGAAGTATCAGGCAATTTTGTCAAAGAATGTGAAGCCTTCAGTTCATACTTCAGCAGGGTTTCTCAATGCTGGTTTTGCTCCAACCCTAATCAAACACACCTGAACAAGGTCAAAGCCACGTGAAGGCAAGCCTGCAGGGTTAGCAAACAGAAGCGTAACGCCTGCTAACGCAGGGAAGGAGACCAGAGGCCGTTTTTTATGGATGTCAATAGAGGAGAGGCTTCACTACGCAGAATAAGCAGCTTTTGTGAGGGAATAGCTTATTTAATAAATCGATAGCACATCGGCTAATCTTCAACATTATTGCTCTTAAACAGTAGTTTTGGATTGATCTATTTTTAGTTCACATCGGAAAAAAAATGCACATTTATAAGAAGTCACGGACAATTGCGCAACCAGGTATGATTCATTTTATGGCACTTCTCATTCATTTCAATGGTATCTGCATACAGTGATTGACAGTTGCACAACTCTGAACGAAATTCAGTGACGTGAAGGCTGTACACACAATCCAAGTTAGCCGTTACACTTTTTCCAATGGTAGAGCCACTGGCCATCATATCTCCCAATAATAAGACCATCTCTGCTTGAAAGCTACCAGCAGGTGAGTTTGATCAGGGTTGGAGCTTAACTCTGCAGGAAAGTGGATCTCGAGGCCAGAGTTGAGGATGCCTGTTGTAAAGTTTGATGACCATTGGACTAAATCTACATAGGCTTGGTTTAGACTTTAGGGATCTGGGCCCGAATTCATAAAGATTCTAAGAATCCTCTCAGAAAACTCCTAATTTAGCTTAAAAACTTTTACGTAGGAGTCTTAGCTTAAGAGCGATTCAGGACCGATCTGAGAGCAACTCTGAGTAAGGAAAAGACAAAAACTTTCATCTCAGTGAGGAGGCGGGGCCGACCCCATTGCTATGTATGACACAATCTTTTGAAGACTGCGATTGGTTGGTTGTCCAAGAAGAAAAGAAAAAAAAGTGATTTTAAGTATAGGGTCTATTTTAAGCCTTCACTTTGAAATTAAATGCGTAATTTTTCCTGTTTGACCATTCTCACACACACATTATATATGTGTATATAAATCCTTTTTTTATTTTTTTTTATTTATTTTTTTTTTTTTTACCATGCTGTTAATTTCCTATAAGGTATTTGATTGGCTTAGAATGATAAAAATTGTTCCACTCTTTCCAATTACACTGATTGCTGCCGTGTCTATTTAAGTGGTGGTTTGAATGTTGGTTTGAATGTATCAAACATGGAATCAAAACCAAGGAGGACGAGAAAGGACCGAGGAACAGTGTTTACTGTTAGCCCAGTTAGTGGATGAACACAAGGCCATCATTAAAGGAAAATTCAGGCCGGGTGTCAATCTATAGCGTCTTATTAACTCACTGTCATCCATTATCTGCAACACATTTCTACTCCCTCTTTCTGCCGTTTTCTTCTCTGCTAAAGAAACTCTTAACCCTCCTAAAAGTCCTCGTCCGTGCTCCGAACAATTTTGACCTTAAGACCTCTTTTAAAGGGTAAGATGCTTTCTGAATTACTTTTTTCTTTACTAGGTTTTTGTCTTTAATTTTAAGAGTAAATGGCCACATTTCTGAGAATTTGCTTAGAATTTTGTCACTAGGAGCTACTCTTTGCATTAAAGGAGCCTTATGTAAGATTGTGGCCAAAACTGGTACTGCAATCACTTTCAAATTACTGACTTGAGGTTGCCAGATAGGCTGCAGGATCCAACAGGAATGTTTGTCTCTGCAGCTGTGGGAACTAGAGCAGAGCTGGCAACCCGGATGCTGCAACACTACTGACTCCGTGATTGGTAGATCGGTGGAGGGTGGAGCATCAGACCAAAACACAACATGACAACATCCACATCAGTTGAGGGCTGCAACTTCACTTTTTAAATGACAATATCCTGGCCAGACTACTGTTGTCAGTGATATAAGTATTTGAAATGAACATGATTTCTTAATGTCTAATGACATATCAGGGAAAATGTATGATTAATTTAAGCTCCTTTAAGATTCTTTATGAATACGCCCTGATCTGGAATGTTCTGAAATGCTTGCTCAGTCTCCAGTTTAAATGCAACCTTTAAATTTGAAGAAAGCAGTGGCAGCAAGGAAACCGTGGAGAGGTGTCAATCTTATAGTACAGGACAGTACAGGCAGCATTTATTGAAGGTTATAAAAAGTGAAGAATTCAAAATCCTTCTGGGATGGAATGGTTTCAATTTGTTTTTTGTTTTTCATTTGAAGTGACAAACTTATTCTCAGAAACATGAAAATGTATATTAATAAACTTTTATATGACTATTTAATGAAGCCTTGGTTGATTTTTTTATTTTTTATTATTTGTTCACAAAACCAGAATTTCTTGCCGGTCAGGGGGTTAAATAATTTTCACTGCAACTGTGTGTGGCATTTTTGCTTTTATAGGGTTTTGGCACTGACAAACCCAGCTTTGCAAGCATATTTAAATGTAATTATGCTGCTTTATCCCATCACAAACTGACTCTATAAGAAGGTATTTAAAATATGTAATGTAAATTCATGATCAATAATCTTGACATTGCTAACTAAAGCATTTTAATTTTAGACAAAAGGAAAAATAAAATGGTTATGCTAGAATAAGGTTAGGAGTACGACATCACAACAAGTGTAGTTTCCCCATAATAAAATTACATTTTACAGTTCCACTTTTTAAAATGACATTTGAATGTTAATATTTTTTTAACCTTTTAATAAGTGGTAGTTATTTTAGTGTAATAGGTGTTGATGTTGGTGTATTATATTGTAAAAGTCATCTTTAATACAATTTGTAATGGTAAATTGAATTGATATTTTGTGAATCACTATTTTGAAGTAAATACTCAATGGTCTTAAATTATATTAAGCACATTTCTTAATATAGTTCTTAATATAGTATACTTCATGTCAAACGTTTAAGGGAGCAAGGGAAAAGCGAAAAATACACTACAATCAATACGTTTTCAGTATAAGTGGGTAGGTTTGATATTTAGTTCATAAAATAAAAGTAAACAAGGTCGTTGGATAAAAACATTCTTGTTGCTTTCAGGAAAAGAGAGTATGAAAATAAATATTACCATACCTGAAATGAATATAAATGTTTGTGTGTTTGGATTCAGTAAAAGCATACACAACTCATCCCTTCAAATTATGAATTTATTGCAGACGTTGGTAAGGTCAGTGCATCATTTTATTTTATTTATAGACAGTTTTTTGAATGATCCATAAAATGTGGCTTAAAAATTGAAATTCCTTGCAGCATCAAGTTCGTGGTTAACATGATGTAAAGAACATATTTACAGCACGTTTTCTACACTGCAATAGACAAACTGAATGCTCACTTGATATGTGTCATCTTAATACTCCTCACCTTCCTCTTCTCCTTCTCCCTCGACTGAATCTACACCCACCTCCTCATAATCTTTCTCCAGAGCTGCCATGTCTTCTCTGGCCTCAGAGAACTCGCCCTCCTCCATCCCTTCACCTACGTACCAGTGCACAAAGGCACGCTTGGCGTACATCAGATCGAACTTATGATCAAGCCTGGCCCAAGCCTCTGCGATCGCAGTGGTGTTGCTCAGCATGCACACGGCTCGCTGCACCTTCGCCAAATCACCACCGGGAACAACAGTGGGAGGCTGGTAGTTGATGCCAACCTTGAAACCAGTTGGACACCAGTCCACAAACTGGATGCTGCGCTTGGTCTTAATGGTGGCGATTGCAGCATTAACATCTTTAGGCACAACATCACCGCGGTACAACAGGCAGCAGGCCATGTACTTCCCGTGACGTGGGTCACATTTGACCATCTGATTGGATGGTTCAAAGCAAGCGTTAGTGATCTCAGCCACTGAGAGCTGCTCATGGTAAGCTTTCTCAGCAGAGATCACAGGAGCATAAGTTGCCAAAGGAAAGTGGATACGTGGATACGGCACCAAGTTGGTCTGAAACTCTGTAAGATCAACGTTTAGGGCGCCGTCGAATCGGAGAGATGCAGTAATGGACGACACAATTTGACTGATCAGCCTATTGAGATTGGTGTAAGTTGGACGCTCGATATCAAGGTTTCTACGGCAGATGTCATAGATGGCCTCGTTGTCGACCATGAAAGCACAGTCTGAGTGCTCTAGTGTGGTGTGTGTGGTGAGAATGGAGTTGTAGGGCTCCACCACAGCAGTGGAGACCTGTGGAGCCGGATAGATGGAGAACTCAAGCTTGGATTTCTTTCCATAATCAACAGAAAGACGCTCCATCAGCAAAGAGGTGAAACCAGAACCGGTTCCTCCTCCAAAGCTGTGAAACACCAAGAAGCCCTGAAGTCCAGTGCACTGATCAGCCTATGAAGAGAGAGGAATGGAAAGAAAGAAATATATTCAGTTAAAAACAAACGCTGAATGAAAACTGAGTGAGATTATAAAGTTTCCTCACCAGTTTGCGAATCCTGTCAAGAACGAGATCAATGATCTCTTTGCCAATAGTGTAATGGCCACGAGCGTAGTTGTTCGCTGCGTCCTCCTTCCCAGTGATCAACTGCTCCGGGTGGAAAAGCTGCCGGTAAGTTCCCGTGCGGACCTCATCTGAACCGCAAAAAAGCAGTGTGAGAGAATGAAAGCTGTGAGGAACTCGTGGATCAACTATAAAGGCCAGTTCACACTGCACTGACAGACGCCAACCAACGGCAAGAGACACTTTGTCGGTTTTGCTGGATCAACGTTCCCCTGTCGGCGTGTGTTGGCGTTGGTCGACGCTTGTTTTCTGTTCCACTCGCCGTTTGTTGGATTGAGGAATGTCTGAGAAGTGAATACTGTAATCTGGTGACTGTTCGCCGTCTGTCGGTACAGTGTGAATTGGCCTTAAGAGACGACAGGTAATCAGGCAGACACTAACCGATCACAGTGGGCTCCAGATCTACAAACACTGCTCTGGGTACATGCTTTCCAGCTCCTGTCTCGCTGAAAAAAGTGTTGAAGGAGTCGTCCCCTCCACCGATCGCCTTATCACTGGGCATCTGTCCATCCGGCTGGATCCCATGCTCGAGACAGTAAAGTTCCCAGCAGGCATTGCCAATCTGGACGCCAGCTTGACCCACGTGAATTGAAATACACTCGCGCTGTTGTGAAGAAGAAAAGAAACCGTTTTAATGTTATATAATAGTTTGTTATTTGCATCCTTCAAATCTACTTTTTGTGATATTTGCAGTTCAGAGCTTTAGATATAAAACTGAGAGGAATGAGGCGAGACATTATGGGGAAATACTGGGCTGAGCAACCAGCCACGTTCCTCATCCTCTCTTATTTAAAACCCACTATTTCTTGTCTATCAACATAGGTTTATTTAAATAACTACAATCCATTTTACCAAATTGTATTACTATGTTCAAATGTACAGAATATGCAGTAGGCCTAGGTTTCTGATAGTCCTCAGTCACTCTGCAACTGAGTAATTATGAATCTGTTTAAAGCATTTAAAGCAACATATGTTTCCTGAGCTTAGCTGATCAGGGTAATACATTTTAATGAGATTATGGCTCTCTGCATATGCTGCACTTTAAAAAGATTAGTGTTTTCACTCCCTTTACAACACAATTAAACATTGCTATATAGGACACAATTTTCAGTATAGTCCTTACCAGAATCAAAAGTCCACCATCAGTAACTTGATTACAAGTGATTGTGATTTAATACAGCCGTTTGAAATGTAGCTACCCCTCCGTTTTAAAAGGCTTTATATAATGTAGCCTATTTGCTCACTATTGCACTGTTTATTGTATTGTCGTTTTAATACTGTATCGCCACGTTTAAACGCTCATCTTCTCCTCGGCGAAAAATATGAATACTAATGTGACCATGTTAACGTTTGAGCCGCGTCCGTCAAATGCATGCTGAATATTCAGCATGAACAGCCTAGATACTATCATATTACTATCGATCAGACACACTCTGCAGCCTCGCATCAGTCGAGGAACATCACTATCTGCTACACGTGCATAATAATAATAATAATAATAACTACAAAGATAATTAACCCGATTTAGTTTAGGCTTCGGCTAATAATAACTTTACCAATCACTCAATTATTCCTGTAATTGTTTATTATTCGTATCCTGTCTTTAAGGAGCTATACATTCTTAAAAATAAAGGTTATTTATTGGTATAGTTCCATGAAGAAGATCCATGGAACCTTTCCATAATTCCATTGCACAAAAGGTTTGTTATAGTAGGGGGAAATCCCTTTTTGGAACCTTTTCTATTTTTAAGAGCTAATAATAATACGTTAGTCAGCTACTCACCATTTTCCTCTAGGCCTAATTAGGAACGATCTGGAAACGAGATGTTGCTGTAAAGCGTTACTGTTCTCGACGGTGAAGAGTCGATGTAGTAACTGCGAGAAATCCTCGAGTCGCGCCGCTTTTATACAGCGACAGAGCTGCAGGATCTGACCTACTTCTTTATGTAGCCTAAGTGAATAAAGAAGTGTAATTTTATTGCACTAGAAGACTTTCGTTTCAATCGAGCTCATGCATCCCGTTGATGTCTGAACAATCTCTGAGCATAATTTTGTTATTATGTAGGCTATAACTAGTAGATTTTCTATCGGGATATGAATATGATACAGTCAGTTAAACCCCTCTTGCAAAATATTTATTTTAAAATCTATAAATGTTAAATTTTTAACAGTGTAGTTTTTATTTATTATTATTATTATTTTTTATTTTTTTTACACAATGTGCATCACTTGGTAGTCTGCAGCATTATGACGCCATCACTGCAGCAGAATCTCTAATACGGGCGGTGGCCGAGCTGGACGTGTTTTAAAAACCCGCGAGCTGACTAGTTAGGGAGCTTTGAGAGTTTTTTTTATACCTTAGACTAGAATACTTTAGAGGCAGTTTATAGGTTTTGAAACACATTCTGTCTGTCTGGATATTGTGCATCAACCCGCATCAAATCTAAAAGACAATGTAAATCATCTGTTTAACGTTATTATACCCAGCAGGTTTGCATGTGATCGATTACTGTGTCCAGTCGGGTTATTGAAATGTAACGTTACGGTCCGAAAAAACACGAATGGAAAAATGTTAAATGATTTTAGGATGCATGTTGCAGGTCATTTTAATAAACTTAGGCTACACGTACTGCACTATATGATGTTTGAATCAACCTTTTTGCACAAAGAGATAAAAGATGAACAGCACTCAGTAAGAGTGGCGCGCGGTAAAATAGTGTTTTGTCTGGAATAGCATCACACAATGGCTTGTTTTTTGTGATGATGATGATGAGCCACTCCCTCCTGCAGCCCTCTCTCTCTCTCTCTCTTTCTCTCTTCCTCTCTCTCTCTCTCTCTCTCCCTCTCTCTCTTCCTCCATCTTCTCCATCTTCTCTGCAGTGGGATCAACATACATCAGCGTCGAAAGCACCTGTTCAAAAACACAAAATGGTGAGTTCACACTTTCATTTCTCAGTTAATTTCTTCATATGTTCATATATTTTGGTGTTTTGCTCTGCAGCTTTAAGCATATAGTTGCACGCCATTGCTAGAAGAAGAATTCGAATTCTGCATTATTCATATGCCAATATTTCTGATCTGTGAGACCAAAAAGGATCATGTATATTATGTACTGTATAAATAATACATTAACTTGTGAGATTTAGCCAGTATTATTGCTTTTAAAAAGAGTTAAATCACCCCATTTGTCATATGTTCAATTTTGGGATTGTAATGCTCTTTAGATTTCATGCCATTGGTGGCTGTTTAATTATGGACAATTATACATCTTAAAATGGTGCTGACATCATGTTTTTTTTTAAGTAAGCTATTGCTATGTTTCATAACATCTTAAACATTTCAGATTTTTTTTCTTCCAGAAAATAAATATGTATTTGAATTTAACATGGTATGTAATCAAATCTATCATACGAAAATATATTTTTTTTAAAGCTTCATTGTGTCTTAGAGCTGGACATGATCCATAATTTACAGGATAAATGTTCATGACAATGCTCATTTTTATTTTCTACAACAGCGCGAGTGTATTTCAATTCACGTGGGTCAAGCTGGCGTCCAGATTGGCAATGCCTGCTGGGAACTTTACTGTCTCGAGCATGGGATCCAGCCGGATGGACAGATGCCCAGTGATAAGGCGATCGGTGGAGGGGACGACTCCTTCAACACTTTTTTCAGCGAGACAGGAGCTGGAAAGCATGTACCCAGAGCAGTGTTTGTAGATCTGGAGCCCACTGTGATCGGTTAGTGTCTGCCTGATTACCTGTCGTCTCTTAAGGCCAATTCACACTGTACCGACAGACGGCGAACAGTCACCAGATTACAGTATTCACTTCTCAGACATTCCTCAATCCAACAAACGGCGAGTGGAACAGAAAACAAGCGTCGACCAACGCCAACACACGCCGACAGGGGAACGTTGATCCAGCAAAACCGACAAAGTGTCTCTTGCCGTTGGTTGGCGTCTGTCAGTGCAGTGTGAACTGGCCTTTATAGTTGATCCACGAGTTCCTCACAGCTTTCATTCTCTCACACTGCTTTTTTGCGGTTCAGATGAGGTCCGCACGGGAACTTACCGGCAGCTTTTCCACCCGGAGCAGTTGATCACTGGGAAGGAGGACGCAGCGAACAACTACGCTCGTGGCCATTACACTATTGGCAAAGAGATCATTGATCTCGTTCTTGACAGGATTCGCAAACTGGTGAGGAAACTTTATAATCTCACTCAGTTTTCATTCAGCGTTTGTTTTTAACTGAATATATTTCTTTCTTTCCATTCCTCTCTCTTCATAGGCTGATCAGTGCACTGGACTTCAGGGCTTCTTGGTGTTTCACAGCTTTGGAGGAGGAACCGGTTCTGGTTTCACCTCTTTGCTGATGGAGCGTCTTTCTGTTGATTATGGAAAGAAATCCAAGCTTGAGTTCTCCATCTATCCGGCTCCACAGGTCTCCACTGCTGTGGTGGAGCCCTACAACTCCATTCTCACCACACACACCACACTAGAGCACTCAGACTGTGCTTTCATGGTCGACAACGAGGCCATCTATGACATCTGCCGTAGAAACCTTGATATCGAGCGTCCAACTTACACCAATCTCAATAGGCTGATAGGTCAGATAGTGTCGTCCATTACTGCCTCTCTCCGATTCGACGGCGCCCTAAACGTTGATCTTACAGAGTTTCAGACCAACTTGGTGCCGTATCCACGTATCCACTTTCCTTTGGCAACTTATGCTCCTGTGATCTCTGCTGAGAAAGCTTACCATGAGCAGCTCTCAGTGGCTGAGATCACTAACGCTTGCTTTGAACCATCCAATCAGATGGTCAAATGTGACCCACGTCACGGGAAGTACATGGCCTGCTGCCTGTTGTACCGCGGTGATGTTGTGCCTAAAGATGTTAATGCTGCAATCGCCACCATTAAGACCAAGCGCAGCATCCAGTTTGTGGACTGGTGTCCAACTGGTTTCAAGGTTGGCATCAACTACCAGCCTCCCACTGTTGTTCCCGGTGGTGATTTGGCGAAGGTGCAGCGAGCCGTGTGCATGCTGAGCAACACCACTGCGATCGCAGAGGCTTGGGCCAGGCTTGATCATAAGTTCGATCTGATGTACGCCAAGCGTGCCTTTGTGCACTGGTACGTAGGTGAAGGAATGGAGGAGGGCGAGTTCTCTGAGGCCAGAGAAGACATGGCAGCTCTGGAGAAAGATTATGAGGAGGTGGGTGTAGATTCAGTCGAGGGAGAAGGAGAAGAGGAAGGTGAGGAGTATTAGATTTCCTTTATTTCATGCCTTCCTTAGAATCAAAATGAGCTGGTAGCCTAGACTGAACAATTTCACAAGCTTAAGAAAATGCCATGTGACATAATGGTATTGGTGTTAGTTTCGATCTATGTAATTACCTGATAAACATTACAAAAGCTAATTGTGGCTATTCTGTTCAGTGTACGTTTTTGGTTTTTAAGAACTCAATAAAAACCTTAAAATAATCATGTTACGTTTCTGTTTACATTCATACGCTCTTGATCACTTACTTATGCAATAAAATGAATGCCACATCAACAATAAATTGACCTTTAGTTCTGCATTTTAAGGGGTCATTAGAAATCAGTTTTCCTGGATCCTTGGAAACAAGAGTTTGATGCACTATATAGACATACTGTAACTTTCAGAACGCCCTCCTGTGTCTTAAACTCAACCAGCTCATTCTGAAATCACTGCTTCTGGGAATTTGTGCTTCTTTGCGTCCAAACTAACTCCATATCGATTGTTAGCAAGTAGACAAATGTGAAGTCCTCAAAAGAATGCTGCAATCTTTTAAACCCTAAAATGACACATTTGGACATGCTACAGGCCTTCACATACACACAAGCAAGCGAAGACAACAAGACTGATGCATCCAATGTGCCATTTGGGACAGGGACACCTATTTAGCAACAAGCAATGCAAGAGGACAGATGGGTTTTACTAACAAGAACAATGTAATTTTATCAAATTTTAGTGAATCACAAATGTTTTTCTTTCCAAATCAAATAATGCAATGTAGGTTTTTTTTGTAGCTTTACAAGCATAATTTTCTTCAAAGATGTGAAGTCTTCTAAAACCGTATCTAACTATTATTAGTAATGAAATGAAATAAAACTTTTTAGTTTCTGTGTTTTACCACCTAAGGTATTTAAATGACTCAAGCACTAGTAGAACAGGGTTTGACATGTTTTGTTCCTTTCACATTTTGAACCAATTATAAAGGTACTGTGCAGGTGTATTTATTTTGTTTTTGATATCACAAGGTACTGTTGTAAAAGCACATCCCAGACAAATTTGACATTCTGTTAAATTTGAAATTGAACACAATATAAGAATATTACAGACATCCCCCTTCTTCACATAATCCATATTTCACAAGTTCACACTTACAAATAATCAGTGTAAAGAGTTTGTATCCCTGGCTGGGATAAGAACCAGTCGAGAGTGAGGAGTCGGGGTGGCGGAGGGATGCAGAAAAACTGTAGAGGAACCGGTGAGTCGGCTGTCCTGTATATATTGGCCTCCTCTCGTGTTGATTGAATAGATCGTTTGAACATGTTCCTCCCAAACTTTGTTAATAAAACATATATTTTAAACATTTTTGTTGCTGACTTAAAGGTGAATATGCCCCTTTTTACAAGACGTTATATAATTCTCAGGTGTCCATAGAATGTATCTGTGACGTTTCAGCTCAAAATACCCCACAGATAATTTATTAGATTGTAAGCCAGTCTAAATCGGTCCAGTGGCGGTATCCTGTAGAACTGGTCTCTGTGCGTTACTGTTTTTTTCTGCATGGCAAAGTAATTTAGTTCCAATATCACGACCTCAAATTTAGGTTAGAATGCCAATTGGTTGATGGTCATTTATTTAATAGTTTAGCAGCACATTTGATTATTCTTTTCAACTCTTTACTTATATTTTACCCGTTCATATTAGGAAGCTATGTCGCTTTGAGGTCCTCACGCCTTCTGTTTAACGTGGGTCTCACAAGGTCGCCAGCTTTGGTCCCTAAACAGAGGTAATTGGCTGTATACCTGAGATGGTCACATTCACACTTACACGATGAAAGATACTTTGGTATAGTGTCATAACGTGTCCCATAGAGAACAAGGGGAGGTGGTAGATAGGCTCAGGACGCAGACATCATCCAAAGAGGATTTTTATTAAATGCCAGTGGAGAAGTAGGGGTTTACAAATTCTCAGTGATGTGTCAAAGACAGACGACACAATTGAACAAAAAACTAATTTACAAAAATAATCATACACTGGACTCACTGCAACCTTTGACCTTTCACCAAGCAAAATCTTCATGTTACATTCAAGAATATAACCCCATCTTGTCCTCCTCAGGTTCAGTTTAGACTGTCTTATATAGCCTAGGACAGGCTCATTACAATCAAGACAATACCAAATGCAGGGGCATTAATACCAAAAGCTTTGTAGCCTAAATATTTGACCATTTAACTTTCAAAAATAAATAAAATAAAATAAATTCACCCAGCAACATAAACAACATGAAAACACCATAAGACATTTATCCATGCCTACATCACCAAGCATTAAGTTCACTTCGCTAAGTTCACTAATAGAAATGGTTTAACCCAACACAATAAAAAGGGAAGCTGTAATTCCGCTCCCTCCTTTGAGGAGTCACAGGAACAGGATATGGTAAGTAGACAGCATGTGGAGTAACTGTTTGCCATGTGGGGATATGTACAGATTTGAATTAATAAATAACACTACAACTTGTCTCTGTGTGGTTAATGGGAAAAATACATCCAAGGCAACTATAATAGATAGAACACGTTGTGCTGACCGCTGACATGTGCACCTATCCGCGATCAACTCAAACAGCATATCTTAAACTTATTATAAATGCATGTTATAGAATAATATACCAGATTAAACAATTGTACTCTAAACCTAATAGACTGCACTAGTCAACAGAAACCCAAAACATAAAAACAAGTGAAAAGAAAAATAAACCCAAACAGTTGGCAAAAACTTCACATGCTGCCATTATCGCAGTAGTGATGACCCCTTACACTTATCTAAAGTAACATTAAATTAAAACAGAGATTAGACACATCCAAATTTAGATTGGTCAAGCAGCATTTTTGCTCTTCTAAACAGAAATTCACTTCTTGTCTTTGCAAACCACTTGAATAAGTGCCAAATATTAGTCATCACTAATCTGAAGCAGATTTGCGGGAACATACGAATCCATTTAATCTACTTGGGAAAACAATTTCAGACTCAGTCAGAATAAAATCAAATGTTTCCTAATTTATTATGTCAGGTAAATGTATCATGCCAATTTCGCACTCACCAAAAGGATTATTAGGAACACCTGTTCAATTTCTCATTAATGCAATTATCTAATCAACCAATCACATGGCAGTTGCTTTAATGCATTTAGGGGTGTGGTCCTGGTCAAGGCAATCTCCAAACTCCAAACTGAATGTCAGAATGGGAAAGAAAGGTGATTTAAGCAATTTTGAGCGTGGCATGGTTGTTGGTGCCAGACGGGCCAGTCTGAGTATTTCACAATCTGCTCAGTTACTGGGATTTTCACGCACAACCATTTCTAGGGTTTACAAAGAATGGTGTGAAAAGGGAAAAACATCCAGTATGCGGCAGTCCTGTGGGTGAAAATGCCTTGTTGGTGCTAGAGGTCAGAGGAGAATGGGCCGACTGATTCAAGCTGATAGAAGAGCAACTTTGACTGAAATAACCACTCGTTACAACCGAGGTATGCAGCAAAGCATTTGTGAAGCCACAACACGCACAACCTTGAGGCGGATGGGCTACAACAGCAGAAGACCCCACCGGGTACCACTCATCTCCACTACAAATAGGAAAAAGAGGCTCAAATTTGCAAGAGCTCATCAGAATTGGACAGTTGAAGGCTGGAAAAATGTTGCCTGGTCTGATGAGTCTCGATTTCTGTTGAGACATTCAGATGACATTCAGAACAGAACGAGAACATGGATCCATCATGTCTTGTTACCACTGTGCAGGCTGGTGGTGGTGGTATAATGGTGTGGGGGATGTTTTCTTGGCACACTTTAGGCCCCTTGGTGCCAATTGGGCATCGTTTAAATGCCACAGCCTACCTGAGCATTGTTTCTGACCATGTCCATCCCTTTATGGCCAACATGTACCCATCCTCTGATGAATACTTCCAGCAGGATAATGCACCATGTCACAAAGCTCGAATCATTTTAAATTGGTTTCTTGAACATGACAATGAGTTCACTGTACTAAAATGGCCCCCACAGTCACCAGATCTCAACCCAATAGAGCATCTTTGGGATGTGGTGGAACGGGAGCTTCGTGCCCTGGATGTTCATCCCACAAATCTCCATCAACTGCAAGATGCTATCCTATCAATATGGGCCAACATTTCTAAAGAATGCTTTCAGCACCTTGTTGAATCAATGCCACTTAGAATTAAGGCAGTTCTGAAGGCGAAAGGGGGTCAGACACAGTATTAGTATGGTGTTCCTAATAATCCTTTAGGTGAGTGTATACATAAATATATATATTGTGGCAAGCTCCCCGATATGGGGGTAGAGCTTTATTCCAAATAAATAGATTATGATCCACAAATAAATGTAAAGAGATTCACAAAAATATATCAAATTCACAAATAAATAGATTAAGACCCACAAATAAATGTAAAGACTTTCACAAAAAAATATAAAACTCAAATAAATAAAATGAAATTTGCAAATAAAATTTGGTGTTGCTGCAGAAAGATGATGGGGTTTCCAAGCCTGTGTGTTTCTTTTCTAAGAAAATGAATCGCCATCAGCTAAACTATTCAGTCATAGAAAAGGAAACGCTTGCGCTTATTTGGGCGTTACAGCACTTTAGTGTGTATCTGGGCTCTGGTCCGGTGGTAGTCTTCTCCGACCATAATCCTTTAACTTTCCTTAGCACTCTGCAGACTCCTAACCAACGGCTGATGCGATGGGCTCTCCACCTCCAGTCCTACACTTTGGACATTCGGCATATCAAGGGGCGGGACAATGTGGTGGCAGACGCGTTGTCCCGGTCTCCAATGTGTTAGGTAAGATATGCCGCCTAAAAATTTGTTAAAATGTGTATCATGGGATACTTGTAGCTAAAGGGTACCCTTGGGGGTCCCTGTCTTGTTAGGGGGAGGGGGGGTGGTGTTACGGCCCATGGCCTGTCCCTGTTCGCTCTCCTGCTCCTCCTCCTCTCTTTCAGACCTAATTGCTGGTGTTTAAATAGGAGCTCCTCAGCTGCATGAGGTACCTGTTCTGGTCTGGGGGTTACAGGCTCGAACGCTACTCTGTTGGCCGGAGCGGTCCGGGTCTACGCCTCGCTCGGGATGCCAGGATTTCTCACAGATGCACATTAAATTTATGTCTTTTATGTTTACACTCAACACGTGCACCTACACACATTCATACATCTGCTTTACACTACTGATACTAACATTCACACGCCATTGTTGATTCTGTTGTTTAAATTTGCGTTAGTAACACAATAAACTTATGATTTGCACTTTTTGCTTGTGGCTTGGTCTCCTATCTTTTGTTATGGCCTTGAGTCAGCCATAACAATATATATTTACAACTCTGCCTGGCATTTATTTGTGAACCGCTTTCTGTGCATTTGTAAATCCCCTCACGCATTTGTGAATCGGTTCCTGTGCATTTGTAAATCCGCATTTGTAAAAAAAAGAACGTGCTACGATTGGTCAGCTCAATGTGGCCATTATCTGATTGGCTTGAGGAAACGGTGGGTGGAGTCCACTTATTTGTGGATTTGTCTGCACCTCGACGCTAGAAGTGTTTCAATATCCACAAATGCGTGAGGGGATTTACAAATGCGTGAGGGGATTTACAAATGCACAGAAAGCAGTTCACAAATAAATGCCAGGCAGAGTTGTGTTTGTGGCATAAAAACATTTGTAAATATATATTTTTATTTGCAAATCTCATTTTATTTATTTGTGAGTTTTATATTTTTTTGTGAAAGCCCATTACACTTATTTGTGGATCTTAATCTATTTATTTGTGAATTTGATATATTTTTGTGAATCTCTTTACATTTATTTGTAGATCATAATCTATTTATTTGGAATAAAGCAACAATTCTACCCCCATACCCCGAGCACTCATCAGCATTGTCATGGAGACGGTGGAGTCAGGCAATGAGAGCCACCTGAGAGCCATCATGAGAAGAGGATATAAGCACAACAGAAAGAAGCTTAGATATCCCAAGACCAGACTAACGTTTTCTCTGGATCTTTTCTCCTGTAGGGTCCAGTGATCTTTAAGGAACCCAGGCTGCAGTTCACCAGCAAGCTGTCACGTTTTCACTTCCTCACTGAAGCCCTGGCTTTCCTGCACCTTGGAGCTCTTGCACTAACTCCAACCTTCACTCAATAAAGGCCCCTCAGGGGTAATTTCTCCACGCATTGAGTCTGGTCCTCTTTTCTCCCGCCACAATATATATGATAGAAAATATGTGATGTGATATGCTTGCCTTAATGTGAAGTCTACTGTAATAGCCTTTTCTATTTGTCCTTTATTCCATTAAAGCTATTACTGTTGGCTGAGCTGGACATAGCCTGACGCGTGCAGTTGATGAGTGAGAAGATGATCCAGTTTGTCCAATGAACATTTATTGTTACTTGTAAGAATGTTACACAAAAGCAAATAAAACAAAGATAGTAGTCTCTTATATGGTAACAAACGGCTTGTCACGTCATGGAACCATACGGCACACCACCACACGGTCAAAAGACTGTTTGCCCTCTCAGCCACACCCAGATACTGTGGCTTCCTGTCTTTAAGGCCTTTCCCCTTGGGCTCCACCTTCAGCCTCCCAACCATCCTTTAGGTGGCAGTAGACAGACCTGTCGTCATATAACCACTCACTCATTCATCCACAGACACACACCACTATTCACAAGAAAGAAACATGAAATCAACTCAAAGCTCAATTTGGCTCCTACATACCGGCCCCTAATTGTGTTTGTAGAGGCAAAAACAATTACTTTTTTAAATGATAAAGGAGCCATTTCTACTTGCATTTTAACTTTTCACAAAAAAATAAAATAATGAAATTATTAACATTTTATAGTAAAATTTCAAATGAAACTCAAAATTGAATGAGTCAACTTATCTTCAATGTTCTTGAATGCTCAGGACTTCTTTATAGAACCTTCCTCACCCTCTAACAGCAAGCAGATTTTGGACACTGGCCTCTCTAGTACACTCGTTTTTGTTTTCAGCTTCACGACCCGGACATGACCTCTGGCGTCAGGTTTGGCCTCAACAATTCTTCCCAGTAGCCACGAACTGCGAGGAGCGGTATTGTCTGCGATCAAGACGATGTCCCCTGGGATGAAATTTCTTCTTGCTCTTGACCATTTTTGTCGTTCTTGTAGAAGAGGGAGGTATTCCAGAAGCCATCTCTTCCAAAACAGTTCTGCCATATACTGGACCTGTCTCCAGCGTCTTTTATGGTATAGATCCGACCTTAAAAAGACTCCAGGGGGCAGAATGGGGTTAGTTCTGAGCGACAGAATATGATTCGGTGTAAGGGCCTCTAGATCTTGTGGGTCACCAGATACCTTTGTAATGGGACGGCTGTTAAGAATTGCCTCAACTTCACAGAAAACAGTGTGAAGCCCTTCATCGTCTAAGGTTTGTTGTTTTAAGACTGAGCATAAGACATGCCTTACCATTCTAATAAGGCGTTCCCAGAACCCGCCATGGTGTGAGGCTGTAGGGGGGTTAAAGTGCCACTGAACTCCTTCCTTCATCAGAGTTTGGTGGATCTTCCTTTGATCTAAAGTTCTGACTGCTTCTCTTAGTTCTCTTTCTGCACCTACAAGGTTAGTGCCATTATCTGATCTTAGGTGTTGTACCTGCCCTCTTCGACACAGAAACCTTCTAATGGCATTGATGCATGAGTCTGTACTTAAAGAACAGGCTACCTCTAAATGTACTGCTCGGCTGGTCATGCAGGTAAAAATTACGCCATATCTCTTCATTGTGCTTCTTCCCCTTCTTACCTCAAAAGGACCGAAGTAGTCAAGGCCAACGTTGGAGAACGGTGGTAAGTCTGTGACCAGTCTTTCACTTGGCAGGTCAGCCATCTTTTGTTCGCCGGCTTTACCTCTGTGCTTTCTACAAGTCACGCAGTGAGAGAGAACCTTTCTTGCAGCAGAGTTACCATTTGTTATCCAGTATGTTTTTCGTGCCTGAGATAGCACGTGGTTCCTTCCCCCATGTCCAGTTTGAACATGAAAGTGGCGCAGAATCAGAGTGGACACGTGGTGATTTTTGGCCAAAATGGCAGGGTGTTTTCTTTCCTCAGGCATTGCTGTTCTTCTGAGACGACCACCTACTCTGAGGATTCCATTGTCCAGCACTGGATCCAATCTATATATGCTACTGCTCTTTTTCACATTGGAAGCGCCCTCTTGCAGCATGTCAATTTCCTCAGGGAAGCTTTGTCTCTGTACATATGAAAGAATAGCCTTTTCTGCCATTACCAGATTATCAACTGTTATTGCTTCCTTTATGTTGTCTTTGACATATCCTTTTGTCATTCTAGTGACCCTTTGAGTCTGCTTACCAACCTTCTTTGAGTCATTTCCTTTCTGCACAATGAGTTTTAGTGCATCTTTAATTTTTAGGATCCATGCCACCGCTACCCTCAACTTCAGCCAGTCTGAAAAGTGATTGAGCAACTTGTCTGTGGGCCTTTCCTCACATGTCTGCATGATTGTATTCACTGTTGCAGATTTCCTCACCTCTGGATCATCTTCACAAAGTTCAACCTTGTTCCCAGATTCATTCGGCCAGTCCTCTTCTGATGACCAAAGGAATTCTGGTCCAGAGATCCATCTTGGGTTCCTCTTGAACCTCTCTGCGCTCACACCTCTAGAGCAATCGTCGGCAGGGTTTCTTTTTGTGTCAATATATCTCCACTGAAAGACTTGTGTGGCCTCTCTAATTCTAGATGTTCTATTTGCCACATAGGTATGAAAACGAGTGTGGTCATTTGAAATGTACTTTAAGACAGATGTGCTGTCGGACCAAAACACTGACCTATCTGTAGGTGGTAGCAATTCTTCCTTTAACATTTTATCCACTTTAACTGACAAAGCAGCAGCTGCTAACTCCAGCCTTGGGATGGTCTGTCGTTTTAATGGAGCTACTCTTGCCTTGCCAATCAAGAATGCTACACAGACTTTTCCTTCTGCATTTGTCATTCTGAGATAGCTGACTGTTCCATAGCCTAGCTCGCTGGCATCAGAGAAATGATGAATCTGGTTATGTACTGACTCACCAAAATTATTTGACTTAAAGCAGCGTGGAACTTTAAAGTCTGCCAGTTGTGAGAGACTACTAATCCATTTGGTCCACTGGTCAGAAAGTGTGTTGGGAATGGTTATGTCCCATCCAAGGTCCTGTCGGCACAACTCCTGCAACAACAATTTAGCTGGCAAGGTAAGCGGAGACAGAAAGCCTAATGGATCATATATAGAGCTTACCATTGATAGGATGCCCCTTCTGGTAAGTGCACGCTCACTGATTGCGATGTTGAACTTGAAGGAGTCGCTTTGGACACACCATTGAAGTCCTAAGGCTCGTTCCATGGGCAATTGATCTTTGCTCAAGTCTAAGTCCTTTATCTTTTTAGCTCTGTCTTCTTGTGGAACAGCATCAAGAACAGCTCTACTGTTGCTTATCCACTTTAACAAATGGAAGCCTCCTCTATGACAGACTTCAGTGAGGTTTGAAATTAGTTCTATTGCTTCTAGTTCTGTGGGCATCGATTTCAAACAATCGTCTACATAAAAGTGCTCCATGATTGTGTTTGTTGCCTCAAGAGGGAAGTTGCTTGCATTGTCCCGTGCAGTCTTTCTTAGAGCAAAGTTAGCTATGCTTGGTGAAGAGACTGCACCAAACAAATGAACAGTCATGCGATATTCCACTGGAGCATCATCCACATTTCCTTGTGGCCACCATATGAAGCGCAGGAAGTCTGTGTCGCTTTCAGTTACCTTGACTTGGTGGAACATGGCCTGTATGTCCGCCATCAGTGCTACTGGTTCTTCTCGGAAACGTGTCAACACTCCAATCAGTGTGTTTGTCAAATTTGGGCCTTGGAGTAGTTCAGAGTTAAGGGATGTCCCCTGAAAGGTTGCACCACAATCAAACACTACTCTAATGGTCTTCTTTTTTGGGTGATATACCCCATGATGAGGGATATACCAAACTTTTCCATCAGTCCTATTGAGTTGTGCAAAGGGAACAATTTCAGCGTAGCCCTTGTGAATGACATCACTGAGGAACTCTGTATACTCTCTTTGATAGTTCGGATCTCTTTTGAACTTCCTTTTCAGATTCAACAAGCGTTGTTCTGCAACAACGCGATTGTTGGGCATTGTGATATTATCTGCTTTGAAAGGTAAGTTAATGCAATAGTGACCCTCCTTTACTTTTACAGATTCATTGACAATGTTCAGGAACTTCTTGTCATTCACTGACATTTCACTTTTTTCTTCATAAGCTTTCTCATTGAAGTCTGTGTTGTATTGACTCACCAGAAGTTCTTGCAGGTCGACCAAGGAGATCCGGTTTGCAGTCACTGTGGCCATTTCCACACCTTTGCTGCTACCTCCCAATGGACCATTGATTACCCAACCCAACAACGTTCTTACAGCATAAGGTCCATCTCCTTGTGAGTTGATTACCTGCCAAGGTTCCATAACATTTGCTGCATTCATTCCTATGAGCAAGTCAATGTCACAGTCTATGTGAGGTAACTGGATTTCACTAAGGTAAGGCCATTGCTTTAAATCTTCTTGTGTTGTGATGTTCTCTTTTGTTGCAGGCATAGAATTTTGTGTGTAGACATCAGGCAAAGGAATGAATTTCTTACCATTAAGTTCACTGATTTCTAAACCTGATACTAACACACTTTTTATGGGTTTCTCATATGCCATTGTTCTCAGCAGTACGGTCGTTTGTTTCCCCTCTAGATACAACTTCTGCGCCAACCTCTTTGTGCAGAATGTTGCTGAACTGCCAGGATCAAGAAGAGCATAAGTTTGAATGATTTTGTTGTCTTTGACAGACTTCACTTGCACAGGAAGGATTGACAGTGCACATTTACTGTTCCCGGCCCCTGCATGTCCACAAGCATTTGATGACACTTTGCTGATATATTTCTGTGATTGCTCTCCTAACCTTGAAGCATGTCCTTTAGCCTCAAAGTTAATGTGCAGCACATTGGGATGTGCTTGATTGCAGATGTTACATGTGACAAACTCAAAAAGTCCTTTTTCTTCCAAAAATATAACTCAATACTCATCAAAATAAGTTCTTATATATACACAGAGCAAGATTGCTTTAAAAGTTCTTTGTTTTACATACCGATTCTTTTGGATTCGCTTGGATCCACCTTGGCCTTTGACAAATCCAAGATGGCACTTGCACTTCTTAAACTTCCTTATCTGAAATTCCTTGTTCAATGTATCCAATATGATCCAAGTATATCCATCCAGAGCAGTCTTTTGACTAAACTGTAATAGCCTTTTCTATTTGTCCTTTATTCCATTAAAGCTATTACTGTTGGCTGAGCTGGACATAGCCTGACGCGTGCAGTTGATGAGTGAGAAGATGATCCAGTTTGTCCAATGAACATTTATTGTTACTTGTAAGAATGTTACACAAAAGCAAATAAAACAAAGATAGTAGTCTCTTATATGGTAACAAACGGCTTGTCACGTCATGGAACCATACGGCACACCACCACACGGTCAAAAGACTGTTTGCCCTCTCAGCCACACCCAGATACTGTGGCTTCCTGTCTTTAAGGCCTTTCCCCTTGGGCTCCACCTTCAGCCTCCCAACCATCCTTTAGGTGGCAGTAGACAGACCTGTCGTCATATAACCACTCACTCATTCATCCACAGACACACACCACTATTCACAAGAAAGAAACATGAAATCAACTCAAAGCTCAATTTGGCTCCTACATCTACTTTTTTCAGTTATGATGCCTTTATTGACTGAGCAAAGGAAAAAAAAATTGTAAGCTATATGAATTATTAATGTGGGCACACAGTGAGCATATCCGTTATGTTTATGTGGTACAGTGTGCAAAAGAATCATTTAAATAGTTCTACATTTCCTGCAGAATGACTCGGCACATTCGCTGAAAAGCAAAGGCTTGATTCACATTGCTCTAAGGTTTGGTTGTCAGACAACATGTTGAATAATCATCTTTTATGTCAATTTCTTAAATAAATAGAATAAATAAATAAATGATTTTCACTGTGGCAGTGTCCTCCAAAGTAACATCTTTTTTGTCTGTCATTTGTTTATTCAATTTGTGTATGTAATGCTTAAATAATATCTGAAATGTGTATACCTTTGTAATTATGTATACATTTTGGAAAATGTCTTATGTAACTGTTTTGTTTATCTTGTATGAAACAAATCCAATGAGAGAAGTGACTCTCAGTAGATAAATATGTATAAAGAGTAGGCATAATAAGCAAAGGCTTCAGCCTATACATTTTTCAGTTATTATGTGTATTTTTTATTTATTATGGAAAATTGTCTGTGAGGGACTATGCAATAATTTTTTGTTGAATTGAAAAATTGAAACACTGGAAACAGAACAAGAACATGTGCAAACCCACCCAAAACAAGCACAAGAACAGAACTAATCATTGCTATTAATGAATGGGTCATCGAATAAATAAAAAAAAGAGATGTCTGCACTCTGAAGTGAAAGCTCCAGAAAATTATGATTACAACCAAATGCATTTGACCAGTCAGTTGGGAAATGTTGTGCTTGGTTGTAAAGCTTGGTAGTAAAAATGTTCTTGGAGATTTCAGTGAGCGCACATCCATCTTTCATGTGTGTTTATTGCTCCTACAGCTGAGCCCAGTTTGGACCCAGTCTGTTCTGGCCAGGAAATTTCTTACATTCTCCCAGCACATTACATTTCCATGCAAAAAATTACATGCATTCATCCTTTTGCTTTTGACTTTCACTGGAAAATGCCTCTTTCATTTCTGTTAACATTATAAATGAAATGATTACACATAAAGCTGTTAATTTTCAGTGCATTCATTGACATATCAAATGCAAACCGTCCGGGAAGTGCCCAGGTTGTGCCTGCGAGGGAGTGACTGACCGTATGGATGAATGATGAATAGACACATGATAGAGGATGAGATCAGGGGCTCGGGAGACTGGGAATGGGCTGGGCTGGGTGGAGCTCAGATGAACTGACCAGCTTCATGTATAAAAGCCTCTCAGTCTCACATCCTGCCGTGACTCAGCTTTGATCAAAACAGCAGGCACACGGACCAGAAGAAGAGGAAGATACACTAGTTTATCATTCTATAAAGTACAAGGATTACAGGCAAAATCATGAGTCACTCCTCATACCGCACCTCTTATCAGCGCACTTTTGGGGCGCCTGCCTATAGCCCAGCGTCCAGTCGTGTAGGAGGCCGTTACATCTCCTCCTCCACACCCACCCGCTCCGTGGACTTCAGGAGCCGCTCCAGCGCTCCGGGCCCCCGGCTCTCTTATGATAAAGTGGACTTCTCTCTGGCAGAGGCCGTCAACCAGGAGTTCCTGACCACACGCAGCAACGAGAAACGAGAACTGCAGGAACTCAACGATCGCTTCGCCAGCTTCATCGAGAAGGTGCGCTATCTGGAGCAGCAGAACTCAAAGCTGACTCTGGAGTTGGGTCAGTTTAAGGAGCAGCAGCAGGGGCCGTCGGGTCGGGTCAACGAGCTGTGCCAGCAGGAGATGAGAGAGATGCGCAGACAGATGGAGCTCATGGGCAACGATCGAGACCAGATGCAGGTGGAGAGAGACAACCTGGCCGAAGACGTGGCCCTGCTCAAGCAGAGGTGTGTGTGAGGGCTGGTGGGGTGTGTATGCATCTGCACATGACAGATTCTGCATTGTTCATATTTTTAGAAAACTTCTGACCTTTGATGTTTGTCAGTGACTATAGTGTAAGTGAATGGTTCACCCTTTTATGCATTTTTTATGCAATTCTTTGGAATACAAAAGACGTTAATGTTATTGTATGTTTATTGTATTGACAAAAAAAGTTCAAAATATAGGTGTTTGGCTGAAAACAGGTTTGGAATGACATGACGATGACAGAATTTTGGACTGGGTTTAAGTTAAAAGTTCAAATTAAAAGTGAGAAAGATTGAGTGTCAAATTAGTACTTTGAAAAGTGGAGGTACAGACATTTCTAAGTGTGAGATGATATTTCGAGCTGCTGATATTGACAACTGCTGTTATGATACCTGTTGTATCATGAGTCTGTAGTATGAATAATATAAATTTATTCATTTATTTGGATGCATTGTGATAAATTAGTAGGCTATATATATAGGCTACACTGTAAAAAGAAAAAGAAAGAATTTTACCTATATTTTGAATTACGCATCATTGCATTGTAAAATTACCAGTTGCCCATTTTTTTACTGTGAACTTTAAATGTGCTCAGGATGTCTCTAAATATGTTAACTTTGATACAGAGGAGTTTGTATAAAAGAAAAGAGCTTTGCTTTAGTGGAGAACATCTGAAATGTGCAGATATCATCAGAGGTAATTAGGAATTAAGATTAGATCTTTTGTAATAACCGTGTGTCTGTAGCCTAATGAAGTTCATGAAACATGGGCGTGGCAGCGAATGAAAGAGACAAAGAAACCGCTGCAGGGATCCTCCCATCATCATCTAGACTGCGTTTACAATGTGTCTTGGAAGAGACATTTAAACAACTAATGCTTCATAGCCTAATATTTAGTCTAAATGACAGACCCAATTTCATGCGTGTACTGCAAAAACACAAAAGCTCAAACAGATGTGCCATTCATCACTGCTTAAAACTTCTTTTACTTCAACACTTTTTGAACTATATTAAAGTAAGTCGCTTGTTTCACACCGTGCACGAATCGAGTGCGTGCGCGAATCTGCAGCTCACAGTAATAAAGAGCATCAGGTCCGCGATGTTCCGCCACGTCCATTAAACTACAGGATTAATGTCATGCTGGGCGTTGTCCCCGAGGACAAAAGGTAAGTGTCTCTTAAAAAAACTCGGAGGAGAAAGTAAAACAACAACATTACAAATTATGAGGTAAAACCACACTTTTTTTTTTAAAGTCACACTATCCAACTGACCAATACGATTATTATGATGGTTTCGTTCAATAAATTAATATATTTTAAGGCAATGTTTGTACTTACCATGAAGAACACACTGTATTATGGTCCGCTAGAAAAATCATGGTGGTTCGGTGCTGGAAAAATGTTCAGGACTGTTTGTCAGGAGTCAGCTAGGCCTATAGACCTTTACCCAGCGGGTAATTTCTGAAAATTGTGTAGGTCTAATAAAATTAAACCACTATGTAATGCCCAATAGAATAGAATGACAAACTACTAAAGTACTAATAACAAAAACACAACTATAACATTGACAGCACTTGTAGTAGGTGAAAAATGATAGATACACGATGAATAATATAGCCTATGCAATGTCAGGCTTCTAAAATAATGTTTTATAAGAAAATTTTAAAAGGTGTAAGGATGAACTTTCTAAGCATAGGCCAAATTTTGTGTCAATATATTGTAAAAATTACTTTGAATTATTAAAATATTGATTATGTATAGTTTTCCTTTTAGTTTTAGAAATTTGACTCATAATAACAGGGACTGTGATTTACTTACATGCAATTGCTGTCCAGCAAAACATGAGGGCGAATGCATTTTAAACCAAACATGGAGAGATTGAGTGACATGGCGCACCAGTGAGTGGTGAGGTATTTTGGTAATGAAACGATCATGTCAGAAGAATGGCAGGAGATGTCATGCATTATGTCTGGTTTCTCGGCATCAACTTGTGAGATTTTATTAGATTGTATGCATGGCCATTAAAATAACCAAAACAACAAGTTTACAAAAACGCTATGAGTAACACACCCGGGAGTGAGAAGGATCTCACCTTCTCACAGAGCGTTGTCATTGCAGACCGTGGTCAGTAATTGATCATTTAATGTAATTGTAATTGATTGCTGTCTCAATGGCAGTAACGAGGCCCTTCAACGGCACTAAATGACAATCCTTGGAGAAACAATCCTCTACGACAAGCACACAGGTGAACTCATCTGATGCCGTGTAATTGTGATAAAATCCATCCAGAGGTGTGACTAGGGGTGATGAGGAACAGGCAGAGGAAGGAGCTTTTCTGCTGGAAGATGAGATGGAGATTTGGATAGTAGCTTGGATGGGCTCCGCTGAGAATGTACCAGTCTAAAGCTAGCCTGGATGCCAACCAAACATTTGAGGATGGGAAGTTCGGTCTGGACTTGATCCGTTGTGAAGCAAGTATGCCCGAACCAAAGCTGTTCGGACCAATCAAATTTTCAGGGCGGGCTTTATACAATGATGGACAGATGATGGACAGTAATCATCCATGTCACCAAAGAGCGCTTGGGTTGAATTCGTTTACAACAAAGAATGGCTGCCGCTGAAGTCTGTTCAGTCTGCTATAGAAGATGTAGACAACGCATTCATTTAAAAAGAGGAACAGAGAACCGCGATCAAGGCATTTGTCGATCGGAAAGATGTTTTTGCCGTCCTTCTTACGGGATTCGGCAAAAGTTTAATTTATCAGCTGGCCCCGATGGTCGCTAAGAAGATGGGGCGCAATGAAAACCCTCTAGTCATTGTTGTTTCTCCTTTGGTCGCACTCATGGAGGACCAAGTGAAAGAAGCAACTGAAATGATTAGACCGTTTTAGCATCTTTGTCAAAACTATGACCAAAGAGTTTCGATATTTTTCCTATTTAAAACTTGACTCCTCTGTAGTTACATCGTGTACTAAGACCGACGGACAGTTAAAAGTTGCGATTTTCTAGGACAATATGGCTAGGAACTATACTCTCATTCCTGCGTAATAATGAATGAACCATGCTGCACCAGCAGGCGCAATGATATTACGCAGCGCCTGAAACTTAGTGCCGGTCACGTTAAGTTATGTAGCCGGGGACTATTTTCAGGTGCTGCGTAATATCATCGCGCCTCTGCACCCATGGCACTGCAGCAAAGTTCCTTGATTATTACACAGGAATGAGAGTATAGTTCCTAGCCATATCGGCCTAGAAAATATCAACTTTTCATTTTTCGTCGGTCTTAGTTCACAATGTATTGATGTAACTACAGCAGAGGCAAGTTTTAAATAGGAAACATATCGAAACTTCTTGGTCATTTTTTGAGAGAGATGCTGACGGTCTAATCAGATTCAATGATCTATGCTAAGCTATGCTAAAAGTGCTACCGCCAGACCCGGAGATCGGCTGAATGGATTCAAAAACGGTAAAACTCAACTCTAGGGGAGTTGAAAATTGAGTCTATTTCCAAAAAAAGTGGAGTGTTCCTTTACAGTCAGGACAGAGACTTGGGTTTTGCATGCAGGAGGGAGGCGAGTGGAGCTCTATTATGGTGGATGGTAATTATACAGCTTAGATATTCCTCTGGCACATTTGTTCCCCCCCAGGACTGATATTATAGCAGAGAAAATGGATCAAAGGCTGCTGAAACTCACACCCGCAGCCGGACCTGAAGTCAAGGAAAGCTATAGCTATGACAGTAATGTAGGCACTGGTCACTGTGAGTTTAGTACACAAGGGTGAGTGTATTACAAGGAGAGTATGAATGGACCTTACTGGAAGATGAGGAGGTCTCACTGGGCATTCTGAGATGATATAGCCACCAGCTCCGCAGTACAGAAAAGGGGTTAACAGAAAAGTGCATAGGATCCTCTTCTGGTTCTGGAGACTGAGAGTGACGTGTGCATTTGGGTGTTCTTGAATCAGAGCTCGATGAAGCTGTTCAACCAGTTCCTCAACAGCATCGGTGAAGAGGATGTCCCTGTAATGATGTGGTCTGGTCACAGACGCATCGATTCACAGAAGATTATTTCAATAGCAGGGTTTATTGACAGTTGGGTAGGAAGGAATAAAGGAACACAGATGAGTAACAGATTCAATGTAACTGCCTTGTTTGCTGGAGAGTCAAGCCAAGTCAAGTCACCTTTATTTATATAGTGTTAAAAGCAGTACAGATTGTTTCAAAGCAGATTGTTACAGTGATAACAGGAAAATAATGCAACAACGTTTGTTTTGGCTATACAGCAGATTTAGAAGAAAATAGTGTCACAGTCCAGCTTAAGCAAGTTCAGTGATGATTACATTTTGATGTAAAACATTATTAATTTAGTTCATTTATCTATACAACTCCTCTTGAGAAAACAGTGATGTCATCATCGTCGAGCTCAGTTCAGTTCTCATATAATGGTGTCAATGCAGGCAGATCAATAATATTGTTGAATATTAAGTGTCCTCAACTAAGCCAGGAGACAGAATAGAGGAAAAAACCTTGGGAGATTCACACAAGGAACAACACAATGGGAGAGTACATATTTATTTAATTAAAACCTCAACTCAACTCAAATTTATTTTTAAAGCTCTTTCAAAACCATAAGAATGGACCAAAGTGCTGTACATGAATAGCATAGAAATTATTATAAACATAAAATAACACTAAATCTCAACAACAATCAAGTCATCCAGTAGCAAATCACTCATATTTCTCTAACTTAATCGAACGCCAAAAGCCAGATGAAATAAGTATTTAGATCACTTTTGAAAGTGTCCATATTGATGAGGATCTTATAGAAAAAGGCAGGATTTGCAACAGCAAAGCCTTGATCTCCTCTGTGCCTCAAACACGACTGTGGGTTAGTTAAACACAAACTCTGAGAGGAACGCAAGAGTCTTTGAGATTGGTAGTAATATATTATGAAATGGATACAGCAGTAGTAGGACTCCCTATGTGTTTGGCCTATAATATGATTAGCTTATTACATTTGCCTATAAGAACATTTCTCCCAGCCGGTACTAATGTAATCTCAGAGGCTTTTAAGCTAATCAGTTTATCGGTTCTCTGACTGTCTGCCAGGTTAGATTTTATATTATATTTTATATTTATATTACGACCTTCACTTCAGGCATACAGTCTTCAAGGACAGTTTCTTTAGTCTCATCATGGGGGCATTTTGCATCACGCTGGTTCCCTTGACAAAACCCAATAGGATTTTTCCATAGGCTTTTGGATTATTGCTAAAAACAAGCTCTATGATCAACAAAAGTTGATGATACTTGCACGTTTTGTCAATCAAGATAATTATCACAGATGAACACAACTTTTATGAATTTTCCTAAATGCAGTTGCCAGAAATAAAAAGCTAAAGGTAGGCTATAAACGAACTACACCACGGTCCCACGACTTCAACGTCACCATCACTAAGCTTCACTAATCTAAAAACATTCTCAGAACATTTACATTTATTCATTTAGCTGACGCTTTTATCCAAAGCGACTTACAATTGCTATATATGTCAGAGGTCGCACCCCTCTGGAGCAACTAGGGGTTAAGTGTCTTGCTCAGGGACACATTGGTGTCTCACAGTGGATTCGAACCACAGGCATGTGTCTTATCCATTGCGCACACCACCACATTTGAGTTAGAATAGTTTATAAGGGTGTATTCAAACCAGGAAAGTCCGATAGTTCACTTGCTTTGGTCCAGACCAAATAAAAAGGTTTTTTTTTTTTTTTTTTTGGTACGGTTCGCTTTCACACTACTCTTTTTGCAAGTGAACCAACATTTGTAAACAAAACCACACGTGTGCTAAGGTCGTCCATTCATTGGACAAGGATTCTCAAGTAGGGAAATCAGGAAGTGCAAAAAAGGCTCAGCATGGAGATATTTCGTACTGCAATATTTGTTCTTTTACTAATTTTGTGTTATTCTGTACAAACGCAATATGAAGAAACTAATGAGTATCATATGATACAATGTCATCTATACGATGTTGTAATTCGTATTTTGAGAAGACGACGATGTGCGACTAGCTTTCGTGAGGCTGCCGTGCGCGCGCTGCGTGCAGTATGTTCTGTCTCGCATACGCGCTCCAGAATCCGGGAGATTTGAACTAATTTGCGGGCTTCAGGGAGACGCTATCAATATGCGGGAGATTCCCGGAACTTCCGGGAGACTTGGGATGTCTGATAAGGCAGCTCGTCTCTTCGAAGCTCCAGGTCAAACCACGACTCATTTTATCAAATGTAGTAGGCTACAACAGCTCACTTTCCCATAACGCAACTCCGACTACGGAAGCCTGTTAACTCAAAGGCGCAGTGCTTTCTTGCAATTGGGTCGGTTCATGTTCACACTGTAAACGAACCGTACCAGAGTTCGTTTGGAACCGTACCGAGACCACCTCTTCAGCTGGGTCTCGGTTTGGTTGTTTGGTCCGCACCCGAGTTCGATTGCTGTATTCACACCTGCCCAAAAGGTCCGCACCAAGGGGGAAACGAACTAGAGTTCGATTCAATCGAACCAAACAAGGCAGGTGTGAATACACCCTAAGAGCACAATTATAAGCATAACGAGCCTGTAAAGCGGATTAGAGCGGTCCCATTTAGCCACTTGTTAGCAACCGCATTTTTCAAGATATATTTTAATATTAGCACGTATTAGCTTAAAAAAAACCAAGAGTGGGGTTATATTTATGTATTTTTATGTTGTAGAATAAAACGTGAAAGTGTCTTGAGCTTGTGTTCACCACAGGCCTTATTTCAGCCTTTCAAAAAAACGCTTTTAACGCTTTTTCACTGCGTGGTACGACTCGGCTCGCTTTACTTTGGCTCGGTTTGCTTTTCTACTGCAATTTCGTACCGCTTCAAAGTGGGTGGGATTATATACTAATCACTATAGTTGCGACGCCTCTACTGCCGTGACATCATCATAAACGCGACACAAACAAATCCACAACCAAGGGGGTAATCCAGCACCCGGAAAGCGTACCTTCCATGGGGACGCCATGGGTTAGCCAGCCATCTCCTGCTGTTAGCATCCAGTGACTCCCAATCATTTTGACGTCACTTTGACAGAGAATAACTTTACATCTGAGGCGTTTAAAGACTCCATATGTCCATCTAAAGAAAGACGACAATGTATAAAAGGCTCCATTACCTTGTATCTTACGTTATGGCCCCGTAGAAGCCGTTTTTGTAAAAATAGTCTAACAATTCTCTGTCGCACAGTAGAGAAATGACCATATAGACAGGAGGAGAAGCTCGCAGGCAATCGGGGGGACGTGGAGGCATAAAGTCAAGGGAGAAGCCCATAGAGAGTGATAAAGTGTCTCCTGCTGCTAGCTCATGGACAGCTAATGCTCACGCTCTCCGTCTCTGCGAGATTCGGAAGGGAATGATTCAGATTCTCTTGGTAAAGCTACTAGAAGACTTGCAGCTGTCAGACAGGTTGCTCACGTGACATCTATGTCACGTGACATCTACGTCACAAGCTCAGTTTGAGCCTGCGCAGGACGCTCAGCCATCAGGAAGTGAGTGCTTCTAATGGGCTTCACTTTTCTAAGTCTATGTCAATGTCAATGTCAATTTTATTTCTATAGCACTATTAATCACAACCATGGTTGTCCAATGTGCTGCACAATGATAACAAAAACAAGGCAAAAACAATAAAAACACAACACAATACATCTTCCTCATTGATTATATGCCAAATTAAACAAAGGAGTTTTTAGCATTGATTTAAAACCAGACAGTGAAGATGCAGAGCGCATACAGAGAGGCAGAGCTCCTGAGAAGACCCGGTCACCCCTGCATTTCAGCTTCGACTTCGGAACGCATAACAATCTCTGATTGGACGACCGGAGGGATAGAACTGGACGATAATCAGTTAATAAGTCCGATAGATAGGAAGGGGCCAGACCGTTTAATGATTTAAACACCAAAAGAAGAATTTTAAAATTCACTCGATAACACACAGGCAGCCAGTGCAAAGAACGTAATACTGGCGTAATATGGTCCCGTTTTTTGGTACTGGTTAAAAGTCTAGCAGCTGCATTTTGTACTATCTGCAACCGGGATATAGCTGACTGGCTGATCCCAAAATAAAGTGAGTTACAGTAATCCAATCTAGAAGTGATAAAAGCATGAATGAATTTTGCGAAACTACTTCTTGACAGAATTGGTTTTACTTTGACTAGTAATCGAAGCTGAAAGAAGCATGATTTAACCACTGTATTTATGTGTTTGTCAAATTTCAGCCCATCATCAAAGACAACCCCAAGATTTTTTACCCACGGCTTAACAAACGGGGATAACTCACCATAACTCAACTCAACATAACTCAAGTTTATTTTTGGTGTACTAGGAGAATCTGAAGGACTAAACTATTATTTCAGTTTTACTCTCTTTAAGAAAGTAAAGAAAGAAAGTCTTAATTCTCTAAATTAAGAAAGTTTAAAGACAACCAGGCCTTCATATCAGACAAGCAGGTCGCCTCCAAACCATTTGAACTCTGTTTTAATGGCAAATAGATTTGAGTATCATCTGCATAGCAGTGAAACAACAGACCATGCTTCCTAAAAAGAGAACCCAATGGGAGCATATATAATGTAAAAAGAATGGGTGCTAAGATGGAACCCTGAGGGACACCACATGACAGATGAGCTGCCTCAGATGAATGTTCTATGGGGTCGCTGTGTCTGTGTCCATTTCTTTTACTGTCTATGTGCACAACACAGGAGCAATGGAGCATATTGATGGAATGGTGTTTTAGATTCTCAGCATGTGGATGTTTTTCACTGCAAGACGAAGAAGTTTTTTTCTAGCGGGTTTGGTGTCTCGTGTCGCAAATCCAATGACGCTGGTAGTGATGATTCTCTCTGACCAATCAGTGGTCTGCAGCGTTTACACATCATATTTTAGTATCGGTACGGCTCGCTTGAAACCTCAACCTCAGAGGTGGTACTGTTTAAGTGAACTGTTTAAGTGAAATTTTAATGCATAGCTAAAGACTTCAGAGAATGTCACAAAACACAAATGCTCACCCAGCACAATATCAAATAAAAGATAGATTACAAGATTAAAGCCAAGTTTTTTTTTTATTATTATTTAGTGATTCTAACAGCACACTGATGTATAAGTTGATGTTCTGTTACTCCCAAAAAGAAAAGGTTATTATTATTATTATTATTATTGAAGTGGACTTATTTTTTTAACTTAATTGTTTGCAGGTTAAATGAGGAGATGCAGAAAAGACAGGAAGCTGAAAATAACCTGACTCTCTTTCGTAAGGTAAAGTGATAATGGAAAGTATATCTGACAATATGCACTTCTACTGAATGCTATCTCTTTGTATACAGTCAATATCATACAGTGGGTATACAAAGACTACACACCTTTCACAATGTCTAGGTCTTTGGGCTTCGCCCGCGAGAGGAATAATGAAAATTCTGTCATCATTTACTTTTTATGTTTCACAGAAGAAAGAACATCATACTGTTGTGGAATGACACAAGGGTGAGTATATGATGACAGAATTTTCAAAAGGGGAGATGAAGCCGATATAATAAACATATAACAGTGCTGCTACTAATGTTTACATTTGTAATAATATCTAGTAACAGATATAACAGTAATGGCACCACTTTATTTTAGAGTCCAATTCTCACTATTAACTAGTTGCTTATATTGTGACAAAAATTCTCATTAAACATCATCACTGCGTAAGAGACACTCAGAGTCAAATAAATAAAAAGAGAAGTATTTATTCTTGCAAGATTAGGTTCAGTCCAGTACACAGAGGTTACCTGTGCAAAGGAGTGAGACACGGACAGTAGGAGATGGACAGCCTTTACTGTTTCAAGGTTCCTCCCCAACGGCTGTACCTTTGACCCATTTAGATAAGGTACCCACTACCATTTAGTTTCTACACTTAAAGACACAAACTGTCCTCCACTAAGGTCAAAGGTCCTGTCCCATATGTTCCTGAAGCGTCACACCCAACCCCTCCCCAAGCACGTACATATACAAACACATATTTCAAGTTCAATAGAAACACATGACTCAGACTACCTAGTAATCTACTATTGATCAATGCAAAATTAAAAATTTCCCATAACACTTATTAGCATGCATATTATTAGGATATTGGCTGTTTATTAGTGCTTATGAGGCACATATTAATGCCTTATTCTGCATGACCTTATTCTACATCCCTTAATCCACCCAATACCTCAACTTTACAACTACCTTACTAGCTGTTAATAATAAGCAGTAAATTAGGAGTTTATTGAGGCAGAAGTCGTAGTTAATAGTGAAGATGTGTTCCCCATACTAAAGTCTGACTGTGTGTGTATGAAGGATGTGGATAGTGCTACACTTGCCCGTCTGGAACTGGAGAGGAAGATCGAATCTCTGATGGACGAGATTGAGTTCCTCAAGAAGATGCATGATGAGGTGAGAAACAAATACATAATTAATGAATGATGAATTAGAGAACCTGCCTGATTTTGTTGATGATATGCTTAAATGAAACTTGTTCCAAATGGAAATGTTACTATAAATTCAGTTCGTAAGAACAAGTAAAATTTCTAATACAATCTACTCATAGTTTTCACGTGACATCACACCCTTATAGGAACGCCCACCTGAAGGACAAAACCAGGCTTTGCTCCACTGCCTGCCAGTCAATTCTTCCCTATATTCAAAGACCAAACGCAATATAAACACTTTATGATGTTTTATTTAACAAGGTTCAGGAGGAGCACGCGCAGGTAATTAACACGAGTGCAATCAAAGATGAGAGGTGTGTATATATATATATATATATATACCCAGCGGTCTCACCTCGTTGCATTGGCAGTTTTTGCAGCATCCTTCCACCACCCCTTTCTCCTCACTTCTTGTCATAAGCACTCACATACCGGGGGAGTACTATGGGTCCGGGATGAAATTCCTAGCTTGAAGCCCTTCCCCCGGACAGCTCGCCAAATACACATTCAACTTTCTCCCTCTAATTATATGTAAGTGTGAACTAGTGAAATTGATGATGCATAATATATAAAGGCAAACAGATGAACCTAGGATATAAACACAATGCGCATTTTTCCATAGAAAACCATTAGCAAGAAAACGCTTAACCGTTTATATTCTGGGATCATTTGATTGCCTGTATATAGTATGTATCATCAATAAGGTGCATACTGAATTTGATCTTTTATTAACACTGTTTTAGACACTTTAATTGTTTTCCTCGATCGGCATTTTAGAATGTGCTGCTGTTTTTAGTGGTGGAAATGTAATCACTACTGTATACACTACAAATACTGTAATGCCGTATATGGATATGCATTTTGTTCACTAATTTTAGTTTTTCTTCCTTTGAGTTTGGAAAACTGACAGGCATGTGCTGCTGTTCTATGGGTGTTTTGCCCTTCAGGTCTCCGGGCCAGTCACGTGACTGAAAACTATGCTCCAAGAAAATTTTTAAAATATACACTGTTTAAAACATTCTTGCACTTTTTTTTAATGCAAGTGCATCTTCAATCTAATTTAATGGGGAAATACTAAAAGTTTCTAAATCTTTTTCAATAACAAATGAGTAATAATAACATATATCAGTGGTATCATGGTCACATTACGCTAAATAGAACCCAAGTGCAGACAGTACTTTCACGAAACAGTTTATTTACAAACGGAAAACAAAGACCCACGATGAGGCAAACAAACAGTAACTCAGACAATAACTAGACTTGACAATAAATAGGACCTGGAACTTCACAGACAGATTACAATACTCACAGAACCGAATGTTTTGTGCACTGAGGAACAAACACATAATCACAAAGGTACAGGTGACACTGATGAACATCAATACTAACGAGGGAACAAGGGGCGTGGTAAGGACACATGATCACAATCACAGGTGACACTGATACAACATTAACTAACAAGGAAACGACGTAAAACACAAGACAATGCAAACACATAGCCCAAACCAACCGGCCATGTGTTTGCACACAAAACAAGAGACAAATACATGACACACAATGTTTCTTACTCTCAAGTAACAAACACACAAAAAAGCCCCTGCATATTCCATCACAAAAAAGTAGTACAAGTCAGTTTAATTTTAGGAAGTAAAAGAAATAAAAGCACAAGTTTATTAGCCTACAACTATAGCCTACTTTATGTAGTAAGTAGCTACTAAAATAAATGTACCAGTACTTGTAAGTGTACTTATTCAACATTTCTTGAGACTCAATTTGCCCACTTTTTAGTTTTAGAAAAGTTTAAACTTTCGTTCATCTTCAGAACACAAATGAAGATCTTTTTGATGAAATTTGAGAGATGTCTGTCCCTCCATTGACAGCTACCACTTTGAAGCTTCAAAAAGTTAATAAAGAGATTGCAAAACGAATTAATTGAGCGGTTTAATAAATAATTTCTGAAGAGACACAATCACTGTATAAGAGGAACAGATTTAATTTAGGCTTTTATTTAATTTATTCTCTCAAATTTCATTCAAATATCTTCATTTGTGTTTTGAAGATGAATGAAAGTCTTACAGGTTTGGAACGACATGAGGGTGAGTAAATGATAACAACTTTTTTGGAGATTACTATATACTATACTATATAGATTACTTTTTTTCTTTTACTATAGCAAGTCTCTTAATGAACCTGGAATGTTCTTTAAAATGAATTCTAAGTCACTGTTTAAGACCTGAGAGAAATAAATGTAAACATTTAAATAATCGCATGTATTTTTTAAAACATGTAGGAAATTCAGGATGTGCATGTGAGCGCTCAGAACCAGCAGCTGAAGATGGAGGTGGTGGAGGCGTCCAGCCGGCCGGACCTGACCGCAGCGCTTCGAGACATCAGAGCTCAGTACGAGACCATCGCCTCCAAGAACATGCATGAGTCTGAGGACTGGTACAAGTCCAAGGTGAGTGTGTGAGTATGAGGACTGGTATAAGTCCAAGGTGAGTGTGTGTGTGTGTTCTGCTAATGACAGTACAATATTGCAATACATACTGATCATCTTCATGTGTTTTCTGTTAGTTTGCAGACCTGACCGATTCAGCCAAGCGCAACGCTGAGGCAATGAGACAGGCTAAACAAGAGACCAATGACCTGAGGAGGCAAATTCAAGCCCAGAACTACGACATTGATTCTCTCAAGAACACTGTACATATGAAAACCTAACCTCTTGCTAAAGTGTCATGTTCTGTAGTCATTATATTTCAAGGCCGTAACCACGTCTTGGACATTGCATGTAAACGTACTCACTGTAAAAACTAAAGCATTCATCTTCTGTGAACAGTAAAGCCTGCCTTCTTTGATCTGATTGGCCATTTCAATCATTTTGACATTGACATGAATACAGTTAGATTTACCAGTTAGAAATGTAACTTTTAATTATGACTATGGTGGTTACGGCCCTGTTATAGTTAGCTTTATATAAAAACAATATAAGTCTTGGGGACTCCCTTATTTAGATACATAAGTGTGTGTGTCTGTGATGGTAGAATGAGGCTCTATCGAGGCAGATGAGAGAAATGGAAGAGCAGTTCGCCGGAGAGGCTGGAAACTATCAAGATACCGTGGGCCGTCTAGAAGAGGAGATACAGCGCCTGAAGGAGGAGATGGCACGCCATCTGCGGGAATACCAGGATCTGCTCAACGTCAAGATGGCCCTGGACATCGAGATCGCCACCTACAGGAAACTTCTGGAGGGAGAGGAAAACCGGTAAGAGTGACGCCAGTGACCCGCTTCACCAGTTCTGTATGTTTTACTCCTGGGAACTGATGACCTTTGTACTTCGTCTTTCAGAATTGCGGTTCCTATCATGAAAATGCCTTCAATGAGTGGACAGTTCAGTGGTGGTGAGTCTATCATAGCTTATAAAAGACCTGGAATATTTATTAGGGGCCAAGAACCGAAGGTGCGTAGGCACCTATTGTAATCGTTGGCGTTATTATTTTTCCGTTTCTTCTTCTTCCTCTATGGAAGTCTATGGCAGCCCATACAACTGCTTGGGGAAAGTTATGAAATTTAGCACACAGATAGAGGACAGTCTCAGCTGTCACCATAGCAAATTTGGAGTCTCTAATTTTTTTTAAAAATCCTTGGCTAAGACGATTTGATTTGTCATGAACAAATTTTCTGCCATTTTGAATTTTCCGATTTGAACTCCGATTTTCACCAAAATGTAATCATATCATCTTCAAGTTGCTAAGTCGCTGCTCAGATTTTCCCGAAAATTTAACCAGATAATCTTCAGACAATGGCGACAAAAAGTTATAAGTCGATTTGTCGAACCATTTTCGAAAAGCGCACAAAAAAAGGCTCCTCAACTTATTGTATTTAGACAAAACTTGGTCCATGTCATCACAAGCATGACCTGAGGCTACATGCTGCGTTTCGTCTTAAATGATTCCTTGGGTCATGCTGAGAACATAGATTTTGCCATAGTCAGCCAAACTTCCTGTCCGCCATTCAGATTTGTCTTTTTTTTTTAAACTACTTTTTCAAATTCCTCCTAGAGTCTAGACCATTGGTCTGATTTTGACCAAAAAAAATTTTTTAGAACGTGCTGGCAAAAATAAGAAAAATTCTGTCATTAACAAATCTAGGCATGATGCCAAAATGACTCTGATGCTGTAACTCCGCAATGCTCCGCATATTGACACCAAACTTTGTCATTGTCATTGTCACCTCACTCTGACCACACCACATCAATTTGGTCAAAGCGCCACCTATTGGTCGAAAGTGAAAGATCTAAATACTAGTGCCTGTATTTATGATTTTTCAGCCATTTTGCCTAAATCATCTTCAAACGAGAAACTCCCGCACACTATCAGACCTTGCATTTAAGAAAAGTCTTTATTAGCAACGTTTCAGTCTAACGACCTTCATCATTCTTCACGCCTGATGAAGGTCGTTAGACCGAAACATTGTTAATAAAGACTTTTCTTAAATGCAAGTTCTGATAGTGTGCGGGAGTTTCTCGTTTGCAGATTGTCGACCGATCCCTTTTGGTCGTTTTTTCCTACGCACTTATCATCTGCAGGTGTGCGATGGTTTTTGTTAATTGCCTAAAATCATCTTAAAATGTCTTTAATTGCTCATTGTTGCAGTTGGTCTGATGCTCCCAGCCATGTTGGCATGACTTACACTCACCTAAAGGATTATTAGGAACACCATACTAATACTGTGTTTGACCCTCTTTCGCCTTCAGAACTGCCTTAATTCTACGTGGCATTGATTCAACAAGGTGCTGAAAGCATTCTTTAGAAATGTTGGCCCATATTGATAGGATAGCATCTTGCAGTTGATGGAGATTTGTGGGATGCACATCCAGGGCACAAAACTCCCGTTCCACCACATCCCAAAGATGCTCTATTGGGTTGAGATCTGGTGACTGTGGGGGCCATTTTAGTACAGTGAACTCATTGTCATGTTCAAGAAACCAATTTGATATGATTCGAGCTTTGTGACATGGTGCATTATCCTGCTGGAAGTAGCCATCAGAGGATGGGTCCATGGTGGCCATAAACATTTACATTTACATTTAGTCATTTAGCAGACGCTTTTATCCAAAGCGACTTACAACTGAGGACTAAACCAAGCGAGTCATCGTGAAGAGGCAAAAACAACGCAAGAAGTGCTCAAAATACAAAGTTCAGACATAGCTCGGAGTAGCATAAGCCAGGCAAGCGAGGATTTAAAGGAAAGGGGAATTTTTAAAAAAAAAAATTTTAATTTTTTTTTTAATTTTTTTTATGTTAAGTGCTCCCGGAAGAGATGAGTTTTCAGTTGTCTTTTGAATGCTGTCAGGGATTCTGCATTCCGGATGACGGTGGGGAGATCATTCCACCAGCATGGAACCGTGAATGAGAATGTTCTGGAGAGTGATTTTGTGCCCCGCTGTGATGGTACCACGAGCCGCCGCTCATTGACCGATCGTAGGCTTCTGGTAGGGAAGTAGACTTGTAGTAGTGAGTGGAAGTAGGAGGGAGCTGAACCAGTGGTCAATCTGTAAGCAAGCGTCAACACCTTGAACTTGATGCGAGCAGCGAGTGGTAGCCAGTGCAGAGAGATGAACAGAGGAGTGACGTGGGCCCTTTTGGGCTCGTTGAAGACAAGACGGGCTGCAGCATTCTGGATCATGTGTAGAGGTTTAGTTGCACATGATGGAAGTCCAGCCAGAAGAACATTGCAGTAATCAAGCCTAGAAATGACCAGGGCCTGGACGAGAAGTTGTGTTGCATGCTCATTTAGGAAAGGCCTGATCTTCCTGATGTTGTGCATAGCAAACCTGCATGATCGAGCTGTCTTTGTAATGTGGTCTGTGAAGGTCAGCTGGTCATCAAAGATTACTCCAAGATTTCTGACCGATCTTGATGGGGTGATTGAGGAAGAATCAAGCTGGATAGTGAAGTCGTGCTGTAGAGACGGATTGGCAGGGAGGACGAGAAGCTCAGTCTTTGCCAGGTTGAGCTGCAGGTGATGTTCCTTCATCCATGCCGAGATGTCCGCCAGACAGCTTGAGATCCGTGCAGCTACTGTGGGATCATCTGGTTGAAATGAGAGGTAGAGCTGGGTGTCATCAGCATCAGAAGATGACACAGCAGAGGAAAGATTGGATGGAGAAAGTGAGCGCAGGTTTCGTCTGAAAGTAAATGGTGGGGAGGTTGGTGGAGCATGGGTAGTGAGTTGTAGATTGAAAGTAATGAGGAAATGATCTGAAACTTGGAGAGGTTTCACCAAAATGTTGTCTGTGATACAGTTGCGTGTGTAAACCAGGTCCAGTTGGTTGCCTGACTTGTGAGTACCGGTGGTGATGAGCCGTTTGAGATCGAAAGCGGCTAGGAGAGAGATGAAGTCTGTTGCATAAGGCTTCGCTAGGTGAATGTTGAAATCACCAAAGACTACAAGTGGGATGCCATCCTCAGGGAAAGAGGACAGCAGCACATCCATCTCCTCTACAAAGCTTCCCAGTTGACCTGGGGGGCGATAAATAACTACAATATGGATCTTGATGGGAGTTGTAAGTGTAATAGCATGATATTCAAATGAGTTGTTATTGCATAGAGAAGAGAGAGTTGAATATTTCCAATTGTTAGAAATGAGAAGACCAGTACCCCCACCCCTCCCCGACTGGCGGGGGGTGTGAGAGAAAGAAAAGTTATTAGAGAGAGCAGCAGGGGTTGCTGAGTCTTCTGGACGGATCCAGGTCTCAGTCAAGCCCAAGATATTAAGAGTAGAATGAGATGCAAAGGCTGGAATGAAGTCAGCTTTATTGACTGCTGATTGACAATTCCATAGACCCATAGAAAGAGTGAGAGGTGAGTGTGAGGGTGAGAGAAAAGAGCGCAGATTAGCAGCATTGCGCTGCCTTCTGTGTGTGGTGAGAGAGCGTTGTCGAGAGACAACAGGAATGTATTGAAAGCACATAATGATAATGGGAAATAAGATAAAGGTAGGAAAGGAAAGGGAGAAGAAGATACTTTAAGTGCCTTGCAGGTGTCCTTGCTCGGTGGAGTCGTGCAGGTAGAGTCGCAGGTCTTTACCCGAGTCGGTCTTCACACGAGGAGGCTGAACACGAGAGCTGAATGCTTCCGCTGACGCTTCCGCGACAGCGCACACACTATATAGATATAATGCTTTCAATCGCCCTGAGTGAGGACAGCTGTGGCCGCCCTTGCAATTAGCACAGCAAAAGCAAATATCCCGAGAATGGGCGGAATCGAAACTAGCTGTTGAACAGCGCTTACTTAAGTGCTACAATAACATACAGATTATAACCCTTAAGACGCACGGCAGATATTCAAAATAGGATCGCGTCTAATTCAAATACAGGGATAAAGGGATGGACATGGTCAGAAACAATGCTCAGGTAGGCCGTGGCATTTAAACAATGCCCAATTGGCACCAAGGGGCCTAAAGTGTGCCAAGAAAACATCCCCCACACCATTACACCACCACCACCAGCCTGCACAATGGTAACAAGGCATGATGGATCCATGTTCTCATTCTGTTTACGCCAAATTCTGACTCTACCATCTGAATGTCTCAACAGAAATCGAGACTCATCAGACCAGGCAACATTTTTCCAGTCTTCAACTGTCCAATTTTGGTGAGCTCTTGCAAATTGTAGCCTCTTTTTCCTATTTGTAGTGGAGATGAGTGGTACCCGGTGGGGTCTTCTGCTGTTGTAGCCCATCCGCCTCAAGGTTGTGCGTGTTGTGGCTTCACAAATGCTTTGCTGCATACCTCGGTTGTAACGAGTGGTTATTTCAGTCAAAGTTGCTCTTCTATCAGCTTGAATCAGTCGGCCCATTCTCCTCTGACCTCTAGCATCAACAAGGCATTTTCGCCCACAGGACTGCCGCATACTGGATGTTTTTCCCTTTTCACACCATTTTTTGTAAACCCTAGAAATGGTTGTGCGTGAAAATCCCAGTAACTGAGCAGATTGTGAAACAGTCAGACCGGCCCGTCTGGCACCAACAACCATGCCACACTCAAAATAGCTTATATCACCTTTCTTTCCCATTCTGACATTCAGTTTGGAGTTCAGGAGATTGTCTTGACCAGGACCACACCCCTAAATGCATTGAAGCAACTGCCATGTGATTGGTTGATTAGATAATTGTATTAATGAGAACAGGTGTTAATAAATTGAACAGGTGTTCCTAATAATCCTTTAGGTGAGTGTATATTCTTTGTGCTTGGCCCCGATAATTGCTGCTTGCAGCTATATTTATTATTAGGGCCGAGCACAGATGGTGAGAGGACCCTATTGGAATTGCTCCGTTTATTATTATTATTCTTCTCTGATAAGAATCGCTTTTTAGAGGGCCTAAACATGCTCAAAAACTCATGAAACTTTGCACACGCTTCAGAAGTGGTGAAAAGTTTTGTGTGATGTGGGTTTCAGAATTGGGTGGGGCAAAATGGCTTAATTGCCCCCCCCTAAACTATTGCCCCGGCTCTGCGTTTCACGTACAGTTATTAAATTCGGTACATACATGTAATGACCCAATACCTACAAAAAAGTATCTTGGAGCGTAGCCCTAAACACAACAGGAAGCCCTATTTTGAGCTTTTTGGGCAGTTTTGGACATTTCCAGAAGTTGTACTTTAACGAACTCCTCATACAGTTTTGATCTGATCCTCTTCAAATTTGGAGAGTGTAATCATAAGGCCTTTGCGACGTTAAATTGCGAAGATCTTGAGTTTTCGTCGAAGGGTGTGCCCTTGGCGGCCTATCAAAAGTACACCCAATTTCAGCCTTTTGGTGATTTATGCATGAATATGTCATATAGTTCAATTGTAGGAGTTGCTTGCAGTTTCGATGTTGCTAGGCAACCACAGACAGCCTGCAGTAACTCAGGCATACAATGTCCGATCTGCCCCAAACTTCACATAAGAGTCCTGATAAGGACTGATAAGAGTCCTGTCCTGAACACATAACCATGCTCATATTCGGTTGTAGCAATAGCGCCATCTGCTGATAGCAGGAAGTATGGCAACTACAAATACTTTGATAGCAAACTTCACAAGTTTTGATACTACAAATACGCAGGAAGTGTGGCAAAAACAAATGACTTTAACATAGTTCTCCCATATTTACATTCTGCCCACCGTGCTGTTTTCCTAAAACCGCTGGGTGGCGGCGGCACGGGTGCGAGGGCCCTTTTCATCGCTGCTTGCAGCTTTAATTATTATTATTATTCAACCCTAAAAAGTTTTAAAAATAGGAAGAATCACACATACAGATTAGCCAGGCAACCTATAACAGTATGTTTTTTTATTTTAAATATTAACTTTGAAAATACATTACATGTCATTAGTGTTTTGATGTTTATTAATGGTTTTACATAAAGCATATATTAATTGATGCCATAGAAGAACAATTTTTGGTTCCCCAAAGAACCTGTAAGTGGAAAGGTCTAATTTTTCCACTATAAAGAAACTTTGTTTTTGAAAGTTTCTACAATGTCAAAATTAAATAAAAAATTTGCTGTCTTAAATTTTTAAGTACTATCACCTTGGAGGTTTAAGTCATTTCAACTTAAATTACATTAAACTGACTTAAAAAAACTAGTTGAATCTTGTGTAAGTTGAAAAGCAATGTAAAAACAAGTTGTCATAACTTGTTTATGTCAATGGTTCTTTATGAAACCATCAATGCTAATAAAATTATGATTACTGGATTTTCATTTGTCATGTAATTTGTAATGAGCTGCAGATTATAAATAATCTAGCCAGCACTGACCACATCTTCATGATTGTGAATCATGATTCAGAAGACAATTGTTTCCAGGTCTCTACTTAAAACATAACATAACCATTTCCAAAACACAATCATGATTCATCTGTAACATTTTTTAATTATTTTTTACTACTGAATCATTAATTGTTTTACTCCACCTTTGCATCATATTTGCTGTGTGTGTGATGTCTTTGAACAGATTATGGTCAGTTTTCTGATCCTGGATCTGGAAAGAAAGTCCTAATCAAGACCGTGGAGATTCGTGATGGAGAGGTGAGGAACTCCATCAGCAGATCTAGTGATTCCTGTGAAGTTCTACAACAATAAAAGAGACTGTATCACATTTGACTTAATTTATAGCAATGTTTAATGTTACATCTCTCTACATTAAAGGTACAATGTGCGATTTTTTTTTTTTGCCGCTAGGAGTTGCTAACCTCTTACAATAACAAAGGCGGTTTATGACACAGTGACGAGCTGAATGATGTGACTTGCTGTCAAACTGATGGATCTAATAATGTTTATGGATGAGTGAAAACATTCATGTTTTTTAACATTACAGTGGTATGAAGCAGGTCACGATTGTTAATAAGAGACAGATATCACACGCGAGTCCCGCGGATATAAAGGAATGAGGACGTTTCATTCTACCTAATACACGCAAGTGCTGAATTACTACTCAAAGGTCAATTTATTTGACGAATTAAACTTGTGAGGGAACGCAGCGCTGTTCCACTTGGTCTAACGTTAACTGTTACACTTACACTATACTAAACAGCATTATGATGTGATTCTGTGTGCTATATGAAACTAGCAGTAAAGTTAATCTAGATCAACATTAGAATAACATACTGATCATATTCTAACATTTCATCATGTTGAGCTATTATGTTGATTTGTTTTATGCACATTTGCTCAGCTGTCTAATAAAGTATGTGTAAGAGCGGTGTCGCTGTGAAGTCGTGACTCGTGAAGCTCTGTCTAGTGCAAGTTAGTCGCGGACGTGGAGCTCTCGGCATCTCGAAAGATTTTGACCTTCGTTTTAGTCCTCTTTTTGTCTCAAAGTCTGCTTGCCATGGTCCATAATGTTTGACCAAAATAACAACAGCGTGAGTGTCCTGCTAGGCATAACACAGTTGTCCACGTCTGTCGCCGTGGTTACCATGGCAGTACGAGCGGAAACCATAGACGGCGGAAACCGAGAGTAACGCGGATATGACGTCATTGATTGGCGACCCCCAGCTCACCCCTGCTCACACGCCCCGTTACCTTGGTTAAAATCGCAATTTTCTCATGATTTAAAAATAGTTGGAAACATTTGGAATATTGCAAGTTATCAACTTAACAAAATATATAACACTGGCCTTGTGATTTTGGGATATTTTAATGCAAAAATGTTGCATATTGTACCTTTAAATGGTATTAAATGTTTTTATTTTGTTTGTTAAATTAATATTTGCAGCAACCCAGACTGCAACATAGTGTCTGCCCAGATCCGTCCCACATCTGTGATCCACGCGTACCAGATGTGGGCCGGATCTGTTGCTGTCTGGGAAACATCTGATTGATTCTTTTGCTCATTGCTCAGGTGGTGAAAGAATCTACTAAGGAAAAGAACCGAGATGAGAAGAAAGATTCACACGGTCAAGGAGAATAGTGTGTCTAGATAAATAAATGCTTGAGTTATTGATTGTGTTTTGCAATTTTAAAGGGACTCTAAGAGTAAAATTTAGAGTGATGCTTGTAGTGTAGTGAATAATCAGCAAATGTTTGTCTCAGTATTGTGTATACGATGGTGCTATTAACATATATTTGCACAACATGACTGCCTTATCTGAATAAATCATGTGTGTAGACTTAAAGTCACTAACTCTAGATATCCAAAAAAACATCAAAAACAATATTTCAGAAGTTTACATGTCCATATAATCTTCAAATAAAAGTGAATGTTAACTGATTTGGTTTGTTGTCTATAATGGAGGGTTTGAGCATGAGATTTGACCCGTGATACAAAAGACAAAACAAAATTATAAATTACCCAAGGAGAATTACAAATGATTTTGATGATTTTAAACTTACCATTGTTTAAATAGGCCTTGTTGAAGAAAACTGGCCCTTGAAGTTATTAACTTTATATTTAAATACACCCTTTAACAAGTCACGTGGTATTAAATTACACTTTACCTTGATGGTCCACATTAGACACTTTACTAACTATAACTTACAGGTTATTAGAATAAATTGACATACTTAAATACTAATATGAATCTACTAATACTCTAATGACTGTTAGCTGACATGTCAGTTACTTCTAGTTAATAGAATGTATAAAATGGACCATGAAAATAAAGTGTAACCTGAATTCTTTTGTTTTGATATACAGTGAAAAAAATAAGTATTTGAACACCCTGCTATTTTGCAAGTTCTCCCACTTAGAAATCATGGAGGGGTCTGAAATTGTCCTCGTAAGTGCATGTCCACTGTGAGAGACATAATCTAAAAAAAAAAATCCAGAAATCACAATGTATGATTTTTTAACTATTTATTTGTAAGATACAGCTCCAAATAAGTATTTGAACACCTGTCTATCAGCTAGAATTCTGACCCTCAAAGACCTGTTAGTCTGCCTTTAAAATGTCCGCCTCCACTCCATTTATTATCCTAAATTAGATGCACCTGTTTGAGGTCGTTCGCTGCATAAAGACCCCTGTCCACCCCATACAATCAGTAAGAATACAACTACTAACATGGCCAAGACCAAAGAGCTATCCAAAGACACTCAGGACTGGCTGAGCTGACTGAGCCTGGGTTCTCCCAAGGTTTTTTTCTCCATTCTGTCACCTGATGGAGTTTTGGTTCCTTGCCACTGTTGCCTTTTTCGCCTCTCTTCGCCTTTGTCGCCATTGGCTTTTGGCTTGCTTAGTTGGGGACATTTAACATTTAATTTTGAATTTAACAATACTATTACAACATTGTTTTCCTGTTATCTCTGTAAAGCTGCTTTGAAACAATTTGTATTGTAAAAAGCGCTATATAAATAAAGGTGACTTGACTTGACTTGACTTGACACTAGAGACAAAATTGTACACCTCCATAAGGCTGGAAAGGGCTACGGGGAAATTGCTAAGCAGCTTGGTGAAAAAGGTCCACTGTTGGAGCAATCATTAGAAAATGGAAGAAGCTAAACATGACTGTCAATCTCCCTCGGACTGGGGCTCCATGCAAGATCTCACCTCGTGGGGTCTCAATGATCCTAAGAAAGGTGAGAAATCAGCCCAGAACTACACGGGAGGAGCTGGTCAATGACCTGAAAAGAGCTGGGACCACCGTTTCCAAGGTTACTGTTGGTAATACACTAAGACGTCATGGTTTGAAATCATGCATGGCACGGAAGGTTCCCCTGCTTAAACAAGCACATGTCAAGGCCCGTCTTAAGTTTGCCAATGACCATTTGGATGATCCAGAGGAGTCATGGGAGAAAGTCATGTGTTCAGATGAGACCAAAATAGAACTTTTTGGTCATAATTCCACTAACCGTGTTTGGAGGAAGAAGAATGATGAGTACCATCCCAAGAACACCATCCCTACTGTGAAGCATGGGGGTGGTAGCATCATGCTTTGGGGGTGTTTTTCTGCACATGGGACAGGGCGACTGCACTGTATTAAGGAGAGGATGACCGGGGCCATGTATTGCGAGATTTTGGGGAACAACCTCCTTCCCTCAGTTAGAGCATTGAAGATGGGTTGAGGCTGGGTCTTCTAACATGACAATGACCCGAAGCACACAGCCAGGATAACCAAGGAGTGGCTCTGTAAGAAGCATATCAAGGTTCTGGCGTGGCCTAGCCAGTCTCCAGACCTAAACCCAATAGAGAATCTTTGGAGGGAGCTCAAACTCAGTGTTTCTCAGCGACAGCCCAGAAATCTGACTGATCTAGAGAAGATCTGTGTGGAGGAGTGGGCCAAAATCCCTCCTGCAGTGTGTGCAAACCTGGTGAAAAACTACAGGAAACGTTTGATCACTGTAATTGCAAACAAAGGCTACTGTAGCAAATATTAACATTGATTTTCTCAGGTGTTCAAATACTTATTTGCAGCTGTATCTTACAAATAAATAGTTTAAAAATCATACATTGTGATTTCTGGATTTTTTTTTTTTAGATTATGTCTCTCACAGTGGACATGCACCTACGATGACAATTCCAGACCCCTCCATGATTTCTAAGTGGGAGAACTTGCAAAATAGCAGGGTGTTCAAATACTTATTTTCTTCACTGTAGCATATGAGGTGTGTGAATGTTCAATTTTACCTCAACATAGTGAACGGCACAACTTACCCCTCATTGGGGTCAAGAGACCACTGTTTTCTAGTATTTTAGATCCTAAGTGATCATTTTCAGGGACGCAATACATCCTGAAAATTATATATTTTAGACATTACTGTAATGCCCTGACCGGTCCTGCTAAACCCAAATGTGTCCAAATTATGGCCAGTAGGTAAGGAATACAAAAGCTCTGACGTTGAACAGATATACACATTACATAGCAATAAAGAGAAAACCTTGAAAATTCCCCTTAAAAAATAAAATTAAAAAAAATGTAAAATGCCTTCTCTCTTCTTGTTTGTCAAGTGTCTTTTCTTGTACAAGTAACAGGCATTTCAGTTTATCAACAGACATTGTGTGCAGATCTAGCTAACGGTATCAAAATAAAGACGCAGCTAAAATAATGTTTGGTTTCACTAAATTTTAAGGTTTCATTGTTACAGTGTAATTATACACTTAAGTACTGAGAAATATTAATGAACATGCAGTGGTTAAAGTGGGATTTTGCAGGTGGGGGAACTCTCAAATTTTGTGTAGGTGCAACAAGGAAAAATGACTCCCCGTGGGACATATTGAGTATCGTGGTATTGCAAAACTTTTTGGTACAAGAGCGTCACTGTGGCACCAAGTGTCACTTATTTACTTTTTTGGCCCTTTTTTTATTTAATTTTGCCCCATCTACACTGATATGATGACTATACTATGTTAATATTGCCAAAATATTGTAGGCCAAAAATGCTGGCACTGTCATCACGCCAGCCCACATTAACATCTACAACCCCATCCACAGACTTGTGCATTTAAATGTGAGGTTGTTCGGGGGTATGCTCCCCCGAGAAAATTTGGATTTCTCTGATCAGATCTACGTTAGCCTCATAGCATAATTGCCTAAGTCATATTTCAATGTCTTTGGAAAACAAGAAAAAACAAAAAATGACTTAGGCAATTATGCTATGAGGCTAACGACAATTTAAGACCTTTAAAGGCCAAAAAAATTTATAAGAAATAGATTTTAAAACCATGTCAGTGGGCATTAGATTATTTGTCAATACCTGCTCTCTCCTCATTTTAATCACTCTTTTTCTCTCAGTCTCCTTATCCTGCCCTATTTCTTCCCCTCCTAAAGCTGAACTTTGACTGATAGTCTTTTCATTTTCGTGTCAGTAAAGAACTGATATTTATGTTTTATGAATCATTTTCTAATCAAGTTAATTTACTCAAGACTAACAGGTCATTATTGCCAATAGGAACCTTCTACAAGCTTTGGAATTTGAAAAGTAATTTTAAATACAAATTATAGGCTGCGTTTAACGCGGTTGGTGTAATTGGCAGACGCTCCCTCGTCATGCGCTGTGGAAACGCGTCAAAGCATTCTCAGGTATAAATATGCAGCATTAATGCACGCAGGTGATTTTAAACGAATATTTAATGTCGATATACAATGGTTACATAATGTTAAAACTAATCCTACTATTGATATATTTGTAAGACTGCCGAGTCCGACCGAACAGAGGCAAGGGAAAACAAATGTCAGGCGAAATATCGAATCTAAAACTAACTTTACCGCACTCAAACACCGTGAGTGCATTTCACACATTTGTAATCGCTCGCGTTCAGAGGGGAGGAAGTGAGGTTGGTCAGTCGGCCCATATATTGAGATTGTGCCGGAACGGCCCACTTTAACCTCTGTGAACATGTACTTACTATAGGGTTAGGTTGATGGTTAGTTGGATGTAATTATGAATAATTTATTATGGTAAGTACATGTAACAAGGACAGTAAAATAAAGTGAAAAGTGTTGCATTGATGCATCATATTCCATGTATCGATGCATTCCTGATATAATCCCAAAGACCCAAAGGATGCATATTAATACATTTAGACCTCACAAACCTAAGGCAAACAATGCAAACCATCAATCAAGACAGATAAAAGAGAGACTCTAGTAAGGAAAGGGGTACTTTTAATGTAAATAGCAGAAAAAAACCCAGCATGGCACTACAGGGATTACATGTGTATCACAAAATCAACCTTAAAGAACTCTTCATTTTAAAAAAAGTAATAAAAAAAAAAGGTCAGATCCATTTGTCTATACATTTCCAAACCGCTCAGCACGTTTTCGCTTCTTTGCCTGAAAGAGAAAGAAAGGGAAGAGGGTGAGAAGGGTTACATAGTGAGAAACTCGAGATTGTTACATGGCTTCACTTCAGTCTCAATCCACTCAACATCCCATCCTACAGTTTCGGTCAGGTGCACAACACTATACGGAAAAATATCTGTTGCTATGTCCATTACATTGTGACTTTAATACTGTGTAAACACTGAGTGGAGTGAGAGTTGGGAGAGGAAAGAACTTAAAGGAACTGTATGCAAGATTGTGGCCAAAACTGGTACTGCAATCACTTTCAAATGACTGTAGAGCGGTGTATGTTACTGTGGAGCCCTCCCCCCCGACTCGAGGTTGCCAGATAGTCTTCAAATTCTTCACTGTTTTCAGCCGTCTCCATCTTTCAAAGGCATCTCCTATACAAATCCTTGTTTTATTTTGGAATTTGTCACAAAGTATTTCGGAATCATAACGAGGTTTTTTGGATTCGTAACGTTAAGACATTTTTTTTTATCCGACACGTTTGTATCTGCAGCTGTGGGAACTAGAGCAGAGCTGGCAACCCGGATGCCGCAACACTACTGACTCCGTGATTGGTAGATCGGTGGAGGGTGGAGCAACACTACTGACTCCGTGATTGGTAGATCGGTGGAGGGTGGAGCAACACTACTGACTCCGTGATTGGTAGATCGGTGGAGGGTGGAGCAACACTACTGACTCCGTGATTGGTAGATCGGTGGAGGGTGGAGCAACACTACTGACTCCGTGATTGGTAGATCGGTGGAGGGTGGAGCAACACTACTGACTCCGTGATTGGTAGATCGGTGGAGGGTGGAGCAACACTACTGACTCCGTGATTGGTAGATCGGTGGAGGGTGGAGCAACACTACTGACTCCGTGATTGGTAGATCGGTGGAGGGTGGAGCATCAGACCAAAACACAACATGAGGGCTGCAACTTCACTTTTTAAATGACAATATCCTGGCCGGACTACTGTTGTCAGTGATAAGTATTTGAAATGAACTTGATTTCTTTAATGTCTAGTGACATATCAGGGCCAATTTATGATTAATTGAAATACATCTCTTACATACAGCTCCTTAAAATAAACCCTCCTGAACTCGTACTGTACCTCTGAATCCTCGGCTCCAGCGGAGGCTGCACTCGTGACAATGCCAAACCTCTCCTTCCTCTTCTTAAGCTTCTCATCATCCTCAACCTGTCAAACACACAAACACTACCATGACAATTTCACGCGTTTGCTTAGCTTTCATGCTCACACCAAAGCGGACTGTGCTCTTGAATTTTTTGTTGTATTCAACGTTTGAAAACAAGCTGTGTGTAAGCTTCTGCACAACAAAATGACCTCACTGTAAAAACAAATACATTGAGTGAGCAAACATTGGTGAGATTGTTGTAATGGTAAATGATCAATGTTTATTTGTGAATAAAAGCGTCTTATAAAGCGAACATGTCTGTTTAGAAGATGGATTACTGTTACTGTGTCATGTCTTTTTGAAGCTTGAAAATATTGATTGCCTAGAATTTCAATGGATAAATATTAATAATTAAAATAATATAAAAATATATATAATGGCGTGGTATTGAAAAAACAATATTTTTCAAGGTACCATATCAAAGTTAGAAATTCCAGTATCGTGATAACTAATAGATTTGCATTCATCCAGGGTCAAACCACTTTCATTTTCTCATTATATCCATCGCAGCAACAGCTCTTCTCACGGCGACTGAAACTGCTTGATAAAGGACTCGGCCTCTTTAAACCCCGTCTTTACGAGAGCTGCTCTGATTGGCCAGATGGTTCAGTCTGGTTGGTTGTGATTGGTCGACCGCTTACTTTTACCAACGACTCGTTTCTGGCACTTCAGAATAGATTCATTGTTTTGAGAGACAATTTATCTGCTCCATGAAACTAATGTTTTTCTCATTTTGCTTTAAAAATATTTTAGCTTCATTTGGAATATTACTTGTCTTTTGTGCCCAAGATTTGTTTGATCATTTTATGAAATATGAAAAAAAAAAAAGTTACCTTTTTAGAAACTGAGGAGACATTCATTCCAAAACGTTCTGCTCTCTTCTTTAACACCTCAACGTCAACCTAAAAGAGAGTGGCTTGTTTAAAAGTGATTTTGCACAGATTTAAGTCAGTTATTTAACATTTCAATTTTAAAGTTTGCAAGCAAATTACTTACACTTATTTTCGCTGAAGTTCCTAAACAGAAGAAAAAGAAAAAATCATTGGAAGGACATTTACATTACATTTTCATTAATTAGCCACTGAACACGAAGAGTTTAATTTGAAGAAAGAGACTAGGTGCCACGATACAGATGTCACACACACACGCTCAACTGCTGCACACAACAAACAGCGCAAGCAGTGATGTCTGACTGCAAATGACTGACGTATGCACCAGTCTGAAGTAAAAATAGTCTTATTTTAGTCCGCGAGTCTGTTTTATTGCTTAATAAATTAAATACATTTACAATTCAGACAGTGAATAAACGGCCAATGCTCAGAGACTTATTGACCACATTATCAGTATTAATGCTTCACAAATAAATTGTACTAATGTTTAAAAAAAACACCAGGTAAACATTACTCAGGTCAGAACTTACAAAAGATAAGTATATGCATTAAAATATTATATTTCATAACTGTTACTTAAATTATTTAAATGTATTACTTAATTTTCTTATTAAAAATATTTAAATGAACCAGTCTGAACATTAGTTATCAGACAAATTCAGAACAACTGACTAACTGCGTTGATGAATCGCAAAGAAACAGAATTAAAACTGACTGGTTGTTCGAATGTTTTTATTTTTAAGACTTATTTTTAAGACTAAAAATACACCTATTTTTAAGAAATGGTATGATACTATGTTAATTGGATATGGTAAGAGTGGACAATTAATGTGTGGAAGTAAAAGAACAATTATGTGGCACATATACTGTACTAATCATGGTCTTAAAGCTGCCGTCGGCAACTTTTTTTTGATCATATTCAGCGAATTCGACACTATATTCCGACAGAACAACATAAATAAAGTGGTTTTAGAAAAAAACCCGAGCTTCTAACTCCACCTGGAGCGTGTTATTTGTTTTGCAAAAATCCACCGCTCCCGGTTCATTGTGTCCAATCAGCGCAGGGGGTGTGAGATAGGACTGTCAATCACATGCACACGCCTGAAGTTCACGCAGTAGCGAAGAGTGATGGCGCACTGACGAGCACGAACTCGTGTGGGAGCGTATTTGTTGATAGTGGGGGAGGGGCATGAGAGTTGTAAACATTCAAAATTTTGCCTAAGTCCACTCAATCAGCCAGAGTTGCCGACGGCAGCTTTAACTAGGGTTTGTTGTAACAGCATCAAATTTTAACAAAACAAAAACGTGCATAACTTCATTAAAAAAAACAATAGAAGCAGTATTTTTTATTTTATTTTGTGAAATGTATCATAAGACCTCTTGGGAACACTTTTGAGATGCACGTCAACTCACCTTTGGATGGTTCAGGTTCTGGCAACCCAAACCTAATAAAACAAGAAAAAGAATTAAGATTTATGGATGGATCGTACAACAAATCCTGAACACAGCAACGATGAAAACTGTTTAACGGTTTAACTCCACAATTCAGTACTTCACAGTTCATTTTTTTTTAATGCGTTTTAGCAATACATTTCTAATGTGTTTAGAATTGCCTTTACAGGGACTTTAAATCTCAAAGAGTCCTTTAAAGAGCTGTCAGAAAGTGAGGACCAGCCAAAAGATCCTTATTTTGTCCTCACAATAGTGTGTGATCAAATATTCAACACATTGTTACAAGATAAAATGTAAATCTTATGCGAGAAATTTAAACCACACAATAATCACAGCAAAGTTATTGTTCAAACAAAAAATTTTGAAATTCTTTGACCCTATTTTAAAGACATTTTTCCCTGTCAAGACAAACCTTGCTGCTCGCGCGGCCTTTTTGGTGTCCCCACTCGGAGGAACGTTGAAGCGCTCCGCTCTCTTCTGAAGCCTCTGCAATCAACAATTGTAAGTTTAGACAAGAGCACATTCAACATAAAATGCCTCATGACACTAATAATAAATAAATAAAACAACCAGGGGCCTGTACCATGAAGCCGGTTTAGGTGGCTAGCCTGGTATGTTTCAGTTTAGTTTGCGCTAATCCTGGGTTTTAGGGACTATGAAAGTGGTTTGGCTTTTAGCTGTGTTAATCGCCATAGTAACTCACGCTCCATGGCTAACCTGGCCCGGGTCAGGTGATGTTCCAGGTAAGAGGTTGCAAACTGAACTTGGACAATCAGCTGTGAGCAAAGTGACATGTCTGAAGCGATAAAGGTCACTACATAGCAAATGATTTTTAAAGACAAAATCATCTGGCTTTTAATAATGCTTATTTAGAATAAGAATTCTGTATGATGTAGATATTATTTATGTAATTATTATACCCTTAATCTATCACACATGTACAATTTTAGATCATCACTTATTATTACGCACAGTTTACATGAATAAATATATAAAAGGTAATATAAATACGCTTTAGAATCAATAGATAAAGCTATAAAATGACTACATGTGAGCTTAAATGTGCAATTTCAACTTTTACTTGCACTGATATAGAAAGAATTTATTTTAGTTGTTCTATTTCACAGACAGCCATTTTCTTCTTACTGTGTAAATTTAAATTCTTAATATTTTTCAATCTCATTATATTCTGCGGAAGAGAGAAGTGAATCGCAGTTTTACTCTCTCAGCAAGTGATTGGCTGTTCACTACTGATGTCACACTGATGATGGGGATATTCAAATTAATTAACCAATCATTAATACCATTGATCAGCCCTACCAAACGTGGAGGTTGAACATTGTTTTGATTGATACTGTGAAGCTGCTTTGATACAATCTGTATTGTGAAAAGTGCTACATAAATGACTTGACACCAAAACTCCGGGTTAAAGCCTGAGTTGACCATAGACAGTAAAAGAAATGGACACAGCGACCCCATAGACTTCAACGGAGAAAAGTGAAGTCAATTAGAAGCACTCACTTCCTGATTGCCAAGCGTCCTGCGCCGACTCACACTGAGCTGGACGACGTAGATGTGACGTGAGCAACCTGTCTGACAGTGGTACGTCTTCTACTAGCTGTGCCGAGAGAAACCTGAATTCCTCAAAACGTTGTTGAAAATATTTTGTCCCGTTGCTTTTATGGACTCTCTATGGGCTTCTCCCTTGATTTTATCGGATTTTATGCCTCCTCGTCCCCCCAATTGCCTCATAGACATTAAAAGATTGTCTGCACGGTAATTTCTCTACTGTGCGATAGAGAGTCATGTGTAATGACTCAATCGTTAGCCTATTTTTACAAAAACTGCTTCTACGAGCCCATAACGTAAGATACAAGGTAATGGAGCCCTTTATACATTGTCGTGTTTCTTTAGAAATAAACAATAATTTTTTACTTCAGTTTTAGGTCATTTATTACCAGCTAATAATTTTAGTGCTTCAACTTCAACTTATTTCAGTCAATTGCCATTTCTAATTTTTGTTTAAATTTTTCAACTAAAGTTAATTTTATTTCAGCTTTATTTTAATTAATAAATGTTTTAATTGTTTTAGTGAACGACAACCCCTTCCGTATGGTGAGAATATCTAAACATTTGTGGAGGCATGCATTTTTGACTACCACTGTATGTGGTTTCAGTTATTAAATACAACTCTACTGACCACCTGTAATCGGACCAGCTGGGAATGGGTCATTCACATTACAGCACACAAGTCACACTGACTACTTTGACTCTTTCATGGTGTCCCACGTAAGAAAGAAAGTGACACAGGTGTGAAATGACATTAGGGAAAGGAATTTTCATTTCTGCTTGAGCAATTAACCGCAGTAAATGATATGATCATTACCTCACCAACTGTAGCAGGAGGGCTCATCTTGACCAGCTTTTTTTCAGCCACCCTGAAATCAAGAACACAAACCATTTTTGTCTTAGTGTTCACATAAAAACCATTGGCTAAGTCTTCAGTAAAGTTAAAAAGCTGGGAGAATAGCGGATATGCGTGTATATCAGTGTGTTGGATCTGTGTATTCAGTTTTAAAGTGGCAACAGCCTAATAATCCTGCTGCAGTCTGTGTCATTAATGTTAATTAAAAAATTGTTTGTTACTTTTTTATTACTGATTGGTTTCCTAAATAATTGCTTATGTTTTTACTTCTATCAGGCTAAGTTTGCCATGGTATTGTAATGGGGTGTGCCAGAGACCCACTGTCTTTGAAAACTCCAGGTTTAAGTGGTTAATTGTAAAAATTCGCTTTATGTTAGCCAGACACAACTATTGTGAAGTTCAAAATTCGCTGATGTATTAAGGAAGTTGACTTTAATTGGAAATGTAAAAAAAAAAAGAATACATACGTTTCAGGTGGACTAAGCTCTTCCTTCTGGTCAGTGCTCTCTTCTTTGGAAAAGGACTCCTAAAACACATGTGAAGTTAGTTACGTTGAGCTAATCAATCACCATGACTGTGTTTCTGCCGTCTGGAACCTGACACGAGAAACACTTGTGCATTTAAGAAACATTATTTGTTGATTTACTCTTAGGATTAAAGCCCATCTCAGCTGATCTGCTGGGCCCAAAACGGTTTGTGATCTGATTAATGAAAAACAAAGAGGCGCAGATGTAGATGTGCATGACGACCACACTACCTTATAGTGTAAACTCGGATTATTTCGATGCTTCCTGGGCAGCAAAGAACCGCCTACTAACCTGTCAATCATCCACTGCCCTCTGTTATCCTGACAAATAAAACTAGATGTGTGAAGTTCATGAGGTAAAGTAGGGCTGGGCAATATGACCATATATCCTGGCGACAATATAAAGTTTGTACTGTCATATGTAAATATAGCCATGTTAGAACAATAAAGAAGGATTCATGAATTGCAAAAATAATGGGGCATACCTGATGTTAAACATTGAAGTTATTAAGGGCAATACGCTTTGAAAAAGAACTTATGTAGTATATAAAAACCTGAGAGATCGAAACCTGGCAAAGACCTCATGATTACTTTAAAGTGTGGTATGAAACCGAAGTTGTGATAGTCTTTCTTCCCTATTATGACGTACACAGTATCTGAGTGAAACGCTCCTCGAACAAGAAAACGAGGGCAAGACTTGATATGGTCCATGGGAAATTGATTGGATGTTTGTGGTTTGCTATTGGTGGATCTCATGTGAGTGACAGGTTGCCCTGTCAGGGAGGGGGAAGTTATTTTAATTCAAGATTACGAGGCATATAAGTTTAAAAAAAAATTAAATAACGATGTGCATGGATAAATCATTTATAATAAATATTGCAATATCGCAAAATAAGAATAATTAATTTTGATTTCGTAGCGACTTTAAATCAGTCTATACTCCCAAAACATAGTTATAAAACACTCGCAGCATTTCTGATATGATTTCTAGTCATATTTCCAGTGTTGCTCAGAGGTCTGATTTCAATTCTTCCAAAGTGATGATGCTTTATATAATGTTATCAAGTGTAAACAAATTCCTTTTGACATTTGTACTGGCACCTTTATAAAGGCAACCACACATCAGAGACCCTCCCCTCTATTTGAGCTTTTTCCCTGAAACCGCCATGGAAACGCATTACATCCAGGATATCTTACCTCACCCTCCCCATCAGCATCACCATCACCAAACACTCCCAGAACTTCCTCTTCATTCACTTCTTCTAAATAAACAAAAACAAAAAAAGAAAAACACACATTTTAAATGGGCATTAAAACCAGAGTTTGAAATGAACACCCGCCAAAATCATGGCAGGTTGAAAATATTAACTCATCATTTAATTTGGTGCATGGCAGGTTGTGATTCATAAATGATGTCCTGCCACTTTATATGCCATCGCTATCAGAGCCCCTCCCTAAAAAGGAGTCTCCAACATTAGCAAAATAAAGTGTAAAGAGTAACCAGCCTCTATGATTTACAATCACATTTATCAAGAGAAAATGAAGTATTGGGGCAGTATTACTTTGATATATGAGACATCTAAGAACATAATTGCAATAAGATCTGTTAAAGAACTGGACCAGAAAGGAAAATATCTTGCATTATAAAACACCTACCATGCTCTTCCAGGTACGCCTGCAGCCGGGCAATCAGATCGCCTTTATTTCCTTTGGCATCCAGTCCTCGAGCAGTGCATTCCAGCTTCAGCTCAGCCAACTGAGGAGATTATATCATTTTAATGACTGGAGTGACATTGATCAACCACAAATAACACATCTGCGGTGTCAGAACCAAGCTGGCATCTGAACAAACATGGCTACTTCTATATAGATGAGGCCTAACAAACCAAACTGATTGCAATATGAAATTTCTTGAAATAACAAATGACAAAGAAAAAAAGACAGACTGTCAGATGTTTTTTTAATGGTGTCATTTAATTTAAGACTAATTTATAAATGAAAAAAGTGAGACCAATAAATGAAAAATCTCAACTACGTTAAAAAAATAAAATAAATAAATAATCCTAACATATTAGCTCGTGATCCAGTAGTTGGTGTGTAATGAGCTTTTATCTCAGTAAACAACATTTTAGGTGGCGATATGTAGCCTACATTTAAACATGTCGTTGTTTACACAAGAAGCTCACTAGATTGTCATACCACAAACGTTACGCCCAAAAATGGGGTTTAATAAAGCAGCTAACTAACGTTACGTGTTGGTAAAAAAAAAAATCGTTTAAGCAAACAGATAACTTGTTTTTACGACTATGATGGCCATTGTTACAACTCACTTTTTAGATGAACAGGCACGTGTTTTGTTGGGACTTTGAACAAAGTAAAAGTCACATTTTTAGAAGAGCCTTAATGACTGAGCTAAAATGTTGTTTAGGTAAACGGGTACTTGTGTTTTGAAGCGAAGCTGAAGACCGAAAGACGCTGTCGGTCTATAGGAAACTCACAGAAGTGCCGAATGAACGATTGAAACCTTATATATATTATTACTTAATCATCATGATTCACCTTAACACAGCTAACGTTAGGAACAGCTTACTGTTACAATCATATCCAAATAATAAGTAGAAATTAAAACATTTCTTTGCACTAATCTCTTACCTTGAGTTTATGCAGCTCCACGACTTCCGCCATTTTCTTTAAGAGGTTTGTATTTTGAAATCTGCTTCCTTCCGGTTTTAATGCGATTAAGGACAATTTTGCGCAGCAGCGCCACCGCTCGGTCAGAATTAGACAAGGTGTAATGTTGGCCGTTCTTTATGTAGTTCTCCAAAAAATGAAAAGTAGTAAATAGTTGTAAATAATGAGAGAATTATTTTATTTATTTATTTACACTAAATCTGTATTGAACTAAATTGAGCAGAATAATGACACTTACTGTTGTCTTGTTTTGTAGAACTGCTTCGTTTCATAATAGGTTCAATTTGCTGTTAATTACTCCAAATCTGCTTTGAAACAATCTGTAGACTAATATTAAGTGCTAAATAAATGAGATTCGACTTGACTCTCACAGAGAGCGCGCACAAAATCAAAATCAGCCCGGCGAGGGTAATCAAAATGATGACATGCATGCAAGAATTAGACCAATAAACAAAACAATTGACAAAACTTATTGAAGAGGGAAAATAAACCTCTCAGAGCTAACGGGACAATGAGTTCACACAATATATTCAATAGACGTATTTGGAACATCAACTATTATAACTGTCTGCAAATCATTTGTGGTAGGCTACACTTCTCATGACAAACACCTGACTGGTCAGACAGTACACCTGTGGTCACGGAGTGCTTGATTTGATGCACCAGAGCAGATTGTCAGTGCTAGGGGGTGTGCTGTGCACAAGTATTCGATCTGTAATTATTATTCGAAAAAATAAAATACTATTCGAATTTTACAACGTTGCTTTGCTGGCCGTAAATGCTGTGAATCCATGATAAATCCGAGCACTAACAGTTAACCAAATGCACTGGGTGGCGCTGTGGAGCGTGTTGATTGTATTTGATCACATAATGTCGTCGTCTGCCTCACGAAGTTTGGAATTACTTGGATGAAAATTATCTTAGGCTACTAAATGATGTTACAAAATGAAATTACTTTTAAACAAATTAATGAATGATACTGAGTTATAATAGGTATAATCACGCCATCACAATGAGAAATCATATGAAATCCAAACAGCAGTCGATTGAGGAAAGACAGCTATCCATCACTGCATTCATGACTAGCTCGGACTAAAAAGAAAGACTAAATTAGCGTAGATGCCATTCTTCTTATCATATAGCGAGTACATCAGGTGTTATAGGAAGTGTTCCCGGTTCCGACTGAACAAATAATCATTTAACTGATTTGAATAATAGGAATATAGGCTATGTTCTGCGTGCGCGCAACATAAACTAACTTCACTCATTAAAAAACAAACAAGAACAGTCATCTCAATTATAATAACTAATTAAATTGCATTACACTGCCATTAAGCCACTGGATACACGAGTAATTATAATGCAATTATATAATGATGATGCATTACATTTACAACAAGATTGAGCTACATTGTTATTTAAAAATACCCATTTAATTATATTAAAAACATAATCACACACACACAGTGGATTACATTAACTTTAAAGTTAGGATGATAAAAACCCAACAAAGTTCATATTGTTATTCCAACTGTACAAAGTTTAATAAAATATTATGCAACAGCTGTAGATAGGCCTATAACTCTTCTGACTCAGCCATACTGTTGGTAAAGAATCGTGTTGTTTCTGGGTTGTTTTCGTCTGCAGCTATAGGGAAAAATAGCCTTTATATTATTTATTTAGCCTATAGCTAAAATTCCCCCCTATTACTGCATGGCACCATATGTTTCAGTTTGTTAGTTGATATTAAGATTTCAGGATAGAGGTAGGCTAGTTCATGTAAAGCAGTGGCTCCTCATCAACTTTCTCTTCTGTGGATGAAGCTTCTCCATGACTTTGGTGCTTGTCTGTTGACCATAAGAGGCACATTCATGAAGTTCTGGCCCGCTGACAGACCTCATCTGATCATCAGTCACATGGGCAGATGTGGCCTAAACAAACAAATACAATGATTATTTTCACATTTCTTTTGTTTTCCCTCGTTTTCAAGATTGTTATTGTCATATAGTTAATTATCTTTTAGAATCAGAATACGATAGAATGTTACGATAGAATATACATTAAATAAAAAAATATAACATGTAGATAACCATATTAAATATACTATGTAAAAAGCTACTTGAGCAGCAAAAAAAAAAGGTTCAGTTCTCTAATTATAATCCACACACACTATACTGTATATATGACTTATTATAAGAAACAATAGAGTCAATGCCAATGTTCTTGTGAACTCATTTGATTATATATATATAATTATGTACAATTGTTAATAATATTTATTCTGTATTATTAGCCTACTGTTCCTTTCAACTACATGCCAATAGTTGTATTCTACTTTACCAGAGACAAATGTTGATGTCAATTTTGTTAATGACAAACAGATCAGGGATTCCCTTCCTATCACACTAAAATAAGCATACCAAGATGACACAGCTAAAGTGTGCCTTTTGGAACAGGGCCAGTCACACAAAGATGAATTACCTCAAACTGACATTTCCCACGAGATCGGACTCGACAGCTCACATTAACCGCTGTGAACACTGTCTGACGTATTTGCTCAATAACTGATTTTTAACGTTATGATTGATGATGACGCTGGCACATTTGGTTTTCCTATTGTAGGCTACTGTATTAATCATTATATCTTTATTTCATAGAAAACCACACACACATGCAAAGATTGTATTGAGGTGTACTGAGTTCCCTTTCGAGAGGTCTCTCGTATTGCGTAAGCTTACGTTATGGGAAAACCCCTTTTCTCAAGAATACTGAAGCAAAAACTTTAAAACGCAGTATAGCTGCACAGCAGACACAGATGAGTGCGAGAGCTGTCATTGGCTGTGCTGTGGTAACTGCTCGAACCTCTGGCAAGACGGCTCAGACGCTCAGACCAATCAGGGCCTTTCACGCCCTGACACGTCAGAGCCCGGCAGAATGGCCGTGGTCCGAGTCCATAAAGGGACCAGGCCTCGCCTAGGGAGCCCAGATTCATCTCCTTCAGCGAATCTCCACTTCGCTGACATCCGGATATAAGCTACGCACCGTTGAAAAGCTTCCAGCGGGACGAGCAGCTGCATCGGAGTTCTGAGGACGTCGGCTCCCTTTGCCGCCTTTAGCTGGCCGTTTCTGCTGTGCCATCTGGCGCACTATATCCTTTATAACGCAAGTGTGTTCGCCGCTTCGTCACACTCTAAAAGAGCAAATTTTCGAGGCTTTGTTTCAAATGCCTCGCACCACCTGTGCCTCGTGTAGAGGCCCGCTCGTCGGCGGAGACCGGCACATCCTGTGCGCTTCCTGCTTGGGCCGTGACCACGCGGAGGCCGGTCTCACTGAGGATTTAACCACCCTGCGGGGTCGTCTGGCGGTTTTCGACCACGATCTGGGTCCCGCTCTCTCTCTCCCTCTGCTTGAGCCGCGCAAGAAAAAGCGCCGTTCACAGAGGATGCTAGAGCGGATGGAGACAAGCGAGCACACGCCGGCCCAGTCCCCGCGTGCCTCGTGTTCTCCTCAGGAATCTCCCTCGCCGGTCCTGTTCACGCAGGCAGACGAACACCCCTCCCAGCAAGCAGCGGGTCTTGTCTCTTTCGGGGCTTCAGACAACGAGGAAGAGAAGGATGACAGTTTCTCCATCGCTGCATCCGACTGCAAGGAGTGGGCACGTTTACGGCCCCACGTCATCTACGCAGGCCAGCGCGGGCACGAGCATCGACTCTGAGCTTCTCTGTGTTCTCACCAGGGCCGTCGAAGACCTTGGGCTTGAGTGGTCTTCGCCTGAGGAGCCCGCACGCAGCAGGCTGGATGAGCAGAGACCCGCAGAGACCCGCCCCCTTCTTCCCGGAGGTACATGACGAGCTGACCAAGTCATGGAAGGCGCCATATTCGGCGCGTCTAAAACCCTCTTTCTCCTCAGCGCTCACCTCAGTCGACGGCACGGGAGAAAAAGGCTATCAATCGGTTCTTCCACTCAAAGAGGCGGTAGCCGCTCACCTCTGCCCACCTACAGCTGCAGGATGGAAAGCTAATGAAGTGGAAAGCAGGATGGAAAGCTAATGCACTATGAAGTGCGCGCGCCCTCACACAAGCACTGTTTCCACAGTGCCCCGCCAGCTCACCCTGCGAATGTAGATCACGTGCCCACTACGAAATACGCACGTCTACACATAAGCACTGCAAACATGGTTTCAAGCCCCCCCTCAGCTCAGGCGGGATGTGTAATGAGTGTAGTTCACGCGCCCATAGTAAAATGTGCGCCTACACATAAACACGACCAACGAGTCGTCAACTCTCTCCCCACACGCAGCGACAGAGTTAATAAATGTAGAAAGCGTGCCCACATTGACGTGCGTGCCACTACATGCGGGTCAAGGCCTGGGAGGCTATCCCCGGTATATCAGAATGGGTGTTGAACATAATAAAACGAGGCTACTGGCTACAGTTCGCTCGCAGAACCCTGTGCTTTTCAGCCGTCATCAAGACGGCGGTAGAGGGGGGCGTAGCTCATGTTCTCCACTCCGAAGTGTCGAAACTGTTAGAAAAGGGAGCTGTAGGGCCAGTCCCCCTTTCAAAAAGCGAGTCAGGCTTTTACAGTCGTTACTTCCTCGTCCCAAAGAAGGATGGCGGTCTCAGACCCATCCTAGACCTCAGACCCATCCTAGACCAAAGCGCTCATGAGGGGCAGGCTTACCAGTACACAGTACTGCCGTTCGGCCTATCTTTGGCACCTCGTACATTTACGAAGTGTATAGACGCGGCACTTACCCCCTCAGACAGCGGGGAGTGCGAGTGTTAAATTACCTCGATGATTGGCTGATAATAGCCCAGTCGAAGGCGCAGTTACAACTTTTCCAAGAGCACATTGTTTCCCAGCCAGAAAATTTCTTTCCTGGGCATAATGATAGACTCATTCAACGCCTAGCGGCATCTTTCAGAGTGGGCACTTGTGCACCCCTCAAAAGATTTCAGAAGATGTTGGGTCTTATGGCTGCAGCATAATCAGTACTCCAGCTGGGACTGCTAAACATGCGTCCTCTTCAACGCTGGTTGAATCACTGTGTACCAGCTCACGTGTGGCGATCTGGCCAATTACGAATCAGAGCGACCCACGGCTGCATCAAAGCCCTGGCTCCCTGGAAGGTGGCAGACTGGTATCAGTCTGGTGTGAGTTTGGGTGTGATATCGAGGAGAAAATTGATCTCAACAGACGCCTCCAACTTAGTTTGGGGAGGCCCTGTACAAGGACAGGCCCGCCTCTGGCCTTTGGTCAAACCCAGAGAGGTCCCTGCATATAAACTGTCTAGAGATGATGCCATTGAGGAGAGACCTCCTCACGCAAGCAAACGGATAATTTGGCATCCCCGTCCCGATTTGTGGGCCCTCCACGTTTGGCCCCTCTATGGTTATCCGGGTGTCTCATGGATGGAGTGCTGAAAACCATCACTGAGGCGAGAGCCCCTTTTACTAGGTGCCTCTATGCTCAAAATTGAGTAGTATTTTTGGGCTGGTGTAAAACACGGAACCTGGGGAACTCAGGCACAATACTAGGCACAAAGTATTAATAGGCATTATTACAACAAGTACTCTAATCTACATTCCTCTCATGGACTTCTTGTGGAAACCATATAAACACAGGTCATTCTCTCTTTTCAATTTTTAAATCAAAACAATAATCCTATTCTTGCATTTCTGCGGCACTGAAGCGCTGCTGTGTGACGTCATCAGAATGTATTCTATTCGACACGTCACTGTATGGAGGCTTTAAGGCTGTTCTCACTGAAAACTCACTTTTGACTCGTTGCCTTAACATATGCGATTTACTGTCTGTATACGATTTTTTATTCAGTCTACAGCTTTTGATCAGTGTGTAATTTTGAATCAGCTAATTGTACGATTCCCCAGTGTAAGTTTTTTGTTCTGTGTGCAGTTTTATATCCGTTTTAATCTGTGTCTGTTTCCAGATCTGTGTATAAGTACAGTTGACTTGCTTTACGGCTTTCTGATCTGTGTACGGTTTCAGATCATAAAACAGCACAACCTTTGTGTGCTTCAGTCATGCCTAGAAAGCGACCACAACCACTTTCTCAAAGATGCGCAGATGCGATAATGGTGGAGAGGGTAAGAAAGCCATCATAGCATTGAATGTGTTTTTTCCAGTTATTTTGTTTAATGTTTGAAGACAAAACGGGTGCATTTCTTGAAATTGTACATTATCCCTGTTTTAATACCTAAAGTATCTACAGTAAAGATAAATCATTAATCTCCCCCCTAGCAAATGCTAGAAGAGCAGGCGATAGCACATAGGAAAGAGATGGAGCAAAAGAACATAGAATTAAGACAGTTATTCAAGGAAATGAAAGAGTCAGAGCTCAGGATCTTAAAGCAACAGGAAGAGATAAGGAGCTTGTGTGCTAAAATAGACAAATTGGTAAATACACACAAACACATTTATATACACAAAAAGACACCCTGTGTCTTCGGTACAGTTCTGTCTCAGAAGATTACACACTATTCATGTTTTCTACAGGAAATGGATTCAAGTAAAGATGCACAAGAGGAGCTCCAGTACTCTCATTTGAAGGCCTGGGTCCAAAAAATATTCGACGGGGTCACAGCCGGTCCCTATCAAAGGACCTTCTCCAAGTTTAACGACCCCATCAAGCAGATGGAAATGGTAATAATGCACAAATGCTTCATAGCAATCTTGAAAGAATCTGTATTTGTTGTTGATATGGTTTTTTAAATGAAAATGAGGTACAGTAAAGATTTAACGTCGGCACACAGCAATGTGTGATAAAATGCAACACAGAGGCAGATGTTTTTTTCACAACTGCTTTGATCAATCACTTTTTTTGTTTGTTGTTGTTGTAATTTTCCATCCAGGTTCGGGACTTTTTTCGGCTTGCAAGAGCCCAACATTCTGACAAAGCCGAGTCGAACCCACAACAAGATTAAGAGCCAGATGTGCCTAGAAAAAACGAATAACTAAATAAAAATCATCATAAAAAATCATCATAATGACCCGCTTTTGACTGGATGGTGTTCTGGGGTGGGAGGGACAGGAGGGATATATTTATATTTATATGTAACCTATATTTTAACATATTTGTTTCCATGTAGCCATTAATTACTTCATCAATGGTGTTTGTAAGTTGTTATATTTCACTACAATTGATTGCCTCAGTCGGGATATATTTTTATAAATCATCTGCTTTTTTGTTTTCATTTCTTCATAGTAGCAAAAACTGGAGAACTATACCTTGGTGACAGAAGATGCTGTGCTGGGCACTACGTTTGTCTTTAAATAGTTTGAATTGATATAAATAAATATTGGGAAATGACTACAAAATGTGTGCATTCAAGTCAAGTATATTTATATAGCGCTTTTCACAACACAGATTGCACCAAAGCAGCTTTACAGTATCAATCAAAACAACAAAACAATGTTAAACCTCCATGTTTGGTAGGGCTGATCAATGGTATTAATGATTGGTTAATTCATTTGAATATCCCCAACTGAGCAAGCCAAAGGCAACAGTGGCAAGGAACCGAAAAACTCCATCAAGTGACCTAATGGTGTCATAATTCATTGCATAATAACAACAGGCAAAGCGTCTCAATTGAAAAAAAAAATGCTGCGCTGCAAAAACGCTGTTAAACGCTCACAGCTAGGCGTTTCAGCTGGCTAAAAACGGTTTGGTGGACACACGGCCTAAGACTGCTTAAAAAGATATCTGGATTGTTTGAGCACTTGACTCTACAACTGGAAGTTTGGAGAATAATAATCAGGATTTAGTGTTCATGCAGTGAGCATTTAGGGTTAATGAGGACCTAAATATTTGACATAGATTGTGGTAATTCACTGATATGAAACAATTTATCAAAATCATTTTTGACCATATCACCCAGCCATATCAAATAATACAACTGAATGAAATGAGCACAGCACAACTGCAAATCAAATAACCACATTGCTATTTCTGTGCCTTTCAGAAATCTGATCTTTTTTTTGAACCATTTCATGTTTTAATTAAAACTTATTTAAAGAAATGTAACAATTATAATTAAAAAAAGAATTCTTTGAGTTATACAAAGCTTATTTGTTAAATGGAAACTGTGAAGGGAACAGAATTACATTTTTTAAAAGATTTCTAATTTTTTTATTTGAAAAACTTTTGGTTTAAGCAATTTCCACCATTTTTGTGCTTTTCTAAATACAGATTCAGACAAATAATTTTAATATTTCTACAGATATTGCCTCTACTGAACTGCCCTAATATTATTCTTACCTTAATGATTCTGCCAATCATATTCAGCAAAGTCCCCGATGAAAGATGCAATGTGTGGATTCAAGGCCATGGTCTTCATCCGAGCAATCTTCCCACTCTTTCTACTATGGAAAGCCAAGAGGGACAAAAACGCAAAAACATGTGAATTTTAACATGGAGGATAAACTTGTGGTGCTCTCGCGGGTTACCAGAAGCTTAACGACTTCACAAACCGTAACTAACACAATGTTAACAGAAATTAAATAAAGTTAATAAAAGGCTGATTTGACGTTTACTTGACTGACAGGACAGCTGTTTCGGTGGTTGCTTAGCAACATAAAACACAGCGCACTGCTGTTCTGTGTGATGGGGCAGTGTTGTGCGCCTCGCGTTTTCGAATCTGAAAGATGTGTTAGGTGTGATCGGGGCCTAAATCTACCAGACACGCATTTTGAAGCACATGTGCAAACAGATTTATTTGTCATCTTATATTTTATTCCCTCTTTTTGTCCATAATGGAGCGTGCGTCACGTCACCTATAAGCACCAGCCACAATATCTCACTTTTACTGCCTGATACTCCGATTGACATCCTGAAGGGAAAAGCAGACGAAGATTCCTCACTACATCGATTTGTTTGTTTTATAGCCTATAGGCCTATCTATTTTAATCTTTCATCTTTTGCATAAGATGTTTGTGTGAAAAACTGGCAAAATAACAACTTGCAAGTGCAAAATATTGCTGTGTGCTCTCAATGATCTTATTTTAGATGCTATCAATTTCACACTCTAAATTCAGTAAATGAGTCCATTTGTGTAGGATTTGCTGTACCGTTCTTGGTTTTTTAACGGCCACAACCGATTGGTAAAACCCCATGGGGCGAGTATTGATAATCATTTCTTTTTAATTACTAAAATTAACTTTTGTTCTTTATCTGAACAAGTTTTTTTTTTTTGCAGTTCTCACTGATGCAAATTCAAAGACCTCATCATTAAATGTTGATATGCTGCAATATTCTGTAAATAAAAATAGCCTAAGCCTATAATTTCTAGATGATGTGATCCTACTTATCTGAGTGATCGATTTATATTCAGTGATCATATATGCAATGTATTGAGGTCCTAGGCCATTGAGTGATTTAGGCTATACCAGTAATAATACTTTAAAATCAATCCTAAATGTAACTGGGAGCCAGTGTAAAGACCTGAGGACTGGTGTGATGTGTTCATATTTTCTGGTTCTGCACAGTATCCTGATGGCAGCGTTCTGTATGAACTGCAACTGTCTTATGGTGTTTTTGGGAAGGCCAGTGAGGAGTCCATTACAATAATACACCCTGCTGGTACACCCTGAACGCATGCACAAGTTTCTTGATTGGAAACAAAGCATCTAATTCTTGCAATATGTTTCAGATGATATGCTGATTTAATTATTGCTTTGACTTGACTACTGAAACTAAGGTCTGACTCTAGAGACACACCGAGATTCCTGACTTGATTTTTTGTTGTTTGACCCCTAGAGTGAAGGTAGCCTATGCGTTCACCTTGAGAACTTCATCTTTGTTTCCAAACGCAATGACTTCAGTTTTGTCTTTGTTTAACTGAAGAAAGTTTTGGCACATCCAACTGTTTACTTCATCAATGCATTGGCACAGGGAGTCAACATTATCTCATAATTTTTTACATATGAAAAGACAAATATTAGGGATAATACGTCAATTTCGACTTAATATATCATAATTATTTTGTAGTATGTCATAATTTTGACTTTATCTAATACATTGAACATTTTACGTGTTTAAAAAACGTTTAAAAAAGAGGGCATATGTCATCATTTCGAGGTAATGTCATAAATAGGACTTAGTATGACATAATTTCGACTTTACCTCATAGATATGACTTTTCCCCCTCTTATTTCTGTAATGTTTTTTCCTCCTAATATGACTAAAATAGAGTCGATTGTTTCAACTGATTGTGCTCGTGCGTTCGTTTGTATCCATTCCCCGGCGTAAACCATAAAGAGGGCGGGCGTTATTCTTCTCGCTCCGCTCATTGGTTAGACGTTTTTTTTTAACTGTGGTCGTTTTTTACGTAACGTAGGAGGCCTTTGTTGTTGCCATAGAGGTTGTTGCACGCAGGTCATTGGTTTACGTAAGAAGGCTGACGTTTCTTCGGAGGGCGGGGCCTCTTTTTTGTGCTTTGTCGCGAGGGCGTGTTGTTTGAAACGCGGGAATTGGCGGTATTGATGTTAAGTTGTGACATGATTTTCGGTCGCCTGTATTTTTACGTATCGAATTAACGATTTTAATGTTTCGCCGTTTTGCAACTAAAAGTACTCTCGCCACACATCTGTAGTTTTAAATAGACTTAGAGTGGAAGTGTCCCCGGAAAAGGGGGAGTTTGACATGGAGTCCTTTCAGAAAGTGGAGAAAATTGGAGAGGGAACATACGGGGTGGTTTATAAAGCCAAGAATAAACTCACTGGAGAGACCGTTGCCCTGAAGAAAATACGATTAGACACGTAAGTGTTTGTCAGTAGTTTTGTGTAGTCGAGAAGCCTTTCAGATGTATAATGCCTCGCATACAGTCACAATCCAAACTGTAACTCAGTGACGCGAATGTTGGTTTTATGTTTAGGAGTGATAAAACGGATCTCTTGCCTTATTTACAAGAAAAAGTGCTTTTAAAAGTCAGTTAATCTCTTGTCAAAGATGTTACACTGCTGATGTAAGTTACTGGATTGTTAAACACTTTAATGTACGTTTACAAGCAGATAATAATGGTAACACTTTACAAAGTTTCACCATGTAACTTAAACATTAGTGTCATGAACAAACAATGATCATTTCTTACACAAGTTGTTTATATAGGTTCATAAATGTACTGGTTTTCATTTAAGTTTGTTTATAAAACATGTACTGTTAATATATGCACCTCAATTGTGAAAGTAAAGTACCGGTCAAAAGTTTGGAAACATTACTATCATGTTTAATGTTTTTGAAAGATGTCTCATGCTCATCAAACCTACATTTATTTGATCAAAAATACAGGAAAAAAATTTAATATTGTGAAATATTATTACAATTAAAAAGAATCGTTTTATAATTTATTTATGTGTCACATGTAACTTACACAAATAATTCTAATATGCTGATTTATTTTATAACCTGTGATACTTTTTTCAGGATTGATTGATAATTTTTGATCTGCAGGCTTGATGAGCGTAAGAGACTTTTCAAAAACGTTAAAAATAGCAATGTTTAAACATTTTGACCAGTGCTGAAGTAGGTTCATAAATGTTCTGCTGTTCATTGTTAATACGTGTTTGTTTATAATGCATTAAAAAGGTTAATATACACAGCTCAAAGTTAAAAATGGATCAAAATTGTGTACGTGGAAAATAAATTAATGTTACCCTAGATTGATAAATGTTGAATTCCTTATTGATGTTTCGTGATACCTGCTGTAACTAATGTTGAACTAATTTAACGGTCTGTACGTTTTGAGGGCTGTGTCATTGGCTGTGAGCTTCATATAATCAGATGTTTGTCTTGGATGAGGGATGTGTTTGAATGACATGATTGTTTGCTTGGTTTCAGGGAGACTGAAGGTGTTCCCAGCACTGCCATACGTGAGATCTCTCTGCTTAAAGAGCTCAATCACCCAAACATAGTCAAGTATGAGCAATGTCTAAACCTTAGTCCTCTTCTTGATTTTAACCAGTGCATAACTAGTCCTTTGTTTCACATCATGATGTAGAGTCAATGCACGATTCTAAACAAACTGCCCCAAGGCTTCTTGAGTCTTACAGTTTTCTCGCCCACAGGTTGCGTGATGTGATACACACAGAAAATAAGCTTTATTTGGTGTTTGAATTTCTTCACCAAGACCTGAAGAGGTTTATGGACTCATCCTCTGTGTCTGGCATATCCTTGCCACTCGTGAAGGTGAGTTTAAACAGGGCCTTGATCTTTTGACATATAAGGGGGTTATTGTACTATATAACATCATGTGCATTGCAAAACTCAAAATGTCCTTGTTAGTCCAAAAACAGCTAGTCACCTTTTGGGGAAATTTGCCATTTTGGATAAAAATAGGTAATTGTGATCCGTCTAGATCTGAAGAGTTTGGTCTGCAAGGACAGTCTTTGGACAGGAGGCCGATCGATGTTTGACATCAAAGTACTAAGAGAGCGATTCGAAAGCATACAGGTGTGCATTTCACAAAAGCATCGTTAGCCAACTATGGTGGTCGCAAGTTCCATCGTTATCTGCATAGTTCACCGAATCGGTGTTTCCCGAAACCATCGTTCCAACGAACATTCGCAAACAGCATCGCAGAGTTGTGTGTTTGGAACGACAGCTCTCGACCTGTGGTTAAAGCAGTTTCTTGTTTGCATGATGTGGACTCAATAAATCCTGATCTTGAGAAAAGTAAGCAAGCTGACATTCAGGACAATCTGTATCTTTTATTTGGAATACACACAAATGTGATTTACGTCTTTTAGTTTGTCAAGAGATTTAAAGCGTCGTTATTGAAGAGTGCGCATGTGTGAACGAGCTCTAGAGCGTAAGAACGAGGTTATGATTGAATCTGGAGAAAAATTCGAACTATTCCCCAGATGCCATGTCCATAATTTATAACATAAATCTAGCATTAGATAGATCTCAAACATATTCATTAAAAGTAGTTATTACTCCACCACCTGCGTGACATCATTAACCAGTGTGGTTGAACGGCCAATTAGCGACAGTACGGCTTCGGGAAACACTCGTGACTAGCTAGTTAGTTTCTTCAACGATGCATCGTACTATAGTGAAGCAGCGAGTTACGTCATTCTGCACGTCTTCTCTAATCGTTCTCGCTGTACTTTTATGTCATACACTGATCGGTCTGCGCAGCGCCACTTCAAGTTGAACACAACCAGGGTCTCATGAAATCATGAGAATAATGCCTTCTGAGTTGTCCAAAAGAAACACCTCCTCCTGGCTTCACACATGCAACGCTCCTGGGAAAGAGTGAACATGACTGAAGAGAGACATCTCTAGGAATTCTGCCCGCTTGCCTTAAAGGGATAGTTCACCCAAATTGAAAAGTTCTGTCAGTAATTTCTCCCCCTCATGTCGTTCCAAACCCGTAAGACTTTCGTTCATCTTCAGAACACAATCTTTTTGATGAAATCTGAGAGATTTCCCTGTGAAATTCCTCCATTGACAGCTACACAACTACCACTTTGACGCTTTAAAAAAGTTAATAAAGAGATTGTAAAACGAACCCATATGAATTTAGTTCAAATGTTCTGAGGAGGTTTGTTTAGGCACGTCAAGCAGGTTCGGTTGAGCTTCTGCTTATATTCGCTGATCAATGGTTATGTGAATAAAAGCCTAAATGAAATCTGTTCATCATATAAAGCAATCAAGTCTTTTCAGAAAATTTGGACTAAACCGTTCAATTCACATGGATTAGTTTTATGATCTCTTTATGAACTTTTTGAAGCGTCAAAGTGGTAGTTTTGTAGCTTTTAATGGAGAGACAGAAATCTCAGATTTAATTAAAAAGATCTTAATTTGTGTTCTGAAGATGAACGAAGGTCTTTACGGGTTTGTAACGAAATTATGGTGAGTAATTAATGACAGAATTTTCATTTTTGGGTGAACTATCCCTTTAACTTAAAAATGTCTTAAAGTAGCAATATGATGACCTAAATTTAATTGGCATAAGTATCAATATTTAAAGCTTGGGACTGTTAATTAGCCTGACATGGATGACTGGTTTTAATTTTATGTTGTTAGAGTAGTTTCCACAAAATAAAATTTTAGCTAGCATACTTTTTATTCCAAATACAACTTGTGTAACGCTATTACCATTTTGTCAACGAATATAACTTTAGTTGAGCTCTACTATAATATAGGCTACTGTCTTAACCACAAGGTAATTAAACAGTTTGCTTTTACACACAGAAGATGTTCTGTGCAATTTCATAATGGCAGGGTTTGAAATTAACACCTATCAAATATGGGTAAAAATCAACTGGTGGGTGACGATGTGAACTAGAAATTACGTTCACTCAATTTGCTGGCAAAGTTTATGTAAACTGTGCAGATTTAGCACACATACTCAACTCATGAGTCAATATGAATATTAAATATAGCCACACCTGTGCATTTCTGGCTTACTTCAACAAAACCATCACTAAGAAACAAACAAAGGCATGCTGGTTTGTTTGCTTTGAAGGGAATAGCACAGACCCAAGAAAGATGTGGGGTAACTAACCCCAGTTTAAAAAAAATAATCACCTTGATCCTTCAATGATGAAGTACATCTGCCACGTTTTAGCAGACCCTGACCTATCCTGTCTATTTGTCCTTTTAGTCTATATTATAAATTTTAAGGCCAGACAAGTAGTTTGTTGAGGGTTGTTTTTTTAGGGAAGGACTACATGCCTGCGCACATATATTCAAACGCAGATACCTATAGAATGAACTCTTAATACGCATGTCCACGCCATCAGCGTTCTCACAGGTTTGCGTTTTGTGTTTTGTTTTTTTAGTTTGCGTAGCGAGAACTTAAGAGTTTTCTGTTAAAACGGTGTTGTGTTAGCGGCCCCTAAATTAATAACTAATGATTGTTGCGACGGAAGTGAATCGATCAAAACTAACTTTAGCTGGAAAATAACTTTATCCAAGAGCTGCTGTAAAGCCAAAACGACCTCTGTTACTGTAATTTCCTATTATCACTGTAAATCCGCTTTGGAACAATCTCCATTGTTTGACTGTCTAGTCAGTGGTAAGTTTTTTTTTTTTTTTTTTTTAGGTGGGAAAAAAAATACGGGTGTGACGTATTGCTATTAAGGGCTTACAATGCTTTTGGGAAATGCAGCCCACAACTATTAAAGAAGGTGTGGTAATGGCCAAATGTAGGGAAATAATGTGTCTAATGTCTGTCTGTGTATTTGTTCATCAGAGTTACCTGTTCCAGTTGCTCCAGGGATTGGCCTTCTGTCATTCCCATCGGGTTCTTCACAGGGATCTCAAACCCCAGAATCTCCTGATCAACGCTCAGGGCGAGATCAAACTGGCGGACTTTGGTTTGGCCAGAGCTTTCGGTGTACCTGTGCGGACTTATACACATGAGGTGAGAGGCAAAAAAATTGCTCTTGGTTTTAAAGGATATGTTCATTGTGTTTCAATCCTAAATCGATTGGAATCATATTGAGTGAAATGTGTTTGCTACAGTTGAAACCTCTTTTTAGGTGTTTGCTGGGAATTAGAGCTGCATTAATCTGGATAAATTGAGAATCACAATCACCATTCTCCCACGTTTCTGAATGGACAACTAAACAAAATGTTAATTGCTGCATCATATTTAAAAAATATTCTTTAAATTGGTTTGAATGACTCACTCAAAGACTTTTTTTTTAACAAATCTCTTGAATGAATGATTCAATGACAAATTTTTTTAATGTCTTTGTGTAAAAAAAACAACAAATTAGTGTAATATCATCAAAAAACAACCATCAATACTTGATCATATTTTCTTTTGGCTTTTGTGTGCCGTAACAAATGTGTGTTTTTTTTTTAAACCCAAAGTTACAGCAGCCAGAGAAAAACTGGTGTCACAAAGCTAAGGGGTCAAGAGCCAAACTAAAGCACACACTGATCACCATCATGGTGACTTCAAATGAACCAATAAGTCATCAACATCTAAACCTTTGTTCATTCTCAATAAGAACTTCTGTAGATGCATGATAGAAATAAAGTCAGTCTGGTTAGTAATAAGTAGGGGTGGCACGGTACATGAAAAAACATCCGAACCGTTCGGTTCGCTTGTCTCGGTTCGGTACGTGTGTGCGTCGCACGGTTCGTTCGACGCATGCGCAATGTAACCTCGTGCCCGTTACCTCAGACAGTGCGTTTACTTTTCGCGCGAAATAAGAGATTTGTGGACATACATATGAGGCTTGTTCGACTTGAACCGGCGCTGCACAGACCGATCGACGAATAACATAAAAGTACCGCGATAGCAACGGCTCCGTATGCTTTTCAATCACTCTCGCAGTCGCAGTACTTTGATGTCATAAACCGATTGGTCTGTGCAGCGCTGCAGGTCACGTCACGTATAGAAATGGCTAGTGGGAGAGATAAGGAAGGCTAACAGGAGTTGGAGGATGCACCAGCGTCGTATATGTCCGGTGTGTGGGAACATTTTGGATTTCATGTTACCTATGATATTTAAATATATACAGTGACAGTAAGTTTAGATAAGAACTCCAGTAGTGTTTCCAAATACTGCACTTTAATTACAAGTGAAAAAAATGTATCCTCACTCTCAGGGAATAGAAGCATTGTTGATACTGTTTTTGTGTTGAGGTTGAACTTATGTTTCACTTTATGATTATGGCCTTTGCTATTGTTATAGCCTCATTATAGGCAATTATTTGTAACGTATTTTGACTTATTTAAAAGATAGTGCTTTAAGAGTTCCTCTCTTTTTCTTTTAAAAGATAAACATTTTGTAAGAGCTACACTGAAGTTGACAGTTTTATAAATGCAAGTTAATTTTAATCTTTGTGTGCTAAAAATGCACATAAGTTCCTGTAGAGATAGCAACACACATTCTCCTTTTTTGCCAAATAAATGTCTTCTCTCTTGCTGTATCAAAATGTCACCTAGCTTTCCTCAGAGATGGTCTCAATAATGTGCTTAAAGTCAAGTCAAATTCAGTTTGTGCATGATTACATGATATACATTTTTTTTTAAATACTGTATCCTGAATTGTGGATAATTAAGCTATAGCATATATCATATGCTGAAGTACATTTCTGGAGTGTTAAAGATTAAAAGAAAAAATAACAACAAGAACCGTACAGAACCGAAAACCGTGACCCTAAAACCGTGATACGAACCGAACCGTGGGTTTTGTGAACCGTGCCACCCCTAGTAATAAGTGAAGCTTGTAATGCTGTTATAATGCTGTTGTAATGGAATTGTTTAATCCTCCCCTGATGAGATATTGAGAGATTTAACGTCGTCTTTTATCTTCAGTTGATTTCATCTACGGCTGTGGCTGGAAGTCAGTTTGTAGTTCTTGTTTTTCTCTTTCCTTCAGTGATTCTGCTTGTTAACAGCATGTGTTCATCACTAATGCTCAATAATCACTTAATCAACTCATTAACTACTCATTATCTCTGATTCAGAGTTACTTTAACACTCTTTAGAGAGGGACCATATGTACTCTGAACAGAATTGATTTAACTCTGGGGCATTTGCTGTGTACCATTATTCATTTTAATTATACTAATGTCTAATTAAAACGTCTACAGATGTATAAAACTGATCAGAGATCAGGTAAAACCCACAGGCACTTGTTCATTGGTTCTCAGTGACTCCTCCTGATCATGGGTTGACCGAGATCGTCGCTCCCAACGGTGAACAGTTATGATGTGATGAAGCCTTGTTTAGTGAAATCATGTGACTCTGGCAATTTGATACACGCTCCGAGCTAATGATTCGGAAGAAAAGATTAATAAAGGTTTCGAAGCTTCATGAAGCAGTGTTTTGAAATTGCCATCACAATCTGTAACTGCCTTAATTTGATTATTTTTCATAGGTTGTAACTTTGTGGTACAGAGCTCCAGAGATTCTCCTGGGATGTAAATATTATTCTACAGCTGTCGACATCTGGAGTTTGGGCTGCATCTTTGCTGAAATGGTATTTTTATTTTATTTTCATGTACACATCTTATCAGCTTGCTGTTATTGATGGCTTAAGATGTTTATTTACTTTCTGGCTTTTCATACCAGATTACTCGGAGGGCATTGTTTCCTGGAGATTCTGAAATAGACCAGCTCTTCCGAATATTTCGAACTCTGGGCACTCCGGATGAGTCTATATGGCCTGGAGTCACTTCAATGCCAGACTACAAACCCTCCTTTCCCAAGTGGGCCCGACAGGACCTGTCTAAAGTGGTGCCTCCTCTGGATGAAGATGGCCGAGACCTTCTAGGGGTAAGAGGGATGCAAAGCTTATCTAGTACCACAGCCTGAGCGGGGTTTGTGAAGCCACTTTATAGTGAACTTTTGTGCTGCTTGTAGTTTGACAGCATGCAACCAAGCTGCACTACACTACAGTATAAGAGTTAAGTGAGAACACACAGTACTCATGATTAAGGAAATGGTAAAAACACTGGATATTTCACTACATGGCGGCAGCACAAAAACCTGCATCTTACCTTATGATGCTCAAATGTAGTTTAGCACTCTGGAGTAATGCTGATGAAGAACTGTACACTCACCTAAAGGATTATTAGGAACACCTGTTCAATTTATCATTAATGCAATTATCTAATCAACCAATCACATGGCAGTTGCTTCAATGCATTTAGGGGTGTGGTCCTGGTCAAGACAATCTCCTGAACTCCAAACTGAATGTCAGAATGGGAAAGAAAGGTGATTTAAGCAATTTTGAGCGTGGCATGGTTGTTGGTGCCAGACGGGCCGGTCTGAGTATTTCACAATCTGCTCAGTTACTGGGATTTTCACGCACAACCATTTCTAGGGTTTACAAAGAATGGTGTGAAAAGGGAAAAACATCCAGTATGTGGCAGTCCTGTGGGTGAAAATGCCTTGTTGATGCTAGAGGTCAGAGGAGAATGGGCCGACTGATTCAAGCTGATAGAAGAGCAACTTTGACTGAAATAACCCCTCGTTACAACCGAGGTATGCAGCAAAGCATTTGTGAAGCCACAACACGCACAACCTTGAGGCGGATGGGCTACAACAGCAGAAGACCCCACCGGGTACTCCACTACAAATAGGAAAAAGAGGCTACAATTTGCAAGAGCTCACCAAAATTGGACAGTTGAAGACTGGAAAAATGTTGCCTGGTCTGATGAGTCTCGATTTCTGTTGAGACATTCAGATGGTAGAGTCAGAATTGGTAGAGCCAGCCCTGGATGTGCATCCAACAAATCTCCATCAACTGCAAGATGCTATCCTATCAATATGGGCCAACTTTTCTAAAGAATGCTTTCAGCACCTTGTTGAATCAATGCCACGTAGAATTAAGGCAGTTCTGAAGGCGAAAGGGGGTCAAACACAGTATTAGTATGGTGTTTCTAATAATCCTTTAGGTGAGTGTATATATCCTGGTGAACATGCGGAAGTGTCCGATGAGTTCTGACTCCTCTCCAGCGTAGACACGTCACTCACGCCGTGCGAGATCAGCTTTTAAAATAACCTCAATAGTAATTCCGCAAAGTGTCACAAACCACATTCCACAACATATAAAAACAAAATAATTTGATGAATTGGTCAAAATTAAAAACAAAACTTTCAAGTCATCTTAAATTCCAATGCAGTGAAACCGCGGTCGGCAGGGCCAGTTCCCACGGCCATATTAACATGATCCAAATACTATTGAAGACCAATAGTTGTTAAATTTTTTTACAGATGCTACTGTTTTTGCTAATGAACATGAATATACATCTGCATCCCATCTACTGTCAAATGTGCATTTCCAGGGTTTCCGCGGGGCATTAAAAAGCATTAAAAGTCCTTAAATGGATTTTGTGAAAATAAAGCATTAAATTTGATCCAAACAGGCATAAAAAATTTTGAAAGTTTTGAAGAGAATTTTGTATCAATTTACAGCTAATGTTACCGTGACAAAATCGAGTGACATTCGATCAGCGTTTGGCGAATGCGACTTTGCAGGCGGAAGTGCTCGGCGTCTGAACTCTCAGACCTGCCAACCTTACACATGTTGTGTAGCGGGTTCTCATTTTGACCTTAAAGTTCCATAAAGTCCGCAGGTACGATTTGTCGCTCTAAACTACGCCAAAAAACTTGTGACAGCTCTGTTCACGCGCAGTCCTCAAATCAAGCAACAGCAAATGAAGAAGAGTTTGACCAATCATAGCGTTGGGTTCATTCGCCAAATAGCAAAACTAATAACAAATGAACACAATTATATGAACTCTGTTTATATGACATTTAACTGTCTGGTTTCTACAACTTTTACATGACTTGACATTTATCGTGATAATAATGGTTATCGACTGATGAACTCAATTATATGAACTCTGATTATATGACAATTAACTGTCTGGTTTCTACAACTTTTACATGACATTTATCATGATAATAATCGTTATCGACTGATATAGTTCATTTGTTGTTAGTTTTGCCATGTCTCCTAGGCCTAATCTACTGTGAGCAGTGTTCTCATGCAGAAGCCAGCTGTTGTATAGAGAGAAAAGAACACTATATTTTGGATCAGTCTGTTGGTGATTCTTTATTGTGAATTATTTTTTGTAAAGAAATTTTTGGGATTCATGTAATTTTTCTTTCATTCTGCTAGAGGGCGCATAATCTATTAATGTTGACATCACCACACTGAGAGAATGGGTGGGGGGACAAATAGGTGGAGGGAGACGCCAACCTGAAAATAGTCATATAACCATTGCAATAACTCTGAAGCTGTTCTGTTAAGCTAAAAAAAAACTGCATAGTGCTGCTTTAAAATAGAAAGCTAAATAAAATGCTGCTACTTTTCTCTTTTTCCCCTCTTCTTTTTTAAATAAATGACCAAAATAGACAATAAATGAATCATAAATGAATATCCCAGCTTTATTTTTTAAGGTATTGACATTGCATAGTTTTTTGACGCATTTGTTTCTTGAACAGATCCAAATAAAATGCAGTGTTTTATATCTGATTACAATTCCTGTACCTGAAATGTTCAGTTATATTTATTTGTGCTATTGCTGCTAATGTGCTAATTTGTTCTTATTTTATTACAGTTTACTTTAATAATGTTTGAAATGTATATGATTTAGTCCAGTTGTTTTTGCTGTGGCATTTTTTGTTAAAAAAAAATGTTTTTTTAGGCTGCTGATTTTTGATCACGGCTGCAACAAAACATTTTGCCAAAATGTTTATACATAAATGTTTGACTAAATATTTGTACCTTCCTGGAATAGGAATCTTAAAGGATTAGTTCACTTTTAAAAAAACTTTTGCTGATAATTTACTCACCCCCATGTCATCCAAGATGTCCATGTCTTTCTTTCTTCAGTTGAAAAGAAATTAAGGTTTTTGATGAAAACATTCCAGGATTTTTCTCCATATAATGGACTTCAACAGGACCCAAACGGTTCAAGGTCCAAATGACAGTTTCAGTGCAGCTTCAAAGGGCTTTAAACGACACCAGACGATGAATAAGGGTCTTATCTAGACAAACCGTCGTCATTTCACAAATAAATAAAAAAGTTTAAGTTTTATAAGCACAAATGCTCACCTTGCTCTGTTCTGTGATGCGTGTTTGTGACGTCACGTAATAACGTTGAAAAGGTCACGCTTCTGTCCTGACGAAAATGTTCTTTTAGCCTTTTCAATATTAAAACACCCAGGATACGCACACTTAATGGGCATTTTAAACGATAAACTGACAAAGACATTTGTATGTGTATATGGTCCTACTTCCTCACATTTGTAAACACTGACTCAGTACGAGCATTTGTGCTTATAAAACGTAAACTTTTTAATTTATTTGTGAAATGATGATGGTTTGTCTAGATAAGACCCTTATTCATCGTCTGGTGTCGTTTAAAGCCCTTTGAAGCTGCACTGAAACTGTCATTTGGACCTTGAACCGTTTGGGTCCTGTTGAAGTCCATTATATGGAGAAAAATCCTGGAATGTTTTCATCAAAAACCTTCATTTCTTTTCGACTGAAGAAAGAAAGACATGGACATCTTGGATGACATGGGGGGAGTAAATTATCAGCAAAAGTTTTTTTAAAAGTGAACTAATCCTTTAAGAAGAATCGGAATCACTAGGAGACCTAAACACACTTATGTTGAACCATGCGATTGAATTTTACACCTCTACCGTAGTCCACAACTTTAACCTGAAAGCATTGTCAGTTTGATTAGAATATTTCCAGTTTTTAAAATCTGTTTTTGTTGTTGTCCACAGCAAATGATGATCTATGATCCTAACAAGAGGATCTCCGCGAAGAACGCCCTTGTTCATCGGTTCTTCCGTGATGTCACCATGCCAGTGCCGCCCTTGCGCCTCTGAACCAGTCCTTTAGCACCAGTGGACTGAGTGTTGGGTCCAATCTGAACCAGTCCTTCAGCACCAATGGACTGAGTGTTGGGTCCAATCTGAACCAGTCCTTCAGCACCAGTGGACTGAGTGTTGGGTCCAATCTTTCTGAGAACTGTTTCCCAGCTGTTCGGAAATTGTTCCGTTTTATAATCCATGATCAGTTGTACCTTTTCTCAAATCATTCTGGTTTATTTTAATCTGAAGTGATAGTAATCCACTGCAACCTTTAGATGCCACTGGAAAACTGTTGTGCTAATAGTAAGCATTTCATTAAAATGACCTGGAAGATGTAGATTTGCATAGACGAGATGTGGTGTTTCCTCATATGCTCGTAGTTTGGAGATGACATTCCAAGGTTTTGCCAGTGTGGAATTATATTTTTTATGTATGCCATAAGTACATATCACACTGAATGCTCTGTACCAGCCGTAGACCAAATGAAACAGTTTAGACTGCCAATATCTTTTTCTTTTTTTTTTAGATAATATATTATTCTAATAATTATTTTAAACCTGATTTGTTTTGATAGTTTCATAAAACAGTTCTCTCTGCAACTTCAATTAAACTCGTGTTACTTTTTATTTACATTGTGTTACATATTGTTTCCACATTCTGTTTCCTGAACCAACTTTTCCAAAAGGCAAATTATAAAAGTGAAATATAAAAGATTTTATTGATCTTTATCGACGAACCATTTAAACAGTAAACAATTGATTAAAACCATAAAGAATAAAGTTTCATTTAAGGCATCATTTAAAATGGGGTCTCTTCTCGGTTTAAAATGCTAGTAAGATTAGTTTAATACAAGTCATGTATTACTTTGGAGAACTCAATGTAAGGAAATGAATGATATTGATCAAACTGTAAAATAAATAATTTAGTGAAGTCATTCATCCTATGTGAAAGTTTCTTTTTTGCGCTGCTTGTTTAATTAAAAGAGTAAAAGAGCTGAGAGTAAAACCACCTGATCGGAGGACCATGTTTGTTAAAAAAACGATGTTCTGATGTCAAGGAGTGCATTCAAATTCTCATTTTGCGCTGAGGCACAGAAAGCGTCCCAGGCCATGCGACACTTTATGCCCAAGCGCTCCAGCTCCTCATCCAGCAGGCCGAGGACACCGTCTTCCTCCCACTCCGCCAAGCCAGCGAAACAGGCCTCTCAGCCCCGCCCTGCGGCTGATGCTCACCGCCAGGCGAGGCCTGCTAAGCGCCCACCGCTACCACGACGACAAGGCCCGCGACCCCGCATTGTGCTCGATCCAGTGCCTCCGAAGTCTCCTAGCGAGCGGATGCAAAAGGGAGGGCTCGTGTCTCGCACTCGCCGGACCACCCTCTGCGAAAGTGAGAAAACTTCCCACAGCTCCCTGTTTAGCTCAGGCGGCTGGGGATTTTATTTCTGTAAACAGGCCCGCGTTGCTGAGCGCGCCTTTACAAACAAACGCCGTTTTCCCGGCGACCCAAATAAAGCACAAAAAGAGCATGTTTCACAATCACAACGCACGGGTTCACGGCCCCCCCTCACTAGGTGGTCTTCCCCCTGTTGTATCACTGACTTTTCCCCAGCTGAAAGCTTGTACGGTCAGTCAAACACTCATTACGTGCACAAATCACATTATAAGGGTATCAGGTCCCCCTATGTTAGGCGGCCCCCCCCAATCTGTGTGCCAGGCCCTAGCCACACGGGTCCCGGCCTGGCAGGCCATCCTGGGGTGTGTCGAGTTGGGTAATAAACACTATAAAGCGAGGTTACTCGCTCCAGTTTGCTCGCAGACCCCCAAAGTTTCAGGCGGTCATCGAGACGTCATTCAAAAGCAGCGTGGGTCACGTGCTCCGCACCGAGGTGCACAATTTATTAGCAAAGGGAGCGATAGAATTAGTCCCTCCCGCGCTAATGCATTCAGGGTTTTACAGCCGCTATTTTCTAGTTCCGAAAAAAGACGGCGGTCTCAGGCCCATACTAGATTTGAGACATTTGAACAGAGCCCTTATGAAACGGCCATTCAAAATGTTAACACTCAAACAGATCCTCACGCAGGTTCGCCCGGGGGATTGGTTTGTCACAATGGATCTGAAGGATGCATACTTTCATATCCAAATAAACCCTCGTCACAGGCCATTCTTAAGATTTGCCTTCGAGGGGAAAGTTTTTCAATACACCGGTCTGCCGTTCGGTCTGTCCCTAGCACCCCGCACTTTCACGAAATGCATAGATGCAGTTCTCTCCCCACTGAAATGTCAGGGAGTACGCATACTAAATTATCTCGACGACTGGCTAGTGTTAGCGCAGTCGAGAGAGGAACTGATTGTGCACAGGGATTTGATCCTCGGCCACTTGCAACATCTGGGTCTCACGATCAATTTTCCCAAAAGCAATATGTGCCTCAGCCAAACTGTAGTTTTTCTGGGCACAGAATTGAACTCTGTGAGTATGATAGCGCGGCTCACACCAGAGCGCGCGCTCTCTATTCAGTTGCTCGTGGCGACATTCAGAGGGCGCGAGCCCGCGAGCCCGCCCCTGAAGAGATTCCAGATAATGCTCGGCATGATGGCAGCTGCGTCACCAGTGCTCCATTTGGGACTGCTGCGCATGTTCCCATTACAACACTGGCTCAAACGTCCTGTACCACCCCGTACTTGGCGCTCAGGCAGCCTGCGCATCTTGGTGAATTAGGGTTGTATAAAGCCCTGATTCCCTGGAGTGTTCAGTGCTGGTATCAAAGGGGTGTGACCATGAAGGTCGTTTCCAGGAGGAAAGTGATATTCACAGACAAGGGTTGGGGTGCGCTGTGCGAGGGCAGGCCTGCTTCCGGCCTCTGGTCGAGCACGGAACAGACCTTACACATCAACTGTCTGGAAATGAAAGCGGTTGGTTTGGCCCTGAAATCCTTTCTTCCAAACCTTTTAGGTCACCATGTCCTAGTCCGCCCGGACAACATGCCGGTGGTGGCCTATATAAATCGCCAAGGGGGCATCAGGTCTGGCAACCTTTATGCCCTGGCGAGAGACCTCCTATTATGGACTCTCTAACATCCAGGGCACCCAGAATCTAGCCGCGGACATGCTGTCACGGGGCAACAATCCCATCGGCGAGTGGTCCCTGAATGCTCGTACAGTCAACGAGATATGGAAGATATTCGGCGAAGCCGAGGTCGACCTGTTCGCCTCACGAGCCAACACCCACTGCAGGGTGTTTTTCTCAAAGAGCAGGGATGCGTTGGCCCACCCGTGGCCCAACCTCCCACTGTATGCTTTTCCCCCCGTATCTATGATCCCTCAGGTCATCGAACGGGTCAGGGTGAGCGGATGCCCAGTGGTGGCCCCGCTCTGGGAGTCCAAACCTTGGTTTCCGGAGCTGAATCCGCTGAGGAAAGATCTCCTCACACAGGCCAGGGGGACGATTTGGCACCCCCGACCCGATTTATGGTCCCTCCACGTGTGGCCCATGAACGGTTACGTGAAAACCTCCCAGAGAAGGTTTTAAACACTATATCTGAAGCCAGGGCCCCGTCTACTCAGCGCCTTTATGCTTTAAAGTGGTCAGGATTTTCCAGCTGGTGCTCGAAAATTAACATGGACCCTGAATCATGTGAGGTTTCTGTGATTCTTTCCTTTCTCCAAGAGCTGTTGGATGCGGGGCGCTCCCCATCCACGCTCAAAGTGTATGTGGCAGCCATAGCAGCGCATCGTGCTCCAGTGGCTGGCCAATCACTGGGGAAAAACGAGCTGGTGGTTCGTTTTCTGAAGGGAGCCAGGAGGATGAACCCTCCTAGACCTCTTTCGGTTCCGGCCTGGGACCTGTCATTGGTTCTAGGGGCCCTCAAGGGACCACCGTTTGAACCGCTCCAGTCGGTTGATGTTAAACCTCTCTCGCTAAAGACTGCTCTCCTGTTGGCACTGGCATCTGTCAAGCGAGTAGGAGATTTACAGGCTCTCTCGGTGAGCCCATCATGTTTGGAGTTTGGAGTGGATGACTCTAGGGTCATCCTTAAACCCAGGCATGGTTATGTTCCCAAAGTGCTCTCAACACCGTTCAGAGCGCAGGTGGTTACATTGCTAGCCCTCTCCTCTGATGAGGAGGAAGAGATTAATCTTCTCTGCCCTGTCAGAGCATTGAAGACTTATCTGGAGCGCTCTGTGTCATTTAGACAATCAGATCAGCTCTTTGTTTGCTTTGGTGGCAAGTCTAAAGGATGCGCAGTCACTAAGCAGAGACTGTCCAGATGGATAGTAGATGCCATAGCCATGGCATACGATTCAGTGGGCCAGGTTTGCCCTATTGGTGTTAAGGCTCACTCCACTAGAGGGATGGCCTCATCATGGGTGTGGTCATCAGGAATCCCCATTCAGGATATTTGTGACGCGGCCGGCTGGTCCTCGCCGTCCACATTTATGAAATTCTATAACATGGAAGTGCCTTCCCTGCAGGCGAAGGTTCTATCAGTATAATTAGGTCTGATGAGTCATCTGGCCTTTTATGCTGACTGTGCATAATCACACACACATGTATTATAAACCCGCTTCGGCTGGTTATTATTCACTCCATAATGTCCCGACAATGTCTGGTTAATGGAGTATGAATCGGTTAATACTAATTGTTGTATGTAAGTGCTCAGGCCTGACGGTGTCTGGTCTGTCATTTATGCTTATCACTGGATCTATGGCTCAGGGTTCTGAGTTGCATGGCAACCGGCGGTGTGGTGCGGCGTTTCAAATAGCGTCCCCACTGCGTATAGCTACGCAATACGAAGTGACCGTTCGAAAGGGAACTACTCAGTTACTATCGTAACCTCAGTTCCCTGAGATAGGGACATAGCCTGCCGAACCACACTTATAGTTGGGTTGTCGCTTCAGTCGTTTAAACCTGCTATAATGGCGGTTACAGGGCGCTATATCAGAGTGAGGACACGCCCCCTGTACGGGCTCTGACGTCGGGCTATCCTATTGGTCGCGTCAGAGGCGCCCGTGCCATTGGTAAGGCAGTTGCTGCAGTACAGCCTATGAGCGGTGTGTGCGCTCATTGCACTGGCTGTTCAGCCGCAAATGCGTTTCAAATATATAATTCAGTAAATCGTAGAAAAGGAGTTTCCCCACTGTGTATAGCTACGCAATACTCGTTCCCTATCTCAGGGAACTGAGGTTACGATAGTAACCGAGTAGTTATTGCTTCAATATATACAGTAATTATAATTATTATATAATTGTATAATTAAAGGCACACTGTAATTTTTAACATAGCGATGGGCGTACGATACTGACGTCGAGTATCGATACTCAAATAAAAATATCAATGCTAGTTTTTTTTTTTTTTTACCAGTGATTTTGTTTATTTGACAAGAAGTTTAATGCATACAATATGCATTGAATTGGATGAATAACCTATGTTTAGTAAATAATTGTGAAGTATTATTTTCCTGCTTATCAGAACACACGCAAATGCTGCAAGTCAGAAGCAATCAATCACAGAGAGCGTTCACACACTGCCGACAAATCGTTCAGAACAATGCTTAACAGAAGACCGAAAAACATCATATGTTTGAGCTATTTCACAATAAACTAGCCTAATTTAAATTGTAGCCTAAATAGTTTGTACACATGCAAATAAAAATATAATCTAATAAATTCCAATTAAGGCGTATTGAATGTTAAAATGCCTTTAAAATATAATGTTAAGTAGGTATCATCATTACCCAGTTTAATGTTAGTAATTTTTAAATTTAAAAGTTCAGTTTAGAGGTATCGGTATCGATATACACTCACCGGCCACTTTATTAGGTACACCTGTCCAACTGCGCGTTAACACTTAATTTCTAAGCAGCCAATCACATGGTGGCAACTCAGTGCATTTAGGCATGTAGACATGGTCAAGACAATCTCCTGCAGTTCAAACTGAGCATCAGTATGGGGAAGAAAGGTGATTTGAGTGACTTTGAACGTGGCATGATTGTTGGTGCCAGAAGGGCTGGTCTGAGTATTTCAGAAACTGCTAATCTACTGGGATTTTCACGCACAACCATCTCTAGGGTTTACAGAGAATGGTCCGAAAAAGAGAAAACATCCAGTGAGCGGCAGTTCTGTGGGCGGAAATGCCTTGTTGATGCCAGAGGTCAGAGGAGAATGGCCAGACTGGTTCGAGCTGATAGAAGGGCAACAGTGACTCAAATAACCACCCGTTACAACCAAGGTGGGCAGAAGAGCATCTCTGAACGCACAGTACGTCGAACTTTGAGGCAGATGGGCTACAGCAGCAGAAGACCACACCGGGTGCCACTCCTTTCAGCTAAGAACAGGAAACTGAGGCTACAATTTGCACAAGCTCATCGAAATTGGACAATAGAAGATTGGAAAAACGTTGCCTGGTCTGATGAGTCTCGATTTCTGCTGCGACATTCGGATGGTAGGGTCAGAATTTGGCGTCTACAACATGAAAGCATGGATCCATCCTGCCTTGTATCAACGGTTCAGGCTGGTGGTGGTGGTGTCATGGTGTGGGGAATATTTTCTTGGCACTCTTTGGGCCCCTTGGTACCAATTGAGCATCGTTGCAACGCCACAGCCTACCTGAGTATTGTTGCTGACCATGTCCATCCCTTTATGACCACAATGTACCCAACTTCTGATGGCTACTTTCAGCAGGATAATGCGCCATGTCATAAAGCTGGAATCATCTCAGACTGGTTTCTTGAACATGACAATGAGTTCACTGTACTCAAATGGCCTCCACAGTCACCAGATCTCAATCCAATAGAGCATCTTTGGGATGTGGTGGAACGGGTGATTCGCATCATGGATGTGCAGCCGACAAATCTGCGTTAACTGTGTGATGCCATCATGTCAATATGGACCAAACTCCCTGAGGAATGCTTCCAGCACCTTGTTGAATCTATGCCACGAAGAATTGAGGCAGTTCTGAAGGCAAAAGGGGGTCCAACCCGTTACTAGCATGGGGTACCTAATAAAGTGGCCGGTGAGTGTATGTGATACTGGCCTTGAAAGTATCGGTTGTTAAACTTCTGATATATGGTTTTCTAAAGCACACGCACAGAAAGCTGGATGTCAGACGACACATCCCGTGAGTATTAAACTAAGTTCTCTTTCAAGTCTTATTGTGCGTAAACTGTCAAATACACACAAAGTTCACATAAACACAGTTGGTTATGCCTGTGAAAATGTCAATGACGTCATACACATCGTACGACCAGAGATACTCCTTTACGGCAATCCTTCAGTCACTTTGGTGCTTTCGCGTTCTGCACTTCTTTTCTCTCGAGGCATCGACAACACAGCTGACACGTGAATACACGCGCTAGAAGAGTTAAAGGATTAGTTCACTTTAAAAAAAATATTTTGCTGATAATTTACTCGCCCCCATGTCATACAAGATGTCCATGTCTGTCTTTCTTCAGTCGAAAAGAAATGAAGGTTTTTGATGAAAACATTCCAGGATTTTTCTCCATATAATGGACTTCAACAGGACCCAAACGGTTCAAGGTCCAAATGACAGTTTCAGTGCAGCTTCAAAGGGCTTTAAACGACACCAGACGATGAATAAGGGTCTTATCTAGACAAACCATCGGCATTTCAAAAATAAATAAAAAAGTTAAAGTTTTATAAGCACAAATGCTGGCCTTGCTCTGTTCTGTGATGCGCGTTCGTGACTCACGTAATACGCAATTACGTTGAAAAGGTCTTTCGACCTATAACCCATGTTGAACTTGCAAAACCTACAATCAAATCTGAGAAATCATTTTTTTCAAATTTAGCCATCTAGCTCCATAGACTCCCATTCATTCTGCACTCGCGCGATCAGTGGAGCCAGTGGAGCCAGTGGAGCTCTGGTGGAACTACAACCAAAATTCGGTACAATAGGACTGAATAGGGAGTGACCAGGCTCTCTGTGGGTGGGTCTATGCAAATGAGCCAAGTTCGTCAGCAGTCGTGGGCGGGGCTTAATCATTTGTGACTCACATATTCTAGAATCTGCAAACAGCTTTTTCAGAGACACTGCTTATGATTTATGGGGCTTAAAAAAGAGGAGTGGGTGGATTTCTACCATTAGGGTGGTTGTGTACACACACTGCCGACACACATTTATGTTTAAACATCATGTAAAAGTGAAATTTGCATTATAGGTCGGTCCCCTTTCAAAATGTACAGGTATTGGCTGAGAACCAGATTTAGAAACAGTATTTCTTGTTATGATGATGCTAACACATCGTCATTTATATACGTACTTATATATGGTTCTTTACGGTTCTTCGTGAAGACAGTTGTGTGACAGTGACTGCATCATGAAAGCATGATGGAATGAAATGAAACACTGTGGCTCTTGTTTAATGTACGCTGCTCTCAGAGATGTTGCATTTTTAGCACTGGTTAAACAAGAGCAGTTTTGCATGGACACCAAAGTTTTGACACAGAATATTGAAAAATGCCGTCTAAAACGTCATGTGCCCTTCACTAACATTTTTGTCTATAGTTGAAATCATTGAAACTAATTTTTCCCTTTTGGTTCTTAATTCTCTCAATTTTACAATTTTACAACTGCACAGTTATGTCAGTGATATGTAAATAGGTCAACTACAGTACAGATTCAGTCATTATACAGTGAGAACATTCACTGCATTGGCAGCAAACTCTGTTCTGGCTCCAGCACAAAACCTCACGGTCGTGTCATATCTTCATCACACATGCTGAAAATACACTCGAGAAATTCTATTACAAACATTATGGATTTTATGTCTGTTCCATAATGTATTTAATTGTAATGTTTCTGTACCATCTTTAATTCAGCAATACGGCTGATTTGAAACATGTATTTGGCATTGTTAGCTACTGAATGACTGAAGAGATCAATGTGGAAAGAAAATCTGTACACCTGGAATGAATAATTTCATGATCCCGAGCAAACAGGATCCAGACTGGCCAGATCGGGGAATCCCAGATGAACAGATACACCATTAAAATAAAGCCTCCAAAGGGGTTTCACAGCGATGACATAGAAGAAACATTTTCAGTGAACTTCTTAAAAGAATTTTTTTTTCTCCGATTGAAGAATATCTAAAGAAACTTCTATTACTATAGTCAAGTCAAGTCACCTTTATTTATATAGTGCTTTTTATAATACAGATTGTTTCAAAGCAGCTTTACTGAGACAACAGGAAAATAATGCAACAAAGTTTGTTTCCAGAAGAAAATAGCGTCACAGTCCAGCTTAAGTAAGTTCAGTGTTTTTTTTATTTTTGTTGTAAAAAAGTGATTTATTTAGTTAATTTATATATATATGTAGCCGCTCCGGAGAAAACCGTGATGTCATCGTCCAGCTCAGTTCAGTTCTCATATAATGGTGTCAATGCAGGCATATCAATAATATTGTTGAATATTAAATTAAATGTTACATTTATAAAGAAACATTTGTGCAATGCAAAGTTTTAATGGATGTCAACGTTTTTCAACGCAAAATAAGAACCTTAATTTTTAAGAGCCCTCACAAAAAAACAAGTATAGGCTACTTCAAGTTCATTTTATGAAGTATACTTAAGCAATGTATATTTTAAGTATACTTTAAGCATATTAATATCAATGTACTGGAGTGTACTATTTCCGTACTGCTTGGGACTAAATTTGCTCACTTTTTAGCATTTAAAAGTGTTTAGTAGGCTACTCAATTAAAAGAGTAAACACAAATACAAGCCAAGTATACTACCTAGAATACTCAATTATACTTTTAAGTATGCCAAATATACTTACGCATGTGTGTCAGTACAAGTTAAGTATACTTAAGTGCAATTTTAATATATTTCTGAGAAGTAGCCTACATAAAGCCAATATTTCTGAGAAGTGCATAGACAAAGTATATTTTCTTATTTTTTAGTTTAAATGAAGTACTAATAGCACTCTTGAATAAAACTTCTTTTTCATTAGGAAGTGTAGGACTTCTAAAGCCTGTCAAAAATAATAATCATCATAATACCAGGAAATTGACTACCACAAACCTTAGTAAATCACCTTGCATGATTCGTTTCAACACTCTCCTCCCATAGAATTTGCGTTTGAAAGGAAAACTCCTACAAAGGCAATAAGGTCAGCTGCAAAAATAGTTCATGGCTGTGTGTCTTTAGTAAATCCAGACAGTATTTTTTTAATGGCAAAAGAGGGTTTGCACTGCCACAAGTTGTTAAAATCTGTAAATCTGGCCACACTATTATAGCAGTTATAGCATTGAGTATAGGCGATATAGCCTAGGTGCATGAAGTTACAAATTTCAGTAATAAGCTTTTGAGACACGTCTTCTTCATGGAGAGCTCATGACTTCCATCTTGGTAAAATTATATAATTCTTAATTGATTTCCTGGTTCACCTTTATACAATTTATCTCTTCTAGTACGATTTACTACCAAAAATAAAGTCAAAATTCTCAGAATAAAGTCAGAATTGCAAGATATAAACTCAAAATTGTGAGGGAAAAAGTCAGAATTGTGGGATATTTTTAGGCTATCTATACAGTGGTTGTGTTTGAAAAGATGAAGACAACCTAGTGATAAATGACATGTTGGTGGCATCTTGTTATACATCATCCTGCACTCAAAACGTTAGCACATTTCAGCAGCTGATGTGTGAGGAGGTCAGATTGATCCAACAGGTTTGTGAAGTTTTCTCTTTTTCTCCCATGAGCACTCAGTCTGCTTCAGACACTGACAGCTCGGTGTGAAGAAACAGCCCACACAGTGTGTCTGAGCGACATAAACATTCATGTGAAGTCATTAGAGAAAGGTCCGAGTTTCAAATGCATGTCATAGATAAGGGATCATCATTTGTGGGTGTAATTTTCATAAAGCACACAAAGAGTCAATCAACACTTTAAGGTCACCGTTTCACAGGGCTATAATAGGACGCAAAGGGGAAAGAGAGGCATTGAAATATTTGTCTACGCTGTGGTTTACTTCAGGACACTTGTGTAGAAGGTGTGCTTTTTTCTGCCACCGAATAATAGTGTGACTTATCTTATAAATCTGACTTTTTCTTACAATTGCAAGGTAAACTTGTAATTGCAACAGATAAAGTTAGAATTGTGAGATATAAACTCAAAATTGTGAGGGAAAAAGTCAGAATTGTGAGAATTATAAATTTGTGAGATATAAACTCAAAATTGTGAGAGAAAAAAAAGCAGAATTGTGAGATATAGACTCAAAATTGTGAGGTATAAAATTAAAATTGAGATCTAAACTTGGAATTGTGAGAAATAAAGTTAGAATTGTGAGACATAAACTCATATTTATAACTATACAGTGAGTGTGTTTAAATAGATGAAGACGACCTAGTGATAAACTATTATTGGAAGTTTTTTTTATAAAGCATCTTAGTATATAGTAAATATAATATAAATATAATATACAATGTATACAAAGATGCAATCTTTTCTGCATACAAAATGGTTTAGTTTATTCCTAATAACCACATATTATATTCTGTACAAGTGACATGTAGAAATGCATGCAGGGAACTGTTCTGCTCTATTAAATTATTTCAAAGATGTTTAAAGAGTGCAGCAGTCCAACTAATGTAAAAAAGTACCCAAAATAAAAACCAATTGCAAATCTTTAATTTCCCCTAAGAAAGTTTACGGACTAGGAAAACTAGTGTCACTTTTTGTAATTGAATGGCAAAGAAGAATTAATCCCAACAAATGGTGAGTAATAAAGGCCTGTTGAGGATCCAAGTTGATTTGATTGTATTTGATTAACTTTGTTATTTCAGCAGACATGTAACAAATCAAACCGTACAGATTGTCCCCTGTGCTGCTGCTTTGACAATACAATCAAATCTTTTTACACAATATATTGGATTTTTGTTAAAAGGGGGAGCTGCAATATAAAAATATCTATTCAAGGAACTCGCAACAGTTTGTGGTATTAAATAACAAAATTAAACTACAACTATACAAAGAAAACAGAACATATTTCCAAGCAACTCAATTGCATACATGAACAAAGGTGGGGGTGAAAACATTTGAACAGGATGTAGATGTGTACATTTTGTTTAAAGAATAATATCAGAAGCTACAGAACATACTTACACGTTTCCCAGAAGACAAAGCAAGTACAATTTACCCTGATCATTCTGTTCAAAAGTTTGAAACCCCAGCTCTTAATGCCTCTTATTGTTTGAACCTTCTTTTAATAGTTGTGTTTGAGTCCCTTAATTGTCCTCAGTGTGAAGAGATAGATCTCAAAATCACACAGTCACTGCTGGAAAGGGTTCAAATATGCAGAAGATGCTGGAAAACCAAGTCATTTGTGGGACCTTGAGGATTTTTCTGTAGAACATTGGACAGTTTACCTGTTCAGGACAAACAAGGGACTCAAGAACATCCATCACAAAACAAAACAATAAAGTCGTGGATCATCCAGGTAACGACACACAGTATTACGAATCAAGCATATGCAAGCTTTTGAACGGGGAAAACTTTTCATAATTTAAACATCTTTTGTATAAAATATCTTATTCAGGACGGTACTAAATAAAAAAGCTTTTTTTTTTTTTTAAATAACTTGCGAGATGTTTGATATTCCATCATGTAAGCAAAGTCACCAGTGATTACAAGGTGTTTGATTTCATTTCTTTGACATGTTCATGGTCTAGATGACTAGTCAATTCTTGGGCTATGGTTGGACGTCGATTTCATTTTCACTGATTTTGCCTTGTTTTAGCCTAGGCTAGACGTCAGGGCTGTGTTTGGATGGCTATTAGACGTCTTTTAAACGCATGTATGTTTGAAATGAAACCATTTAGGCCTTCTTTTAGACTTTAACAGACTTCATGAGTCGCCAACAGAACTTCAGTATTCAGGATCTTGTGTCTTCATCAAAGAAATGAAAGCATCAGACAAAAATTATAATGCTACACTATCTAACTTTTTTGATAATAAATAACAAAATGTAATTAATAAGAGAGTGCAAATTCATCAACCATATCTTTGCCCAAATACACTTTTATAAACCAACATTAAATATGAACTTTTTAGAGCTGTTAGGATGGACTACGCGGGAAATTGCATACATACATCATTCACATCATATCCGTACACAGAGAAAAGGGGCTTTGGCTGTGGGTGCGACGCTGAGGGCCAAAAGTTGCACACTTTAGCTTTAAATGTTCACTGAGTTTAAAGGCACACGACGGGCAGATTAGCTGCATCTCATCCAGCGAACACGCTTGCTGAGAGGATATCCAGAATCGGCAGAGAGTTGTTCATTCACGCGCCAGTACCTGTCGTCCTTGAAGAAATACATCTTCCCATTGGTCCAAGTGAAAGCTGCATCAGGATTCGATGGGATGCCAGTAAACAGACGGGAAATGGGTTTGGGATAAATGCTGAGGTCATTATAGACCATCTCATCCCACTGCCAATAGCCTGAGCCCTGAAAATTCAAGGATTTAATGAACTGGGTAATCAAACTTTGACATAAAGAATAAGAAATCATTGTACTATGAAGCATACTGTAAGTTTTAGAATTCAAAACTTCATGAATGAATACATATATAATACTGTATAATAATATATAAAATAATAATATAATATAATATAATATACTGTAATATATGCGCATTGACGGCAATGGGAAACCTAAAATGACAAATCGGACACCCTACTTGGACTTAAAGGGATAGTTCACCCAAAAAAAAAAAAAAAAAATCCATGATTGACTCACCCTCAATCTTCCAAGTTTTTTCAAGTTTTATAATGGCAGTGATCGGCTGTATATGTTTTGAAGTCCATTAAAGTGCATCCATCCATGACAAAAGTAAATCCACACGGATCTGCACGGGTTAATAAAGGCCTTCTGAAGTGAAGCGATGTGTTCGTGTAAGAAAAATATCCATATTTAAAACTTTATCGACTAAAATACTTAGCTTCCGGCAGACGGCCTACGCATCGATTTACGGCGAAAGAGTAACGCTTGACCTGACGCACAACGTAATGACGAACGCGGAAGCGCAGAGGATAGAGCAAAAAAAAAACACCAGTCACGAATTAGAAGTCTAAAACTAAAATTTTACAGAGAAATGTCGGAGGAGCTTGAGTTTGTTGCCCAGCCCTGTTTGTTTGAACCGCGAGAGGCGTCAAAGCTTACGCTACTCCTACGTCATACGTCATGCATCGCATTACCAGTTACTCTTGTGGCGTAAGTCGACTTGCGTAGGCCGTCTGCCAGAAGCTAGTTATTTTAGTTGATAAAGTTTTAAATATGGATGTTTTTCTTACACAAACACATCGCTTCAACTCAAAAGGCCTTTATTAACCCGCAAGAGCCGTGTGGATTACTTTTATTATAGATGGATGCACTTTTATGGACAGAACCCACCATTCACTGCCATTATAAAGCTTGGAAGAGCCAGGGCATTTTTATAATATAACTCTGATTGTGTTCGTCTGAAAGAAGGATGTCATATATACCTAGGATGACTTCAGGGTGAGTAAATCATGCGGTAATGTTCATTTTTGGGTGAACTATCCCTTTAACGGACACGTGCACGCAGCGGCCATTGTAAGTCCGCAAGTTCACATGAAGTGTGCCATTTGGGACAGGGCCCAACTATAAAGTCTTTGATAATACTAGCTATATACGCTATATTAGTGTGTCTTGGCTGACCACTTGTGATCACATCACCCAAAACGCATCTTAATGCATTAACGCATCTTAACAGGGCTTCTTGCTCAATTTTTAGGATATTGTATGATTTGCGGGTGTCAGGGAGCCACTATTAATACGCTGGACAGGACGGGAGACGGAAATAACATAGTTTAATAATAAATAAATCTAACGATCGCTTATCGTATCACGTCAAACTGTGCAAATTATACTTTGTTCTCAAATTGTTCATATTAACAACATCAGCATTGCGTGACTACATTTAATGCCCTTTCGATATTTATCTGTGTTTTCACATGGCCCGGTTACAGTCTCTTTTTTTCTGTAGCCACTCCGAAGTCCGAAGTCTTTTGCTTTTTACAACAAATGAATTTCCAGTTGTCACTGCTGATTGTTGTTTGAACCTTTCTGGATCCGCCATCAAATTGATACGTTTAATTATATCAAGTGCTGTGAGAAAAGGCTATAAATCTCCACCTCCAACATCCTCACACGCAATATAGCCTACTAGCGGAAATCCACCAGTACCGCTGGAATTAAAAACATTATTACAAGCTTACCGTTTTCAGTCGAGCTAAGGCAAACAGAACTGGCTGGTTATGTACTGCTCAAAAATGATTTTGGATAATTAATGAAGCACATTCAAAAGACCCGAACCGAAAGCGATGCAAGCAACCTGTTTTACAGAATATGGAAATTTGTTGCACATAACCCCCGTTTGCTAAGAAATATTGGTGAAGGAGTAAATGATTTGAGACACAGCATAAGTTCAGTTCATGCAAGGTGATGTTTTGAATCAGGTGTGTAAATAAGACAAGACAAAATTGTGTAGTGCTCTATGTCCTCATGAGCTGAGCTAAACAGAAAACATATATAGAAAGAGCTTTTTGAGGACTTATGAATTTATCATGATTTTTTTTCTCTCAAGCATAGGTTGTTAATGTTAAAATCTCACTATACCTTAAAGAAGAAAATTTTCTTGTTCTTCTCATAGTACAATGCAGCATCGATGTTGGCAGGGATTCTTTTGAGTGGTTTGGGGTATCGATGGTCAAGCCGATAATTTGTGAACCTCCAGACTTTTTCACCTGAGAAAGAGAAGCAGAAAAATACTTCAGTTAAGTACTGACATAAATTATCTAATGAACATTTTAAGCTCAATCAACAGCACTGGTGGCCTAATGTTACAGGGTTTACCACACAAATCATTTGACCAATTACTTGACCCTCTACTTCCCCCCCAAACAAGTAGTGATGTGTTCATGAACAATTCACAGTCCAGTTTTTTTTCTCCATGGATTTCGCTCACACCAAACTTGTTTTTATTTCTTTTATTGCACTTGATTTGTCCATGAGCCATCCGTTACATCACTTAAATACTTTTTTAACTGTAAGAAGGGAAGGTTGGTGAATGTCAAGACATTTTCATGTTTCAACCTGTGACGTAAAACACATCAGTAATACCCCACTCGTGATTATTTAAGTTTTTATGTGTTTTGAAAAATGCGTTTGTTAACAAGTGTTTAAACTGGACTACAGAGATTGCCGAACAAATAAACTCATAAACTCATCTACTCACTAGTCGCTTTCAAAGCCTCATAGTGTTTATCATCATGCTCTTGCCAATTATTCCAACTCAAACTTTCTGACTTGTAGATGTTAGAATAAAGAGTGAGTGAGTTGTGGGAAGCTTATTGATGGTGACATTAAAGTCATGCGACCGTGGTGCAGCCTTTTACTTCTGGCAGGTTTTTTCTGTTGTTTTTGTTGTTGCTGGTTTTTTTTGCTTTTACTTCTGGTGATTGTTTTTAGGCTTTACAATTCATTAAAGTTGTTCATTTGTGAAGATACACACCATATTATTAATCTGGTAGAACTATTCCTTTGACCACTTTATTAATAATCTTACAGATCCGTCTCAACACTACAACACCAACTTGACACTGCATCAGTAACCCTGGTTTCTGTGTCTACTCTGGCGCTTTTCCATTACCAGTAACAGCTCAACTCGGCTCGGCTCGACTCGCCTCGCCTCGACTCGGCTCGCTTTTCGCTCCGTTTTCCATTGCAGATAGTACCTCCAGAATAGTACCTGGTCGTCATAGCGACGCTGCAGGAAACTGCCGTGAAGTAATCTTCTGCGCGAGCCGCGAGTCGCGACACAACCGCGACACACACTCCTCGTTTGACCACGGCGTATTCTTCCGAGTTGCCATAAAAATAGTAGTAATGGGGATCTCACGCAATCTGGCCAAACTATTTAAAAATAGCGGGGTTATTCAGGATACTCCGTCTGGCGCGTGCAATGATGACGCAGTGAATAGTGATGATTCTCTCTGACCAATCAGCAGTCTGCTGTGTTTACACGTCACATTTTAGTATCGCCTCAGCTCGCTTAGAACCTCGCCGGAGGTGGTACGAAAAAAAGTACCCGAAAGCAGGTACAGGTACAACTTTTACACAGTGGAAAACCAAACAAAGGCGAGTCGAGTCGAGCCGAGCCGAGCCGAGGCGAGCTGGTACTGTGTAGTGGAAAAGCGCCAATATGGCTAAAGAAGATTAAGGAGAAAATCCCAGCACCATGATTGTGTGAAAGGATGGCATTACTAGTTACAGAAAGGCTTTAAAAGTTGCAAGGTCTGCTTACTTTTCAAACCCTAATGTATTTTATTCAATACATTATTAAACTGACAAAATCGTAATTTCCGTTTCATGCTGAATTTACTTACTGTACCAAAAACCTCCAAACACGAGACCATAGAATATAATCTGTCTTTTGATGGATGTACAGGTCTCGGCTACAACACCATCGAATACTGAAGAACGCAACATCTAGCAAACTGACAAAGATGAGCTGAAACACAAGGCTATTTATACAAGAGATAACGCGCAACTAAACAAGACACATGTGAACATAATCAGAAACAATGTACACTAGAAACAGTGGCTGCATCCGAAATCACGCAAGTTATTACTCCACGACCGCTAAACAAATATGTACTATATAGTATGAATGTGAGTAGTATGAATGTAATTTGGACGTACTATATTCGTCATCTTGTCATTATCGTGTAATGTGGCCTCATGGGATAGTAAAGTGTCCATCTTATGCAGACTTCAGAATCTCGCTGGAAGAATCAGGTCATCTGGGATTCTCCCAAGGTTGTTATTTTTCTCCACTACTACTCTAATTATAAACTCATATTTTTGTTCAAAATTAATAATCAGTCAATACATCATCAATCCTTTTTCCATAACATGTTTTTGTCTTACCCTGATTCACTATGGTAAGCCTAGAATAAATGTTTATATTTTAGACCTAGCAGGATGGTTTTCAAGGGTAAATTGCGTACTTGCGTCACTCGTCTGTGTCTCGTCATATCCGTAAATAGAGAAAAGTTGCTCTGGCTACTTTGATGCGTGTCTGGTGTGGAAGTGGCGGAGGTTAGTTGTCACAACGAGCAAGAAAGGTTGACATGGAGCCGCTAAATCTCCAACCTCAGAGGAATCACCCGTTTAAAACAAAAACTAAAAACGCAGAACAAAGGTGTCACAATTATGTTCTGTTAGTTTAATTTTCATGGACTTTTAGTTTGGTTCTTCTTCTTCTGTTAGGTTTTATGGCAGTTGCAATGCAATCAATGGATATCATTCACAAAAAATGATATCGGTTTCCCACCAACAATCAGTTTCCATGGACACTCATTAATCATGACAGCTGTTTGTCATTATGTTTATCACCATTGTGTATTTAAGTTCCTTACTTCCTTTCCCTCATTGTCTGGTATTGTTTGTGCACTGTTTCGTGTTGTTTGCTCTTTCTGTGAATTACCTGCATTTGAGTTCTTTAATAAACCTTGTTTTATTTGATACTTTTCGTCTTCATCTGACTAGATGTGATGAGGAGAGAGTCTGCTGGCAAAAAGAGAAAGCGACAGAGCTCCTAATAAAACGAGAATCAACATTGGCTTCGCTTTAGGTGATGGAGAGAAATGAGGGATTTGAAATGTTGTAACATGTTTTTATTACTGATGTATTTTATTGAACAAATAAATTGTCATATGTAGTTCTCTAACAGAGTTCACTGTAAAGCATTATTTATTGTGAAGCTCATTTCATTATGGTTGTAGCACTGTGCTGGAATTCATTTTCAAGGAAGAACTGTGTCTATTAATGGGTAAAGTTATATCTCTTAAGCTTACTAGTTAATGTTTTATGAACAGTAGGATACAAATATTCATCCGCACAGTCACGTAGAGCCAAAGCACAAACCAGAAAAACCAAACCAATGTTCTTCTGCAAAATGCATGCAGTTTTGTTTTTTAACCTTTGGAGGGCCAAAAGTTACAAAACAAAGATTATTGGAGTACTATTTTAGTTGTTGCTATGTTTAATTCAATGTATCACTTGCCATTTCTTTGTAATTGTTTGCAAAATTTACTAGCAATTTCTGAGGGAAAATTGTACCAATTTTTTTTCAGTGTATCACCTGATAAGAGTTTTGGTTCTTTGCCATTGTTGCCTTTGGTTACTATAAAGCACTACTGTATATAAATAAAATCAAGTTGACAAGTTTTAATTGTAAGGTGGGACTACAGCTCTCATATTGGGAATTCCCATTTCTCCCATTGGACCGTGGACTTTTGTGAGTAAAAAGCTCCTCCTGTTTTACATTAATCATTATGGGTCCAATACAATTCCAACAATTTTCAATAAAACATTTAAAAAAGCATATAAAACCCCACTTTAATGTAGAATGATCTACCTTTAAAGAAGTATGTCTTGTTGGTTCTTGGGGAATATACAGCTGCATTCAGGTTTCCTGGCAGTCCCTTCCATAGCAGACTTATTTTGACTGGAGAGTTATGGCCCATATCTGTTACCGTCCACACATAATCCCCACTAAACGCATACGTCTTGCGCCAGGGACCTAAGACAAACAATTACTGTTTTAGAACATTTTCTATAACATATTTCATTATATAATTAGTTATTGAACAAGCAAATCTACTGCATTTGATAAACTTGAATGAACTGAGGTCATGTGTACTATTATACGGCACGGTTTTTCTCACCCAGCATTATAGCATCAAGTTTAGCATTGCATGGATCCAGCACATCACTCCTGGGGAATGGGGCCATGGAAGTGGGATATGTTTCGTCATAGATATCATCAGCAGTAGTTGTACTGAAGATCTTTTTACCTGAATTCATGAGAGTAATTAGCAAAGACAGTTATATCCATTGGCAAACATTCATTTATTTAAAAAATTATCTCACCATATATGGCTTGGATTCCTCTGATATCATCAATGTGCAGTCTAAAATTAGCTTGGTATCCAGTGTAGTGTGCTGCCATAAGAGCACCACTGTACTGAGAATGACCCAAGCCAAGAGCATGGCCGATCTCATGAGCCGCAACGATGCGCAGATTAGAGCCATAATACTTCCCTTCAGTCCAGAATTCATCTTCATCAAAGTGAACTATTCCTGATGGAGGGGCTTCAGCATGGGCAAGAACATGGCCTAACAAAAGATTATTACGTAACACTTTAGAATAATTAATAGGTTCCTATGAAGGAAGTAATTCAGGACAAATGAGTTCTACATTAAAGGTCCTTGCAAACTGAGTCTGAAATTCACGTCCGAAATTTTTCAAGTTTTGTCAATCACGCTTCACACACTGCCTTCGAAACTTTCGTCTGTCATAAAAAAATTCCGTATCCGTAGCAAGCATTTTGAACGGTGTTTTGACAATTCAGAGCCACCGAATGACAAATACGTGCGAAAATTTCAGACTCAGTGTGCAAGGACCTTAACACTTCAGCTACTATTAACTAATGTTGAAACAAGATGAACTACTCCATAAGTAATATCAAATTTTAAAAAGCTGTTTAGTTAATAAAATTCAATCTGAATAAAAAAAATGAAGTGACAGAAGCCTTTAAGATTCTATATAGAATGTTTTCTTTGTGACCAGATGGTGTCTAACATTAGATCTTATTGAATTGTAAAACGCCATGACAGGAGTAAAATATATAAAACACTATTAAATTGTGTTATGTTCCATTATGTTTTGTAATATATCATTTTTAATATTATATTTAATAATACGATTCATTTGGTGAGTTTTACTTACCAGGACCATCAAAAGGTGAAGGACAGCCATCTCTCTTGTGAAATGAGATTCTAATATCAGCAAGCCCAGAGTTGAGCTCTGTAAAGCTGAGTGGGGTGACCTCACTCCAGTAGTTGAAGGCTGAGCGTATGGCTGTCTGTGTTGCGCTTTTCCCCATATCTGGTGTGTGGCTGTAAATCCGATATGTTAAGTTTTTCTTCCGCCAAAATCCTACGAAATAAGAAAGACAAACTAAAAATCCAAACAGCAGTTTTCTCCATCTAAAGGGCAAAGTTGATTACTTTGGTTATGCCTATTCTATCCTTTACTGCATCAATTGTAAATGACCATATTAAATTGTTTATTATTGTTTAGCACGTTTGAGCTTCTGCAAGAAGAACCAATGAGGTTTGTTTGCAAGCAGGTTTGGTTGAGCTAGTTCATGTTCACTGATCAATGTAATGTGAATAAAAGCCTAAATTAATAATAAGTTAATAACTGGCCCACTTTTGCATCCAGAATTAAATCTACACTGTAAAAAAACTTAACTCATTATTTTGTGTTATCTTTTTGCATGGTTTTTTTTTAGTTTAACTAACTTATTTCGATAAGTTGAGGACAAGAAAACTTAAAATTTCTTGTTGTCTGGACAATCTAGTTATCTCTACACAAAAAAATAAGTTGAAATAACTAAATTGCTAAAATATTTTTTACAGTGTAAGGTGTTGACGCTGGCTTTCAGGACTGTCCCTGGAACAGCACAACTTATTCTTACAAGTGTACAATCTGTTGTAACTTAAGTGAGTATAACGTGTAATCATGTGTACTCTTCAAATTTATAAACACAAATAGGCAAGTATAATAATGTGAAATGTTGTTTTGTATGATATTATTCATGATACAAGATGATACAACATATTATAAGACATTGTGCATGCATTGAGATGACCCTTTCTTATGAATGGAAAGGGTTCATAGAAAATGTTACTGATTTAGTAATAAAGGAGGTTGACTGTATTATTAAACAATCTGTAAGTATAGGCACCCACCACCAAATCGCCTGTATTTGAGAGACTTTTGGTTGAAGGGGTCCTCAACACCACACCGTGGCTGCCTCATTTTAAGAAGAGTAGCTCTGTCGAGACTTCCAGTGACTGACAGCCCTGACACCCTCTGAAAGAGACTTTCACAAATACGACACGACACAACAGAGATTACAATGTGAGTGTGCTCCACAAGAATAAAAAAAAAAAATTAGGATCAAGTCTGAAGTAAACGGTAGTAAAATCAAGCATTTGAGCATGCATATTTTAAATATATATGACAACATTGATTTTACCTAACAGCCACTTTCATATCCCACTCACTGGAATCTTTCTGAGCTTCCGGGTTCAGTGGAGTTTCTAGATATCCAAACCGCCTCAGGTATATCTATGAAATGTGAAAATATATGCAGTCTAACAAAAACTACCCCATTAATCATTAAAATAATTAAATGCATGTATTATGAATGTTAAAACATTAAAGATGTATTGTCAGAACCAGCAAACGGTGGCTAATCATTTTAAGTCAGAAGTTCAGTAACACAAATATTCTTTCAAACACCTGCTTTCTCCAAACTAAACTTATAATATTATCATATTTTTGTGATAGCAGTTAACACAAATGATGGACACAACGAAACCACACTGAAATACATTAAAAAGCATTTGCACAGTTAATTACAATAAAAAGTTAATTAATAATTACAATTTCAGCCAAAAGAATAGTTTGAGTTTTTTTTTATTGATGTTTCAATCAACAATAAGTAATCTACCATCTAGAATAATTATTTACAAGAACAGAACAGTTTAAAAACCATGAGCTAAAAACATGAATATGTATATAAAAAAATAAAGGCATGCTCATAATATAAATTACATTTTAATAGTATTAATAGACAGAATTCATATAATTCTGAAACTTGACCCAAAAGCTTCAGAAGAGTTTGGCCAAAATATACAACATTCTTTTAACTTCCGCAATCTTTCAAGATTCATTCAGGGTTCCTGTTTTATTTTAATTTTTTTAAGTCTGTATTATTTTTAGCGTTGTGTTCTGGCTGTTTGATTCATGTAAATGTACAACTCTTTACTTATTTACCGATACTTTAAAGTATTTCAAAAGTACATTTATAACACAGCATTCATCCAACGCAAATGCTTTCTTTTTTCAATCCTTATTTAGACCTGTGTATTTATCAGTGTAACGTAGGCCTATTTGAAATTCTTGTTGTTGTTGTTTTTCCGAATTAAATAAGAGTTAACAATATGGATGGTATTTTCCGATATTTAAATGTGTTGCCTAAGGACATAAAACCTGAAAAACAAAAACAAACATGCATTTAAATCACGTTTTTGTTACCTGTGCCTCAGTGAACTCTCGTTTTCTGCTCGTTTCAGTAGATGACCATACACGTAGAACAGCAGTAAGAAATATTGTATATTGCAACCAGTGAGCCATAATCCCAGTCTGCAAAGAGCTCCAGTGGTGTCGAAAGATGGAATAATGTGTGGGACTGAATGGAGTTGAGTCAAGCGCGCGCTGTGACGTCCTGTGGTTTTACTGTAAATCGAGCGCAGAGCGAGTGAAGAAGAGATGATGCACTTTCTCCTGCTCCAACTAACCAACACACACCAACATCATTCTCATGCCAAACTTAGTTTGAAAAATTCTTGGAATCGTTGCCACTAATTTGTAAAGAATTCCTTGGTTCAGTACGTGTGTAGGTATCAGTTATAATAAAAAAATTTGTAACATAATTTCAGCTACTGACAACATGTTAGCCTAATGTTTACATGGTGCAATCAACCCTGTTGAAACAGAACAACTTACTGAAATGTATCATCATACAATTACTCAATCAGGGTTCCAACTTCTAACCACAGAAAGAGGTTAATAAAACAGCTAGTAGGCTAAATAATCACCTACGGTTACATTTACCTCAGAAAAGCCATTCAATGACCATGAACTCGATAGATAACTCCAGAGAGGAGCATTTAGCAACAATCTCTTACATCACTGAAAAGTTAGGCTATATAACTTCATCAAAATTCCCTTATATGCATTTGTATATATCAGTTGTTAACCTTTAATAATAATACTGTAGCCTACTGTGTATTCTGTTTTGGTTTGGTTCTGTTCTGTGTTGTTCGTCAACATTGATGTTAATTGAGTGGCTGTGTCCGAAATCGACCATCTTATGCTCATTCACTATTCCCCACATTGGTCCACTAATATAGTTCCCTTGAAGGAGTGAGTGAAAGTGAGTGAGTGAATTAGAGCAATGATAGCGCTGGAAGGGCTGTCGCTTTTGCATAGTTTGTGCTTGCTGTATAATATTAAAAGCTTCAACCTGGCAGCTCCAGTAGTATATGAAAAGATTTGTCTTGAACTCTATCATGGAAACTAAGTATAAATGTAATTAAACAATTAATAATCAATTACAAAGGATTTATACCTGTATGATATTACGCTTTTACCACATTGGACGTGTGGTTTGAAAAAAGGATGGATGGATGATTGAGCTCCGTGCACCATCTTCTGGTCATACGTGGGAATTCATGCGACTCTCACAGTGCATTATGGGTATTCTCTAGCCGTTGAGCGTACATTAGTTGTACACTAGTTATTGTGATGCATTGTGGGATTGAATGTGAGCACTCGATAATGTCCACTATGGTTTCGGACACCTCGACAAAGGGCAGTCCCCTCAAATAGTGCCCTATTTAAGGGTTTCGCGAGTTCACACTTACATACAATTAGAGTAGGTAAGGTTTAATGCGTATTTGGCGTGCTGTCCGGGGGGAGGGCTCCGAGCTCGGAGGTTGGCCCGAACCCAGAGTACTTCCCCAAAAAGCAAAAGAGCAGAGGACAGCCGCCGGACTAAACCCCCCCCCAAATGAGTGCAAAGTTTGGCAGGCTGACATCTCAAGAAGGGCCTTGGATGCTTGACCAGGAGGGCCTGTGATGGCGGCTCACTGCGCCAGACTGACTGGCCCTGCTGGCCCGCGAACGGAGAGCAGTTGTAATTGGTACCACCAATCGGGAGAGTTTGCGCCTTTCTTGAAGGGGGCAGTTCGCGGCAGATCACGGACGGCAGACCGAGAGGCCCGTGTAGCATAGAACGGGGCGGCTCGTGGTCGTCGGGCCCTACCCGGCGACGGTTGAGTGACAATTCCGATCTATGCTTACTGGAAGGTTCTTGCTGCGTCCGCTGTGAGACCAATGCTCTCTGGACAGAAAGAGGAAAATGAGTACTCGACCGGGAGATTTTCTTGCTGCGTCCGCTGTGAGATCAATACTCGCTGGATGAAGGAGAAAACGTAAGTGCTCTACCGGGAAAGTTCTCGCTGCGTCCGAATGCTCACTGGACGGAAAAGAAAGAGACCCCGGGTGGTTTTAATCAATGAGGGTTTGATCGGCTTTGATGTGGAACCGGTTGGTCCTGATATAGCTTTGGAAAGCATCTGAAGACCGGCTCCCGAGAGCTTGGATCTGCTGTTGGGAGAGGCCTTTTTGGGCTGCTGAAGTTGCTGCCCCGATATGAAAAGAGTGACTTGAAAAATTCTTTGCTGGAATGCCTGACTGTTGGAGAACGGATTTGAGGTACCAAACGGATTTCTGGAACCAAAAGCGTGTTATGGATTTATTGGATTCGTCTATGAACAGGGGCTCCAGAGGAGATATAACCTGAGAGCTTCTCCATTGCAGATATGCCACAAATGACTGGAATGGTTGGATTGGCGATGAGAGGTTAAAAATATAGATGAAATTACCTTTTTTGGTTTGGTCAGTCTTACTTTGGTTAATCAAATATGAAAATGTTTCACCATTTAGTACTGACAAGTCTTAGACAGTGGGGTGGATTTTTGGGTCAAATTTGGCAGTGATAGCGAGTTTCGAGCATCTAAGAAAACCAAAAAAGTCTAGGATAAACAGAGTCAAGTGTGCGGGCAGTATTGAGGGGCTGGTAGCCTGTGCAGAGGGCGTGGATGCATTTGGTGAGAATGTCTAGCGTTAAGGGTTGTCTGGTGTCGGGTCGGGTGGGCTGGGATCTTTGAATCCATTTGATCAGCAGGGAGGTTTGTGAATTGTTTATCTTGGGGGACGGAGTGCCGTACATCAATTCCGTTCAAGTAACCTTTGATGGACCCGACTTGTAGGCCCTTAATGCTATAAAGGTAAGAAATTAATGAGGTGACTGAAAGAAGAGAAAAATCAGGGAACGGCATGTTATAGGAGACATGGAATGCTTTGAAACTTCTCGTCGAGGAGGGGTTTTAATGGGTGGGTTACGGGAATATTAGTTCCGAATAGCGAGGTACTGGAGTTGGAAATTGGTCCGCCTCTGGCGCCAGCATCCTGAATTTCTGAAACAGAAAATGAGACAGGCAGTCAGCGATTTGGTTTTCTGACCCAGGGACGTGTTTAGCAATCATGGTCTCAAGCTGAAATCCAGGTGAGACGCCTTAGGAGTGGCATCAGAGCAGGTGAATAGGAACGGCCTTTGTTAATGCAATTAACCTACAGGGCTGACTGCTTTCGTCGAAAGAGTCCTGGCTTGCGCTGGTGGTTGCTTCGCGAGGCACGTAGCTGGTGGATTTAGCAGTGCTTGTTCCCGACCCGGGAAGAGAAGAGGGGTTAACCTGCGGGCATGATGCAGTTGAGTGAGCTACTGACCTGCAGACCGCGCAAGAAATATTTTTTGCAGCCTAAAAACACCCTGCTGTTGAGACATGGGTCGAGTGCGCCCCAGTATGTGCACTGGTTCCACTGTGCGACTCGCATGGCACTTTTGGCTGAAAAAAGTTTATGGTACGTGTAGAAGTGCTCTCCCCCATAGAACAGCATGAGCTCGGCTATGATTGCCAGATAATCTTTCAGTTCACGCCGCCTGTGGGGGAAAACTGAACAGATCATTTCAGTGAAACGGGAAAAAGCAATAGAAAATTCGGAAAATGAAAGAACGCGGGATGAGTGTGTTCCTGTGTTTATCAGGTTCAGGGTAATGGAGAAATCCCCACAATCAATTCGGCAGTCTGGTTCGTCTGCGGGGAGCAGAGAGAGAAGAGAAGAAAGGTCTACATCCGCACCTGAGAGGATCTGTGCACTGATGCTTTGGGACACTGGTGGTTGTTCCATAGCGACGGCATTGGACGGAATGGGCATCGGTGTTGCTGGGAAGAGAGAATGTTGTGAGTTAACGTTAGTTTGAATGAGAAAGCCGGGGCGGCCTCACACTTGGATTACCCGGTGTGGCTTGGAAAGGAAAGTTAGTTGGAGGATAGGAAGGAAAGGAAGGATGGTAGTATGAAGTGTGGGCCTGTGCTGCAAGTGGAGGCGGGCTCGCGCTTGTTTGAACTACTGGAGCTGCAGGCCACTGGATGTGGGCGGAGTTGTAACCTGTTGAGTAAGGCTGATGAAATGGTTGGTCCTGTGTTGCTAGCGGCCATTACCTTGCGCTAGTATCTGCGACTGGAGCAAGATGCCACTGAAAAGGAAAAGGGTTATGGACCGCGGGAGTATAAAACTGAGAGGCTGTGGGGAGGCCGCTGGGCCCGGCTACATACGGCGATGCGGCTGCAGAAGCCGTAGTGAAGGGCTGGGCCTCGTCGAGAGGTGGGCGTGGACCTGCCATGGCAGAATCTGGGGCGCGGCCCAGGCTCGCTGAAGGCCTGTTGCTGCGGCTTGATGGGCGAAGCGAGCCGGATCTTGTGCGGGAAGATGACGGTGGTGTCTGGGGAGGCGATTTTTGGGCCCTGCGGGCTTTGCTCTGCCTTTGCCGTTGGTGCGGACTTTGGAGAGAGGTTGGCTGACTGTAAGGTAACCTACAGATCATACAGCTCTGCTTTGATAATTTTTCGCAAAGCCTGTACGTCCGAATTACCGAATTGCCTCAATCCTGCTACGGTCCACTTCCCGATAGGTGGGATCGTCGGGACGGCCGAGTGGGATGAATATGGAAGTCTCACCGGGGGCGGCGAAGACTGGCCTCGACGTCTTGGCGAGCGCAGGGCTGTTCGTGCAGGCGTGCGGCCTCGCGAAGAAGAAGCCTGGGGCTCAGGTGCGATGTCCGGTGTAGGAGGAATGGTCCTGAGGCCGGTGGAATGCAAAGCCGGATCCCTGGGGAGCTGCGCTGTGCGTACACAACACACAAAATAATTATTGAGCAAGAGCATGCTACATAAAACATAAAAGAAACAATTATTATATTATACTTACAGGTTGTGATTCGGAGGAGGAAGCTGATCCAAATAAACTAGGTAGGCTACTACCTTTCTTCAATATCAGCCGGCTCGCGAATCCACATTTTACAGCATTTATGTTTGTGAAGCAATCATCTTAAAAATGACGCGAACAAAGCACAAGGTCCGGGCTAACGTATACTTCTGTGGTGTAGTTGTATGAACTCATTGAACTGTAGCCACTTAGTCTTCAAATGCTCCTCCCTGGGCAGATGAAAAAAGTTCGTCTTTTTTTCGTTCGAAAAAGTGTCTCGTCTCGTCGACATGAGGAAAAACATTTATTTTTACTACAATAAGTGGGCGGATCTTATTCAAGTAACTTGTCAAGTTGACGTCATCTAGACAGAGAAAAAGCATCGTTTGTCTATCGATTCATATCAGCGACTCAGAGTCGACTCTTACTTTAGAGAGACAATAACTTCGTATACGGTGAACTTTCATATTTAAAACTTTGCAGGATGTTTTTGTTCACTTAGATCTATGTTACACACTACATGAAAGGTAATTTTCAAAAATCCATAATAGGTGCCCTTTAATAAAACATCATATAGTGGGCAATTTCTGACACAGGCCTAGCGTGTGGCAGTTTGTTTCCATGGTTACTGATTTGTTTCACCTGTATTTCATTTAGCTCTTTGTTTCCACTGTGTATACATAGCCCTCAGTTTGTTCAGTCATTTGTCTTGTGTTGTCTAAGCTGCCACATGTTTTCTAGTGATCATCTTCGTTGTGATTGTGCTTTTTCGTTAACATTGAAACAGGAAGAAGCATCGAGAAGACATGACCCTCATATCTAATTCTTTTTAATTTACTTCTTATATTTGTCTTTTTATGACAGACCACACTGTAACCCACTTAAAACCTACCCTTACACCTAACACTTTCAATCGGAAACCTACATAAAACAAATCTGGTTTCTGGGGTCGCAAGCTGCGTCTCATTTTGAAGGCTTCGTCCTCTGGAGGTCGTATTTGGGCTGCATATGTCATAAAGGAAGTCTTAAAAATGACGTTATTCCTAGTGAAGCATAAATTGTTGCAATTTCTGCCTCCTACTGTTCAATAGAAGACATTACTCAAGCTGTTGGAGTGAGCTTGCCACAATGATTTTGAGTCACGAACCACATGAGTTTAATAGTTAAAGTGTTTGAGTTGTGTAATTAAAAAATATAAAAGACACTAAAAAATATTTCTAAAGTTGAAAAAGTTAATAAAAAAGTTTCTCTGTGTAATTTTAAATATCTTTCAACTTAAAGGCCCACTGAAGGCGCACAGCTTTGTATGATGTGTTGACATAATTTACACTGAAACAGGAAGCTAAGGTGGGACATATTGAATGGTTCCTCCCCCTTTTCAAATAGCCAATAGCGTTTAGTTTACCTCACAGACTGCAAAATCTGAGCATCTATCACAAAGCCGTGAACTAGCACAAATACCCCCCTCCTTGAAGTGAATAAATTCTAGCCATTTCATTTGATTGGACAGAAGATGTGATGAGAAGCTGAAGATGACTGTGATGTCATAAAAATCTGTGATTTGACTGTAAGTGAGAGACTGTAAGTTTTTAATGCTTATATCTCCTAAATGCTAATTTAGTTATTGTTTTGGAGCATTCATTATTCATAACCTTAAGGCTAACATATTCATACTCATATTCATATTACTTTATAACATATTCATACATTTCAGGGGGCCTTTAATGCCGTGGGAAAGGTGGTTACAAACTCAAAGTCACATGAACTGAAAATATTTTAGTAGACTGTAATCAAAAGGTACATGTATCATATAATCCAAATATTAAAACTCTGAAAACATGATTCTTAAGCTCATTACAGGCAGTTAACTTTTTATTAATTTAGTTAGTTAGTTAGTTAATTGTGTTAACTTATTGGAGGGTTCAGTGTAACCCATCTATCAGGGATCCTCAAAATCCACATTAGATTGCAATCGGAAATTATTACAAAAACTCGATGGTGCTATTTTATGGATAGTAACTGACTATAATATTATTACTGAATCTTGATAGTAATTAGTTACACTAAAAAAAAGTACTATTACTGTAACGTGTAACGCATTACTGCCCATCACTGCTGAAAAGGCAGGAAATTTCATCAAATGCTGTTGAACGCCAAAGCAAAGAGAATTTTGTTGAAGTCTGTCCACATGTTAAGACTGTGTTGACCATGGAAAGCTTCGGGCTCTGCCAATGTAAAAGGTTACGTCCACATATTTATTTAGTTTCATTCAGGCAAAGAGTGACTGACCATTAACCCTCAAGTCATTTGTTTGACTTGAGCTTTAAGGCAGTCATTTCAATAAAAACCATCAGAGACTTTCGGTCCTGGATTGGGAGTTGTCATATTAGGAACCACGTATTCTTAAAACCTGTTGAAATCAAAACAGTAATTAAACAAGCTAAATCTTCTGGAAATCATCAGTAGATTACTTCCACATGTAGGATGTGTGTTTTCTTGAGCCACAATTTATGTAATCATGGCAAAAGCGTGGTATGGCATAGTCCAGTTTTACAGAATTGGATCAGGCTGACAGGCTTGAGGTTTTATGCTGCGGTATAAAAACTCCAGGTTTGCATGTAAAGGGAAACACAGTTCATCTGAGAGCGACGTCATCACATACCTATTTACCCTCACGTTTGCATCATTGCAGAATTCTCATAAAATGAAAATGGATCCTATTTACTTTGTTAGTGCACAATACTAGTCTTGTGGTGAACATTCATCCGTGTACGTTTTTTTTGTCAAAATCTGAAAATGTAGGCTACTTCCCTTCTGGAATGGCCTTCCTTCTCTAATGATGTCACCTGAATAGAATGCCCACTTTTCTATATTCTCAGCAGGAAAAAATAAACCACGCCTTATGTTTTCTCGTTAAATTTTCCGTTTCACTCTGAAAATATGTCATGAGTAGTCGGTCGCAACTTCTGGTTCAATGATGCTGTGTGCTTCTCAATTGGACGGCTGCATACCTGAGCTGCCATGGCAACAAACACCGTTGAAGGCTGTCTCGATTGGGAAAATCCAAAATCCTTGGAAAGCAGCCTTCATTTTGCATCCATGTTTTGAAGGATGCATCAAGTATATCCTTCATCTCCTCCAATCACCCACAATCCTTTGCACAGGCAAGGAAGAGCATGAGGTAGCCTAGAGGCAGAGTAGACCCCATGAGGGAGATCCAGAACAGGACAGGTTTGAGAAAAAGCTATGCTTTAAATCAGTGTAACCCAAGTACCCTTGTCCTGGAAACACAATAGTGCACATTTTGGATGTCTTCCTTATCTGTCCCGTCCAGACTGGAACAGATAATAGTTGATTGCATGCTTAAGATTGTTCTAGCTTGAACTAGCATGTAGCTTGATGATACCATGTAACAAATGTATACACATTTTTATCACATAGCTAGCATGCCTTAGCATAATTCTAGCTTGTTTTAGCATGATGCTACCATCTATGTTGCTAACTACTTGTGATGAGCGTTGAGAAATTTTTCTGATTTGAATTAATGCTTCCGGTTATGAATACGTTTGGCAAAAGGATTATAAAAATCTGACCTTTTTAAAGACAAAGGTAATATTTTGAACATTTTGAACTAAACATCTTAAAAAACTAATAGCTTGATGAAACTCGAGTAAAGTTGAGTTTTTAGTTGAGACGATTTTTATATTATATATTTTGAATAAGTGTGACATAATGGCCTCATTTCTACGTTTGAAACTGTTTATTATTTAGACTTATTGCAGTGAGGCAAACTAAGTTCAGAGCAGCATTATTTTAGTATCATTGATATAGTTTTTGTTCATATTTTGAATCAGATTTTGTTTTTACATTTTAATGTTAGTCTAAAAAGCTTGTAATGTGTAAAAAAGTCTGCTTTAGAAACATTCTGAGATGTATTGCTGGGTTAGTTCTGAATTATGATAGTAATGCTTTGCCTTCTTGGTTTAAGGTGTCGTGACTCTTTGGCTTGAGGTTATTTTGATGATTGAGGTCTGTATGTAATATCTGGATATTGACCGTGTTGTGTGTGTAAAGCATAGCGGCTCTTTTATAGTCGACATATAGTGGGCACATGGCCATTAGAAACCAAAACATTTCATATATTCATGTATAGAAAATGTATACTTTAAAAAAATATATTATAATAATAATAAATAATATATAAATAATAATATAGTGTTTATATATAAATATATAAAAAAATATACCATTTATATCCAGTGATGATGTTTTAAGAGAGATTAAGAGATTAACAATCGAATTAAATATGTCTTAAATATATTATAAAATTAACAAGACTTAAGGCCTTCCTAAAAAGTAGAACAGTCAATATTGAATTCAAGGCATGAGTGACTGTTATTAAATGCATGTGCAAAGTTATGCCAACCACTGAGGTTTATTTTGTGATCATATAAAGTTGATCTTTGGGAGTTTTTGATTCCCCAATAAAAAGAGTCCGACAAAAGACAAATTGAGAGAGTTAAAGACAAATGGAAGAAAACAGTGCAGACAGCCATGGAACATATTTCGGTCACACTTTATTTTAAGGTGTCCTTGTTACAGTGTAATTATAGATTTAAGTCCAGAGTAATATTAAGTAACTACATGTACTTAGGCATAGGGTAGGATTAGGATGAGTGTTAGTTGCATGTAATTATGCATAATTCACTGTTATTACTACGCTAAGTATGTAACGTGTAACAAGGACACCGTAAAATAAAGTGTTTCCCATATTTCCTCATCAGTCCCTGTAAAACACGTTTTATATGTCATACACTGTAAATATACTGTTTGTTGGCTTCATCACACGTTTCTGTCGCTGCGATCACAAGCAGGATAGTTTAGCTAGTACACACAAAACACAAGAGGCAAGACAGCAGAGCATGACAGGTGAACACCAACACGAATCATATTCATAAGCACAAACAAAGACCAAGCAAGAAATAACCTCACGCAAGTGACAGGACATGTTTTTATTTAGGGGTGATAAGTCATTAGTGTGGCCATTATCCATTATAAATAAAACATCAGACCTCTTAGGTCGATATCAAACAACACATGGCATGTCGAAAATGCAAATGATATTAATAAATCATTTACAGTGGAATAAGAGTATTAAAATAATGGCATGCTAGTTCTACAGAGGTAATTGGGGAAAATATATACTATTTTTACCTTAATAGTTAAATGTTAATATCAATTTACTTCATAAAAATTCTTAATGTTGTATAAATGCTGAACATAAGCAAAGGTTTTCTTGAAACATTTACTTTCAGTTGAATAGATTCTTTGAAGAACAGCTGACAATGTGTACATGTGTCTGTAATAACCTGACTATTATCTGATTATTTTAAACAAGACAAATTTCTTTTACCTGGGTTACTTATAGAATGATTACATTAATATTCCCTATAATAATGAAAGACACTCCCGCCCTGTTATCCACATTACTGTTAGGTAAAGGGTGAGTACACTTAGGTTTTGTTCAAGGGTGTCTGAAGACTTTTCTTTTAATTTAGATTTTTTTCAATTCTTGCTTGTCAATGTAGTTGGTTATGAGTGAGTTAGTCTTGTATTTTTTTTTATTTGGTCGCCGCCCACTTCCATCCCACCCCTCCATATGAGAATCCTTACCCTTTAAAATCTTCTGTATATAATGCAGGCAAACTATTAGTTTTGAACCACTTTGCATTGCCTTTTGCTCTGCACTTATAGTATATTTTTAATAGTTAGTGAGTGTTACAGACTCTTGATTGACAGCTGGGGTCGTTACAAATACTGAAGGGAAGTCAGTCAGATTAGTGCAGCCCATGCAAGAGAACTAGCCATTGACAGGAAAAATCTGCCACTGTTTTTTATGACGACATACAGTACTGTGCAAAAGTTTTAGATCGGTAAGATTTTTTATGTTTTTAAAAGAATTCTCTTCTGCTCACCAAGGCTGCAATTATTTGATAAAAAATATAAAAAAACAGTAATATTGTGAAATATTATTACAATTTAAAACAGCGGTTTTCTATGTGAATATATAGTGAAGTGTAATTTATTCCTGTGATCAAAGCTGAATTTACAGCATCATTACTCCAGTCTTCAGTGTCACATGATCCTTCAAAAATCAGGATAATATGATGATTTGATGCTCAAGAAACATTTATGATTATTATCAGTGTTGCAAACAGTTTTTTACATTTTTATTTCATGATGCTATGATGAATAGAAACTAAAAAAGAACAGCATTTATCTGAAATCTAAAGCTTTTGTAACATTAAACTCTACCCTTCAAAAGTTTGGGGTCAGTAAGAATTTCAATGTTATTTTTGGGGGAAAGAAATATAATAAATCAATACTTTTATTCATCAAGGATGAGTTAAACTGATCAAAAGTTACAGTAAAGACATTTATAATGTTAGAAAATATTCTATTTTAAATAAACGCTGTTCTTTTGAACTTTCTATTCATCAAAGAATTTAGAAAAAAAAATTGTACACAACTGTTTTCAACATTGAAAATAATAATGAATGTTTTTTGAGCATCAAATCATCATATTAGAATGATTTCTGAAGGATCATGTGACACTGAAGACTGGAGTAATGATGATGATAAATTCAGCTTTGATCACAGGAATAAATTACACTTTACTGTATATTCACATAGAAAACAGCTGTTTTAAATTGTAGTAATATTTCACAATATTACTGTTTTTTATTTATTTTTTATCAAATAATTGCAGCCTTGGTGAGCAGAAGAGACCTCTTTTAAAAACATAAAAAATCTTACCGATCTAAAACTTTTGCACAGTACTGTATTATTCTGCAACAATGTGAGGAATGTTACATATGGCATTTTTTTTGTTATTACAGTACGAGGTCCTCATTGTTTATATTTAATTCTCTTGTTGAGAGATTGTACAGACTATGTAATATGCTCTGAGCTTTCCTTCACACCACTCGTCCCAGCAGGAGCGGACGGCTCTCTGCAGGGGATCTCCGGCTCAGAAGACTCCACAGCATTAAAGACACTGAGCTTCTTCCAGAACTCAAACTGCTGCTGGTATCGTCTCCTCTCAGTGGATGGTACTCCTTAAAACGCCTGCATACAAACATACTTGAAGGGTTACTGTCATATATCATTATTTCATTTGAACTAGGCAGCATACAATAACATATTTGATTTTGATGAAATGTGTATTGTGTCTTACCTGTATGTAAAAGCAATGGCCCCCACAGCACAAATAAAAACCAGGACTCCCAGTATTGCTCCTGCCGTATTCCTAGGTGAATTTGTGTCTACGGTTTAAACAAGAGAAGTTGTGAGGTTCTAGGGCAGGTTCAGGAAAAGAAATGTTTATTATTTTAGATATGCATGACACTTGCCTATAGCCACGCTGAGCATTGCGCTGGTTACAGCCAGGCTGACGTCATTGGTCAGAGACACATTGATGCAGAAGGTGCCGGAGTTGTTGAAGAACTGTCGCAGCACTATCTGACACTCAGGGGTTGGAGTCACGTCATTACACTGCAGGCTCTGGACAGGACTCGCGCAGTCCGCGTCAGACACCACTGTGCACACTTGACTAGGCAGGCTGAAGAGCAAATATAACTAAATTAACTTCATTCACTTGAATAAGGGGTGGGGGATGTGAATATTTTAAGCTTTGATATTGTGGATGTTGTGTATGGTTATATGTATTCGGTGGATGTTGTGTATTGTTAATTGTTTTTTGATTGTATGGCGAGACCAAAGGCCAATTTTTAGCTAAGGCTGAACAATAAAAGTACAACGACAATTATATTTCATGTTCGACCACTGTCATCATTATAACCAGTCACCATGAAATCCAAAATAACAATTCTTTTTTTTTTTTGTATTATATTATTCTATGAATATAAATAATTTTTTTAATCATGTTCCCTCGTAATCTTCAATCAAAACAATTTCCCCATCCTCTCTTCTCTGATGAGGTTTACACTGGTGTGAGGGCGGGGCAACCTGTCACTCACATGAGATCCACCAATAGCGAAACCACAAACATCCAATCAATTCCCCACAGACAAAATCAAGTTCCGCCCTCCTAAATTTTTTTCTTGTTCCATTTGACTTTTCACTCGGAGATACATCACCATAGCCACAGCCATATCACCCTGCAGCACAGGCGAATGTTTAATATAATTGTGGTCTATAACTCCTCCCTGAACATCCCGCTGTCCTGTTTCTTGCTTCTTGCTCTCTCATTGGCTGTCGGTCTTCGCCGATGTAGTTTCAGTCAGAACACATTTCACACAGCAGGATTTTGAATCGCCGACAGGTCCAGATATTTAGCATGCCAAATATCTCACGGGCATCTGAGACTCATCTGCGATTCTCTCAGATCGCGTCTTTGATCATTCACACTGCGTGATTGTCACTCGTGTGAATGAACACTGATTTGCCTATGACTTTGAGCATTTGGGGAGTGAAAATCGGAGCTAAAATAGTGCTGTGTGAACTCGGCTTAAGCAGGGTAGAGCCGAGTCAGTACCTGGATGGGAGACTCCTGGGAAAACTAGGTTTCTGGAGGAGGAACTATTAGGGTGTGTTCACACTTGGCATGTTTGGTTGGATTAAAACCAACTCTGGTGTGATTGCTCTGTTAAAGTGGTTCATTTGAATAAGTGTGAATGCTGAAACCTGATGCACAAAACAAGTGGATCGAGACGCTGAAAAGATGGGTTTCGCTCCGCTTCCAAACAAACTCTTGTGCGGTTGTCCACGTGCGGGACTGAAATATGAACACAACACGGACCAAACATATAAACGAACCAAAACAGGACGTGGTGTCACAAGATGCGACACTAAAAAGAACAGAATGCTCAGGCATACATGTCTTTTCTTATCATAGTCGTAATGTTGCCTTGCCTATCACAGTTCCCTTGTAGCAGATTTTGGTTTGTGTGTGTGTGTGATGAAGGGATCCCTGTCGCTGTTTTGACTCCTTTACACATTTTATAAGCTCTTCACGAGTTCTCAGCTGGTCAAAATACCATCATATGTAGGCTACACACATATATGTAGGCTACAGCATTTATCCCAGCTCACAGCATTGTTTTGGATGTTCGGTTACGAAATATATGTAACAAAAGCCGACCAATCAGGTTGTGAACATATCCCTATGTCTTTAGGTTTGTGATAGGACTGTGTTAAAATGCCATTGTGAACGCTAAGCAGACCAGGACTAAATGTTTTTCGCTTAGTCAGGACCAAAAGACCTGAACTACAAGTGTAAATTAACACACCCTTAGTGTGGTCTGTGTGGGTCATAATGCCCCAATATGGTGACGGGGACACTATAGCGTAACAAGCACTGTCCATCAGATGAGACGTTAGGTCCTGACTCTCTATGGTCATTAAAAACTACTTCTCGCAAAGAGTAGTGGTGTGACCCTGGTGTCTTGGACAAATTCCCTCCATTGGCCCTTCTAATAATCTGCATCCTATAAATTGGCTCTACTACTCTCTCGTCTCCAGCTATAGCTGGTGTGTGCTGTTGTGTGCTGGTATAGCTGGTGTGTGCTGGTGTAGCTGGTATAGCTGGTGTAGCCGGTGTGTGCTGGTGTAGCTGGTGTGTGCTGGTGTAGCTGGTGTAGCTGGTGTAGCTGGTATAGCTGGAGTGTGCTGGTGTGTGCTGGTATAGCTGGTGTGTGCTGGTATAGCTGGTGTGTGCTGGTGTAGCCGGTGTGTGCTGGTGTAGCTGGTGTGTGCTGGTGTGTGCTGGTATAGCTGGTGTGTGCTTGTGTGCTGGTATAGCTGGTGTGTGCTGGTATAGCTGGTGTAGCCGGTGTGTGCTGGTGTGTGCTGGTGTGTGCTGGTGTAGCTGGTGTGTGCTGGTGTGTGCTGGTATAGCTGGTGTGTGCTGGTATAGCTGGTGTAGCCGGTGTGTGCTGGTGTAGCTGGTGTGTGCTGGTGTGTGCTGGTATAGCTGGTGTGTGCTGGTATAGCTGGTGTAGCCGGTGTGTGCTGGTGTAGCTGGTGTGTGCTGGTGTGTGCTGGTATAGCTGGTGTAGCCGGTGTGTGCTGGTGTAGCTGGTGTGTGCTGGTGTGTGCTGGTATAGCTGGTGTAGCCGGTGTGTGCTGGTGTGTGCTGGTGTGTGCTGGTGTGTGCTGGTGTAGCTGGTGTGTGCTGGTGTGTGCTGGTGTGTGCTGGTATAGCTGGTGTGTGCTGGTATAGCTGGTGTAGCCGGTGTGTGCTGGTGTAGCTGGTGTGTGCTGGTGTGTGCTGGTATAGCTGGTGTAGCCGGTGTGTGCTGGTGTGCGCTGGTGTGTGATGGTGTGTGCTGGTGTAGCTGCTGTGTGCTGGTGTGTGTTGGTATAGCTGGTGTGTGCTGGTATAGCTGGTGTAGCCGGTGTGTGCTGGTGTAGCTGGTGTGTGCTGGTGTGTGCTGGTATAGCTGGTGTGCGCTGGTGTGTGATGGTGTGTGCTGGTGTGTGATGGTGTGTGCTGGTGTGTGCTGGTGTGTGATGGTGTGTGATGGTGTGTGATGGTATAGCTGGTGTGTGCTGGTATAGCTGGTGTGAGCTGGTGTGTGCTGGTGTGTGCTGGTGTAGCTGGTGTAGCTGGTGTGTGCTGGTGTAGCTGGTGTGTGGTGGTATAGCTGGTGTGTGGTGGTGTGTGCTGGTGTATGCTGGTGTAGCTGGTGTGTGCTGATGTGTGCTGGTATAGCTGGTGTGTGCTGGTATAGGTGGTGTGTGCTGGTATAGCTGGTGTGTGCTGGTATAGCTGGTGTGTGCTGGTGTGTGCTGGTGTAGCTGGTGTGTGCTGGTGTGTGCTGGTGTGTGCTGGTGTAGCTGGTGTAGCTGGTGTGTGCTGGTGTGTGCTGGTGGCCATAGGCAGCAACGTCATTGCAACATTCAAGGTCCAGAAAGGAATTAAAGACATCGCTAAAATAGTCCACGTGACTATTAGAATGAGTGGAAGAGAAGATATTCTTGAATAAAGTCATTATTTAGGGGGATTTTTGCACACAAAAAGTATTCTCGTCGCTTCGTAACATTAAGGTTGAACCACTGTAGTCACATGGACTATTTTAACGGTGTCTTTACTACCTTTCTGGCCCTTGAAAGTTGCAATGACGTTGCTGCATATGTGAGGTCAGAAACCTCTCGGATTTCATCCAAAATATCTTAATTCGTGTTCCGAAGACCGAAGGTCTCATGGGTTGAAACGACATGAGGGTGAGAAATTAATGCCATCTTTTTTGGGTGAACTAACCCTTTAAGACTATTATAAAACAGCTTTGAACAGTAAAGCCGATATACAGTCTATGAAATAAATGACAGTGAATGAATATTTACCTTCCCTGACATGTGACTGTTAGGTCCACAGCATTTTGCTCCAGCTCTGTGGCCATGACCACCACATTATTCACCTCCACAATCTCAACACTCTCTATACCCTCTGAAGGGGGAACACACACATGCAGAGAACAGTTTGATTTACATTTACACAAGTCTAGACACTAAAGTTGAGGTAGAAGTGGGTAACACTTTATTTTAAGGTGACGTATTACAAGTTACTACATGTACTTACTTACTATAGTAATAACAGTAAATTATGCATAATTACAAGTACCTAATCCTAAACCAATCCCTAACCGCAACTCTATAGTAAGTACATGTAGTTAATTTCTAAATGTCATAATCATTTGATAACAAACAAGTATTCATTCCTTCAATGAGCTCATTATATCTGCATTAAATTATTACATTGCTTAAATGAATACTTTTCTTTTTAGCTAACTGTGACTTTGTATTATTACATTTCTGAAACACTTAACTTAGACAGTTACCTCTGATAACAGAACACTCTAAATTGTATCGACTTTCTGTAAAGCTGCCTTGAATTGATGTGTATTGTGAAAAGCGCTATACAAATAAATGTGAATTGAAATTTAATTGAATTAATTATTATTACTCAGTACTTATTTTGAGTAAGTACAATGTAACTACTTAAATCGCCTTAAGATAAAGTATAACCTAGAAGTGATCTGTGTGCTTCTTTTTGTCAGTCAATTAAAGGTTTCATCATAATACATGAGAAAGTCTGTTCTGTTCTTAATACAGGGGTCATCGTCAGTACACACCTCTCTGCACATTTTGTACGTCTCTTATCTTTTATCTTAGATAAGAGATACATTAGTAGTTAACAGTGTGTTAACAAGGTCTTGATACTTCTACACAATGTTTGTTGTCATTAGATGAGGGGAAACACTTCTGACAGTTAAGCCAGGCCAGTAATGCTGAAGTGAAGCAAAGTTCAAGTTGGCTGGAATTTGAAGATCGACAAAGAGTTTTTTGTTGTTGTTGCATGTTTCCTCTCTGGGAACAATGATGCCCAAAAGATTTTTCAAGTGTAATAGTATTTTTTTGTGATAAAAAAGAAAGTACTCACGAATAACTGTAAGAGTTGTAGAGAAGGAGCCATAACGATAAATCACACAGTTTGTTTCTGCTGGCATTTCTGGTGCTTGCCGCTTGGCAATGACTAGAGCTGCCGGTGTTTCATCAGTTCCTGCCACCGGTTCAGCTTCTGATTCACTCGCTGCTGCCTCAGGCACGCTAGTTACACCTGCAATTACAGCACCAATGGAAATAGTTTAAATATACAATGCAATGAATTGGTAATGAACTTCTTTATAAAGTTATGGTCATCATCTATATGAAGTTTCTCACCAGCGATGGCTTCGGTTGCAGGTATAACAGATGCTACGACTTCATTGGCCACTGCCTCAGGAGTGATGATGATTGTTGCATCACCTGTCGGTGCCACTGTGTCTATGACTGTCTGAACAGAGGTTGTGTCATCTACATCAGCAGGGGTTTCTGGGAGAACCGTCGCTGCCAGATTTATGTCAGCCACAGGGAGTTCTGTCGCAGGTTCAGCCTCAATAGCTACAGCTGTGTCTTCAGCAACCTCCTGAGCAACATCATCTAAGTCAGCTGCTGCTACTGCCAAATCATTGGCTGCCACAGTGATGACATCAGCTGCTACTGCCAAATCATTGGCTGCCACAGTGACGACATCGGCTGCTACTGGCAAATCATTGGCTGCTACAGTGATGACATCAGCTGCTACTGGCAAATCATTGGCTGCTACAGTGATGACATCAGCTGCTACTGGCAAATCATTGGCTGCCACAGTGACATCAGCTGCTACTGCCAAATCATTGGCTGCTACAGTGATGACATCAGCTGCTACTGGCAAATCATTGGCTGCCACAGTGATGACATCAACTGCCACTGGCATGACATCAGCGGGCTGAGGAGAAACAGTCAGCACAATGCTTTCCACTGCTGTAGCATCATCTGGCAAAAAGGAAAAGACACACACTGATGAATACTTTGGGAATGTCATTCTAAAATCTCTTCAAAACACTTTTTGGATTAAGAACTGTTCTTGAAACTACATACAATATGAACTTTGAATATGAAACTCTACCTGTGACAGGAACAGGAGGTACAACAGTGGCAGCTGGAGTTGGATTGATCTGACAACCGTTTGAGATTGCTGCCATCAAAACCACCTGTGGCCTGAAGGACCCAGTTGAGAGGTATGTGTGGGTAATGCTAGTTTCTCGAGAGATTAGAGTTCCACTATTGTCACCGAAATCCCAGTTGAAGCTGATGTCTGATCCACTGAGATACTGGCTCGGGTCATGCACATTAATGCTAAAGGACACAGCTCTGTTCTGGATAAAGCTTTGGTCACCCTGGTTGATGTCACCAACCTGAGATAATGTCACTGCGAAAGGAATCTGGTCTAGAATAGAAGAGGACATTTCATTAGGGGCTTGCTGGAAAATGCTCAGTGAATGACAACATTGGTTTACTCTCCAGGTGAACAAACTAGGCTTAAAGGACAAGTTCGGTATTTTACAATTAAAGCCCTGTTTTAAGATCATTTCTGATGAAATAGAACGGTTAAGATTGAAATTTGGACAGATGCTGCTTTCCTGAGAAATTTAGGTTTTTGTGGTAGCACCCCCCCACCTCCACAATGGATTCATAGGTGCACTGAAAGAATCATTCATAAAACGCATTAAAACTTTAGTTTACAAAGGCGTGAAACTCACTGAGCGGTCTGGGGTGTTCACTGATATGCTCACACAAAAATCGCTGCCAAAGATGCTTTCCAACAGGTTTTTACCATTCGTTGTAAAACTGTGGACCTATTTTTCCAAACGCCTCACACCCGTACATTCTTCCGTTGAGAGCTTGAATAATAGACACACCAGCCCAGTGGGTGGCGATAATGTACCTTTGCCAATTGCAAAGAATACAAACAACCCCATTTCCGTTTACGGCGGCGGAGTAATACCATACATCACACAACATACAGCACAAGTCAATGGAGTTGGACAAAAACTCTGATAAAACCTGTTGGAAAGCATCTTTTGTGTGAGCATATCAGTGAACACCCCAGACCACTCGGTGAGTTTCAAGTCTTTGTAAACTAAAGTTTAATGCGTTTTATGAATGATTCTTTCAGTGCACCTATGAATCCATTGTGGAGGTGGGGGGGTGCTACCACAAAAACCTACATTTCTCGGGACAGCAGCATGTGTCCAAATTTCAATCTTAACCGTTCTATTTCATCAGAAATTATCTTAAAACAGGGCTTTAATTGTAAAATACCAAACTTGTCCTTTAATGTTTTTTAAGTACAGAGATGATAAGAGGATCCATACACTCAAAAATAAAAGCTCTTTATTGGCATCTATGGTGCAATGAAGAAACTTCATGGAATCTTTCGAATTCCACAAAAGGTTCTTTAGATTATTTCAATGTCCTTCACAGTAAGAAAAATATGGTTTCTTTAAGAACTATTCACTGAAAAGTTATTTGGGGAAGTTTGGTTCCCCAAAGGGGCACCAATGGAAAAAAATTTTATTTTATGGCATCGCTTTAAAAACCCCTTTTGGAATATTTATTTTGAATTAAGTGCAGATAAATGTGCAGTTTTCAAACTACTCACCAGTGATGGAGAACTGGGTAGATGCATAACCAAGGGGAATGAACTTGTCTTTGCCACGGCAGTGATAAATGACCACTTCCATGGAATAAGAACCAAGAGGCACATTGTCTGTTTCGATGGTTATTAGAGAGGAGGGACCATCAGCCACCTGCCAATATTTTCCTGAAAGAGAGAAACAATGGAAAGAGTAAAGAAAATAAAAATAAACCAATAATCGAACAACCAAGCTACCCCTAAAGTCAAAGAGAAATTATTTTAAATTAAATGACAGATAAGAAAGTTGTACAAGTCCATAATTCTAACCCTTCAAGGGATAGTTCACCAACTTTTTTTAAATTATCAAATAATTTTTGGGTGAACTAACCCTTTAAATCTTCATAAGTTGTTGATCCAGGACTGTGTCTTACTTGCATACGTTAATCCATCTCTCCACTACGTTTGTATATTTGAGACTAGAATAAGACTACAGGTTTAAACGTGCTCGTACCCAACGTCTTCCATACGTAGATGAAGCGGGGCCTTTTGTTAGAGGTCTTATTGAAGGGTGTCCTGTCAGGAAAGACACCTGTCCATTGTTGAGGCATGTTGGACTCAGGGTATACAGTCTGGCCCATAGTATATGATGTTCCTGAAATATACATTTAATTCATTTTAGGTGTAGATATATAAACATATTATATATGCTCACAGCACTTATTTATTCTGCTTTATTTACCGGCAATAACAAGTGCTGTTTACATACTGTTAAAACATACTTTATTTTAACATAAAATATATAAAATATGAATAATATTGGTTTACACAGTTTGTATCTATGGCAGTGCAAGAATAAAATATGACATAGTGTAAATGTATTGTATTAAGGAAGCTTGGATAACTGCTTACCGTTAATGGTACAGTTTCTCGCCCACACCACCTGTCCATCAGGAAGTGTTGTCTGGTTCTGAGGAAAACCAACATCAATGTTGAAAGTGGCTTTGGCTCCTGTCAGTGTTGGAGAATCACTTCTGACTTTAAATGTCACCTCTCCGCCTATGACAAAAAAAGGTAGTAGGTATAGCATTTCTTCTTCTTAAGAGAGTAAATAATAGCAATGAATAATGTCCACTTGTAGCATATCCTACTCTATTCATATGCAAATATGGTGTGAAAATAATAATTTTTTCCCATTGACATTTGAAAATACCTTGAGCTCAGTGCCTTATGCTCAGAATTCAGGAAAAACTAAATATGTGTTGACAAATGTAAACATAAAACATAAAAACAGACGTCACATAAGGCAAAATGTGTTAACAATATAAGAACGCTATGCAAACGTACTAGTTTTATATCATTTGTAACTGCTATGACAGCGGAAAGATGTATGGGGATAATTTGAGTTATTTTAATTTGAACCGATGATCTGTGTTCCTCTATTGCTAGTTCTAGCACCAAATGAACATGAATGAACATCAGAAGGTATGCTGAAAGATACAATAAAGGATACTGAAATGTGTCATGTCTCATGTAGTCGCTCGATGAGTGTTTCAACTGATGAAAGACAGTGAATAGCTTGTGAAAAATCACTGATCTATGTTAATGACATTTATATCGATCAGTGCGAACAATCAATGACCACATAGCATTGTTAGTTAGCTAAAAAAAAACTACTCTAGAGAAGAACATTTCACTAACACTATATTGCATATTTATTATATTTTACTATAATATTATATTTAGCCAAATGAATCGATAATTAAAAAGAATCAGCGTGTTCACGGACACCTCTGTCACGTCTCTGAGCGGGTGACAATTTCATCAGTTCAAAATAACGAAGAACGACATGTTAAATTGTGACATTATTGGAATGCAGTGAAGTAAAAGTTAGCCAAAAATGAAAAATACACAGATCAAGTCCAGATAGGCTACTTAAAAAATGTATGAGGCTAACAAAGTAAAAATACTACTGTCCACCACTGCTTGTTTTAACACTTTCAATGCTTTTCACTTTTCACTGAACAATAAACCGAAATGAAGGGTGGTTGGTGTGTGTGTGTGTGTGTGTGTGGGTTGGTTTATGTGATTTATGAGGACACAAATTTGTATAATGACATGTGTATTACACTGGTATTACAACTTATTGGTGGTTTATGAGGACACTTTAGTTTTTCACCAAGTCCTCATAAATCAAATGGCTTAAAAAACATAAAAAACAATGTTTTATTAAACATTTTAAAATGCAGCATGTCTCCTGTGATGGGTAGGTTTAGGGATAGGGGCAGTGTGTGTGTAAGGGGATAGAATATATAGTTTGTACAGTATAAAAACCATTACGCCTATGGAGAGTCCTCATAATGCTGTTGCACCAACATGTGTGTGTGTGTGTGTGTGTGTGTGTGTGTGTGTGTCTGTGTGTGTGTGTGTGTGTGTGTGTGTGTGTGTGTGTGTGTGTGTGTGTGTGTGTGTGTGTGTGTGTGCTCAAATACCTTTCCAGCAATCTCTGTATCTGGGATCTCCATCCCTCCAGACCGGATACATTTTTGAATTCCATGAGCGATAATGTGCAAAGCGAGTTCTGGATTCTAGAAGAATGATGGAAAGAAATAGTGAAGATCATCTCATTTCTAAAAGAGCATTAAAATAAGTTTTAAATGAGTAATTAATAATGGTCATTTATTTGCTCAAATCAAAACCTGTTCATGGGGCAACTCTAGATTTTGTGCTTTTTCATTCTCACAGGCCCAATTATTAAAAAGATCATTAGATGAGTGCAAATTTATCTTAATTTAATTCCCTTATACTTCATCTTTATAAGCAGCCCTACAAACACTGAAATGATGCATTGGGTAAATACAGACGACAGTCTCGGAATAGATGTTTTCAGAATTAAATTTTTCTTTAATACGTCCATAAGCTAAACTAAGTAAATGAGGTGATTCAGTTGCTTAAGGTTGGCTTAAGTTCAAAAAGACTGAAGAGAAAAGTTCTGAGATGAAAAATCACGAGAATGTGAAGGTTGGCAAAGAGAGTCACACGACCTCCACAATCCCATTCAATCCTTTTCATGTGACTTTCAGCTGAGGGTGCCGGTGTAATCCCAGACGGCTCACTGATCACACTGTGTGTCTGGACGTTTATCTGAACGTGTGAGCAATTATGTGCACATTTCTTGCCTTTATATTTGATTCATTTGGCAGATGTTTTTATCCAAATCATTTTTAGGATTTCTAGCCTTGTCCTGGTGTTGCTAGCGCCATGCTTTACCATCTGACATCAAGCTCTAAAAGTGAGCATCGCAACAGGCCTCTTTAAACATTGGCCATGTTGGTCATTCAAGTACACTGGGAAAAAAAAAGTTTCTAAAAATTTGCTAGTAAATTTCACACAGTTACAAAGAAACGGCAAGAGTTGCAATGATTGTTCATTAGTAAAAGGGAGGGCTGATGTATGCAGTTTTTAAGATTGATAATTTGCTTTTCTACATCCATCGCTCAGTGTCAGACTGTGATCAAAGGCCTTGTGGCAATTGATTGAAATACAAATTATAAATTAAAATACTGCAACCGATTTCCAGTTGAGGGTCTAAGACCAAAAATTCTAGAAGAAAAAAAAACCCTGAACTCTTTGAGTGAATGTCCTTAAAGGGAAAGTTCACCCAAAAATGAAGATTCTGTCATCATTTACTCATCCTCAAGTTGCTCCAAACCTCCATGAGTTTCTTTCTTCTGCTGAACACAAAAGAAGATATTTTAAAGAATGTTGGTATCCCGACAGTTTATGGTAGCCATTGACATCTATATGTTTTCTTCTATGAAATTCAATGGCTACTGTCAACAACATTCTTTAAAATATCTTCTTTTGTGTTCAGCAGAAAAAAGAAACTAATACAGGTTTGAGGATGAGTAAATTATGATTTTTTTTCTTCCATTTTTGTGTGACCTATTTCTTTCATTTATTTCATACTTTAAATTTGTGTCCATTCTGTGATTCCTATAAACATTTTCCATCTCATGAGGTGTATTTAGTATATAAAGAAGGGAAATACTCACGTGAAAGTGCTCCTGAGGAGAATGTCAGAATGAGAAAGATGAGAGGCGTCCACATGATCGCTGTGTGCATTGATGACTGCAACACCATTCACTGATCCAGCTTTATACTCCAGAGACCCATGAGGAGTCTTGCACATTCTTCAACACCAGCACCCAAAACCAAACCCCCAGTGTGTGTGACATCACAGACGTGAGAATCACAGGCTCCTCCCACACCCTCAAGTAATCCTATGAAGAATGTAGCCAAGAAATATTGTGCAAATAAATCATTACAATTAGTTTTGTACCAAGTCAAATTCAGCCGGAAGATGATTCCCATGTTTTGAGGTGTGGTAACTGTAGTATAAGCACAATAATTGATTGAATTATTAGAAAATAATGTATTTCAGTTATTTCAAAGCTTCTTACAGCAAAACAACCAAAACCCACAACGACACTGACCAAGCAAATACATATAGGATACAATTGGATAAAAGTGACTAATTAATTCCATGTTTTTATGTACGGAAAGCGGATACCCTCACAAACGTCTGAACGATGTCTTCAGGTGAGGTTACCGTAGTATAAGCAGAATAATTGTCTCCAGGCTGTTGAATTATGATGCATGGATGTGCATTATTTTCTTATGCTTCAATGGCCTGTCGTAAATTATTCCTCCATGATGCTGATTATCCTCAAGTTGAAGATCAGCTGTTTCTGTGGGATATTTCAGGCCATCATCAACAAGACAATGGGGCACAATGAGATTCCAGGGAGCCGGTCAAAAACTGATGGAAAAAAACGGAACCACGAACGGTGACAGCGGCACAAAACCTGCAGGCCTCCATTAAAATCTGAAGATGAAGAGGAATCTCATCATTCATCATGATAGTAACCTCAAATCTGAGTCAGAGCCCAGAACTAAATCCAATGAATAAACTAGAAGAGGGCTGTACTCAAGAGATCCCTCACAATTTGATCAACCTGGAGCTGTTTAGCAAGAAACACACACAAATCCAGATGTGCTAAGATAATAGACTCTTATGCATAAAGAATGACTGCTGTATTAAAAGCAAAGGTTGTTAAAACCAAGTATTAGTTAAGGGTGAGGTGCAACTAACCCACATCTTTATCTTTGGTTTTCCTTAAAATATTGTATTTGTTTGTTACTTGAATTCTGCTGCTTTAAATATAAAAAAATAATAATAATAATTGGGAAAAGATCTAACAATGATTTATTTTTTATGAGTAGACATACAAAAGATATTCCTTCATTTCATTGAGATTCTCTACAGTCAACGTCACTATTTAAATATTATGGATTTGTAAATGTCTTTTTGCATCCGGTCTCTGCAGTTCTTCATCTTGTGATCACGTATGGATCCTGTGAGAATAAAAGTCCATTCATTTTCTAGGAACGAGGACAAGAAAGAAGAAGATCTTCCTGGAGCATCGTGTGTGAGGATCACGCTTGTCGGGTCATAACTGATAATATAACCCAGAGCTGCGGTGATGGAGTCACAAGATGCGAGTATACGCACAGCTCTGTCAATGATGCTCTTTCATTATTGTTCTTTCCTCATGTCTTTACCTTCTTAGCATTCTTCAGTTGGTATTAGTGTTATAGTGAAACAATCTTTGTATTGTTATTCTTAGAGGCGTCTTTCAAATAAATCTTAATCCAGTTATTAGAATTTTTGATTACATTTAACTGCTATGTATACTAAGAGATATTGATTATTTCTACTATTACTTTATTTTTTAAACATTTCTCATTTTTATAAGTTTTAGATGTCTCACTAATTAAAACAATAGATTCAACTCACCAGCTTCTTAGTGTGTTGAATATGGAGACATCTAAAATATTCTGGAGTTGAGAAACACTGCTATTCCTCTGGTGTTCTTCACATGGCGGTCAAAAATGTATCAGTTTTTTAATTTCAATTAAACGAATGTACTATATTTTAGTTTGCTAATATTTTTATTTAATAATTTGTAGGGGGATTTTATGGTACCACATTATATTTACGCAGTAGCCTAGTTATAGTCCATTTGTTCACGTTATTAGCATAGACCTGAACATTTCATTTACAACTTAAACGGTCGTAAATCTTTAAAGGGATCATGACATGGTTTTTTGTTTTGTTTTATTATGTTCCCTTAGGTGCAATTATAGTATTACTATAGTTTTTTCTACAAAAAACTTTTAAAATGCAGTGATTTATGACATTTTCCCACCCTGTTTCTCACCTCTGATTCAAACAGTCTGTTTGGGGTGTTTCCCCTTTAAGACTTCAGTGTTAACGCCTAAACTGTTATGATTGGCTAACGTCAGTGCTGCTTATGCATAAATTATTAACGTTAATCATTTTGTATCACATGTAGACTACACAATGCTCCACCACGTGAAACTTCGGTCTTCCAATCTTTTACCATCGTGTCAATTCTCAATTGATTTTGATATGCGCGATGGAGGGAGAGAGAGAGAGAGAAAGCAAGACAGTTTGAAGGCGCGCGCGCGGCCGGGGCTCTCTCTCTCTCTGCTCGTTCTTTCAGTAACATGCCCTGACATCTCACTCACCGTTCAAATAAGGCTTTGGCGCGCTGCATATGCTGCAAATAAACTGCATCCAACTGCTTTCCCTGACGTCTGGATCGTTCGGCAGCGTATTCAAACATGTTGTATCTTGTAAACAGACCCACTCGCTGCACGACAACGCATGCGATGATGCGAAATGAGGCGTAGTTGTCCTGCGCTGGAGGCGGTCATATGCAAACGACTGGTACGTCACTTCGCACCGTGACGTCACTACATACCATGGATCCAGAACGAGCTGTATTTAGAGCTTGATTAAATAAATGCTTCGTTTATAATGGGGAGGACGTCTTAAGCTATGAAACTTGCAGGAAGTTTTAATAGTACATAGATCTCTTATATACCAAAAGATCAAGGCAAATTTGGTTTGTCATGTCATGACCCCTTTAATACTTTAGAGCACAGACAAGTTTGATCTCTTTTCAAAGACGACACTTGGCAAATAATTGCTGAAGTGTAAAAAAAAAAAAAAAAAAAAAAAAAGGGAACTTAAAAGTAACAGAAATTTATGTTTATTGTTATGAAAAATGCACACATTTTTTTTTAAATAATTTTTTTATATGAAATATATATTTTGTAAAAACATGTTTTACTCTAAAACTGCAAGACAAATTTGAGTTTAATATCTCAAAAAAATTAGCATTCGGTAAGATTTTGTTTGGATGCAGTACCAAAAGTTTCCACTAGATTAGTCTCTAATTCATTTTCAGTGCGCTCGTTTTTGACCGCAAGGAGCACAAGTGTGTGTGACTTTCATGACCATTTAACCTTATTGAAATCATGTCCATGATTTTCTTTTGTGTGGTCACTTAAGTGCCAAAACCTTTACCAAGTTTCGTACCATTCCGATGAAGTAAAAAATAAAAATAAAAAAAAAACGTAAAATCTTTCGTATTGTTTTGTTTTGTAATGAGACTAATTCATGAGATAAAAGTATACATTTAGTGCATAGATGTCAACATCAGGAAGATCAGGCCCTTCCTAACAGATCATTCTGCAAGAGTTTTCATCCAGACCTGTCATTTCTAGACTGGACTATTGCAATGCTCTTCCGGCTGGACTCCCATCAATAGCTTAGTTCAATTATGTCGCTTGAAAAGTGGGCAAATGCTAAGATGAAATTAATCAATTTATAGACAACATATCGAAGCCCTGTCATTTAACTGTCCAAACATACAAATATACAGTCTTAAATAAAACCAAGCGGATCATTTCGTACAGAAACTTTTATTAACATACAAAGATTGTTACCTTATAATAGCATAAGTCATGTGACAATTATGAACACTGTGCCAAAGCCTATAGAAATGTGTGATGCTGCGTTTAATGGCGTAAACTTTCAATGACATCAAGTAACATCAATGACATTTAAATGACACCAATTTTGTTTTGCAGACACCAAAATAGACTCCAAAAAGAGAGGAAAATATTAGAAATTAAACCAAAAAAGTGAGAATGCTGTTGTATCAAGTTCAAATCTCACTAAACCAAAAAGCATATAAAATGTAAAACACATCTTTGGAAATGACAATCAGAGGAAAAGATCTCAAAATAGTAAAACGCCACAAATATGGTCAACATTTTTTTTTTTTTTAAGGTAACTAGACAATTTCAGGAAAAAGGGTAGATTGAGGACTTGGTAATAGTTAACATTGCTGAACGAAAGAGAGAGAGAGATCGAGAGATAGAGAGAGCAGCAAATGATGATGCCAGTACTGCACTGTTCATATGTCTAGTCCTCTTCGTCCTCTTCATCACTCAACACTCTCTTGTATCTGCGTTTGGCTGGCGCTGCAGGACTCTCGTGGTCTGAATCCAGGCTTCTGTCAAACTTACTCTTGGATAACGGATCCACATCTGACATATCTGTGAGAGAGATGACAGATACTGTCACCAACATGCATGGGAGGAATTCACTGTGCTTTTTTTGTAGGGATAAATCATATTCATCAACTGATTTTGCTCAAATTCAAGACAAAAAAAAAAAAGATTCTTTGCAATCTGACTAGCCAATAAAATTGCAACATGAAATGGCGTATTGTTCAACTCAACATGGCGCTAAAACTCAAAACTACTTTCCTCAAGCTCTATTTGCAATATTGGCATGCCAAGATGGCGTCTCTTCCCTAACCATGACAGCGTCCACTTTCTCCTACTTCACTTCTTTTTCCCAGCGCACATTTAAAACCACAATTGCCAAAATGCAATGACGTAGGACGTAGCCTATGATTCAATAGTTGTCATCATCAGAGTCTACATGCATGTGCAGTAACCCTGTATTCATACCCCTTTAGTTTATTCACAAAAATCTAGATCATACCCCATTATAACAAAGCAAAAAACGAATTTGTGGTAACTTTGTGCTACTTTATTTTCTACACCACTCAACCTTTTGTTTTGTTTTTTTATTTGCATGTGCATAAATCTAATTAGACTCAAGGCATTCATTGCAGAAATTCTAGATAGGCTTTTGAGATGTTCATTACCTCTCTGTTGATCGTCATCATCATCATCCAACACTCTGCTTCTCTTCTTTGAGATTCTCTTCTCTATACGATCACTGGAACACAAATACACACATTTAGTTTAAGAAACTCGTTAAATGTTTGGCGTAAACCTTCACAAACTTTAGCCACTAAAGAGTTTCCATCAATACTGGCACTAACCTTGGCTCCACAGAATCAGAACTGCCCTCACGTGATGGAGAGTCTTCTAAAGACAGGGAAAATCAGTCAAATTGATTAATTGGCAATTACCAAGTTAATACTTCATGATAGTCATTTTAGTTAAATCGCACGGTCAATACATTTTCAATGATATAGTCACAAGCAGCAATTACGGGGCCAAGCACACCGATGGCTCAACGTTTGATTGAATATAGCATTCCAGTGATGTTTTCAGGCAAGTTTAGAAGGTCATACGCAGAATTAGAAAGTGCTACAAAATAATAAAATTGCTTTTAATGTCTTGACCAATAGGTTGTGTATCGATTGAATTTGAGCAATTTCGACTCTTATTGATTTCCAGTTTCAATTCCAATATGGTAAAAAAAAAAGACATTTATTCTGTCTTTTTACAAAACATTCTGTTGCAGCTGAAAGCCATGAACAAAAATCTGCAGTCTAAATTTAACTAATACAACTAATATAAATTTAAAACATTATTAAAGTGTAGTACAATACAACAAATAAGCAAATTAGCAATAGCACAAATAAATACAACTGAAATCAAGTGTAAAAATACTACATAGTTTTGATTTTATACATTAAATGTAGATTCAAGTTATTCAGTCAAGATTAGTACGTTTTTCCTCGGTTCTTTGATTAACAATAATGACACATGAAACTATACAAGTTTCAAATGTTTAGGAAGATAAAAAACTGCACACGTTTATTCAGGGCATGAAAAAAGTGACATGTATCACGCTCACCCTTTGACTCAGCAGAGGTGTGTTTCCTCTGGCGAGACAATAGCAAAGCTCTCAGTGCTTGAGCTCTCTGCTCTTGGTTATCCTCATCATCATCCTCCTCCTCCATCTCAGCGGCCCGACTGGTGTCCTGCTTTCCTTCAGAATCCCCTTCAGCTTCGGTCTCAACCGGGTCCAGAGACACTGCTAGTTTCCTCAGCTGCTCAACACTCAGACTGGCAGAGATCCTCCAGAAAGTCTCCTGATGAATGCAGATCGGATGAGAACACAGCCGCTTTACAGCAATACAGGTATAGTGTTTTCAAATAATCGCTATTATACTAATATGAAAGCTAGGGCTGCGCGATTAATCGCAATTTACATGTAATCGCTCTTAAATCGAGATGGCTTATCGTGATTTTGAAATCGCAAAGGCTGCGATTATCTTTTATGTGCAGCTCGTCAGTGAAGCACGGCTCAGTAAACGCTGCTCACTCTGAAAGCTCTGAGTTTGAGTCTCTTATAACCTGCATTTGAAAAAGCAACACACGTTAAACATCTTCCCAAACATGAGAAGCATTTATGAACCTCTTGTCCAACAAAAGACAACATTTAATAACATGCATTTACTCCAAACTCACTTCATAAGAACAGATGAGCATCATTTGTGAGATGATGTGGCTTCTTACACAGATTAAGGCAGTCGTGTATTTATAAGTCATGTTTAATCAATTAAAGCATTTCAATCTTCTGTTTATTCAGCTCCAGCGATAGGGATTTCCTGGAATGATGCGTTATTGTACTTCTGCGGCGGGGCATATTTATCGTGTCTGTGTGAGAGCGCCCTCTGGTGTTCAGATGGAGCAGTATTTACCACCGGCCAGCCGCACTGCACTGAAGAGCTGCGCATAAAATAATCACGGCCTTCGCCAAATCGCGTGCGGTTTTATTGTGATTAATCGTGCAGCCCTATTGGTAGCTCCTGAAAACAGACTATATATGTGAGAGGCTGAGAGACAGAAGACAGACCTGTCCGTCTGAGGGGGCACGGATGCCAACTGTGCGCAGGAGTTTTTGGAAAGCGCTGTTCTCCATGGCATCCTCGTTCTCCTCTGTCAGAGGAACCAGTGCCACAGGATGAGAAACACCTGGAGAAAGAGATGCCATAGTTTAAATGATTATACAGCTTATAGTACGCCTACAGTAATATTGTTGAAGAGTTTGTTGTTGCTAGAACGACTGTTTTGTGCACTGTAATGGGTTATAAGCTAATAAACAGGTATGATTTTAAAACGGATTTTTCTCAAATCAATATTTTATGTCCCTGTCATTATTTATATTGTGAAAAGTCACGTAATAAGTGGTACAACTATAGTACATTATCCTGTCTGGTTTTCTTCACTTTGCGTTTTAATGAGCTAATAACATTTTTCAACTGAAATCAATATTTCGGGTCTAATTATTTACAGTATATGGCAAGTAGCCATGTAATAAGTGTAATAATGTACATCCAGCTGGTTTATATTGAATCTGACAGAAGTCACATCACAAAGTAAATTTCATAATGCTTTGTCTGTAAATTAGATTTTTTTTATTTATGAAAAACGTTTTCAAAACACTGATTTATATAACACTGAGTTTGGAAGGCCTTAAAGACAAAATCAAGTTTTTAATGTTGTTTATATGTTTTTAATAAGCTTTAAGACAAACCATACGCAAATTCATCAGTCAACACCATTGCTGAGTATTTTCTCCTTAAAACTGCAGTGAACCAAAGACTAAATCAAATTTCTACCGTCACAAACACGTAATCAATCCCGTCAACATGTGGAGTGGGGCTTTTCCAATCATTATTTCTAAGGATGCTGATTGTAGGAAAGCAACTGTCTGACTCCGAGATGATGGACGGGAACATGGTGTGTGTAACATGTAGTGCATTTTAATAGATAAATAGTAAACTATCTTTTTAACTTACCATGATTCTAACAACTTTACTTCCCTTTTTCAGGCCTAAACATTCTAACACTCTGAAAAACAATGTCCTAAACGTTCTGTTTTTTCTATTTGTGTAATGGAAAATTCTAAAGTGCTGACGATGACAATTATAAAAAATATACTGTCTGTAGTATGTCATGACATATTGAGCAATCAACTGAACTCTTAAAACGTTCCACTTCTTTTTGATGATTCGAGATAATTCTGCTTATGCCAGTAACAGAGGCAAAAAAGGAGGGGGCTTGCTTTACCAATTGAACCAATCATATTGATAGAAGCTGACAACATGCTAGTCACGATGATCTTATTTGTTGTGTCTGTCTCTATTCTATAAAAACTGTTGCATTGGTGTTAACTGGTGGGATTCTCTCTGAAATTTGTCTGAGATCCTCCAGCCTGGCTTCTTCTTGGGAGAGATGCTCTGAGAACTGCTGTGATTAAAGCATTTAAAAGGACATTTGCTGAAGTCTGTTTGTCAATTATTCCTGCGCAGGAAGCAAGTAAGATTAGGGGAGTATAGTTAGGGGACTCGGCTGTAGACTCGCTAGAGTATAAATAGTATAGTTAGGTTTAGGGAAAAATCTACCACAAACATTAGCAACACATTACTAGCTGTTCGATAACGTAGTCCAGTCAAAAGCCAATCATATCAATTACTGTTATGTGTCGACTTTTATTCAAATAATGAATGGATTATATACAGCCTAGAAAGCCCACAACGACCGTTCCCTTTACAATCTCTAAGAAGCCGTCACTCATTCATTTCAATCTCACGAATCTCCGTTTTAATCAATGAAGCTGCCTACACTGCGCAATGAATATCTTATTGGTGTGGCGTCTACGCACTTTGTTAATGAGAGGATTCGCAAACGTGCAAACTCCGGTGTTTGGCCGGTGACTGGATTCTGACTAAATTAAACACTTCAGATTGGAGATCAACAAACATGTCTGTGATTGGCTACATTGCTCACAGCTGCAAAACACATTGTAAATAGAATAGGGCTGTAATCTCCCAGTCGATTATTGGTCGATACGTTCTGGCTCGACCAAAATTCGGATTGGTCGATTTTTTTGCCGCGTTCATTTCATCAGTTTTGCCGCGTTCATTTCATCAGGTAGAAAGCACTAATTGCTAATGGGGATGTTTTCAGAGCACTCCTGTTTCACAGGTACAGTCTGTCTTCAGAACACCCCCCTGTTTTCACTTCTTTTGGATTAACCCAACCCACTGGAGAAGAGACAGATTGGAGAAAGTAGGCTACTAGAAGGTTTGCTGAATATTATTTATTTAATTGTGAGCGTTTAATTCATAGTCAGTCTCTACCATGTCAAAAAAGACATCGGCAGTGTGGCAGCATTTTTTTAAAGTTAATAGTCTATTCGTGTCTCAGCCGCGAAACTGAGCTCCTGTGTTCGGCTGCACTGATAGTGTCTGTCAGTTATTATAATACATATGACAAAAACAATTGTCTAAATGATGTTGCATATTCCTCAAAAGTTCTTGTGATGATATCACTAGTTGACAACATCGTACTATTTTCGGAAATCATAGCGTATGATATTGCAGGTGCACGTGAGACTCGTGTGTCAGACTCATTTCAGTGCAAAATAATTAGGTCAAAAACTATTTAATATACTCTACTAGTTTTTTGTGTTTATTTATAATTCATTTAGGCGGACAACAAGGCAACAAAGTACTTTATTCATTTCATTTAAAGGTTTTTTTCCTAACGTCATTTTTAGTCGAAAATTTCAGGACATCAGTCGAACAAGATTTTCTTTGGTTGATTACAGCCCTAAAATAGAAACATTTGATGTTATCCAGAGCGCAAACGTTAGTCGACTAGAAGAGGCTAAGTCGACCAAAATTTTATTAGTCGGTTAGTCGGAGGAAAAAATAAAAAACTACAGGAAGTGGAGAAGTCACGCAGGCCATTAGGGATGGATCGTTAATGGCGGGTCTTTGTGGGAATTACAGTATATCGGGCAGGACATCCAACCTTTACATAGCAGCTTGCTCTAACGTTAACCTAGATAAATGTGAGCTATTATTAGGAGCATATCCAAGAGTTTGTGCCTCCCAGGCACCATCTAAACATTAGGTGTGGTCCGCTCAAATCCGTCATTTTCTTTTCAGCTCAACTGATATGCCACTGTATCAGACGGAGCCAGAGGGCGTTTAGCCGGCGAGGGACCATGACTGATATGTTAGATGGGGAAAGAAAACCAGCTTGTTACAGAAGTGCAAGCAAAGAAAAATTCACTGCATTTAGACCTTTAGATTAAATGGGTCAATGTGAATGGTGCAGTGTGATGCTACGCGCTACAATGGACACAGAGCTGACCTGCGGCACAGTCAACATGCGTGTCTGTCTAGGGCGCCGCACGTGAGGCATGCCGGTTCTGGAAAACCTTTTACGATTTCATTCTCTAGCCTTAAATCACAAGCAGGAGTAACCAATGTTATATGTCCTCACCGTCCTCCTCACGGTCATCAGCCGTTCTGTTGAGGCAGTTCTGCAGCCACAGGACAGGCCCTGACAGACCTGTTAAACAAACCAAAGGTAAGGAACTAGCTCAGCCTTTATTCAGAAAGCCCCTCAAAATCATGCCTGATCAGGTACCTTGTCGCTGTAAAGTCTGGACCATGTTTCTCAGACTGTGGATTTTCTCTGAAGAAATGTTTCTACTCATGCTCTTTTGTCCTCTTTTAGCAGAGTTGGCAGTTTGATCCTCATTGTCTTCTTCATCTTGCTCAGATTTATCCTCTTCTTCTTCTTCTTCCTCCTCCTCTGTGTCCATGTCCTTCTCCTGGGACTCTCCAGTCACATCAAAGAACTCTTCCTCTGTCTGACACACACACACACACACATATATATATATGAGGAACCTTTACATAGTTCCTAGAACTAATGCCAGAAATACCTTATTTTTGGAAAATGTAAAAAATTGCTCACCGCCGGAATGAATTTAGTTCTAGGCTCTCCTTTTGGAGGAACTAATTAAACTCCTGCTTCAGAGAAGGGTCTGACCCAGCACTATATGAACTACCAGTGACGTTAGTGTACGACGTCATTGGCCAAACCCAAGCAAAACACCAGCACCCGCCATTTTTAAAAGGCTGTGTAAACTTCACAGATTATAGCCTATATATTTACTCCAAAAACTAACTTTACGAACATGGAAAGCAGTGATAGATGGATCTCTCAACCTTTACGCTGAGGAGAAAATCCAACACAACTTTATACCGAGGATAAACATGATTTTGGATACCGAGACAAATACCAAGATAAACATGATTTTGTATTTCTGCTCAGCTAGTGACACTGGGACCATCTTGTGTCTCTGGAAAATAGTGATTATTATTTATTGTCAATTTGTTGTTATAGTTTAGCTTTTTATTTTAAAGTATAAAGATAAAATTAGTAATTTGGGGTAAGATGCCTCGAAGAATTTATACTATTTTGTATATTATACTACTAGTTTTTATAATTCAATAATGTAATAATTCAATTTTATAATCCATGAACTAGATGAACATTTCAGACACGTTTACAATTCAATAAAACCTGAAGGCTTACTGAGTGAAATCAATTTAAATTCATAGTGTTGCTTTTAAATATTTGATTAAAATATACCCAGTTAAATATGTAAATATTCATCTCTTTTACTGAAAATTTTCTCGACAAATAAATTGTCAAAGCAATTTTATATGGGAGTAGTTGATTTAGTATTTTACATTAATGACACTTAAAATAAGTGTTAAAGTCATTTAACTTTAATTTCTGTAAAGCTCAGGTAGTGGAGAAAGATTACCTTTCTATAATTTTACATTTTGTGCAATGACATGTCAGTGAGAACATTTTTATATTCATTACCCTTCATAACACAGCGCAAAACGGGTGCCGCAAAGATGTAAAAGGTACAAAAGTAGTGTCATGCACTACTTGCGCACAACGGCCCACACCGTGATGGCGTCACGTTTTCCCCGCGCACACCTTCGCACTCATGCGGACGCAGAGAGAATAAACCAGGCTTTATATGTTGATGGACGCACCATTCCAGTCCTCCTGCCCGCTGCGCTGCGCTGTCTCTTCTTGTACAGGTCTCTGCGGTTGGACACTAGGCCCATGCTGAGGAGCTTGTCAACTATTCGTGCCCGTGAGCGCTTGGCTGTGATCCGCTTTAGAATATTTCCAAGCACATCTACGAAAACAGCAGAGAAAGCAGAAATAAAGCACTTTGCAGGCATAACGATGCGTCGAGAGATGTGATGATTAGTAGTTTCACACCACCAGAAAGCAATTACACTGATTGTATGAATTTAATTTCATTCAGTGCACAAAACATGCTTCATTTCAAAATGGACTTCAGATGATTCAGTAATAATCAGATGTTAATTCAGAAATGACTGAGGACATGTTCACACTTGTAGTTTGGTTATTTTGGTCCAGAACAAAAAAGAAAATGATACACGTGCTCCTGTTTCTCTTAGTGTTCACTGTCATTTTTAACACCGAATCTAAAGATACAAAACACTGCTTATATGACAGAAATTTTGCGACAACTAAACATCCAAACCAGGGGTGCCCAATCCTGCTCCTGGCGATCGACTGTCCTGCACAGTTCATCTCCAACCCTAATCAAATACACCTGCCTTTAATTTTCAAGTGATCCCGACGTGCTCTGAAGACCTTAATTGGTTGCTTCAGGTGTGTTTGATTAGGGTTGGAGATGAACTGTGCAGGACAGTCGATCGCCAGGAGCAGGATTGGGCACCCCTGCTCCAAACAATGCTGTGTGATGGGATAAACGCGCTCGCTGTACGAGCGTACATATGATGATTTTTATCAGCCGAGAACTCAAGAGCAGCTTATAAAAACGCTTCGTAAAACAACGGCAGTAATTCCAGTCACAAATAAATGAAGATTCGCAATGCGGCTCTGACTACTGTACCGAACAGTAATGGGCAACATCACGACTATGTCAAGAAAAGTCTGATAATTTTGAGGGTCGCATCTTGTGACATCACGTCCTATTTTTGGTTAGTTTAGATGTCTTTGGTGCGGTTAGACTGAAATATGAATGCAACGCAGACCAGAGTTCGCTTGGAGTCTTGTTTGATGCAACCAGGTTTCGTCGGCAGCGTTCACATTTACTCATCTGTAAGTATGAGTATGAGCATGCTGTTGCTGACTAACAGCAGTTGCACCAGAGTTCGTTTTGATCAAACCAAACCTGTCAAGTGTGAACACATCCAGAGTTATTTAGTGAGTTCGATAATTAAAAAGTAAAAATTTATTTTGAAATAAAAAGCAACATTAAAAAATCCTTAATACTGTTTTTACTTGATTATGAAATAATTATAATTACACACACACACACACACACACGCACGCACAAACTTAATTTTCACTAACCATCAGAGTCTTTAAACTCCTCAAAGAGCACCTGGAGTTCCTGTTCCTGTTCTTCAGTCCAGAGCACGATACGAGTACCTTTCCTGATCAGATGAAGGGGGGGAGACCGTTTTAGTCAGTAGGGGTAAAAAGAAATTCTGACGATGCATTCGCATATTAATAGTTTGTTTAATATAACATGTAAAACAAACAGATAAGGCTAATGCAGTGGTTCTCAAACTTTTTCCATCACACCCCCCCCCCCCCCCCTACACCTTTTTAAAAAAATTAATAGTTTCACTTTGTAAAGTCATTATTTCATATAACAGTAAGAGAGAATAATAATACAGACCTTTAAATAAATAAATTTAAATAAACAAAAACACTTAAATATTTCAGTGATGCTTTGGATGAACAATATATAAAAGCGCTAATATATGACTGCTTTTGACAGCGCCTCAGTCCCGAGCTCAGCTTCTCGTTGGTCTTTTCACCAGAACACGGACAGCAGGGGAGAGGCGCTCACAATAGCAGCTCGAGTTTCGGTCCGCTGAAGAAGTGCTTTTCTACGGCGAGAGACTTCTGTTAGGCTTGATCCAACGCTGACAAGTCAACGGTCTGAAGAACGATTCAGTGTAACTGCAGTTCGATTAAGACAGAACGCTGACCGCTATTCACGCACTTCCACGTTGCAACGGCTGTTTTTTTTTTTTCTGCTTATCTCCCGTGCTCCCCCGCTCTATCCTTGCGCCCACACTTTGAGAACCACTGGGCTAATGTGTTTTTCTGTTGATGGATACGCATTCTGGCTTCCTCTAAAGTTTGGTCATATTAGAGCAAATGGCACTTACACGTACATGCTCTACTTTACTTTCAAATTTCAGACATCAAAATAAAATCATACCTCTCTTTCTTTAAATCCTTCACACTGTACACCAAACCCATGGACACCATGCGGGTCACCACGTCACGTCTAGTGCGGCTGCTGCTCAGCAACGGCAACAGCGTCTCGACAATATCAGGCACTGAAGAACCGAAAACACAACACAGATCATTCAGAAAACTGTTCAACATACTCAAAAACCAAACGACAGAGACCGTGAACATGTGCAACTCTACCTCCAGAGTCCTTGTACTCTTCATACAATCGCTGAAGCTGTTCCTCTTCTTCAGGAGTCCACTTGCCTTTTTTCTTTGTGCCTTCCCTAATATATATATATGGACATGTGAATAAAACACATCACTAACTCTTGAGCACTGCAATGAATCTCAAAGATATGAGCTTTAATCCACTTTAATATTAATAAGGTCTAAACACATGCACAATTACCCGTCTTTACTGTATCCCTCTGTCATTTCTCTCACAGCACCCACAGTCTTCCAGAACAGCAGTTCCACAAACGCTTTGTTGTTTTGAGCAGCAAATACAAAGAACCGGTTCAGAACATATTTTGCAAATGTAACAAGCTCCTGTAAGGACAAAAAAAGTATTAATTGATCTGTTACATGTACATTAAAAACGAAAAAAAATTAATATCTTTTTTTGGTCCCACTTTATATGAATTGTTTTTAAGTGGATTTACTATATGTACTAACATTGAAATTAATAATTTGATACAATGAACTTATTGTGTATATAGAAGTTTTTACATTGTACTTACATTTTGAAATACCTGCATGTAATTACATCAGCAATTATTTAATGTAATTACATTTGTAATTACACAGTTGACCCTTCCCTTACACCTTAAACCGACCCATACCACCACACCTGTCCCAAACCTTACTCGTATCACACCTCAATAGCAGCAAAAGTGTTTGGCAATACAACAACACATTTTTCGATTGTAAGCCACTTAATATAAAGTGGGACCATTTTTATTATCTTGATTGTGTTTTTTGGCTCTACTATAATAGGTTTTCATGCTCAAATGTTCAAAAACACATAATTTCCCCCATATTTTACATTGTTGCAGCTCCTCTCTTCCCAGTCTGTCAGTAACGCTCTGTTTAGTTCCTGTCTCTATGAAGCCCCTCCTTCTGAAACACACAATGTGCTCTGATTGGTCGGCTGGATCAGTGTGCTGTGATTGGTCAACAGTTTCGAGCGTGTTTGCGAAATGTCACGTCTCTTACATAACTGCGAGTTACAACACACTAACTAACTCAACCAGGCCCGCCCCCTTTTTTACATATAGAGATATAAAGAATAACTCCCTTTGGAGTGTCTTTTATCTTTGGCTGCGATTATCTTTTATGTGCAGCTCGTCAGAGAAGCACGGCTCAGTAAACGCTGCTCACTCTGAAAGCTCTGAGTTTGAGTCTCTTATAACCTGCATTTGAAAAAGCAACACGCGTCAAACATCTTTCCAAACATAAGCTTTTATGAACATCTTGTCCAACAAAAGACAACATTTAATAACATGCATTTACTCCAAACTCACTTCATAAGGACAGATGAGCATCATTTGTGAGATGATGTGGCTTCTTACACAGATTAAGGCAGTCGTGTATTTATAAGTCATGTTTAATCAATTAAAGCATTTCAATCTTCTGTTTATTCAGCTCCAGCGATAGGGATTTCCTGGAATGATGCGTTATTGTACTTCTGCGGCGGGGCATATTTATCGTGTCTGTGTGAGAGCGCCCTCTGGTGTTCAGATGGAGCAGTATTTACCACCGGCCAGCCGCACTGCACTGAAGAGCTGCGCATAAAATAATCACAGCCTTCGCCAAATCGCGTGCGGTTTTATTGCGATTAATTGTGCAGCCCTTTTAAAGACGAAACAGTTTTAAAATTGTACCCGTTTGTTATCTTAGTAATTAATTAGTGTATACAAAACAATAGTCGCAAAATGGCAGCAGCTGCGTTTGAATGAAACAAGAGAGCGAGTCCACAATACCACAAAATATTGATTTGAGTTAAAGGGATAGTTCACTTTGAAATTAATTTTTTATATGTTTTAGCTTACCTCCAGTGCATCCAAGATGTAGGTATCTTTGTTTCCACAGTCTCTTCAATTTTGATAATTTTAGGTAAAACCGTTGTTGTCTGTCAGTCATACAATGGAGGTGAAGGGGGTCCACCTCAAAGAGCAGTCAAAATTAAACAATATTTAATGACTCGTAAATGTAAGTACACATTGATGCCCTAAGACACGAAACGAGTGGTTTTTGTGAGAAAACGAACCGTATTTATATTTTTTTACCTCGTGTAAGCATATCCACGTCCAACTGATCTGAGAGCAGGGCACTTCGGTCTGCGCATGCGTACGGCGTTTGCCGGAATGCCCCGGAAGGGCTCCCTCGCGCGTGTTTACGTCACTCATTGTTTACGCAGAGATTTCGGAAGTTTTACCTTACACTGTGAAGATCTAAACATATTTAGATATACAGGATCGCGATGGAAGACGATTTCTATATACCAACAGACAACGTTGAATTTTTTTCACAACCAATTTTTTTCATAAACAATGAGTGACGTAAACACGCGCGAGTACGTAAAAAAGATATAAATACTGTTCGTTTTCTCACAAAAACCACTCGTTTCGTGTCTTAAGGCATCAATGTGTACTTACATTTACGAGTCATTAAATAATGTTTAATTTTTACTGCTCTTTGAGGTGGACCCCCTTCACCTCCATTGTATGACTGACAGACAACAACAGTTTTACCAAAAATTATCAAAATTGAAGATACTGTGGAAACAAAGACACCTACATCTTGGATGCCCTCGAGGTAAGCTAAAACATATCAAAAATTTATTTCAAAGTGAACTATCCCTTTAATACTTTATTAGCGCAAAACGTCCACGAGGAAAAAAACTTTCCTAGCAAGCATTGAGCCCAGACTTCAGTTACCCGGATCAGACTGTGTTATCAGTTTTACTGGTTGTTATCGGGAGAAAAACATACCGCTGGATGGTGTGATTGACCAATCAAAATCAAGTATTCCACAGAGTCATGTAATAATACATACTAAAGATAGTTGAACATGTAAAAAAAAACATAATAAGACCCCATTTAACATTAAGATATGCAGTGGAACTTGTCATCGTTAGCATTATGCTCTACCAGTTCAGCTACAGAAACCTCAGATTTACAGAAGATACAGACAGAACTACACTGTATTAATGGAGAGTATAAGTGGAGAGTATTAGTGTTTGTCACCTGATAAGCGGACGCGGCTGGGTCTCCCAGGATCTTATTAAACAGGGAAAAGACTGACAGCTGATAGAGTAACGCCTCCATCTTCATATCCACAGCCAGTCTGTGCAGCATGCGTGCGATACAGTGGTTGGTGTGAGAAGAGTTCTGGGAGTATGTGCGCAGAAGGATAATATATGGACGCACAACAGCTGGATTGGCAAACCTGTCAATCAAAATTTTTAATTATGGAATATTACTGGAACATAAAACAAGAGACACATTAATTTAACCTTACATCACATCAATATCAAAAGCAATTGTCTACATTTATGAGAAAGCATCACCGGTAAGGAATGTTCCATTTGCATTCCTGCTTGCTCTGTTGGCTAACCAGGGCAACGACTGATGCATTTGAGACAGAGCGGCAGTTATCAACCCCACAGGGAAAATAAAACCGTATCTGTACCGGCTGGGGCAGATGGGCACAGAAAGGAACGGTTAAGCAATGAGAACGGTTTGGCTCGACGGAGGAAAGGCAGCTTTCACCAACAAGGCCAATAACCTGTTACATATATGGCTTTTTCCATTTGAATCATACATCACCTTGTGATGTAAACTGAGGTTCATCACTAGGGTCCGTTCTTGGTACCTCGCTTAATACATCTGAGATGATTTGACAGATAACTGATCTCTGGCCTATTTGGTCCTTCAAACCAGTTTGTGGGTTTTATTAAAATATCTGGATTAAGTTGTCTGAGATTACCGTGCGTTCATGTGTTCATTGGAAATGGCAGATGTATCGGGGTGTAGAGTTACATTCAAGGCATGAAGAATATTTTTTGCCACAGGAAATGACATTAAGATGAAGATTGACATGCACTGTTGGGGGGCTTCAGGAACAGAATTAAGAACCACTGACTGCATTAAAATAATAACGGTTTTATCAATACAGAAAATACAAGACTGGAAGATTAGTTTTTAGCTGGGAAAATTAACTCTTTTAATCTGCTCTAAGTGTAAATAATTCTCCACGCACCTCTTGATGAAATCTAAGAAGTTGAACTCCGTCTCAGACACAGCAACAGACTCCAGCTCTTCCTCTTCCTCCAACTCAACTCCATCCTCTTCCTCCAGGGCCGAATCTAAAGGAACGGACCCTACACAACACAAAGACAAAGTCTATCTATCACTATGTTGCTCCAGTATTGGCAATAACAGTAGAGTATTGTTTGTAATGCAATCAGGTTGAAAACAGAAAACCAGTCAGTAACAAAACCAATAAACTCTTGATTATTATTAAAATATTGAATTTTGATACTAAAAGCAAAAAACTATTGATACTGGAAAACACTTTATTTAAAAATAAAAAGATGAAATAAGTTAAATATTAATGCAAATAATAATAAGCTGCTGAACGTTTAGGCAGCAGAGAGACTTCATAAAGCGTCCTGTCAATTAACCTTTGACGATAAACGTCCGCTGCAAAAGGGAAACATTTACTATATAGCATCTACTATGAAATACGACAAAGAATTGCATGTAGTTCTTTATTTAAAAAAATCTCGGAGAAAAAAAAAATAATCAAACATTGACGTAAAATCACAGAGCAGAAAGATGGTAAATCAAAAAAGCGTGAGGAAAATGCAGCCTTGAACAGAATCATAGTAGTTTTACAGGTTTGGTAGTACAGTGTAGTATTGTCCATGTTATTGGGTAAGCTGTATAATGTAATATTGTCTGTGATGGTATCAGGTACAGTAATATAGTGTAGTATTGTGATCTTACTAGGGAGCTTAGTGAAAAGAATCTGCTTCAGAAGTTCTAGTTCCTCCTCCGGCTCCACCTCAACGGATCCAAACGTCTCTCCTTCAGGCCACACTGCCCTGATTCAACACACACATCCCAGAGAATGAGTACACCCTTTCTTTCTGCAGCTCAGAAAAACTCCTAATCCATCATTACAAAACAGCAGAATCCGTCCCTACTATAAAGAAGGCGAAAAACAGTATGTGATGAAAGTAGTGTGTCTGAATTCACGTACTCATAAAAGAGCAGTACCCAGAAAACCTGCTACTTCCAGCAAGTATGCATACGATGGACACTTTACTATCCCATGAGGCATCGGGAGAGGATTTGTGAATGGCAGTGACGCAACGCAACTGACGCTGGAAGGTCACATGATAACAACATGGCGAATGTATTACGTCTGGATTAGGACATACCTTTTAGCGGCTTAATGCATTTTGAAGTACACAGAATCTTTTATTTATTCGAGTGACATGTATGGTTGCCTAGATATGTCATCCACAAAACTGCTGTAATATTTACACATGAGTATTAGTAATTAGTTTTCTGCATTAAGATGTAGGGCTGTCAAATGATTAATCACGATTAATCGCATCCAAAATAAAAGTTTGTGTTTACATAATAAGTGTGTGTACTGTGTGTAATTATATATATATATATATATATATATATATATATATAAAAATACATGCAAATATTTCTTAAATATATACAAGCATGTGTATGTATATACTATATACAGATTTATATATAATTTATATTATAGATAAATATAAATATTTTATATATAAATAACACATTTTTCTTAAATATATAAATGCACGTGTGTGTACTTATATATACACAAAATAATTTTACACAGTACAAACACATTTATTATGGAAACACAAACTTTTATTTTGGATGCGATTAATCGTGATTAATCATTTGACAGCCCTATTAAGATGTTAACTGTGACCAAAATTATGAGATTACTCATTATCACATATTTTAAATTGACAGATCTTCTACGAACCATTTAAAGCATCAGTGACAAATTACATATTTTTTAACGACCTGGGGTCTAATTTTTAAAACTGTGCCTAGGATCCTTACTAAAAGTGTACGTGCGCCCGAAAGCCAAAAATGGCGTACGCAAAAAAATATTCAGACTTATAAAACCGTGTGTACGCCCGAACCTGCACAGAATTCACTTTATAAATCCCAGTCAGCAGAAGATTGTGCGCACGTGCGCCTAACCACGTACGAAATAACCATATATGAGCTTACAACGCCTCGTTTTACTATGCATATTCTCATTTGCATATAATTATTCATCCACGTGACAACATGTTTAACGGTACAAGACATTAGGAAAATAAGAAATACGAATGTGCTGTCACATTACATTACTAAAAAATCATTTAGTAGCCTATCGTTGCCTTGTTTTTCAATAAATAAAATAGTGTAAAATACATTTCAGAGAAAGTTTTTCTCAATCTTTTCCACTGGCCAAATACTATTTGTAATTGATTTATGTTTTGAATGGAAACAGATAGACCTTGTTGTGCATTATTTGCACGAAACTACTTTCTCAGACAATCTGCTATTATTATGATAAGCAATTATCTCTTTAGTTGAAACATTAAAACACAGCATGCCAGAGGAAAAGTGTTCAAAAGCATCGCATCCACAACAAATATTTCTATTTATTGAATATAAAAAATGTTGTAACTTCTCAGTACTGATTTCATGTAGTTTAAGTGTTTAACTCCATTAATGAGAATGGCATATTTAATTAAATGTTTATATCAGAAGTAAAACATAGTTTAAATCATTCTGTTATTGTGAATATGCACTGTTTTTATGATTAGGACTCATAATGAAGATTTACGGTTTTACTTAATCTGCCGTTAGATAGGCTATATATGCGTTAGTTTCACAAACGGGCCAAAGCGCTCACTGGCGCGGACATTTAAGAAGGGATGGATATTTGAAGTGATAGGCTTGGTGAGTGAAATTATATTTGTATCATCTTTCTGTACATGTATAATTTTCTTTAGATTTTCTGTCTAAAAGTGACCAAAAAGACATTAACTCCAGCTCACCATCGGTGTCGCCAAACTGCTCCGTCTCCGAAATGTTCGTACGCCTGCAGTGCAGGTGCGCAAATTTTCCCGTCAAGTTTGTTTTTATAAGTCACAGCTTATGCGTCGGAAGTGGCGTACGCCTCTTTCAGGGCCTGTTTTGTGCGTACGCAACGGTTATAAATGAGGCCCCAGATGAATCAATCAGCCTCACACATTTTTCTTGTGTGGAGAAATGTCATGATGTGATAAAACTACGACAGAGTTAGACATTTAAAAACGGTGAGAAACAAGACGACACTCTCCAGGTGTTCAGAGATGTCTTACCGTGCCGCCCGGAGTAAACTCAAAGCTTCAGGTCCTGAGCGAGATATAATGCAGTCTTGAATCTTGACCAAAGCTTCAGTCCTCTGCTCGTTGACCGGAGTCTCAGATGCGGCGTCGAAGGGGACCGCACCCTCGGTCAGACTCTCTGACAGCTGCAGCCCAACACGAGAAACAGCACACTCCACTGTGTTTATATGCACAACTATTGTTAAAAAATCAGGGCTGCGTTTCCCGATAACGTTGTCTCTTAGCGCGATCCGAAGGCTCTTAAGGTATAACTTAACTGAAGGTATACCATTTCTAGGCGTGTTCCCCGAACTATACCTTAGAAAGCTGCTTAAGATATACCTTCTTACGTCGGACGTTACCGGGTGCTGTCCGTGGCGATGGTGCTGAATCTGTTGATATCGATGACTCGAGAATCAATTATTCTCTCGTGCAGGGGCTGCTTATGTGAGAAAGCGCTGTTCTTTATAAAAGAAGCACTTCAGAAATAGTTGAAATTGCATTTACTAGGACTCATGGGATATTATAAAAAATAATCTAAACTTTAACAGCCTATAATAGCCTTGCCTACATATTTTAAAATTGTATCATATATTGCTGCCATCATAACCATTTAAATTTTTGATGTGCTTTCTTCTCTTTCCCATTTTTGTTCGCTGAGGTGAGCTGCGATGAAATACTGTTCTTGTAAATACTTTCAAGCATTTCAGTAATAAAAGAGTACGTCATGTAGCAACGGTGCTCGGCAGTGATCAAAAAGGATTTAAACAGTGAATTTTGAATCTCTTCTTGTAAACTCAGAGATGTGGATTCAGACGGCAATTAAATTACCACACGACCTGTTTGTCAAAAAATCAGTAGGTACTAATTTGGACAGAGATTTTTACGCGGGTTGGGTGAAAAAAAACACTGATATTATGGATTCGGACGGCACTAAAATAACCGACTTACCCCTGTAAATGTTTAAAATACCGTACGAGCCCATGATAAACAATATTAGCGTCCGAATAGGACTTAACTGACAGTAGCCTATGCTTTCACTGGCCTTTAAAAGCGCTCTTTAATTAAAATAAATTTATAAAATTGTATTATATATAATAATATAATTAAAATTGTAACAACAATCAGTGTAATGACAATTTTATTCTTTGCATGAAAACACTTGAATTAGCCTAATTGAACACTGTCTGGGTGTATTAAAACTTCAGAATTATATTCATATAGACCTTTAACAGTGATAAGGTATAGCTAAGAGTGCTCCAGACCAACCTTCCGAACGTATGACTTACAGAAGGTATACTTAACTAAGAGCGTTTCGGGAAACACGTATTAACGATAAGGTACAGCTTAAGGTGTAACTTAAGAACGACGTAGCGTTAAGAAGGTTTCGGGAAACGCAGCCCTGATCATTGTCCATCACTTGCTGGGGAGGCTGACTAACAGCGGGAGATTATGTACTGGTAATCATGCTATTCCTGCAGATCCAGGATGTGCAATGTTGATGATGTTTTTAAATCTATTCGTAAAGAGGCACCACAGTACTGATCTGGGGCCGTATTCACAAAGAATTTTATCTTACCACTTGGAGTACTCCTAAAATCGCACTAAAATATTTTAGCTAGGAGTTTGCTCTTAAAAGTTATTCACAACGCCTTTCAGACCTACTCTTAGTTCTTAGGTGCTACTTTTAGGGTTAAAATGCTTACTCTTAGTGAAAAAAATTAGGAGTCCTAAAGTTAGGAGTGACACGCCCATTATTTTTAGGAGTTGCTCCTAAATTCACCAGTTAGGAGCTACTTTTAGCCTTAAAATTCTTTGTTAATACGGCCCCAGATCTGCTACATCCCTACGCTCAGTCAAGGTCACTTAGATCCACTAATTCTGGACTATTGGAAGTTCCCAGGACAAGACTAAAAAAATAGAGGTGATCGTGCTTTTACTGTCATCGGCCCTAAACTATGGAATAATCTCCCGGTTCATATCAGTCCTGCTCCAAACTTTATCTACTTTTAAGTCTTCTCTTAATAATAATTTATTTTCTTAGGCGTTTAATATATCTTGATGTTGTTTTACGTTTTTACTTTTGTGCGTTAAACTGAAGCAACCAGTCTAAGTCTAAGTTTTCTAAGTCTGAAATATTCACAGCTTAAATATAAAATCATGTTAAATATAAAAAGCACTCATAAATGGCAACATTATATGCCAAAAAACTATTATTTTCAACCCTCCATCTGGAATGATACCTTTTTAAGGGCTTTAAGGCCTATGATGTGATGGTGTAGAACTATTCGTCAATGATAATAAAATCAACATTTTGTCATCTTCCCATAAATTATAATAGTGATCACTAAGAAATAGAAAAATATCTTTATATTCAGAGGGGATGAACTAATTTATACGGTGTATCCAATTATTTAAGTTGCATAAAATGTTCTTTATGGTCCTGGCCTATATTTCTACTGATGTTCATTTTTATGTACGTAAGTGTAATTGTGTACCAATGTACCAAGATGAATTGATTATGTAGCATTTTGATTTGTTGGCCCTGACACTGCATTGTTTACTTTTTGAGTGTATTTTATGTGTTGATGCCATGCCAGTCTTTTCATGTTTACCAATTCATATGATGTTTTGGGATCACTGGTGATTGGACGTGAACAACAACATGAGTGTTGTCCATTTTTCTTTCTGTTACTGATTGTCTATAACTCACCTGAAAGCCAGAAGACACGAGCTCTTGAGACACGATCTGCCACGTCTGTTCCAGGTCTTCAGCCGAGGGCTCTGTCTGAAGGCTCTTCTTGCTACGTTTCCTTCGTTTCACTCTTCTTTTCTAAAAGTAAAAAAAAAGAAATGTATTTGTAAAATCCTTGCTAGAAAAATTAATTTTCAAGTCTCATCACCACAGCAAAAAAAAAAAAAAAAAAAAAAAACTGCCCCAAATCTTGACCAGGCAATCGAAACAAGTCGTGTGAATAAAAGCATCTGCCAAATGCATGCAAGTAAATGTAAATGGCACACACCACATGTCATTTTAACTTAAAACGGTTCAGCTTATCCAGTGATCTCCGTTAATGGCGTCTCAGGTCTCACCTGCACTACCAGATTGTTTCGGCCCTTGCAGAATCTCTCCAGCATCCTCAGAAACAGATGTGTGGACTCCACCAGATCTCGCAGGAACGAGCGCGGCTGCATCCGCTCATCAAATTTACGCAAAAGAGTCAGAAAAATCTCCCTGAACTCCATCAGATAAAAGATATTACCTACACACGCCGGAAGAAAACGAAACAAGTGACAGAAAGATGGGTGTGTCAGAGGAAAGGAAACATATTACAGTGGCAATTATCTAATCCATTTTAAAATAAGCAGGGATAATAGGAAGAGAAAAAAAAAAGAAAAAAAAACACACTCTTGATGACACTGGAACTGTGTCGGATGTTGTCATCCTTTGAGCGATCCATTTCATTCACTGTCAGCAGCAGTTCCTGATACGCCTTCAGAGCCAAATGCATCCTGGTAAAAAAAGATGACCGATTCATATTAAGACTTCACTTAACTAAGTAATATTAACTTTTTTAATTGTTAAAATATGCAGATGTCGGTTCTTATAGTTCAACACAAGATTCAGGAGTTTAAGACCTGAAGACAGGCCGCTTTTGTTCGAAACGTTTCACAAGGCTACATTTTAAACATTAACACGTCACGTGCCACAGGCTGTATGTTCTGGGATTCGACTCATTGAGGTCGTCTGTCAGGATTAAATCAAACGATTAAAGCCCATCTCTTTAAACTAAAATATTTTGTAGGTGTTTTGGATGGTTGCTCTGAAATATGTTTGTCCCACTAAATTTCAGCATTTTACTGCGTCTTTGCTCTAGAGTTCACCCACGATTCATCTTGAGAGGCGTCAGCAAAAGAAACACTTGTGTTTTTACAGCCTGGTTCGTTGGTCCATTGGGTCGGATTGCTTTCTCACCACAGGCGAACCGTTTCAACTCATCGGGGGATCTCGGACTGACTGTTTTGGTGCGGATCTGTGTGTGATTATTATGTTCAAATAATAGATCGCTTTTCACCAAAGAAAGAAAATGCGACAGTTTCCGAAACTTCTCCAAACAAGACAGATGTGAATACACATGGAAATTACTGTATATATCAGCAGAAAGGGAAATAATAATTCTTTTTGATTATTACCGCTATCGCTCTTAGATTTACGTGTCAACATGAACGTTTATTATTTGCATGCATTTTTTATCCCTGCCAGTATATTTTTTGCATTTATTCATTTTCATACTTGAATGCTACTGATCAATAATGAAATAAAATAAATTGAAATAAGATTTGGGTCATGTTGCTCACCCCTTCTTTGGCCTATTTAAAGATTTAAATTGCACATAAGGAACTTTTTAATAACAGAATTGTTTCTACTCAAGTTCGTTGGTGAAATAAACATTTAAAATTAAAATAAATGGTAATAACTTGTTTTCATGACAGATTTATTCAAACATACATTAATGAAGACATCACTAACAGGTTAAATACAAAATATATAATGAATTTGCAATACAGTGCATTTATTTAGCAAAATCCTCGTCTCTAGTTTTTTTCCTAGAGTTTATGGACATTGAATCTCTTGTTTGAGGTAAACGTAAGGTAAAGTGACACTGTATATGCTACAGGCTGTTTTACTGACGTCTTTCCTCTGTTGAAACACTGATTGAGCGATTACATGAGACGGGATTCATTTCGGTAAGCTGTAATGTATCTTTCAATACACACTCTGGTGTTCACCCTTGTTTATTTGGTGCTGTAGTAAAGAGGAGATGAGATCTGTTTGCGTGCTGCCGCTCGAACTGAGGAGCTACAGTGTCACAGCGTATTAAAGAGCACCAAAACAACATTTATTGTTTGAAATAAAAAAAAAATTTATTTTGAAGTTGAGACTGTATCTCATATTTCAAATTAACAACTTTTTTCGCGATTGGATGCCAGGCGCACTACAAATCTTTGGTGAAGTTTTGCTCACGCATCAACATAAAACAACAGATTTAAGATTTAAGAAACCATATCATTACCAATTAAAATCAAGAAATGAATATGGTCAATCCAGAGCTAGTGTCCACAAAGCTGACATGTTTAACTGTTGTAGCTTATCCACGTTGTGTGCACAAAACAGACGCTGAACACTGAACATGCCATGAGAGAAGCGCTAATTAAACGTGTAGCAAATTAGAGGGAACCACTACATTTAATCATGATCCAAAAAAGAAGCTACAAACATGAAGCATGAGCAGTTGTTTTTGACTTAAATTAGATTGCACAATTTTAAGATTTTAAAGTAAAAATAGTGGTCTGATTTTAGATATGTGCAATTATAAGACACACCTGCACACCTGGAACAACAGCGATTTCTCTTTTTTTACAGCTATACACAAAGCACTGTGCTTATAAACAGGGATTATACAGAGGTATCTTTTCTGAAGACAGTCACGTCCCTTCATAGACGCATTCATATAAACCCCCACCACAAATATTTATATTTTTCTTTCAATATTTCAGACATCATGAACAGTGAGCAGGGCTGCACGATTAATAGAAAATGAAACCACACGCGATTTGGCAAAGGCTGCGATTATTTAATGCGCAGATTGTCAGTACAGCACGGCTCGGTGATCGCAGTAAATACTGCTCCATCTGAACACCAGAGGGCGTCTCACACAAGAAGATACCGCACGTCATTCCAGGAAATCCCCATGGGCATCATGTTGTCTTTTGTGAGACAGGTTTATAAATGATTTCATGTTTGGAAAGATGTTTGACATGTGTTGCTTTTTCAAATGCATGTTATAAGCGACTCAAACTTGCAGTGCTTTCAGATGGAGCAGTGTTTACTACTGATCACAGAGCCGTCCATCACTAGCCACGTTTCCATTACCCTTCAAATTGCGCAAATTGAAATTGCGAATTGAAAATACGCCCAATGGAAACACGTCAATTTCGCAAAAAAGTTTTTACGGTCCCATGAGGAGGTTTTTCAGGCAATTCGAAAAAGGAATTACAGTCACCTGACGTAGATGACACGGTGTGTGTGGACTGAAGACGAGACAGAGTTCTTTATTAAATTCATAAAAGAAAAAAGAATTACAGGAATACTGGATTCTAAATCTCAAAGAAACAGCACAATCAAGAGCTGGAAGCAGAAATGAGGAGAAACACCAGAAACCCACCAAAAAGCCGCTCACAGACAGTATAAGAGTCTTTCCTTGCCATTAATGCTTGGATAACACACAGACACGGTGAATAATAATGGCCAGTGCAGTGGCTGGGATACACATAAACCCACCAACATCCGTGGAATGGAATGATGTTTCCAACATGTTTGGAATGATTATCGCGAGAGGAAAAAATTAGGTTTTTAAAACATCAGTTAATGGAAACTGCGTCATTTCACAATCGTTTTTTTGTCGACATTTAGAAAATAAATAAAAATCGCAAAAGTTTTGCGCAAATCTGTAATGGAAAAGCGCCTACTGACAAGCTTTGACCGACAAGCCTTTGCGGTTTCATAATCGCAATAAGCCCAATCGGTTTAAGCACGATTTGACGTTAATCTTGCAGTGACTGGTACAGTATTTTCTCTGCTAGCACATCTCTGTTCTCCTCTTTGAATCCTTCTTCAGTTTGTCCCGTCTCTAGTCTGTGTTAAAGCAACACCATGGAACTTTTCCTCTTCGGTCGCCCGAATGGTTGGAAACTAAATTGTCCATTTGACCGGATTAAACGTTCATGTGGGCGAATGTGTTCAAACAGCCACAAAAGACCGTCTACTGACATAATGCGTGACCATTATGGGAAGCGCACTAGCCAGACAAGATTTAAAGCAACACCATGGAACTTTTCCTCTTCGGTCGCCCGACTGGTTGGAAACTAAATTGTCCATTACCGCTGTTGTAAATAATTTAGCCTAGCGTCGCACGCAAGCTCGCTGTTTATCAGCACCGCCTTTAGAATGAATGATGTCCACAGACGAGGTCGAGTATGTTACATGATTTCATGAAAGTATGATGTATTGCGACATCAGAAACGAAGAAAAACGAAATAACGACTATTGTAACGCTTGACGTAAAGCAAGTCAAATTTGTAGTTTTCTTATGTCTCATTCGGACTACAGAAACGCGACCCGATTTGCCAAACTTGCATAGCGTGGTTATAGCAGATAAAGGACCGCAAAGTGAACCCAGAAGTGCCTTTCACCCTGTTACGACTTGATGAACCACTGAAACGATTTTGGAAACATTATTATTTCAAGGCAAAAAATTTGTTGCTTTAATGTCCTGCTTACAGAATTTGGTATTTTCCACACAAATTATTCAAATGCAGTTTGTGCGCAAGTCCAGAAGAGAGAGAGAGAGAGATCGGCCAAATTAAACGGATTTATCGATCATGTGTTTGGAGCAAAAAACGTCTGGTTCTGATTTATGGTGCATCTCTACCCCTAACCAAGAGTAAAATTACAAGACCAACCTGCGAGACCAGGATGTGGCATCACTCTTGTCAGTGAGTATCATCTCATAGTAGTTGGTGATGTTCTTCTCAATGAAATGAAAGGTGCGGATGGACATGGTCTCGGACACCACATCCGGTCTGAAGTTCTGCCCCCGGTTAAAGGCCATGAAGAAGGTTAAAGCCCACAGATAGTACGTCTCATCATGCTGCTGCGCCCGCTCCCGGATCAACCCCTCCTGCTCACAAAACAAGACGCATGAAGACGCAAAACTCACTTAGAGAGAGAGTGATGTGGATGTCGTCATTCACCTTCACAAGGTACATGAGCCGATTATAGCAGTTCTCCAGGAAGTCGATGCAGAACTCGCGCAGGAAGAGACGTACATTTAACGCAGAGCGTCGTTGGCTCTCCGAATCTTGAGCCATCAGTTTGCGTTTGGGTACACGTCTCACGGGCTTACCCACGTCATGAGAATAGTTCTTATACTTAAGATTTAAGACATAAAAAAAACCACTTGTTAATAAAAAGAGGTATTTCCACAAAAAAAATAAAAATAATAATAATCCACTGAAATATGAAATTCTAACTTATGTAATTGTTTTAAAGTGACACTTACATTGTGAATTCCTTGGTGAAAAATCACATCTTTCTCTCCAACTGACTTCAATCCTTGAATGACGTACGAGCCACGGAAACGAGAGTGTCTACATAAGAGAAGAGAATAAATGATTGTTGTATTTGCTTAGTAGGTTTATGTGAAGATATGATCTAGTGCAAAGAAATATACTTTCAAACTTGACTAGCTGTATTATGACACGAGGGTGAACTATTCATTTAAAGCACTGCTGCTAAAAACAGCTTAAAAAATATCAGTAATAAATGATAAATTAGTCCCCCATCCTGACCCATAGCTCATATGATCACGTTCTCTCACCTGGTGCCTCTCAGTAGCGTACGGCTGCGTTTTTCAGCTAATTCTTTCTGTCTCAATAACTCCAGCTCCTGCATGTCTTTTTGTTTCTCCTGGGCAGAGCGCATCTGTCCTGCATTCACCAAAAGCTCAGGAGTCTGCAGGAGTCACGTCAAAAACGATTATCAAACACGTGAGATGAAAAGATCCATGTTTCCTATGCATTTTAGAGTAATAATCCAAGGTGTTCTATTGAACTTGCGACCACAAAGGAATAGCTCACCCAAAAATGCTAATTCATGCATGTAATAGGTGCAAGCAATCACCAGCAGATCTCATTCATATGTTGTGGGGATGCCCTAAATTATGTGATTACTGGACTAAAATATTCAAAATTTGGAGGGATGCCTTTGCCATAGATCTTGATACAAATCCACTTCTGGCCATTTTCGGGATGACTGTTGAAGTTAACCTTTCAGTAACGGTTCAAAAGTCTCTAGCCTTTACTACTTTACTAGCGAGACGTCTCATACTTTTGAAGTGGAAACATGCCTCACCCCCTTCCTTTGATACAAAGGAAAAGAAGTGATCACTTGCATTAAATTGGAAAAAATTAAACTGTCACAGACTGGTTCTTTAAAAACCTTTGATAAACTGTGGCGCCCCTTTTTAGATTATTTACTGGCTAACTCAAGCAGAGCATTTATTTGATTTTATTCTGCAAATGTTTTAAGATATCAATATTGTGTGGTTTTTTGTTTTTGTTTTTTTTCATTGGAAGCTGTAGGTTGTTTATTTGAGGGAGGGTTTTATTGGGGGTATTAACAGTGTGGAATAATAATTTCATAAATTCAATGTTATTATCGGTTGACTTGATGTTCCAAGCAGAAAAACTAATAAAGAGATTCAAAATAAAAATGCTAATTCTCTCATGCCAACAGATGACTAACTGACTTCCACAAGCAACACATTTCAGCTGTTCGTCAAATAAGTGAAAATGGTTACCAAACCTTTACTAAAATAACACTAAAAGCGATCTACTAAGGTTGAGTAATAAAAGACAATCAATTCAAATCCTTTAAAAAAAAACTTTGGTGCTTATGATTTCAAGCTCGATCTCACTTCCTAGCACCATCTACAGCTCTGCACATGCTGCAAGTTCTAGAAAGTAACATATTAAATCATTGTGCCTAGAGACTGAAATGGCAAAACATACAGAAAATGTAGCTAAAATCAGATCGCTTCAGAAATAATCCATATGGATTGCTTTTTAGAGCTTCAAAGATTTGATAACATTCACATGCATTGCATGAACCAACATAGCCAAGATTGTGTTCTGAAGAAATCTATTAGGTTATAAAAATGAGGGCATTAGTTGATGCTAGAATTTCAATTGTTGGGAAAACTATTCCTTTACACGCAAAATAACCAGCCGTATTTGAAACCTCATGTCACCTGATCTCTGAACATGAGGGAGATGATCTCCAGGATGTGGAAGCTCCATTGCTGTTCACTCTGAGCACAGGCCAGAAACTTCAGCAGATCATCCAGTCCACTCATGTGAACGGCCCACAGCAGTTTATCGTGAACACTGGCATCATCATCCACATTCTGCACAGAAACGCACGCAAATCATCCAACACATAAAACCACAACACTCCCAAAGGCAAACGGTGTGAAGGACCCAAGATGTGTCTAACTGAATGCGGTTATAACCTAGCCTGGGAAAACCCAGACAACTTCCAGCAAATTTAGATTTGCTCTGCAAGTTAGTCTGGCAAAGAGCTCATTCAAGCCCATTTCCAATCCGCCGAAATCGCGGCACCAATCAGAAACGTTGGGGCCGGCTTTACACGATGACGACAGCGCAGCAACTGTGAAGCAGATTTGTACATTACAAAGATGGATGCCGCCGTGGAACATCACTCGTTCGAATCAGCTATAGCGTCTGTTTTAAGTGATTTAAACGTTTCCTTTTTGTTAATGGAACACTCCACCGTTTTTTCATAATTACTAAACTATGTTATTCCCTTAACTAAGACGAGTTGATACATACCTCTCTCGTCTCAGTGCACTCAATCAAACACCTCCACGGTTTCTCTATTTAAATACAGTTACACGATCAAGTATGGGGACAAAATAAAATGTGGAGGTGTTTGATCGCTTCTAACTTCATCTCTGTTTGGATTCTAATGAACGAGCTGGGCGATCAGTATCAAAGTGTCGTGGCGCGCCAGAGCGATTGAGTGCACTGAGATGAGAGAGGTATGCATCAACTCGTCTTAGTTAAGGGAATAACATAGTTTAGTAATTATGAAAAAACGATGGAGTGTTCCATTAAAACCGGAGCAAAGAACAACACTCGGGAGATGTTTCTCCGTTTCTCTGCATACGTCATCTCCTTCATCGCTCTGATTGGTTTTAGGTCTATCCAGAGGCATTTGAGCGACGTCCGTTGGTGACGCCCCTCTGGAAATGGGTTCTCTATGAAGCTTTGCCAGACCCTAACTCAGTTACAACTGAGAATGATCTGGTTTTAACCAGGCTAGTTATAATCGCATCTCTGAGTTTATCTTCAGTAGCAAAAATGGGGTTAGCAGACCAGACAAACTTGGGGAAATGTTGAGAGAAAGATCAGAGGTATCGCCAATAACAGATGCCTATGTGAGTATGTGCTTGGCCCCTAATAATAATAATTTTATTGTACAAATAAAAAAAATATTGGCTAAAATTCATTGATTTTTTTAAATAAAGTAATTAAATTAGCAGATAATTTTTTTTAGGTTTGAAACTTGCAGCGTGTTTGTATTGTAGAGTAACCTCTTATGTACTGTATGTAAATATCAAGGTCAAGTTGTTTGAATTGTATTTTGATTACTAGGTCAATGAATATCAAGGATGTGTGGTATATCATATACGAGATTTCTGTGGGCACGTTTAAAGGGGTCATGACATGAGAAACCAAATTTGCCTTGATCTTTTGGTATATAAGAGATCTATGTACTATTAAAACTTCCTGCAAGTTTCATAGCTTAAGACGTCCTCCCCATTATAAACAAAGCATTTATTTAATCAAGCTCTAAATACAGCTCGTTCTGGATCCATGGTAAGAAGTGACGTCATGGTGCGAAGTGACGTACCAGTCGTTTGCATATGACCGCCTCCAGCGCAAGACAACTACGCCTCATTTCGTATCGTTGTCGTGCGGCTCGCGCCCACATGTGTTCAGTCGACGTCTCGACGTGCAGCGAGTGGGTCTGTTTACAAGAAGATTGCTATGCCACGCAGATGTGCTGTTCCTGTTTGAGTGTTTGAATACGCTGCCGAACGATCCAGACGTCAGGGAAAGCAGTCGGATGCAGTTTATTTGCAGCATATGCAGCGCGCCAAAGCCTTATTTGAACGGTGAGTGAGATGAGTGTGACAGGGAATGTTACTGAAAGAACGAGCAGAGAGCGAGCGAGCCCCGGCCGCGCGCGCCTTCAAACTCTCTCTCTCTCTCCCTCCCTCCCTCACGCATATGAATCAAAATCAATTGAGAATTGACACGATGGTAAAAGATTGGAAGACCGAAGTTTCACGTGGTGGAGCATTGTGTAGTCTACATGCGATACAAAATGATTAACGTTAATAATTTATGCATAAGCAGCACTGACGTTAGCCAATCATAACAGTGGGTGTTAACACTGAAGTCTTAAAGGGGAAACACCCCCAAAACAGACTGTTTGAATCAGAGGGGGAGAAACAGGGTGGGAAAAGGTCATAAATCACTACATTTTTAAAGTTTTTTGTAAAAAAAACTATAGTAATACTATAATTGCACCTAAGGGAACATAATAAAACAAAACAAAAAACCATGTCATGACCCCTTTAAGTCTACAAACTCTCACCTTTTCCTCATATGGGTCTGCAGGGACGTGCAACACATTTCTGACCAGCAGCAAAATCCTCTCAATCAGTAAATTATCTTCTTCGGCTCTTTGCTCCCAGTCCTCAAGAGAAAAACCATGAGGAATTATGAATAATATTTCCAATCAATCACACCATCTGGCATATGAACATAGATTCGACCCTCACCAGTTGAAGAAGGTTGTAGAGCGTTTCACTCAGCACAGTAAATATCTTCTCATCTGCAAATGCCTTTAAACAGAGAAGATTATTTTAATAATTTTTATCAATATTCAGGGTTCGACAATAAGGACTGCACGATGCAGAGGCGGGCTTTGCAATTCATACCTGAATGAATCAGCTGATTTGAATGAATCATTTGACTGAATTGAATCAATGACTCACTCTTTAAGACAATGAGTTGCTGCCATGGTGGTTTAGTTTCATATTAAAAAATATAATTTATATTATGGTTAAAGATAGATAGAATGCGTAGATAGTGGCAGATGGAATGCATTTATAAATAGACTATAACAAGTGAAATATGAGATAACATTGTTAAACAATGGATATAATGAATGTGGCTATTGAGAGTCATGGTCATAGTGCCACTGCTGACAGCAGGAAGTACGACACATTCATTCGATTTTTATATGATTCTCTTATATTTACCCGTGTGAATGCATGTGCCCACAGTGCATTGTTTTCATAAAGCCACCGGTGTCATTTGTTTCTTTGTTATGGTATTACTTGTCTTCAGAGATTATTTGGAGGCTGAAACTTCATTTTTGCAATGATAATGAATTGGTATTGAGAATTGTGAAGATTACATGCTTTTAGGTTTCCCTTACGTATTTTATTGCATGTTGTGATTACTGTTGCTTTAATTAAACTGGTAACGAGTACAGCAATAAGACAGTAATGAGGCAGCTTCTAATTACGAGGCCTAAATAAAACGTTTATTGCGTATTGGAAGCAGCAGTTTACATATGTCAAAAATGAAGAAAACAAACCAGTCATTTTTTATTTTATGAAGTAGGGCCAATGAAAATGCAAGTAAAAATCAGAACCATAAATATCTAGAAGACGTCAAGTGTTTCCCACAGGGTTTTGTGAAACTCTGGTGGGTGGACCTCGGTCCCTCTAGGCAGGGAGGAAAATCTGTACATTTAAAGTTAAATGAATCAATCTGGTGCACTTTTATTGGTCCAACCCATATTCAGCGTGCAAATTGAACAAAGTACCTATTCAAAGTATCATTGATTTGTACCTGAACTTTAAAGGGGACTCAAACCTCTTTTTAGTTGTGATATTGTCTGTCTACATTACACTCCATAATACTGCAACAAATAATAATGTGATAATATTCTTCCTATGACAATAATAGCCATATGTTGTAAAAACAAATGCACTGAAAAATAAATGAAAATTATTTTGTCCTAATTTCTATACAACCAAGAGATAAACCCGTGAGCTTTTATTTTGATGGAAACTGCAGTCGTGCTTTTATTTGGGCGGTTTTACAAATGCGTCTAATTACAAATGTAGAGAAATGCTGTAATCCCCAATTATGCAAATGTAAAAATTACGCGTAACTGCGTTCCCAGATACACACGCACAGATAGATGTCACGGCACTCATTCACTGTGAGCCGGTAGTGAGAATCGAACCCGCAGAGCGGATCACTTGCTGATCGCGTGAGCGAAGCGCGCACTACTCTTTGCACAGCGCAAACAGATGGTCTTTCGATAATGAAAACGATTTTAGTTTGTTTGACAGCAATGGTGCAAAACACGACATTAAAGACATTTGGTGCTATTATGAGAAGTTTAAATATAGTTTCAGGCCGCAAGAGTCTAGTTAATGAATAGGAAGCACTGAAATCTACTTGTGGCCGTCAATGCTGATATAGCCTCCACAAATAAATCAATATGTGGAAAACACTGGTCAAGCCTTCAGGCTTTGTTGTGTGTTATACTGTACCTCTTTGTAGGCCTGAAGGTATGATGTCACTTGCAGGAAATGATGTCGGAAGGCTGGATCATCAGGAACTTTTCCAAAGCAGAGCAGTGCTGGCTGGGTCAGGTTCACCATTAGCCTGAGAATCATTTGAATCAGTCAGATCTCAGGTCAAATGAATCATTTGTGACCCTGGATCACAAAACCAGTCGTAAGTCGTACTGGTATATTTGTGGCAATAGCCAACAAAACACTGTATGGGTCAAAATTATAGATTTTTCTTTTATGCCAAAAATCATTAGGATATTAAGTAAAGATCATGATCCATGAAGATATTTAGTAAATTTCCTACCTTCAATATATCAAAATTTTATTTTTGTAAGTGGATGCATCACGATTGCCAACAGAAATGGAAACCTTTAAAGGCGATTTACTCAATATGTAGATTTTTTTGCACCCTCAAATTCCCGATTTCAAATAGTTGAATCTCGGCCAAATATTGCCCTATCCTAACAAACCCTACATCAATGGAAAGCTTATTTATTTAGCTTTCAGGTGATGTATAAATCTCAATAAGACACATAAGACTGCTTTTGTGGTCCAGGGTCACATTTGTCATTGCAGCCATTTTGTCTAATTCATCAGGATATTAAAAGATAATGAGCTCAAACACCTAATACAGGCATCAAACAGCGGTTTGTCCTGCGTGTGCTGGGTGATGATGGGTAAGAGGTCATTCTGAAGGATCTGTCCAGCTCCCAGCTGCTGTCTGATGTCCCTCGTGTCATCCTCGTGTCTCAGGTAACGAATCAGATCCTTTACGCTCTCTAGAATCAACAAATAAATCGCAACCATGACTCTGTCACAAGATCATTTTTCATTATTAAATTCAAAATACATGTAACAGAGAAGACAAAATGCATAAACGGTTTCCTGATATTCCTTCTGTAAAGTAGTTGAGGCATGTACCTCATTTGGATAAAAGCGTCTGCTAAATGAATAAATGTAAATAAATGTAAAGGTTTATGCCTTACCAAGGCAGTCTGGTTCTTTGTGGTAAACGTCTTCCTCCAGAAAACCCAGTGCACTGCACGTGGCCAATAACTCACAGTTCATCATGAACAAGTCCATACAGCAGTCCTATCCGAGAGAATAACTGGGTCCAAATCTGCAAAAAAGAGACTGATTAAAAAAAAATGTATTGTCTATTTGTTTATGTAGATTTAAATTACAAGATAATATCTTTAAAGGCTGTTTTCTCAAATGGAGTCAGAAATCTCCACTTCAGCAGAACTTGCACCAAACTTTTATTCCTATCCATATTCTGAAGGTTTGTACCGAGGGATTTGTTCATATTATAAATTTTATACAACATATATGGTGAAAATGGTGATTTTTTTTTTACTGTCCGTTGACAGTATTTTCAGATTTATCCAAATCCTTTAACTCTAATATGTCAGCAAAATGAAACAAAAATTTGAACCTGGCTCAATCCAGTGTCCAGATTTCTGTTCTGGTTATGTATGCAAATTAGTGCATATTTAGTTGCATCATTTGCATATTTAAATATAACATTTCAGAAAACTTAATACACTATTTTTTTTGCAATTTTTAATGTCATCAATCAACAGGGGAAGTACGGTGATATATATTTGTTAACTTTTTGTCCTGCCTTAATATTAATATCTTATCTATATTTAGTCAATATCATCATTACTAGATTTTAGAAAAGAAAAATCACATATTTGAAGACCTTTTCAAAATACAAAGTGCTAATTGTGCTAAAATTTGTAAACGTTTTTCTGCATAAATAAGTCCTTAAAGTCCCCCTGTGGTCAATCATTATATCCCTTAAAACTCATGTTTGATCACCAAAATGACAATTAAATGTTTTTTCCTCTTGATGCCTTAAAATAGCTTGAATGTAACTCTACACCATTGCCTCATTTAGTATACGCGGTTCTATGAATATGCAAATGAGCCCCGCCTCCACTCACTCACTCAGCTCAGAGATCCACTGGTTGACGATCACACGTTGATCTGATTGGTAGTTTGTGACGTCAGAAACACCAGCTATTACACACCGTGTTTTTGAGACTGTCTTTGTTTCACTACAGTTTTAAGGAGAAAATACTCAGCAATGCTGTCGACTTATGAATTTACACATGGTTTGTCTTGAAGGAAGCATATTAAAAACACCACAGACTTATACACAACATTAAAAACTTGATTTTCACCACAGGGGGACTTTAAAAGTTTGACTTGATAAAAAGCGCCGTCTCACAACATAAAAAATTGGACAGTCCAAAAGTATATGTTTCATAGACATGTTGGTACTACAGTATTGATATTGCAGCGTAAGAGAACTCATCTCGCTATAAGCAGGGATGGGCAGTATTTCAGATACATGTATTTAAAATACGTATTTGAAATACAAAATACTATTTTGTATTTTGTATTTTGAAGCCTTTGGGGAAAATCAAATGTAATTTGTATTTAAATACATTTAAGATGAGTATTTTTGTATTTTCAAAATACATAAAATACTTTTTGCCAGTCAACCTCTTTATCCAGGTGCTGGTTTCGTGCATCAACTAGTTCAGACTCATTTATAATTTTAATGAACTTATAGAAACAAATACACTTTACATAAAATAAATATAAAATTACTATACTTAAAAAATAGGGGTGTAACAATATCGTGTCACAATATATCGCAATACAAAAATGCAACAATATGTATCTACTGTGTGAGAAAAAATTCAAGTTTACAGAGTTTTAGTGTCAGTACTACATTTAACTACTATATAGTGTTGAATATAATAATAATAATAATGCAATTATTAGGGAATATTTGTGGGTCCTGATAATGCCAAATGTCTGATGTTAAAGGGATAGGTCACCCCAAAACTCTGTCAGCTCACCCTGATGTTGTTCCACCCCGTAAGACTTTCGTTCATCTTCAGAACACAAATGAAGATATTTTTGATTGAATCTGAGAGCTGGATCACTCCTCCATAGGCTTCATCTTCTTCTCTGTGGGCCTCGAGTGAGTTCACGTGGTGTAACAGCGCAGCGCTTCTGTGTTGTATGTCACACGCAGGCTCACTATTGGCCGACGCTGGTCATGAGTGTGTGTGTGTGTGTGATGCGTGTGACACAGAAGCGCTGCGCTGTTACACTACGAGAACTCACTCGAGGCCCACAGAGAAGGAAATGAAGAGTTGAATAAAGTCCTTATTTTTGTTTGTTTTTTGCGCACAGAAAGTATTCTCGTCGCTTGATAATCTTAAAGGAGAACTCCAGCGCAAAATGAACCTTTGGTCTAATTACACATTGTTACCTAGTCAACTGTTATCTGAGATTTGTTTTCATGATTATCGAATGTAAATAGTTTTATCTCTAAAAACAGTTTAGCCTATAACGCTAGTATAACGCTAGTAAATAGGGCATAGAGTATTGACAAATAAAAATCGCTTGTTAATACCACTAACATGGCTCAAAATAGCCCCACACTAACACGGTAGCATAATAAGGGTCCCTACCTTCAAACCGAAGCATTGAGAACTTTGTCAGTGTCCAGACCGTTTAATAAGAAGATATTTTATACAGACAGTCAGCTTCGCGAATCAGGCAGAAGCCGTCTTTGAAAAACAGTCTCTACCAGTCGATCTACGAACGCCGATCCAAGTGCGCTGGTGAGATGTGATTAAATTATTTTTATTTATTTATTTTCTCTGTTGCGTTCAGTGCTTCTCTTATGCGCTCAGTGCTTTCTTCCGGAAACAACGGACCATATGAGATTCTACACAATTCAGCGCACTTGGATCTGCGTTCGTAGATCGACTGGTAGAGACTCTTTTTCAAAGATGGCTTCTGCCTGTATTCGCAAAGCTGACTCTATGTATAAACTATCTTCTTATTAAACTGTCTGGACACTGACAAAGTTCTCAATGCTTCGGTTTGAAGGTAGGGACCCTTATTATGCTACCGTGTTAGTGTGGGGCTATTTTGAGCCATGTTAGTGGTATTAACAAGCGATTTTTATTTGTCAATACTCTATGCCCTATTTACTAGCGTTATACAAGCGTTATAGGCTAAACTGTTTTTAGAGATAAAACTATTTACATTCGATAATCATGAAAACAAATCTCAGATAACGGTTGACTAGGTAACAATGTGTAATTAGACCAAAGGTTCATTTTGCGCTGGAGTTCTCCTTTAAGGTTGAGCCACTGTAGTCACTTGGACTTTTTTAACGATGTCTTTAATACCTTTTCTGGGCCGGCAAGTTTCGATCCCTTAGAAACCTATGGAGGAGTGATCCAGCTCTCAGATTTAATCAAAATATCTTCATTTGTGTTCTGAAGATGAACGAAAGTCTTACGGGGGTTGAACAACATGAGGGAGAGTAATTACTGACAGAGTTTACATTTTGGGGTGAACTATCCCTTTAACTAAGGTAAAGTTTGTGGCCTACATTATTTGGCCACATACATATCTAGTCATTGAAAGAGTGCAAGCATATTCGTCTTAAATAATTCTGTTTTCAGCTTCAGAATCATGAATATTGTTATTCTGGTGTCTCTATTGTCCTGTGCTTTGGGTTTCCAGCACAGAGTCCAAACCTATTCATTTACACACACAACGTAATATCAAATTTAGCATTTTAATCAACAGTACATTTTTTGTTAACCTTTTATCATATGTCTTGGAGTATCGCAATAATATCTTATCGTGAGTTCAGAATCGTGATATGTATCGAATCTTGACATGAGGGGATCGTTACACCCCTACTTAAAAAGCATTGGACTACCCGCGAAAAAAAAAAAAGCTTCAATAGAGTTCGAAATTCAGTTTTTGCTGTTGTATTAAAACTGATATTGAGAATTGTGAAACCATGATGTATATTGTTACTGTGAAGTAAAATTAAGACTTTGGGTCATATTCTTTGCTAGATAGCAGAAAAGGTTCCCACAGTTTTACATGCAGTATGAATTCTTTAATAGTGTTCACTATAAGTAATCGACTACATTGTAACCTGGTCATAAATAAGTAAATAAATGGCTGCTATTTTGCACAAGTTTATTTGTAATGGCCAGCAATAGGCCTATGTAGTTTCTTCATTCACTGTGACCTATACCTGCACTGGATGGCCAATTTCACATGTATTTTGTGTATTTTCAAAATACAAAATACTGTATTTGTATTTAAATACATTTTTTCACACAGTATTTTGTATTTGTATTTAAATACATTTTTCCACACAGTATTTTGTATTTGTATTTTAAATACATTTCCATGTATTTATGCCCATCTCTGGCTATAAGCGTGCGCTGTCAGAGGGATGTTTCTGAGCACTGTCTGAGACACACACACACGAAGCCTATGATCAGAGCGTGGGAGAACTGAACGGAGTTCATTTGAATGGTTAAATACACACACTTAAGACATAAATGACTGTTTACTTGCAAACACAGTGGTTTTGACAAGTGAATGTAAACAGTTGAGAAAGAAAATGCAGGAGTATATCGGACACGGTTTTAAAGTGACAGCAGCGTAATAAACATACCGCTGTGTGTAATTAATGTTCATCAAAGAACAAGAAAAGCTGAAAATCATCACTGCTCCTGACTGAATGACTTTTGTAACTTTCATAAGAATAAAGGTATATTTAATTACACAGTGAAGACTGCTGTTTTTCTTTATACATTTGATCACTTAATAAAATGTATGTAGTATTTCTTAGAGTTTTTTTTTAGGTAGGTCTATTTCATTTGTCGTTGTTCTGTTGTAGTTTGTTTTTCTACACGCTTGTAACGCACGCACGCTTTCTTTGTTTTTTCTTTATCACTCTTAACTTATCAGTAAGCTTAAGTTTTTCCCCCCACTATTAGGCCTATTATGGCGCTTTTCCACTGCATGGTACGGTACGGTACGGCTCGCTTTAAATGGTACCTGGTCTGTTGAGGTTCCAAGCGTGACGTGCAAACACTGCAGATCACTGATTGGTCAGACAGAATCGTCACTACCAGCGTCATTGTATTTGCGACACGAGACGAGACACTAAACCCGCTAGATTTAAATAGCCAGTAGACAACAGCCAACGCTGTAGCGTCTGTTTTTAAAGTACTTGCTTGAAAAAAGATGAAAACTTTGCAATGGCTGAAGCGTGGTCAGCGAGGTGCAGATGTTCCTCTCGTTGGTTGCCGAGGAGTCGCGCAACTATAACGATCAGTCCCACCCACTTGAAGCGGTACTAACTGCAGTGGAAAAGCAACCGAGCTAAAGCGAACCGAACCGTGCCGTACCGAGTCGAGTCGTACCACGCAGTGGAAAAGCAAAGCGAGTCGAACCGTTCCGAGCCGAGTCGAACCGTACCATGCAGTGGAAAAGCGCCATTAGTTTGTGATATTGAAAACAGTGACTAGAATTGTGAAATTTCAATGGTATTAAAAATGTTGATTTCATAAAAACCTTATTTAAAGCAAAAAATAACTATACTGTGATATACATTGTTATCGTGAAATAAAATGACTAATATCATGATATATACGATTTTGGTCATGTTGCCCACACACTGAAGACTAGCACCCTTACAATCTGTCACTTATCTAGTGTCCACAGTGTGACATGGCTTACAGCTGGGATCATATTTGTACAGTCTGACAAGAAACAATCGTAAAGGACTATTATAAATCATGCAGTGAGCACACGGCACAAGTCCAGTAAGTATACGAGGTGAAGTGAATATGTTCTTTACGCCTGACAGCAGTGTCTGCACATGCATGACATATCTGCCAAATACAATAGTCAAGAAAAAAGAAAGCATAACAAAATTAATATTTTGCATGATGTTCATATGAACTTACTCGACCTTCTGAATGACTCATGATACTTTTGTGCAGGTCTCACCTGATTTTCAACAGCAGAGCTGGGTCTACTGACACCAGTTCATCAGCTGCTTAAAACCTGCAAAATACAAGTCAAAATCAATGGGGTTTGCTGAATTGTTGACGGACATTCTAATGTTCGCATTTATTTACTATTTTTCCAACGTTGCTGTTTTTGAAGCAGTTAAACTTGCAGCTTCAAATATAATTTCTGATTTTAATCATGTATTGGTAAACATTGTAATTAACATTAACACATGTTAATGCTGTAAATAAAAAAATAAAAAGTATTGTTCATTCTTAAGGCCATTGCACACTGGGTCCGAAATTCACGTCCGAAATTTTCACACGTTAAAAAATAAATACGACCTCACGTTATGTCAATCACGCTTGCACACTGCCTCCGAAACTTTCACCCGTCATAAAAAAAAAAAAAAGCGTTTCTGCGGTTTCCGCATCAAGCAGTTTAAATGGTGTTTTGACAATTCAGAGCCACCGAATCACGAATACAAAAAAACGCATACGAAGATTTCGGACTCACTGTGCAAGGACCTTCAGTCAATGTCAACTAAAGTAGTTCACCAATGATAACATTCTAAAGCGTTACCAATTATTTTTCTTCCGGTACTTAAGTTACAGTGTACATTTTTCCATTTTTTAAATTCAAACAAAGCAAAATGGAAGAAAGAGATAAAACTGAACACAATCTTGCTGCTCAAACTGTGTATTGAACAATTTTAATGTTTTGCTCCTTTTGTATTTTGCATTTACTTGTACTTTTACTTTCAATACTTGAGTATGAAAAGTTTTTTTTATTTTTTATTAAACATACTTAAGTACAATAAATATTAAATACTTTAAAACTTTAACTTAAGCAATATTCTAAACAGCGACTTTAACTTCTACCAAAGTAATGGTTCGGTAAGATACCTATACTCTTACTCAAATGTGGATTTCAGGAACTTTATCCACGTTTTTAATAGTGATGACATATAAGCCTCATGAGCAAAGCCAAACCTACACACACACACACGTTAAGTGAATTTATAGGCATTTAACACTGAGGAAATACTATTTTAATTTCCATCTCTTAACCCCTTTAAACTAACTTATCACTCATAGAAAACTTCTGACTCTTTAGAATTTCAATATAACATTGTTTAGCATGTTTCAGAGCCCGTCTACGGAGAGCCTGGTACTGAATTGTGGTTGTAGTTCCCCCAGAGCTCCACTGGGGGCGATCGCCCGAGTGCAGAATGAATGGGAGTCTATGGAGCTGAACGGCTAAATTTGTCTCTTTCACCCGATTGCCGTTGAGAAATCTCAGATTTGAATGTAGGTTTTGCAAGTTCAACATGGGTTATAGGTCGAAAGTTGAATAAACGAGTACTTATGTCCTTTCGATTTCTTACAGGTTGAGTTGTTGTTGCCCATAACACGCTAGCATTCTGCTAATTAACGCTGATTGGTCAGTGAAGGACTGATTACGACCAGAGATACCGCTTGATGGCATCCGAAGCGGGACCAGAATGTTAAGAACTTTAGTTTAACAAAAACTCTTCTACCACGTGTATTCACGTGTCAGCTGTGTAGTCGATGCCTCGAGAGAAAAGAAAGTGTAGAGCGCGAAAGCACCAAAGTGACTGAAGGATTGCCGTAAAGCAGTATCTCTGGTCGTACGATGTGTGTGACGTCATTGACATTTTAAAAGACTTTTTAAAGCAAATAAGTGACTCTAAAAAAATCTAACACCCAGCAATAGGTAATTTCTTTGCATCTCCTTTCGAATACAACATTCAAATTACTAGACAAAAAGTGATATCCTGAGAAAAGTGGATTTTGAGGGGTATAGCCATAGATATCTATATAAAGGCTAGATGTCTTACGGCGGAGTCTCTATCGTCATCACCGGCGGCCATCTTGTCACAGGCAGGGTTTAATGTAAGGCGAGTTATCTGCACAAACACAAATACTCTTATCTCGCAGAAATCTGGACGGATTTACAAATGGTTTGGTTTCTTACTAATGTTATTAACGTGGCTATAATACTAGCATTATGTTTACATAATTAATACATAATTATCCATAAGTGTGCAGTGTCATAACTACATATCTGACGTTTATAACGAACCAACCCGTTTGAAAATCGGTAGAAAATTGAGCAAGTTATGGTTATTTAAAAATTACATGCACCATAAGAGTGGGCAAGCAGCCTGTGACAAGATGGCCGCTAGGGTGCTGACGTCGACTACCATTGGCCAGCAGCGCCAAAGAACGTATATTTATACTCTTTGGCAGCGCGGACGAGACATCTAGCCTTTATATAGATATCTATGGGTATAGCTCCAAGGGGGCTCTTTGAAGGGGGTAATCCATCGACCGGAAGTTGAAGCCGGCCGCGTGCCGCCATCTTGTAGCAGAACTTCACTTGCGTTAGCATTCCCATTGACTCCCATTCATTTTGGCGTCACTTTGACAGCGAATAACTTTACATCTGAGGCGTTTAAAGACTCCATTTGTCCATTATTTATTTCTAAAGACACACGACAATGTATAAAGGGCTCCATTACCTTCTATGTTACATTATGGCCCCGTAGAAACAGTTTTTGTAAAAATAGGCTAACGATTGCGTCATAACCACTCGACGCTCTGTCGCACAGTAGAGAAATTACCGTACAGACAGGAGGAGAAGCTCACAGGCAATCAATGCATTAACTTAATATGGCGTACTGGCGTTACATTTTAAAATAAATACTATACAAATTACTTACTCCTGCTCACTCACGCCAAAGAACTCTTTGCTCAAGCTCGCCGTCTCTGCAAGATCAACGTTGGCAGTTTTCACGCACAGCTACTAGAATATTTACATCTGTCAGACAGGGTGCTCACGTCATCAAGCTTAGTTTGAGTCGGTTTGAGTCTGCGCTTCAGGAACGGAAGTGCTAACAAATCGCTAAAAATGGGCTTCAACTGTCTCAACTGAGTTCCAATGAGATGGCTCTGTCCACTTCTTATACTGTCTATGGTACAGCTCCATATAGCTCCATAGACCTCCATTCATTCTGCACTCGTCCTGTGAGCGCCCTCATGTGGAACAGAGTGTAACTGCAACCAGTTCAGAAGCCGGAAGTTTACTGAGAGTGGAAGTTCTCCCCTTATTAGACATTCTCTGGCATGTTTATTAATTCGACTGATTTACCTCATAAACACTGTCTACATCGTAATGCCTACGTAATTATAACATACAAGTGTGTCCTCGTCAATGAATACAAAGAGCGCGCGCAAGCACTATAAACACACTTGTTCAGTTACATTAGGATTAACGTTAACGTTATATAAGATCTGGCAGCTGTACAAAAGACTAAATTCAACTCGTATGTTGTTCCCAGGGCAAATACCTTAAAACAACTCGTTAAATTTGTATATGTTCCTGTATGCGTGCAATATATGCACAATATGTCATCGTAATATTATATATTACTTTATGTCAAAATATAACGAATACAAGACAAGCATACATACCAGACCATGTCTGACCTCTCTGCAATCGCCAATGTATAGATCTGTCACACTAAAGACTGTTAATCTATCCGCTTACAAAAATTTGTTTTAAAGATTGTCATCATTAGTCTGAAATCAACTGAATTAACCCCAAATTCTCTTTTGATTCAACGCAACAAAACAGCTAGAGCGCGCATGGTTCAAGGCGCGCTCATCCGAACGGAAATGACGCCACAGCCCCTGCGTTTAGTACTTAAAGGAGCCACGGCTAATATAACTGGCACGCTTTAAAAATAATAATAAATAATAATAATAAAATGAATGCGCAAATACTAGATCTGGGGGCTGTTCCATAAACCAAGATTAGAGTATAAGCCAGGCTTATTTCGGTTAGTCAGGCTTATTTTTGGTAGATTCGGTTTCATAAATCAAACTTAAAAAAGTTCAAACTCAGTTACCCTGGCAACTTATGCTGGGAAACTAGCCTGGTCCAGGGCAGGCTAACTGTCAGGCTAAGCCTCAGATGTTACACAGATCCTCAACACTGACCGACAAGAACACAATGATATTACCACTGACACTCTCTCATACCATTATTGGACTTTATTAACCACTATTAGTCCAAAAATAAATACACAGTATACAGAAAATCAACTTAAATAAGGCTACAATATAGACACATATAAGGCGTTTTAAAGTTGTCCGTTTAGGACATGTCATTTTTGTAATAAAGACATTTTAATTAAGGAGTACCTCGGTTATCAGAGATTTCTTTCTCTACACTGTCTCTTATATATATATATATATACTGTATATATATATATATATATATATATATATATATATAGTTAGATAAATACAATATACATACTGTTTTGTTTTTTTACTGGCTGAATGTTTTGTGCCCAAGATTTAATTAGATTGTTTCAAAGATTTATGAATACATCTCTCTCTGGTTTTATTTGGCAGTTTGTCTGTTTTTTGTTTTAGTACACGTTTATGATTATTAGAAGAACATTAGAACACAATCTAAAAAAAATCTTTTTAAAGCAGAAGTTAAAATCACAAAATCAAAAAATAAATAATTACAAAAGCACAGTATGAATTTTAACTGGTAAGATTAATCTGAGCTTAGTAATTGACAGTATATTAGCCTACTTTTGATTTACCCCAAATACACTTGTAGGTTTAAAATTCTAAATAAGGGACATATAATGTCCAACTAACAAATGTTTTAGCATATATATATATATATATATATATATATATATATATATTATGTACTTTATTATGTCTTTCAATTCAAACACATTTAACACAATTATACAAATGGACAGTTCCTTTAAAGACATCATATTTTCCCCCTATAAATATTCCTTATTTTTCCTTCTACTTTTTTTTTCTTTTGTGATAATACCCACCAACACATACATATAAATAAAACAATAAATAAATAAAAATATAACATTCACATATATCAAACTCTTATAATGACACATAATTCCTAATAGTTATTCAAGTAATATTATTTAAATATTAAATATTAAATAAGTAAATAAATAACAAATAACTAGAAATAAAAGGGAAGGTTACATAAAAATGTAGTTAATGTAGGCTAATATATATTCCTTTATTTTATGGAATATTCTTTGATTTTAGAGTTGCACATATCTTTTCAAAATGTATACATTTGTTCCTAATTTAATGTTATCCTCTCCATAATGTACTTTAGAAACTAAATCTAACCACTCATTTAAAACTGGGGATTCTTGCTTTCTCAAAAAAAATTATTGCATTAAAAGCTGTAATTCTCAGCATTCTAAATAAGTATACATCATCTTTATTAAGTAGCATAGGTCCTATACCCAAAACTATATTTTGTATCTTTATATATTTAGTTTCTTTAAAAAATTCTTCCCTGAATTAGGCTACTTCTGTTCAATTTCTTTTTTTTATTAGAAGTACAAAATGTGTGTAATGAGCTAGAAGTTCACTGCAACTTATCCAACATCCTAAAGATTAATTATTATAATTAGAAGATATTTCTCGTGTTATAAAATATCGCATATTAATTTTCCAAGCAAAATGTATATTTTAGTCAGAATTATTGCGCTCCTATTTGGCGCGCATGCGCGCAGCAGCGCTCATTCAATATGAAGATTAGCAGTAAAATGGATACATTTGCACGACTTTCTAACATTTACAGATGGAGAATATAACTGTAAAATGTAAGTTTTGCACTGAGGGGGGGAATAAAACATGTCACAAACGCATAAAACAGCACAAAATATACGCTGTTTGATGGTGGATCGATTTGATCCACGATCGACCTCTAGGGCTGCTTCAGAAACGCGTGCACACGCAATTATCTAGACTAGATAAACCTGGATCAAATTAGTGAGATTGCGTGAACTTCAATTAGGCTACCTTTTATGGAACCACTTTAGCCCAAACTTATTTGTTAGGCTCATTCAAGTCCGGTTTTGGAGTTTAATCCCCGCTTTTCTAAGCGTCTTTTATGGAACAGCCCCCTGAGCTATTCAGCTCAAGATTCTCCACAGTGCTCACATTTATCTTTAGAGCAGCAGATTTCTCCCCTCTATGCCCGCAAGGTGAGATAGAAATAAGTCGTCAAAGTTATCTGTATTTTGTTGCAGATCATAAAAATGTCAATCAACTAATTATTAGGTAATATGCCATTATGTTTGTGTTGTGGGCTTTGATCGTGCCTCCACACATCCACACTAACACCTGAGGTCAGTAGTGCTATAATGTCAGAGAATGTGTTTGAAGGATGAGTGAGTTGAGCTGCACACAAATATCATCAGCACACCAGAATCTGATAACTGTTGAGAAATACCAGTTCTTGCAGCAAGTTCTCAGTGTTTTCATTTGAATTAACCAGAAATATTAATGTGCCATGCCCATGATGAATGATGATCAACAAAACATTGACATTTCCCGCTTGTGTCGCTGTTATCGTCTACAACTCGAACCGCTCCTCACAAAGATCGCTGTACAAGTAGGCTACATACTCACTCCCTATCACACACACACACACACAGTGTGAATTTCGTTTCGCGTACCTACCCGAAGTTCTGTATCAAATTTATAGACAAGACAAGTAGTTTGTTCAGGCATGGTTTTGTAGGGAATTACAAACCTGCGCGCACGTATATTCAAACGCACATAACTATAGAATCAATTCTTAATGCGCATGTGAACGCCATCAGCGTTTATCACAGGTTCGTGTTTAAAGTGTTTAGAGACATTCATATACATTTTTATCTTACAGTTACTGCCTCTAGGTCATAGACGCCAGAGGAGAACTGGCCCCCGACTGAGCCTGGGTTCTCCCAAGGTTTTTTTTCTCTCCATTAGGTCACTTGATGGAGTTTTTCGGCCACTGTTGCCTTTGGCTTGCTCAGTTGGGGATATTCAAATGAATTAACCAATCATTAATACCATTGATCAGCCCTACCAAACGTGGAGGTTTAACATTGTTTTGTTGTTTTGATTGATACTGTAAAGCTGCTTTGGTGCAATCTGTGTTGTGAAAAGCGCTATATAAATATACTTGACTTGACTTGACTCAGAAAAACTTTCAGCATTTTTACATTTCCAAAAAAACTAATTCTGTATGATTTATAAGCTTGTACTCATGAGGACCTCTATTTAGGTCCCCACTGTAACACGATGAGTCTGTGTTAAAGTCCCCACCAGGATAGAAAAACATGACCACACACACACACACACAAACAGGCGCACACATCTTTGTGAGGACTCTCCATAGGCGTAATGGTTTTTATACTGTACAAACTATATATTCTGTCCCCTTACACTGCCTCTGTCCCTAAACCTACCCATCACAGGAGACATTCTGCATTTTTACATTTTCAAAAAACATTACTTAGTGTGATTTATACGCTGTTCTCCTCATGGGGACCGCTGGCTGGTCCCCACAATGTAGGTGATCTCAGGTTTTACTATACTTGTGGGGACATTTGGTCCCCACAATGTAATATAAACATGACCACACACACACACACACACACACAGTCAGCTTTTTTCCTCCAGAAAAATCCAAACACAAAGATTTTTAATCTGTTAATTTATTTCTGTTAAATCCAGATGAGCCGTGACCCGGAAGTAGAAGTGTTTGGAGTGACAGATCGAGGACACCTTCCACCACCACCTCAGCGAAGATGATTTCAACCTTCACAATTTTACTCTGGAAACATACATGATTTATAATTATACTTTTATAATGATAACATCATTAAAGTAAATCAGGAATCAGTTCAGCAAATCAGTTTTGTTAGAGCTATTTATTTGGCATTATTATTATTTTGCAGTTGTTGTTTTTTTTGTTATTTGTGCTTATGCTAATGCATGTGTTCACTCACTTGTTCTTGTTCTTGTTCAAATGTATTGAAATTGTTTAATTTGCAATTTAATGAATTAGGTCTACATATAAGCCTGCATACTTTTAATTGTAAGCTTATTGTAAGGCTGTGTCTGTATTTAACATCACACAGATGGATTTAAAAAACAAACTTTCATTTTTAATGCTTATTTTTATTGCACTACGGCTGCAATAAATAAAAAAATTTTTTAAAGATTAAAGTTTAAAATAACTTTTCTGTTTAAATGTAGCCTAATTTATTCCCATTAGTCTACACAAAAATTAGCATATTAGAATGATTTCTGAAGGATCATGTGACACTGAAGACTCAAAATATATTAAATATTAAAATATATTCAAATAGAAAACCGCCTATATTATTACAGTTTTTCTCAATCCGTCACGATGTGGCTGTATAAATGAGCTCACGACGGAGTAGTACTGGAATGTCCATAAATAGTAGGCTACATACTGATTTTTTCCGCTGAGGATAAAATGAGTAATTATAGCCAGTTAACATTATTTTTGAAAGCCATCAAACTGCAAATTATTAGATTACTGTATTTGTTCATCATGTACAGGTTATTAACATTAACAGAGCATGATCAACAACTTTTAAATACACTTAAATATACTTAAACTTTCAAATAAAGCAATTTATCATACAAACACATTATAATAAATTTCACATTTAACTCTTTATTTAAGTAAAATGAATCTGCACTAAATAAAGAGAGGGAACATGTTCTTTGGTTTGATAGTTATTTATATTCTTTATACTTCATATTCTTCTGCTCTTCTATTAACATCAGCTCTAGTTTTCTTTTTCATATAAAAATAGTTAAAATGTTCTTTAGATAGATTTTCTAATGGAAACAACTTCTTGCTCCACAACAGTGTGTTAACACTAAATGTCCACCAAGAGGCGCTGCGACAACTACAATGGGATTTGTTGCTATTTGTATTTGTGCAAATATGATTGAAATCTGCTCTCTACGATGTTTTACGAAATATATGTACGTTGTCTATTTTGTCTCAGTGTTTATTTAATATTTATCCCTTGATAATCATAATTAGGTTTCCAGGGTTGCTAAATTTCCAAACTTCATATGGTATAAGAAACCAACAATATAAATATAATATCTGATGATTTTGATCATATTTTTTTTTTTAAGTGCACCTCTTTTCACTGACCAAATCTTTTTTTTTTTTTTACGTATCAGGGAAATGTCTCAGTTCATGTTTCGCTTACCTTTATTTTCCATCATCATAAATAGGTCGTAATCACAACTTCAACCCTGGAATAACTTGCCTACTGTATGACTAAAATACAATTAGCCTAATTACATAAATGTAAATGCATAGCCTAAAAATATTAAAATGGCCGCTGTCATCGCTCAAGATATTGAAACTAACGGGAGCACGCTGGTGTGGATTCATCTGTCAGCCACGACACAGTTTACTCGGAGTCAATATGAGAACGTGTTGGCAATTGTGTGGGTGCAGATGCCTGTTCTCAGATCAGATCTGAGGCTCTGACAGATGCTCGAGTCCCACAGATGTCACAGAGGAGAAGCCTCTCATTAAGGAAAGGGACTGTGTGTAAGAGAAAGAAAGATGTGACAACACGTTCATTTGCTCACAGTCTTATTGATTCAAGTGTCAATTCATCAGTAACTGACCTTTAACTTTAATCACTGCCAGTTACGGTGAAGGCTGTGATCCTCACGCGGCGGTTCGATTCCTCATTCAAACCGAGACATAATCAGAAGTTACATGTGCTTCAAAGACCATGCAGATCAAGAACATTAAGAGCCGATTCATTTACAGTACACAACACACAGACCAGAAGCTTTTAACTATAGCGGCCATGGCCGCCGTTGCCCTACACTTTGGCCTTCATGCCCCGTGAAAAAAAAAATATCATACGGCCACAGTGGCCTGTGTGCCCTAGCCCTGTCCAAGTTACATGTATAAAGCGCCAGTGCGGCATATGTGGGCTTGCTTTTTAAAATTAAAAAAATAAAATTGTATTTTATTGTAGAGCTGCGCGCAGCTTGCTCCATCCCTCTCTCACACACAAACTTACAACGGAGGCGCGCGCGCGAATAGCCCCTCCTCTTCGAGCACGATCTCAAATCATGAGCAGCGTTGGAGGACGGATTGTTGCGGTGCTTATTTCCCCAGCGAAGATTCCAGAATCAATCCGGAGTTGAATGGTTGTTAGTATAATGAACACTGTTGCAAAACAACTCTGAGAAGTTAGTATATGTTAAACGCTGTCGCGTTTCCATTACAGATTCAGGGTTTCCCGCAGCACTTTGTTTGTAAGTAAGGCGGCCGCCTAAGCAACACACGCCTGCCGCCTTAACTAACGTTGCGTCGTCAAAAAAAATGTATGAGCGATATCCGCCGTGTTACTCTGTCCTGTTTATAACTTAGATTTTCTGCCCAATTCTCTGCCTGAGGCAGAACTTGGGCCGATATTTCCCGCCGCCATCCTCGGGCCGGGCCAATGATCTAGAGACGTGCGGCGCAGGACTAGATTTGATGGCCGAGCGCTGGCGGTAATGCACTCACTCTGTGTGTGTGTGTGTGTGTGTGTGTGTGTGGGCTGCGGGAGAATAAAACGATTCGAGCGGACTCCCGCAACATATGAATATCAATGAATAAAACATAAAAACTAATAAATTGTTATTAATCTGTTGCAGAAAAGAACAACTAAACAAAATTGAGACTATTTACAGGCCAGAGTTTCTATTTGTAACATGTTTGCAGCGTTGAGCGATGTAGCCAATCACAGACGTATGTGTTGATTTCTTAAACACAATGGCCAATCAGAAGCATTTAAGATAGACTCCCATCACCGCTCAAAACCCAAATCCTCTGATTATAACAAAGTGTAGATATTATGAAATATTAATTGTGCAATCAGCTTCATTGATAATAACAGAGATGTTTGAGATCGGGATGATGTCAGCTTTTTAGGGATTATTAAGGGAGCGCACTTTGCGCACATTTAAATTAACAGTTGTTCTCTCTCTCATGAATTTTTTTAATTTTTTTATTAAAAAAGTCATAATCCATGTCTTATTCCAAATTAGGATGTTATGGTATCAATCTGAATGGGAAAACTATCGAATTGTACTCAATGGCCTTTGTGCCCTGTCATATGGCCTTGGTGCCCCTAAAAAAAAAGAAAAGGTGGAGGCCAAATGGCCTTGCCCCTAAAATTACATAATTCCCACCCTGATAGCAGGTCATTAATCACTGATCAGGGGTCAGAGAGAAAAAACAAAACAATGATACAAATACAAATTACAAAACACAAAACTAATAGGCCGATCACAGTTGTAGGAGAGCAGTCAAAACTTTTAAAGCCCCCCTGTAGTCAATAACTGTATCCCTTAAAACTCATCTTTGATCACCAAAATGACATAATTAAACGTTTTTTAATTTTAATAGCTTGAATGTAACTATACACATTTAGTAGCCTATATGCGGTTCTATGAATATGCAAATGAGCCTCCACTCACTCATTCACTCAGAGATCCACTGGTTGACGATCACACATTGATCTGATTGGTTACAAGGTCGTTTGTGACGTCAGAAACACCAGCGATTTCACACCGTGTTTTTGAGACTGTTTTCAAGAGAAAATAAGCTACTTATGAATTTGCCCATGATTTGTCTTAAAGCATATTAAAACAAGACGTAAACCACATTAAAAGCTTGATTTTCACCACAGGGGGACTTTAAATGAGTAACACTTCCTGTATCATATTTGATAAGCACATTTCTACAGCTTCTAATGATCAAAACTTAGCTGAAAATGCACATGCCTTCTGTCGTCTGATTGATATTTCGTTTGAAAGTCCCCCTTCAGGTCGTCGGTTCAGTTTTATTATTACTAAAATGAACAGATGCAAATTAGTTTTACTTATTATCTATCCTTTGTTGTTGTTGTTAAATCTTGTTAAAATGTGAGTATCAAATACTGAACTGTCAGGCTTTTGAAGAAGGTTTATCTCTCAAACATATATGTTTTTGCAATATATAAAACTATAGAGCTTTGATCATAAAGCTAAGCATTAAAATATCAGTGGCTATTACTAGACATTTAATAGTTTCTGGCCTTATAAATTTCATGAACTGCATGAATTGCATATTTTTGCTCAGTTGGGATTCGAGGAAAATCAGGGTGTTTTTTCTTTCTGGATTATTATGAGCTCCCTACATTCTCAATATCACGATACAAAATAAAGAGCAATAAAAGCCTGGGCCTGTATTCATAAATATTCTAAGAATCCTCTCAGAAAACTCCTAATTTAGCTTAAAAACTTTTACGTAGGAGTCTTTGCTTAAGAGCGATTCGGGACCGATCTGAGAGCAACTCTGAGTAAGGAAAAGACACAAACGTTCATCTCAGTGAGGAGGCCGACCCCGTTGCTATGTATGACACAATCTTTTGAAGACTGCGATTGGTTGGTTGTCCAAGAAAAAAATAGTGATTTTAAGTATAGGGTCTATTAGCCTTCACTTTGAAATTATGTGCGTAATTTTTCCTATTTGACCGTTCTCACACACGCACGCACGCACGCACACACACACATTATATGTGTATATAAATCCTTTTTTATTTATTTACCATGCTGTTTATTTCCTATAATGTATTTGATTGGCTTATAATGATAAAAATTGTTCCACTCTTTCCAATTACACTGATTGCTGGCATGTCTATTTAAGTGGTGGTTTGAATGTTGGTTTTAATGTATCAAATTCACTGTCATCCATCGTCTTCAACACATTTCTTCTCCCTCTTTCTGCCGTTTTCTCCTCTGCTAAAGAAACTCTTAAAGGTGGGGTATGTGATTCTCTTTTTTTGTCAATTTTTTCTAAATGACTTGAAATCCTATTCATAACCCACTTACAGCCACTGAGTTAGAAGCACTGAAATGAAAATTAAGCAATTTAATCATCTGTGGAACGGGCAGGACTCGAAAAACTCCAGCCAATCATTTCCAAGACCACCTAGAATCATTGGACAGTAAGTCCGTCAATCAAACGGTCGTACCACACCCCCCTCCCCCCTCACATGAATCAGGGCCAGCGCTGGAGGAAATAGGACCATTTGAGTTGTGTATTTTCAAAATCTGCCGGCCGTTTTGCAAATCACATACCCCACCTTTAAGCCTCTTAAAAGTCCTCGTCCGTGCTCCGAACAATTTTGACCTTAAGACCTCTTTTAAGGGTTAAGATGCTTTCTGAATTACTTTTTTCTTTACTAGGTTTTTGTCTTTAATTTTAAGAGTAAACGCCCACATTTCTAAGAATTTTCGTAGAATTTTGTCAGAGCTACTCTGCATTAAGATTCTTTATGAATACGGGCCCTGATGTTTTGCTATGATAGTAAAAAAAAAATCACATATGCATTAAAAAAATATCTAAAGATTCAATAAACTGTTCCATTTCTAGTCCAGTCCATGTTAACGTTTAAGCTTTTGCTTTAGTACAGTGAACATCTTTGTCACTTTATGTCCAATGCAAAACCAGAAACAAACCAGTTGAAATCCCTCCAGTGGAAGTTTTGTTGATGATTTCAGCAATGATCTATTTGTGTTATTCTCTCCATATTTTCGCCTCTTTTGCCCTCCTGGTTTTCCGTTTAGTCAATGACATTCTTTAATGAAACTCACCAAACTGAAAGTGGCTTGAAAATATTACTCACTCATGGCTCAAAATAGCGTGTCTCTGAATGCGGCTCCTGTCGTGTCCTGAAGCTCTGATTGGTCCGCTGTAGTGTTCATTATGTGTGAAGAGCTGGACACGACTCGACAGAAGCGGAGAACAGCAGGACAGTCTCCAGTCAAACCTTTCAGCACCAGCAGCTATTTATACATTCTCCAGAGAACAAGAGTTTGGAAAAGACTTCATTCTTTATTAATATTTAGTTAAGGCATTTCAATACAAAGCATTTCACAACCCACCGTATGACAAAGATCATGTACAATAGAATTTGTTGGGAGCAAACATGCAAAAGAAATTACAACAATAAAATGGTCTATTGTGTGTTGCATTAATACAATTTTTGTAATTTATTTGTATGTTACAATGCGCATTTTTAATTAATAAATAATAATAATAATAATGGCCATGATATGCTGGTTGGCTGCCAATGCCTCAGATGAAAATAAATAATGATTATTAAAATATATTATAATATATATAAAACATTCCCAACATAACTACAGAAATAGGAAGAGAAAAACAACCCCAATCAGTCACTAAACTTCAGGCCATACATGCACAAGTATTCCAATGAAAACAGTGTCTACAGTATGTTACATGGACAGCGCTCGATGTACGTGTTACAGGTCCTGCGTCACAGAGGTCGCGTTAACATACTTTCCTGACTGATTTCTAATACAGAGGATGATCTGTAACTTGTAACTGTAATTCCAGTCCAGTTGGTGGAGAGAGAGAAACAAAGACTAAATTAAAGCTGCCAAGTGCAAAAATAATAATGACTATTGCCTCTGCATCAGTTTCCCTTGGGGATAGTTCACCCAAAAATGAAAATGTTTTCATAATTTACTCACCCTCATGTTGTTCCAAACCTGTATGAGTTTCTTTATTCTGTTGAACAAAAACGATATTTTAAAGTCCCCTGTAATCAAAATTTGTATCCCTTTGGCTTAAAAATCATCTTTGATCACCAAAATTACATTCTTTAAACGCATTTGTCCTGTGAAAATTTTTTCTTCATGCCTTAAAATAGCTTGAATGTAACTCGACACCCTTGGCTCATTTAGTATGCAGATCCACGAATATGCTAATTAGCCCCTCCTCCACTCACTTACAGCAGCTTTGATTGGTTACAGGGTAGTTTGTGATGTCAGAAACACCAGCGATTTCAAACTGTGTTTTTGAGACTGTCTTTGGTTCACTGCAGTTTTGAGGAGAAAATACTCAGCAATGCTGTTGACTTATGAATTTCCACGTTTTGTCTTAAAGCATGTTAAAAACACCACATAGATATAACAGCAGAAAAACTTGATTTTCACCACTTTAAGGAATGTTGGTAATCAAAAGGGCAGCCAAACACTGATTTCACGCAGCCGTTATTTTGAAATCGAAAGCGAGGCTCCGGTGGGAAGAAAACCGGAAGTGTCACCTTTAATCACTGAGAGTCGCGAATGCGATGGCGTATTGTTATGTTTAATGTAGAAATTAGTTATTCTAAAACTGTACATTTCTTTCATACTTTAGACTATATACCGTGAAATTCATTTATAAGTATACATTTTTTATATATAATTCAGAAAGTAAAAAAAGAAGCAGGAACAAACTATATATTGGATATTAACATCCAACAGTGTAAATCGCGGCAGCAGCTTCAGGTTGGTAATCCACGGCATTGTTGTTTATCATTACTTCCGGGGTTCTTCCCACTGGAGCCTCACTTTCGATTTCAAAATGGTGGCTGCGTGAAATCAGTGTATTGACCAAAGTAATCCACCAGCCGGAAACTGAAGCCTCCCGGGCGCCGCCATTGTAGCTGGCTATCACCTGCTGTTAGCATTCCATTGACTCCCATTCATTTTGGCATCACTTTGTGAATAACTTTACATCTGAGGCGTTTAAAGACTCCATTGGTCCATTATTTATTTCTAAAGAAACACGACAATGTATAAAAGGCTCCATTACCTTGTATCTTACGTTATGGCCCCGTAGAAGCCGTTTTTGTAAAAATGCTCACGTGACATTACGTCGTCAAGCTCAGTGTGAGCCTGCGCAGTAACCCTAGCTATCAGCTTTTAACGGGCTTCAATTTTCTCTGTTGAAATCAATGGGGTCGCTGTGTCGATTTCTTTTACTGTCTATGGTAGCCTATTGACTTCCATCCATAATATGAAAAAAAAATACTATGGAAGTCATTGGCTGCCATCATCAACTGTTTGATTTCCAACATTCTTCAAAATATCTTATTTTGTGTTCAACAGAAGAAAGAAACTCAAACAGGTTTGGAGCATCATGAGGGTGAGTAAATGATGAAAATAATTTTCATTTTTGGGTGAACTATCCCTTTAACGCGATGCGGACCAGGAGGAAGATTTGAGTTCAGGCATTGAGTTTAGATCACTTAATTGTTTTACGTTTTGCTCATACCTAGGCTATTAATCGGAATTGTTAATTTTTTGTTACATATTGCGTTGACAAAAGGTCATGTTTTAGTGGCCTCTGCTGGCTGTCACTGCGCTAAATAAACAAACTGCTTCGTGTGGAAAAGTGTGTGAAAAAGCCACACGAACAGAGACTCTCTGTTAATCTGATTTCTTAAATAAAAGCTGCTCGTCCTGTAAGTTCATGATTAAAAATGAAAATGTGAACGAAAACAAAAGCTATTTAAAGTCTGAAAATGTATGGATAATAGATTATGATGGAATTTTAAATGTCAAAGTGACAGACAAAGAGAAAGTCTCGCGACCTCTGTGCGTCACGCGCTTCCTGTAATATCCCACATTCACGCGCTGTCTTTTGAAGTGATTCAATCCTCATGGACGCTGCTCGTTTTATTTGTGGAGGACTATATTTAATGGCTTATCGTACATTCCAGGCATGAACAAAAAATAAATCGATTTCCTTATATCACTTCAAGAAAGGAGAACTAAGAGATCATTTAAAGCAGGCCTATGACTTTGCAGTAGCCTAATGCTCCCTTGATGTTTCAGAGAAATGATAACTGCATGAAAACTAGTTAACTGTAAACTTTTGTGTCCATGCAGAAAAACAAAACATCACACCAGTACACTCTCAACTCCCAATTCTTATTTCCATTCACAACTGCAGTGTTGAATGTATTCTTGCATTTGAAAATGGTTTAAAAAGTGCTGCTTTGTAATTATGAATAGTTTTCAATGTAAGAATGTGCTGGTTATAGACGGATATATTTGATGTTTTTGTGAAGTTCGTGCCTCAGGACCTTGTGTCGTTTAACATTAGTGCAAACGGTCAGCATTTAAGTTGGCATCCAGAGGTTTGGGAGCTTTGCAAATTTAATGCTGATACAAAGCTGTTGCGTTTTGCACACCCAATTGTTCAAGCAAATGTTTCGACTTCATTTGAGCCGCATTAATGCAGTGGAATTTGCATATAACGCATGAATAATACAACAAATTGATATGTGTTTTATGGAGGAACATTTATGTGGCCATGTGTAAATTAAATCTGAAATACAAACTGAATGCGCCCATCAAAATACATGATTTGTTTCATGCTTTTGGACAGCATGTTGAGGATGCTCTCGTCGCTGTCAGACCTCTGACTGGGATATGCAAAAAGCTCAAACCTCCTTTGTGTGTTTTCTAGATGAACCCACAGGGCAAATCTCCTCTGTGCTAATTCAGTAGATCCAAGCCTTTTATCAGATATTACAAGCACAATGGCGTCCCTGCCAGTAAAAAGGAATTGATGTCACTGATGTAAAATGACAAAGAACTGATGAACAGTTTGAATAGTGGGATTGCTACTGAAAAAGGGCATTGAAATGGACGAAGACAATTCGGGTGCCTGGTTTAGAGAAACATCAATGGCTCCCAAGATGATCTATGATCCCGCTTTGGAGAAACTGCAGCGGTGTAAACATGGACGCTTTTGATTGAGAGTTATGCTTGTAATGTTTCACCATTTTCCAAGCCAAAATGAGGCAGTTAGACTCAATGTTAAGTGAGAAATAGTTCTTGTAATTACAAAGTGTGAGTGTTGAAAATATTGAAATATCCTAAAACGCTAGATTTAGAAAATGTTCCTCATACCGGATTGATTCCTGTGTAATGAAGGTCTATCATTAAATGATATGCATAGTTAAACTGGTTTCTTACTGGCATTTACATGGAATCCTTTGGGATAATAAAGGTTTAGCAGCTTTCTGTTAAAGTAACAATATTTCCAATGATTATCTTGAGAGCAGGATATTTATTAATGTGGTTTAAAAATCTCATAATTTATTCAAACTGAAAAAAGGAATCATTTACTTAAACGGTGAAAATGTAGAATTAAACAAAGCAAGAATATAATGTGCAATAAATGAAGAAAATCTAGTGATTTCAATATGAAATAATAAAAAACATTATTTTGAAATTTAACATGAGGTGGAAAACACACAAATAGACACAATAAATGATGAAAAAGGACTTAATGTGGTATAAATAAAAATCTGATAATTTATTCAAACCGAAAAAATGGTAGGCTACTCAAACTGTGAGAATGTGTATTTAAAAAAAGCAATAATAGTGTGCAATAAATAAAAAGCGATGCAACTGAAGAAAATCAACCGAAAACTGAAAAAGTCCATGTTTATGGAATTTTAAATGAGGTAAATAAATAGACAGAATAAAATGATGAAAAAGGACTTTGATGTTTATTAATGTATATGGTGTTCAAAAATCTGATAATTTATTGAAACCAAAAAAGGTACAAAACCGTGAAAATGTTGAATGAAAAAAGCAATAATATAGTGTGCAATAAATACAAACCAATTCAACAAAGAAAACATTATAATGAATTTTAAAATGAGGTGGATAAGCACACAAATAGAATAAAATGATGAAAAAGGACTTTGACATTCATTAATGTGGTATACGGTGTTAAAAAATCTAACCGAAAAAATAGTACTTAAACCGTGAAAATGTAGACTTAAAAAAAGCATTAATGTGTGCAATAAATGCAAACCAATTCAACTGAAAACTAAACCAACTAAAAAAAGACCATTATTATGAATTTTAAAATGAGGTGGATAAACACACGCATATAGACAGAATAAAAAGCACTGAAGACATCAGGGGAAGGATAAAGGGCAGTGATGTTTTGATGCTCTGGTTGGCAGGAATACATCTATAATGCTCATGGTTATTATAGGCAGACAGACCCGTGATGCTCCATTACACGAGCTCGCCCATTCAGCCGGACTGGCGGAGTACAGATACATCAGGCACTCTTATTTGATTAAAAGCCTCTTGACAAAATGGAGTTGGTGAATGAACTCCGGTTGAATGCGACACCATTCTGAGCTCGTTTCTGCCCGCATCGCTGGCCCACAACGGCGTTCCCACAAAAGCATATGAGTGAGAGTAGTGCATCATAACTTACGGATGTTTTGGCAGGTGTTCTGTGTGGAATTGTGGGAAAATAGTCAAGGCTCATTGGAAAACCGTGCCAGTGGTGACATTTCTGAAAAATGATATTGCATTCCTGCACATCTTGTCAGACTTTCAAGGTGAAATGAATCTGGATATATGTCGAGTTTGAAAATAACATTACCACTTCCACTACACCCTAAACGTACCCGATTGTGTTAACAAAAGCAAATGTGAGCTAAAAAACGGATTCACTGAAGCAAATGTTATTTTAGCTGCTTGAACTTTGAGCTGTTTTATCGTGAGGACTCGTTCCCGGTGTCAGAAACGCCACCGGAGCTGGTTATGTCACGCAAACCTTAAAATGGGTTAGTTGACAAACCATGCACTATGGTAAAAGTGTTTTGTGGTCATAACATAATTATTCTGCAAAGAGCCGAGCAAAAATAACCCTTTATTAACTCTTTCCCCTCCAGTTGTCAGCCACCACCAGCGTTTGGCCCCCAGAATATTTCTTGTATGAATATCTGAACGTGCAATATATCAAAAGAAATGCTTTTAAGCAAAAAAAAATATGTGAAGCAATCATATTTCAATCTATTCAAAACCATCACGTGGAACAGTGCGCGTCTGAAGTGTTTCAGCTGAAGGAAATAATCCATTATTTATCGGCCGCATTTTCTTATCGGGCCGTTAACGATAACATTAAAAAATAACATATTTGGGCCGATACCGATATGGTGACTGATATATCGTGCATCCCTATTCTAGCTTCATGCATTCTTTTTTTTTTTATCAACACATGAATGTGTGTAAGTTTAATAAAAAAACAAAATTGCGTTTTTGTCAAAGACTACATCCAGATATGGATTCAGAACGATGATCAGATCACAGATGATCACAGTAGATCGAGTCCAGCAAAAGCTCAGTCATTAACCCTTCCTGGGTCGACATTTCATTCTGTAACATTGGTTTGATTTATATGCTGTTTAATGTTGATGATCGTGTCATTTTACATGCATATGATTACATATGATATCGCATGTTTCTGTATTTTCTTTGCATGTGTTTTGATCAGGAGGTTCAGCACTCGTTCAGAAGATGTGTAGTAGCGCCCCCTACCGCATCACAGTGAAAACACAGAAACAGGAACATTCTGTCAAAGGCAGGGAAAGAGTTAATCAATAATCTGTCCTGTAATCATAATTTTGTGTGAAAAGCAGTAAAATAGTTGGTGTTTCACTGCCTCAAGTGTTCATTTCAGCTGGAAACTGCAGTTATATACACGAATTGGTCCGTTTTTTTTTGGTTGAATTTTGCTAAAATGCTAATAGAGGCACATTTTCCCAAAGAGCCTGAGTTGCAACTAGTACATCTCTAATCCCAAAATGATCATTTTCCTAAACCATAATGGATATGACAAAGATTCAAATAACATTTTTCCACAAGCAATGTTTAACATAATAACCCCAAACCGACACAGGCCCGACCTGATACGAAATGAAAGCGGTACGAATCTAAAAACGTCACGCGCACACTCTAGTATACCGATGTGGAGAACGCTCCAATGTCAGATTAGGGCACGCTTGTCCTGGGACACTGAGACAGTCACACACAGGCACAAGTTGAAACCACAAACATCATCACCCTCCTCCTCATCATCATCATCCTCCGGCTCTTCATCCTCTTGTCAACTGATCCACAAAATAAGAAACAGTCACAGGCCAAGATATAGATATTTTTAAAGAAAACAAAAAAGCTGCCCTTGGGTCACACTGTCCTTCCCAGAAAAAAACAGGCAGAAAATTGAAATGGCACGAACAGAAACGCCACTGTACCTCGGAGTGTCTCGGAGAGTTCAAACACACGGACACCGGGAGCGAAACCCTAAAGCTCCGGTTGTGGAGCTCAGATCTGTGTGTGGTGTGTGTGTCCCGGCGGTGTGTATGGAGGCGGCGCCGGATTGGGTTTGATTCCCCGGCTCTTCATGTAAGAGATGAACTGGTCGGGAATCTCGGCCAGAACGTCTTTGGCCAGTCGAGCCATACTCAACACGTGGTTCCCCGTCCGGTCCATGTAATCCCGGAACGGCACAAACTGTGAGGGACGGGAAGCAATGTGAACATTTATTCATCCAGTCACGAAAACTCTCTCCACATATATTCAAAACTGAAACTGGCACTGTCGATATAATGAAGATGGTCAGTACAGAAATGTAAAACTGATTGGGAAAATATGAACTTTCTCCATGTTATTTTGAGCTTTCTATTCATCAAAGAATCCTGAAAACAAAAATGTATCACAGTTTCCACAAAAATATTAAGCAGCAAAAACCTCTTTGATAACTTTGATAATAGTAAGAAACACCAATAATAACGGCCAATAACCGAGCAGCAAATCATCATATTAGTATGATTTCTGAAGGATCATGTGACACTGAAGACGGGAGTAATGATGTCAGCTTTGATCACAGGAAAAAAACGACATTTTAAAATATATTCAATTATGAAACAGCTATTTTACACTGTAATTATATTTCCCAATATTACTGTTTTTACTGTATTTTTTATGAAAAAAGAGACTTATTTTTAAAATATTTGTATTATTCCATTTTATTGTATTATTATATATTTATCTTAATTGTATGCTTTTAGCAATTTAATTAAGTGATATTATTTTAACATATTAATATGAATTCCACAAACAAATAAATAATTTATTACAATATTTAAATAATTTTAAGTCATTTTACAGTTCACTTGGAATTTTGCTGACGCTACCATTACACTAATACTTCCATCCACTCCACAGTTATTCATCCATCCCTCCATTGTTGCCCCATAATCCATCGCTCCATTTACTCATCCATCTATGAATGGATTAGATGGATATTCGATGCATTGTTCATCTTCAAACCAACCATCCCCCAATCATTCATTCATCAATGTGTAATACTTCCTTCCTAGATTCAACTCTATCCCCGATTTATTCATCCATCCATCAGAAAAATCCTTCCCCATTCAAACGTCATCCATCCACCCATCAAATCAAATCCACCCATTCATCCAATCCACCCAATCCATTCATCCATCCTTCCACCCAATCCATCCATCCATCCTTCCACCCAATCCATCCATCCATCCTTCCACCCAATCCATCCATTCATCCATCCATCCAATCCATCCATTCATCCATCCATTCATCCAATCCACCCAATCCATCCATCCATCCTTCCACCCAATCCATCCATCCATCCTTCCACCCAATCCATCCATTCATCCATCCATTCATCCAATCCACCCAATCCATTCATCCATCCTTCCACCCAATCCATCCATCCATCCTTCCACCCAATCCATCCATCCATCCTTCCACCCAATCCATCCATTCATCCATCCATCCATCCTTCCACCCAATCCATCCATCCATCCTTCCGCCCAATCCATCCATCCATCCATCCAATCCATCCATCCATCCTTCCACCCAATCCATCCAATCCATCCTTCCACCCAATCCATCCATCCATTCTTCCACCCAATCCATCCATCCATCCTTCCACCCAATCCATCCACCCAATCCATCCATCCATCCTTCCACCCAATCCATCCATCCATCCATCCATCCAATCCATCCATCCATCCAATCCATCCTTCCACCCAATCCATCCATCCATCCAATCCATCCTTCCACCCAATCCATCCATCCATCCATCCATCCATCCATCCATCCATCCATCCATCCACCCAATCCATCCATCCATCCTTCCACCCAATCCATCCATTCATCCATCCATCCATCCTTCCACCCAATCCATCCATCCATCCTTCCGCCCAATCCATCCATCCACCCAATCCATCCATCAATCCATCCAATCCATCCATCCAATCCATCCATCCATCCATCCTTCCACCCAATCCATCCAATCCATCCTTCCACCCAATCCATCCATCCATTCTTCCACCCAATCCATCCATCCATCCATCCATCCATCCATCCATCCATCCATCCACCCAATCCATCCATCCATCCTTCCACCCAATCCATCCATCCATCCATCCATCCAATCCATCCATCCATCCAATCCATCCTTCCACCCAATCCATCCATCCATCCAATCCATCCTTCCACCCAATCCATCCATCCATCCTTCCACCCAATCCATCCATCCATCCATCCATCCATCCAATCCATCCATCCATCCAATCCATCCTTCCACCCAATCCATCCATCCATCCTTCCACCCAATCCATCCATCCATCCAATCCATCCATCCATCCTTCCACCCAATCCATCCAATCCATCCTTCCACCCAATCCATCCATCCATCCTTCCATCCAATCCATCCATCCAATCCATCCATCCATCCACCCAATCCATCCATCCAATCCATCCTTCCACCCAATCCATCCTTCCGCCCAATCCATCCATCCAATCCATCCATCCATCCATCCAATCCATCCATCCTTCCACCCAATCCATCCATCCAATCCATCCTTCCACCCAATCCATCCTTCCGCCCAATCCATCCATCCAATCCATCCATCCATCCAATCCATCCAATCCATCCATCCAATCCATCCAATCCATCCTTCCACCCAATCCATCCACCCAATCCATCCTTCCAATCCATCCTTCCACCCAATCCATCCACCCAATCCATCCATCCAATCCATCCATCCAATCCATCCATCCAATCCATCCATCCATCCATCCATCCAATCCATCCTTCCACCCAATCCATCCACCCAATCCATCCTTCCACCCAATCCATCCATCCAATCCATCCATCCATCCATCCATCCAATCCATCCATCAATCTATCCATCCAAATCCACCCAATCCAAACCAATCCATCCATCCATCCATTCATCTATCCATCCACCCAATCCAATCCAATCCAATTCATCCATCTATCCATCCAAATCCATCCATCCACCCAATCCAAACCAAACCAATCCATCCATCCATCCATCCATCCATCCATCCAATCCAATCCAATCCATCCATTCTTCCAATCCATTCATCCACCCACCCACCCAATCAATCAATCCATTTATCCATCATCCCAATCCAATCCATAACACCCACCCACCCAGCCAGTCCAATCCAATCCATCCAGCCAGTCCAATCCAATCCATCCATCCACCCACACAATCCACCCATCCCATCATATCTTCTCTGGTATTATTTCGTCCTGCATGAAACTCCATTAAAGAGCTCCACGAGAGTGAATTCTGTTCAGTTTTCTAGCTGTCTGTGACTCAGTAGCCAGATAAGATATATTCTTATTACTACTAATAACAGGTTGCAATCACAGGGGACCTGCATAATGAATTGCTTTATAATAATGTGGGTTATGGTGTGGAGCGGTTACACGAGGGCTCAACTCCACAGTGACTGAATTAGTAATTAAAATTCTCATGCTTAATGGATTTGATTGCTGAAAGAAAGAGACAAAGGGCGACAAGTCACAGCTATTAAAAACCCCAAAGTTAACGTAACATGCTTGCAGTTCAAAACAGCTTAAAAAAAGTAGACTGCTATTGGTGTCACCTGAACAATGTCTCGCTCTGCTAATTTCCCTCTTGAGGAGATCCTGATGTCATCACCATCCAACTCAACCATCGCTGTGGGAAAATACAGGAAGTTTCAGTAAACCATTGGATTTGCGTTCATACATTTGATTTATTTGAATGATTAATGTTACACTTTATTTTAATGAGGAAAAATGTAGTGGTTTTGGAATGACACAAAAGTATGTAAATAAAAAATGACAAAATCCAACTTTTTGGGCGAACTATTCCTGTTATTGTGTGCATAGTGATGAATTCAGTTGTAAAGGTCATTCACAGGGCCATCATTTCCATCATCAGCTCGTACTGCTTTGACACCAGCTGAATGTAATTGGTCTGTGTAACTAGAATGCACAGAGAGATTTCCATTAGGACTCCTCAAACAGGCTCTCTCCACATGACCTGCTCACCTCATCCGATAGGAGCTCATCTTCCACCTCTCGAGCTACAGGACGGGGTTATTCTTGGAGGAAGCTCTATTTCAATATTGATTAAAGTCTCTCTTGAATTTCCAAGTCGTCCAACGGATCATTACATGCCCTGACATGATAGTATGTGCTTATTTCCCATGCAGTATATCTGATAATGACTCTGTGATTAGCCCAAACCAGGCCTCTTTAAACGATCTCCTGATCAAATGTACTGCACACACAGCTCTGAACCAGAAAAAACAACCGTGGTAATTGCTATTGGAGCACTTACCTGACTATTCGCTATAAACAACTTTCGTGGCACTCAGCTGGGTTTAAGTAAAATGAAAGATTTGAGTTATTGACTTTAATAACCAAAGTCATCCTTCGGATGAGACGTTAAACCGAGGTCCTGACTCTCTGTGGTCATTAAAAATCCCAGGATGTCTTTCGAAAGAGTAGGGGTGTAACCCCGGTGTCCTGGCCAAATTTGCCCCTAGTGGCCTCTGTCTATCATGGCCTCCTAATCACCCCTATATATATACATATATACTAATTGGCTTCATCACTCTGTCTCCTCTCCACCAGTAAGCTGGTGTGTGGTGAGCGTACTGGCGCAATATGGCTGCCGTCGCATCATCCAGGTGGATGCTGCACATTGGTGGTGGTTGAGGAGATTCCCCCCATCTATGTAAAGCGCTTTGAGTGTCTAGAAAAGCGCTATATAAATGTAATGAATTATTATTATTTATTATTATAATAAAAAAATTTTTTTTAAATAATGCATGGGGGGGGGGGGGGGGGTGGTCATTATTACCTAGTAATGTTGATTTTTTTTCTATAAAGTAAAAGAAATTAGAGTTCTCCAATGATTGAAAAATAATTAAATGAATTACATGACGATGTGATTTATTAATCAGATGAATTAAAATAATAATTTTAAGTCATCATATTACTGTGGGAGACCAGTTTATAATTACAATATATTTTTTATAATTTATTGTAACTAATAGATAGATCTAACTAATAGATCTAATTGACGGCCCTTTAAGAAACACTTACCATCAAATTCAGCCTGTCCAACTCCGACAATAATGATGGACATGGGAAGCTTGGCAGCCTGATGGAGAAACACACACACATTTACATATCTTTTTAAAATATACATTGGGCCTTGTTTATGAAACACAAGCAGAATTAATAAATGTTTAAAAAGTAAGAGATAGATAGATAGATACATATACTGATAGATAGCAATAAATCCATAATTTAAACATTAAAATTGTGCCACGCCATAACATTCTAAATGTAAAGAATGGCAATAAACCATAAAAAGCAAAGTAGTATGTGTAAAATATGAGTCGTATGCAAGATACAGGTGTATGTAATAACCAGGGATGTGATTGTGCGAGTGAAAAAAAGCAGGAACATTTTTTAAGACTCAGCGTGAAGTACTTTTTGCTTTTAAAACACCTTATTCAGCCATTTACTGCACACACTACCAGGAACTGTGGAGAGTGACACATGGAAATATATTTAACAGCTATAATTTATTTCAGGCAAAACAGGATGTCTTAACGTGCGGAGTGGAGAAGAGTGTCTAGCATTTGCCATCGAGTCAAAGCCAAGCCAATACGGTCTTAAATAACTTGTCTTTTATAAAATTAGATTTTGGCCAAATGACAGAAAAAATCTGAGCGACCACAGAGCTACGGGAAACTTTATAACCGGTAAGCTGATGAAAAAATTATGCGATGCACTTATTGCTTGATTTTGGTAAAATGTTAATAATATAATGACGCGTGCAAGTGTCAAACCACATATAAAGACACTATATCAAGTTTAATTATATAAAATAAAAACAGTGTTTTTTTTTCATTTCCTGAAAAGTAGAGGTTTCGGACATATTGGAGTAAGTTTTCACATAAGTTAAAACATAAGTTTTCCGCCTGACAGCTACGGTATTCAAAGACTTGTTTAAATGATGTAGACTGCTGAATGCCGATGGAATTTCTAATAATAGAAAGGCAAAAGCCATAATACTTTTACATATCATAATACACTTTTACATAATACTTTTACAATACATAATACACTCTCTTTCTTTAACGGTTCTGTCCAAAAAAAAAATTTTTTTTAGATAGAACTGTTAAACAAAGACAGTAAACCATGAAGACAGAGAATGAAAGCTTCACTGCATCTGTGCTCAGGCCAAACTGAAAAACTATAAAATAAAAAATGCTAAATATCCGTCCAATTGAGTGTTCCCGACCATGGCATCCGCTACATGTCATAGTCAGAACCAAAACCAACAGAACCACAACAGGAATGTATTCCTTAGTTAGTTTCTGGATAAGTAAGGAATACATTCCTATTGTGGTTATGAATTACTTATGAACACAAGCACAAATAAAATAACAGGAACTAACAAAATGCAATTCAATGAGCATTATCACTGAATGCAACTGGTGTTGGGCTATTTCCAGTGGTGGAACCAAATGCTGTAGAAAGTCCTGTAAGGTGAGCAGAAGGAGGAGGAGGCGGGGCCAGTCTGATCGCCATGGCACCCGCTTCTCTCCCACTCACTACAGACACTTCATCATGGATAATTGAGAATATTACAAGCAAACATTCATCATCTCATACACAGCACACTCACTGACGTTTTGCATCATTTATGTGCCCTATATTTGATTATGGGGTAGTATGGTTTCAGGGTGACTATTTGCACAGAGGTCTAAATATCACAGCTATTTACACCACAACAGCCAGACAAAATCCCATCTGGACCCACTTCAGCCTTCTGTGGAGATGAAATTAAACCCCCAGAAAAGTGGCAGATAAACAAACACTTGTAGAGTGAGAAGAGTACTCTTCTCCTGCAAGAGATTTTTCTGTAATGTTAATTATAGTATACTACAGCTAACATGACCAAAGCATAGTTATTAGCTTGTTAGGATAGCATGGCCAGAATGAAAGTGCATCTCACGTTCTTATGCTTTGCCGTTTTATAGTAGTGTTCACACTGAGAAGTCCAAAAAGAAAAGTGCACTTTAAATACCTGGATAATGCACTTATTTAACCGAATAAAGCAAAAAGTGGAATATTGGACATTTGATAGACTATACTGAACTGTCGTAGTGGAGGAGGATGCTGAATGACAAAATAACCGTATAAAATGTATACATCACTTTAAAACATTTTATGATCAGTAAGTCATGGTAACTGATGTTTTTACATGATTTAACTCATCAAAATAATTTAAGCAATTTAAATATTTTTTTATAAGTTATAAGATTAAACCATTTTTTTTTTCAGTTGCTGAAAAAAATTCAGTTGTTGAGTTGAGTTCAGTTGCTGCCTTAATTTTACAAGTTGAAATATGTGAAAACAAAGTGCATAGTGTATTGTGTGTCGAGTTGTGCAGGTATGACGTCTGAACTCGCAAGACTATTTCGCCTCTGGTTCCTTTGAGATTATCCTGTAGGGGTTTTCGATTTATGTGTAAAATAAAGCCTGTGGTAAACACAACTTGACTATACTTTGACATTTTGTTCTACAATGTAAATCACACACACATTAGCCCCTTTCACACATTTAGGGCCCTATTTTAAAGTTCTGAAACGCAAGTATCAAACGCGAAACGCAAGTAACTCTGTGTGCGGATCTCGGACGCAAATCTAAAATGTGTTGGTCTGAAGTCGCTACATTACTAATAGGTGTGGTTTGGGCGTAACGTGCAATAAACCAATCAGAGCGTCATCTCACATTCCCTTTAAGAGCAGGCGCGCTTGTTCCATGGCGGATTGATATTATAACGGCGGGTTTGCAGGAGCGGTTCACAGCCGTTCTCGTCAAGGCCGTAAAACACAAAGAAGTGACATTGTACACTCACCTAAAGGATTATTAGGAACACCTGTTCATTTTCTCATTAATCATTTTCACGCACAACCATTTCTAGGGTTTACAAAGAATGGTGTGAAAAGGGAAAAACATCCAGTATGCGGCAGTCCTGTGGGAGAAAATGCCTTGTTGATGCTAGAGGTCAGAGGAGAATGGGCCGACTGATTCAAGCTGATAGAAGAGCAACTTTGACTGAAATAACCACTCGTTACAACCGAGGTATGCAGCAAAGCATTTGTGAAGCCACAACACGCACAACCTTGAGGCGGATGGGCTACAACAGCAGAAGACCCCACCGGGTACCACTAATCTCCACTACAAATAGGAAAAAGAGGCTACAATTTGCAAGAGCTCACCAAAATTCGACAGTTGAAGACTGGAAAAATGTTGCCTGGTCTGATGAGTCTCGATTTCTGTTGAGACATTCAGATGACATTCAGAACAGAATGAGAACATGGATCCATCATGCCTTGTTACCAGTGTGCAGGCTGGTGGTGGTGGTGTAATGGTGTGGGGGATGTTTTCTTGGCACACTTTAGGCCCCTTAGTGCCAATTGGGCATCGTTTAAATGCCACGGCCTACCTGAGCATTGTTTCTGACCATGTCCATCCCTTTATGGCCACCATGTACCCATCCTCTGATAGCTACTTCCAGCAGGATAATGCACAATGTCACAAAGCTCGAATCATTTTAAATTGGTTTCTTGAACATGACAATGAGTTCACTGTACTAAAATGGCCCCCACAGTCACCAGATCTCAACCCAATAGAGCATCTTTGGGATGTGGTGGAACGGGAGCTTCGTGCCCTGGATGTGCATCCCACAAATCTCCATCAACTGCAAGATGCTATCCTATCAATATGGGCCAAAATTTCTAAAGAATGCTTTCAGCACCTTGTTGAATCAGTGTTACGTAGAATTAAGGCAGTTCTGAAGGCGAAAGGGGGTCAAACACAGTATTAGTATGGTGTTCCTAATAATCCTTTAGGTGAGTGTATGTGGATGGAGAAACACACCCAAATTAGCTTAGGTTAAACAGGCGTTTAATAATTTGGGTAAATGTTAATCTAGATTGAGATTAGATGCCCTTTTTTTCATCTTCATGGACACCACAATGATTTCTCTCGTGTGGTAATATTTTTCCTTGTAATTATGTATGGTTTGCAAAAATGGGAACTGCTGCATCTGTGTAGATGAGAGAAGCAAAGTATATGCGCGTTGTGCACACGCTACATTATGGCCAAGCATGCGCCCTTAAAATAGCATCTGAATATCGCACCACTAACTTTAGACTAGGTTTTTCCTGGTCTGTGGCTGATTTGTTTTCTGAAACTGCAAAATAGCACCAGGGAAACGTTTGCGCCGGAACACAAAGTTCACTCCCTAATTTACTGAAGTGCTTCTGTGGAGGGAAAAGCCAGAATGCCGTTGCTTGTATGAATGGCATATTTGTGTATATTTACCGGTAAAGTCATTCTGGTAATTTTACGGTAATTTACCAGGATTGCTGCATGTGTAAATGTGCTATAGTGAAAATGTGAATTTTGAAGTAGCTATGTTTATTTTTTGAAACCGTACGTTTTTAATAAGTAACTAGATAAGACAGTTTGGGGTGTGAGTGTGTGCAGTGTAAAAGTATTGTCAAGTTATGTTTACTACAGGTTTATTAAAAAAAAAAAACACACACACACACAAAAAACACAACATATAAAACAATCTCACCATTAACAATTGAGTGCAAAACCAGGTCGAATAAATTGTAATTTAGACCACAGTGCCAAAGGTATATGTATAGGCTCCAGCCATGTCCTCATTGCTGTAAACACCCAAATGGTCTATAGGTGAGCTGAAATAAAATGTTGTGATGGACAAGATACCGAACAGGAAGGCAGTGTAGTTGAAAAAGAGTAGGTGTTAAATGGTCAGGAGTCAGGAGTGTGTGTACGGGTAACAATCCTTTCAGCGGAGTTCTGAATGAACTGCAGTCGCTGAAGTAGTTTTTCAGGGACACCAAATAAAAGAGAATTGCAATAATCAATCTGTGATGTTACCAGAGCATGAATAAGGACTTGAGACTGAGAAAGTGAGGAACGGAGTCTAGCAATATTACGTAAATGAAAAAATGATATGCAATATGTGAAATATTATTGATATGAGAGCCCAAAGAGAGCAAACCATCAAAAATAACAAAGTATTTCACTTGGTTTGAAATACTAACTGGACAGTTGTCAATAAGCAGAGTAAAGGTAGGTAATAGGTAATCATAGACCCAATGAGAAGAACTTCACTTTTGTCAGCTTATAAAATAATTTATTTAAATAATAAAATAATCATTTCTATAATTATTTCTAACATCCTGCAAACATTTAAGTTCAAAAGGGGATGGAAGTGAATGATGTGATGGTAGTGAATGGAAATGTACACATTTACTTAATAATAAAAATATTAATAAATGTATTTAATTTGCATAAAATACTATAACTGATCAAATGTATTGTTTAAGTATAATGTTACATTTAATGTTGGACTGTGTTACATCTGTATTACATTACATTTTAAACTTCTGAATGTAGGCCTAAATGTAAAAATATTTGGAAAGCTTCAAGAAGACCTGCAAGTTGACTAATGTTTATTTAGTAGGCGGTTGGAATGTCTTTGGATTCAATTATTTTTCAATTCAGTTTACAGATCAACGAGGAAGTAACTGTACTTAAAGTGTACTTTAAAACTGTACTTTATTTTTCAGTTGAGTGTGTGTGTGTGTCTGTGTGTGTGTCTGGTGTGGAAGTGGCAGAGGTTAGTTGAGTGTGTGTGTGTGTGTGTGTGTGTGTGTGGTGTGGGAGTGGCAGAAGTTAGTTGAGTGTGTGTGTGTGTGGTCTGGAAGTGGCAGAGGTTAGTTGTGTGTGTGTGTGTGTGAGTGTGTGTGTGTGTGTGTGTGTGTGTGGTCTGGAAGTGGCAGAGGTTAGTTGAGTGTGTGTGTGTGGTCTGGAAGTGGCAGAGGTTAGTTGAGTGTGTGTGTGTGTGTGTGTGTGTGTGTGTGTGGTGTGCGAGAGGTTATTTATCACGAGCGAGAAAGAGACATTGACATGGAGCCGCTAAATCTCCAACCTCAGAGGAATCCCCCGTTTAAAACAAACGCTGAACAGAGGAGAGTCTCCTGGCAAAAGGAGAACGTGACAGAGCTCGTAATAAAACAAGAACCAACATCGGCTTGGTTTTTCAGAGAGAGCGAGAACTGAGGGATTTGAAATGTTGTAGAAGCGATGCGGAGTCGATGCCGTTTTTATTCCTCAACAGCTGAGTGATGTATTTTATTGAACAGATAAACAGTTGAGTGATGTATTTTATTGAACAGATAAACTGTGATATATGGCTCTCTAACAGAGTTGATTGTAAAGCATTATCTATTGTGAAGCTCATTTCATTATGGTTGTTGTAGCGCTGTGCTGGAATTCATTTGCAATTAAAGGCATACTATGCAGGAATTTTACCTTAATATAACAGCTTCAAAGTAATTTCGGTGGTAAACAAACTCATAATAGGGCGAATCATCCTGGTAGTAAAGCTTGGGGGGGTCGCCGCTGGAAATACCAGCAATGCAAGTCTGAGAGGGGCGCCCCTGACAAATCGCGCGAGAATCGCGACTTGCTTTACGGAAACGACGTCACACACAACAACAACATATGAAGCACGAATTGCGCTCATTTCAGATGATGGAAAAAGCAAAGAAAACGCGGTAGGAAGAAAGTAGGAAAAGGAAAGCTTTCACTTGTTGGCGCAAGTTAAAAAGTAGCACTGGATGCAACAGAGATGCTGACCTGGCGATCTTGTTGATGGACTAGTAAGTAAATATCTTACTTGTAAACTTGTTTGCGTCATATGTTGTATGTTGTTGCGCAACTTGCGCTTGCTTGTAGTATGCCATTGTTTTTATGATGCTGTTCATTCATTCATTGGTGATAATTAGACCAGTCCAATAATTTCCACATATGTTTAGCTAGATTTCGATTATCATATTTTGCGTTATATATGTTTTATTGCCTAGCTTGCCGCACAACGCTGTTGACGTTGATTCCAGCGATTATCATGAGAACAGTTGTCAATATCTCACATAATTATCTAGTGTAAACGAGCACAATTTGCAAACTATTATGATAAATTGCAATAATCATGTCTAATGACATCATAACGGCCAATATGAAATAATGCGACGTACATTTAACTTTATTGATGTCATCAGGCATTTTGGGATGTTTACATTACAATCAAAAAACATAAAATGAAATTATACATTAGGCCTAGACTAGGCTATTTACTTGTGATTTAGCTGCAATCATGAAAAACCGTTATAAGCTGCCAAACGCGATAGGGTACTTTATTATTATAAAGTAGTCTAACACTTATATTATATTATAAGACATATTATCCGATTTTGAACATCATCATTATTTCAGTAGACTATGCAGTATATGCAATAGCCCAATCTTTTTATGAAATCGTGAAACATTACCTGGTCAATATCTTCGGTGTCTTGTGCCTGTTCCATGACCAACGCTACTATCCTACCGAACAGGGATGGAAATTAGCACCGGCCACCAGCCAACTGTGGGTGATTTTGTGTTGTTGCGGGTAAACTCGCCGCACCTACCGGCCACCGTGGCGGGTAAATAAAAATAACATCATGCAACGTTCGTCTGTTAGGACAAATTAGTTTGAATAAACGAGCAGACACGGATTAGCAAGACAACTAGCAGTGAATGTGCTTTCCATTAAATTAATCTCACACACAGTAAACAAATCCTTAACAAAAAAAAAAAAAAAAAAACAGGGCTATTCTGGTGGGTGCGGTGATGCTGTGGTGACGCGTTCATGTAAGGGTGGCGCTGCCAAGAAAGCTCCTAAAATCTGTCACAAATAGGCTAACAGGCAAAAGTAATGAATATGCATATGTAAACTATAGCAAGGAGATAATTTAATTATTTATTAATAAACAAGTATTTTCTTTGTCCGTGTCAGTTGCAAAGATGAAGTTAACGATGCTGATCGTGATCATCGCAGTAGTGAACGCGCAAGAGAGAAATGCACATTTCATACGAATTGCATAAGCAGAGAGCAGTCTGTGTCTGTTTTCTTTCTTTTTTAATAGTTCTGTTTAAAAGTAGACATGTCTGTCTGTGAGGCAAGGCTACCTTATACGCTGAGTTTCACTCCAGTTGCTGCTCCAGTTCACGCGCCGTCGCCTCCGTTTCGTGATTATCTACTGTCTGCTATATTTAATTATTATGTATTAAATCCAGGCAATTGGTTGATGAAACATTGATTACAATTAAGATACAATTAATACAAAACGAAATTCACTTTAAAGAAAGGTTTTGTGCTTTCTGTCTCTGTGAAAGTTTTAAGCATCTTTTAGTGCCGCTTTCACAGTGGTCACGTCTGTAACATTGTTTTTTCCTCATATGGGAACTGAAATGAATATCAGTTCATGGTTTGTGTGTGTAGGCTATAAGAGAGAAAGAGAAAATGCCAGTATTTCATTGAGACTTGAGATTAAATAAACTGCTTAAGTATTGTAGATCTTGTAGTATTAATTTTCACATGCAGTTACACATTGTCGGTTAAAAACAAGAAAGTGGCTGGTAAAAACATTGAGTGGCTGGTAGATTTTGAAATCCACCAGTCACAGTGGCCGGTGGACAAAAACGTTAATTTCCATCCCTGCTACCGAACAGGTACCGGTGTACAGGTTGGGGGGTGTATTTACGACAATGCAAGTATTGCACAGCGACTCTGGGGGTCGCTGTTTGACAAAAACACAATTTCTGCATAGTATACCTTTAAGTACCGTGTCTATTAATGAGTAAAACTACAGTAACATCTTCAGCTAGTCAGCTTGAGATCCTTTCCATTTGAACTGGTTATATCTCTTAATAAAAATATTCATCCGCACAGTCACATAGAGCCGAAGCACAAACCAGAAAAACCAAAACAATGTTCTTCTGCAAAATACATGCAGTTTTCTTAACTATTTTTTCCAAACTTAATATTTACTTGCATGTGGCACTTTCAGAGTGTTTGGATATTACTGTATGTGTAAGAATAAACAAATAAAAACCCACAAAAGCATGTATGCCAGTTTTCAAGCTGTAATTCCTGTGATGCCAACCCAAAAATAATAACACCATTTCCAGTTGAGATATAGTCAAATCTGTCCCATTGTTCTTCTAATGGGTTCAGAGACCAAACCTTAATTTCTCGGTCCGAGACCATAACAACAAATAGACTGTTACTGACAGAGAGTGCAAAGCGTTTCCATCTTCTGCAATCTTAAATGATCAGTGCCGAGCTTATGACAGTCCTGTCATGCCTGCATGCCATAAATGAGAGGCAGGGCACCATGAATAATTGAAGTTGGTTGCCCCATTTGTGTCAATGTCTTCTGTCATGATTGACAGGGCAGATTTAAAGTAATGAGAAAACAAAACAGTCTGTTAGTTCACCATAGTTTCCTTGACAACAGCTCTTCAGCATCACACGCAGCCCCTAACTCCCACGCCGACATATATGAACACAGAAACTCACAAATCACCCGCTCCGTGTTTCTTTACAACAAAAGCTGCATGCTCACACGCTGACAGCATTATTATTTGGTCTGGCGAGAATGCTAATGTAATGTCATCAGTGCCCAGCTGCTGTGGGAAATTATCATTACGCTGGTAAAGAAAAGACATGGTTTGGATAATTAAATTGGCTTTTGGACATTAAAAGAACAGTTTGGCCAAAAATTACAATTCTCTCATTATATCTACTCAACCTCATGTCGTTCCAAAACCATATGCTATTTGTTTCCCCCTCTGGAACACAAAAGGAGAATTTTTGAAGACTCTTCTGAAGATTTTTAATTTAAGGTGCTGTATGTAACTTTTTCACTCTTCTAAAGCATAAAAATTAGGGCTGGGCAACGATTAATTGCAATTAATCGCATCCAAAATAAAAGTTTGTTTACACATAATATATGTGTGTGTGGCGTGTATAATTATTTTGTATATATAAATACACACATATGCATGTATATATTTAATAAATATTTGCATGTATATACTCTATATATATTTATACATAATTTATATTATATATAAATATAAATATTTTATATATTAATAAAATATTTTTCTTAAATATATACATGCATGTGTGTGAATTTTTATATACAAAATAATTATACACGCTACACACACATATATTATGTGTAAACAAACTTTTATTTTGGATGCGAATAATCGCAATTAATCGTTGCCCAGGCCTAATAAAAATACAAGTTCACATACTCGTTTCTCTGAAAAACACTTCTAAAGCCAGTTACTTTACTTTTAAATGCGCATTCCGTGTTGGAATGTGTGTTTTTGTATTGGTCTGTGTGACTCCGCCCACTGTCAGTTCACCCAATAGTATTTCGACAACCCGGGATGCCAGTTGGCAGGAGAAACAGCGTATTGCAGCCAGCAAACAAAGTGGGTCAGAGATTGCAGATTCTACCCAGACTAAAAAGCCTCAATATCTATCTAAAAATCTCTATGAACGAGAACATATTAAAACGCAGATAAATCAACTTACGTAAGTTTTCTCAGCTTTCATTGTCAATTGCGCTTGTTTCTGTTGCGTGCCCTTAAACTGGCAACCCGCGTGTGCGTCGAGTCTGAGGAAGGGGGTGGGGAAACAACGATCTCCGATATTTACAATTTTGGACTGCAGTACCTATTCTAACCACTAGCTGTCATTCTTACAGACTGCACCCTTAACTTGAGACCTGATTATCGTGACCTCGGTTGGCTTAGTTTGGCAGACACACACCAGCTCGGTGGGGAGGAAAGTAGCTAAAGCTTGAAGAACAGCTTGGACCACAATGCTAGGAATTTGTGAATGAGTGGATACAATCCCCAAAACTGCCAGGAAACACCCTCTCTTTCAACAATATGTACGTAGATTTATTAATAATCTCATAATGGTTTAACTATCAATATTCTGTTCAAAGTAGACCATTAACATGTTTGAATTATTTGAGTGAATGAATAATGACAGAATTTTAAATTCTGGCCAAACTATTGCTTTAAAGGGATAGTTCACCCAAAAATGAAAATCAAGTCATTAATTACTCACCCCCATGCTGTACCAACCCCGTAAGACCTTCGTTCATCTTCGGAACACAAATGAAGATATTTTTGATTAAATTTGAGAGCTGTATCACTCCTCCATAGGCTTCCTAAGGGATTGAAACTTGACGGCCCAGAAAGTCGTTGAAGAAAATGTTTAAATATTCAATGTGAGTACAGTGGCTCAACTATAAGTTTATCAAGCGACGAGAATACTTTTTGTGCGAAAAACAAACAAAAATAACGACCTTATTCGACTATTCCTTTTCTTCCTTGGACGTGAGTCGTGGAAAGAAATTTCCACGACGCATTCGCGAGAACTGAGAAGAGGACGTTCTTCTTCTACTACTTCTTGTTACTTGTTACTCAGTTCTCGCGCATACGTCGTGGACATCTTTTGAATGGAGGAGTGGAGGATGGAGGTGTGGAGGAGTGGAGGATGGAGGTGTGGAGGAGTGATACAGCTCTCAAATTTAATCAAAAATATCTTCATTTGTGTTCCGAAGATGAACGAAGGTCTTACGGGGTTGGTACAGCATGGGGGTGAGTAATTAATGACTTAATTTTCATTTTTGAGTGAACTATCCCTTTAAGCTTAGCATTCAGGTCTTCTGTACTGTAAATGAGGAAAATGCACCGTATGACAGACAGTTTGAGGCTAAACTAATGATGCCCATGTGGTAACGAAGGGTAGAAATGGCAGGATGGAGTCAGAAATGGCATGAAATGTTGTCAGGGTGTGACTGAGGACAGGAACTTCTATTAAGACTATCATCAGTCACACAGCGAGCGGGCGGTTCAGTCTGACAAAGAGCTGTCTAATTGATGAATCCCGCCGTCCTTCATGTTACACGTCATATCTGATTGGCGGATGATGGACCTCTGCTAGCGCTCGAGCATCCTGACTGGCTTATCATTCCAAGACTGCCCACGTCCAACATGACAAATGAATGTGCTTCTAATGTTGTTGTTTCTCATTATCATCCTCCGATTAGCCCTTACCCGTGCATATTGTTATTTGTAATTACCGTGTCAAATAAAAAAAGGCTGCATGTCATCATCTGACAGATGGGAGGATTCCAGCTTTCAATGCTAATTATCTAAGACAGAAAATGAATATGCACGGCTCATTAGTTTGCCAGTGCCCAACACAGAACCACAGCATTTTAGACTTAAAGGAATCATTCACTCAAAATGAACAATCTTTCGTTTCTGCATGCAGCTATTTTTTTTTTTTTTTTGGTTGGTGGAACACAAAATATTAGATAATACTTCTAGAGTGCTGCAACTAAATGTGAGGTGCTAGTTTGCATATTTGGAATAGGAAATTATATTTGAGAACTGCATCAGATGTTATCATATAACTATAGAAGTCTTGAAATATAGTGAATAAGTCATATGGACTACTTTAAAGGGGCTATATTATCTATGAAAGCCTGAGGACTGATGTTTTTGCCAGGGAAATTAAAGGCACACTATGCAAGAATTGTACCTTAATATAACAGCTTCAGAGTCATTTCAGTGGTAAACAAACTCATATCAGGTTTGAGAGGAGCGCCCCCGACAAATCTCACGAGAATCACGACTTGCTTTACGGCAAGACGTCACACACATCAACAACAACATATGAACCACGAAGACACTTGCGCGCATTTCAGACGTGATACTCGACAATGGAAAAAGCAAAGGAAACGCGGTCGGAAGAGACTGGGAAAAGAGAATCTGACTGCGCGAGGAACTGGACCAGAGTCCCACTCGGTCGGGCTTTCACTCGTTGGCGCGAGCTAAAAAGCAGCACTGGATGCAACAGCGATGCTGACCTGCCGATCTTGTTGATGGACTAGTAAGTAAATCTCTTATTAGTAAACTTGTTTGCGTTCTATGTTGTATGTTGTTGCGCCTTCTTGTAGTATGTCACTTTTTTACGATGAAAAACGTTATAAGCCAGCAAACGCGGTAGGCTACTTTATTATTATAAAGTAGTCTAACACTTGACATATAGTTATTATTATCCTATTACCATCATCAGTAGTTCAGTAGACTATGCAGTAGCCTAATATTTGTATGAAATCGTGAAACATTACCTGGTCAATATCTTCGGAGTCTATCTGTGCCTGTTCCATGCCCGACGCTTCTATCCTACCGAACAGGTACCGGTGTACAGGGTGGGGGGGTATTTACGCCAGTGCAAGTATTCCACAGCGACTCTAAGGGTCGCTGTTTGATAAAAACACAATTTCTACATAGTGTGCCTTTAAAAGGATTTTCCTTGTGTGCTCCTGAGAGCCACTCTTCCATTCAATGACACAGGAAATGAATGCATATGCGATGTTCAGGATAATGAATTCTGTACTGTAATGTGTTAAGAAAAGAAAATTAGGGATTAATTCAGACTCATGATTCATTTATTAATTCAGGATTAATAAATTAAATCAGGGATTAAATATAGATTAAATATATAAATATAGAACTATTCCTTTTAGAGACTGCAATACACTCTTAAAAATTAAAGGCCATTATTGGCATCCATGGCTCCATAAAGAGATTATTTTTTTTATTTTATTTTTAAATTCTACACACTAAGGGAATAATAGTTATTTTGAAAACTGGTCACTTAAAGGTTCTTTGGAGAACCAAAAAAAGTTTTTTTACGAGTGTATGGTAAATGTGTAGCTCCACAAAGCCACATGTTTGAGGAAGCTTAGCTAGACATCTACAGAGGAAGCCATATTGCGAAATCCTAAATAAAGTTGACATGTGACATATAAAACGTGAAAACAATATACTTTTTGGCCCAAACCCTTCTTTGTTAATTTATTGCTATATACGGATATGCCACACCACATGTCTACATTCACAATTCTGCTGAAACTGTAATGAGACAGCTTAGCGGCAGGATGCTGTCAGCTGTTGTGGAAAGTAAAGAGATGTTGTCGAAACACCCATAGATCAAAAATGCCTTCCGTGGGCGAATGTCCATTCCTCTACGACCTGTTTTTAACTGAACAAGGAGGACGAGATGCAAACAGCTGCTTGGAGTAACAGCTTTTCTCATGAATGATACATGTGTCTGTCCCAGTGAATCAGAGGAGAGGAGAAAAGTAGGTCAGTGTTCCTCTGTGTTTTCTGTGAACACTTCACGTGCCGTTATGAAATTCTGAACATAATGCATGCCGCTCAGGACCACCCAAACCGGGGGATCTATAAAAATGTGTAGGATAGTAGTCCACCTGGACGTGTTAACAGACCTCCTACACTGAATTTCCGAGCAATATTACGATGAGTTTTAGAGTTGATTTAGCTCTTGTGAACATTGATCACCATCATAGATGAGAAGAAAGCAAAGCACAGATTGTGGTAGACCTTTATATAGCATTTAAGTTCTTACACATTTCCCCCAACACACAGTTGGAAAAGAGATGTGAATGAGAAATTTCTTTCAGTTCCCTATCAGTCGGTCATTCTCGACGTATGTCGTGAGTCGTGACCGACAAATAGGAATCTCGCTAGAGAGGCCAATCTACTTAGAGTGAAACTAAACAAGCCAATGCACATTGGCCTGCAATCATTTGCCTCAGCTCTTCAGCCACGCAGCGCGGGTATTATATATAATGAGCAGCAGGTGCGATTGCACTTCAGCTTTTTGCCTCGGCGCTGAGCACTTCGATGGTGTGTACTCTACTGAAAGAAGAGTGTTACGAGAAAGAGTGTTACGTCTTTCTCTCTCTCTCTCTCTTTTTTGTTTTGACATTGAGCAAAGCAAATAAGCTGTTTTTACAGCTGGTGAGAGCGCTGAAAGGCTGTTCTTATGGCTGGTAAGATCGCCAGCGAGAGAGACAGCGCACGACAGGTGTACATTCCCTTCTGTGTTCGCTGTGACCGATCCCCTGCGTACTTCAGCACTAAAGAGAGCAGTCCCTAAAAGAGCGTGTCTTTTTAAAGATGTCACTCTACCTGTGTGTTTCTGGATGAGTTTCAGCAGCCTCCACCTAAGCGGCGATGATGCGCCAGTCGCAGGCCGCCCGCCCATCCAGGCCCCAGCCAAGAGGGGTGGCAAAGCCAGGGGTAAGCGGCCCTAGGACGGGCGACCCGGAGATGGATGGGACTGCTCTCCAGGGGACTCCCTCACCCGGAAGAGGGCCCGGTGGAAAATCTTTTGTTCCCTTTTATTTGTGTTCTGCAGTTTGGCCTTAAAACCAGCGGTATTAAAATTTTCAAAAAAAGAGCAGTTTCTTCCATCTTTGGGTTTCGAAGAGGGCAGTGGGCGCAGAGAATCATCACCACTCTCATCCGCCTCTTCAGCAGCGTGCAGTCCGAGAACGCATCCAAGCCGGAACCAGGTAAGTGCTGCACAGCACACTCAGACCCTGCGACGGGCCGCCTCCCAGAGAGCCTCCAGAGCCGCGTCCATGCGTTCCACCTCGCTACCCCACTGCGGGTACGCCTACGGTCCCTTTGGTCCTGCTTGTACGGTCTCTGTGAGCCTGGTTTGAGCTCCCCAGTCCGTCTCGCTGGCTAATTCGGACCATCAGGCTCGGCTATGCGATTCAGTTCACCCATGTTTCGGGTCATTCACTCCACTACAGCGAGAGCAGCCGATGCCCATGTCTTGCGAGCAGGGGACGAAGGACACAATAGAGCCGGTCCCTCCAGCCGATATGAGGTCAGGGTACTACAGTGCCTACTTCATTGTACCCAAGAAAAGCGGTGGGTTATGACAGATCTTTTACCTGGGAGTTTTGAATCGGAGTCTCCACAAGCTACCGTTCAAATGCTCACGCAGAGACGCATTTTCGAATGCATCCGTCCCTGAGATTGGTTTGCAGCGATCGACCTGAAGGACATGTACTTTCATGTCTCGATTCTCCCTTGACACAGGCCATTTCTGCGGTTTGTGTTCGAGGGTCGGGCACATCAGTACAAGGTCCTGGCACACTCAGTTATGCGAACACAGGGACCTCGTGCTCAAGCACCTTAGCCAGTTGGGTCTTCAGGTCAACTGGGAAAAGAGAAAACTCTCCCCTGTGCAAAGGATCTCTTTTCTTGGAATGGAGTTGGATTCGGTCACACAGACAGAGCGCCTCACAGAGGAACACGCAAAGTGGGTGCTGAACTGCTTTAACACGTTCAAAGGCAGGACGGCAGTCCCAATAAACACAGAATGTTGGCACAACGTAACCAACCTTCTAACAATGTTTTAACAACGTGGCCAAAAGGTTGCTATAACTACGTTGTGTGGTGATGGTTGTTACAGCGTTGTCACAATGTTGACATTGAACCACCGTTCAGGGCCGTTGCTTAAGGTTGTGCCTAGGGTGTCTGGACAACCACTGGACAACATATGCACTCGTCACTGCCCTGAAGTGCGAAAATCAGCCTTTTAAATTTCAACCAACCGCTGGGCCGTCTCATTCATCATCAAGCAAGGATACGTGAGAATCGCGTTTATTTTACCTCAGCTAAATAAGATACGGATTTATACAAACACAACCTACAACTTCCTTGTCTAATGCGATATTTATTTGAACATCTTCTGGTCAGGTATGAAATATTTAACTTTATGCCAAAAGTTAAAAGCCACAAGCCAAAATGACTTTAATGATGAGTAATTGATTTCAGCACTCCTTGAACAGGCAGCGACGTAAGCATTGCACGTTAATGTTTTTTCCTTTTCTTTTTTTTTTGGAAACTGTTTGTAAAAATGTTTGTAACCGCTTGCACACCTGTTTATTTTTCATTTGATCTGTCGTCTCATTCGTTTGCTAGATTTGATCATGTCTGATCATGCTAGTTAACGTTAGTCAGTCCCATATAATATGTTTTTTTTCTCACAAATGTATGACTTTTGTCTTGGAAGTGCAATTTGACTATATGCTTAATAAAGTTGAATTTGCTAACCTTTGTCGTTTTTACTCTTAAATGTGTACACTTGCAGGTGTTGATTATTAATTTATTGTTACTAATGATAAACAATATTTAAAAAGTATATAATTATCTAACATATGACTAATTAAAAATTAACCACAAAACATAACATGGTAAATGAGGGATATCTATAACTAGCATATAAAAAAAATTAATTGTCAGAACGTCGTCTCTCAGTTGCTGAATGTCACGCAACAACGCTGCAACAGCTCTGTCGCGTCTTACAATTCTACGTTGTTACAATGTTGCGAGCACGTAGACAGTGACGTTGCCCTAGCAGAAATGCAACGTGCCACAGACGTTGCCACAACGTAAATGTGTTTACTGGGGTCCCACTGAAATATATTTTCAGAGGCTACTGGGGCATATGGCAGAAGCAGCAGCCATAACTCGCTCGGGTTGCTCTGCATGAGACTGCTTCAGTAACGTAACATTCTCATTTTCCTCTACATCTCATCAGCAATTTCGATTTTGCACGCTCTGCAGCAGCTGACCACTAAGGAGCGAATGTACAGTGACGTGACATAACAGCCAGATTCAAACTAAACTTTCGCGCTATGGCTGGCGCTGAGCCAAAGACGGATGCGCTCAACGCTTGTCAAATATCACAACTATTCAGTGTTTTAAACACATAATGTTTATTTTAGGTTTCAGACATTTAAATACATAGCAAAACAATACATTTATAGTTTGTAAAATACACAATGGTGTCTATGGTCTATGGCAGCCATAACAATCCATTCAAATATATTTGCAGACGTGTTTTATTCATATCAGATACACAGAGTAAGTAACTATAAAGTTTACTCTATTCTTCTCCCAGTTCACCGGCCACTTACTTTCATGTATTTCAGGAGAAACTGATGAATTCACATGCTGTAACAAATCCAACAGACAGGAATCTCTGAACGGCCCAAACAAACATGACGGCGCACATCTCACGTTACAGATCAAGATCATTTATAACGTTTTTTAAACGACAAAAATGCGATAGTGGCTCAACATCGTGATGTCTGTCAGCCATCGCTATCGGCCTAACCCTGGTGGAGAACCTGTCGCCACATCTGCGACCCGCCGGGGCAGCCAGCTCATCTGACTCAGCAAAAAACTGAAGTGCAATCGCACCTGCTGCTCATTATATACCCACGCTGTATGGCTGAACAGCTGATGCAAATGATTGGATGCCAATGTGCATTGGCTCGTTTAGTTTCATTCGAAGTAGATTGGCCTCTCTAGCGAGATTTCTATTCGTCGGTCACGACATACGTATCCGTTCCCCCCTTCAGGGAACGAGGGTTACCGTACGTAACCAAGATGATTCTGCTAATAGGGATAGTTCACCTCAAAACGTCATCATTTACTTATTCTCATTCCGCTCCAAATGTGCATTACGTGTTTATTTTGTGGAAGACTAGGTTGAATGTCCAAGGTACTCTTTTTCATAAGGAGGCTCTAAAAATTTACAAAAAGCACAATAAAAATATCCGTAAATATAGTACATACATTCAGTGGGCTGAATGGCTCTGGCTAAAGAAAATACCAATATTTAATTTCTTATTCACTTAAATCTCATTTACAACATGCACCGACCAGCTTCCCAAACATATAAACTGGCTGTTGTCAGCAAAAGCAGAGCTTTAAAGGCTCCTCCTGGTTTTCTGGCAAAATAAAAGCCTGATGGTTTAATGTTTGAAAATTAAGAAATTAAGACAGCCATACAGTATATGTTAATTATTTAATTTCACAGTTGTATTACAATAGTAAAAGTAAGTCATCTCTCTTGCTCTGCCCTGATATCCTGAAAGTATTTTTTCTAAGGTTGAGCTACAGTATATAGCTAAAGTAGAATTATGCTCCCTTGGGAACAAGTTGCTTAGGAAATACCCCATTAATGGTTAATGCAGGGTGAATAGAGTCATGTAGGGCAGTATAGATTCCCTCTACTTAATTTTTAAGAAGAGCATAAGCTCCTTTGCTGCCTCCTTGAGGTTAGAGTAAGTTGGATGAAGTTCCCTTGTCTGGGAAATGTCTTGGCAATGTTGAGCTGTCTTCCCCAGTTACACTAGGGTCTTTAAGGACTGTAGCAGTTTCTTTGGGTTTTTAGAGCCTGGGAGATACTAGACAACTGCAAAATTATGTCCTGCTCTTTTATTGCCTTCCTTCATGAGTAAGAGTAAGGATGTAGGCTTCCCCTTGGAGGAGGGGCAACATCAATATTGTAGCCTGAAGTGCTAATTACTGACGTTTTAGCGCCTTGCACATTTCCTTTGGTAGATGCTCTTCAGGATACCCCTTAGGGTTGAGTAAGGTGAACTTAATTATGGCAGACAATTTATATTCCCTCCCCAAATGGGTCTTAAATAAGGTCTTTGCTCCCCTTTTCGGTTGGGTTCCACGTAAAGTCTCTCTAGGATGATCAATGTTTAAAGAACCTGAAAAGTAGAGGTAGTTTGCCTCCTTGTTATTTGGCTCTCTATAACTTGGACGAGTGAATGGAGTCTTTTATGGATCCTGGAGAAGTACAGATAGGGCGTGAATAGGTCTCTCCTAATTGGTTTAGGGTGTTTAAGTGGATCTGGATCTCCCTGTGTGTTTCTCTAAGGGTTGAGGTTTCATGGCGAGAATCTTTTTTTTATTTTTTTTTATTGGTATTTAACAAGACAACACATAATGATACATTCAATTAAAAATAAGAAATTACAGACTGTCTCAATTTAAACCCTTCCAGAAATCTCCCACCCACAAAAAAATAAAAAATAATAATAATAATAAATAAATAAAAAATTATAATCATAACCAAATAATTGAAAATAAATTGATTAGAATAAACATTCCTCTCTCTAGTATTGGTCCCTCCTCTTTCCAGTAACAGTCAATTATTGTGTAATAGCATTAGTGTCAGGAGAACAAAGTAAACCTTTTATGTAGTCTAGGACAGGTTCCCAGGTCTTTTGAAAAGTTTTAAGGGATCCTGAAAGCAAAAATCTTAACTTCTCAAGGCTCATACAGCTAAAAACGTCATGGATCCACCTGTCGTGCGATGGGGGAGTCACATGTTTCCATTTGAGAAGAATGGCTCGTCTAGCTAAAACAGAAGTAAAGGCAATAACCTGGCGAGATGAGATAGACAAGTCAGGTCTCGAAGGAATGCCAAAAAGAGCAGTCAGGGGGCTGGGGTCCAACTCTATGTTAAGAGCATTATTAAGTGTATCAAAAACATTGGACCAAAAGTCTGTCATCCGAGGACAGCTCCAGAACATATGAAGATGATTAGCAGGAGACTGCTTGCAATGATGACAAGCATCACTCATATCTGGGAAAATTTTTGCCAATCTGGCATTAGTTAGATGAGCTCGGTGGAGCACCTTACATTGCAATAGGCCATGTCTGGCACATATGGAAGAGCAATGGACTAATCTTAGAATTTCGTCCCATTGATCATCGGTAATAGAAACACTCAGGTCATTCTCCCACAACTCTCTCAGAGAAACAGTAGGGTCTACATTAAGTGTACTTATTAAGTTGTAAATAACTGAAATTAGATGTTTCTGGCCTGCACCTAAAGTGAGCATGGCGAGAATCTTTGGCAACTATATTATGCCGCTCTCGTATTTGCCTCCCTTCAGATTAAACTGAAGGTTGCATTCTCCCTCTGAACTAGCTATTTGTATTCCCTCCCCAACTGGTGTTGGGTCTTAAAGTAGAGCTTATGATGTGTATTACAGGCGCTCTGCTAGGGATGTCTTGGACTGTTGTTGGCCAATAAAATTGGTGTGTTTGTCACACTTGCTTCAGACACTGATAACGCCGATGGCATTCCTCAGACTCAGAGCATCAATCCAAGACGCAGTGTCTCGTTACCAGTGTTGGGTAAGTTACTCTAAAATCCATCTGGAGTTACTCTAGATTCCTGTACTAATTACTCTCTCTAAAAAGTATTTAGTTACTTTGAATTACTAATTACTTTCTAAATCCCATATCAACCTCAACCAGCTGAATAATACAAGGATAGACATGAAACTGTTTTAATTGCATGAATTATCCTTAAACTGACCAAACAATTTAAAGGGAGAAGGTTACATTATAAACATACTTTTTTAACATCAGACAATACATTTTGATGTTAAACCCACTATTGCTTTATATAGAATTGTTCTATAATACCAGTCTGATCGCATGACATTTCATACTTATTTTACAAGATGGCAAATTCGTACGAATTTGTGAGGTTAAATTACAGTAATTACTTAGTAATTAGTTACACCCAACACTGTTCGTTACCCTTCTCAGGGAAACATGGTTACAGTCGTAATCTGAGATGTTTTCTTGCATTGCAAGATCATTGCCTGAAAACAATGCTAAAACAGGTTATTTCAGTAAACAGTTTTTTGTTAGTTGGCCACGTATTAGTGTGTATGTAAACATGTTCGCTGATGTCAAACCAAGTGCAATGTGTCCTCATGCTCCATATTTGAATTGAATGAGATTTGAGAGCTATGGTAGAAAGGATGATTTATAAATATTTTCTTAAATTTCAGACTGTTTATCACAAAGTTATCGTATGTGTAGGAGCCATTAATGGGTTCATGTAATTTTCCTTCACACCACTAGATGGCGCATACTTGTATTAATCTTGTCAAACTGACACAGAAGGGTGCACGAAGAAGGTCAAACTAACCTTTTGACCGTGATAGATTTGAATGGATTGTTTTTGATAAGGTGCATGAAATGGACAATTCTTTTCTTTATTCAACTTTATTGACTTTTTATCTGTTCAACAAACATGCGCGTTAAAACCAAGGATGAACGGGCGCTACAGTGTGAAAAAAAAGTGTGCAAGCTGGAAAAACTACTTTTTTGATGTTTTGGATGAAATCTGCGGCTAAATCGATAATTTGCAAAGAAATGTTTTGTGATGTTTTTTTTTAGTCCCAGTCCTCACTATGAATACAAATATTTATTTGTGGTTTCCAGTAGAAAGAAAGTTATGTTTGAATGTTGGAATATATGATGACAGTTTTTTTGTGGGTGAACTTCCCCTGTAAAGATTAAAATATATAAATAGTTAACAATTTTCGCATTTCAATATAGTAATTATAGGATTGATGCACACATGGCTAATTGGATACCAAGACCACATGACCTTTTCATCTGATTAAGAGATGCAGCCCCCTTCGTGATTAGATTAGTCTTTTTCTATGCGGATATCTCCTGTTTCTGATTCAACACCTCCTGAAATCATTAATCAGATCTGCACCGCAGTGTAACATCCGTCATATTTAATTGTTTCATAACATTTCAATTAAAATGTCTTGTTTCAAATTCAAATACTCTAAAAGGACTAAAAGTCCTTTGAAAACACAAACAAAGATAACTTTCACCATAGGCGTCCATTTTTACCTTGCGTTCAGGTCTTAAATGTCACACACGAGCAGAAATGCGAGTCGTCTTGACAGATGCAGGCCGTTGGGGAAAGAGCAGCAGGCAAGATCTTAAAAGGAAGGTGTGGCTGTTCTACAAATCTGACTAACAGTCGCAAATTCCCTTTAAATCCAGTCTGCTGGGAAATCGGGCCTGTTCATTGGTTGGATAAATGAAATGACATACACCACTGGAGACTAGCTTGACCTTTTCAGCGTAAATGATGACCTCAATACAACGTGAGTCATCCACTTTGCATGTGACATACATGCAGCCTAAATAGATTATAACAATATATCATCTATAATAAGATCATAAAAACCCATATCAACCACCGGCGATGCTTTATGAAAGCACACTGGAGAAGAGGACCTAATACAAAATGTGCTTTGATGCGAAACCTAGCAATGAGCAGAATATTGACGAATGATATGTGCGCTTCCTCCTAAGATACTTTGTTTAGGACAAATTGTAAGGAAGCATTGCATTTATAAATCCCAGAATGCATTGTGACAAGTTTGATAGAGTGAAACAGTCGAGTTTTGGAAGTAAAAACTCCTACCTGAGAACTATACATATCTATACATATATATATACACTCACCGGCCACTTTATTAGGTACCCCATGCTAGTAACGGGTTGGACCCCCTTTTGCCTTCAGAACTGCCTCAATTCTTCGTGGCATAGATTCAACAAGGTGCTGGAAGCATTCCTCAGGGAGATTGGTCCATATTGACATGATGGCATCACACAGTTGCCGCAGATTTGTCGGCTGCACATCCATGATGCGAATCTCCCGTTCCACCACATCCCAAAGAGGCTCTATTGGATTGAGATCTGGTGACTGTGGAGGCCATTTGAGTACAGCGAACTCATTGTCATGTTCAAGAAACCAGTCTGAGATGATTCCAGCTTTATGACATGGCGCATTATCCTGCTGAAAGTAGCCATCAGAAGTTGGGTACATTGTGGTCATAAAGGGATGGACATGGTCAGCAACAATACTCAGGTAGGCTGTGGCGTTGCAACGATGCTCAATTGGTACCAAGGGGCCCAAAGAGTGCCAAGAAAATATTCCCCACACCATGACACCACCACCACCAGCCTGAACCGTTGATACAAGGCAGGATGGATCCATGCTTTCATGTTGTAGACGCCAAATTCTGACCCTACCATCCGAATGTCGCAGCAGAAATCGAGACTCATCAGACCAGGCAACGTTTTTCCAATCTTCTATTGTCCAATTTCGATGAGCTTGTGCAAATTGTAGCCTCAGTTTCCTGTTCTTAGCTGAAAGGAGTGGCACCCGGTGTGGTCTTCTGCTGCTGTAGCCCATCTGCCTCAAAGTTCGACGTACTGTGCGTTCAGAGATGCTCTTCTGCCCACCTTGGTTGTAACGGGTGGTTATTTGAGTCACTGTTGCCCTTCTATCAGCTCGAACCAGTCTGGCCATTCTCCTCTGACCTCTGGCATCAACAAGGCATTTCCGCCCACAGAATTGCCGCTCACTGGATGTTTTTTCTTTTTCGGACCATTCTCTGTAAACCCTAGAGATGGTTGTGCGTGAAAATCCCAGTAGATTAGCAGTTTCTGAAATACTCAGACCAGCCCTTCTGGCACCAACAATCATGCCACGTTCAAAGTCACTCAAATCACCTTTCTTCCCCATACTGATGCTCGGTTTGAACTGCAGGAGATTGTCTTGACCATGTCTACATGCCTAAATGCACTGAGTTGCCGCCATGTGATTGGCTGCTTAGAAATTAAGTGTTAACGAGCAGTTGGACAGGTGTACCTAATAAAGTGGCCGGTGAGTGTATACTTCACAACAAACTTAAATTATATTGTTTCTATAGAACAACTTTAAATTATTTTCATATTTTTACGTTTTTAATTTAATTGTCATTCATGACATAATGCAGTGCTTCATGGGATTGTAGTTCTTTCACAGTCTTTTTGCCCAATTCTAAAATACTTTTTTGCTTAAAATAAAACTTTGTAATGATATGATTAATCAATCCCTATGGGAAAACTGAATGGAAAAATACTTCCGGAACCAACGCAGCTGGAAAAGTGGGCGGCACACATGTTGTGAAAAGTGAAGCCACAGAATTTTGATCGCCCCCTGGTGGCTGGCTGCAGTTTAGTTCATAAACCCACCCTCTCCATGTAATCGAATGGGGCACTAGCCACAAAAAAAAAAAAAAAGAAAGAAAGAAAACATCCAATAACATGAACACTAACAATAACATAGGTTTTGTCCTTTTAGTTCTTATTTTTCCAATAAGTTTGGTTTTAGTTAGTTATATTTGATGCTCTAAAAGCGGGGTATAATGTAATGATTGACAGCTGTGCGGGAGTGTGGGCAGCACTTTACTGTTAAGTACAGCTCTAACTCAGGATCACCACATCAGCAGCCATATCACCCTGTAGCCCAAGACTGGTTGCCCACTGAAGCTAAGCAGGGCTGAGTCTGGTCAGTATCTGGATGGGAGACCTCCTGAGAAAACCAGGTTCCTGCTGGAGGTGTTAGTGAGGCCAGCAGGGGGCGCTCTCCCTGTGGTCTGTGTGAGTCCTAACGCCCCAGTATAGTGACGGGACACTATACTGTCAAAGAGCACCGTCCTTCGGATGAGACGTTAAACCGAGGTCCTGACTCTCTGTGGTCATTAAAAATCCCAGGATGTCTTTCGAAAGAGTAGGGGTGTAACCCCGGTGTCCTGGCCAAATCTGCCCATTGGCCTCTGTCCATCATGGCCTCCTAATCATCCCCGTATACTGATTGGCTTCATCACCGTCCCCTCTCCACCAGTAAGCTGGTGTGTGGTGGGCGTACTGGTGCAATATGGCTGCCGTCGCATCATCCAGGTGATGCTGCACATTGGTGGTGGATGAGGAGATCCCCCCCCCCCCTTCCATGTAAAGTGCTTTGAGGTCCCAGATAAAGCGCTATATAAATGTAACGAATTAACTACCACTGCGCAGATTTAAGATCCAAATGACATAATCGGCAACGACCATTTCTGGGATATTTTAGCTCAATTTTTCTATAGTGGAGACGTCGTCCGTCTGTTTTACAGTCTAGGGTGGGCACTAATGGCCTCTATTAAATAAAAAAAAAGCTATGCTTATGCTTAGCACTATACTAAGCGACATGCTAATGCAAAACTCCATTGGAATCAATTGTTAGATGAGCGCTCCTTCGAGTGAACAGATTGTTTCATGAAGCGTGTGAAGTTGCAGTCACTTCACTTATGAGGTTTCATTTCAGTTTGGATGAAGCCTGAAAAGTATCCTCTTTCATCCTCTTTCAGTGGTCATACTCACATTCACGATGGCCTCTTTGGTCTGTGACATATCTGATATGACCCCGTCTGTGATGATGAGGAGCACGAAATATTGCGAGCCGTCCTGGACAGCAGCTGCGTAACTTCAGAGACAAGAAAAAGCAACAGTACACACTTCAAGACTGCTCATTTTTCTTTCTGCTACATTCTCCTCTTCCTAGTTTTCAAATGTCTCAAACTCATTTCACCATGTTCTTCTTTGTTTGTTTAAATAAATCTTTGCCTCCGCCAGTTCTGAGCTAGAGCCTGAGGAGGTGTATCATGCTTCAATTTAGAAAGTCTAATTCAAATCTGCGGAAGATGGCATTTTTAATTACCACAGTGGATGCGGTGTAATCAGATGGAAAATGATTTGGTTGTGTGATGCTGTGACACGAGGGAGGGGGTGGAGATGTCTTCAGACAATTACTTTGTCTCCTTTTTCTGGAAACACACCCACTATCCTTTCAAATAATGATTAAAAAATAGCTCCAGTCAGTACTGAGTCATTCTGTTATGACACCTATGCTGTGAGCTTTACAACGGGATAACAAGCTTGCTCCATGTCAGAAACTTTCTTTTGTCAGTTTTTGGGCTAACACTAGCAGCGTATGGGCTCAAACCCGAGCGTTTGGCTTTCGTGGACAGACACAGCCATCGTTTAGAGAATATCAGAGAGTCATTCGAGCTGAAGCTGAGGAAATCATCTCAAGTGTCTTCAAGGATATGATCCGTTGAGAAAGTGCACAGCCAAACAGTTTTTCTTATTCTGATTCATGATGTGTCTGTTGTTCATGCTATGCGCTTGAAATCTAAACAAAGATCAATTTTGCTATTCATGCAGAAAACAACATTTGCATTGCATTCCACTAAATCTGGGCGATCTATCATTTGTATGCAAAGTGCAAACAGGCTGACATTTTACATGGCAACAAAAACAGCCGGAATCGCTTTTTAATTTTGAAATGATACAAGAGCAGTCAAAGCCAAGGTTAGCTAGAGGAGGAGTGCTAAATAAATATCAATTTGTGCTGTGTTTAGATGCTTTCACTCAAGAGAGTAACCACATATTCAGGACTGGCGGGTACCAAGTGTAATCGTTTATCAATCTTAAAAACCCATATTGTCAGGGACGAGCCTTATGCGAAGCGGTCTGACTCGATACAATATAAATATTAGATGAAAAACAATGTTGAAAAACTCAAACAAAAATTAGAAATGTTGCCATGGAATTTACTGAAATAAACAAGTTGAAATACTAAAATAGCTAAAACTAAAAACAAATCAAAATAAATGTAAGCTAAATAAAAATATTTAGAAAGGTATTTCAATATACTTTAAAGGGGTCATGACATGAGAAACCAAATTTGCCTTGATCTTTTGGTATATAAGAGATCTATGTACTATTAAAACTTCCTGCAAGTTTCATAGCTTAAGACGAAGCATTATAAACGAAGCATTTATTTAATCAAGCTCTAAATACAGCTCGTTCTAGATCCTTTGAACTTAGTGACGTCACGATACGAAGTGACGTACCAGTCGTTTGCATATGACCGCCTCCAGCGCAAGACAACTACGCCTCATTTCGCATCATCGCATGCGTTGTCGTGACGCGAGTGGGTCTGTTTACAAGATGACTGTGATGCCACGCAGATGTGCTGTTCCTGCTGTGGACAAACAACATGTTTGAATACGCTGCCGAACGATCCAGATGTCAGGGAAAGCAGTCGGATGCAGTTTATTTGCAGCATATGCAGCGCGCCAAAGCTTTATTTGAACGGTGAGTGATGTAGATGAGTGTCACAGGGCATGTTACTGAAAGAACGAGGAGAGAGCGAGAGAGCACCGGCCGCGCGCGCGCCTTCAAACCAATCTTGCTCTCTCTCTCTCTCTCTCCCTCCCTCGCGCATATGAATCAAAATCAATTGAGAATTGACACGATGGTAAAAGATTGGAAGACCGAAGTTTCACGTGGTGGAGCATTGTGTAGTCTACATGTGATACAAAATGATTAACGTTAATAATTTATGCATAAGCAGCACTGACGTTAGCCAATCATAACAGTTTAGGAGTTAACACTGAACTCTTAAAGGGGAAACACCCCAAAACAGACTGTTTGAATCAGAGGTGAGAAAATCACCTCACATCAGGTGAGAAAATGTAATAAATCACTAAATTTTTTAAGTTTTTTTGTACAAAAACCTATAGTAATACTATAATTGCACCAAAGGGAACATAATAAAACAAAACAAAAAACCATGTCATGACCCCTTTAAAACTAAATTTTAGAACAAAAAAAAACATAAAAGCACATTACAAAATTACTAAAACTTATGCTAAACTGAAAAAGGAAGATTTAAGCTAATAAAAAAAAACCTTCCTGGTCTTTCGAACCTGGCATCAAACCAATAATAACTTACTTTTAGTTACCCAAAAAAAGGTTCATGAACACACTGACAATATAAGCTGATATTAAAAATGGATTTTTGGAGAAATTTACCTGGCCACGTGATTTACAACAGGAGCAAAGTTAGTAGGTCCGTATAGCTGGACGGTCTTTAGACTCTGATGGTACGCCTCCAATATCCCCTCAATACCATTACAGTAGGGATTTTCGATATTTCCATTCTGAAAGATAGGAATCAATGGTTCACGTGTGTGCCTTCATTTAAGCCAACAGCAGTTGAACAGAAAACAATGCTGAGGAGAGAAAACATGGATTGTGTCAATCAATATGACAGCAGACGTTGCCAATTATAGTCCCGTCTCAGCTACACTGAGCGCTTTCAAAGCACTAGCACAACAGCATCTCACGCTCAAGTTTACAACCGAGAAAGTGAGAAAAACAGAAAGATATTGAGTCTTGCATAAAAAAAACGTAACTTTTTTAGACAAATCACAGGGAGTTTTGAACAAAAGGAAGTTGAAGATCAGCTCACTCACTAGGGGGAACTCATGAGACACCCGTCCGTCGGGGGGCAGCTTGGCTCCAAACCCCAGCGCAGGGAACATCTTGTCACTGTCATAGTCCTGGATGATTTCTCCCACTGCCTTCAGTGCCAGGGCGTAGGCGTTCATCTGGTAGGGGTTCATGTAATGGAGAGACGTGGACTGGGATGGGTTACCTGGAAATTAAACAGCAAACAAAAAGTTTAGTTCTACAAACATATTAGAAAAACAAATTGAATATTCAAATGTCAACACATTTGTTACAAAACCTGTCAGCTAAAATAAAAACAAAAACAAAACACATAAATTCAGGATGGCTGATGATAAGGCAATGGAAATGATGATAGTAAATAATCTTATATATTTCATTAAATAGTTAAAGCTATTGCTAAACAGTTTAATCATGACAACTAATGGCTATGACAATCTTAATTGTATTTGGACTAGATCTGCAGAGCAAGAATAGACTTGCTGCTGCCAATACACACACAGACACGTTGGGTGAGCATGTAAGGCATGGCACTGTTGTGTATAAATACATATACATAAATCCCATAGCAGATCTAGACAGGTGGAGCTGGGGGAGGTGGAGGTTTTCACAGAATTGCAGGACCTGCTTACAGCCAACAATGAACAATACCATGTAAATGTTAAAGGGATAGTTCACCCAAAAATGAAAATCACCCCATGATTTACTATCCCTCAAGCATTTCTATGTGTATGACCTTTTACTTTCAGACGAATATAATCAGAGTCATATTAAAACATTTTCTGGCTCTTCCAAGCTTTATAATGGCAGTGAATAGAGGATGAGTGCATAGATCAATGATACAAGTAAATCCATACGACTCCAGGGGGTTAATAAAGGTCTCATGAAGCGAAGTGATGCGTTTGCATAAGAAAAATATCCATATTTACAACTTTATCAACTAAAATAATTAGCTTCCAACAGACTGCCGTACGCATCGATTTACGGCGAAAGAGTAACGCTTGACCCGACGCACAACGTAATGACGAATGCGGAAGGGCAGAGGATAGAGCAAAACAAAACACCAGTCACGAATTAGAAGTTTAAAACGACAAATTTGAAAGAGAAATGTCGGAGGAGCTTGAGTTTGTTGCCCAGCCCTGTTTGTTTGAAAAACCCATCGCTTCGCTTCAGTAGGCCTTTATCAATCCGCCAGAGCCGTACGGATTTACTTTTATCATGGATGAATGCACTTTTTTGGGCTTCAAAATCTCATCCTCCATTCACTGCCATTATAAAGCTTGGAAGAGCCAGGACAGTTTTTAAAATAATTGTATTCATCTGAAATAAGAAAGTCATATACACCTAGAAAGGGTTGAGGGTGAGTAAATCATGGGTAATTTTCATTTTTGGGTGAACTATCCCTTTAAGCAAGCAAAAATGTTGAGGCTAATCAGCTTGTGGGTTGTAGTAAGTGATGTGAATGCTAGGAGACTGCATGTACAGGGCCTATCAGCCTGCTCCATTCAGAGGTTCATTTAATTACTAGAGTAATTAAAAATGTATCATTTTATTCAATATTGTTGTTTTCAGTATTTTTTTATGCTTATTAGAGTATCGCGCAGTAAGCTTAGCAACATACTAACTTCTAACTCTTGTGTTATCAATTCTTAATCATGTCTCATTTGTGCCATTTGCATGTCCAATTACCACTGAAATAGATGTTGCTTATATAAAGCACTCCAAATCTTTCACTTATGAGGGTTCTTGATGGTAAAGATGCTGTCTTGTCCTGTTCACTGGTATAGCTAAGTTTTCTGCGCCCCCTGTACAATCTGTGGCATCTGCACTTTCAGTCGGACTTGCTTCCACGTTTCCCCACACTAAATGATGTCGCACCACATTCAGGGTAGACAGTATTACTGATTATAATGGTGAAGACATGGGGCCAGATTTACTAAACAGGGCAAATTAGTGTGTCATGCAATTCCACAAAAGCACAGGTAGGAGTGGGAAGGTCTGCGCGTGATCTACTGACGACATGCAAATGAAAGAACTGGATCTTTCGCATCTGAATCATTTCCATAATGACAAACACAATCTACCAAGAGCAGTGCAAATTAGCGTCTGGTTTAAAGTTTTTTGGGTGTTAAATAATGGCACAAATACCAGTAAATTGACGAGCGCAAACCTTAGTAAATCCTTAGTAAATCACACTGTAAATCATTTAAATATTTAAATGATTCATTTAAATATTCTCCTCCCATAAATATTGCGTCTGAAAGGGAAACTCCTACAAAAGGTCAGCCGCAACAATAACCCTGTCCACACCTTTTCAGCGCTGATTTTTCACTGCATGTCTTTAGTAAATCCAGAAGAAGGTTTGCGCTGGCTCAAGCTGCTAGTAAATCTGGCTGGCTCATGGTGTTAGAAGGCAAGACCTATGTAGGCATCAGTGCAGCTCATTAGGTTTTGTAACAGAGCAACTGTGTCCACCGTAGCAAGTCATGAAGTATATTTAAGAAACACAAATGAGTGCTCCAATTCTGTTGTCAAGCTACTGATGTTGTTCAGATCCAAACAGTTGTTGAGCGACGGCTGCACTGTAACTAAACTAACTTTACAATTCAGCTCTCTTGCACTTCAGGCAGCCACCTTCAATAAATCTCTCAAAACAGATTTCCATCGTCTCGCTACACCGTTCTAAACAAATCTAGTTAATTTGCTAAATAATTCAAAGATGTTTGAAAGCACTTACTTGTGAATGAACAGTGATTATTTGCATATACACTCCCAGCAATTGCGTTCTCGAAAACAACAGGGAAACGCATTCCCCACCGGTTTGTGTAGCTGGGCCATTTTAGACAGTTTCATTCAACCGTTCACCTCTCAGCACGACTCGAACCCTTCCACGACCCCACAGCACAGGGGGCCGCAAACTGACCACTAATGGGAGCATATTGAGCGACACAAGCAGGCCAACGATTGGGTTTGGATCGCCCAACCTTTTAAGAGGTCACATACCGTTCTCTCCACTTAATTGCTTACCGTTAGAGGCGGTGAAATCAATGGCCACTGTGAAATTGATCTGGGTCCTGGGAAAAGAGGCAGAAATGAGAAAACAAGAGTAAGCAAAAAGCACTCTGCAGTGATTTAGTATCTTCTGTAGAGACAGGTACATATGTCTGTGTGTGGTTTGTGAATGAAGCTGATGTGTGTAGTCAACCCGAGCTGCACGCTCTAATGGGGATAAATGGGAAGAGCCATTACTTTGAGCCCACATTACAAGTTTTAAAGTGCTCAACGGCAGGGTAATCCACACATCCATCTGCATCCCTTCACACGGGGTTTCCTTCAGCCCAGCTTCCCACCGGCCACAAAAGCACCATGTGTGGCATGTTAGCTAAATGAGACCCATAGGAACCCTTTAAGGATGACATGCTTGCTGACAGAAGATGTAGCGAATAGAAAGAGTTAACTTTGAGCTACGGTAATTAGCCGAGGCTAACATGTTGGACTTTAAAGGTTTATCATTTAATAAATGCATGTCCAGTTGACCAGACATAATCTATTTGTAATGTATACAATTGTTTTGGTTTCATGTAGGGCTGGCCGATATGACGAAAATTTAATCTCGATATTTTTTTCCCATGGTGATTGATAACGTTATATATTTCGATATATAAATTGTTAATGCTGCCAGCTTTAAAGGATTAGTTCACCACAAAATAAAAATGTCCTGATAATTTACACACCCCAATGCCATTCAAGATGGTCATGTGTTTCTTTCTTCGGTGGAAAAGAATTTTTTTTTTTTGAGGATAACATTTCAGGATTTTTCTCCACTAAACCCAAATGTTGAAGTCCAAATCAATGCAGTTTCAAAGGGCTTTGAAGTGCTTTAAAGGGCTGTGCACGATCCCAGCGGAGGAATAGGGTATTATCTAGCGAAACGATCGTTAAAAAAAATAAATAAAAAAAAATAACTAAAGCCAGGCATTACGTCATCTTGTTGGAAAGGTCACGCTGGACGTGTAAACTTCCATATAACTGAATTCGTGCTACCTTTTCTGTCGACAATTTCATCATCTTTCGATAATAACTCAAGGTGAGTTTCACTGTCATCACTGCTTCCACACATTCTTTGTCGTCCTCGTGTCGTTTGCTTTGCAAAGTGCAGTAGGAAATGGACATTGTACTTTGACGTGCACATTAAAAGCTGCACGCTGATTGGCTGTTGTCGCATCTTTCTGCTGTGAGATTGGCTCTTAGACTAATCCACATCGAGTAAAAATGTCCAGAGCTTATCATCCTTATCGACATACATTTAATCGCGATTCGATATGATATCATTTATCGGCCCAGCCCTAGTTTCATGCTCATGTTTCCTGGTTTGACATGTGCTCCCCTTTGTCATGTGATTCCCTTGTCCTCATGTGATCATGTCATGTGTGCTCAAGTGTCATGTGTTATGTTGTCACTAGGCTTGAACCGGCGCTGCACAGACCGATCGGTGAAGGACATCAGAGTACAGCGAGAGCGATTAGAGAGAGCAGACGCTCCTTATGCATAACGATAAACCGATCGGCCTGTGCATCGCCGGATCAAGTTGAACAAGCCTAGTGGTTTATTGTCTTGATTGTTCACAGGTGTCTTGTTTAGTCATCAGTCCTTGTGTATTTAAGCCCTCATGTTTGCCATGTCACTCTGTCTAGTATTGACCCTGTAACCATTGTTGGTGAGTTTCAAGTCAAGTCAAGTCTGTTGTTTATTTTGTATATGTTCACGTTGGAAATGATTAAATACTGTGGAAAACTTTAAAAAGTTTTTACTGCCTTCAGTGGAATTCTCACACTATTAATGTAAAAATAGTTTTATTAAGTCCCCCAGTGTACATGAGCATACTGCAACATTAGCATAACACATGTATAAAGCCAAGTACAGGTGAAAGTCAAACAATTAGAATATCCTGCAAAAGTTATAATTTTGATGATTATGGCTTACAACTTATGAAAACCCCAAATTAAAAATCTCTGAAAATTTGAATATTACATGAAATCAATAAAAAAAGGATTTTAAATACAGACATGTCAGCCCTCTGAAAAGTATAATCATGCATATGTATATAGTTATACAGTATATAGTAAATATATTAGTTTCACCTTTTAATTTGAATTACTGAAATACATGACCTTTTGCACGATATTCTAATTTTTCAAGTTTCACCTGTAATTAAAAGGACAGAGCACTTAAAAAGGAAATAATTAAAATAACTGTATAATAATAATAATAGCTTGCCAACAGCAAGGTATCAGACAGCATTCAATCGCTCTCCCCAAAAAGTCAGTGGCCCACTAGGGATTCAGTGGGTTGGAAGAAAAATAAATTGATAAAACACAATAGAAAGCAGAGAAAATGACATTAACCTTTAGAATCCCAGGCTAATACATGACTCAAGCCACCGTGTAGCCTGGAGAGTAATTATCCTCTTTATTAATTCATTAAAAGCCGTTTACTCTCGGGTGCCAGCGTATGCGTCAAACAACTGTTTGGGAATAAAGGTGACCGAAGCCGTGATTAGAAAATAAGATCTTCTAAACTAAAGCAATTCCTGAGGATCATGTTATCGAATTTATCTTTGATTAAGACTGTTTAATTATACATTTATGAAGAAAATTAAACCGGAATTTTCATTTTGATTTCCTCTTGTTGTTTCTTGAATGAGCCATTTCAAATTAGAGCAAATCCTGAGCTAGTTTCAGTGCTGTTGTTCTGCCAGCCGTCTGTGGCACTGGGGCATTTCCACGGCACACACTTAATAGGCTGTGAAAAGGATCCCCTGCATTAGGGGTTAGTGTAACGCAGTCCAGCAGAGTCTCTTGGGATGGGGTAAACAGAAGGACACGAAAAATCGATTTTCGGAGACGTGCATGTCACTATGTGTCTCCCTCTCATTTGTCAGGGAAGCCCTGCATAAAACACACACATGAAAACACCTTCATCTAATGGAAGAGGCTGGACAGCACAGCACAGATAATGCTGGTCTACGTAGTATTATCCATTAAGGCCCTATGGTTAAAAAAACGATACCAAAATCTATTAAAATACATTTATTTCATATTAAGTATACGTCAAATCCATTAACATATTTATTGACATTTCACTTAAAACTAGTGATATAAAATTATAATTAAACTTTATTTGGAGTATTTCTTTATTGCACATTTTTTTTTAATAGTATGCCAAAAATGTGTTTTAATATCACTATTAATATGGATTGTATGATCTTTGCATAATATCAAGTGTACCTATACAGTATCCTTGCAATAGTTCCACTTTAGCGCAATCATAAATACTTAAGTATATCTTTAGTTGGACTTTATTTCCGCACAAATAAAGTGCATAAATTTAGCAGACTTTAAGTGTTCCAGTTTAGTATACCGAAAGTACAATTGCAGGGTATTTTTATTACATAGATATGTAAATGTATTTGCATTATACTTATCACAAAATAAATGTACTTTAAATACCTTTGAGTATATTTACTTTTCCACAAGCTAAATCAAAGAACGAACTATATCAGCGGAAAAGCGTTCGTTTGGTGTTCGTTAGGAGAGTTTGAAACTGCCAAACCAAACTTTATGAAAAAACTAATCTAATTTCTACCTGAGGTTAGTTCAGGCAAGAATTTAAAAACAAAGTAAATTAGTACTCAATTTAAGCTTGTAGAATTTAAAGCGTAAATATGAACGTTATAAAATTAAGTTAAACTTGCTCAACTTTCTGATACCGGTGTTTCCATCATACACTAAATAATTAATAAGGTTGCATTTTTTACAGTTTCCCAGCTGTATTTACACTGTTTTATCGTTCCCTTTGTTGTTACGTTTAGTAACTTGCTGTTTAGTAACATCTGGAGTTTTTGTGAGTTTTTTTCTACTCAAAATAACACAATCATACTAAAAAATGATCCAACTAATGTTACTGTTATTTGTATTGTGTACTAAGTATTGAGGTCTCGATGTTCGGGTGGGTACCACATTGCTTCTATTATGCAGATATGTTATATCTACTGCATTATTTGTTTTAAGTAAAGCATACACTTTAAAAGCGTGGTTTAATTCAGTGTTATATTGTTTGAGTAAAATGTACTTGAAACAGAGTACAAGTAGACTTCAACTAAGTATAAATTACTCAAACTTTAACTCGAAAGTTGCTTATTTTTCTTTGTTAATTGTACTCAGTTAAGCAGATTTTACTTTATTCAATATGTAAAATTTATTTAAAAAATATGCGTGCAAAAGAAAAATGTTACTTTTTTTAGTGTGTGCAAACATATGCATGATCAGATGCTCTCTTAACTACTGTTTTCTCACCACTGTCATTATTGTTGTGTTTATTTTGTTACTGAAACAAAAGCATCCAGCACATATTTACACATTCATCTAAACGTCAGAAAGAACAGGCGTTCACCCTGGGCAGCTCAATCTCATCCGCCTTAATAGAAATGTCAAAGCTGGTCCTGTAGTGGGAAGCACACGCTGGCTGGAGACGCGGAGCACATTATAACAGGTTATCTGCCACTCAGACATAAGTACTTCCGTGCAGGTAAAGGTCAGCGCTTAATCAGAACACACTCACTCACTCAGGAGCTCAGCAGAGCGCATACGTTCTTCATGCAAGGGCCAAAAAAAAAAAACCCCAAAAAACTGTATTTGTAGGTTACTGTTTTTTTTTTAATATTTATCTTTTTTAGCTTGGCTGCAGTCAAAAAACATTTTTAAATCAGTGTGTCCTGTTTTCCAGTAAAAAATCATATTGTAAACAAAAATATCATGACATTTTAAACAAGATACATACATATGAGAATAAGAAAAAAAAATCTTACCTCACTGGCACATTGTTTTCTCTTGATTAAAGCTTACATTTGACTGAATTACCGTATTCGTTAAATTATTAGAAAATGACAGTAAAGATGTTCTTAATGTTACAAACATTTTCTATTTCAAATAAATGCTGTTCTTTTGACCTTTCTAATTATCCAAGAATAATTAGTATGATTTCTGGAAGGATCATGTGACACTGAAGACTGGAGTAATGATGCTGAAAATTCAGCTTTGCCATCATAGGAATAAACTATGATATATTAAAATATATTCACATAGAAAATAGTCATGCTTCCCTTTGTATTCTATTTTTTTTTTTTTTAATCAAATAATGCAGCCTTGTTCTTTTAAAAAAAAATTTAAAAACTTTTGAATGGTAGCCTACTGTGTGTGTGAAACTCTGAAAAAAGTTAATGTATTTCAGTAATTCAAATTAAAAGGTGAAACTAATATACTCAGTATACACATATGCATGATTATACTTTTCAGAGGGCCGACATTTCTGTCTTTAAAATCCTTTTTTTTTTTTTATGTAATATTCAAATTATTTGAGATTTTTAATTTGGGGTTTTCATAAGCCATGATCATCAAAATTATAACTTTTGCACAATATTCAAATTTTTCGAGTTTCACCTGTGTATATATACACTCACCTAAAGGATTATTAGGAACACCTGTTCAATTTCTCATTAATGCAATTATCTAATCAACCAATCACATGGCAGTTGCTTCAATGCATTTAGGGGTGTGGTCCTGGTCAAGACAATCTCCTGAACTCCAAACTGAATGTCAGAATGGGAAAGAAAGGTGATTTAAGCAATTTTGAGCGTGGCATGGTTGTTGGTGCCAGACGGGCCGGTCTGAGTATTTCACAATCTGCTCAGTTACTGGGATTTTCACGCACAACCATTTCTAGGGTTTACAAAGAATGGCGTGAAAAGGGAAAAACATCCAGTATGTGGCAGTCCTGTGGGTGAAAATGCCTTGTTGATGCTAGAGGTCAGAGGAGAATGGGCCGACTGATTCAAGCTGATAGAAGAGCAACTTTGACTGAAATAACCACTCGTTACAACCGAGGTATGCAGCAAAGCATTTGTGAAGCCACAACACACACAACCTTGAGGCGGATGGGCTACAACAGCAGAAGACCCCACCGGGTACCAATCATCTCCACTACAAATAGGAAAAAGAGGCTACAATTTGCAAGAGCTCACCAAAATTGGACAGTTGAAGACTGGAAAAATGTTGCCTGGTCTGATGAGTCTCGATTTCTGTTGAGACATTCAGATGGTAGAGTCAGAATTTGGCATAAACAGAATGAGAACATGGATCCATCATGCCTTGTTACCACTGTGCAGGCTGGTGGTGGTGGTGTAATGGTGTGGGGGATGTTTTCTTGGCACACGTTAGGCCCCTTAGTGCCAATTGGGCATCGTTTAAATGCCACGGCCTACCTGAGCATTGTATCTGACCATGTCCATCCCTTTATGGCCACCATGTACCCATCCTCTGATGAATACTTCCAGCAGGATAATGCACCATGTCACAAAGCTCGAATCATTTCAAATTGGTTTCTTGAACATGACAATGAGTTCACTGTACTAAAATGGCCCCCACAGTCACCAGATCTCAACCCAATAGAGCATCTTTGGGATGTGGTGGAACGGGAGCTTCGTGCCCTGGATGTGCATCCCACAAATCTCCATCAACTGCAAGATGCTATCCTATCAATATGGGCCAACATTTCTGAAGAATGCTTTCAGCACCTTGTTGAATCAATGCCACGTAGAATTAAGGCAGTTCTGAAGGCGAAAGGGGGTCAAACACAGTATTAGTATGGTGTTCCTAATAATCCTTTAGGTGAGTGTATACATATATATATATATATATATATATATATATATATCATTTTACTTTATGAACATTTTATTTTAAGATTGTTTTGTTTTCCAATAAAAAATAATGGCAAAATACTGATTTAGCAACCTATCTTTGCAGTGTGCAGAACATTTTCTTTATCATAATTGATTTTTCTCGAGTGCTGTCTGGTCATTTCATCAAGTGACGGCGAGGTCCTAGCCTTTGATTGGCTCTGTTCACGGCTGATCTGAAACCAAACCTCCGCAGCTCGGGTCTGATGTGCTCCAGTTCTCCCCGTCTTCAGCCATCGTCTCTATTGCTGTTCTCGACTCAGTCACTCAGGGAGTAATATTTGTCAATAATGCGGAGGGCTCTTCGTCTAAGTGGCAATTTCCTGTTTTCATTTAGGTGAGGGCTTAATCAATTTATGGTTTGTCAGAGCACTAAACAATCCCACATGCTGCGTGCGCTCTGAAACACAATGTTGCAGCTCCATGAATACACATGCGCACACAAAAGCGCCCACGCACGCTGTTGTTTTCTCCAGATTTCAGTGCATTGTCTTCATGTGAGCGTGAACCTGCGGGCGGTCTCTGGATGTTGACACAACCCAGCGGCAGTAAACCCTCTAACCCTATCAGGGCAGTCAGTCGAATCTGACAGGGATTCACCCAAATGTCACTTTACATTAGCCTCTAAACGTCTGCCCCACTCTCTTCGTCAGCTCACGGTCATACTTCACTATCGACTGCAGTGGCAGATTTACAGTAAAGGCCCTGGAGAACATCTACTGGTCCCTTAATTCAATCAACATGAAACAAAACATTTCTTGACCATCAGCTCTGAATCCAGATGACAAGAAGAAGATGGCCACACGTACACATTCCTGCACTCTTATAAAAGTCGGATACTGTCTTAATGTGTGCACTTCCCTCTAAAGAAAAATCTATTTTCACTGTTCTTTGGGGTGAAAAAAAAGGAAAATCAATGCATAGACCATTTGGCACACACACAGAGGTGTGAAATGAGAATATTATAAAGTACAATGTGCACTAGTGACAGTCATAACTACAGCTGAAATGAACACTAGTAGAACAACAAACGCTGACATAAAACGTTACCAGATCCACGTTTATTTGAACACACTTTTAGCGCCACTCACTGGACATTTCACTTTGAAAGAGTCACGAAACATGCAAGAAGCATCGTAATATCATATTACAGAAATTATGACAGACATAATGGGTTGAAATTTCTTGAATTTCACGAACATTTCAGGGGGAGTTAGTTGTTAAGATTAGAAACTAGGACTACGTTTGTTCTAGGACCAACAAAATATTGATATAGGAACATATCCTACTTGACGAGATCATACCGTGCAGGGTGTGTTTCCCGTATGTATCCCGTAGTGCTTCACTGGAAGAAATCCACAGGCGAGTCACGACTGTTTCCCGAAGCCGTACTGACGCAAATTTGTTGTTCAACCACGCTGGTTAATGATGTCACACACGGTGGTGATTAACTTCCATTAATGAATCTGTTTGAGATTGAACTAATGCTAGATTAATGCTATAAACTATGGACATGACATCTGAGGAACAATTCTCATTTTTCTCAGTTGTTTTGCTTTATTTCCAGATTCAATCATAGGCTGGTTCTTACGCTCTAGAGCTCGTTCACACTGCACACTCTTCAATAACGACACTTTAAATCTCTTGACAAACTAAAAGACATAAATGACATTTGTATGTATTCTAAATAAAAGATACAGATTGTACTGAATGTCAGCTTGCTTATTTTGCTCAAGATCAGGATTTATTGAGTCCACATCATGCAAACAAGAAACTGCTTTAACCACAGGTCGAGAGCTGTCACACAACTCTGCGATGCTGTTTGCGAATGTTCGTTGGAACGACGGTTTCGGGAAACACAGACTCGTTGAACTATGCTTTTGGGAAACGCACCCCAGATTAGCTATTACTGCTGTATGTAACAAGCAGAAGTTATGCTAACATTGGTCTTTTGCTGAAACATGTTCAAGGTTGAAAGTGTGAGATTTCTGGCTGTGTGGAATGATAACATATCTAACATATCTGAGCTAGTGCTTGGAATAACCCACCACAATCTCAAATATATTTACCACACAATCTCCAAGGTCGAGAGGCATATCTCAGATATAAATCTGATTTTGATGTAACGTGTGATGTTCAGTTGAACAGCCTTGGACGGCTTCAAGCAGACTGATGCAGAGAGATGACCCTGTCCTTTTTGTGAAACGCCAGATATTTGAAGAGAACAGCCAATCTCTGCATACTCCAGTGTAGAGATCACTGTCCTCAGATCAAGCCCTTCAATTCAAATAATCTTTTCTAAGATGCACAAAAACATTTGAACCTTGCTTTAGAGGATCCTGTTAAGCCTCTGTGATCTTAGGATCTTGTCTTCTAAATTTAAAGCATTAAATTATCATAAATAATGGGTAATTGACACATTAGGTGATCTCTTTTTTTAAACAACATCAAGAACCTAGATTAAATTTACATAGTAATGCAGCGTCATATTTCTATTATTGTGTGCTTAATAAAAAATAATTAAATAATATAAGATAGTTATATTTTAGATTAAATCAAATTGTGTATTTATTATGGTTATCAAATATGTCTGAAACAAAAATTCTAGCCTAATTAAAAAAAAATTATATTATAATTATAATAAAATATAAAAAATAAAATAAAACAATTATATATATATATATATAGTTTTAATTCAAACTAAAACTAATTAAATTGTTTTTGCTTGTTTGAAATAAAGCTGAAAAAAATCAAATAAAAATATTAGATGAAACATTTAAACTAGAACAAACTAAAACTGAAATAAAGATACATTAAAGTAAAATAAAATTCTTTAAAAAATAATAGTGAAAAAATTGAATGAGAAAATAAAAATATACAAACTGAAACTATAAAAATAAAAGGCAATTCAAAATATCAATAAATCTTATAATAGAATATAAATAATATTCAAATAATTAGTCATTGTAACAGCAAGAAACCTATGTGTAATTGTAAAGTCATGTGACCCAGCCTGCGATTGAATATCCAGTAATCCGTGAATCTCAGCGAGCGCTGTTCTCTACTCACCCGCCTTTGATGTAATCCAGGAAAGTCGACTCAGACTCCACCGAGAAGGACAGCAGGGTCACCTGCATCCAAACAGAGAAACACACACCTGAATCTACAGCAAAACACACACACGTCGAGAAGGACAGCAGGGTCACCTGCATCCAAACAGAGCAAACACACACCTGAATACAGCAAAACACACACACGCCGAGAAGATGCAGATGATGTCATTCGGTCATGTCAGAAACCGTCCTGAGACACCTTGTTTGAGGTGGTGTGAATGAGGCCGTGATTGAATGCGGGCGATGTGTGTGTCAGACGTTCTCAGGCTGATCTCATAATACAGAGCAATAAGACGACTCTGGCACAGCCATCAATCAAAGCACATCAAATTATCTCTGCTGTGATACAAATTCCTGCTTTCATATTCACTTCCACGGTCTCTATCCACCCACACTCCCTTTCTCTCACACACACATATTCAGATGTTTACAGTGGTGTGCCATTTGGTTTACTACGTGCGCCTTGACTGGGCTATTTTCCCCATTTATACGTCAACCTCCACTATATGTTGACTACAATGAGCCGTACACACAAGCGCTTAGACACCATAGACCCGTCAAAGGAATTCAAAGCAAAGCTCTCCTGTTTTTTGCACTAGTCTTAATTAGCCCGGGTTTAAAAGGGAGACTCATTAATGCAGGAAGACATCTGAAAGCTACTGTGAATGTCTTCACTTTTCCCATCCCATAATTGAACACAGGAAACTGGCGTAATTAAAGGCTTTGTCTGTGTGTGCATACGTGTGTGTGTGTATGCTGTGATACACATGCACATACACGCTCATGTTAGTAAGCTAATCTCTGAAAGACACCACTCACCGTGCCCGAATTGACATATTTCTTCTTCTTCATCTTCTTCTTTGGATTCACCACCTAAGAGCCATTGGAAAAAATAAATCAAAATAGAAATCTGCAATAAGTAGATGTGGAAACCGCACAATAAATAAATAAAGTCTTCACATTGAATTCTGAAGTTTTCAGCCTTAAAAAAGAAGATTTCATGAAACAAGTCCATATCTATGATTCCCATGCTTATAATGATTTATACCCCCATTTATATTTATTTACAAGTATTATTCTATATTTTTAAAGTCTCATTAAGATCTATACTGTATTATAACAAATAAAATCTTTAACTTTATAATTAATAAAGTTAAATAATAATTACTTCTCAGTAATGTATCTGCTTTTTCAATGTACACGCTCATAATCCATTCTAGACTGATTTATAAATGGTCAAATGATCAAATAGATCCGGAGACACTTGTTTGCTGAACCAATTAGTTATCAATGATGTCTTTAAAGGTGCCTTATGTCAAAAAATCAATTCATACTCCACATATTCCATACCAGATGGGGGCAGTATACCTCCAGAAAGTTGGCCTACTCTAGTCTATTTTTTAGTTTCAGGTTGTTAATCTTCTAAAACCGTCAAATAGTCCGCTTTGTCCCGCCAAAGCCTATTTTGATCGGTGAGGGATGTAGAATAGAATGACAGCTGCCGCTGCGCTTGACAGGGCGCGTTACGAGCAGAGAGAGAGAGAGAGAGAGAGAGAGAGAGAGAGAGAGCGAGCCCCGGCCGCGCGCGCGCACTCTAACGTCTTCAAACAACACGAGCGCGGTCCTGCTCTCTCTCTCTCGCGCATATTAATCAAATCAATTGACACGATAGTAAGACCGCAGTTTCACGTGGAGAATTTGGAGATTTTTAGAGATTACAGATGTAACGCACGCCTAGCGCACGTGGACCGATCATCTCTACTAGCTAATAGTAAAAAAACACGAACACTGTTGAAAGATACAGTATGCTGCAACTTACCAAAATGTATTCCTCATACATATTATCGACCAATCATTTTTTTTTAACTCTTCCCTGAACTGAAATGTAGTAGTGGGCTGTACCAAAGTAATTTTTTGTCCTTTACACGATTGACATCAGGTTCAAGTACGCCCACAAGCCGTGCGAGTTATTCGTGTGTTGCAGTTTGGCTGGTGGTTATGTATGTTGCCCGCATACCGCCTCCCATGGCCGAAACTGGTATTATGACACCGGCCGGGCCGGGGCTAGTCATTTAGCATGCTAATTCAGGTTTATATCTCGGCAGCACTATAACTTGTAATTTTTTTAATGACATCATTGCACTTATTTCTTCTCATTCTTTTGATACGTGTAGCTCATTTTTTGGATATTTTTACCTCAATTTTTACATATGGCACCTTTAATGGCTAATGTTTGCGTTAGGTCATGAATGGTCATTTTGATTTGTTCAAATCTACATCCCTCAGCCATATTAATGGCATTGCTTATAGCAGAAATTATACTTTAAAAATATTGTTGCAGTGTTTCAGCTGTTTGTATTAATGACTTCTGTTTTTTATTGTTTATTATTGTTCATCAGTTACATTTACAAATAAACATCTTAAAATGTATAATCTTCATGATTTCTTAACATTTGCTTTAGGAAAATTGCATTCTTTGTTTTCACTTTACTTAAAGCTATCAATGATGCATTTATGGAGGTTAGTAACTATTATCACTTACATGAACTATTTATAAGAACACAGCATGGCTATTATTACGCACTGAGACGAGAGAGGTGTGTATCAACTCGTCTTAGTAAGGGGAATAACATGGTTTAATATGAAAAAACGGTGGAGTATCCCTTTAAGTGTTGAGCATCCCCATAGCACCATAACAGAAAACCTCTGGAGCCGCCACTGGCAATGCATTGTCAAAAAGGAGCTGGGAAGATAGATTTGGTCAAGATTATTGTCTATAGAAGAGAGACGGAAAGAGGCAGAGTGGAAGAATAAGACAGATAATGATGCTGGAAAGCACACAAATGAAAGTGGGAGCATCCATGCGACCTCTTAGCTGTAAGGGGTGAAGTACAGAAGAAAGGACCAGCAACCCCGGCTCGTCCCCATTCATGTCACGACACAAAGTAATCAATAGCTCAAATAGACTCTTTGTGCTGAGATCAATGCAAGGATCTGGACATGAAAAGAGTTTTTGAACATGTTTGCTCTAGACGCATGACCGATATCAGGTTCACAAAACCCTGAGAGGTGAGATTACAGGGTAGAAATGCGTAAGATGTAAATCTAAAGACTTTCTAATGTATAAAAAGGTCACGCACTGTAATAAAACGTTTGATTGCACTGTAATTACATTGTTTCCTACAAATGCTCCAGGCAAAAAACAAGCTCTTGTGTTGAGGAATATTCTTACCCTATACAACACACCAGAACTCATTCCAAGGTAAATAAACACACTTGACGCTTTGGGTTAAGCCTCAACTGTAAACCGCTTTCTCTCAGAGACACTATGAATGTTTGATCAACCCTGAGCACAGAGCTCGCAACAACACTTTCACAGGCCACCTGAATCCCTGCTTCGTCTGCCATGAGATATTGAGGATGTGTTGATGATGTGTTGGCATCGGCACGTTAGACGGTAGGAGTGCTGGGAATGCTTGCGATATCAGATCCTTTGGGAAGGGGATGGTAAATCACTGCAATAATTCAGAATCCCGGGAACACTGTCATAGTAATTCCCATTTGCATGCTTACCAAAGGCTTTAAAAACAAAAAAAGAGACTTTTAGATCCCTGCAACAGTTAATGAGGATGGGGGTGGATGGCAACAACAGAAACGATTATGAAATATCCATAAAAAAAGAATAAAAATTAGAATTAGAAATAGAAAAACATAGGACTCATGCATTGAACATTTGTACTGTGTCTTTCAGGTTGAGGAATCAATTTTAAATTAAGAATGAAAATATTTGAGGGGACTTCGCGGGAGATAATGTGTTAGTTGAAAAATTAAAGCATTCATATGGCTTTGAATTTTTTACTTGCTCCATCATTCGGAGTCGTTTTGACCAAGAAACCCTTTTTGAGTTTTATGCACTGAATAAAAAAAAAAGGAAAGTCTGCTTTCTAGTGATATAGTTATTATCTTTCTAACTTTTTCTATATATGATCTGCTGAAGGAATATCATAGAAGGAATATGTAACTTGCTCCAGCATCTTGAGTCATTTTGACCCAGAAACACATTTCTAATTATATAATTATCTTTCTAACAATGTTTTTGATATACAATCTTTCGTTGACATATAATGATTTAAACGGTTGCTTTAATAAAACTTGTTTTTGAGAAAATGGCCTTCAAAGTGCCCCTATTATGCTTTTTCAGATACTACCTTTCATGTAGTGTGTACTGTAATATAGCTGTTTGCAGGACCGGCGCGCGCACTTCTGCCGCTCTAGGCGAAAAACAATTGTGCCGCCCCTCTATTTGCAACTTATACCAGCAACAACACACAAAGACCAATATATGCCATATAACGCAAAACCAGCAACAACACATAAAGACCAATATATGCCATATACATATAACGCAAAACCAGCAACAACACACAAAGACCAATAAGCCATAGGCCTACATATAACGTAAATAGTGCGCAACGCGCGCGTGCCCATAATGTCAACAATAGGCTATTAAAGTTTATGCAGGAGGCAAATGCCTGCTGGCATTTTTCTTTCAGCAGTCATGACAGGTTTTTTTCCAAATAATCACATTTCACCTCCTCAAATTACTGTTGCTTGCAAATCTCTTTACACCACTTTCTGTGCGTAAAACACACACAAATGAAATGTCCGCAAGCACATTATATCATCAGCAGGTTCAGCATCTTAAATGACGACTAAAGAGCAAATAAAGCTTAACTTATGTTTCAGAAGCGCGCACGGCGGGCCTTCATCGCAGCAAAGCTCTTAACAGCATCCTCCATTTCTATTCTCTGTGCCTGATCGGTGATTAATGAACGATCTGTTCATTGCGTATGTCACGTGACGCAATGAACGGATCACCCAAATGAACGTAAGACTGGGAAGGTAAAGTAATTATTTATGTTCCCTGTTAATAATTTTTTACTGCATTATGATTTCTTAATTCAGAATATGATCAACATTGCGTAGGTGGATGTGATCGGGGAATTTGGCTGTTAAAAGTATAACATTTAAGCCACTTAAATAAACGAAATGACTCGAATGACTCAAGAGAGTCAGTAAAATGATCCGAACTTCCCATCACCCAATCATAACTCGTGAGAGCAGGGGCGCGTCCTCGCCGGAAGCTCAGTAAATCATATTATAACCTATTTTGTGAATTGTTCATTCCCGGTTGGCACACATTTTGCCGCCCTTACAAAAGTGCCGCTCTAGGCAATTGCCTAGTTCGCCTATATGGACGTGCCGGCCCTGGCTGTTTGTGAATGTAAAAGGTTTATTGTTATTGAGTAGAGTTACTGTCTCCCAAAAGAAAGAACCTTCGGAACTGCTGAAACGAGTCGTCAGTAATTTAAGTCTCACTTCCTGCTGAATCTGCATAGGTTTGTAGCAAATTTGCATAATACCAGCCTATGCTCTCCACTGGCTGCTGTGAACAATGTCTACTTTGACCCTCAAACACTAGTTGTATCTGAGACTGGAAGAGTTTGGTTCGTGTTGTTCATGTCGAGAAGATGCTGTTTTCTGCACTGCAAATCCATTTTGAGGCAGTTCCAAAGGATGAGACTCGAGCTGGAATTGAACGGTACGGTAATACCATTATTACTGTTTGTATCACTGTGTATCAAGCAACAAACAGACTGGGCCATCTGACCAATCAGAGCAGAGTAGACCAATCACAACAGACTGGGCCATCTGACCAATCAGAGCAGAGTAGACCAATCACAACAGACTGGGCCATCTGACCAATCAGAGCAGAGTAGACCAATCACAACAGACTGGGCCATGTGACCAATCAGAGCAGAGTAGACCAATCACAACAGACTGGGCCATGTGACCAATCAGAGCAGAGTAGACCAATCACAACAGACTGGGCCATGTGACCAATCAGAGCAGAGTAGACCAATCACAACAGACTGGGCCATGTGACCAATCAGAGCAGAGTAGACCAATCACAACAGACTGGGCCATCTGACCAATCAGAGCAGAGCAGACCAATCACAACAGACTGGGCCATGTGACCAATCAGAGCAGAGTAGACCAATCACAACAGACTGGACCATCTGACCAATCAGAGCAGAGTAGACCAATCACAACAGACTGGGCCATGTGACCAATCAGAGCAGAGTAGACCAATCACAACAGACTGGGCCATCTGACCAATCAGAGCAGAGTAGACCAATCACAACAGACTGGGTCATCTGACCAATCAGAGCAGAGTAGACCAATCACAACAGACTGGGTCATCTGACCAATCAGAGTAGAGCAGACTCTCTGAAAGGAGGGTTTTAGAGCAGTTTTTCTCAACTGATGGGTCCTTGGGTCATGACCCAAAAGTGGGCCTGATAAGTTTTCCAACCTTTTCCAAGCGTTTTTAGACGCGTCATGTGAACGGGCCCTTACACTGTGCTTGTGGCGTGCAAATGCGGAGACGTGCACTGTATAAAGAAACAATGAAATTATGAGCATGCAACGTCGTAGTTGTGTTGTCAATTAGTAAGTCATGATATAACCAAAAAGAACTAATACATTACGTGACTGGTGTGTTGTGTGTTAGCTGGGAAAGATTTGCATGCAGGTATAATGTTCATTCCATTCATCATGTTTCATTAACATGTTAATGTTGTGTAATGTGGTGCTACTTTATTTCCACTTATTTTCTATATTTTTCAGTGACTGTCGTTGTCGTTACCACCAAACAAAAACTAGTTTTGGACTGGTATTTTTTAATAGCCTTATCTTACACAGTTTTGTCTTTTTTTGTCCACAGTTTTGACAACAATTAGGCCTATTGTGAAATAAATGTGCTTGTTTTTTTGGCCAAACCATTGGTTTAGAGAGACCATATCCTTTATCGAACTGTTTCAGACACTGAGAAAAAGAGCTGATGCAATGTATATTATGAAAAAATGAATGTTTTTTTTCGAGCACCCACCACCACACAAAAATCATTATTTAATAGAATTAGGAGATCAACATCTCACCTCATATATATTGAACTGGCTCTGACCTCGGGCTAACTCTCTGTAGCTGGTGGTGAATTCACCGATGAAATCATGGCTAAAAAGATGAGAAGATTCACAGATTCACTACAGGGAAATATCACCACACAAAACTCTTTTGTTATTCACATTAAAAGCCACACTGTAAAAAATTATCGTGATTTTAACGGTAAAATCCAACAGTGAAAAACTGTTAATTGGTTAACAGAAAGTTTCCGTACTATATACGGTAAATAACTGTGATAGATCTAATGGTAATTTTACTGTAATATACCGGTAAATGTACAGTTTTTGAAAGTGAAAAAGAACAACTCATTGTACAATTTACAGTAAAAAAATGTAAATTGACATTCCCACAATTCCCTGCGTGACACTTCACATTTGATGTATTTTTGTTGAAATAACTGTTTCTTCATAGTTTTCTTAGTTTTTTTTCTTATCAGTTATGTACATTAGGGTTTTATGTTACATTTAATGTTGTTAAATTAATGTTTATTGCATGTTTAAAATTTCATGTGTGTTACCATGATGGTGTTTAATGTTTGTTTATATAAGAATTAACTTCCTTGTGGAAGAGCTTCTTGTGATGATCTTTGATTGATCATGTGACTCTCATCACTGCTGTGGTTGTTGGTTGTCAGTGTATTACAATGGTACAAAACAGATATTAATACTTCAATAGATCAGTAAATTAACATTAATCAGATAATGGAATACGGTTTATTACTGTAAATTTTAAGTTAAGTCTGTAAAACCAATAACGTTGCTACTGTATTTTTGACGGTAAAGTACTGAGAACCACAGCTGTCATTTTTTTTACCGTATTTATTTTTTACAGTGCAGTCATCAGCTTACCTGCCATCACGATCCCAGTCATACACTTCCACTTTGATTGTTCTGGAAAACAGAAAAAAATCTAAACATTAGGAGCTTGCATGGACTGTCTGTATTGTTCTACCTTATTTCTTTACTAAAGGAATTATGCACATCAAGTAATGGTGCCAACACGGCCCAAAATTGTAATGTAATTTGAACAGCATAATTCCTGTACTACATCACTGTGATGTTCAGCATGCCAGACTCTTGAATTGGCTTTTTAAAGTGCAATCGACTTCGCTGTGCGCCTGGATATTTGCCCAGTTATAATGCTCTTCTCCATTATTTGATAAATTACTTTTTCACTTTTTTTATCATTACCATGATCAATAGAAAATGTAAGAACATATGCAAGAACTTCTATTGTTAAAACTTAAGTATACCACCTGCTTTCCTCGGGCAGGAATAACGCATCATTAATTGCATCAGGAAAACGGCGGTGGGCTTCGTATTTTCTGTATAATGAGCTTATTTACATAGAATAAGCATATTTACAGATGAGTTTAGCATATACAGGATTATGATGCATCATCCAATATACTAGGGAAATAAATGGACACCTTTGCTAATTTAGCAGTTATAGCAACAACAAAAAAACACAAAACCTGCCCATTATCCAGCATAAAATTAAAATTAGACCTAGAAACGAAAATTAATCTAATGAGAGAGAAAAAAGAAAAATGAAGCACAAATAGAATAAATCTCATAAATGTTGATGTAACCAAATGTCATCTTAACACATTAATTGATTGTGTATCACAAGAAAAGTACAGGTGATTAAAAGTTAGGGTTCATCTTACCCTCCATTTAACACTGTTTTATCTAACAGATAATAGTGACAAAATCAGCTTATTCCAGGAAAATAATAAACATTATGTTGTGTTGATTCAGGAGGATTTCATGGCTAAATAATTCAGAAACTTGTGCAAGACTTGCATCTTGATGCAAAGGCCTAAATTGAGTCATCAGTCACAATTAAACAGAAGCAGCACAGGTCGGGGAAAGCGTCGTGTGGCAGGTGTTCGCTCACCGGCTTACATCAACACCATTTTCTAAAGAAATCAAGCTAGCTCCTGCCCATATTAATGAGGATGAAACACAGTCACCTAAAGCTTGCTCATTAGAGAGGCATTTCAGAAAACTCTACAGTCCGGCAAAACAATCTGTTCCTGTTTGCTTCCTATCTGCAAACAGTCCAGAACTCCCACACAAATCATTACAGCCGTTTATGGAGAACGTGAATAAATAAGGGCACAGTGATCCTGGAATAAAAGTGCAAATGAATGTCCTGGGGTTGCTGGCTCAGTTCTGCTGAGTTGTCTTGATGTTTTTTTGTTAAGCGAATGTGTGGGCTAATATGTCCCTCGATATCCGTACACTCCGCGAGCAGCGCATGCAATTCCAAACCTGTGTGACTTTTGTTTCTTCTGGGGAACACAAAAGGAGATATTTTGGGTTTGTTTAGCCAAACGTTTAAAGTCAACAAGGTCTAATGTTGTTTTGGACCCCATTGACTTTCATTTTATGTACAAAAACATTGTTTAAAATGTCTTGTTTTGTGTTTCATAGAAAAAGAAAAATCACATAGGTTTGGAACGACACGAGCGTGAGTAAATGAAGACAGAATTGTCACTTTTGGGAACTATCAACTAGGAAACCATTGTTTTATGTGGATGACAGCTATAATGACAAAGTGTTGAAACCTCAACACTGTCGTTTGACTTGTAGGCAAAAGTTTTGCCCACCTTACCAGCAAGGCAAAGCTAACGCAAAATATCAGAAAATCTCCTGTAGTCGAGGAAGTGAAGAATCTAAAAAGCGTTCCCTCCGTGGGATTGTGGGCGGCAGCGTCTTTTGACGTTCGTTATCTTCAAAGTAGTGTGAGCACCTCTCTGAGCATCTGTCACCTGGGCGTCGTGTTCCCTGACAGTAAGAGAGAGCAGACGCCAAGACGGCTCCCTAGGCTGCTGTCTATCATCCTCACAACAGAGGAGGAGAAAATAGATTGTGCTCTGAGCCCAAACAGCGAGGACGGGAGGCGGGGAAGAAGATATTTAAGGATGAAGGTACAATCCAGAGCTGTCTTTAATTCCCATACACTGACCTCAAACCAAAATGTTGATCCGAGTTTCTCTACGCTTCAGGCGTTGCATGAAAAGCGTATCTGTGTGGGACTGGAAAGCCACACTGAATGTCAACACCAGCATTTATTGCAAAATCGTGGCGGTCTCTTGGTAAAACATTCATATATTTTGTTTGACAATCGTCGTTTGAAAGAGGAACATCAACGAAAATTTGATTCCTCCAGAATTTCCAGAAAACTTTAGCCTAAGGTTTTCCTAGATAAAACGAGGCATGTATCCTCTTCGAGGTTTATTCTTAGCCTAAAGTAGAACATCTGTGATTCATTTCATTACCGTCTCAAATTAATCGAGATCAGAATAAAACCATGGAGACGTGTGGGGGATGTTTCATATCTACTCTTTTGAAGCTTGGAATAAAATGGATGCACACTGACATGTATTTTAATGGGCTCTGGAACAATCATTTGTTCCCCCTATAAACGCATGGGTGATATACTGACACAGCCCTCTCTGCAAACTTCGTTCACACACAGATCGCCACAGGTCAAAAGAGACAGCCGCCTGTGGTGGCATTGCGACATCATGTTATTAATGCTCCATATATTCCCTGTCCCGGTTTATTTCCCTGCTGTTAGCGCTCTTTTATGATGTGTATGGCCTGTCAAAGATATGTCCGTGCCTGAGTGCCAGGGCTCTGCAGAATGATGAGCTGAATACAGAAAGAGATGTGCTGAAAGCAGTTTTATATTTCAAATGAAACAGGCTGCTGGATTTGTAACACAGAGGTAAAAGGGTTAGTTCACCAAAAAATGAAAAATCTGTCATCCTTAACTCACTCTCATCGAGAGTCAATGGGGTCCTGTCACGCTTTTGTTTTTGGGTTTGTTCACGTCACGTTTCCTTGTCTGCCATGTGTTCCCTTGTCTGATGTGTCATGTTGTCATTGGTTCATTGTTCACAGGTGTCCCTTGTCTAGTCATTAGTCTTGTGTGTATTTAAGCCCTCTTGTTTGCCATGTGTCTTTGTCTAGTATTGTTGTTTGTCTAGTATTGTTAGTTACACTGCTTGTAAGTTCACGTTTTCACGCAAGTTCACGCTTGTTTTTGTTATAAATAAACTGCACTTGGGATCTCTCAACTTGCCTTCAGTGGACACTTATTACAAGTCCATAAAACACTGTACCCATTGACTTTCATTGAACGGACAAAAAACAGTTGAAATATTTTTCCAAATATTATGATGATGTATTTTTTTCGGGCAAGAAGTTTGCATCACCTTGATAAAATTTAGGATTCTTGCAGAAAATAAGGTCTGTGTGAAAAACGTTTAAAACGAACTACACCACGTTACATGACTTCAACGTCACCATCACTAAACTTCCAACAACTCTTTAAGTCTTTCTTTTAAAACTATTTTCCTTGAAAGTTATAAACACAATGAGAGACTGTTAAAAATTACATGAATAATAAGTTATGACAACATATGTTTTTACATTGCTTAAGCTATTTTCAATTTTTTCTGTTATACAAGACTCAACTAATTTTTTAAGTCAGTTTAAGTTGAAATTACTTAAACTTCCAAGTTGATTGTACTTAAAAATTGAAGGCAGCAACATTTAGGGTTGGGTACCATTCACTTTTTTCTGTAATTTATGTTTTATTAAACATAATAATGTTTACCTCAATAACTGTAAAGAAAGTAAGTCATCTGTAGAAGTGTTGATGACATTATGCCAGAGCTGCCTTGGTCGCTGTCTGCCATTGTCTGTGATGCTTCAATAATAAAAACAACCATTTTAGTAATAATAAAAAATAATAAAAATGTCTATGAAATGTTTTGTTTTCCACAAATTCTGTGTTGTGAATTTTCTAGTAATCAAATGAAGACATAAAACATGAAAAAGTGATTATTCCTTAAAAAATACATTTCGAGTAATTTATTATTATTAGTGTTAGTATTATTAAATTAATCGAGGTATCTAAATTCTACTGTACAACAGTAATATATTATCAAGTTAAACCAAACTTTTATTTTGACGGGTTGCATTGAAGACCTTTAAGTTTCTGTGTGTTAATGATATAACGATAGTTTTTCTTAAATGAAACTGTAAACTGCAGTGACTCTCAGAAATGCATTCATAGGCTGAAAAACACTGCGAGTGTCACGCATGCTTCAGTGTGTGTGTCTGTGTGTGTGTGTGTGTGTTTGGTAAACGAAACCGCGCATCTGTGCCACATATTCACACAGAGACATGCTCGCACCCAGATGCGTTCTCAGGTGCCGAAATTTGTCACCGATTGATTTGAATCGGTACTCGGTATTATCGACGTAATTCGGTCGGTGCCATTAAAAGGACAGAGTTCGGTAAAAAAGTACAACATTTTGTTGCTGATGATGTTTAATGTCCCAGACAACCTTTGTAGTCTCATTTAGACACTTGTTAGACAAGTGAAGTAAAAGCTTTAAAAAAAAACACATGCAGGTATTAGTGATGTATTTTATGTTTTAGAATAAAACTCGAAAATATCTTGAGCTTGTGTTCACCAGCCCTTATTTTAGGCTTTTAACCAAAAACATATTCACTTTGGGACAATGGAACTGGAACTGCTAAAATGCAACTTGTTTATGTGTTTTGGCGTACTGTAAAAATATGTCATCCCTGCAGCACACAATTATACATATTTCTTTATTTTGGAGTGAACAATAAGTTGCAGCTCATCATTTCTTCACAATCATAGATGAAGTGTTTTTGCACCCCTACTGGCAGACAATAGAAATGCAGAAATGTTGACTGTTACAAATACGTTTCTATTGCTATTGGTGGAACAAATCGATATAAACCCGGCATAAACTCTTGCCACTAGCAAATGTTTTTTTGAACGCAGGCACTATGAAATGCCTCGCTTCCTGATTTGGCGTGGCATGCGGGACATTACAGCGGCGTATTGCAGCGTGGTGCCTGTCACGAAACATTAACCCTGGAGAGCAGCTACAGCACACACAGGCAAGAACGTAATTTTGAGACACGCGGTTTTGGTTCCCCGAGCTGATTGGTCGTGACAGGGGGGGGTGACCCTCGCTTAGTGTTGCCAACCATTCTGTATAATACGGAATCATCCCGTATTTAAGACATCAAGGTAGTGCTCTGTATTAACCCATACATAATGCAGTTTGTCCTGTATTTTGTGTAGGCTTATGCCTACCAGAATATGAGAGACCATATCAAACTCTTCATTGAGAATACTTTCTTTTTTTTTTTTGACAATCATTGATTTGCGAATATAGCCCTTCGAGGAAGGCTATAAAACCTGTCCTATAAAGACCGCCTGGTTGCTGCCGCTTATAGTGAACGGGACGTGTACCACAGGCAATGCAGACAACTTGATTATTATTCATGAGCACCAATATCCAGCTATGACAAAAAATATGCAATCTACCTGAGGGAAGACGTGATCAACTCATCTATCACTGTTCTTAGTTAGGCTAAAAAAATAAAATAAATAAATGATGCCATAAAAAATTCATTATTGTTAGTCTTTTACAGAAAAACATGAAATGAAAGTCTCAAGCACCACCAGCAGCCCATACTTATTCTCTCTAAGGGCCAGTTCACACAGAATGGGTTTTTACTTTGAAAAAATGGGGAAAACACGAGGAATTGAATTGGCAATTCCAATTGACGTCTCGAGATGAGTTTTTTTGAAAGTCAAACTGATTTTAACTTGAGCGTAGCGTTTTTAAAATGGCGTGTCATGTGCGAGACGCTGCAAAAGACGCAAGGTTTACATAGGCTGTGTCCGAAATCTTAAAAATGCTGCCTTCGGAGGATGTACTCCAGAGTAGGAAGGCATTACGTCTCGTCCGAATCCAATGTTCGCTTCACTTCCTGTCTCCTGAGAAACCTTCATCCGATCGACTATTAAAGGCAGCATCGATGTAGGTTACACTTTATTTTAAGGTGACGTAGTTACATTGCACTTACTCATTTGAGTACTAATTAATAATAATTAACTACATGTACTTGCTATAGAGTTAGGGTTTGTTTAGGGTTAGTTACTTGTAACTATGCATAATTTACTGTTATTACTATAGTAAGTACATGTAGTAAAGTGTAACAGATGTATCCTTTGCTAACTTTGATATCCCACAATCCCGTGCTTTCCATTCTATAATATCAGTTGAGCTAAAAAAGAAAGTTGTGGTCGGTGGTCAGTTAGTTTCTGACCCATGTTTCCACTTTTGATATCATTTATAGCAAGAAATTACAATTGTAGCAATTAAATCCAAGTGCAACACTGTACCAGGTGGGCTAACAAGCAAGTTTACTCCATCAGAAAAGCCACACATATAGAACTGGTTATGTGATGCAAATGTTAAAATGAGTTTGTTTACAAATCATGCACTATAGTAAAAGTGTTTTGTGATCATAACATAGTATTGTGCAAAGAATAGCATGGAAATAAGTGTTTATTAAATCGATAAGTAATCCTAATTATAATTGTAACCATTCATTATAATTTACAGTGTGTTAGCGTTTTACTGCCTCGAGTGTTCGAGTGAATCGTACAGTATACTGAAGGATTTTGGAGTTTTGCACAAATATAGGTAGAGGCACGTTTTTCCAATACACACAAGTCTCATATTTCATCTTAAGCTATTCACTGACACTGCTATATGTATACTACACCAACTACCTTTAAAAAAAAAAAAATCAATGGCAAAATTGTTGGTTGTGTTGGAAATGGTCAAGTCAAGTCAAATATATTTATATAGCACTTTTCACAATACAGATTGTATCAAAGCAGCTTTACAGTATCAATCAAAACAACTTAACAATGTTTGTTTATTACTGGAAAAAACACATCCAAGTTTGGTAGAGCTGATCAATGGTATGATTGGTTAATTAATTTGAATATCCCCAACTGAGCGGCAAGGAACCGAAAAACTCCATCAAGTGACCTAATGGTGTCCTAAAACTCCATCAAGTAACCCAATGGAGAAAAAAAAACCCTTGGGAGAACCCAGGCTCAGTCGGGGGCCAGTTCTCCTCTGGCGTTTATGAACTAGAGGCCGAATTTACAGTAACTGTAAGATAAAAAATTTATATGAATGCCTGGCTAAATAGATGCGTCTTTAGTCTAGTTTTAAACTGGGAGAGCAAGTCTGAGCAACGAACAATATCAGGAAGGCTATTCCAGAGCTTCGGAGCTAAATGTGAAAATGCTCTCCCTCCTTTGGTGGATCTGGATATCCTAGGAATGACCAGAAGCCTCGAATTTAGTGATCTGAAAGAGCGCGATGGATTATAGGGCGATAGAAGATTCGTTAAATAGACTGGAGCTAAACCATTTAGAGCTTTATAAGTCAAAAGCAATACCTTGTAATTAATACGGAACTTTATAGGTAACCAATGAAGTGATGATAAAATCGGTGTTATATGATCATATTTTCTTGATCTAGTAAGAACCCTAGAACTATTGAAGATGCAGGACAACCAGCTAATAAAGCATTACAGTAATCTAGTCTCGAGGTCATGAATGCATAAACTAACTTTTCTGCATCAGAGACTGATAGCATATTACGTAGCTTAGCAATGTTTCTAAGGTGGAAAAAGGCTGTTTTTGTAACATAATATGAACATTTTTGTAAATGGTGTATTATATATAATTTTCACGCAATGAAGACATTCAAATAACTACTTACCTGTCAAAGTCTCCATTGCAGAGAGCTCGGACTGGAATGGTGAACGGCTGCCACACAGGGTTGAGGGTGTTCTTCACCACCTCTGTCTTGTGGCAGATTGTAAACCTTCATGTTGAGAGAACGAACAAAAACACAAAGACATCGAGGCACTGCAAAACTTCTGAGGAAACTCGAATACGACTGTCATCCGCCACCTGCTCTGTTCATCTCATGGTGATCAAAGCTGACAACCATATGGTTTGCAAAGTGTTAGTAAGTCTACAGACATCACGTTGTTTTTTTAGACTTTGCAAATCACAGATTTCTCTTTATTTTTCAAGTAAATATTAAGAATGCTCTTCAAAGATTATTTTAGCCTAATTATCAAACTCCAAAAAGTATCATCCTTCCATTCTATAAACAGATATTGCTTCAAATTTGATTATTAGCCCCTTCATCAGCATCATTAAAACCTGTTTAAACACTGCAGAGTTTTTTTACTTTAGTAAAGAGGCGTTGATGGGAACTCTGGGTTACATAGAAGGACTTCTCCTGTTCCTCTGTACACACACACAGAGATTCATTTCCAGCCCATGAGTTTCCCACAGAGCAGAAACATGTTTCGCCAGTCTCACAGTATGGAGGTGAGGTTGGGCGCTGAGAATCATGGGAAATATTCTTTTCACAGTCACAAATCGATGTAGGACACTTACGTGCCGTCTTCATTGCTTCTGTAGAAGACCATGAAGGGATCGGATTTCCCAAAAAAGTCCTTCTTGTCCAATTTGTTGGCACAGAACTGCATGGTTGCACTGTCCTATAAAGAAAAAAAGAAAAATATTTCAGTGCTGTATGGCAAAACGATGTTTATATATGGCCTAGCCTATTGTCACGATCCTGGTACTGTGCCTTTTGTTTTGTATGGACTTTTATGTTGAAGTGCATTCTCTGTTCTCATTGTTTCCTTCCTGTTTGGTTTCTGTTAATCCTTGTTGTCGTATTAGTTGTTATAGTTACCTTCATTAGTTACACCTGTCTTTAATTATCATTGATTTCTGTGTATTTAACTCTGTGCTTTTTAGTTGCTCTTTGCTAGTCATGAGCCGCGTTTCCATTACCCTTCAAATTGAAATTGTGAATTGAAAATACGCTCAATTTCACAAAAACTCCCATTTATCGCAAATTTATCGATTTATTCCCATTTATCGTTTTTTCAGGCAATCCGAAAAATAAATGTTTCGCAAAACTGCAATGGAAACAGTTTTTTGCACATTTACAGTCACCTGACTTAGAGGGCGCGGTGTGTTTGGACAGAATACGAGACATAGTTCTTTATTAAAGTCATAAAAGACAAAAGAATTACAGGAATACTGGATTCTAAACCTCAAAGAAACGCCACAATCAAGAGCTGGAAGCACCAGAAACTCCTCATATAAGAGTCTTTCCTGGTCATTAATGCTTGGATAACACACACACACACACACACACACACACACACACACACACACACACACACGCATTTAATAATAATGGGCAATGCAGTGGCTGAGATATACATAAACCAACATCCGTCGCTATGATGTTTGGAATGACTGATCGCAAGAGGAAAAAGTGGCGTTTTAGTCGGTTAATGGAAACGCCATCATTTCGCAATAGTTTTTTGTCTACATTTAGAAAAAAATCGCAAAAGTTTTGCGCAAATCTTTAATGGAAACGCGCCTAGTGTTTGTGATGGATCGTGTTCTTGTGGATCATGACTTTCTGGATGTTCCCTTTTTTCCATGTGGAATCTTTTTATTAAAGTGTGCGTGCAAGTGGATTTTCTCTCTGCCTCGTCTCTCAGCAACTGTTGATCCTATACATTTTAAAATGGCCTAAACATATATTGTGCAATATATATACTTTTTAAACGTACATAGTTTATTGACTTAAGATTTAGTTATATTTTTTTCAGATTTAAAAAAATCTATATTTTAAAACAATAAATACAAGCAAAATTAATTTTGTTTAATTCAAATTTAAATAACAGAAAAATATGTTTGTGTGTATATACAGTATATATACAATATATTTATATATACACACACACACATACATATCTTTTTTTGAAAATATTTTTGAAAATATAATAGCAATATTTTACCCTAAGCTGCGCTATTTACAACACATATTGAACATATATTTTAAATATTTTATATTTTGCCCAGGAACAAAATGGTGTATGAGCTGAGCTGACACGACAGTAACAACACAAAATCTGCTCTGAATCCTGCATTCTAATGATAACAATGCAGAGAGAATAGATCCAAAACACTTTGATCTAATTCTTCTGGGAGAAAGGGATGCTCATTAAAGCAGGATCAGTGATCTTGTAGAAGTGAACACACGGATATGGATGAAGCTTTGGGATTTGAGCTCTATTCAGTGACGGGGAGCACTGGTCTGTGATCAGCTTCTGCTTCACTTGTCATTATGAATATGATCATGCCTGCCATGTAGAAACAGCTCCAGGTCAACAGTTGAGAGAACCGGTCATCAGTGAAAACCCCAAAAATGATAAGACAATTATATCCGTCAGTTTCATTATCATTTTGAGCAAGAAGCAAGGCTTTGTCTGTATTTTATGTGTTTTGGACAGGTGTTCGAAAATATGTTTGTCCGACCAAATTTCAATTAGGCATTTCAGGTTGTCTTTGCTCCAGGTTACCCCACGATTCATTTTGAGAGGCGTCAGCAGAAAAGCACTGCTGCTTTTCATGCAACGTACAGAAGGACTCATCACACATTGTGATACAGCCTGGTCTGTTGGTCCACTGAGTCGAGTTTTCACAGTTCGTTCTCATGCGGGCCGAGACCTCCTCATTCAGGCGATCTCAGACCGATTATTTTGGGTGCGGGTCCGAGCGCAATTGCCATGTTCATATATGCCTAAACAAACTGGAAACGTGGAAAACACGCCAGGTTCTGAAAACAAACGCCCCAAATGAGTCCGGTGTGAAAACACCCTCAGTGTGGATCAGTGTTTCCCAAGACCGCTCCTGGAGGCACACCAACAGTACGTACACATGTTGTATTTCTCCCTTATACCATTCATTTCAGGTCTTGGAGTCTCTTCTAACAAGCTAACCAGGAGTGTTTGATAAGGAATAGTTCAAAAATGTGCAGTGTTGGTGTACCTCCAGAAACAGGGGTGGGAAACACTGGTTTGGATGTTGTAATGTATTCATGTTCATCATTCATGTATTCGTCGATCCCAGAAGACAAAAGCCTCAACACGTCTGACACCTCACAATAGGTCCGCTACAGGGGAAAAAGGCTTGTCTACATTGTAGGCAAACAAATAGTATTTAACTGAATCATACTTTAGTTTTGTAAGGGTTATGTTTAGTTCATTTGTGTCTTAGTGGCCGTTTACACGATAACTTTCAACTTTTCAACTTTCAACTTATGTGTTTTGGCCGTACATTTACACGACAACAGTGTTTTGTGGGCCTGAAAACGTGAACCTTTGAAAACGGGTTTCAAAGTGCAAGTGTTTGAAAATGACCACTTTCTTTTTGACCACTGCCGAGCACCATGCAGCGAGCAGATTAAAGATTTAAAGATCTAGCCTACACTTTTATTACTGAAATGCTGGAAAGTATTTACAAGAACAATATTTCATGACACACACACACACACTCGCTCATGTCTGTTATTTTCATGTTTATATGTTATTGTCTATGTATGAGACCTTTATGTTTTTTGTTGTCATAATAAAAATTAAAAAAAATAAAAAATTAAAAAATTAAAAAAAATAATAATATTTCATGACCGCTCAAAAGAGATAGAGAAGAAAAGCACAGAAACTTTTGAAATGGGCCGTATTATGGCAGCAATTATATTAAATATATAAATCAAGCACCTATATGTTTACATTTAAATAAGAGGCTGTATTAACTTATTTTGCGCTAATTTCCATATTTTAAAATGACATCCATTATTTTGCGATAAAATACAAGACCCATTTTAACTATAATGAGTCTATCTTCATATAGGAGAATTTAAATAATCAAAAATAATTAGGATATTATTTTCCTATTAGGATATTATTCCTATGGTTTAATGTCTCTGTGCTGGTTTAATGTCTCTGTGCTGGTTTAATGTCTCCGTGCTGGTTTAATGTCTCCGTGCTGGTTTAATGTCTCTGTGCTGGTTTAATGTCCTGTGCTGGTTTAATGTCTCTGTGCTGGTTTAATGTCCTGTGCTGGTTTAATGTCCTGTGCTGGTTTAATGTCTCTGTGCTGGTTTAATGTCCTGTGCTGGTTTAATGTCTCCGTGCTGGTTTAATGTCTCCGTGCTGGTTTAATGTCTCTGTGCTGGTTTAATGTCCTGTGCTGGTTTAATGTCTCTGTGCTGGTTTAATGTCTCTGTGCTGGTTTAATGTCCTGTGCTGGTTTAATGTCCTGTGCTGGTTTAATGTCTCTGTGCTGGTTTAATGTCCTGTGCTGGTTTAATGTCTCCGTGCTGGTTTAATGTCTCCGTGCTGGTTTAATGTCCTGTGCTGGTTTAATGTCTCTGTGCTGGTTTAATGTCCTGTGCTGGTTTAATGTCTCCGTGCTGGTTTAATGTCTCCGTGCTGGTTTAATGTATCTGTGTTGGTTTAATGTCTGTGCTGGTTTAACGTCTCTGTGCTGGTTTAATGTCCTGTGCTGGTTTAATTTTAATGTTTCTGTGCTGGTCTCTGTGCTGGTTTAACGTATCTGTGCTGGTTTAACGTCTCTGTGCTGGTTTAACGTCTCTGTGCTGGTTTAATGTCCTGTGCTGGTTTAATTTTAATGTTTCTGTGCTGGTCTCTGTGCTGGTTTAATGTATCTGTGCTGGTTTAATGTCTGTGTGCTGGTTTAATGTCTCTGTGCTGGTTTAATGTCTCTGTGCTGGTTTAATTTTAATGTCTCTGTGCTGGTTTAATTTTAATGTTTCTGTGCTGGTCTCTGTGCTGGTGTAATGATTTACACTGTTCAAATGAAAATGTCTGAAGTGTGTCATTCACAGCTCTGTGCTCACAGAGCTCCCTGGAAATCAATTTTCACTTCCCCTGGTACTCTCCCTCTGTGAAACTAATAGTACTTTTCCTGAGTTTTAAGAAAACTTCATAGCGTTATTTTAAGATGATAATAATAATGGTTATAATTTGTCATTTTCCTTGCATATGAACACTGTCATTAAACATTGTGTCGATTGGCTTCCAGAACTGAGCAAGAGGCTTCTATCATATTATCTGAGCTTCGGTGAACACACACAAATAAGCCGGAGAACAGAAACACCACTGGGATTCTTCAGTAAGTGGACTCGAGAGAAATAGAGCTCAGTGAAGTATTTGTAATGAATCCACTGATGGCAGGTTTGAAGAACCCACGTACAGTGTTTCATTTAAATACAAACATGAACAAACTCAAAATAAACAAAGACTTGCTTGGCTTGACATAAAACTATTAACATTAACAGAAAACTCACCAAACAGAGGTAACAGGGAACAAAGCTAGACCTGACAGTACTAGTGTTTCTGTGTCCTCGGTTAGTTGGATCCTCTTATTTCTACGGCCTTTGGAGAACTTTGTCTTCAGGAAACTCTCTGTCAACTGATTCAACTTAAACTTTGACTCCTGGTCTTCATTGAGCATATTCGTCAGAAGAATATCTTACACCTTATGTCAGAATGGAGATTTATGACCCTAAGTTGTGTCCATAATTTTTGTCCATGTGTCAATCAAACTGACTGGTCAGGTGTTGTCAAATATGTTTTATGGGGGTTATATCTCAGGCCTGGTTGACAGGTAAGTGGCTTTGAATGAGATATAGGATCAGATGGTTTTATGGTAATATATATATGGGTATATTTATGAGGGTTACACCTCATCCCCAGATTGGCATTTTTATGAAATTTGTTGAATCTTGAATTTGTTATTTAAAAAAGGTTTAGATACACTGTTGAACACAGATGTCATTCTGCAACTCTCCTGTTACAACGGTCGGTCCAAACACTCCTAAATCTAATTGTGTTTTCCTTTGATTGTTGGTGGTGTAAATTCACCCAAGCAAGTTTTACGTAATGTTGACATCTTTGTGTCGAAATCATAGTTTGATCAATAGGGTATATGTTAATTGAGTTAAAATATTTGAGTCAAGACATTCAGGAATACCGTTACCCCTACGCCACACTGGCTATATTCATTATAATAACATGTGTGGGCATGTTCTTTTTAGAAAACTGTGTGTGTGTGTGTGTGTATATATATAAAATTTTTACATACTTTTTTCATAATTTATATATATATATATATAATTATCAAGGATCATGTGACACTGAATACTGGAGTAATGATGCTGAAAATTCATCACATGAATACATTATTTTACATTTATTTTAAAATATATTACAATAGAAAACAGTCATTTTAAATTGTAATTGTTACTGATAAATGGGTTCATTCTGCTTTCATACAGTATTCGAATAAAACAATTACACACCACAGGTCTGATTCAGACTCAGTCAGGCAACGTGTTTACAAGTGGATTACAAAAAGGAGGTTGTTAACCGTCCATTGTGTATTTCAGACTACATGCTCTTGCGTGAGCGATTGCCGAGCCGGACTCGTGGCTAATCCCGAAACGGCCCTGTTATCTGCACAGCTCTCGTGTCAGAGCACTAGATCGCTCTCAGTAAAACATCTTTGTAGTTGTAAGCTCTGTGTCCTGCAGAATACTGATGACATGCTAAAAGACATTTACTGCTGATGAGTGCGGATTCATGTGTATCAAACACGAAGACTCTGCTTCCAGAGCAATTAAACTTTAAAGGCCAGTTCCTGGACTGCTATATCAACATATTCTGAGAGCCTTCTTCCTCTCTCTGAGAGCTCGTTCCTGTCCCCCTTGTTCCAACAGCCCAAGCCTCGTGCAGATAGCGTGGCATTACAGATGAGAGCTATCACATCTCCTCTATCACCCTCCCATAAAAAGCCCAGTGGCAAATGATGCCTTGGTGCCTTTTCACATGACAACCGTCAGGAATCTGCCAGCTGTATCACACTTTAAAAACAGCTTTAGGGTTCTCATTAGAAATCATCAGTGACGCCCGCTGAAATGAGGCGGTATGGATATCAGCCTGAAGCGCAGACGCACTAAATAGGGCACTTTATGAGAGGGAGGTAAGGGTGGAAAGTTCAGAATGCACATGGACCGACATGCAATCTCCACCCACACACCCCTTCACAGATCAAAAATAAAGCCCCTCCATGCCCCAAAGCCTCATAAATACATTCTGCGTTCCTGGATGTGAGGGCTATAAAGGAGAAGAAAGCCTGTCAGTCTCCCTCTGCCAGCGATAACACATTCTGATCGCATCAGACGGCAGATTCTCAGAGACTCTTCTCAACGGCTTCTGCTTCAGGACTCAGATTTAACATCAGATATCAAGCGGTGACCTGGTTTTATCAAAACATTGTGTGTTGAAATAATTATCCTGCTAGTAAACCTGTGTTTAAATGTAGTCAGTGTTGTATTTTCATTATTGTAATGTATTCCATGTCTTTGTGTTTCTGGCTTTGGACTTTTTTAATTAAGTTGGCTTGAGAAAGCCAACTTACTGAAATCCTATTTAAACTTATTATTATTATTATTATTCTTCTGACTCTAAAATTTAAACTCTAACTCGTCCTAGAGCTTTAACTCTACAAACTCCAAACTCGGGTCAGACCTTCAAACTGTTCTGACTTAGTGTGCTATATCTTTTCAGACTGATTTGACTTTCAGATTTCTTAAAAATTAATATTAAAAATCATAAAAATCCCATTGACTTTCATTGTAACAGTTCAAAATGAGCCAAGACTACGGTGGCCCAGTAGTCTACACCAAATAAACTCAAATCTAAATTCCCTAAAGCCTTGGACTCAATTAAACTCCCATTCTATATGTACTTATGAACTCTATCTATCTATCTATCTATCTATCTATCTATCTATCTATCTATCTATCTATCTATCTATCTCTTTCTAACTTATCTATCTATCTATCTATCTATCTATCTATCTATCTATCTATCTATCTATCTATCTGATCTTTCTTCCTTTCTAACTAATCTATCTTTCTTCCTTTCTAACTAATCTATCTTTCTTTCTTTCTAACTAATCTCTTTATTTCTAAACTAATCTATCTTTCTTTCTTTCTAACTAATCTTTCTTTCTAACTAATATTTCCTTCTAACTAATCTATCTTTCTTTCTTTCTAACTAATCTATCTATGTTTCTTTCTAACTAATCTATCTATCTTTCTTTCTAACTAATCTATCTATCTTTCTTTCTAACTAATCTCTTTCTTTCTAACTAATCTCTTTCTTTCTTTCTAACTAATCTCTTTCTTTCTAACTAATCTATCTTTTTTTCTTTCTAACTAATCTATCTTTCTTTCTTTCTAACTAATCTATCTTTCTTTCTTTCTAACTAATCTATCTTTCTTTCTTTCTAACTAATCTATCTTTCTTTCTAACTAATCTATCTTTCTTTCTTATCTATCTATCTATCTATCTATCTATCTATCTATCTATCTATCTATCTATCTATCTATCTATCTATCTATCTATCTATCTATCTATCTATCTATCTTTCTTTCTTTCTAACTAATCTATCTATATATCTTTATTTCTAACTAATCTATCTTTCTTTCTTATCTATCTATCTATCTATCTATCTATCTATCTATCTATCTATCTATCTATCTATCTATCTATCTATCTTTCTTTCTTTCTTTCTTTCTTTCTAACTAATCTCTTTCTTTATTTCTTTCAAACTAATCTATCTTTCTTTCTTTCTAACTAATCTATCTTTCTTTCTTTCTAACTAATATTTCCTTCTAACTAATCTATCTTTCTTTCTTTCTAACTAATCTATCTATGTTTCTTTCTAACTAATCTCTTTCTTTCTAACTAATCTATCTATCTTTCTTTCTAACTAATCTATCTTTCTTTATTTCTTTCAAACTAATCTATCTTTTTTCTTTCTAACTAATCTATCTTTCTTTCTTTCTAACTAATCTATCTTTCTTTCTTTCTAACTAATCTATCTTTATTTCTTTATTTCTTTCTAACTAATCTATCTTTTTTTCTTTCTAACTAATCTATCTTTCTTTATTTCTTTCAAACTAATCTATCTTTATTTCTTTATTTCTTTCTAACTAATCTATCTATGTTTCTTTCTAACTAATCTATCTTTCTTTCTAACTAATCTATCTATGTTTCTTTCTAAATAATCTATCTATCTTTCTTTCTAACTAATCTCTTTCTTTCTAACTAATCTATCTATCTTTCTTTCTAACTAATCTCTTTCTTTCTAACTAATCTCTTTCTTTCTTTCTAACTAATCTCTTTCTTTCTAACTAATCTATCTTTCTTTCTTTCTAACTACTCTATCTTTCTTTCATTCTAACTAATCTATCTTTCTTTCTAACTAATCTATCTATCTTTCTTTCTAACTAATCTATCTTTCTTTCTTTCTTTCTTGCTAATCTTTTTTCTTTCTTTCTTTCTTACTAATCTATCTTTCTTTCTTTCTTACTAATCTTTTTCTTTCTTTCTTTCTTACTAATCTATCTTTCTTTCTTTCTTACTAATCTATCTTTCTTTCATTCTTACTAATCTTTTTTTCTTTCTTTCTTTCTTACTAATCTATCTTTCTTTCTTTCTTACTAATCTATCTTTCTTTCATTCTTACTAATCTTTTTTTCTTTCTTTCTGTCTTACTAATCTATCTTTCTTTCTTTCTTACTAATCTTTTTTTCTATCTTTCTTTCTTACTAATCTATCTTTCTTTCTTACTAATCTTTTTTTCTTTCTTTCTTTCTAACTAATCTATCTTTCTTTCTTTCTTACTAATCTTGTTTTCTTTCTTTCTTTCTTACTAATCTTTTTTTCTTTCTTTCTTACTAATCTTTTTTCTTTCTTTCTTTCTAACTAATCTATCTTTCTTTCTTACTAATCTATCTTTCTTTCTTTCTTACTAATCTTTTTTTTCTTTCTTTCTAACTAATCTATCTTTCTTTCTTTCTTGCTAATCTTTTTTTCTTTCTTTCTTTCTTACTAATCTATCTTTCTTTCTTTCTAATCTTTTTTCTTTCTTTCTTACTAATCTATCTTTCTTTCTTACTAATCTTTTTTTCTTTCTTTCTTACTAATCTTTTTTCTTTCTTTCTAACTAATCTATCTTTCTTTCTTACTAATCTTTTTTTCTTTCTTTCTTTCTTTCTTACTAATCTTTTTTTCTTTCTTTCTTTCTTTCTAACTAATCTTTTTTTTCTTTCTTTCTAACTAATCTATCTTTCTTTCTTTCTTTCTTGCTAATCTTTTTTCTTTCTTTCTTTCTTACTAATCTATCCTTCTTTCTTTCTTACTAATCTTTTTTTCTTTCTTTCTTACTAATCTATCTTTCTTTCTTTCTTACTAATCTTTTTTTCTTTCTTTCTTACTAATCTTTTTTCTTTCTTTCTAACTAATCTATCTTTCTTTCTTACTAATCTTTTTTTCTTTCTTTCTTTCTTTCTTACTAATCTTTTTTTTCTTTCTTTCTAACTAATCTATCTTTCTTTCTTTCTTTCTTGCTAATCTTTTTTCTTTCTTTCTTACTAATCTTTTTTCTTTCTTTCTTTTTAACTAATCTATCTTTCTTTCTTACTAATCTTTTTTTCTTTCTTTCTTTCTTACTAATCTTTTTTTTCTTTCTTTCTAACTAATCTATCTTTCTTTCTTTCTTGCTAATCTTTTTTTCTTTCTTTCTTTCTTACTAATCTATCTTTCTTTCTTACTAATCTTTTTTTCTTTCTTTCTTACTAATCTTTTTTTCTTTCTTTCTTTCTTTCTTACTAATCTTTTTTTTCTTTCTTTCTAACTAATCTATCTTTCTTTCTTTCTTTCTTGCTAATCTTTTTTTCTTTCTTTCTTTCTAACTAATCTATCTTTCTTTCTTTCTTACTAATCTTTTTTTCTTTCTTTCTTACTAATCTTTTTTCTTTCTTTCTAACTAATCTATCTTTCTTTCTTACTAATCTTTTTTTCTTTCTTTCTTTCTTACTAATCTTTTTTTTCTTTCTTTCTAACTAATCTATCTTTCTTTCTTACTAATCTTTTTTTCTTTCTTTCTTTCTTTCTTACTAATCTTTTTTTTCTTTCTTTCTAACTAATCTATCTTTCTTTCTTTCTTTCTTGCTAATCTTTTTTTCTTTCTTTCTTTCTTACTAATCTATCTTTCTTTCTTTCTTACTAATCTTTTTTTCTTTCTTTCTTACTAATCTTTTTTCTTTCTTTCTTTCTAACTAATCTATCTTTCTTTCTTACTAATCTTTCTTTCTTTCTTACTAATCTTTTTTCTTTCTTTCTAACTAATCTATCTTTCTTTCTTTCTTACTAATCTTTTTCTTTCTTTCTTTCTTACTAATCTATCTTTCTTTCTTACTAATCTATCTTTCTTTCTTTCTAACTAATCTATCTTTCTTTCTTTCTTACTAATCTATCTTTCTTTCTTACTAATCTTTTTTCTCTCTGTCTAACTAATCTATCTATCTTTCTTACTAATCAATCTTTCTCTTACTAATCTATCTTTTTTTCTTTCTTACTAATCTATCTTTCTTTCCTTCTTTCTTTCTAACTAATCTATCTTTCTTTCTTACTAATCTTTTTTTATTTTTTTATTTCTAACTAATCTATCTTTCTTTCTCTTTCTTACTAATCTATCTTTCTTTCTTTCTTACTATTTTTTTCTTTCTTTCTTTCTTACTAATCTATCTTTCTTTCTTTCTTACTAATCTATCTTTCTTTCTTTCTAACTAATCTATCTTTCTTTCTTACTAATCTTTTTTTATTTTTTTATTTCTAACTAATCTATCTTTCTTTCTTTCTTTCTTTCTAACTAATCTATCTTTCTTTCTTTCTTACTAATCTTTTTTTTATCTTTCTTTCTAACTAATCTATCTTTCTTTCTTTCTTACTGAACTATAAACTAATTAAACTTTAAACTAATTTAAACTTTAAACTTCTTCAAACTTATTGGTCCAAACTTTCACAAGCCAACTTAAAGTTTGTCTCGACGAACTTTTTCTAGTTTGTCCTTGTTTTCCGTTTCCTGGTCCCTTGGCCAGCTCCCGGGGGTTTGCATCTGTGTGCATTAAAACACATGCGCTTTCAGTATCTTGGTCAGGTTTTGTCTATCGCTGGCATGCTTAGTTCTGTTCTCGTGTTTCGAGTTCCAGAGTTTTTGTATTATGTTTTTTGTATTCCCACCCAATAAATCATCATCTGTACTTGGATCCAGCTCTCCCTAGTCTCTAGTCTCCCCATCGTCACAGTTATTTAGACACTGTAAGGTAATTTTACATTTTTTTTCTCCCTTATAAATGTAGTAATAATGCAAATTTATTTCAGCAATTGAATCATGTCAGATGCAAATAATCATGATTAACCGCAAGTCGGCAACCATAAATACATATTAACCACGTAATATATTTAAACTAGTGCTGTCAAATTGATTAATCGCATCCAGCATAAAAGTTTGTAAAAATAAATAAATAAATATACAGTATATACGTATATATATATATATATATATATATATATATATATATATTTCTTAACAAACATTTATGTTGGATGCAATTAATCGATTTGATAGCACTAATTTAAACATTAAACACCAAAAGGAGGTATTTAACATAAAAATTACAGGCATTTTTTTTTTTTTTTTTTTTTCTTCTGAGAATAAAACACAGTTTTAGCTATTTAGGCCTATCTGAAATGATCATTCTTAGCCATTCATAGGCCTAAAATATACATGATCAGACTACTGTTTATGGTTTATCATTTATTAACAACAAAAACAATTATAAAAAATGTTGTGATTAATAAATAATGAAATAATTAGTTAAGAACACTATGAAAAATATTGGATGGATCGCGCTAGACCTGCGTCTATACGGCTCGCCTACTTATACTACGCCCTAAAAGTCTTTTTGTGAAGAAAAAGTACATAACATACTACTTCGTCATCTTTATCGGACAGCTCTGTCGCGTGATCCTGTCACAACAAACTGCCCTGTCAATCATCTCGTCACAATCAAAATCCTCCATTCAATCTAATTTAATTTCCTACTGTTTCGGAGAGAAATGTTGTATCACGTTCATCTGCCAGTCGTGGGTCTTTCATGCGGCGACTCTCCTCGTGTGTTTGGAATTTGAATGTAATGATGCATTTAAAAGTTAATGGCTAAACGTATCTTTACAAAAGTTCACAATACTGCTGCAGATGCAATGTAACGTAGACAACATTGAATAAATACATTTTCGTCAGGTTAGATACTGATAATTAATCACTCAAACCCCTTTATCTAAACCTCTCTACATAACCGCCGGACTCGCGCGTCCTCCATGTCTGTAGTTTTTTTAACACTTTTACCTCATGTTTGTAGTTCTAATCGAATCCTCATCCAGCGTGCGATGGGTTGTGGGCAATATCAGCCGTCAGAGTGCGCGTCGATCTGCACTTCGGATTCTGACCGGATATAGTAGACCATCCGGGTCTCTCTGGAACACTCATTTCAACATACTACGATTTGGGACGTACTAATTCTATTTTCGAATACTATTTAGGACGGATAGTATGCTAATTGGGATGCAGCATACCTTAAAAAAATAGGGCGGAATTTAGTTGATAAGAAAATTTAGTTCGTCACAACCCTGAAATCTTAGCCTGACTTCAGCCCTATTCGCACGGGATTAGTACTATCTGTGGACCTTGTGTGATTTAGAAATTACCCCCCCACATCTGAATTTCGTGTGGCGCATTCGCACGGGATAACCGAAGCCTGTGATTATACTCAAATTTACTGACTTTTCTCCCGGATGACGTCGAGGCTATTGCTTGGAAATGTCTTGCCGTTATTATAGGTCTATCTGTATGATATATCATAAACAGAAGAATGTTCCCTACCGCATGCTGCTATACCATTCATCTCCATATAATCATTAAGTTGGCTTGAGAAAGCCAACTTACTGAAATCCTATTTAAACTTATTATTAAGTTGGCTTGAGAAAGCCAACTTACTGAAATCCTATTTAAACTTATTATTAAGTTGGCTTGGAAAAGCCAACTTACTGAAATCCTATTTAAACTTATTATTATTCTTCTTCTTCTTCTTCTTCTTATTTTTCTTACCCAAAAAATTCTGACTCTAACTCGTCCTAGAGCTTTAACTCTACAAACTCCAAACTCGGGTCAGACCTTCAGACTGTTCTGACTCGGTGTGCTATATCTTTTCAAACTGATTTGACTTTCAGATTTCTTAAAAATTAATATTAAAAATCATAAAAATCCCATTGACTTTCATTGCAACAGTTCAAATTGAGCCAAGACTACGGTGGCCCAGTAGTGAACAACACAAAAACTCAAATCTAAACTCCCTGAAGCCCTAGATTCAATTAAACTACCATTCTATATGTACTAATGAACTTTATCTATCTATCTATCTATCTATCTATCTATCTATCTATCTATCTATCTATCTATCTTTCTAACTTATCTTTCTTTCTTTCTAACTAATCTTTCTTTCTTTCTACCTAATCTTTCTTTATTTCTTTCTTTCTTACTAATCTATCTTTCTTTCAAACTAATCTTTCTTTCTTTCAAACTAATCTTTCTTTCTTTCTAACTAATATTTCTTTCTTGCTAACTGATCTATCTTTCTTTCTTTCTAACTAATCTTTCTTTCTTTCTAACTAATCTATCTTTCTTCTTTCTAACTAATCTATCTTTCTTTCTAACTAATCTACCTTACTTTCTTTCTAACTAATCTATCTTTCTTTCTAACTAATCTATCTATCTTTCTTTCATTCTAACTTTTCTTTCTTTCTAACTAATCTATCTATCTTTCTAACTAATCTCTTTCTTTCTAACCAATCTTTTATTCTTTCTTTCTTACTTTCTTTTATTCTTTCTTTCTAACTAATCTTTCTTTCTTTCTAACTAATCTATCTATCTTTCTTTCTTTCTAACTAATCTATCTATCTTTCTTTCATTCTAACTAATCTTTTCTTTCTTTCTAACTAATCTCTATCTTTCAAACTAATCTATCTTTCTTTCTAACCAATTTTTCTTTCTTTCTTTCTTTCTTTCTTTCTTTCTAACTAATCTATCTATCTATCTATCTTTCTTTCTAACTAATCTATCTCTTTCTTTCTAACTAACTAGTCTTTCTAACTAATCTATCTTTCTTTCTTTCTTTCTTTCTAACTAATCTGTTTCTTTCTTTCTAACTAATCCATCTTTCTTTATATCTTTCTTACTAACTAATCTATCTTTCTTTCTAACCAATCTTTCTTTCTTTCTTTCTTTTTTCATTCTTTCTAACTAATCTATCTTTCTTTCTTTCTTTCTTTCTAACTAATCTATCTTTCTTTCTAACTAATCTATCTATCTTTCTTTCTAACTAATCTATCTTTCTTTCTTTCTAACTAATCTATCTATCTATCTATCTTTCTAACTAATCTATCTTTCTTTCTAACTAATCTATCTTTCTTTCTAACTAATCTATCTTTCTTTCTTTCTAACTAATCTATCTATCTATCTATCTTTCTAACTAATCTATCTTTCTTTCTAACTAATCTATCTTTCTTTCTTTCTAACTAACTAATCTTTCTTTCTTTCTAACTAATCTATCTTTCTTTCTTTCTTTCTAACTAATCTGTTTCTTTCTTTCTAACTAATCTATCTTTCTTTCTATCTTTCTAACTAATCTATCTTTCTTTCTAACCAATCTTTCTTTCTTTCTTTCTTTCTTACTTTCTTTCTTTCTAACTAATCTATCTTTTTTCTTTCTAACTAATCTATCTATCTTTCTTTCTAACTAATCTTTCTTTCTTTCTAACCAATCTATCTTTCTTTCTTTCTAACTAATCTTTCTTTCTTTCTTTCTAACTTATCTATCTATCTTTCTAACTAATCTATCTTTCTTTCTTTCTAACTAATCTATCTTTCTTTCTAACTAATCTATCTTACTTTCTAACTAATTTATCTTTCTTTCTTTCTAACTAATCTATCTTTCTTTTTTTCTAACTAATCTATCTTTCTAGCTAATCTATCTTTCTTTCTATCAAATCCATCTTTCTTTGTTTTTTAAATAATCTATCTTTCTTTATTTCTAACTAAGTTATCTTTCTTTCTAACTAATCTATCTTTCTTTCTAACTAATCTATCTTTCTAACTAATCTATCTTTCTTTCTAACAAATCTCTTTCTTTGTTTTTTAACTAATCTATCTTTCTTTCTAACTAATTTATCTTTCTTTCTAACTAATCTATCTTTCTTTCTAACTAATCTATCTTTCTTTCTTTCTAATCTATCTTTCTTTCTTTCTAACTAATCTATCTTACTTTCTTTCTTTCTTTTTAATTTTCTTTCTTTCTTTCTTTCTAACTAATCTATCTTTCTTTCTTTCTAACTGATCTATCTTTCTTTTTCTTTCTAACTAATCTATCTTTCTTTCTTTCTAACTAATCTTTCTTTCTTTCTTACTAATCTATCTTTCTTTCTTTCTTTCTAACTAATCTATCTTTCTTTCTTACTAATATTTTTTTCTTTCTTTCTTTCTAACTAATCTATCTTTCTAATCTTTCTTTCTTTCTTTCTTTTTAATTAACTTTCTTTCTTTCTTTCTTTCTAACCAATCTATCTTTCTTTCTTTCTAACTAATCTATCTTTCTTTTTCTTTGTAACTAATCTATCTTTCTTTCTTTCTAACTAATCTTTCTTTCTTTCTTACTAATCTTTTTTTCTTTCTTTCTTTCTAACTAATCTATCTTTCTTTCTTTCTTTCTTTCTTTCTTTTTAATTAATTTTATTTATTTATTTCTTTCTAACTAATCTATCTTTCTTTCTAACTAATCTATCTTTCTTTTTCTTTCTAACTAATCTATCTTTCTTTCTTTCTTTCTAACTAATCTATCTTTCTCACTAATCTATCTTTCTTTCTTTCTTTCTTACTAATATATCTTTCTTTCCTTTTTTCTTTCTAACTAATCTATCTTTCTTTCTTTCTTACTAATCTTTTTTTCTTTCTTTTTTTCTAACTAATCTATCTATCTTTCATTCTTTCTTTCTAACTAATCTTTTTTTCTTTCTTTCTAACTAATCTATCTTTCTTTCTTTCTAACTTATCTATATTTCTTTCTTTCTTTCTTTCTAACTAACTAATCTATCTTTCTTTCTTACTAATCTTTTTTTCTTTCTTTCTTTCTTTCTAACTAATCTATCCTTCTAACTAATCTTTTTTTCTTTCTTTTTAATTAACTTTCTTTCTTTCTTTCTTTCTTTCTTTCTTTCTTTCTAACTAATCTATCTATCTTTCTTTCTACCTAATCTATATTTCTTTTTTTCTTTTTAATTAACTTTCTTTCTTTCTTTCTTTCTTTCTAACTAATCTATCTTTCTTTCTTTCTAACTAATCTATCTTTCTTTTTCTTTCTAACTAATCTCTTTCTTTCTAACTAATCTATCTTTCTTTCTCACTAATCTTTTTTCTTTCTTTCTTTCTAACTAATCTATCTATCTCACTAATCTATCTTTCTTCCTTTCTTTCTTACTAATCTATCTTTCTTTCCTTTTTTCTTTCTAACTAATCTATCTTTCTTTCTTTCTTACTAATCTTTTTTTCTTTCTTTCTAACTAATCCATCTTTCTTTCTCTCTAACTAATCTATCTTTCTTTCTCACTAATCTTTTTTCTTTCTTTCTTTCTAACTAATCTATCTATCTCACTAATCTATCTTTCTTCCTTTCTTTCTTACTAATCTATCTTTCTTTCCTTTTTTCTTTCTAACTAATCTATCTTTCTTTCTTTCTAACTAATCTTTTTTCTTTCTTTCTAAATAATCCATCTTTCTTTCTTTCTAACTAATCTATCTTTCTTTCTAACTAATCTACCTTACTTTCTTTCTAACTAATCTATCTTTCTTTCTAACTAATCTATCTATCTTTCTTTCATTCTAACTTTTCTTTCTTTCTAACTAATCTATCTATCTTTCTAACTAATCTCTTTCTTTCTAACCAATCTTTTATTCTTTCTTTCTTACTTTCTTTTATTCTTTCTTTCTAACTAATCTTTCTTTCTTTCTAACTAATCTATCTATCTTTCTTTCTTTCTAACTAATCTATCTATCTTTCTTTCATTCTAACTAATCTTTTCTTTCTTTCTAACTAATCTCTATCTTTCAAACTAATCTATCTTTCTTTCTAACCAATTTTTCTTTCTTTCTTTCTTTCTTTCTTTCTTTCTTTCTAACTAATCTATCTATCTATCTATCTTTCTTTCTAACTAATCTATCTCTTTCTTTCTAACTAACTAGTCTTTCTAACTAATCTATCTTTCTTTCTTTCTTTCTTTCTAACTAATCTGTTTCTTTCTTTCTAACTAATCCATCTTTCTTTATATCTTTCTTACTAACTAATCTATCTTTCTTTCTAACCAATCTTTCTTTCTTTCTTTCTTTTTTCATTCTTTCTAACTAATCTATCTTTCTTTCTTTCTTTCTTTCTAACTAATCTATCTTTCTTTCTAACTAATCTATCTATCTTTCTTTCTAACTAATCTATCTTTCTTTCTTTCTAACTAATCTATCTATCTATCTATCTTTCTAACTAATCTATCTTTCTTTCTAACTAATCTATCTTTCTTTCTAACTAATCTATCTTTCTTTCTTTCTAACTAATCTATCTATCTATCTATCTTTCTAACTAATCTATCTTTCTTTCTAACTAATCTATCTTTCTTTCTTTCTAACTAACTAATCTTTCTTTCTTTCTAACTAATCTATCTTTCTTTCTTTCTTTCTAACTAATCTATGTTTCTTTCTTTCTAACTAATCTATCTTTCTTTCTATCTTTCTAACTAATCTATCTTTCTTTCTAACCAATCTTTCTTTCTTTCTTTCTTTCTTACTTTCTTTCTTTCTAACTAATCTATCTTTTTTCTTTCTAACTAATCTATCTATCTTTCTTTCTAACTAATCTTTCTTTCTTTCTAACCAATCTATCTTTCTTTCTTTCTAACTAATCTTTCTTTCTTTCTTTCTAACTTATCTATCTATCTTTCTAACTAATCTATCTTTCTTTCTTTCTAACTAATCTATCTTTCTTTTTCTTTCTAACTAATCTCTTTCTTTCTAACTAATCTATCTTTCTTTCTCACTAATCTTTTTTCTTTCTTTCTTTCTAACTAATCTATCTATCTCACTAATCTATCTTTCTTCCTTTCTTTCTTACTAATCTATCTTTCTTTCCTTTTTTCTTTCTAACTAATCTATCTTTCTTTCTTTCTTACTAATCTTTTTTTCTTTCTTTCTAACTAATCCATCTTTCTTTCTCTCTAACTAATCTATCTTTCTTTCTCACTAATCTTTTTTCTTTCTTTCTTTCTAACTAATCTATCTATCTCACTAATCTATCTTTCTTCCTTTCTTTCTTACTAATCTATCTTTCTTTCCTTTTTTCTTTCTAACTAATCTATCTTTCTTTCTTTCTAACTAATCTTTTTTCTTTCTTTCTAAATAATCCATCTTTCTTTCTTTCTAACTAATCTATCTTTCTTTCTAACTAATCTACCTTACTTTCTTTCTAACTAATCTATCTTTCTTTCTAACTAATCTATCTATCTTTCTTTCATTCTAACTTTTCTTTCTTTCTAACTAATCTATCTATCTTTCTAACTAATCTCTTTCTTTCTAACCAATCTTTTATTCTTTCTTTCTTACTTTCTTTTATTCTTTCTTTCTAACTAATCTTTCTTTCTTTCTAACTAATCTATCTATCTTTCTTTCTTTCTAACTAATCTATCTATCTTTCTTTCATTCTAACTAATCTTTTCTTTCTTTCTAACTAATCTCTATCTTTCAAACTAATCTATCTTTCTTTCTAACCAATTTTTCTTTCTTTCTTTCTTTCTTTCTTTCTTTCTTTCTAACTAATCTATCTATCTATCTATCTTTCTTTCTAACTAATCTATCTCTTTCTTTCTAACTAATCTATCTTTCTTTCTTTCTTTCTTTCTAACTAATCTGTTTCTTTCTTTCTAACTAATCCATCTTTCTTTATATCTTTCTTACTAACTAATCTATCTTTCTTTCTAACCAATCTTTCTTTCTTTCTTTCTTTTTTCATTCTTTCTAACTAATCTATCTTTCTTTCTTTCTTTCTTTCTAACTAATCTATCTTTCTTTCTAACTAATCTATCTATCTTTCTTTCTAACTAATCTATCTTTCTTTCTTTCTAACTAATCTATCTATCTATCTATCTTTCTAACTAATCTATCTTTCTTTCTAACTAATCTATCTTTCTTTCTAACTAATCTATCTTTCTTTCTTTCTAACTAATCTATCTATCTATCTATCTTTCTAACTAATCTATCTTTCTTTCTAACTAATCTATCTTTCTTTCTTTCTAACTAACTAATCTTTCTTTCTTTCTAACTAATCTATCTTTCTTTCTTTCTTTCTAACTAATCTATGTTTCTTTCTTTCTAACTAATCTATCTTTCTTTCTATCTTTCTAACTAATCTATCTTTCTTTCTAACCAATCTTTCTTTCTTTCTTTCTTTCTTACTTTCTTTCTTTCTAACTAATCTATCTTTTTTCTTTCTAACTAATCTATCTATCTTTCTTTCTAACTAATCTTTCTTTCTTTCTAACCAATCTATCTTTCTTTCTTTCTAACTAATCTTTCTTTCTTTCTTTCTAACTTATCTATCTATCTTTCTAACTAATCTATCTTTCTTTCTTTCTAACTAATCTATCTTTCTTTCTAACTAATCTATCTTACTTTCTAACTAATTTATCTTTCTTTCTTTCTAACTAATCTATCTTTCTTTTTTTCTAACTAATCTATCTTTCTAGCTAATCTATCTTTCTTTCTATCAAATCCATCTTTCTTTGTTTTTTAAATAATCTATCTTTCTTTATTTCTAACTAAGTTATCTTTCTTTCTAACTAATCTATCTTTCTTTCTAACTAATCTATCTTTCTAACTAATCTATCTTTCTTTCTAACAAATCTCTTTCTTTGTTTTTTAACTAATCTATCTTTCTTTCTAACTAATTTATCTTTCTTTCTAACTAATCTATCTTTCTTTCTAACTAATCTATCTTTCTTTCTTTCTAATCTATCTTTCTTTCTTTCTAACTAATCTATCTTACTTTCTTTCTTTCTTTTTAATTTTCTTTCTTTCTTTCTTTCTAACTAATCTATCTTTCTTTCTTTCTAACTGATCTATCTTTCTTTTTCTTTCTAACTAATCTATCTTTCTTTCTTTCTAACTAATCTTTCTTTCTTTCTTACTAATCTATCTTTCTTTCTTTCTTTCTAACTAATCTATCTTTCTTTCTTACTAATATTTTTTTCTTTCTTTCTTTCTAACTAATCTATCTTTCTAATCTTTCTTTCTTTCTTTCTTTCTTTTTAATTAACTTTCTTTCTTTCTTTCTTTCTAACCAATCTATCTTTCTTTCTTTCTAACTAATCTATCTTTCTTTTTCTTTGTAACTAATCTATCTTTCTTTCTTTCTAACTAATCTTTCTTTCTTTCTTACTAATCTTTTTTTCTTTCTTTCTTTCTAACTAATCTATCTTTCTAATCTTTCTTTCTTTCTTTCTTTCTTTTTAATTAACTTTCTTTCTTTCTTTCTTTCTAACCAATCTATCTTTCTTTCTTTCTAACTAATCTATCTTTCTTTTTCTTTGTAACTAATCTATCTTTCTTTCTTTCTAACTAATCTTTCTTTCTTTCTTACTAATCTTTTTTTCTTTCTTTCTTTCTAACTAATCTATCTTTCTTTCTTTCTTTCTTTCTTTCTTTTTAATTAACTTTATTTATTTCTTTCTTTCTAACTAATCTATCTTTCTTTCTAACTAATCTATCTTTCTTTTTCTTTCTAACTAATCTATCTTTCTTTCTTTCTTTCTAACTAATCTATCTTTCTCACTAATCTATCTTTCTTTCTTTCTTTCTTACTAATATATCTTTCTTTCCTTTTTTCTTTCTAACTAATCTATCTTTCTTTCTTTCTTACTAATCTTTTTTTCTTTCTTTTTTTCTAACTAATCTATCTATCTTTCATTCTTTCTTTCTAACTAATCTTTTTTTCTTTCTTTCTAACTAATCTATCTTTCTTTCTTTCTAACTTATCTATATTTCTTTCTTTCTTTCTTTCTAACTAACTAATCTATCTTTCTTTCTTACTAATCTTTTTTTCTTTCTTTCTTTCTTTCTAACTAATCTATCCTTCTAACTAATCTTTTTTTCTTTCTTTTTAATTAACTTTCTTTCTTTCTTTCTTTCTTTCTTTCTTTCTAACTAATCTATCTATCTTTCTTTCTACCTAATCTATATTTCTTTTTTTCTTTTTAATTAACTTTCTTTCTTTCTTTCTTTCTTTCTAACTAATCTATCTTTCTTTCTTTCTAACTAATCTATCTTTCTTTTTCTTTCTAACTAATCTCTTTCTTTCTAACTAATCTATCTTTCTTTCTCACTAATCTTTTTTCTTTCTTTCTTTCTAACTAATCTATCTATCTCACTAATCTATCTTTCTTCCTTTCTTTCTTACTAATCTATCTTTCTTTCCTTTTTTCTTTCTAACTAATCTATCTTTCTTTCTTTCTTACTAATCTTTTTTTCTTTCTTTCTAACTAATCCATCTTTCTTTCTCTCTAACTAATCTATCTTTCTTTCTCACTAATCTTTTTTCTTTCTTTCTTTCTAACTAATCTATCTATCTCACTAATCTATCTTTCTTCCTTTCTTTCTTACTAATCTATCTTTCTTTCCTTTTTTCTTTCTAACTAATCTATCTTTCTTTCTTTCTAACTAATCTTTTTTCTTTCTTTCTAAATAATCCATCTTTCTTTCTTTCTAACTAATCTATCTTTCTTTCTAACTAATCTACCTTACTTTCTTTCTAACTAATCTATCTTTCTTTCTAACTAATCTATCTATCTTTCTTTCATTCTAACTTTTCTTTCTTTCTAACTAATCTATCTATCTTTCTAACTAATCTCTTTCTTTCTAACCAATCTTTTATTCTTTCTTTCTTACTTTCTTTTATTCTTTCTTTCTAACTAATCTTTCTTTCTTTCTAACTAATCTATCTATCTTTCTTTCATTCTAACTAATCTTTTCTTTCTTTCTAACTAATCTCTATCTTTCAAACTAATCTATCTTTCTTTCTAACCAATTTTTCTTTCTTTCTTTCTTTCTTTCTTTCTTTCTTTCTAACTAATCTATCTATCTATCTATCTTTCTTTCTAACTAATCTATCTCTTTCTTTCTAACTAATCTATCTTTCTTTCTTTCTTTCTTTCTAACTAATCTGTTTCTTTCTTTCTAACTAATCCATCTTTCTTTATATCTTTCTTACTAACTAATCTATCTTTCTTTCTAACCAATCTTTCTTTCTTTCTTTCTTTTTTCATTCTTTCTAACTAATCTATCTTTCTTTCTTTCTTTCTTTCTAACTAATCTATCTTTCTTTCTAACTAATCTATCTATCTTTCTTTCTAACTAATCTATCTTTCTTTCTTTCTAACTAATCTATCTATCTATCTATCTTTCTAACTAATCTATCTTTCTTTCTAACTAATCTATCTTTCTTTCTAACTAATCTATCTTTCTTTCTTTCTAACTAATCTATCTATCTATCTATCTTTCTAACTAATCTATCTTTCTTTCTAACTAATCTATCTTTCTTTCTTTCTAACTAACTAATCTTTCTTTCTTTCTAACTAATCTATCTTTCTTTCTTTCTTTCTAACTAATCTATGTTTCTTTCTTTCTAACTAATCTATCTTTCTTTCTATCTTTCTAACTAATCTATCTTTCTTTCTAACCAATCTTTCTTTCTTTCTTTCTTTCTTACTTTCTTTCTTTCTAACTAATCTATCTTTTTTCTTTCTAACTAATCTATCTATCTTTCTTTCTAACTAATCTTTCTTTCTTTCTAACCAATCTATCTTTCTTTCTTTCTAACTAATCTTTCTTTCTTTCTTTCTAACTTATCTATCTATCTTTCTAACTAATCTATCTTTCTTTCTTTCTAACTAATCTATCTTTCTTTCTAACTAATCTATCTTACTTTCTAACTAATTTATCTTTCTTTCTTTCTAACTAATCTATCTTTCTTTTTTTCTAACTAATCTATCTTTCTAGCTAATCTATCTTTCTTTCTATCAAATCCATCTTTCTTTGTTTTTTAAATAATCTATCTTTCTTTATTTCTAACTAAGTTATCTTTCTTTCTAACTAATCTATCTTTCTTTCTAACTAATCTATCTTTCTAACTAATCTATCTTTCTTTCTAACAAATCTCTTTCTTTGTTTTTTAACTAATCTATCTTTCTTTCTAACTAATTTATCTTTCTTTCTAACTAATCTATCTTTCTTTCTAACTAATCTATCTTTCTTTCTTTCTAATCTATCTTTCTTTCTTTCTAACTAATCTATCTTACTTTCTTTCTTTTTAATTTTCTTTCTTTCTTTCTTTCTAACTAATCTATCTTTCTTTCTTTCTAACTGATCTATCTTTCTTTTTCTTTCTAACTAATCTATCTTTCTTTCTTTCTAACTAATCTTTCTTTCTTTCTTACTAATCTATCTTTCTTTCTTTCTTTCTAACTAATCTATCTTTCTTTCTTACTAATATTTTTTTCTTTCTTTCTTTCTAACTAATCTATCTTTCTAATCTTTCTTTCTTTCTTTCTTTCTTTTTAATTAACTTTCTTTCTTTCTTTCTTTCTAACCAATCTATCTTTCTTTCTTTCTAACTAATCTATCTTTCTTTTTCTTTGTAACTAATCTATCTTTCTTTCTTTCTAACTAATCTTTCTTTCTTTCTTACTAATCTTTTTTTCTTTCTTTCTTTCTAACTAATCTATCTTTCTTTCTTTCTTTCTTTCTTTCTTTTTAATTAACTTTATTTATTTCTTTCTTTCTAACTAATCTATCTTTCTTTCTAACTAATCTATCTTTCTTTTTCTTTCTAACTAATCTATCTTTCTTTCTTTCTTTCTAACTAATCTATCTTTCTCACTAATCTATCTTTCTTTCTTTCTTTCTTACTAATATATCTTTCTTTCCTTTTTTCTTTCTAACTAATCTATCTTTCTTTCTTTCTTACTAATCTTTTTTTCTTTCTTTTTTTCTAACTAATCTATCTATCTTTCATTCTTTCTTTCTAACTAATCTTTTTTTCTTTCTTTCTAACTAATCTATCTTTCTTTCTTTCTAACTTATCTATATTTCTTTCTTTCTTTCTTTCTAACTAACTAATCTATCTTTCTTTCTTACTAATCTTTTTTTCTTTCTTTCTTTCTTTCTAACTAATCTATCCTTCTAACTAATCTTTTTTTCTTTCTTTTTAATTAACTTTCTTTCTTTCTTTCTTTCTTTCTTTCTTTCTTTCTAACTAATCTATCTATCTTTCTTTCTACCTAATCTATATTTCTTTTTTTCTTTTTAATTAACTTTCTTTCTTTCTTTCTTTCTTTCTAACTAATCTATCTTTCTTTCTTTCTAACTAATCTATCTTTCTTTTTCTTTCTAACTAATCTCTTTCTTTCTAACTAATCTATCTTTCTTTCTCACTAATCTTTTTTCTTTCTTTCTTTCTAACTAATCTATCTATCTCACTAATCTATCTTTCTTCCTTTCTTTCTTACTAATCTATCTTTCTTTCCTTTTTTCTTTCTAACTAATCTATCTTTCTTTCTTTCTTACTAATCTTTTTTTCTTTCTTTCTAACTAATCCATCTTTCTTTCTCTCTAACTAATCTATCTTTCTTTCTCACTAATCTTTTTTCTTTCTTTCTTTCTAACTAATCTATCTATCTCACTAATCTATCTTTCTTCCTTTCTTTCTTACTAATCTATCTTTCTTTCCTTTTTTCTTTCTAACTAATCTATCTTTCTTTCTTTCTAACTAATCTTTTTTCTTTCTTTCTAAATAATCCATCTTTCTTTCTTTCTAACTAATCTATCTTTCTTTCTTTCTTACTAATCTTTTTTTCTTTCTTTCTAACTAATCCATCTTTCTTTCTCTAACTAATCTATCTTTCTTTCTCACTAATCTTTTTTCTTTCTTTCTTTCTAACTAATCTATCTATCTCACTAATCTATCTTTCTTCCTTTCTTTCTTACTAATCTATCTTTCTTTCCTTTTTTCTTTCTAACTAATCTATCTTTCTTTCTTTCTTTCTAACTAATCTTTTTTCTTTCTTTCTAACTAATCCATCTTTCTTTCTTTCTAACTAATCTATCTTTCTTTCTTTCTAACTTATCTATATTTCTTTCTTTCTTTCTCTTTCTTTCTTTCTTTCTTTCTTTCTTTCTAACTAATCTATCTTTCTTTCTTACTAATCTTTTTTTCTTTCTTTCTTTCTAACTAATCTATCTTTCTAACTAATCTTTCTTTCTTTCTCTTTAATTAACTTTCTTTCTTTCTTTCTAACTAATCTATCTATCTTTCTATCTTTCTTTCTACCTAATCTATCTTTCTTTCTTTCTTTTTAATTAACTTTCTTTCTTTCTTTCTTTCTTTCTTTCTAACTAATCTATCTTTCTTTCTTTCTAAATAAAAACTATCTTTCTTTTTCTTTCTAACTAATCTATCTATCTTTCTATCTTTCTTTCTACCTAATCTATCTTTCTTTCTTTCTTTTTAATTAACTTTCTTTCTTTCTTTCTTTCTAACTAATCTATCTTTATTTCTCACTAATCTCTTTTTCTTTCTTTCTTTCTAACTAATCTATCTATCTTTCTATCTTTCTTACTAATCAATCTTTCTTTCTTTCTTACTAATTTATCTTTCTTTCTTTCTTTCTTACTAATCTATCTTTCTTTCCTTTTTTCTTTCTAACTAATCTTTCTTTCTTTCTTTCTTTCTAACTAATCTATCTTTCTTTCTTTCTTTCTTTCTTTCTCACTAATCTTTTTTTCTTTCTTTCTAACTAATCTATCTATCTTTCTATCTTTCTTACTAATCAATCTTTCTTTCTTTCTTACTAATTTATCTTTCTTTCTTTCTTTCTTTCTTACTAATCTTTTTTTCTTTCTTTCTTTCTAACTAATCTATCTTTCTTTCTTTCTAACTTATCTATATTTCTTTCTTTCTTTCTTTCTTACTAATCTATCTTTCTTTCTAACTAATCTCTTTCTTTCTTTCTTTCTAACTAATCTATCTTTCTTTCTTTCTTACTAATCTTTTTTTCTTTCTTTTTTCTAACTAATCTATCTTTCTTTCTTTCTTTCTAACTAATCTTTTTTTCTTTCTTTCTTTCTAACTTATCTATATTTCTTTCTTTCTTTCTTTCTTACTAATCTATCTTTCTTTCTAACTAATCTATCTTTCTTTCTTTCTTTCTTTCTAACTAATCTATCTTTCTTTCTTTCTTACTAATCTTTTTTTCTTTCTTTCTAACTAATCTATCTTTCTTTCTTTCTTACTAAACTATAAACTAATTAAACTTTAAACTTCTTTAAACTTCTTCAAACTTATTGGTCCAAACTTTCACAAGCCAACTTAAAGTTTGTCTCGACGAACTTTTTCTAGTTATTCTTCTTCTTCTTATTTTTCTTACCCAAAAAATTCTGACTCTAACTCGTCCTAGAGCTTTAACTCTACAAACTCCAAACTCGGGTCAGACCTTCAGACTGTTCTGACTCGGCGTGCTATATCTTTTCAAACTGATTTGACTTTCAGATTTCTTAAAAATTAATATGAAAAATCATAAAAATCCCATTGACTTTCATTGCAACAGTTCAAATTGAGCCAAGACTACGGTGGCCCAGCAGTGGACACCAAATAAACTCAAATCTAAACTCCCTGAAGCCCTAGACTCAATTAAACTACCATTCTATATGTACTAATAAACTTATTATCTATCTATCTATCTATCTATCTATCTATCTATCTATCTATCTATCTATCTATCTATCTATCTATCCATCTATCTCTTTCAACTATCTATCTCTCTTTCTATCTATACATCTCTTTCTTTCTTTCTTTCTAACTAATCTATTTTTTCTTTCATTCTAACTAATCTATCTTTTTTCTTTCTAACTAATCTATCTTTCTTTCTAACTGATCTATCTTTTTTCTTTCTAACTACTCTATCTTTCTTTCATTCTAACTAATCTATCTTTCTTTCTAACTAATCTATCTTTCTTTCTTTCTAACTACTCTATCTTTCTTTCATTCTAACTAATCTATCTTTCTTTCTAACTAATCTATCTTTCTTTCTAACTAATCTATCTTTCTTTCTAACTAATCTATCTTTCTTTCTAACTAATCTTTCTTTCTTTCTAACTACTCTATCTTTCTTTCATTCTAACTAATCTATCTTTCTTTCTAACTAATCTATCTTTCTTTCTAACTAATCTATATATCTTTCTTTCTAACTTATCTATCTTTCTTTCTAACTAATCTATCTTTCTTTCTTTCTAACTACTCTATCTTTCTTTCATTCTAACTAATCTATCTTTCTTTCTAACTAATCTAACTTTCTTTCTAACTAACTAATCTATCTTTCTTTCTTTCTAACAAATCTATTTATCTTTCTTTCTAACTAATCTATCTATCTATCTATCTTTCTTTCTAATCTATCTTTCTTTCTTTCTAACTAATCGAACTTTCTTTCTAACTAATCTATCTTTCTTTCTTTCTAACTACTCTATCTTTCTTTCATTCTAACTAATCTATCTTTCTTTCTAACTAATCTATCTATCTTTCTTTCTAACTAATCTATCTTTCTTTCTTTCTTTCTTGCTAATCTTTTTTCTTTCTTTCTTTCTTACTAATCTATCTTTCTTTCTTTCTTACTAATCTTTTTTTCTTTCTTTCTTTCTTACTAATCTATCTTTCTTTCTTTCTTACTAATCTATCTTTCTTTCATTCTTACTAATCTTTTTTTCTTTCTTTCTTTCTTACTAATCTATCTTTCTTTCTTTCTTACTAATCTATCTTTCTTTCATTCTTACTAATCTTTTTTTCTTTCTTTCTGTCTTACTAATCTATCTTTCTTTATTTCTTACTAATCTTTTTTTCTATCTTTCTTTCTTACTAATCTATCTTTCTTTCTTACTAATCTTTTTTTCTTTCTTTCTTTCTAACTAATCTATCTTTCTTTCTTTCTTACTAATCTTTTTTTCTTTCTTTCTTTCTTACTAATCTATCTTTCTTTCTTTCTTACTAATCTTTTTTTCTTTCTTTCTTACTAATCTTTTTTCTTTCTTTCTTTCTAACTAATCTATCTTTCTTTCTTATTAATCTTTTTTTCTTTCTTTCTTTCTTTCTTTCTTACTAATCTTTTTTTTCTTTCTTTCTAACTAATCTATCTTTCTTTCTTTCTTTCTTTCTTGCTAATCTTTTTTCTTTCTTTCTTTCTTACTAATCTATCTTTCTTTCTTTCTTACTAATCTTTTTTTCTTTCTTTCTTACTAATCTTTTTTCTTTCTTTCTTTCTAACTAATCTATCTTTCTTTCTTACTAATCTTTTTTTCTTTCTTTCTTTCTTTCTTACTAATCTTTTTTTTCTTTCTTTCTAACTAATCTATCTTTCTTTCTTTCTTTCTTTCTTGCTAATCTTTTTTCTTTCTTTCTTTCTTACTAATCTATCTTTCTTTCTTTCTTACTAATCTTTTTTCTTTCTTTCTAACTAATCTATCTTTCTTTCTTACTAATCTTTTTTTCTTTCTTTCTTACTAATCTTTTTTTTCTTTCTTTCTAACTAATCTATCTTTCTTTCTTTCTTTCTTGCTAATCTTTCTTTCTTTCTTTCTTTCTTACTAATCTATCTTTCTTTCTTTCTTACTAATCTTTTTTTCTTTCTTTCTTACTAATCTTTTTTCTTTCTTTCTTTCTAACTAATCTATCTTTCTTTCTAACTAATCTATCTTTCTTTCTAACTAATCTATCTTTCTTTCTAACTAATCTTTCTTTCTTTCTAACTACTCTATCTTTCTTTCATTCTAACTAATCTATCTTTCTTTCTAACTAATCTATCTTTCTTTCTAACTAATCTATATATCTTTCTTTCTAACTTATCTATCTTTCTTTCTAACTAATCTATCTTTCTTTCTTTCTAACTACTCTATCTTTCTTTCATTCTAACTAATCTATCTTTCTTTCTAACTAATCTAACTTTCTTTCTAACTAACTAATCTATCTTTCTTTCTTTCTTTCTAACAAATCTATTTATCTTTCTTTCTAACTAATCTATCTATCTATCTATCTTTCTTTCTAATCTATCTTTCTTTCTTTCTAACTAATCGAACTTTCTTTCTAACTAATCTATCTTTCTTTCTTTCTAACTACTCTATCTTTCTTTCATTCTAACTAATCTATCTTTCTTTCTAACTAATCTATCTATCTTTCTTTCTAACTAATCTATCTTTCTTTCTTTCTTTCTTGCTAATCTTTTTTCTTTCTTTCTTTCTTACTAATCTATCTTTCTTTCTTTCTTACTAATCTTTTTTTCTTTCTTTCTTTCTTACTAATCTATCTTTCTTTCTTTCTTACTAATCTATCTTTCTTTCATTCTTACTAATCTTTTTTTCTTTCTTTCTTTCTTACTAATCTATCTTTCTTTCTTTCTTACTAATCTATCTTTCTTTCATTCTTACTAATCTTTTTTTCTTTCTTTCTGTCTTACTAATCTATCTTTCTTTCTTTCTTACTAATCTTTTTTTCTATCTTTCTTTCTTACTAATCTATCTTTCTTTCTTTCTTACTAATCTTTTTTTCTTTCTTTCTTTCTTACTAATCTATCTTTCTTTCTTTCTTACTAATCTTTTTTTCTTTCTTTCTTACTAATCTTTTTTCTTTCTTTCTTTCTAACTAATCTATCTTTCTTTCTTACTAATCTTTTTTTCTTTCTTTCTTTCTTTCTTACTAATCTTTTTATTCTTTCTTTCTAACTAATCTATCTTTCTTTCTTTCTTTCATTCTTGCTAATCTTTTTTTCTTTCTTTCTTTCTTACTAATCTATCTTTCTTTCTTTCTTACTAATCTTTTTTTCTTTCTTTCTTACTAATCTTTTTTCTTTCTTTCTTTCTAACTAATCTATCTTTCTTTCTTACTAATCTTTTTTTCTTTCTTTCTTTCTTTCTTTCTTACTAATCTTTTTTTTCTTTCTTTCTAACTAATCTATCTTTCTTTCTTTCTTTCTTGCTAATCTTTTTTCTTTCTTTCTTTCTTACTAATCTATCTTTCTTTCTTTCTTACTAATCTTTTTTCTTTCTTTCTAACTAATCTATCTTTCTTTCTTACTAATCTTTTTTTCTTTCTTTCTTTCTTTCTTACTAATCTTTTTTTCTTTCTTTCTAACTAATCTATCTTTCTTTCTTTCTTTCTTGCTAATCTTTTTTTCTTTCTTTCTTTCTTACTAATCTATCTTTCTTTCTTTCTTACTAATCTTTTTTTCTTTCTTTCTTACTAATCTTTTTTCTTTCTTTCTTTCTAACTAATCTATCTTTCTTTCTTACTAATCTTTTTTTCTTTCTTTCTTACTAATCTTTTTTCTTTCTTTCTAACTAATCTATCTTTCTTTCTTTCTTACTAATCTTTTTCTTTCTTTCTTTCTTACTAATCTTTCTTTCTTTCTTACTAATCTATCTTTCTTTCTTTCTAACTAATCTATCTTTCTTTCTTTCTTACTAATCTATCTTTCTTTCTTACTAATCTTTTTTCTCTCTTTCTAACTAATCTATCTATCTTTCTTACTAATCAATCTTTCTCTTACTAATGTATCTTTTTTTCTTTCTTACTAATCTATCTTTCTTTCCTTCTTTCTTTCTAACTAATCTATCTTTCTTTCTTACTAATCTTTTTTTATTTTTTTATTTCTAACTAATCTATCTTTCTTTCTCTTTCTTACTAATCTATCTTTCTTTCTTTCTTACTATTTTTTTTTCTTTCTTTCTTTCTTACTAATCTATCTTTCTTTCTTTCTTACTAATCTATCTTTCTTTCTTTCTAACTAATCTATCTTTCTTTCTTACTAATCTTTTTTTATTTTTTTATTTCTAACTAATCTATCTTTCTTTCTTTCTTTCTTTCTTTCTTTCTAACTAATCTATCTTTCTTTCTTTCTTACTAATCTTTTTTTCTTTCTTTCTTTCTAACTAATCTATCTTTCTTTCTTTCTTACTGAACTATAAACTAATTAAACTTTAAACTAATTTAAACTTTAAACTTCTTCAAACTTATTGGTCCAAACTTTCACAAGCCAACTTAAAGTTTGTCTCGACGAACTTTTTCTAGTTATTCTTCTTCTTCTTATTTTTCTTACCCAAAAAATTCTGACTCTAACTCGTCCTAGAGCTTTAACTCTACAAACTCCAAACTCGGGTCAGACCTTCAGACTGTTCTGACTCGGCGTGCTATATCTTTTCAAACTGATTTGACTTTCAGATTTCTTAAAAATTAATATGAAAAATCATAAAAATCCCATTGACTTTCATTGCAACAGTTCAAATTGAGCCAAGACTACGGTGGCCCAGCAGTGGACACCAAATAAACTCAAATCTAAACTCCCTGAAGCCCTAGACTCAATTAAACTACCATTCTATATGTACTAATAAACTTATTATCTATCTATCTATCTATCTATCTATCTATCTATCTATCTATCTATCTATCTATCTATCTATCCATCTATCTCTTTCAACTATCTATCTCTCTTTCTATCTATACATCTCTTTCTTTCTTTCTTTCTAACTAATCTATTTTTTCTTTCATTCTAACTAATCTATCTTTTTTCTTTCTAACTAATCTATCTTTCTTTCTAACTGATCTATCTTTTTTCTTTCTAACTACTCTATCTTTCTTTCATTCTAACTAATCTATCTTTCTTTCTAACTAATCTATCTTTCTTTCTTTCTAACTACTCTATCTTTCTTTCATTCTAACTAATCTATCTTTCTTTCTAACTAATCTATCTTTCTTTCTAACTAATCTATCTTTCTTTCTAACTAATCTATCTTTCTTTCTAACTAATCTTTCTTTCTTTCTAACTACTCTATCTTTCTTTCATTCTAACTAATCTATCTTTCTTTCTAACTAATCTATCTTTCTTTCTAACTAATCTATATATCTTTCTTTCTAACTTATCTATCTTTCTTTCTAACTAATCTATCTTTCTTTCTTTCTAACTACTCTATCTTTCTTTCATTCTAACTAATCTATCTTTCTTTCTAACTAATCTAACTTTCTTTCTAACTAACTAATCTATCTTTCTTTCTTTCTAACAAATCTATTTATCTTTCTTTCTAACTAATCTATCTATCTATCTATCTTTCTTTCTAATCTATCTTTCTTTCTTTCTAACTAATCGAACTTTCTTTCTAACTAATCTATCTTTCTTTCTTTCTAACTACTCTATCTTTCTTTCATTCTAACTAATCTATCTTTCTTTCTAACTAATCTATCTATCTTTCTTTCTAACTAATCTATCTTTCTTTCTTTCTTTCTTGCTAATCTTTTTTCTTTCTTTCTTTCTTACTAATCTATCTTTCTTTCTTTCTTACTAATCTTTTTTTCTTTCTTTCTTTCTTACTAATCTATCTTTCTTTCTTTCTTACTAATCTATCTTTCTTTCATTCTTACTAATCTTTTTTTCTTTCTTTCTTTCTTACTAATCTATCTTTCTTTCTTTCTTACTAATCTATCTTTCTTTCATTCTTACTAATCTTTTTTTCTTTCTTTCTGTCTTACTAATCTATCTTTCTTTATTTCTTACTAATCTTTTTTTCTATCTTTCTTTCTTACTAATCTATCTTTCTTTCTTACTAATCTTTTTTTCTTTCTTTCTTTCTAACTAATCTATCTTTCTTTCTTTCTTACTAATCTTTTTTTCTTTCTTTCTTTCTTACTAATCTATCTTTCTTTCTTTCTTACTAATCTTTTTTTCTTTCTTTCTTACTAATCTTTTTTCTTTCTTTCTTTCTAACTAATCTATCTTTCTTTCTTATTAATCTTTTTTTCTTTCTTTCTTTCTTTCTTTCTTACTAATCTTTTTTTTCTTTCTTTCTAACTAATCTATCTTTCTTTCTTTCTTTCTTTCTTGCTAATCTTTTTTCTTTCTTTCTTTCTTACTAATCTATCTTTCTTTCTTTCTTACTAATCTTTTTTTCTTTCTTTCTTACTAATCTTTTTTCTTTCTTTCTTTCTAACTAATCTATCTTTCTTTCTTACTAATCTTTTTTTCTTTCTTTCTTTCTTTCTTACTAATCTTTTTTTTCTTTCTTTCTAACTAATCTATCTTTCTTTCTTTCTTTCTTTCTTGCTAATCTTTTTTCTTTCTTTCTTTCTTACTAATCTATCTTTCTTTCTTTCTTACTAATCTTTTTTCTTTCTTTCTAACTAATCTATCTTTCTTTCTTACTAATCTTTTTTTCTTTCTTTCTTACTAATCTTTTTTTTCTTTCTTTCTAACTAATCTATCTTTCTTTCTTTCTTTCTTGCTAATCTTTCTTTCTTTCTTTCTTTCTTACTAATCTATCTTTCTTTCTTTCTTACTAATCTTTTTTTCTTTCTTTCTTACTAATCTTTTTTCTTTCTTTCTTTCTAACTAATCTATCTTTCTTTCTAACTAATCTATCTTTCTTTCTAACTAATCTATCTTTCTTTCTAACTAATCTTTCTTTCTTTCTAACTACTCTATCTTTCTTTCATTCTAACTAATCTATCTTTCTTTCTAACTAATCTATCTTTCTTTCTAACTAATCTATATATCTTTCTTTCTAACTTATCTATCTTTCTTTCTAACTAATCTATCTTTCTTTCTTTCTAACTACTCTATCTTTCTTTCATTCTAACTAATCTATCTTTCTTTCTAACTAATCTAACTTTCTTTCTAACTAACTAATCTATCTTTCTTTCTTTCTTTCTAACAAATCTATTTATCTTTCTTTCTAACTAATCTATCTATCTATCTATCTTTCTTTCTAATCTATCTTTCTTTCTTTCTAACTAATCGAACTTTCTTTCTAACTAATCTATCTTTCTTTCTTTCTAACTACTCTATCTTTCTTTCATTCTAACTAATCTATCTTTCTTTCTAACTAATCTATCTATCTTTCTTTCTAACTAATCTATCTTTCTTTCTTTCTTTCTTGCTAATCTTTTTTCTTTCTTTCTTTCTTACTAATCTATCTTTCTTTCTTTCTTACTAATCTTTTTTTCTTTCTTTCTTTCTTACTAATCTATCTTTCTTTCTTTCTTACTAATCTATCTTTCTTTCATTCTTACTAATCTTTTTTTCTTTCTTTCTTTCTTACTAATCTATCTTTCTTTCTTTCTTACTAATCTATCTTTCTTTCATTCTTACTAATCTTTTTTTCTTTCTTTCTGTCTTACTAATCTATCTTTCTTTCTTTCTTACTAATCTTTTTTTCTATCTTTCTTTCTTACTAATCTATCTTTCTTTCTTTCTTACTAATCTTTTTTTCTTTCTTTCTTTCTTACTAATCTATCTTTCTTTCTTTCTTACTAATCTTTTTTTCTTTCTTTCTTACTAATCTTTTTTCTTTCTTTCTTTCTAACTAATCTATCTTTCTTTCTTACTAATCTTTTTTTCTTTCTTTCTTTCTTTCTTACTAATCTTTTTATTCTTTCTTTCTAACTAATCTATCTTTCTTTCTTTCTTTCATTCTTGCTAATCTTTTTTTCTTTCTTTCTTTCTTACTAATCTATCTTTCTTTCTTTCTTACTAATCTTTTTTTCTTTCTTTCTTACTAATCTTTTTTCTTTCTTTCTTTCTAACTAATCTATCTTTCTTTCTTACTAATCTTTTTTTCTTTCTTTCTTTCTTTCTTTCTTACTAATCTTTTTTTTCTTTCTTTCTAACTAATCTATCTTTCTTTCTTTCTTTCTTGCTAATCTTTTTTCTTTCTTTCTTTCTTACTAATCTATCTTTCTTTCTTTCTTACTAATCTTTTTTCTTTCTTTCTAACTAATCTATCTTTCTTTCTTACTAATCTTTTTTTATTTTTTTATTTCTAACTAATCTATCTTTCTTTCTCTTTCTTACTAATCTATCTTTCTTTCTTTCTTACTATTTTTTTTTCTTTCTTTCTTTCTTACTAATCTATCTTTCTTTCTTTCTTACTAATCTATCTTTCTTTCTTTCTAACTAATCTATCTTTCTTTCTTACTAATCTTTTTTTATTTTTTTATTTCTAACTAATCTATCTTTCTTTCTTTCTTTCTTTCTTTCTTTCTAACTAATCTATCTTTCTTTCTTTCTTACTAATCTTTTTTTCTTTCTTTCTTTCTAACTAATCTATCTTTCTTTCTTTCTTACTGAACTATAAACTAATTAAACTTTAAACTAATTTAAACTTTAAACTTCTTCAAACTTATTGGTCCAAACTTTCACAAGCCAACTTAAAGTTTGTCTCGACGAACTTTTTCTAGTTATTCTTCTTCTTCTTATTTTTCTTACCCAAAAAATTCTGACTCTAACTCGTCCTAGAGCTTTAACTCTACAAACTCCAAACTCGGGTCAGACCTTCAGACTGTTCTGACTCGGCGTGCTATATCTTTTCAAACTGATTTGACTTTCAGATTTCTTAAAAATTAATATGAAAAATCATAAAAATCCCATTGACTTTCATTGCAACAGTTCAAATTGAGCCAAGACTACGGTGGCCCAGCAGTGGACACCAAATAAACTCAAATCTAAACTCCCTGAAGCCCTAGACTCAATTAAACTACCATTCTATATGTACTAATAAACTTATTATCTATCTATCTATCTATCTATCTATCTATCTATCTATCTATCTATCTATCTATCCATCTATCTCTTTCAACTATCTATCTCTCTTTCTATCTATACATCTCTTTCTTTCTTTCTTTCTAACTAATCTATTTTTTCTTTCATTCTAACTAATCTATCTTTTTTCTTTCTAACTAATCTATCTTTCTTTCTAACTGATCTATCTTTTTTCTTTCTAACTACTCTATCTTTCTTTCATTCTAACTAATCTATCTTTCTTTCTAACTAATCTATCTTTCTTTCTTTCTAACTACTCTATCTTTCTTTCATTCTAACTAATCTATCTTTCTTTCTAACTAATCTATCTTTCTTTCTAACTAATCTATCTTTCTTTCTAACTAATCTATCTTTCTTTCTAACTAATCTTTCTTTCTTTCTAACTACTCTATCTTTCTTTCATTCTAACTAATCTATCTTTCTTTCTAACTAATCTATCTTTCTTTCTAACTAATCTATATATCTTTCTTTCTAACTTATCTATCTTTCTTTCTAACTAATCTATCTTTCTTTCTTTCTAACTACTCTATCTTTCTTTCATTCTAACTAATCTATCTTTCTTTCTAACTAATCTAACTTTCTTTCTAACTAACTAATCTATCTTTCTTTCTTTCTAACAAATCTATTTATCTTTCTTTCTAACTAATCTATCTATCTATCTATCTTTCTTTCTAATCTATCTTTCTTTCTTTCTAACTAATCGAACTTTCTTTCTAACTAATCTATCTTTCTTTCTTTCTAACTACTCTATCTTTCTTTCATTCTAACTAATCTATCTTTCTTTCTAACTAATCTATCTATCTTTCTTTCTAACTAATCTATCTTTCTTTCTTTCTTTCTTGCTAATCTTTTTTCTTTCTTTCTTTCTTACTAATCTATCTTTCTTTCTTTCTTACTAATCTTTTTTTCTTTCTTTCTTTCTTACTAATCTATCTTTCTTTCTTTCTTACTAATCTATCTTTCTTTCATTCTTACTAATCTTTTTTTCTTTCTTTCTTTCTTACTAATCTATCTTTCTTTCTTTCTTACTAATCTATCTTTCTTTCATTCTTACTAATCTTTTTTTCTTTCTTTCTGTCTTACTAATCTATCTTTCTTTATTTCTTACTAATCTTTTTTTCTATCTTTCTTTCTTACTAATCTATCTTTCTTTCTTACTAATCTTTTTTTCTTTCTTTCTTTCTAACTAATCTATCTTTCTTTCTTTCTTACTAATCTTTTTTTCTTTCTTTCTTTCTTACTAATCTATCTTTCTTTCTTTCTTACTAATCTTTTTTTCTTTCTTTCTTACTAATCTTTTTTCTTTCTTTCTTTCTAACTAATCTATCTTTCTTTCTTATTAATCTTTTTTTCTTTCTTTCTTTCTTTCTTTCTTACTAATCTTTTTTTTCTTTCTTTCTAACTAATCTATCTTTCTTTCTTTCTTTCTTTCTTGCTAATCTTTTTTCTTTCTTTCTTTCTTACTAATCTATCTTTCTTTCTTTCTTACTAATCTTTTTTTCTTTCTTTCTTACTAATCTTTTTTCTTTCTTTCTTTCTAACTAATCTATCTTTCTTTCTTACTAATCTTTTTTTCTTTCTTTCTTTCTTTCTTACTAATCTTTTTTTTCTTTCTTTCTAACTAATCTATCTTTCTTTCTTTCTTTCTTGCTAATCTTTTTTCTTTCTTTCTTTCTTACTAATCTATCTTTCTTTCTTTCTTACTAATCTTTTTTCTTTCTTTCTAACTAATCTATCTTTCTTTCTTACTAATCTTTTTTTCTTTCTTTCTTACTAATCTTTTTTTTCTTTCTTTCTAACTAATCTATCTTTCTTTCTTTCTTTCTTGCTAATCTTTCTTTCTTTCTTTCTTTCTTACTAATCTATCTTTCTTTCTTTCTTACTAATCTTTTTTTCTTTCTTTCTTACTAATCTTTTTTCTTTCTTTCTTTCTAACTAATCTATCTTTCTTTCTAACTAATCTATCTTTCTTTCTAACTAATCTATCTTTCTTTCTAACTAATCTTTCTTTCTTTCTAACTACTCTATCTTTCTTTCATTCTAACTAATCTATCTTTCTTTCTAACTAATCTATCTTTCTTTCTAACTAATCTATATATCTTTCTTTCTAACTTATCTATCTTTCTTTCTAACTAATCTATCTTTCTTTCTTTCTAACTACTCTATCTTTCTTTCATTCTAACTAATCTATCTTTCTTTCTAACTAATCTAACTTTCTTTCTAACTAACTAATCTATCTTTCTTTCTTTCTTTCTAACAAATCTATTTATCTTTCTTTCTAACTAATCTATCTATCTATCTATCTTTCTTTCTAATCTATCTTTCTTTCTTTCTAACTAATCGAACTTTCTTTCTAACTAATCTATCTTTCTTTCTTTCTAACTACTCTATCTTTCTTTCATTCTAACTAATCTATCTTTCTTTCTAACTAATCTATCTATCTTTCTTTCTAACTAATCTATCTTTCTTTCTTTCTTTCTTGCTAATCTTTTTTCTTTCTTTCTTTCTTACTAATCTATCTTTCTTTCTTTCTTACTAATCTTTTTTTCTTTCTTTCTTTCTTACTAATCTATCTTTCTTTCTTTCTTACTAATCTATCTTTCTTTCATTCTTACTAATCTTTTTTTCTTTCTTTCTTTCTTACTAATCTATCTTTCTTTCTTTCTTACTAATCTATCTTTCTTTCATTCTTACTAATCTTTTTTTCTTTCTTTCTGTCTTACTAATCTATCTTTCTTTCTTTCTTACTAATCTTTTTTTCTATCTTTCTTTCTTACTAATCTATCTTTCTTTCTTTCTTACTAATCTTTTTTTCTTTCTTTCTTTCTTACTAATCTATCTTTCTTTCTTTCTTACTAATCTTTTTTTCTTTCTTTCTTACTAATCTTTTTTCTTTCTTTCTTTCTAACTAATCTATCTTTCTTTCTTACTAATCTTTTTTTCTTTCTTTCTTTCTTTCTTACTAATCTTTTTATTCTTTCTTTCTAACTAATCTATCTTTCTTTCTTTCTTTCATTCTTGCTAATCTTTTTTTCTTTCTTTCTTTCTTACTAATCTATCTTTCTTTCTTTCTTACTAATCTTTTTTTCTTTCTTTCTTACTAATCTTTTTTCTTTCTTTCTTTCTAACTAATCTATCTTTCTTTCTTACTAATCTTTTTTTCTTTCTTTCTTTCTTTCTTTCTTACTAATCTTTTTTTTCTTTCTTTCTAACTAATCTATCTTTCTTTCTTTCTTTCTTGCTAATCTTTTTTCTTTCTTTCTTTCTTACTAATCTATCTTTCTTTCTTTCTTACTAATCTTTTTTCTTTCTTTCTAACTAATCTATCTTTCTTTCTTACTAATCTTTTTTTCTTTCTTTCTTTCTTTCTTACTAATCTTTTTTTCTTTCTTTCTAACTAATCTATCTTTCTTTCTTTCTTTCTTGCTAATCTTTTTTTCTTTCTTTCTTTCTTACTAATCTATCTTTCTTTCTTTCTTACTAATCTTTTTTTCTTTCTTTCTTACTAATCTTTTTTCTTTCTTTCTTTCTAACTAATCTATCTTTCTTTCTTACTAATCTTTTTTTCTTTCTTTCTTACTAATCTTTTTTCTTTCTTTCTAACTAATCTATCTTTCTTTCTTTCTTACTAATCTTTTTCTTTCTTTCTTTCTTACTAATCTTTCTTTCTTTCTTACTAATCTATCTTTCTTTCTTTCTAACTAATCTATCTTTCTTTCTTTCTTACTAATCTATCTTTCTTTCTTACTAATCTTTTTTCTCTCTTTCTAACTAATCTATCTATCTTTCTTACTAATCAATCTTTCTCTTACTAATGTATCTTTTTTTCTTTCTTACTAATCTATCTTTCTTTCCTTCTTTCTTTCTAACTAATCTATCTTTCTTTCTTACTAATCTTTTTTTATTTTTTTATTTCTAACTAATCTATCTTTCTTTCTCTTTCTTACTAATCTATCTTTCTTTCTTTCTTACTATTTTTTTTTCTTTCTTTCTTTCTTACTAATCTATCTTTCTTTCTTTCTTACTAATCTATCTTTCTTTCTTTCTAACTAATCTATCTTTCTTTCTTACTAATCTTTTTTTATTTTTTTATTTCTAACTAATCTATCTTTCTTTCTTTCTTTCTTTCTTTCTTTCTAACTAATCTATCTTTCTTTCTTTCTTACTAATCTTTTTTTCTTTCTTTCTTTCTAACTAATCTATCTTTCTTTCTTTCTTACTGAACTATAAACTAATTAAACTTTAAACTAATTTAAACTTTAAACTTCTTCAAACTTATTGGTCCAAACTTTCACAAGCCAACTTAAAGTTTGTCTCGACGAACTTTTTCTAGTTATTTTTGTTTTTGCTCTTCTGATGATTTTCAGCTTTCTCTTTCTGCAAATTGTATAGTTGTATGGTGTATAGCGATATGACCCAGCACCCAAAATACTATCAAAACACTCCAGCGCAGCCTCCATTCTTCGCGAAAGATGTATAAAAAGGCGCGCATGAAACAAAAACCTTGAAAAAATTATATACGATCCGCCAAATCACAGAGATGCCGATTCGCACGGGACTGATATTATCACAGGACCTCGGTGTTCGGCGAAATATGGTAGGTAATTTGCGGGGGAATTATTACTTTACAAATTACAGACATGACCGATTCGCACGGGATTAAGATCACAGACAACCTCCGCAATTATTACAAATGACTAGAGGTCACCATATAGTACTAATCCCGTGCGAATAGGGCTATACTCATATTCTAGTCAGAATGTGAGTCTGAAACTGCTCCATAGGGCTTTGATTATGAGGCGTGTCTTAACCGAACCAGGAAAAAAAAAACTCTGCACTCAATTGGATAGACCTACAACCAATCAGCCTACAAGTCCAACCGGTACAAGAACGCGAAAAAGCATGACAGAGCTTGTTTTATTTAATTTTATAAGCTTGTTTTATAACGCGAATAAGCTTGTTTTATTAAATTGTTTAGAGAGAATAACCTCGATTGCAAAGTTTTTCATTTGTCAATAGTGAGTCGTGTTTAAAATACAGTGTGATTAACACACGTGCATTCCCACACTAACGGTACCTACTATATGATTAAACAATATTAGTCATATTTTACGATATGGTAGCCTTGTGTGTATCCTGGAAGCCATCCCGATTTTGAGTCCGGCTATAAGTAGTGTGAGCAAAATGTCATCTTTGTTGTAAACCAGTTCAAACCAAGCGCTCTTTGATGACGTGATGATTACGTAACTGCAGATCATCTGTCCATCATCGTATAAAGCCTCTCTCTATAAAATGTGATATTAAGTTACTACAGTTTAATAAACAATAATTTAATTACAACTACAAAATGTTGCAGAATAATGAAATATATGAATGAATAATAGCCTATAAAGAACCTTTGTGCAATAAGAAATCATTATAGAACCTTTTTTGCATAAAAGGTTCTTTGGAGTTGAGTAAAGAACCCTATGGTTCTATATAGAACCCCAATGGACCCTTTTTTCTAAAGAGTGTAGAACCTTTTAGGGGTTCCAAATACGTAGCGCCGATAGAACCTTTTAAGGTTCTATATAGAACCTTTTCTTCTAAGAGTGTGAACCGATCATAATTACTCCTCAATGGATCGAGTCCAGACCGAACTTCCCGACCAAAAAATGTTGCGGGCGGGGTTCGGGCTGGCATCCAGGCTACTGAAATCGAATTGTTTGGTCAAAAAACAGTACGGCTGATTTAGAGTGGGGAAGATGTACTTGTGTTTGTAGAACATGTAGAACTGCTCCAGAAACGTCCAGCTCAGTCACGTATTGATTTTAAAATTCTGATTTTAACCTATAAAGCAGTACATGGGTCGGCTCCAGATTACAATGTGATTTGGTTACTCCATCCATTCCCGCTCGCTCTCTCCGCTCTGCTGACTCTCTCTCTCTGTGTCAGCCTCGTTGTAAATTAAAAACCATGTGGGGGGGTAGGGCCTTTTCCTATAACGCACCTAAGTTATGAAACACACTACCCACATCTGTTAGGGATGCTGCTTCTGTGGATTGGTTTAAGAAACTTCTTAAGACACATCTTTTTAGTCAAGCTTTCAATTTAGAATTGTATTATTTCTTATGTATTTTTTTTATACTTCTGTACTATATATTATTTTATTCTCATGTTTGATTATTTTGTTCTGCACATGCTGTAGCGCTTTGAGTCTGAGAAAGACGCATTATAAATAAAATGTATTATTATTATTATTATTACTGTACAAACCAAGTGGCTACATTTAATATCTCATAATAATATCTCCAAAAGAAGAGTTTTTCTGGCTCAAAATGAATCTGATGTACATTCTGCTCTTGAGAAGCAGCAAAATGCAGAGCAGCAATGGGTCAATTTGGTGTGAAAGTGAAGATAGATCAGAAGCAAATGATGTGCGTGTGAAGTCAGCTATCGACTCTCAGCAGAGGCTTTCAGGGGTCAGTCAATCTGATCATTTTGTCAATCATCGTTGGGCTTTGGCGCTTTTATATGCTGAATTCTCAATACAGACAGACTAAGACAATGCCAATATGCCTGAGGGTGTAAAAAGAAGATCAATATTATCCATATTGTCTGTGTCCAATTTCCTTTCTCTGAAAGACTAACATGGGCCCTTGAACCTGGACACAGTGTTACATTTTCCCCTTCAGACCATCAGAAGACACATAAACAGATGCTGCAGATGTTCAGGCTGGTGTCCTGGTGCATCATTTAACATTGGTGCAGTAAACAATAAAACATTGTTTTAACATTTGCATTGGTGCATTAATGTGTAGGTTAGGTCCTAAATGAAGTCACGCTTACTTTAAGGGATAATTCACCCAAAAATGAAATTTCTACTATCATTTGCTCACCCTAATGTTGTTGTAAACCTGTATGACTTTCTTCTGTGGAAAAAGAAAAGATATTTTGAAAAAAATTCTGGAAGTCAATGGGCTCCAATGTCGCTTGGTTCTCAATCAAAATAGTTCTTTTGAGTTCTGCAGAAGAAAGACTTTCAGGTTTGGAACAACACGAGTAAATGATGACAGTATTTTCATCTGTGTGGACTATCCCTTCACTGTAAAAGCTATCGAGTTAAGGTCAAACTCAAACCGTTTGAGGAAACCCACTGCCTTAAACCATTTAAGTTTAAAAAGCAATATTTATGAGTACTGTGAACTTATTCCATTTGAGTCCACATGAAGAGAATATTGTCACATTGACGTTATGTTCCTTTTTAGTTCGGTTCATTGACTCTAGTTTGTTTTCATTAATAACGTGTGTTTCTTTGTCTTTTTTTCCCCGCCACTATATCATTCATCAAGAACCAATCATCACAGCTGTTTGTCTTTTAGTTAATCATGTCAATATCTAAGTTCCTGCCTTTGTTATGGTCTTTGTTGGTTGTCTGTGCGCTAGCACACTGTCTCGTTTGTTGGCTTGTTATTCTGAGTTCATTATAAATCTTATGTTATTTTATAATCTTTGTCTTCTGTGGATCTAAACGTTTCAAAGATTCCTTGATATTAAGTTAAAATATAAATCCACTTAAATACTTTGTGTAGCTGAACCTTAACTGAATTGTGTAAAACAATTAAAATCTGAATCTTTAGATTAACTCAGATCTCTTAGGGTTAACGGCTAGCTAGCAATAGCACAAGCACACCTGCATGTACTAAATTAATTAGTGAAGAGATTTGCTGTGTCTCGTTTAAAAAAAAAATTTCCTTATGAGGCGTAAATTACTGTAATTTATTTCTTTGCAATATAATGGGTACTTTTCTCAAATGAGGCAGACTCAATGGCGTATGTAGCCGACAATTATAAGGAGTTAATTTATTTAAAATAATTAACTCCTTAATTAACTTCAGTGTACAGTAGCTATACTTTTATGTTATTTTATGTCATAGCTACATTAAGTACACTTTAGAGCAACTTGACAGTATTTGAAGCACTTCAAATTGATTATAACTTGGCCAACAACAGTTTCAAAGTAGCTTCCCAGCACATTAAACTCACTGCGCTGGACCGAATTCAAGTTTCTGTGGGTTTGCTCTGTTTAAAGATTCTTGTCAGCCTACAGCAGGAATTAGCAAGAATCATTAGTAAAGAATTTAGGATGGATTTTCCTATACACTGATGGCTCAAGGTTTTCCCTCCTCTTCACACTCAGTACATTATGCAAAACACAGGCCTGAGTTAGATGTTACATAATGTTTACACTTGGATATCAACCTAGCTCACTTAGAACTGTCTCTGCAGATTAAACTAGGACTGAAAAACTTTTTAACACTGAACCATAACACATTTGTCCTTTGGCACAGAAATCTGAATCCATGGGGCAAAGAGGAGTTTTTATGAGGCCTTTCTATCGGTTTTTCCTCTAATCAATGTTTATGTTCTCAGATGGAGAACCTCCATTATTGTACTTCTTCACACTGTAATGAAGGTGGGCAAAGCCTTTATTGAGCTGGATCCTGATATCAACGCTCTTGGCGGGCATGTGACTTAAAGCCCAGAGGAGGGATCTGGGACGGGTGCATAACAAGAGTCCATCCCATCGCATTCACAATACCTTGAGCTCAAATTAAAGCTTTTGGTGTGTAAAATATGGGCAGCGGGGCAAAAAGAACTACAAATGAACTCTGCCATTGATCCAGAGAGCAGGGATGCAGTATAAAATCCTTTTGAAATTGTAATGAAGGTGGTTCACAGGGGCATTGTCCAGTCGAAGTCCTAACAAGAGCGCAGAGCACATGACGTATCGCAAACGCTTCACAATGAACCCGCAGACACATCACCTCACCGCCTCAAACGCATCTGTTAACGCACGTGAAATACACTCTCTTATTGACACTATGCCTTGTGTCTCAAATCACAAGCTGAGGTAAAGCAGCAAACCTTTTCAACCGAACCCCTTCGACAAAAAATATTTGAGATTTGAGATGTTCATCGGTTAATGGTCTATGGAATAATCACAGAATAAAACATTTTAAAAGAATATTGCCTCTTTTTATCTCACAATTACGACTTAAATTCTGACTTCAGAATTACGTGTTATAAACTTACAATTGCGAGAAATAAACTCGCAATTCGGACTTTTTTCTCTCGCAATTTTATAACACGCAATTGCAAGTTTATATCTAGCAAATCTTTTCTCAGAATTGTGAGATATAAACTCGCAATTGCGAGTTATAAAGCCCAATTCTACAGAAAAAAAGACTTTGAACTCAGAATTGCGAGTTTATGTCTACCAATTCTGAGATAAAAAAGTCCAAATTGCGAAATGTAAACACAATTGTGAGAAAAAAGTCAGAATAGTGAGATAAAAAATCAACAAGCTTCCATAAAATTCAGGTACAAAATAAACTATCAGATCTTTATCTGTAAGTGTTTTATTTTGATTGTTATTATTTTAAAGTTCAGGCTGCACGAAAGTAGCAGTGCACTTTACATAGAAGGGGGATCTCCAAAACCACCACCACGTTTATGTTCTTCGTTCTGTGTCATTTGTCCTCTTGTTCATTAGTCTTGATGGTTCCCATGTGTGTCTTGTTATATTGTTAGCCTTTGTGTATTTAAACCCCAGTATTTCCTGAGTTCTTTCTCAGGTCTTGTTGGTGTGCTCACTTCTGTTCCCTGGTGTGTCTTGTTTTGTTATCATTAGTTAAACCTTCTGCATTTGTATTCTGCTCTCCCTTGTCTCTGAGTTTCACCCATCATTACCCTTCCACGACGTTCACTTTGCTTTTAATTGTGTAACAACTATTAACAACGTTATTAAACACTTAGCTCTAAGTCGTTCGGTGGTAGTACTATAGTCTTGCATGGCAAGATGCTCTTATAACTGTGACTGAATTGACCTTTTCAGATGAGGGTGATGCTGTAAATTGGCAGCCTCTGCCATAATAAGGTCTGGTTATTAATGTTGGGCAATGATGATGTGGACTTTATTTGATACAACAGTTCCCTGTCTCTTTCCATCTGTGCCGCCACACTGACCTGACATGGCTCTTGTACAAAAACACATCTATTGGTTTCTTTCCCTTGCAGTTCATTAGACACTATAGCCCTATTCACACGGGATTAGTATTATCTGGGGACCTCGTGTGATTTAGAAATGACCCCCCCACATCTGAATTTAATCTGGCGCATTCGTACGGGATAACCGAAGCCTGTGATTTTACTCAAATTTACTGACTTATCTCCCAGATATGACGTCAATAGGATATTGCTTGGAAATGTCGTGCCGTTATTATAGGTCTAGCTGTATGATATATATCATAAACAGAATAGTGTTCCTTCCCGCATACAGCTATACATGTCATCCATCTCCATCTAATCATTATTTTTTCGCTCTTTTGATGATTTCCAGCCTTATCTTTCTGCTAATTGTATAGTTGTGGTGTAGGTATAGCGCTATGACCCGGCATCAAAACACTCCATTCTTCGCGAAAGATGGATAAAAAAGTGCACAGGTAACAAAAACCTTGAAAATATTATATACAATCCCGTCAAATCACAGAGATGCGGATTCACACGGACTGATATTACCACAGGACCTCGGTGTTCAGCGAAATATGGAAGGCCATTTGCGGGGAAATTTTACTTTACAAATTACAGACATGGCCGATTCACACGGGATTAAGATCACAGACAACCTCCACAATTATTATACATGACTAGAGGTCACCAGGTAATACTGATCCCGTGCGAATAGGGCTTAAGCTGACAAATCCTCACATGCCTCCATGACCGTTTCAATGAAATCTTATTTTTCTGTTTTAAAGACCCTCACAGTCAAAACAAGAGTCGCTATGATTTTGTCTTGCACGGATGAATTCATAAACTAGGAACTGCTTTCTATCAGCACCACCGCAGCACTTTAATGAGACCGAGTGTTTTTAATTGAAGGTCACAGAGTAAATTGCAGGAATCTGCTTAAAACACATTTCTGCCTGTCCTTGAAGAGAAGAGAGAAAACAATGAATGCAACACTACACACACATCTAAAGACTTGCAGACTCACCCTGCAGTTCCCCAGCTCTTCAGCAGATAAGATGATAGTACCGCAGTTCTTTCCTGGTATGCCCCTGAAATAGACAAAACAACGATGACATCAAACCATTAGATGTTGAACCCAAAGGGATTACACAACAGCAGTAATGAAATAAAACCCAAGAAAAAACGCAATAAGGAAGTCGAGGTCAATGGGTTTTATTAATCAGGAGTCGTTTTCTATGCTAGTTTCAGGAGTGGGATCTCCCAGAGTAAGTGAATGAACTTTAAGATGGTTTTATGCAATTAAACTTGATCTTCAATTAAAAAGATAAAAGAAAAAAGGGGAACAAATTTGCAATAGGAATTGGCCAATTTGCTTGTAAAAAAATTGGAATGGCTTTACCATTAATATCAGGATTGCCCTATTAAAGGGATAGTTCACTTTGAAGCCCTCAAGGGCATCCAAGATGTAGGTGTCTTTGTTTCCACAGTAGTTTCAATTTTGATATTTTTAGGTCAAACCGTTCTTGTCTGTCAGTCATATAATGCAGGTCTATGGTCACCACCTCAAAGAGCATCACAGAGAAGTTTAAAATAAACATGAATTAAACATGATTTAATGACTCGTAAATGTAAGTACACATTGATGGCCTAAGACAGACGAGCGGTTTCTGTGAGAAAACGAACAGTATTTATATCGTTTTTACCTCTTGTAACCACAGCCACGTCCAAGTGATCTGAGGGCGCGGGCGCTTCGGTCTGCGCACACGCCGAAAGTGATCTCTCGCGCGAGCATACGTAATTGTTTTCTTTTACGACGGTTTAAACATCCCGGATAAGCGCAAATTAGTACCATTTTAATTAGCCGTCTTACCTACAATCTCTGTTCTGTGTAAACAATGAGTGACGTAAACGCGCGAGAGATCATTTCCGGCGCTTGTGCAGTAGGGGTGAAATTAATTAATAGTTAATTAATAGTTTCTACGATGCATCGCGATGCAGACGGGGACGATCCGGTATCGGTTCAGTAATAGACCATAACCGATTATAATGTACTGACGCTTTTCTGACGTCATTTGTCACGTATGTGCTTTGTCGCTGTATCATACAATGGCAGAGGGAGGTGAGACGCGAGTGCGAGTAATTAAAAATGCTCCAACTACTTTAAAAGCCTACATCTGGGCACATTTCGGCTTTTATGAACAAACCTGGTAAGCACGACCTGGAGAAGACACGCGCTGTGTGCGCTCGTCACGCACAGATAGAATATGCAGGAGGTAATACCACAAACTTGATAAACCATGTTAGCCGGTTTCACCCGAGCTGTTAACGCTGGCAGAGTCTGACCGCACAGTTAGAGTAAGCGAATGAGATCCAAGTCCGAATCCACAGCCAAAAACACATCATCCACCCGCTCCAATAATTTTCTCTGATTTAAGTATCTGGATCCGATGGTCAAATTACAATTATTCTGTGTTGTTACCCGTAATTTTAAATAAATTATCGTCACCTTCAACAGCGGACTCGCCGACGGTTGATGCACGCATCTCTAGGGTAACATTATACACTGATGAATGAGCGCTGCTTTTAAATGAACATTTCTTTAAGAAAATGAAATTCTGTCAAATCAATTTTGTTTTAATGGCATAAACTGGAATGTCACTGTTTCTGTCACTGTGTCACTTCCCGAACAGGCGAACACGCGCGCACACATAACTTTTGAAGTAAAATTGAAAATTGAGGATGCGGTGCATCGTAATGCATCGAGATATCGAATTGAACTGAATCGATGACATGATAATCGTAATCGAACCGAACCGTGAGACCAGTGTAGGTTCACACCCCTATTGCGCAGACCGAAGCGCCCGCGCTCTCAGATCACTTGGACGTGGCTGTGGTTACAAGAGGTAAAAACTCTCACACAAACCGCTCGTTTCGTGTCTTAGGTCATCAATGTGTACTTACATTTGCGAGTCGTTAAATCATGTTTAATTTTGGACTTCTCTGTGATGCTCTTTGAGGTGGTGACCATAGACCTGCATTATATGACTGACAGACAAGAACGGTTTGACCTAAAAATATCAAAATTGAAACTACTGCTGAAACAAAGACACCTACATCTTGGATGCCCTTGAGGGCTAAAACATACCAAAAATTTATTTCAAAGTGAACTATCCCTTTAAGAGCATTTTTACCACCATTCTGTATGGGCATTTCTGAGGTAATTGCGAGTCATGTGATATTTATAGTCACACATGTAAAATTTAAAGCCAGTGAATAAATCTGGCTCCGAGCAGCTGAACACATTTGGCAACTACAGCATTCAGAAGGAGCTTGTGGATTTGGGCTTTAGGAGATCCATCACATGCACATCCCTACATTCAGAGTGAGGACACTTTTCTCAGCCTCTCATTAATACAGAAATCACAAACACAGTCCCTGAAATGCATAACAGCTTCATTAGCACTGATGTTGTCCATATGGCTAAGTTCTCCTTCAGGATTCTTCATTTGCAATAGAGACAGATGCAGGCAGTCTGTGTTGGCGCTTTAGCCATGTGTTCACAACTGAAAACCATTTTGCTAGACATGTTTTTCTCAAACTGAAAACCATAATGGCTCCACATGAGCACTGTCAGTAAACATCCTGCTGTCCACGATAACATCTCCATAAAACAAAGTTACTTTGTCATCAGACGGACATCCTGCTTTTTGTTGTGCCAGTGGAAGACAACAAAATCATCAAAACAATTGGTTTCTCAAAACACAATTGACCAATTTTGTCTACAACAACATCAAACCTGAATGAGGTTGGGCCAGTCAAATTGATCTCTACTTTCACACAACGTCACCACAGAAAGGCACTATGGGTGTATAACAGGTAAAATGTCCTGGAAGAACCTGTGGTTAACCATATCCAGTTACCCGTCCTAAACCTTAAAGGGATAGTTGACCCAAAACTGAAAATTAGCCCATGATTTACTCAACGTAATGTCGGCAATTGACTCCGGCCGTCTGCCGGAAGCTAGGGCTGGGAAAAAAATCGCTTTGATTTAAAAATCGAATCATTTTTTCAAAAAATATATATATATATTTTTTTTTTTTTTGCCCCCACTTCAGTATAGCGTACATACATTTTGCATTCGCCAAATCTTCCTTCAGGGTTTCCGTAGCACGCTTCCTGCGGCGTATGTTCAACTCAACTAAGGACTACCTCAGGATTTTTTGTTGTTTTATTAGCCCAATCCAAATACAGTATAAATAATTTGGATGTTTAACAATCTTTGTTGCACACTGCACAGTGACTTTTCAGTTAGAGAAAGGGTTTGCCTTTGCAATTTTGTTTATGTTGATGCACTTTAATTAAATACAATAAATACAGCTCACAGTTATTTCGTTTTTAATGGAGGGGGGGGGGGGGGGGGAATCTAATCGAATCGTAAATCGAGTTTTTTAGGGGAAAAAATCGCCCAGCTCTACCGGAAGCTAGTTATTTTAGTCGATAAAGTTTTAAATATGGATATTTTTCTTACATGAACACATCGCTTCAGAAGGCCTTTATTAACCCCGCAGAGCCGTGTCAAGCACTTTCATCAGGAATAGATGCGCTTTGATGGACATACATCCATTCACTCTCATTATAAAGCTTGGAAGAGCCAGGACATTTTTTAAAGAACTCTGATTGTATTCGTGTGAAAGAAGAATGTTATATACACCCAGGATGGCTTCAGGGTGAGTAAATCATGGGCTAATTTTCAGTTTTGGGTGAACTATCCCTTTAACCACTGACTACACCATTCTTCCCAAGAATCATATTTCCACAGTTTATAGATTAACAAAGATAAACAATTTCTGCGCTTTTTGAAGAATACCCCAGGCTCCAATGTCTCCGTGACTAAGGGTGCATTTTTGAGATACTGAGACTTTTCCCAAAAACTTTTCAAGTGTACAAACCTCATCGTATTTTATCATCCCTTTAAACTCTGCTGCGTGAGTAAGAGAATGCCATTTCATCTGGTCTGTTTGGACGGTGGTCCCACAGGTTCTTGCTCACACTCCAGTGTTTGCTAATTGGTTCATTACTCAGTGTTCACGTCCCCCTGGAACAGCAGGAGTCCTGGATTATATCGTTGTACTACTACAAAAGTGCCTTGTACAACAGCTGGAAAGGCTTGTCTGGAGAAACAAACAGGACAGTCTTTCCTGTTGACACCATCCAGCGAGCTAAAGGTTGAATTTTTTATAGTGAATTTTGAGCACTGAGCACTCATAATCATAAACGACTGAAAGTGGCATGATTATTACTCAACTGCACTAACCATACGACTGAGACAGTATTAATAACAACACATCCCTGAAGTGCCAATGCTGTCTCACATGCCCCTTTTCCACCAAGGCAATGCTGGTGCCGTTCTTTGTGTTTCGACAGCCAAAGAACCGGTTCTCGGCCAGGAAAATTGGTTCCAAAGCGGCACCAACTCTTTGCTGGACTAGAACCGTTCTTTTACCACGTCATGCTTGTGTCGGGGGCTGGGGGGGGGGGTTATTGTCGAACAACTTCTCGAACGTAACCTCCGTCTATAGTAATCCAGACGAGCAGCACAAATGTGTTCTAAACGTCCCTATATAGGATCGCAAAGCCAGGAGAAACATTTGAAGACGTACGGCAACGTACACAGTGACGTAACGACGGCGTTCGCTGGGCTCTCTAGTCAGTGGAAAAACAGGTTCTGAGAAGGTTCGCAAGTTGAACCAAATATGAACCAGCACCAGCTCCGAACCAGTTCTTTTTGGGTGGAAAAGGGGTAATAGGGGGCTATTGAGACAACAAATTATATATAAAATATAAACATACAAAAATAAGTTTAATAAAATCTATTAAAATTATTATTTTTTATTATATATGAACAATTTTATTAGTAATTATTTTACATTAAAAATATAAAATTATTATTAAATATTTTTATAATTAAATAATTAAAAAATATTTTAATATTAAAATAACACAAACACACACATGTTGGTGCGACAGCATTATGAGGACTCTCCATAGGCGTAATGGTTTTTATACTGTACAAACTATATATTCTATCCCCTTACACACACACTGCCCCTGTCCCTAAACCTACCCATCACAGGAGACATGCTGCATTTTAAATTTTTTAATAAAACATTGTTTTTTATGTTTTTTAAGCCATTTGATTTATGAGGACTTTTGAAATGTCCTCATAAACCACCCATACGTTGTAATACCAGTGTAACACACATGTCATTATACAAATTTGTGTCCTCATAAATGACATAAACAAACCCACACACACACACACATTTTCTGTCTGATGTGTTGTATAATTGTTTACAATTTTTGCTATTAAGAAATTTGAATAATCCAGGTGGAACCAATTTGGGTTCCATATCTGGACCATGATCATTATCTGTGACATTTGAAAGAGGCCAATGCTTACTGAAAACAATAAATCAATAAAGGAAACTAAGAAACACCTTCTCAGAAAACAGCTTAATTAACATTTATTTGAAATGCTGAAAACACCTTTCAAGAAGGCAAATGTATGACCCGAGAAGCCAATCTGTGCAGCAGTGCGCTTCTGAATGCAGATTTTATTTCATAATTATGCCACCCAGAATCTAAAGTAGGGATGAGCAGAATATACTGTATGTATGAGCCGGTTTAACTGTGTTTGCCCAATTAAACCATTCGGAATATATAACAAAGCCACATCTCAAAGTTTCATTCCTCTACTTTTCAAGGAAAAGGGCAAACTGTGGCTATTGGTTCATACACTGTGTTTCAAGATTTCACTTTATCCAAGGTTCGTGTGTAGCTGAAAGCACTTCATTTATCTGTGGCATTTACTTCAGATGACATTGATACAGTTTGAAATAAATAAATAAATGATTTCATGATTCATGGCAATAAACTGTGGGCCCTCCTGCAATCTGTCCATATCAGTAAGTCATGCTCTAAAACGCCACAAGTGTCTTTGGTTTACCCCTGATGGCTTTACTGTGCGTTTACACCTACACCCTCTCGGATCTTTGTGGAGCTCTAGATTTATTTCTGCTCATGAGTTCAAGTCTACCATTACTTCAGGGTTCGTTCACATTAGTAACCTGCCAGTTGAGTACATTAATAAAATATATCATTACTTGCAGTCACCACGTGGCTCGGGCTTTGAACATAAAGCTCCCGGGTCCTAGAAACGCTCAGATGCTTTGTGCACCCCATCCATATTAAAATCTGAGCTCGACTTATATATTCACTAAGCTTCACTTTGGGACTTGGACTGAGTTTTAATCAAACAGAAGTGGACTTCTGTACTTCCTGAAAACCCCAGAGCGTTCACTCACTGACTGGATCATGACTCCCTGCTTTACTGCTTTTGTTCTCCGCAGCAACAAGAGCTCGTAATTACAAACCCAACAGAGAGAAAACTAACAAAAGGAGAAATGTAATAATGGAGGCGGCACTTTACATATTCATCTCATATTTGCCTTGGGAGCTGGAGAGTGTGGGGGTGCAAGCATTGTGGAGAAACTTTCTTCAGGCAGTGCACAAAGAGATCATTTGAGATTCCCATTGTTATCCTGAGCTTTTCATCAGATTTTTACTGGATATATACATGGCGTAATGTAGAATATTGCAGTCGACGGTAAAGACAGTTGCACTCTTGTCTCGACTCGTAATCATTTCCAGCAGGCAAACGTACAGAAGCGGCATGAAAATACTGAAAAAGAACAACTGGGTCAATGATAAATAAAAGTACCCAAGATGAAGAAAAGGGAAGATCTCATTTGAAAAGCATGAGCCAAGCTATTAGACATGTAATCATTCAGGTTTGGGAAAACTTTTAGACAATTTTAAACAAAAGTTGATTTTACTGATTTAAAAAACGTAGCTATTTACTTATTTATGCCCAGGCAGGTTAGTTCAGCTTGTAAAATGTCAACGCCCCAGATATCATTGGCCCTGGTATTAAGATGCATTTTGGTCGATTGGATCGCAAGTGGACGATGCTAAGGTGTAAACGGGGTCTAAACGGTTTTGACCACTTCCAGAGGTCGTCGAAAACGCATTAGACCGGATTGTTTTCATAGTGAAAACGTTCATGTGGTTGAATGTGTTCGAACAGCCACAGAAGTCCATCACTCCACCTACTGTTGTGTGTAACATTACGGGAAGAGCTCTAGCCAAACTTTGTCGGCTGAAGACCCAAATTAGGTTTGAAAGATGAAATACGTACCAAGCACAATGTTCTCTCACCATTCCTGATTTCTAACACACACTCAGTGGAAAGGGATTTACACACAGGTGTAAATGTGTGATCCGATCAACCAAAACGCATCTTAATACCAGGTGTAAACCAGGACCTTTATGTTTTTGGGGAGTCGCACCACATGCCTTTTTGTGAACTAATAAAATATCACGCTAAACTAATTGAAATGTTTTCTTCTCAATTTCATTCTTTTAATGAAGGTTTATTTCTTCTGATAATCATGTTCATCACAGAAGAGGTATCTTCCAGTCATTTTATAAATGAATTGCATTTTTACATATATTTTTGTATACATTCATATATCCAGACAGAAGAACAAAACATGTTTGTCACAGACCCAACTGGCTGTTGTATAAAAGCTCTTCAGGCGTTGTATCTTCTCTCTCTCACAGGAGAAAGTGTCGAGTTGTTGTACGAGCAGCTGTCTTCTGTGTGCCAGTTAGTAGCGACTACAGACTCTCAAGGCATTAAAGCGTACAATAAGTCACAGTAATGGGTTTCTAATGTCGCTCTGTTAGCTAGCTCGCCTCGTAGCGAATAATGCCGAAGGCTACTTCTGTTGGCAGTTACGCGCTGAAGTTATCAGCTGTAATCTGAGCTTTAAGGAAGGTTTCTGCAGTTTTCAGGCTTGACATCTTACAAGACGGCACCCTGGTGGTTGTGCATCTACACAGCAGGCCTGCATCCATCCGAAAGACTCCAGAGCAGCTTTTCAAACTCAGTGATACATCATTTGTGGAAACGGCAAAAAGAAACAGCAGAGGTCTGGAAACGGCTGTTATAAATGCATGGATTTAAAGACGGATGAATCTCTGAACAGCAGGCACTGCAGCACCTTCGAGTCGAACACTAATGTCCCTGAAAAATGATAAAAGAGCGCGGTAACATTTACTCGCAGCTATATCTCAAAAGGATTCTGTCATCCATTTTGGAAAGACGCTTTTGCGCACCTGTGCGAAACAAACACATCTGTGCGGGTACCATCACAATGGACAACAGCAAAGTGGTTCGCTGAGTGGTACTTCCCACACAAATAGTGTCATGCAGATTATCAACCCATGATTCCAACTACAAATGCAGCCCGAGGCAATTAAGCCAGCATGACATGTTTCCACCACACACAGAGCCTGACCTTTGCATTATTCTGGATACAATAGTTGCATGGAAAGGGGCGGGTCAAAAGTACTGAGACTCCCAATCAGGAGGGCAATTGGAAAAGGTGATTATTATTATACACTAAGACCCAAGAGGAAACCTGTTTGTGAGCATCTAATTTCACGGATATCTGCGGAATAATTTGCATCGACGCACACTCACACTGATATGATTGGATTAGCCAGTACATTTGATGAGATGTCTTGGCAGTGGCCGGAGAGTCAGCAGTCATTTCTACTGACGGGCATTGAACGGTGACGACTGTCTCTCTGTTCAGAGCGCATTAGTGCGATAACCCACAGCATTCATGTGAGCGTAAAAACCTGCGGCAGACATCTATTCTAGATCTATCTATCTATCTATCTATCTATCTATCTATCTATCTATCTATCTATCTATCTATCTATCTATCTATCTATCTATCAATGGGTTAACTATTTTAAAAGCAGGGTTAACTCATAACAGGATATATTCTTTTTTTTTAATTGCCATCATTATAATGATTAACTTTGGGACAAAAACAATCATATTTTAGCAAAAATAATAGTTTTACAAAACTGTTTCAATGGTAATTAAAAATATTGAAAAACAAAATCTTTGGTCTGCCCAATGTGGTGCAACCAACATGCAAAACATACAAAACAATAATGACTAAGCAAGATTAGGTTGTAAAATATCATTTGGTATGACTCCCCCAAACTGTTTTTGAATAATTCTTGAGGGGATTCTTGAAAATAGCAAAAACGTTGTTTTAATTCAACTTTAATCCAAAATTTGTTTAGTTTGTTTAGAGAAATAAATTAGGGCCATAAGATTACATTTATTTGAATGAATTAATGAGAGAGAGAGAGAGAGAGAGAGAGAGAGAGAGATTGTGAGTGTGAATTACCTGTGGCTGTATGTAATGGTGAAGCTGTGAGTTGCAATATAACAGCTTTCAGAAGCAAAGATGTTTTGTAAAACGGGGCAGAGGTTGAAAACAAGTTGCTATGATCCTGAATGTTTCTGTGTGTGCAATTTCTTACCCAAATCTAATGTTTCTACCTCAGAAAAAAAAGCTGTGAGTTTTTAGTGTGTCCCTCTGCTTCATAATACGACATTAAAAAGCAATCTTTGTGGCCAAACGTGTCGCCAAATCAGATACAAGTGTTTAGATGCAGGACAGATGTCCAGATATTGGATATGTATCTGATTAAAAAACACATTTGGAAGAGGCAGGCTTATATGTCAAAAGATCAAGGCAAATTTGATTTCTTATGTCATGATCCCTTTAAATCTTCTGTGCTTCAAAACCTTTTCTTTAAAAAAAAGTAAGTTGTTAACAAGTTGCTATATAAGGACTACAAAGCAAAAAATCGAAATCCCGCTGGAAGCTGTTGAAGTACCACCGGTTGAGAATCACCAGTGTCACTTATGTGATTAATCTCCTAATGAATCTAAAAACACAAAAGTTTACTTTTCCAATTAGCGGGGTGTGAGGAGCAGGGTGTGCAGTCATCTATAATGGAGACAGCAGGTCTCAGAGATGCAGTGGCATCGTTCAGACGCTGGGATTAATGAGTTTCTGCCGAGGAAATCTGCTAAAAAGCTGCTCTCGGAAGAGCAAAGTGGCAAAGGAAATGCCTTCACAACTCTCCAGGACATCCAACACCCACAGTCTATTTACACACACACACAGGGGCGCAACTGCGCAGTCCTCATGGGGTATGCATCACCATTGCTGGCACCCTCCAACAAGTTGCTCATATAAAGTAAATCTGTCAATGTTACAGGGACAAAAAAGCTCCCAAAAAATGTGTTTGCTGTAGCTGTGACATTAAAGTTAATGGCAATAAGAATTGTTGGCCCTTTTGGCTTTCTGTATTCAAATGTGCATTGTACACTGACGACTAATGCTGTCTTCACATGCTATCAAAGATGTCCTACTTCTCACTTCTGAAGTTGTGATTACGAGCTTGTGTCGTTTTTCCATTTGGCGTTTCCTGTTCTTTGTTGTCGGAAAGAACAGGAATCATGGAGGACACCAGGTTTATTTTGTATTTGTATTTTGTATTAAAGCCAAAATGATGCGTCTCATTCATTGACAACCATATAAACATTCACTTCTATTCACTATCTAGAGAGTCAGCTTCCTGACAATTCAGGAATTTCGGTCAAATACAGACTATTTTCACTGTGCGAACACACAATATGCTTCAAATGGTTATTCATGTATGTAAATATGCACTACTGTAATGACAAGACAAGGCGATGTAGCTGTTGTGGGGAAAAAAACTAATACAGAATACCAGTCACGGCATCAGTGAGCTTCGCGGTGATGGTGGTAGTAAGAATCTCGACAGAATGACGGTATGTATGACACAGTCCATGTAGGTCGATGAAAAGAATAGCTCATAGTTCATACAGTCTCTAGTGCTGTCTAGAAACAGTGATGATGAAGGTACTGGGTGGGAGTCAATAGAAGAAGAAAAAATACTATGGAAGTCAATGGCTACCGTCAACTGTCTGGTTACCAACATTCTTTAAAATATCTTCTTTTGAGTTTCAACAGAAGAAAGAAACTCATACAGGTTTGGAGTAACATAAGGGTGAGTAAACCCTCTGTGAACTATCCCTTTAATTAGAGAGTTTCCTCTTAAAGTTTGCAAACACATCCTTTGAGCTAAACTATTTTCTCTCTCTGACAAGTTGGGTAATCTGTTTTTTTTTTTTTTTTTTTTTATGACATCAGGTTCCACTCATTTATTGAGGGCCAGATTCACTAAACAGGTCAAAATATTGTGAGACTGCAATCTCATAAAAGCGCCGGTGAGTGTAAAGTTCTGTGGCTGATCTTCTGTGCATATTAAAGAACACATACATACATACACAGTAGCTCATTTCCATTATGACCAACCCGATCTACAAAGTGCCGTGCAAATTAGTGCAGGGTCGCAAACAAGCAGAAGCGCAGATAATCAGGCGTGGGTGATCTACTAACACAGGCAAAAAAGGGGTTTAAGACAGGCTTTATTTGGCTGTTAAATAATGGCACAAATACCAGTAAATTGACGATTAAATATTCTCCTTCCATAAATTTAGCATCTGAAAGGGAAACTCCTACAAATGCATAATAAGGTCAGCCACAACAAAAATAACCCTGTCCCTGCCTTTTCAGCACTGATTATTTTTACTGCGCGTCTTTAGTAAATCCTGGTTTGTTGATGGGGTGAGCTGGTACCCTCTTACGTCACAGGGCACCACAACTTCCAATAGGAAAATTAAAACACTTTATACCCAAATGTCCAAAAAATTACTTGAATCAAATTAATAAAGCCCTAGTCTTACAGATCATTAAAGCTGCTGTCACTTTTTTTAAGTTAAAAATAATCCAAAAAAAAAAACACATTCAGCCAGTGTTCAAACCTATCTGTTTGCCATAGCTAGATTCAAAACGGTTAGCTTGTAATAATGATTTTAATTCCAGTGGTACCGGTGGGTTTCCGCAGGAAATTCGAGCATGTCTTTGCGTTGGAGTTTCCTTGGAGTTGGAGTTTCCTTTGTTGTGCCTTTCTCGTTTAGCTATTATGGAGAATATGAATTCTGAACTACACAGGTAACCATAAAACACATTAAATGTAACATTAGTCACGCAATGCTGATGTTGTTAACATGAACAATTCTTATGTTGGTCAAACTTTCAAACCAGTGAATCTGTGATTCTGAATGGCAGTATCCACACAGCGCGGTGATTGACAGCAGCACTCGCCTCAAAACACTGTGTTCATCCGCGCTGTTTCATGCCGATGTACAACTCACGTAAAGATGATAATTCTGCAAATAACTGCAATTGCAGATTTTGAACAGAGATGGTGACAAAGAGGAAAAGTTGCGGACTGTAGCTTTAAATAAAAAAAGTTGTTTTAGGGTTTAGTTATCCTTTAACAGTCCTATCCAGGGTTTGCCATCGTGGCTGGTGGTTTTAAAGAGTTACCAGCCACTAAGGCTGTCAACGAATATTCTAAATTCAAACATATATTCAAATAGTTTTGAAAAACTGAATTTTCGAAGGTGAAAATTAATATTTGAATGTGGAAAAACAAGCCCGCGGTAACAGAGGCGCGGCTGTCTGCTTTGCAAATGTGGGTGCGCTGCCTGAGGGGTCTTTGTTGTCACATTCCTCGGAATTGTGTGTCTCGTTTTATTTAACGTTAAACAGAAACATTACTAAAGTGTAGGCTACTGTACTTACTGAATAGATATTGCATGAATAAGGTAGGTTAGATACAGCAGTTTCATGCACTGCAGGCTTCCACTGGTTTGATTATTTCTTATTTCTTCTATGGTTTCATGTCAAGGAAAAGTTCCATGTTTACCGCAGCACAGCTCACTCGGAGCGTTCAATGTCGGTTCTACATACTGTAAAACAATCACTGAATGAAGCCTGCTAAATTTGGGCCAAGAGTCGCGACCTTAAATTGCTTGCACAAAACTCTTGATCAGCACTCAACATTTGTTTACTGTTGTTCAATTAAACCGTTATGCGCAGAGAGCGTGAGGGTGAGAGAGACCTCACCACGGTCTTGGCCATTAGTTGATTTACTTGTTTTTGTGTAGGTAATACGTTGTCAAATACATTTAAACTTAAATAAACTACCTATACAAGTAGTCATGTCTCTTTGTATTAATTTGTCCTGTTATTTACGTAATGCGCGTCATTGACAAAATGCGCAACCACATGTTCGAATAGTTTGAATATATATGTTTTTTTTTAGAGGGACTATTTTTGAGCAATTTTGACAGCCCAACCAGCCACACAGCATTTTCACAATTGCCACGATGCCACAATTTTGACATCGATACCACAGGGAAAAACTGCCATTTAGATCATTTTTATAGTATCTCATAATTTGGCAGCTGTAACTTTAAGACCTGACACAAGGATCCATTATACGCATTTTATGTTCACTTAAAACATATCTGACTGTGTTTACATGTATACTCATCAAGATCGGCATTTTGACATTATTGTGTGTATTTGACTGTTTAAGTGGAATAAGCAGCGAAAAAAAAACTAAACTTAGCACTGAGAGGTGGTTTTATGTGCTGCACTTTGGGTGTAAGCACAACATCTGTGGGAATGAGTACAATTATATGCATGCCGAAATTCAAGCACTGTAACATCAACAATATCCATCCGGAGCAAAAGAAACGAGTGAGTGAGGGGAGGCGGGTTTGTGTCGGTGAGATGAGAGAGAGAAAGCGCAGCTGGTATAGTCTATTTATTCTGCGGAATATGAGTATTGGAAGCGTTTCAGATATTTCAGTGTTGATATGTATAAAAAAATCTATATTTTTGACAACACTACATAGTACTTACTTTATTATTTCAGATGCCTTTTTAAAAGACTACAGTTGAAAAATGTATATATTATATATAAATTTCAACCGCCTGGCTAGTATAGGAGTGACTGCAATGTCAAGCCATGGTCCTATCTAATATGTTCTTAGATAGAACTGTTAAACAGAGATAGCTAACAGCTTACGAAATAGTATAATAGCATTCTCAAAAGTCACATTGGTTTTCCTCAGCGTCTGTCCGTCTATCACTGTTTTCCATGTTCATGGAGTTAGTTCGTGAAGTTGATATACAGGGCATAAACTGCGAGTTTACACGACTTTTTAAAAATGTGCTGGTGTTTCGCATGCGTTCGACCAATCAGCTTACACTTACGTCACTGGTAATTCCTATTGTGGTGGGTTAGACTCTACTCTGATAACCCAGTTACTGTGGTGTGAACATGACAAAAAGTGGGTACTTCCACCAATAGTTATAGGAACTATGAAAATGTTCCTCCAGTGGGAAAGAGCCTTGAACTTCAAGAGGGTTACTGAGGGTTTGCGCTGATGCAAGCTGTTAAAAAAACTGTCCCGAAGACTCCTGTTTCCTCTAAATGAAGGAACAGTGAGTTCTAGAAGCTTTACAGATCATCAATGCATTCTCCTGTGAGTTTGGCTGAATGTCATGATGTGAGCGATGGTTGGAGTGATTGGTTGGCTTGCTTTAAGTTCTTAAATACATGCAAGTTTAAAAAAAATATGTATATTTCACACTCGGCTACATTTCAATAAGCGTGTGATAGAAATAGATAAAGTGGCTTCGGTGCACAATATAAATATTTTGATGAATGTATTCTTGCAGCAACACTCCTGCGGCAGACTCACTGGCACAGCTGTGGGAAAAACTCTTTCATCTTCTCGTTTCATCTTCCTTGATTATCCTTTCCGTCTTTTCCCAGAAAAAAAAGCCTTGTGAATACTCACCGCCAAAGGTTTAAATATTTATCCACACAATTTACAATAACACTGAGATATTATTAGTGGAAGATTTTTTTCTTTAATTCTCAAATGTAAATATTTGCAGCCCTCCAAGCTCTTTGTTATAGTTTACAATGGAAGATGAATGTGATGTGATGAAGCAGATGTACGTCTAAAATTATCAGCTTGTATTTACAGTTCTTAAGATTTAATCACTTCGTATCTGTATGTTAGGAAGATGACTGCCATATGGGCAGAGAGAAAATAATCAAATAATAGTCTTCCTGCATGCCTTCTGTTGTGAGATTCAGCTGACAAACAATTGGATATGAGCTGTAGTTTAGTTTAGTTTTTTAACTGTTACTACTCCATACAAAGTTGTTGCTAGACAGGGCTGCTTTCACTAGAATTACTCAGAATCTCACATTTTGGAGAATTTTTTTATTTTTATCTATTCTTTTCATGTTTATCTTCAGAAAATGTAACAAACTGGGGGGGAAAAAATTAACAAAACTTTCAATTGACATACGGTTCCTTAAGAAAAAGCAGCCATGATAAAAAAAAATTACAAATATTTTCACAAAAAAAGCTAGTGTAAAATATGCATTTGCCAAGTTCAAAGAAAAACTAAATTTAAAATGTCTGGTGATTTAATCATTTAGTAAAATGCATATTATATACATGAACATATTTAAAATTGTATATACACTCACCTAAAGGATTATTAGGAACACCATACTAATACTGTGTTTGACCCCCTTTCGCCTTCAGAACTGCCGTAATTCTACGTGGCATTGATTCAACAAGGTGCTGAAAGCATTCTTTAGAAATGTTGGCCCATATTGATAGGATAGCATCTTGCAGTTGATGGAGATTTGTGGGATGCACATCTAGGGCACGAAGCTCCCGTTCCACCACATCCCAAAGATGCTCTATTGGGTTGAGATCTGGTGACTGTGGGGGCCATTTTAGTACAGTGAACTCATTGTCATGTTCAAGAAACCAATTTGAAATGATTCGAGCTTTGTGACATGGTGCATTATCCTGCTGGAAGTAGCCATCAGAGGATGGGTACATGGTGGCCATAAAGGGATGGACATGGTCAGAAACAATGCTCAGGTAGGCTGTGGCATTTAAACGATGCCCAATTGGCACTAAGGGGCCTAAAGTGTGCCAAGAAAACATCCCCCACACCATTACACCACCACCACCAGCCTGCACAGTGGTAACAAGGCATGATGGATCCATGTTCTCATTCTGTTTACGCCAAATTCTGACTCTACCATCTGAATGTCTCAACAGAAATCGAGACTCATCAGACCAGGCAACATTTTTCCAGTCTTCAACTGTCCAATTTTGGTGAGCTCTTGCAAATAGTAGCCTCTTTTTCCTATTTGTAGTGGAGATGAGTGGTATCGAGTGGGAACGAGTGGTTATTTCAGTCAAAGTTGCTCTTCTATCAGCTTGAATCAGTCGGCCCATTCTCCTCTGACCTCTAGCATCAACAAGGCATTTTCACCCACAGGACTGCCACATACTGGATGTTTTTCCCTTTTCACACCATTCTTTGTAAACCCTAGAAATGGTTGTGCGTGAAAATCCCAGTAACTGAGCAGATTGTGAAATACTCAGACCGGCCCGTCTGGCACCAACAACCATGCCACGCTCAAATCACCTTTCTTTCCCATTCTGACATTCAGTTTGTCTTGACCAGGACCACACCCCTAAATGCATTGAAGCCACTGCCATGTGATTGTTTGATTAGGTAATTGCATTGAGAAATTGAACAGGTGTTCCTAATAATCCTTTAGGTGAGTGCATATACTCTGTGTGTGTGTGTGTGTGTGTGTGTGTGTGTGTGTGTGTGTGTGTGTGTGTGTGTGTGTGTGTGTGTGTGTGTGTGTGTTCACATTTTAATCATGCTTTGATCTTGCGAATAAACAAAATGTTAATAGGTAGTAAAGCATTATATACTGTATATATATACATGTACTGTATATATATATATATATATATATATATATATATATATATTCACGAATCATCAAAAAATCACGTTTGCTGCTTTCATTGCTCAAAAACACCTGCTGGAACGGCAATGTAAGAGGCAACAGCTGCATCAGTCAATCCGCAGAAAGAAACACTTCACGGGGGGATAAAACAAAAGTGTTTCACTTCTCAACAGACAAGATCTACTTCAGAGTACAAACAAACCCACTGGCCCTCCTTACCACGCTCACCAACAGGACAACAAGGAACCATTCATCACACAGGTACTTAGAGGAGGAGAAAAACAGCAGAAAGAGTGAGGAAAAAAGAGTTGTGTTAAAGGAAGAAAAAGAGACCCCAAAGAACTAATTACAGTACATAGATGGTCATTATTCTTCCTCTCGACGTTACACTTCTATCTCTGACACACAGAACCTGTCATCATACTCTTACAGAAGGACAATCACAAAGACATGAGTGATGGAAATCATATCTTTCATCACACTACAGAGAACAGCTCAGCACTGATGGATACACCGGAGAGAGAAAGAGTGAAGCATGAAGGGGAGGATGTGATGTGTTAATCGAGCAGGTCACATGACCACAGTCTCAGCTGTTTACAGTCCCAAGCCAGCGGGGGGGACGTCCACTATCTCCATCACTTCTGCAGGAACACCCGCCACTCCTGCTTTCGTTTCGGTCTCCCCTACAATCTTCCCAGGGTTTACATGGGAAAATAGCTGTCGCATTAAACACCGGATGAAAGCACTGAGAGAAATCATCTTTCCAGCGGTGGAAAATATTATCAAATTTCTCTTATAGCTTGAGATTGTGTCAGTTGTGTAACATTTCAAGGAATAGTTCACCCAAAAATCTATATATTGTGTACATTTTTTAAGAGCCTGAATACAAAAACAAAAGCCTTGTCCCAAGCACAATTGTAATGATGTTCTCATCATAATTTTATGTAGTCTATATGAAAGACTTTTTGGAGTGATTCCAATCATATTTCAAGCAATTCAAAACCATCATGTTGAACAGTGCGCATCAGTGTTTCAGCTGGAGGAAATATTACATTATTCATCAGCTTTAATATATATCGGTCAAATTTTCTTATCCGGCCGATACGATGACACTAAAAAAGAACATTTATATCAACCGATACCGATATGGTGGCCGATATATCGTGCATCCCTATTAAATACATAAAGTATATTTGCTATTTAACATTTTTAATTGCAGGTTTTCGTAATATTCTGAGTTTGCATTCATCATGAGGAATACTGAATCTGTTTTTGTGCTAGTGAGATGAGCAAATGCTCACATTTAGTCTAGAACTACAATACCCATCATGTTCACACACACACACACACACACACACACAACATATCTACGTTTACTCACGATTTCTCTGTCAGTCGATAAATGGGAAAACAAAGGCCACGTTCACACAGCAGAATACGGTTGTCATGTCTGTATTTGAGTCCTGGTTACGTTCACACACAGTTCGGTTGTTTACAGAAGTGACAACTGGGTTGTGTGTTTTCATGTGTGGTTCTTCAGAAAGTCTATGGGTGATGTCACAGACGCTTTGTCCATATTTTTTACAGTCTATGGTTCACACAGACAGTATTTGATATGCTACTATATATATTTATATTTGTTTCCACATTCAAACAGCTGAATTAAGAGCATGTGATTACACACAGAGCACATCACGGATCTCCCGGTGTGAAGAGCAGGAGCAAGACAAATGGGCTGCAAACAAAATACCATCTCTTTCCTGGAGCTAAAAATACTCTCCTTATCAAACCCAAAGGCAGGCTGTACAGGGCTGTTTGGAAAGCCAGCGTGGATGACTTATTATGCAGCTGCTTTTATACACATCTGCATATCAGAGATACACAATAACAAACCTCAAAGGACCCGCCACTGTTTAGGTGTCGTTCTAAAATAGCCGGTCGCCATACCAACGACGAGGTGTAGCGTTTGTGAGGTGTGTGATGTCTCAAAGCTGGAGTGATTCTGGGAGACATGACGAATCTAAACTCTCAGCTATTACACATGCACAATTCAGCATCTATCGGGATTCAGGGCAAATAAAGAGCTTGTTTGGCAGCGCATGCTTCTGAAAGACAATCAATAGAAGTGCAGGTTATGCATTCTGATCAAAGGAGGAAGATATGGCTTGATGTTGACACATGAACCAGAGAAAAGAGCATTCAAAGTCTTCAGTTCCTCTGGCTTTCAATGCAGAGCAGGAATGAAGGATATTACCGCGGCCTCATGAAACACAAATCAGACGGATCATTTCAGATAAAGGTCTCTGCTTATTTCCGTCTCGCTGAAATCTCGCAGTGCACGCTTCGACTGTTTTGGTTCAGTTCATTATTGAGACATATGTTCAAGAAATGGCTGGTAAAATTGCCTGGCAATAGTGCTTTATGATGGACTGGGAATTTACAGCAACAAGACATTAATGTTTGATCTCATAAGAAAACATGGTCATAAACTGTTCGGTATAGAAATCTACAGAAATACTTCACATTATGGTCCCTATAAAGTACCTGTTGACTCCTTCCATAATTCCCTCTCACACACACACGCACACACACACACACACACACACACACACACACACACACACACACACACACACACACACGTGCACGCACACACCCACGCACGCACGCACGCATGCACGCACACACACACACAGCAGAAAATATATTTACATCAATGCACTTTAAATGGAAGTCTAGCAGCCTAAAGGGTTTAAAGCACAATTTTTTTTTATTAAGAAATCTGTATTTTTTAAAAAAAAAAGTGCCTACATGAATTCTTCTGTAAAAAAAAAGAAGTGTTTTAGAGTATCAATTTATCTAAGTCATATTTTTGAGTAGGATGCAATATATTGAAATAGATATTACGACATGGCTTAGTGTGACTATCAAAGCGAAAAATCTGTAAAAAGGTTTTGTGTAGCACATATTTATAACACATTTATTTATTTGTCGGCAATCCGTCAAAATAAAAGCATTATGGTTTAAAATTTGACAATATATTTCATATTTCGTAAAAAAAAAAAATTAAATGATAATCACAATAAAGTTATATTATTTTATAGTGATATTGAATGGGTCAAACGCGTTACACTTTACAACGAGTTACCCAAGTTAAAAAATAATGTTTGTGTCAACAGGTGTTTATTAATTGACAGCTCGATGTATGCAACAATTGCAAACGTCTCTTACACGTATGGTAAAAACATTAAAATAACAGGTTTCATTTTGTATTTAACATACATAGGCAAAATAACACTTTCTAAATGGACACGCAACATTATATCCTTAACGGTGAACTATATGTGCATACATATATAAAATTAATTCTCATATAAAGTTTTACAGATCTTCAACAGTAAAAACAAAAACAAATCTGTACTCGCATCACTTAGATCTTCAGTTCAAAATAGTTTAGAATAGAGTAAGACAAAATTCATGTAGTCTATTGGCTGTCAGAGACGTCCTGTTTCTGGTCGCGATCATGGCTCGCTGGTTTGTGTTTGTGTCGATGTGAAGTTATGTCATCGCTCGCTCCGGTACTCTATGGCAGTGTTTCTCAACCTTTTTGGAGTATTGGACCCCCATGATATCTGAAACCAGCCTCATGGACCCCCCTACCCCTGTTCTCACCCGCCATCCACTGTTTTCTTTCCAATTTTCACAGTTAAACGCTATGAATGCAATATCAGTGAATGCAAGTTAAGTAATTAATATTTTTTTTTAATGACTGGCAACTAGAATTGCATCTGGCCATTTAATTTGATTTCATTGAAATGGCACAACACATTACGCAATCAATCACAACAACATTGTCAATTTCAGAACAATATTCTACTGCATTCTGTAAAACATCACATGTCCATTAATGTCCAATTTGAGATTAATATTTTAACAACGTCCATTTGACTGTTACTTTAACTCCCCTGTGCGTCCGTTCTCTGACTGAAATCAACGCGTACTGGATTGAGTAAAATGGCATATCGCGGCAAAAATAAAAACGCACATGAGGTCATTTAAAATAATTTGTAATTTCAACTAGGGCTGCACGATTTGGGGAAAATGTCAGATTGCGATTATTGAGGTCAATATTGCGATTTCGATATAATAAACATGGTTTCATGAGTCAACTTGCTTGGTTCTAAAGCAAAATGCACACTCAGATTAGTGATACTTCTGTATATTAATGTGTATTTCTCCACTCAAACTAGCAACAACAACTAAATTATTGATAACACCTTTAATGATCAATAAACCACTGATGTCTGGATAAAAATGTAATTACAAGTGAAAGCTCTAATTTTTGTAAAAACATTCATTAGGCTTCAAAAAATATAACAGCTTTTAATTTAAGTGAACTTCAAAAAAGTCCTCACATAAACCCATAATAAATGTCATATTTACCTGTGCCTTTCCTGTCTGACAGGTAGGACATAATACAGAAATTTATATGTAAGTTATCAAATTAGTCTGCATAAATTATAGACTGGGCCTTAATCTTTATTAAAGCTACAAAAGTTCTTTAGTCAAGAGCACAGAGTAATTTTCTCTGTTCAATTTGTTCTTTGATTAACTTTACTGACAGAAAGCTTTATTGGATGCTGGCCCTTTAAGAGAAGCCGTTGCTGAGACACGTATCTCACACGCGCCTCATTCTCTCACAACTCTTTACGTCCATCATAAGACTGCTCTTATGTTATGAAGATACTCGACAAAATGATATTTTGGCATAATTGTGTGTTATTGTTTGTTCAAGCGCGAAAGAGAACTGTATTCTGGCGCGCGGTCTGTGTGTCACAGTCAGGACATTCACAGGCAGCGCGCTCTTTTTTGACTTGTCGTGCAAGGTTTAAACAAGGCATTTGCACGAATAAGAGCGGGATCACGTAACACTAGCCAAAGGATGACAAACAAATAACAGATGCTGCGTTAACAGCTCTAATTTGTTTATTTCATATAACATCGCGGCATTTGCATGAGGCTTGACATCGTGATTACGATTGCGATATGATTAATAGTGCAGCACTAATTTCAACCTTGATTTTGGTTTTAGTAATACTAAAGTAAACAATAAAGCTAAAAAATACATTTAGGATATTTAAAAATAAATTTTTTTTTATGGTTTTTCGGACCCCCTGCAATTATGCCACAGACCACTAGGGGTCCGCGTACCCCCGGTTGAGAAACACTGCTCTATGGTTTCCAACTAGTGGTTGAGCTAGTCAACTACCCAACTAGTCCATGTAAGCCCTAGTGAACAGTTTTATTTTTAGCCTTTAAAGGTGCCCTAGAATGGTTTTTATTTTTATTGTATAATGGTTTCTGGGTTGCCCTTATAATGTTAGTATGTTTTTTAGATAAAAAACTAGTCATAATTTAGAAATAAAAGGCATTTTTCCTAGCCTGATTTTAGCCCTGAGGGGCGTGTCTGTGTGTAACCGGCCTCTGCTGTGATTGGCTGACATGCTTGCATAATGAAATAGCTACATTTTACATGTGAAACTCTCTCGAATACTTTTACTACAGATATTATACGTTTTTACTATTACAGCTATCGAGATTAACGAATCGTGAGATGTTTTTAAAGTATTTAGATCTATTCCCATCACATAAAATGTTGCCGTGATGAGCATTGAACAAACAGATGACAGTGTGTTGATCGGGAGAATAAAGATCTTATCATTGCAACGCAGTTTCTGCACTCTCTCTAATGCTTTCACCAATGCAAACACAATGATGTAAATATAATATTGAACGATTTTGAGAGAAAGATTACATGTCTGAACTTGAACAATTACACATCAGAAAGTGTTGCTTGGTAGCTCGATCGATCGAGGCCAGCTCTGTATCGGCCCGAGTTGAGGAAACAGTCTCGTCGGTGAAATGTTTGGAAATTTCCAGAGAAAATAAAATGAACCCATTGTTTCTTCAGAGGCTCTGATGAAGGAACTAAATACTTTAGTGTTCATTTGTACATCCAAACACTGATCGACTGCCATGCTTCGGCTGCGCAGCTCCGCCTGTCATTGAACATGGGCTGGGATATGCAAATTATTGGAGTCGTACATATTAATGATCCCGACTGTTGCGTCACAGTCGGTCTATTTTTCAGGGGTGTTTTTCAAAAACGAGATTTAAGTAAGAAGGAGAAAACAATGGTGTTTGAGACTCACTGTCATGTCCATGTACTGAACTCGTGTTATTTAACTATGCCAAAATAAATTCAATTTCACATTCTAGGGCACCTTTAAAGGATGGTTTGCATTTAATTTTTTTTTACTTTTTTAAATTTATAAAATCACCCAATCATTCTAAAATGATTTATTCCTTCCAAACTGTTATTTATGGACACCCTAAAGGGACATGAAAAAAATATGAGATAGAAGGAAAAATTATATTGATACTTTTGCATTCCCCGGGAAACTTTTATTTTCTTTTTTTCTTCTTTTTTTTTTTTTTGTGAGTGAATGCAATGTTTCTCGGTGGAAATCAAAAACGCAAAAGCATTGACATATATTTTTTTCATTACCATGTCCCTTTAGGGGCTCCGTAGCTATTCAAGCCATCTGGTAAAAATGAATGTATTTTTTCCCATCCAAAAAAATCAAATCATTACAATATCATGTTTTTCCCCCCCAGTATTATGCATACTGTAAATTAAGTTGCGTGCCTTAAGTGCATTATGGCCATATTTCTTGTAGGTGTAGTTGTGAAAGTCACCGGGTTAACTGAATTGGTATGGTCATGCCTTGAGCTGAAAAACTGATTTTTCAAACACTGTCATACTTTCAAAACAGTGTAATAGTTGTTTCCATGTAAAACTGAGGGATGAGTTGAGACTCGTAATCAACAACAGGTCACAGATGCCATTTGACAAAAAAACTTTCTCTTTCTCATATTTAAATAAAATATAAATCTGGTCCTGTGGTACATTTGCATAGTTTGGGACTCTGGGGAATAACTAAAAACAAAGCTGAATACAAAGTGATTTTATAGGGCAAAAGCATGCATTCTCAATGAGCTTTATTCATAGTGCAAAGAAAATGTGTAAAGAGAATTCACACATTTCTGAGACCAATAAGAAATGATGGATTATTTTCAACATGGGCGCTCTCAACTCAATGCAGTGATAATAAACAAATCAGGTGTTTTGTATTCAGCTCAGTTAATCTAATTTGATATTCCAAAGAGAAACAAAAAAGCAAAACTCTCTTCCCACCCATGGCACTAATTTGAACTTTGTGTGTGTAACAGGTTTGAGCTTGAACTAAGGAAACTTCAGGTCAAGAGATGTTAATTGCTTTCATTCTGTTACTCAGACTGCAGAACTGTCTTTGAATTTCCATAATGAGTCATTTGTATTCATGCCTAATTACAGGTCATCATTAGCCACATAAAGGCTCCCAGCTAACAATGTATGGTTCCCAGAACGCTCTGGGAAAGTTCGTTTGTGGTTGCGGGAACGTTCCCTTAAGGTTTTGTTTAGGTTTTGGTTCCCATGGAAAGTTTTCTTAACATTCAAGGAATGTTATAACCCTGAGGGAACGTTCCCTAAACCTTAGTTTTTAATTTGGTAACCTTTAGAGAACCATAAACTAACGTTCCCTAAACATTCTGTGTTAGTGGGGCTAAATCCCTGTTGATTATGTTAGACAACTGTTTCATAAATAAAGTTGTGGTTATGATTTAAAGGGAATTCTTCTGGACAGGCTTGCTGTGTTAGTCGGTGTTACACAGTGTTCATCCACAACACCGTCACATCACTTGCGGCACCGTCCCCACCGTCGGTTTGATTTTTTATAGTAATAAAAATCGTTTCATTCAGTTCAAGAACAGACGCTACAATGAAAAACTGAAGGCGTCTGCTCAAGTCAGCGTGAGCCGAATGAGAGTCGCAGCACAGATCAGGTATGTCATCTCACTTTGCCCATTTCTCCTCAATCTTGACCAAGTGTGAACCACACAAGTCCTGAGAAGTGAACGAGAGCGTGTCGGTCGCCCCCAGGGGCTGGATACAGTGTAACTCATAAACCCCGCCCTCTCCATGTAATCGAATGAGACGTGAGACAAACTAAACAATCAAATACATTTTTCCCAAAGATGGTTTCTGTCACTTTAGATAGTTTTTATCCCGCTGATGTAAGTTTATTTTTTTTTAAATATAGTTATTTGATGTTATAAAAACAGGAGTGTGACATCATGATTGACAGCTGAGATTGACAGCTTCTTTAAGTGAAGTTGTCACTGAGGCACCAACTTTTTTCAAGACTTTTTTCAGGATTTTCAGAAGGAGATTGGAGCTTTAATTTCTACATTTCCATAACTGTGTATTTACTGCAGTAAACTATACTAACCGGTTCTGTGGGAGTGTGGGCGGCTCACTACTGCGCAGACTCGGGCTCCAAGATGTCAGCGCCATATTGGGACATTGCCGGCTTCACTTTTCTACAATGGAAGAGAGTGAAGGTGCATCGTCCATCTTTTTTTTTTTACAATCCACGCTCTTGACTGACAAGACGATGGCGGAAGATTTGGTTTCAAAACGAAATGTAAAAGCGCCTGTTTAAGCGAGTTTGTCATTGTACTGTTTTGTTGTTGTGTTTATCATTAAGAATAATATTGAACCCACCATTCAAGCAATTGGCGCTAATTCAAAAGATAAAGTAAAATGTGCACAGGGATTCACAGCGGTGTGTGTGCACTGGCGTGGAGCAGAGTGAGCATTTTCAGTTCATATGGAGGTTGAGCTTCTATAGGAATTAATTGAAAACGCTCACTCTGCACTGCGGCAGAAGACACGAACCGTAAGCGATTTAAAAGAGAGGAGGATAAAGAGGGAAAAACTCCAACGTCTCCAAACTCCCCTCCCCCGGTGATACCGGTACTACCGGTGTAAAATTTCCTCACCGTCACATCCCTATTGTGGGGTGAAAAATATTACGGCTGATCTATTTTATAAGCTGGATGTTGAGATGTTGGCCAGTTGCATAAACAAAGCAGGTAACAGGGTTTTTCCTGGGCTAGAAATGGACTTCGGTGGTGGCGGACGAACACGGTCATCCACACACACAGAACTGACAATAAATACTACATAAATGCAAAGAAACAGTTTGTAGCATTAACTCATTCTGTTTTTTCGTGAAATAAAAAACAATCACTGTCATGATGATTATAAAACAAAGTGCTTAAAAGGGCAGTCCAACAAACTTACACATTACACAGAAAAAGTGGCACGTCTATTATTTCGCATTTACACTCCACGACTTAATGCACAGATCATTTGACATACAGTATCAGATTGTTTTGTTCCGTTTATTGCTATGGATGTCACTGTTGAAGGGGTTGGATTTACAATCCCTCTACTTATATTATATACATAAACTGATATATATAATAAACATATATATAATAAACTGATAATAATAGTTTTCTTAAAAAGAGTGGTATTTCTGTAACAGGTAATGTCTGTATCTGGTATCTAAGAGGTGACCGAGGGTATGACGCACGTCAGGAATGCAGAAACGATGTTTACTCATTTAGCCGGCTTGCAGAGAATAAATGCTTGTTTGGTAATTAATTCATTTAAAGTTATTCTTATTCATTTCATTCTTCTGTTCTCATGATAACTGTATAAGACATGTACAGACAGCTGTATCTAAGCTACACTACATGTATCCAATAACAAATATGCATACGAAGCATGTGTAATTTTTTTTAGGGTCTATAGCACCACAGGTCTATGTATGTTAAAATACAAATCATGTGTAGAAGTCTGTATCAGTGCTCTGTCTGTGTGTATGTATTTTTAATATTCTGTTCCAGAGAAATTTTGATGAAACTCAGCCCCCAAGGGAAAAGTTATTGCAAAAGTTTCTTACATATATAAAACAAAGTGTGTCAAAGATAATGATCTCATTTGCGTAAATAACAGATTACTATGTTCAGATGCTGCTAGAATCTGTAACGGGGCGGTCAAGACGTGAGGCGTGCGGATCCATGTGCAAGCTTTTATTCAGAAACATAGTAAACAGGCAAGGGTCAGACAACGGTAAACAGGTATGGTACGGGCAAGACACAAGAGAGATCCTTAGGGCAAGCGTGGGTCGACGATCAGCAAACAACATCCAACAGGGGCAAGGCAAAGAGAGATAATCCAGGTAACCAGCAAAATCCAAACGAGGCGCTAACAGAGTCCAAAGGGCTAGGCTAGGGGTAAATCCAGGAAACAGGCTAGAATCAGAACACAGGAAAACAGGCAAGGCAATGAACACTGGATGGGCTCTGTAGAGTAGCTAACACTAGAGGAGTGCTAAACGCAAAACAATACTCGGCGATCACAGAGAGAAAGTCCAAGGCTTATAAAGAATGTGATTGAGTGATAGTGATTGTGAGATAATTCTCAGCTGTGAGTAAAACAAGGTAACAAGACACAGGTGAATGAAATGAGTGCTGATGAATCCAGGCAGTGAGTTATGGGAAATGTAGTTTGTGAGTGAAACATGATCGTCTGGTGTGGAGTGCCCTCTGGTGTCTCTCAAGGGCACTCCAGCTGGTGACCGTTACAGAATCAGAACCTGTAGAAATGACATCAACTGATTATCCATGTGACTATACAGTAAGTACTTGTGTTTCTGTGTCCTCAGTCAGTTTGAGGCTGGATCCTCTTATTTACGGCCTTTGGAGAACTTTGTCTTCAGTAAACTCTCTGTCAGCGGATTCAACTTAAATTTTGACTCCTGGGGCCCTATTTTAATGAATTTTATTGAATATTTGAAGCGCAAGTATCTTTGTGGGCGGATCTCGGCGCTGTTGCTATTTTACCGGCGGGATAAATGACTCTTGCGCCCGACGCAAGTTTAAAAGGGGTTGGTCTGAAGTAGCTTCATTATTCATAGGTGTGGTTTGGGCGTAATGTGAAATAAACCAATCAGAGCGTCATATCACATTCCCTTTAAGAGCGTGATGAACGAGGTGCGCTTGTTCCATGGCGCAATACTATTATAACGGCGCATTTACCAGGAGCGCTTCAGTCGGTCCACAGCCGAGGAGATCGATGTTCTCGTCAGGGCCGTAAAAGAAAGAGAAGTGACATTGGGGATGGGACAAACACACCCAAATTAGCTTCGGTTATACATGCATATAATAATTTGGGTAAATATGTAAGCTTTATGCCTATTTTTCCCATCGTCATGGACACAACAATGATTTCCCTCGTGTTTTAATATTTTTTCTTATAATAATGTATCATTTGCAAAAAGGAAAATGCATCTGTGTAGATGAGAGAATCATCTACAGTGTATGCGCGTTGTTCACACTCTGTATTATGACCAAGCATGCGCTTAAAATAGCATCTGAATGTACGCTCAACGCGCCACTGACTTTAGACTAGGTTTTTTTTGGTCAGTGGCGCAATTGTTTTCTGCAACTGCAAAATAGCACCAGGGATTGTTTGCGCCGGAACACGCCTCCTTTTTTGCGCTGAACCGCCCAGGGAGCGCAAGTTCATTCTCTAGTTTGCCGACGTGCGTCTGTGGAGGGAAAAGTCCACTTTGCGCGGGTGCAAAATAGGAATGATACATGCGTCAGTGTACAAAGTCATTTGCACACTGCAAATGAACACTTGACACTAAAGTCAAAATAGGGCCCCTGGTCTTCATTGAGCATATTGCTCTCCAACAGTAATTCCCCAACACTGCCATTCAGATTCAATTGCGCATTTAAATATGGTTGTCAATCCAGAAACTTTGTAATGTGTAGTTAGCAGCATGAAATATATATATTATATACAGAAAGCGAGCAAAGATCACTGCCATTTTAAGCTGTCGACTATAACCTGAGGCACACAACGCTGTTCTCTTGCGAAAACTCCTGTTACAATCAACAAAACAGTATACACTGTGCAATGAATCTCTTATTGACATCATGTTTATACTTTGTTAGTTTTAATGAAAGGTTTCGCGAGCATGGAGAAATCGCACTGATTCTGACTAACTTAAACACATCTGATTGGCCATTGCATTCACTTGCTCAATAGATATGTCTGTTATTGGCTACAAAGCTCAAAACATGTTGTATATAGAAACCTTTGACGCTCTTCACAGAGCGCTTACTCAAATACACACAGGAGCGTTTGAAAACGCTTTAAAGCAGACGGATATCAGCGGGTACAGGTACTGCAGACGGCAGGTATCGTCACATTAATTACCAAATAAATCTTTGGCAGGAAAAAAAACAGTCTTACTTTTCAGTTTCCATTTAAACTAATCTACCATTAACTGACATTAAAAAGCTGAATTTTCAGCATCATTACTTTAGTCTTCAGTGTCACATGATCCTTCAGCAATTATTCTACTATGCTGATTTGGTGCTCAAGAAACATTATTACTATTAATGCTGAAAACAGTTATTTGCGTGGAATCCATACTTTTCTTTCAGGATTTTTTGATGAATAAAAGCATTTATTTGAATTCGAAACCTTTTGTAACATTAGAAATGTCTTTACATTCACTTTTGATCACATTAACGTGTCCTTGATGAATAGAAGTGTTAATAAAAAAAAAACTAAACTTTTGAACGGTAGTGTACATCTCTCTCAGATTCTCCGGACTCCTGAACAATCTCTCAATCTGCTGAACAGCAAAGAAATATTTTTATTTTGATACTCGATTCTTAAAGTCTGGGGTTTGGCTCTCAGATACGATTCTCAGAAATGACAGCATTTCATGTAAAGATGAGAGAAAGCACTTTAGTGCTTAATAATGTGACTGTCTACACGTCTCAATCTCTTTATTTCTAGAGGCTTTGATCTTTCTCACATTAGAAAGCATCAAGTGCATTAATACACTTTGACTTCTCTATAGTGGAGAATCTTCACTCAATACTTACTGTGTTAGGTTCTTTCTAAGAAGGTCAGTTCACATACATTTTCCTTTTAATAAACACGGTCAATACGTTTCGATGAATCTAACTGGAATGGAAAACCAATCTCTGATTTTCAAATAGATACATAAAATAAATGAAATAATTAACAGTAGACCTGTTGCTTTATATTATACAGATATTACAAAGAATCTTGGAAATGCTCAAGTTATTTTCCACTGTATACGTGTAATTACATTTTGGCTGATCAAACACAAGGGCACAAAGTTTGGCTAGTTAGCATTTGCCAGTTAACCCCTGCTGGTCGATGTCATAACTACACCATCTGGCCACAAAAAGCATCCAAAAGTCACTGTTTATTCTGACTAAATAAAACTTTCCACAACAACATATAATGAGTAAAGATAAATTAGCCGCACTGAGATTAATGGGAACGCTAACAGAGAGCTCCCGTTTATTTTTATCTTCAAATATAATCTAGTCTCTTGAGATGTTTTCCTCTTTGTCTCTGCACTTGCTCAGAAATGGCTTGTTCTTATTGCCTGTTACCTTCTAGCCCGTTATTCATCTGCCATTCAAGCACACACACTTGATCTATAGAGCTTTTTGCTCTGAATATGCTCAGTGTTTTCCTCGCCTTTTCTCTCTCACATCCCTCTTTCATCATCAAAACCCAACCTGCGCCTCATAATTAATGTGAGGTCCAATTTCCTGAAGATTAAAGGCAAAACAATTAAACGCAACACAGAAAGGAAGAGGAAATGGAGCAAGAAATGCAGATAATAAGCTTTTGTTTGCTTGTTTGGAGAACAGCACTGAGGTGTTTTTGAAATGTTCCTCAAAGAGCCAATGCCCACAAGAAATTAGAATGAATCCAAGGCCAAGGAATGAGGAACAAGAGACAGTTTATGGTTTCCGTTGGAAAGATGTCCCGTTTTTTAGGCCTAATTCTTACTTTCCAACAAAATGTGCTATTAGTTGATCTGTGCCCTGATACACATTTTACAAGTAAACTGCAGTCATCACACCTCCTCTGGCGCTTCGCTTTAGAGGGGTCTGGGTTCATTTGAAACACTCACAGAATTCGAGAGAACCTCTAAACCCAGCCAAATGAGAAACCCCACCAACCTTTTATCCAACCTTTTGACAGAAGGACAGGCAGCCTATTAACACGATTTTGTTATTGCAGACGTATTTGATTCAGATAAATGTACAATATGTAAGATTTTTGGGTCCCACTTTATATTAAGTGGCTTTAAGTATAATGTACTTACATTGAAATTAATAATTTGATACAATTGACCACCTGTCCTTAACCTTACCCGTATCACACACCCCTGTCCCTAACCTTACCCGTATCACACACACCTGTCCCTACACACACCTGTCCCTAACCTTACCCGTATCACACACACCTGTCCCTAACCTTACCCGTATCACACAAACCTGTCCCTAACCTTACCTGTATCACACACACCTGTCCCTAACCTTACCCGTATCACACACCCCTGTCCCTAACCTTACCCGTATCACACACCACTGTCCCTAACCTTACCCGTATCACACACCTGTCCCTAACCTTACCCGTATCACACACCACTGTCCCTAACCTTACCCGTATCACACACACCTGTCCCTAACCTTACCCGTATCACACACACCTGTCCCTAACCTTACCCGTATCACACACCCCTGTCCCTAACCTTACCCGTATCACACACCTCTCCCTAACCTTACCCGTATCACACACCACTGTCCCTAACCTTACCCGTATCACACACACCCCGTATCACACACCACTGTCCCTAACCTTACCCGTATCACACACACCTGTCCCTAACCTTACCCGTATCACACACCCCTGTCCCTAACCTTACCCGTATCACACACACCTGTCCCTAACCTTACTCGTATCACACACACCTGTCCCTAACCTTACCCGTATCACACACACCTGTCCCTAACCTTACTCGTATCACACACAACTGTCCCAAACCTTACCCGTATCACACACCTGTCCCTAACCTTACCCGTATCACACACACCTGTCCCTAACCTTACACGTATCACACACCTGTCCCTAACCTTACCCGTATCACACATCCCTGTCCCTAACCTTACCCGTATCACACACACCTATCCCTAACCTTACCCGTATCACACACCTGTCCCTAACCTTACCCGTATCACACACACCTGTCCCTAACCTTACCCGTATCACACACCTGTCCCTAACCTTACCCGTATCACACACCCGTCCCTAACCTTACCCGTATCACACACCCGTCCCTAACCTTACCCGTATCACACACACCAGTCCCTAACCTTACCCGTATCACACACCCGTCCCTAACCTTACCCGTATCACACACCCGTCCCTAACCTTACCCGTATCACACACCCGTCCCTAACCTTACCCGTATCACACACCTGTCCCTAACCTTACCCGTATCACACACACCTGTCCCTAACCTTACCCGTATCACACACCTGTCCCTAACCTTACCCGTATCACACACCCGTCCCTAACCTTACCCGTATCACACACACCAGTCCCTAACCTTACCCGTATCACACACACCTGTCCCTAACCTTACCCGTATCACACACCCCTGTCCCTAACCTTACCCGTATCACACACCTCTCCCTAACCTTACCCGTATCACACACCACTGTCCCTAACCTTACCCGTATCACACACACCCCGTATCACACACCACTGTCCCTAACCTTACCCGTATCACACACACCTGTCCCTAACCTTACCCGTATCACACACCCCTGTCCCTAACCTTACCCGTATCACACACACCTGTCCCTAACCTTACTCGTATCACACACACCTGTCCCTAACCTTACCCGTATCACACACACCTGTCCCTAAACTTACTCGTATCACACACAACTGTCCCAAACCTTACCCGTATCACACACCTGTCCCTAACCTTACCCGTATCACACACACCTGTCCCTAACCTTACACGTATCACACACCTGTCCCTAACCTTACCCGTATCACACATCCCTGTCCCTAACCTTACCCGTATCACACACACCTATCCCTAACCTTACCCGTATCACACACCTGTCCCTAACCTTACCCGTATCACACACACCTGTCCCTAACCTTACCCGTATCACACACCCGTCCCTAACCTTACCCGTATCACACACCCGTCCCTAACCTTACCCGTATCACACACCCGTCCCTAACCTTACCCGTATCACACACACCAGTCCCTAACCTTACCCGTATCACACACCCGTCCCTAACCTTACCCGTATCACACACCCGTCCCTAACCTTACCCGTATCACACACCCGTCCCTAACCTTACCCGTATCACACACCTGTCCCTAACCTTACCCGTATCACACACACCTGTCCCTAACCTTACCCGTATCACACACCTGTCCCTAACCTTACCCGTATCACACACCCGTCCCTAACCTTACCCGTATCACACACACCAGTCCCTAACCTTACCCGTATCACACACACCTGTCCCTAACCTTACCCGTATCACACACACCTGTCCCTAACCTTACCCGTATCACACACCCCTGTCCCTAACCTTACCCGTATCACACACCTCTCCCTAACCTTACCCGTATCACACACCACTGTCCCTAACCTTACCCGTATCACACACACCCCGTATCACACACCACTGTCCCTAACCTTACCCGTATCACACACACCTGTCCCTAACCTTACCCGTATCACACACCCCTGTCCCTAACCTTACCCGTATCACACACACCTGTCCCTAACCTTACTCGTATCACACACACCTGTCCCTAACCTTACCCGTATCACACACACCTGTCCCTAACCTTACCCGTATCACACACCCCTGTCCCTAACCTTACCCGTATCACACACACCTGACCCTAACCTTACTCGTATCACACACAACTGTCCCAAACCTCACCCGTATCACACACCTGTCCCTAACCTTACCCGTATCACACACACCTGTCCCTAACCTTACTCGTATCACACACAACTGTCCCAAACCTCACCCGTATCACACACCTGTCCCTAACCTTACCCGTATCACACACACCTGTCCCTAACCTGACACGTATCACACACCTGTCCCTAACCTTACCTGTATAACACACACCTGTCCCTAACCTTACCTGTATCACACACACCTGTCCCTAACCTTACTCGTATCACACACACCTGTCCCTAACCTTACCCGTATCACACACACCTGTCCCTAACCTTACCCGTATCACACACCCCTGTCCCTAACCTTACCCGTATCACACACACCTGACCCTAACCTTACTCGTATCACACACAACTGTCCCAAACCTCACCCGTATCACACACCTGTCCCTAACCTTACCCGTATCACACACACCTGTCCCTAACCTTACTCGTATCACACACAACTGTCCCAAACCTCACCCGTATCACACACCTGTCCCTAACCTTACCCGTATCACACACACCTGTCCCTAACCTCACCCGTATCACACACCTGTCCCTAACCTTACCCGTATCACAAACACCTGTCCCTAACCTTACACGTATCACACACCTGTCCCTAACCTTACCCGTATCACACACACCTGTCCCTAACCTTACACGTATCACACACATGTCCCTAACCTTACCCGTATCACACACACCTGTCCCTAACCTTACTCGTATCACACACAACTGTCCCAAACCTCACCCGTATCACACACCTGTCCCTAACCTTACCCGTATCACACACACCTGTCCCTAACCTTACACGTATCACACACCTGTCCCTAACCTTACCTGTATCACACATCCCTGTCCCTAACCTTACCCGTATCACACACACCTATCCCTAACCTTACCCGTATCACACACCTGACCCTAACCTTACCCGTATCACACACACCTGTCCCTAACCTTACCCGTATCACACACCTGTCCCTAACCTTACCCGTATCACACACCTATCCCTAACCTTACCCGTATCACACACCTGTCCCTAACCTTACCCGTATCACACACCTGTCCCTAACCTTACCCATATCACACACATGTCCCTAACCTTACCCGTATCACACACATGTCCCTAACCTTACCCGTATCACACACCCGTCCCTAACCTTACCCGTATCACACACCCCTGTCCCTAACCTTACCCATATCACACACATGTCCCTAACCTTACCCGTATCACACACCTGTCCCTAACCTTACCCGTATCACACACACCTGTCCCTAACCTTACCCGTATCACACACCCCTGTCCCTAACCATACCCGTATCACACACACCTGTCCCTAACCTTACCCGTATCACACACCCCTGTCCCTAACCTTACCCGTATCACACACCTGTCCCTAACCTTACCCGTATCACACACACCTGTCCCTAACCTTACCCGTATCACACACACACCTGTCCCTAACCTTACCCGTATCACACACACCTGTCCCTAACCTTACCCGTATCACACACCCCTGTCCCTAACCATACCCGTATCACACACACCTGTCCCTAACCTTACCCGTATCACACACCCCTGTCCCTAACCTTACCCGTATCACACACACCTGTCCCTAACCTTACCCGTATCACACACACCTGTCCCTAACCTTACCCGTATCACACACACCTGTCCCTAACCTTACCCGTATCACACACCCCTGTCCCTAACCTTACCCGTATCACACACCCCTGTCCCTAACTTTACCCGTATCACACACACCTGTCCCTAACCTTACCCGTATCACACACCCCTGTCCCTAACTTTACCCGTATCACACACACCTGTCCCTAACCTTACCCGTATCACACACACCTGTCCCTAACCTTACCCGTACAGTGGTTACTCAACCAGAATAATACTTTTACCGCCGCCGCTCCCGCGGCGGTAAAATTCGGATCTGTATTTGCTGCCTTTTACCGTTATGAGACGCTACAATCACAGACTTTGAAAGGTGTTCGTTTATTCTCTCTATTGCGTAATCTAACGCCGCGCCGGGGCTCATTCAGAGTGATTGAAAGCTGGTAACAGATGAATTCAAGTGACCGATTTTTGTAATAAAATATTCAAAAACCACTTTCTCGGTGTGATATATTTCATGCAGTTGTGTACTTACATTATCCCAAAAATTTGTAAATCAAGAGAAATTACAGTTTTTAATAATGGCTCGTCCCTGGTCATTGTCGCCTATCAATGACGTAATATCCGCGCTATCCTCGGTTTCTGCTTGTAGAAACCATAGTAATTATACATAGATTCCTTATTAGCGGCCGTTTCAATGGGCCGCTATACATAAGCCACTAATGAGGATTGTATACATATATATGTACAATATCTCGCACGCCGCTGTAGTGTTGTTCAGTCATCATGGTTCACGATTATAGATTGGCGAGTACAGAAAATCCCCAAAAAACGTAAACATAGATCAAATTATGTGTTGCATGAAAATATTTAGCCATTACTTGCAAATACTGTGGGTTTGTTCAAATGTACTTTTAGTATGATTGTTTTAAACATGTAAAACTGCACAGCATTAACTCACCAGATCATTTGACAAATAGTCACATATTAGTAACAGGTTAATATAGCATTATATTTCACGTTCCTGGCTAATTCATTACGATGACATAACATCATAACATGATTCTATACATCTCTGGATGGTGAAAACGACATCTCCCATCGTGCCACACTCCTTCATAGCATCATCAAGCTTCGTCTTTGTTATTGTTTTGAAAATGTGACCTCTGGCGGTGAAAAAATTACATATTGTAGCTTTAAGTTTTAAGCTTTAAAATTCCTTTAGTAATACAAAAAAAATAATGCAATACAAAATAATATAATATAATGTAATACAAAATAATGTAATATAATATAATATTCTGCTTAATAATAACAAAAATATCTTCATGTAACTTGACTCAAAATATGACAGAATTCATATTATATAATTTTACTTATGAATACAATATTACAAGATAAATGTATGGATTTGTATTATATATACACATATATTATGTAAACAAAAACTTTTGATTAATCGTGATTAATTGATTTGACAGTACATATATATATGGATATGACCCACGAACAAGCAAGTAAAATGTTCTGATATTCTCAGATCGGTTTCAGGCCTCATACATATGTGGAAATAAATCTGATATGAATCGGATGTGTGTTTGAGCCTGCCATGTAAGTGGATATTCCTGTCAATGTGAGTCGCACGTCATTAAAAGAGTGACAGTGGCGAATGACATAAACTCAAGTGGACACCAACCGTGATCACATGACTCTTTTCAAGGGCGCAATGGAGTTAAAGGCTCAACTCGATGTTTTGCTGACCTTTAAAGATGCTGCAGAAAGCAAAAGCTTGTATTATAATTTCATCTGTGTCCATTGAACATCGTGCCATTTTTACGTCCTTTTCAGTACATCTACCATGGGTTGTTTTGCCAAGTGTGTAGTGTAAATGCAGATATCAGATATGGGTTACTTTTAAAAGAAGATGCAAGTTGGACGTCCAAAAAATCTGATATAATCCCTATTCGCACGGGATTAGTATTATCTAGGGACCACGTGTGATTTAGAAATGACCCCCCCCCCCCCCCCCCCCACATCTGAATTTCATGTGGTGCATTCGCACGGGATAACAGAAGCCTGTGGTTTTACTCAAATTAAATTTATCTCCTGGACTTATCTCCTGGATATGACGTCAATAGACTATTGCTTGTTATGAATGCCGTTATTTTAGGTCTAGCTTTATGATATATATATTATAAACATAAGAATGTTCCTTACCGGATGAAGCTATACATGTCATTCATCTCCATCTAATCATTCTTTTAGTTTTTGCTCTTCTGATGATTTTCAGCTTTCTCTTTCTGCAAACTGTGTAGTTGGTGTATAGCGATATGACCAGCACCCAAAATACTATCAAAACACTCCAACGCCTCCATTCTTCACGCGCATGAAACAAAAACCTTGAAAAATATTATATACGACTAATATTATCACAGGACCTCGGTGTTCGGCAAAATATGGTAGGCCATTTGGGGGGAATTTTTACTTTAGAAATTACAGACATGGCCGATTCACACGGGATTAAGATCACAATTATTACAAATGACTAGAGGTCACCAGGTAATACTGATCCAGTGCGAATATGGCTATAGTCAACAAATAGGATTTGGGCATCAACACCTGCAGTGTAAACGCAGCCTTATAGACTCTGCATGAATGTGCAGTACGAGAGCTTATTAAACCGTGGAAAACAGATTGTTGTGCGGGCTTGAGCAGTCTCCTCAGAGACTCAGACATATGTGTGCTCAGAGCGCTGGGATTGTCTGGGTCCGGAATGCTGGGAAACGAACATGAAAACCTCACATACTCTCACTTCTGCAATCTCTCCATTTAATTATACACTGACATTTACATCGACTGCAACTATAATAGAGCTCATTATGGTGGGGGGTCGTCCAATACTTAAAGTTAGCTCCCTGCCATCTGCAGATGGTGCTCATGCCAGGAGAGTTCAAGTACACTCATTTCAATACTTGTGGGATACGCAGCAGGACACAGCTTACATACCGTTACATCTTTTAAAAGAATATCACAGTGCATTGCAAGCAACCTGGTTGTCGTTTGACTTGAATATCGCTCAGTAGGCTCAAACTAGTTTGGGGCCAAATAATGGTTGTCAATACATGATACAATGTATGATTTTCACAACGGAAGTAAATCAATCAAAAAACGTACTTTAGCTGGACAATAACTTTATTCTAGAGCTACTGTAAAACCAAAACAATCTCTGTTCCATTAATTTCCTTTTTTCATTTATTATCACTGTAAAGCTGCTTTGAAACAATCTGTATTGTTAAAAGCGCTATATAAATTAAGATGACTTGACATAATATTTAGCAATGTCTCACACTTTGTGTTAAAAAAAAATTACATTTCACTCACAAAATAATATCATTTGGAGCATTTCAAAAAATGGTGGAAAAACAAGTAAATTATCTTATTCCTTTATTTTAAAATATTATTACACAAATTATATTGTAAAAGTTTGTGCATGGAGAAAATAAAAAATAAATAAATATTTTATTCATGCTGGGTTCATTATCTGACATGTCTATATCTACTACTCCATTAAAAAAGGGACTGATGATTTAACAAAAGAAACGGGACATCGAATTATACCCTATTAATGGAAAGTGGACATTTAAGATCTGAGGCTGAATGTGCATCTGCAGGGTCTTTAAACCCTTGACACATCCGGGGCAGGATAGCCAGACATTAAACTTTCAGTTTACTGGGTTTAGATCTTTTTCATCAGTCTCCTGTGGTCAGCATCTCTGCCGACGCCTGCAGCGATTCAGGCTTAGCGTAGCGTGAGCACAACACTATAGCAGCAGAGCAAAACTCAATTCTCTTGGGCGTGATAGAAACACACATGCTGACAGTGAATATCCCTGGACTTGCTCACATAGCCTCAGAAGTGCACTGCGTTATCCCTTTCAGTTTATTAGACGGTCTACAAGCCTGAAGGAGGCAATTTAACACATGTTTTAGTCCAGGTGTTCCTAAAAGAACAGTTTATCAATGGGAAACATGTTCATATCTCTCCACACACACACACACACACACATGTTGGTGCGACAGCATTATGAGGACTCTCCATAGACGTAATGGTTTTTATACTGTATAAACTATATATTCTAAATTAATTTTTTAATAAAACATTGTTTTTTATGTTTTTTACGCCATTTGATTTATGAGGACTTTTGAAATGTCCTCATAAACCACCCATACGTTGTAATACCAGTGTAATATACAGTACATGTTATTATACAAATTTGTGTCCTCATAAATCACATAAACAAACAAACACACAAACACACACACACACACACACACACACAAGCTTTGAGGAATACATGTATTGCGTGCTTCATGTATAAAGGCCTTGAATCAAGACCGGAGTAATTTTACGAACAAATATTGTCATTTGCATTAATGTAAAGCTCATGTTAATGCCTTTCCTGGTTCACAAATGATTTCGAGACTCAACAACAACAACATGGGAGTTACTGTATAAAAATTTTTCCCAACTAATTCCATCTCTCATTAAAAGTTGTGTCTGCCTCGGGACTTTCTGAATATGAGATTCTGCTTTTGTAAGACATAACGCAGAGCAAAACCGTTCAGAGAATAGCACAAAATGCATGTCTCAACAGTTTTACATGAAGGAAAATATCCTCTGACAAGTTTACCCACAATGCACGGTTCTAGCTAATGAGGATCACTAGCTAAGCCTTGAAATCTGTTGATCTCACACATCAGGGTACCTCTCTAATTAAAGAGTTTCTCAGCCAGAAATATTGCGCTCCACGATCAGACTCCATCTGGATGGACCTGCTCTACCAGGGCCAATGACGGGGAAACAAAAAGACTAACAATGCTCGTGAAAAAACGGGCCACAGATGAGTGCGTTTGCTAATGTGTCCTCTGCCAACACTGAAACAGCCAACAGAAACAAGCAGGGTGCAAAATGACTCTGTCGCGTAAATAAAAAAAGTTACTTGCCAGTAACCTTATTAAGAGCTGCAACATCTACATACACGGTTTAAACCGAATTGTAAGAATGAATGAAGTAAAATGATCTGACCTTCACTGATGTAAGTTATAATAATGACCTGTGCCGGCTGACAAAAATATGCTTTTTTTTAATAAGCAAAAGGCAAAAGTTGTAGTGAGTGACCATATGGCACACTTTAGATTAGGGTGTGATTCTCCATAATAATTAACTATAAAGGCAAACCAAAAATTATTCAGACACAAGATATCATTTTTATTTTCCTTTTTTACTAGTGTATGCAGGACACTATAGTTCATTTATGTAAGTGAGGATAGCTAAATAAAGTAAACTGTGCCATATTATACCCAAAAATTCAGTGACTACCAGTAAACTACTGACTACCAGTAAAATTTATAAAAATTTGGGATCAAAAATGATTCAGACACTTTGACCTGACCATGTTTTGCTCAAGTGTTTTTCTTTAATTGCTAATGCGACCTTTTTACACCACAGACTGAACTAAATTAAGCATTGCTTGGTAATTGGTTGACCTAAATTATTATTATCTAATGGTGTACTTAAATTTACAGCTGACAGCTATTCAATCTAATTCATTTGTGAAACAGTCTAAAAGAAGGATGGCCAAAACCAGTGAAATATCAACTCTGAGATCTTGTCATATTTATTACCATTTTCTAAACGATAGCGAATAAACTGTGATAATGTGAGAAATGTTTTTGGTTAGACCGTATATATGGTCACACTTTAGATTAGGGTGCGATTCTCAATATTAATTAACTATCAACAACTACAACTTTTGCCTCAATAAAATCCTATAATAGTTAGTAAGGTATTGGGTGGATTAAGGGATGCAGAATATGGCCATGCAGAATAAGGCATTATTGTGTGCTTTATAAGTACTAAAAAACAGCCAATATCCTAGTAATATGCATGCTAATGAGCAACTAGTTAATAGTGAGAAATGGACCCTACACTAAAGTGTTACCATATATACTGTAAAAAAAGCTTTTCAAAGCCACTAAAAAAAGAATGCCACTAAATGCACTGGCCACTGGCAGGTGTGGCCTTAATCTGGACCCTGGAAACAAGCCAGCACAGTTGTAGGAAACACCTGCGCCGATTCTGCTCACCCAAGAGGTTTCTCGAGTCGGCTGGCCGGTGACCCCACAATTTCCCCCAGTGTGCAGAACATCTGTCCAAGAAAGTCCTAGATGGAGTGGGTAGGATCAAGCAGAAGAGGAGGTAAGAGTTTATCAGATTCAACAAATCCCAACGCTCTGCCCTCTTGTTATAGTATTGAATTGAAAGGCAAAGACGTACGTATAGTTCAAGGGGCTTCTGGGAAGGAGCACGGCCATGTTTACAACAGAGCACAGCATGTAACAGAAAGCACAAGACACAAATACAATACCAGCCACACACACACTTTCAGGGGTGATCAAACCAGCGAAGAGAGAGAGATAGTGATGATTAGGCGTCTACATGATCAGTCTGCATGCATTAAATGAGGTGGGATGAAAATACCAGGAATGGGGCCAAGGAAAATAAAAAAATATCCAAATATATTGTGTCTGTGCAAATACTTTATATTGATTTACTTCTCACTTTTTGCTTCTGCATGAGTAAACACGCCAATGATGTCAGACAAACGCTGCATTTCATTTTCAGTTAACAATAGTTTGTTTTACTATACAAAACGTAGGTTTTAAATATGGATAAAAAAAAACGAACAAAAAATTTACACTCACCGGCCACTTTATTAGGTACCCCATGCTAGTAACGGGTTGGACCCCCTTTTGCCTTCAGAACTGCCTCAATTCTTCGTGGCATAGATTCAACAAGGTGCTGGAAGCATTCCTCAGGGAGTTTGGTCCATATTGACATGATGGCATCACACAGTTGCCGCAGATTTGTCGGCTGCACATCCATGATGCGAATCTCCCGTTCCACCACATCCCAAAGATGCTCTATTGGATTGAGATCTGGTGACTGTGGAGGCCATTTGAGTACAGCGAACTCATTGTCATGTTCAAGAAACCAGTCTGAGATGATTCCAGCTTTATGACATGGCGCATTATCCTGCTGAAAGTAGCCATCAGAAGTTGGGTACATTGTGGTCATAAAGGGATGGACATGGTCAGCAACAATACTCAGGTAGGCTGTGGCGTTGCAACGATGCTCAATTGGTACCAAGGGGCCCAAAGAGTGCCAAGAAAATATTCCCCACACCATGACACCACCACCACCAGCCTGAACCGTTGATACAAGGCAGGATGGATCCATGCTTTCATGTTGTAGACGCCAAATTCTGACCCTACCATCCGAATGTCGCAGCAGAAATCGAGACTCATCAGACCAGGCAACGTTTTTCCAATCTTCTATTGTCCAATTTCGATGAGCTTGTGCAAATTGTAGCCTCAGTTTCCTGTTCTTAGCTGAAAGGAGTGGCACCCGGTGTGGTCTTCTGCTGCTGTAGCCCATCTGCCTCAAAGTTCGACGTACTGTGCGTTCAGAGATGCTCTTCTGCCCACCTTGGTTGTAACGGGTGGTTATTTGAGTCACTGTTGCCCTTCTATCAGCTCGAACCAGTCTGGCCATTCTCCTCTGACCTCTGGCATCAACAAGGCATTTCCGCCCACAGAACTGCCGCTCACTGGATGTTTTTTCTTTTTCGGACCATTCTCTGTAAACCCTAGAGATGGTTGTGCGTGAAAATCCCAGTAGATTAGCAGTTTCTGAAATACTCAGACCAGCCCTTCTGGCACCAACAATCATGCCACGTTCAAAGTCACTCAAATCACCTTTCTTCCCCATACTGATGCTCGGTTTGAACTGCAGGAGATTGTCTTGACCATGTCTACATGCCTAAATGCACTGAGTTGCCGCCATGTGATTGGCTGCTTAGAAATTAAGTGTTAAGGAGCAGTTGGACAGGTGTACCTAATAAAGTGGCCGGTGAGTGTATATATAATTCTACATGAGGTAAATTTTATGACCTCAACTGTGGATTGAAAGTAACAATGTGTCTAATGACATTCCATTCAAAAAGATGAGAGTATTTTTTAATTATATTTGGATACTTTTTAAAAAGAAGTTGAAATGCACATAAATGTTTGTATTCAGGTTACATGTCGGTCACATTACAGCTCTACTTACGTGTTTGGAAAGATCGGGACTTTTAGAGTCGACATCATATCTGAATTAAGAAGGAAATAACACACACAAAAAAGAAAAACCATTGTTAGCCAATGTCTTCATACACAATGAGTAGCTAATTAAAAGATATGCAATAATGCTTGAGACAATACACAAAAAATGTCTTTCAAGGGCTGTAGGCATGCAAAACTACATAATGATCAAACATGCTTGCCGTTGACAGACACATTTCATAAACTAAAAAAAAAAAAAAGTAAAAACTATTGCACTTTAATCTTTAAGTATTAAAGCAATGCATTTGTAACTGAATGCACTAAACATTCTTTACATTATTTTTTATTATTTTCTACCGTGTTCCCCAAAACATTGGGATACTTCTTAAGAATGTCTATCTTTTTTTTTTTTTTTAATAAAGAATAACTTAAGAATTTGAAATCCTTAAAATCCAAAAGAATGTTCTTAAAAATCTTTAAGGTTTTAAAAGTTAGCATAACCTTGCATAGTGCATTAAAAAACCGAGCGCTGAGCTCCCGCCAAGCCCTCAATATGATTATTACGGTAATCTGCAGGCAGTGCAAAAGACAAAAGTGTTTTTCATTGCGTTGATAGTCTTTGGCAAGATCAGCCATTCAGTCAGATACTGTAACTCCAATATTCTTCTTTAGGAAAACAAAATTGAGAACTTTGTCAATAATTGTACTTTACATTATTATGAACATTCTCGCAGACTTCTTTGAATTTGTTAATAAATGTACATAATTAAATGATTAATAATAAATATCATGATTATTTCATGAATCTGTGAATTACACACTTAGCTTTAAACAAGTCTTTAGAGGAATTTATTTCAAAGGTTTTTCTTTTGAATGCACTCCAAATGAATACAAGCTTGTTTTTCTACACTATAAAAAAATTATTTTTCACAGTTGAAAATTAAACAAGAATTATTGGAATATGTTTTACAAGAAAATACGATTCCAGTCTTTCTACTAAAAACTGAACGTTTAATCAAATGTTTCTTGCCTTTTCTTTGTGATTACTTGTGAATTTTACTAACAGTTTTTGAGTACATAATCATACACCTTTTTTTTAGCGTATGGAAAATAATTGAATTTTTAATCCATTATTTTAGATTTGTGCAGATCAAGGATGATAACTATAATGATAGTGACACAGAAGAACGATATCATTGTAATCGCTTTCAGGGAACAGTACATTACACGACAACCATGTACTAAAAGCGGAAAAGTATAGTTATCAAAATTCACCAGACTTTTAAGACCTCGAGCATTTCAAGTGGAAGACGACAAAACTGCAGCACCAGCTTATTGGTGCCATTTGACGCAATATAGTCATTGTTTTAATTCTTGCTGTGAATGGGCTTTAAATGCAAGACCATCAAATGCAAGTAAGCAACAGATGACAAGAAACCGCTAAAAAAAACATTTGCTAATTAAACAGACCATCAAACAATCATGCATGCGTGCTTACTTAATTACTCGGTTAAGATTATGTTAGTAAGAAGGCCAAAAACAAATGGGAAATCAGATGGTTCGATTCATTTCGGGATCTGGAACATTCCTGATTCCTGGAGATCAGTGCCAGAAGAAAGAGGAAGAGGGAGGAGGTGAGAGGCTTTCCTGAAGGAACATTGGTGTGGATGCGGGATTCCTCAGGACAGGGATCTAAAGAAATCACTCACAAATCAAAGCGCAGGCTCTGCTTCTCCTCAAAGAAGTAGTCCAGGATGTACTTCCTGACAAAGTCCGGATTTAGCGTGTTGTCAATCACCTCCGTTCTTCCAAACTAGAAAGTGAATTAGGGACAGCAGAGGAAGAGATAGGGTCAGAGAGAGAGGAAAGAATGAGGGGGAGAAAATTAAATTGGATGATATAAGGTACCGAATGAGAAATGGAGGTCCGAAAAAATGAGAATTGGAAAAGTTTGGTACAAAACACTGCAGATATGAGAATTAAGCTGAAATGGCAACTCCTCTCTAATAGTATTGTTGAAATCCCCCTGATCTCGCTCTCTTTCTCCCTTGTCACAGTCTTTTTCCTTTACTCTCTATATCCTCCAGAGACTCGTCTAATGCCGGAGGGTTAGTTTGCTGAGGTGTGTGAGAACTGGAAAGGTTTAGTGAAACTTTGGCCTTGTTTACACTATCAGTGAAATGTGACCCAATTCCCATTTTGTGCTGACACAGATCGGAAAAAAACACATGCCTTCAGATAGTTCGAGATCGGTTCCAGGCCTCATTGGCCTCGTTTACACTGCATGTCTTGATGCCCAATTCTGATTTGTTGTCTATAGCCGATTTTTTTGACCGTCCGTTTACATGTTCTTTCAATTTTGACCCATATCCGATTCATGTGTTTACACATGCCATACTATCTGAAACATCGTGCATTAATAAAGGGTTAAATTCTCTTGGACAGATGGACGAACGTGAAATATGCTTGATGCTAGCTCTGCGATATATGCGATGCCCAAGCAGTATCAATAATGTCAAATACGTGATGTGCAGTCAAGTTCGAGTGTGTGTTCTCACCGATACGCTTGTTGTGACGTGTGGAGTTTTGACGAGTTTTATAGACTTGATATTGTTTCTTATTCAAAAGTGGTGTTTGGTGAACTTTAGCATCAAGCATATTTCGCGTTCGTCCATCTGTGCAAGAGAATTTAACCCTTTAAGCATGCCATGCGCGATGTTTCAGATAGTATGGCAAGTGTAAACACATGAATCGGATATGGGTCCCAATTGAAAACGTGTAAACGGACGGTCAAAAAAAAATCGAGTACAGGAAACAAATCAGAATTGGGCATCAAGACCTGCAGTGTAAACGAGGCCTTTAAGTCCTCAGTGGCAGCACTAATTACAGCCCTGTGGCTATTCGACAATTATGTGTGCATAATTCAGGCCAACAGCGAGCTATATCCCTCTGAAACAGCCTATAGGGCACCTCACTCCATCATTAACCCCTTTCCCCTTTAAAAACAAACACTCAATAATTGGACAGGTCTCCTCCCCTCTTTCAAAGTCTAAATGCGCTACATGGAATTGAGGCCACCTTTTGACACTGAGCTGATCCAAGCCAATGTTTATTTAGTGGCTTGTATTTCACCTAGAGGCTTAGTGACTTTCCATGCAATATATGTCGACCATAAATTATTCAGTGTCTGGAAAACTTTACATAAATGAATGAATACCCTGCAAACAGTCTGTTTCCATAAGCTGATAAAAACAGTTGTGTTGTGTTGTGTTGTGTTGTGTTGTGTTTGCATTACTCTGCGAACCATCAAGTGTTTTTCACAGTTTATTCAGATGGGACTTAAAGCAGTGGTATTGAAAAACATATAGAATCACAGAATATTGAATCATAGAATCGTCTCTATTAATTAAGTCTATACAGCAACAGTCAGTTTCTGTTAATACAAAGTGTATTAAGCCAATATAGAGGGCCTTCGAATATTGTATTGGACAATGAGAGGGCTTTGAGTCAAAAAGGTGAAGAAATTATCATTAATTATCATTTTTAAGTTAAAGTGATGTGTCTCATGTCTTTATGTAACATTTTTAAGTCTGTTAAAGGGTCAATGACATAAAAATGTCTGTGTTGTCTCATAAAAATGTCTGGAGGTTTGGGGGGGGGGGGGGGTGATGACTTTAAGAATGTCAAGTTTAATCATTAAGTTAATAAAACATGTAATAGGCTTAATCACGAATAATTTTCCTCCAAAGGATATTCAAAGATGGATACAAATAAATAAATACATACAGTACTGTGCAAAAGTCTTAGGCACGTTAGTATGTTCGCCCCAAAAAATGGTTTCAAGCCAGTAATTTGTATCTTTTGCTGTAGTGTGTTAGTTGGAAATATCAGTTTATATTTCCAAACATTCATTTAGCCATTAATTGTAATAATATAGTGAGATTTATAAATGCACAAGGAGTCTGACAACAGCTGGTATAGTCCACTCAGAGATCTGATCTCACCATCATCAAGTCCATCTGGGATTACATGAAGAAACAAAAAACTGAGAGAATAAATCCAGAAGAACTGTGGCATTGTCTCCAAGGCTCTTGAAGAAACCTGCCTGCAAAGCTACAGTACTGTGAAAAGTTTTAGGCACTTGTGTAAAAATGCTTTAAAGTGAGGAGGCTTTCAAAAATAATGTCATAAATAGATTTTATTTATAAATTAACTTCTATTAACTAAATCAAATCAATATTTGGCATGACCACCCTTTGTGTTTAAAACTGTTTTTTTTCCAAGTACACTTGCACATAGTTTTTCAGGTAGCTTTGCAGGTCGATTTCTTCAAGTGTCTTGGAGACGTTGCCGCAATTCTTTTGGATTTAGTCTGTCTCAGTTTTTTCTGTTTCTTCATGTAATCCCAGATGGACTCGATGATGGTGAGATCAGATGATCCTGATCATACTGGCTGTTGTCAGACTCCTTGTGCATACAAACATTTCAGTGGATTATTACAATTAATGGCAAAATGACTGTTTGGAAATGTAAACTGATTTTTCCTACTGACACACTACAGCAAACTATATAAATAACTGGCTTAAAACCATTTTTGAGGGGCGAAAAAACTAGCACGCCTAAGACTTTTGCACAGTACTGTATATATCTTATAAATATCATTAATTGTTGAACTAACTTTGCCACTCTGATTTTGGCAAAACAAACACAAAACACTTTAGCAATTCAAGGACAATTACACAATTACATTTAATTTCAGAAATAAATTTATTTTTCAGACATTGACAGCATGATCAATATATAAGAGGTTTAGTCAAATAATTGTCTGTCACATTTATGTGTTCTTACACAACATCTGAACATACAATACCATCAAAAAAATAGTTTACTGTACAGAAAAAGAAAATGTTTAAAAATAAATAATCATAAAAATTCTAGAGTTCAATCCAATTGCAAAACCTAGTAAAAGTCAGGAGTTCAAATTACTTATGCAACAATTAGGTAACAACTTTAATTGCAGTATCCACCAAGGGCTTTCAACCATCTAATGAATAAAATCTAATTAGAAAACAAGTAGTGCGCTGCTGTGAACCCTTCAGACTGCTCTGTTCATTTCAAATCAGAAAGCTAAAAGCTATATAAAGAGAGCCTTAATTATCAGTAATTATTGACAAATGTGTGCAATTTGTATAATCACTGCTCATCTAAAATGGATAGATGGTAGTTTTCTCTGTAGACTGGATCCTAATGTTCTACTGTACGTTTCATTTTACAATCGTTATGCAAAGAAAGAACTAAAAGGTCTATGTAGCTTTGCAATTACTTTGTCAGGAATGATGACAGCCTTTTAATTAAAATATTTGTTGATAAAATAAGCGGTGTCTCTGTACTCTGTACTGTACTCATGATTTTCAAACATTGTGAACTTTATTTCAGCTTGTTAAAACCGAAACGAAGTAATTAAAAACTCGATGAAAGATCTACATTAAAGTTCTGCCCCTTTGATTACTCTAAGCTTTACAGAACGTCCCATTGGAATAAGTTTAGTTATTATCGCTTCTAATGTGACCTGAATTACGTTAGTTGCATTCATTTAACTTAGAGTGAACACTGATGTATAAATACTTCAAATCTCCCTGCAGTAACTCATTTTATCCATTAAAACTCATCTTAGATCACCAAAAATACATATTTAAGCGTTTTTTCCATGAAAAAGAAATTCTTTATGCCTTAAAATAGCTTGAATGTAACTCTACACCCTTGCCTCATTTAGTATACGTGGTTCTATGAATATGCAAATGAGCCCCGCCTCCACTCACTCACAGCAGCTCAGTGTCTTAAAGCATATTAAAAACAATATATAGACATATAAACAATATTAAAAGCTTGATTTTCAATTTTCTTTAATGATGTTTAATTGGGGGCCAACACAGTATGCAAGATCCTCCAAATGATAATTAAAAGGGGAGCAGAATACCAAATGTGTTTGTGTGCAGATGATGTACTGTGACATTACTAAACCCAGGCTTGGAGTGCCCTTAAAGATGGATGGGAGCTAATCTCTGGATATTCACTTGACATTCATAAGACTCAGGCTTTGACTAAATTTCGTTCCCACACATGACATGGCAAATAGGTATAATTTTAATTGGAACTTATCATATATATCATATCTTGGGATATATCAAATGAAGGATTTGTCCTCTTTATACACTCTATAAAGGAAACCCTATAAAGATTTGGACAAATGGGCTTTGCTTCCTCTAGATATGGGCATTAGGGTAAGATCTATTAAGATGAATATTTTACCCAAATTATTATATCTATTTACAGCGCTGGCAACTGAGATCCCTCGTAAACAGTTTAGAGAACGGGATTTTTTTTTTTTTAACCAGGATAATCTCTTTCACAGGAGTGTCCTGGACAAGAATGGGCAGCAGTTACAATCACAAACTTACAAATCAAAACAACAAGTAACAAATTAAAACACTTAAAAACAATTGCACATCATTGAGTCTTCTTCAAGTGACCGAATAATAAATTTAAAATATTCCATAAGCCAACTTCGCACGGGATCAGTATTACCTGGTGACCTCTAGTCATGTGTAATAATTGTGGAGGTTGTCTGTGATCTTAATCCCGTGTGAATCGGCCATGTCTGTAATTTGTAAAGTAAAATTTCCCCCGCAAATGGCCTTCCGTATTTCGCGAGGTCCTGTGGTAATATCAGTCCGTGAATCCGCATCTCTGTGATTTGGCGGGATCGTATATAATATTTTTCAAGGTTTTTGTTTCATGCGCGTGAAGAATGGAGGCGTTGGAGTGTTTTGATAGTATTTTGGGTGCTGGTCATATCGCTATACACCAACTACACAGTTTGCAGAAAGAGAAAGCTGAAAATCATCAGAAGAGCAAAAACTAAAAGAATGATTAGATGGAGATGAATGAGATGTATAGCTTCATCCGGTAAGGAACACTATTCTGTTTATGATATCTATCATACAACTAGACCTATAATAACGGCAAGACATTTCCAAGCAATCTCCTATTGACGTCATATCCGGGAGATAAGTCAGTAAATTTGAGTAAAATCACAGGCTTCGGTTATTCCGTGCGAATGCGCCAGATGAAATTCAGATGTGGGGGGGTCATTTCTAAATTACACGATAATACTAATCCCATGCGAATAGGGCTATAGACACCAGAGTTTGTAATTTCAATTTCGTTTGGAGTAACCATTCAAATGGAGCTGTATACATAAAAGCCCTTTTCCCCAGTATAAATACTATATCTCTAGTTTAATATGGAACAATAGAAGACCCCACATAAGATATGCTGCCTTGCAATCACCGAGAGAGAAAGAGAGAGAGAGAGAGAGAGAGAGAGAGAGAGAGGCATGACATTACCGTGCTTGAGGGATTCTCAGTTGGCTGCACAGTTAAGACCACTAGTATTGTGGTGCCGTCCAAACTATGCACCAAAGTGGAAAGATATAGAATTTTCTTTGATGGACACTCCAATACAGTCAGCCCTGGGCTGTGTAGACCAGGTGAAAGACCTATATCAAATACAGAATCAATGTGTGGGTCATTCTGTTCAACCATGGAAGGAGGGGGTTAAACGCTTCAAGCTCCACAGGCCTATGATCCACAATTTGCTCCAGCTCGTCATGATCACAGATATAAGACCTGAATCTCTCTCGGCATTTGTGAAATTATATCTAATGGGGATTTGGAGCATTTTAAGAACCTTTGTCAGAACTTCGACCTCAATCGACAGGACTTTTATTTTATTTTTATTTTGACCCAGATTTTTATAGAAGCAGATAAGGGTCAACACATGAAAGGAGTAATAGGTAACTTACACAACGCTATCTATTCATTGAGTAAAAATTCATGTATATGGATGTGGATTGGTGGATGGATATATCTGAGGAAGTATGGCTACGCATGCTTGGCAAACTCAAACTCACAGACTCACTCATTGTTTTGGAGAGATTTTGGCTGAAAGAGATTTCTGATTAGATTTTTTATTACACCAAAGCAAAAATCACGTTTTCTGGGATACAACACCCTTGCTGGAGGGAGTGTGGATCATTACAAGATCATTACATTCTTTGGTTATGCCCACATATTCAGTCTTTTTGGGTAAGGGTGAGACAATTAATGTCCAGAATATTAGGTTTTAACATAGAAATGTAATTTCCCACTATGTTCCTCTGGGTTACTCCGGATGGTTTGGGTAAAAGTGATATTTACCTCTTGAAAATCTTTCTGGTCGCCTGCAAAAAAGCGGTCACTAAGGGTGCTTTCACATCTGTAGTTCGGTTCATTTGGTCCGGACCAGGGGTGAAAATTATATAGGGGTGAACCATAAATTTACGATCATTTCTAGAGTTTATACTACTAATATAGTTTACCTAACATCTCAGACTAACCTAACATCGCTAGCTTCCGTTATTGTTAGCACAACACGCTTGTATCTCGTTAGCCTGTTAACGCTTCGCCCGTGCGCTTAGTTATTTATTTATTTATTTTTCTCGTGCGCGCCCGCGCCTCTGAGTTCGTAAAAAGCCCAGGTGAGTAAGAATCAGTCAACAAACACGGTGAGTAATGTCTTGTCCTGTTATTGTCACCTGCACCTCATGCCACATGTTTACTATAGCCTTCCCCGTCGGCAATATAGGGTTTATATGTGATAAATGCAAGGAGACAGTCAGGCTGACGGAGAAGATTTCAGAATTAGAGACACGCATCCAAACTTTAATTGAGGATAGTAAGTGTGCTCGAGCCTTAGATACTATTTTGGATGCGCCTAGCATAGTGAATCATTTACATGATTCGGTTCCGGCTGAGTTATTGCCTGTGCAGCCAGGCAGATGGGTAACTGTGAGAGATCGCTCTAGTCGCGGATCAAAAAACCACTCTTCTGTTCCGATTACCATAACAAATCGATTTGCCCCACTCAGTGAAACACCCACTGAGAATTATGTTGATTATGCCCTGGTAATTGGCGATTCTATTACACGGAACGTGAAAATAGAGACACCAGCCACCATAGTCACATGTTTGCCGGGAGCCAGAGCGCCTGACATCAAAGCAAATTTAAAAGTGCTGGCTAATGCTAATCGTAAATTCTCTAAGATTGTTATTCACGTCGGCACAAATGATGTTCGACTTCGCCAGTCGGAGATCACCAAAATTAATATTAAAGAGGTGTTTGAACTGGCAAGTACGATGTCAGGCACTGTAATTTGCTCTGGTCCCCTTCCTGTTCGAAGGAGTGATGAGATAGTTAGTAGATTGTGTTCACTCAATGGCTGGTTGTCTAATTGGTGTCCGCAAAATAATATAGAATTCATAGACAATTGGAAAAGTTTTTGGGGCAAACCTGACCTGTTGAAAAGAGATGGTATTCATCCCTCCTGGGATGGTGCTGCTCTTCTCTCTAGTAATTTGGCTCATAGTCTTAGAGATAAAACATGACAATCTGGGGCTCAGGTCAGGAAGCAGACAGACTGGCTTAACCGACCGTCTGCTAGCGGCCTCACGTCACCAAGGTCAGATAAATCCCATCACATAGAGGCTCTTTCATCTAGATATCATCATATAGAGACTGTGTCTGTTCCCCGAATTTGGAAATCCAAAAAACTGCCAAAACTTTCTAAGGTTAAAAGTTTAATTGATGTTCAACAAATAAAAAACAGATATAATACAGATGAGCAAACGATAAAGCTTGGGTTGTTGAATATTCGATCCCTTAATTCAAAAGCGCTCATAGTTAATGATAAGATTACAGACTATAACCTAGATGTGCTGTGTTTGACAGAAACCTGGCTAAAACCAAACGATTACATTACTTTAAATGAGTCCACTCCGCAAGATTACTGTTATAAACATGAGCCTCGTCCGAAAGGCAAAGGGGGAGGTGTTGCTGTAATTTATAGTAATATTTTCAAAACCACTAAGAAATCTAGTTTTAAATATACTTCTTTTGAAGTGTTGGTGCTTAATGTAAAAATACATAGTGTAAACAATAAATCACATTTGAAAATTCTGCTGGCTACTGTATACAGGCCACCAGGGCACCATAAAGATTTTATCAAAGAATTTGCTGACTTTCTATCAAAATTAGTATTGGCTGCCGATAAAGTCCTAATTGTTGGTGATTTTAATATACATGTAGATAATGAAAAAGATGCATTGGGACTGGCATTTAAAGACATTATAAACTCAATTGGAGTGAGACAACACGTGTCAGAACCTACTCATTGTCGTAATCATACTCTAGATCTAATATTATCTCATGGAATAGATGTTGATGCCGTTGAAATTCTGCAGCAGAGCGACGACATCTCAGATCATTATCTAGTCTCGTGTAAATTACATTTAGCCAAGGCTGCAAAGCCGACTCCGTGTTATAAATATGTTAGACCTATCACTTCTGCCACTAAAGATGGCTTTATTAATAATCTTCCTAATCAGTTTCATAATCTCAGCATCCCGGATAGCTTAGAAGAACTTGATATTGCAACAGAAACGTTTAAATCTCTCTTTTCCAGCACTTTAGACATAGTTGCTCCGTTGCGCTTAAAGAAGATTAAAGAAAATAGTCCAACGCCGTGGTACAACGAGCACACCCGGGCCCTTAAGAGAGCAGCCAGAAAAATGGAACGAAACTGGAAGAAAACAAAACTAGAGGTATTTCGGATTTCATGGAAGGAGAGCTCGATTGCTTACAGAGAGGCATTAAAAGATGCTAGAACGGATTATTTTTCAACCTTATTAGAAGAAAATAAACATAATCCTAGGTATTTATTTGAACAAGTGGCTAAACTAACGAAAAAGAAAGCTTCAAGCCCAGAAGTTTCCAAGAAACACAGCAGTAATGACTTTATGAACTTCTTCACTTATAAGATCTATAATATCAGGGACAAAATTATAACTATGCAACCGTCTACTACAGTAGCGCATCAGGGAGTGCATTGTAGTCTCCGTGAGGAACATTTTGATTCATTTGCTGCTATAGGAGAGGAAGAATTTTGCAAACTTGTTAATTCATCTAAATCCACAACTTGTATGCTAGACCCTATACCGACTAAGCTACTGAAAGAGATGCTTCCAGAGGTCATAGATCCTCTTCTAAATATCATTAATTCATCTTTGTCTCTAGGATACGTACCAAAAACCTTTAAGTTGGCTATGATTAAACCGCTTGTTAAAAAACCGCAACTTGATCCTACAGAATTAGTCAATTACAGGCCAATCTCAAATCTGCCTTTTCTGTCAAAGATACTAGAAAAAGCAGTATCATCACAACTGTGTTCCTTTTTAGAAAGAAATAATATCTGCGAGGATTTTCAGTCCGGATTTAGACCGTACCATAGTACTGAGACTGCTCTCATTAAAGTCACAAATGATTTGCTCTTATCATCCGATCGTGGTTGTATCTCTCTGTTAGTGTTACTTGATCTTAGTGCTGCATTTGATACTATCGACCACAACATTCTTTTAAATAGACTAGAAAACTATGTTGGCATTAGTGGAATTGCACTAGCATGGTTTAAATCATACTTATCTGACCGTTTTCAGTTTGTAGCAGTAAATGAAGAGATGTCTTATCGATCACAAGTTCAGTACGGCGTACCACAAGGCTCAGTACTAGGACCGCTGCTGTTCACTCTGTACATGCTGCCATTAGGAGATATCATTAGGAAATATGGAATTAGCTTTCACTGTTATGCTGATGATACTCAGCTGTATATTTCTTCAAAACCTAACGAAACTTACCAATTCTTAAAATTAACGGAATGCATAGCTGATATAAAAAATTGGATGACCAGTAATTTCCTATTACTAAATTCTGAAAAAACAGAGATTCTAATCATTGGACAAAAAACTGCCACACGTAATAACCCAGAATACTGTCTAACAATTGATGGCTGCTCTGTTAAGTCTTCGTCGTCGGTTAGGAACCTGGGTGTGCTCTTTGATACCAATCTTTCATTTGAAAGTCACGTGTCTAGTATCTGTAAAACCGCATTTTTCCATCTTAAAAATATATCTAAATTACGTCATATGCTCTCACTGACAAATGCGGAACAATTAGTTCATGCATTCATGACATCCAGGCTAGATTATTGTAATGCTCTTCTGGGTGGTTGCCCTGCACGCTTAATAAACAAACTACAGCTAGTTCAAAACGCAGCCGCTAGAGTTCTTACCAGAACCAGGAAGTATGACCATATTAGCCCGGTTCTGTCAACACTGCATTGGCTGCCTATTAAACATCGTATAAATTTTAAAATATTGCTGATTACTTACAAAGCACTAAATGGTTTAGCTCCCCAGTACTTGAGCGAGCTCTTAACGCATTATAGTCCTTCACGTCTATTGCGATCTCAAAATTCTGGCCAGTTGATAATACCTAGAATATCAAAATCGACTGCTGGCGGTAGATCCTTTTCCTATTTAGCACCAAAACTTTGGAACAATCTTCCTAACACAGTCCGGGAAGCAGATACAGTCTGTCAGTTTAAATCTAGACTAAAAACACATCTCTTTGGCTTAGCATACACATAACACATTATAGATTTCTATAATTCAATGTTAGGCTGCATAGTTTAGATCAGCCGGAACCGGGAACACTTCCCATAATTCCTGATGTACTTTGTACATCATAAGAAGGATGGCGTCTACGCTAATATTAGTCTCTGTTTATCCCGAGGTTTACCGCGAACCGCCGGATCCAGGCCATATCCAGATCTGAGGAAGGACCATCACATGGACACGATGACAACGCATCCCTGATGAGCCAGCCCATCAACACTGTGAAGGCCCATGAACACCTCAACACACTCATCTCCTCACCGGCCGGATGACCCAACCCAACCAGATGAACTGGATAAATATCATGAAAGTTCTGATCACATCTGACTCCTGACGTTATGCTGCCTAACTCATAATCATACACTGTTCGTTTGTTGGCCAAAGGAGGACTGGCCCCCTGACTGAGCCTGGGTTCTCCCAAGGTTTTTTTCTCCATTCTGTCACCTGATGGAGTTTTGGTTCCTTGCCACTGTTGCCTTTTTCGCCTCTCTTCGCCTTTGTTGCCATTGGCTTTTGGCTTGCTTAGTTGGGGACATTTAACATTTAATTTTGAATTTAACAATACTATTACAACATTGTTTTTCTGTTATCTCTGTAAAGCTGCTTTGAAACAATTTGAATTGTAAAAAGCGCTATATAAATAAAGGTGACTTGACTTGACTTGACTTGACTTGAAAAATTATACTTTGTAGCATTTTTCAGGCGTTTTGGTTCCTTTTCCCACCACACTGATTGCTCTGGTCCGAATCAGTTGATGAGTTGATGAAACGCACCAAAATGCAGTCACGTGACAAAATCCACATCACTCGTTGGCAAGATGTGCCCTGAACGTATTTCCATAACTGCACTTCGATTGGTCAAAATTAGCATGCGGGAAAATACCCCTAAATCTATGAAACCCCCTTTCCCTGAGCTGTTTGCTAAACAAAGCCAAGATTTCGCTGTTCTTGTGAGTGTTTGAAATTTGGGACCTAATATAGTCATCAGACCAAATTTCTATGAGGCTCCGCATCTCCTCACAACTCCAAGGGCCCTATTTTAACGATCTGAAACGCAAGTATCAAGCGCGAAGCGCAAATAACTTTGTGGGCGGGTCTTGGGCGCTGTTGCTATTTTACCGGCGGGAAAAACGACTCTTGCGCCGACGCAAGTTTAAAAGGGGTTGGTCTGAAGTAGCTTCATTATTCATAGGTGTGGTTTGGGCGTAACATGAAATAAACCAATCAGAGCGTCATATCACATTCCCTTTAAGAGCATGATGAACGAGGTGCGCTTGTTCCATGGCGCAATACTATTATAACGGCGCATTTACCAGGAGCGCTTCAGAATCGGTTCACAGCCGAGGAGATCGATGTTCTCGTCAGGGCCGTAAAAGAAAGAGAAGTGACATTGGGGATGGGACAAACACACCCAAATTAGCTTTGGTTATACATGCATATAATAATTTGGGTAAATATGTAAGCTTTATGCCTATTTTTCCCATCGTCATGGACACAACAATGATTTCCCTCGTGTTTTAATATTTTTCATTATAATAATGTATCATTTGCAAAAATGAAAATGCATCTGTGTAGATGAGGGAATCATCTACAGTGTATGCGCGTTGTTCACACTCTGTATTATGATCAAGTATGCGCGCTTAAAATAGCATTATGAACAACGCGCAACGCGCCACTGACTTTAGACTAGTTTTTTTCTGGTCAGTGGCGCAATTGTTTTCTGGATTTGCAAAATAGCACCAGGGATTGTTTGCGCAGGAACACGCCTCCTTTTTTGCGCTGAACCGCCCAGGGAGCGCAAGTTCATTCTCTAGTTTGCCGACGTGTGTCTGTGGAGGGAAAAGTCCGCTTTGCGCGGGTGCAAAATAGGAATGATACATGCGTCAGTGTACAAAGTCATTTGCGCCGGGTGCAAGATAGGGCCCCAAGTGTGTCTGCGAGCTGCCATGCTAAAAGTGCAAACTGTCAACAAACATTAGTCCTCATCCCATAATGCACAGCGCCACTGACTACGGCAGCTGGTTTAGTCCAAAAATGCACAGTTCTTTGACAGTTGGGTCTGTTCGAGGTCGGATCACGTTCTCACCACAAACTAACTGCTCCAGAGTTTGTGTGAAAGCGTACAGAGACCATGCTTGTTTGGTCCGCTTTTGGTGCGCACCGAGTGCGATTGCTGCATTCACACCTGTCCAAACAAACCGCACCAAGGGGGACAACCAACTCTAGTGCGATTCAACCGAACTAAATGAGGTAGGTGTGAAAGCACCCTAAATGTTGGCTCAAGAGAAACCCCCTTGATGTAGATCTGTTTTCAAGCATTGGCAGTCAAATATGCTCCATGGAAAAAATGACCCTCTCCCTTCGGTTACAGAAGGACAAAGGGGGAAAGTACTGGAGGAAATGGGATTGTTATATACAAAAAACTAATAATTAGTAGACTTGTAGAAATATACCACAATTTCTACTTGTATCACATAGTTACTGACTCCTTGTAAGACCTAATGTAACAGTTAATCGTTAATGGTTGTGTCCTTGTTGTTATTTTTTTTTTTGATTTTTACTTATTTTTTTCTATTACTTTATTTTTGTCTTTACTTTTTTCCCTACTTGATGTGTACAAAAACGGAAGAAAAGTTATGTGAATCCCCTGGCAAAGGCTTCATCAGACAAACAACACAAGCCAAGTTTCTCCCATGTGACTTGCCAGTGACAACACACACACTCACACACACACACACCTGCCAACAAAAGGCAGTGACCCGTACTGGTCAGTTCTGTCATATCTACAGACGCCACACACAAGCCAGAGCGAGCTGAAGACCGTATGTCAGCACCAAAGGGTCTTTCGGTGGTCACATTGATCAAATTTAGAACAATGTGAGTTATTTTACATAGTAATAATGTGAAAATTATAGTAGGCTGGTAAATTACGCTTGTGCTGCGGAAATAAAATGGCCAGTTTTTTCAACTATTGGCGGAAGTACTACTGCAGGAACGGAGAACGATTTTAGTTCTAGGAACACCTTTTGGGAGGACTAAATTAGCTCCTGCAACAGGAACAATCAGTGATGTACTGTAAGTGCACGTTGATTGGCTGAACATATGCCCTATGAAACTCGGTTATTTTTTTTAAAGCCGTGAACACAGTTTACATACAGTATACTTACTCCACAGACTACATCCAGCACCCTGGTGGCTAATTCCTATAAGATATCTGGTGATCCAGTACTCATTATCGGTATCGGAAGTACAGGACTGATCCAAATTCGAGACTGTACTTTACACATGGTTGTTACGGTTAAGCTCAAAAAAGGTTTTTAAAAAATAACCACAGAAGGTTTTTAAATAATTAAAAAAAAATGTATTCTGATGTTATAATGCCAACATATAATCAAAAATCAGATGAAGACTTTAAGGATATTTTGTTACTTTTGTACAATACACTTGATGGTCAATGTATATCTGTCACATCTGGGTCTTCATCGGGATACATTAAAACAAAAACTTTAAATAAAGGTTTGGTGTTAATATCAAATGATGGATTTTTGTGTGGTTTCTTTTTTCAAGAAAAACTCATAGCTACCATAGCTATCTTTAACACTCACACTATAGTGAGAGAACAGTAAATCCTCTTCCAGGACTTGACGTCCCGAGGTGACGGTTCAGTCAGAAAGCGAGCTCTTGCGCAGGGATTGCATGGACACTGGGCAGGATGTCATGAAAGCATTGAAGCCTATATAATAAAAAGGCCCAAATCCCCTTCTCAGCACAGGGAACCAGTCAAGATCCTCCCAGAAATGAGTCGAGGAGACCATGCCTGTCAGTTCTGTTAAGTGTATCTGTGTAATATAGTGTGAGATAGAGTGACAGTGAACAGAACCAGCACTATTCATCTCCTGTTGTTCAAATGTTTGTATTATAACAGGCAAAAGTACCTTTTTTATTATACCTGAAGACTGGAATTGAACACAACAACATGGCCAGACTGATGTAGATTATGTCCCTCATGTTATTCCTGCAGGTTTTATCCAATTCTAACGTGATCTGTGATTCCAATAACATTCCATAAGCAAGAAATGAAAGCTTCTAAACAAAATGACAAATAATAACCTTTCATTCAGATCACCTGAGTTCTTTAATGACAGTCTCTCCTGTTCTTCACACAGAATATGAGCAGACTGATTATAAAAATAGACAGCTGAGAAACGAAGTGTGCCAGGATTTATTGCTGTGGTGAGCTGTCATCGCCTACACAGATATTCTGCCGTGGATGAGGCTGCTCCAGCTCTGCTTTATATGTTACAGTCAGGGGACAAGCCACTGGATGAGAAATTTCATTTTTTTTTAATACAAAGACCTCTGAGTTGTATTTAACATTTTGAGAAGTGTGAGTTTGTTTTTCATATCAGAAATGAAATTCAGATGGAAAAACAGTGATTTCTTTATCAGTTGCGGTTATTTTAGGGTATATTACAGGTTTATACTAGCCTGGGAAAACCCAGACAACTTCCGGCAAATTTAGATTTGCTCTGAAAGTTAGTCTGGCAAAGAGCTCATTCAAGCCCATTTCCAATCCGCCGAAATCGCGGCACCAATCAGAAACGTTGGGGCGGGCTTTACACGATGACGACAGCGCAGCAACTGTGAAGCAGATTTTGTACATTACAAAGATGGATGCCGCCGTGGAACATCACTCGTTCGAATCAGCTATAGCGTCTGTTTTAAGCAATTTAAAATTTCCTTTTCGTTATAAACCGGAGCCAAGAACAACACTCAAAGCCTTCATGTCTTAAAAATATGTTAGCGGAAGCATAAAAGGAGGAGCAACGACGGTGAAGATCGAGAGAGGACAGGCCTGAATTTTATTTGATGTTTTGTTTTATTATGTGTGGCGGCAGTCGACCGTGAGCGACTTTGTATTTGTTTTATAATGTCATTAAAATGTGTGAATGTTTGCCGGTTTCCGCCTCCTCCTTCCCATAATAACGAGCCCCGTTGGTCAATACTAAACGAATGGGTGGGTCTTAGCCATAGACTGTCTTAGCGAGAGCCCTCTGCACACGTCATCTCCTTCATCGCTCTGATTGGTTTTAGGTCTATCCAATTGCGCCAAGAGGCATTTGAGGGACGTCCGTTGGTGACGCCCCTTTGGAAATGATTTGTCTATGGAGCTTTGCCAGACCCTAAGTCAGTTATAACTGAGAAGGGTCTGGTTTTAACCAGGCTAGGTTTATACTAGTTCTGATAATTACTACAAAACGTCTGATGGAAAAATTGCACTCTTCAGTTATATATACTATATCAGGGGTTTTCAAAGTGGGGGCCGCCAGGGGGTGCCAGGGGGGCCGCAGCAAGTTGGAAGAAAAAAAGATTTTTTTTTTTTTTAAATAATTATATTATTTTGAGTATTGTTATGAAATAGCATTATAATAATTTGTCGCATAGCCTATCTGAACATTATACTTGTAATGCTAATATTTTAGAGTTGCACCGATTGATTGGCTTGGCTGGTGAATTGGACGATTTTCATGTGATCGGCGATCGGCCAGTCAGTCTGACATATGCCAATTTTATGCCGGTCTAAATGCACTCGGGCGGCGCATGATTAACATCGCGCAATATCAGCATCACAAGAGCACACGGAACGCACGTTTGAGACCGCAAGCGCGAGCGGTGCGTATTTTTTCGGCGTGCATGTTAATCAATGAGTGCATTCACACCGCGAGCAGTAGCGGCGCGTGAGCAGCAGTGAAGCGGTTTCGGTGCAGAGTCTATTTTTGCTGCGCAGCTCAGGCTCAATTAAAGTGAAAGCACACTTTTGATGGACAAAATAAATATGATTTCACACAAAAAGTGGCTAAAATTCATATAATTTGCATGTCTAGTGTATTTTAACAAGAACTGGAGTAGGCTATGTCAGAAAAGAAAATGAAGACAAACATATTTATAGAAAATGTACCCATTTAAACTTGTCTTAATTAATCAGTTTGGGTAAAACTATATGGTGTTAGTTATATATATATATATATAGATATAGATATATAAAAATAGAAAATAAATATTTGTGTGTGGCGTGCTGTAAAGTGGTTAGAAAAAATTTTATCGGATTCGACTAAAATCTGTATCGGCAGGTCAAACTCAATGAAAAATTGGAAGATAGGCTGATATCAAACACCATCACATAATCTGATGTTCACCTAGAGGTTTTATTTATTTATTTCTTCATTTGCCGTAGTATTGTCAATGGGTTTAATAACACATCCTACAAAGGGGGGCCTTGGCCGAACCTAATGGTATTTGGGGGGCCTTGTCATGGAAAAGTTTGGGAACCCCTGTACTATATAACTAATATATATATATATATATATATATATATAAAATATATTCTATTAAGCCTCTTACCTTTTAAGAAAAGCATTATGTCATTTCCACACACTCATGTGGTTCAAGACCTTACATTTCAGTCAGAAGATTTAAAATGTACGTAATTCACTGAAAATCTTTCACTCCCACTACAGCTCTCAAAAATCATTCATGCATCAACACAGAGGCACATTTGGCACTTTAAAAGACATGTGAGAACTAATGAAATTCGTCACGTTTTGGGATTACAGACCTGAATTTTCACAAACAAATTTATTGCATGACTTCAGAAGACTTGAAATATTGACTATGAATCATATAAATCACATTTAAGTAGCTCTTATGATGCTTTTTCATCATTATGAACTTTATGAAAAGTTTATAGTGTCTGTATGCCTTTATCATAAGAACAGCATGAATATTCTTTAAAATATCTTCTTTTGTGGAACACAAAAGAAAGAAAGTTATATGGATATTAGGGCTGTCGGCGTTAAAGCGTTAACACATGTGATAAATGTGTTAAAATAATTGCTTGCACTTTATTTTACAGTCCTGTACATACTATGTACTTATTACAGCAATTACAATAACTGGGTTATAACTATGTACCCACCCCTTAACCTTACTTTTATTTCCCTTAAATTACCAGTTGTTTCTTTGGTAAGTATACTGCAAGTACACTTTAAGTACACGTACTGTAAAATAAAGTGTAACCAAATAATGTAACGCACGTGAAATTGTGTCATTAATGTAATGTCACCACTGTATGGCCAGATGATACGCAAGAAACATTTCTCAGTTGGATAAAGCAAACCAGCGTCTCGCTAGTAACGTTTCGATGAATGCAGATTGTAATCAAGGTAAAGACGGATGCGGTCACGAACAGGAGTCGTAATTTGTCTAAAAGCTCTTTGCTGTTGCTAATTTATATAAAATCACAATAAAAACTCCTGTTTGTGTTTAAAAAGTCTTTAAGATAAGGCCTCCACAAGCCAATCTATGTTGCATGAGTCGAGACGATAGCCAGCCAATTGTTCTTTGAAGATTCCTGACAGAAATTTCTTTCAGTCGACCAACCAATAACTCCAACCAATGCTCGCCGGAAATACGTGCCATTTCAGTTTTATCCTACACAGATGAACATGAATGTGGCAATGTTTTTTTTACATCTGTTGATGTACATTTTATGTCCGTTTGGAAATGAAATGTTTGGTGTGAGTGGCGCTAAAAGCTTAATGCTCTATTGTAAAAAACCCATTTGCTGAAGCAATCATGACATTTTAGCTGCTTCTACAAGTGTTGAGCTCTTTTATTGAGTGTTGTGAAGTGTTGTACCCAAGCGCAAGTGCAGTGCTGTACCAGGTGAAGAACTGAGCAAGTTTACTACATTAGAAGAGTCATACACAAATATGGAGTTGGTTATGTGAGGCAAATGTCAAAATGTATTTGTTTAATATATTCGGTCTGTCATTGAGAGAAAACAAGTCTTTGCAATAGAGGACATAGTTAAGCCGCACAGATTTAGCCATGTAGCTATTCTGGCGTAAGATAACAGTGGCACCACTTACTTATTTAAATCTTTAATGCTATTAAAGATAATATGTATCATACTTCTAAAGATATTTAGAGGGTAAAATGACAGAGTACCAGCTCTTATCAGTAACCTAGTGGGAAAAACAGTGTTCAGAACAGCAGCGCCCAGCAGGACAGTCTTCTTCTGATTCATTACCTCGGATAGGGAAGTACGGTAACTGACTCATCACTATAACAACACTGTTGGAGAGACCACCCTTGCTCTGTGCAGCAGCTCGAGACAGAACAGAGCGCTGTTGTACAGGCGCTGAACTGGGTGTTGCTTGTTATTGATAAGACACTGGAGGTGTTTGGATGGTGTACAGAAGAGGAAGAGCAGACAGACGCTTGACCGCATGCTGCCGCAGGGAGAACCGACACGCCTGATTGGACAACAACACCAGTGATGAAACCATAGCAATGCAAGCTGGGAACAGTCAAGGTGTGTGTGTGTGTGTGTGTGTGTGTGTGTGTGTGTTTGTTTATGTGATTTATGAGGACACAAATTTGTATAATGACATGTTTATTATTACACTGGTATTACAAATTAAACATGGTTTATGAGGACATTTCATGAGTGTGTGTGTGTGTGTGTGTGTGTGTGTGTGTGTGTGTGTGTGTGTGTGTGTGTGTGTGTGTGTGCTTGTTTATGTGATTTATGAGGACACAAATTTGTATAATGACATGTTTATTACACTGGTATTACAACTTAAACATGGTTTATGAGGACATTTCATGAGTGTGTGTGTGTGTGTGTGTGTGTGTGTGTGTGTGTGTACGTACCTCTCTCCACTGCTTGGTCTCCACACCCTGAGTGTATAACACGCACACTGTATAAGGGACAAAAATAGCCAAAATTAGTGACAATGTTCCCTTACATACAAAAATACAAAAATTAAACAATAATATTATGAACTTCTCAAGTGAACATTTCAGATATGAAACTATAAAAATTGTTATTTACTGAAAATCTTGTCAATCTTGATATGCATCCATTCCTGATGCCTTAAAACGCAACACATCAAGGTTGACAATCAGTGTCGTCATTAACGGAACATAGACTTAACCCTCTGGGCTTCTTCGTAAATGGGTTACACTTAGCTTCCTCCCGGTCAAAAACGGACGAAGCCTTAAAATGTAACTTTACTTTTTCCCAGGATAACCATTCAAATATTGTTTTGTTCTATAATATTTTCTGATTATTATTTAGAATTTTTAGAATTTTTTATGATACTTTGCATTAATTATTTCATTTTTATGAGCTATTTTTTCCATTAGAATTAATATATATATTTTTATTTTATATTTATTTAAATTTTTTTTCAATAAATGCAACATTTCACATCAAAATAGAGTGCCAGTCTAAAAAAAAAAAATGTTCAAGTAGAATAGCGCCATATAGTGGCTTTAAAAAATAGTTAAATGTGTGCAATGTCCTGTACCAGCCTGTAGGCTGCCCTGTTAAGTGTCACCGGCCCACTGGTGGGCCCAAATCCATTAAATTTTTAATGAGTCTGCTTCTGTAATGCTATTAGGACAACAGAAATGGAATTATGTTCCCAAATGATCAACCATTTCAATACTAATTGAAAAACAATTCATTGCTTTTTCAATTAATTTCTATTTTTATAAAATACCACTGGCAAAATGAATAATGTGTATCTTTATGACACTTTTATGGTGATCCCTATTCATGTTCGTTATGTAGAAGCTGCATTCTTCAGAATTTCTCTTTGTGTATCACTGAAAAAAGTCATACGGTTTTAAAGTGCAGTACTGTTGTGATTGGTCTACTCTGCTCTGATTGGTCAGATGGCCCAGTCTGTTGTGATTGGTCTACTCTGATTGGTCAGATGGCCCAGTCTGTTGTGATTGGTCTACTCTGCTCTGATTGGTCAGATGGCCCAGTCTGTTGTGATTGGTCTACTCTGCTCTGATTGGTCACATGGCCCAGTCTGTTGTGATTGGTCTACTCTGCTCTGATTGGTCACATGGCCCAGTCTGTTGTGATAGGTCTACTCTGCTCTGATTGGTCAGATGACCCAGTCTGTTGTGATTGGTTTACTCTGCTCTGATTGGTTAGATGGCCCAGTCTGTTGTGATTGGTCTACTCTGCTCTGATTGGTCAGATGACCCAGTCTGTTGTGATTGGTTTACTCTGCTCTGATTGGTTAGATGGCCCAGTCAGTTGTGATTGGTCTACTCTGCTCTGATTGGTCAGATGACCCAGTCTGTTGTGATTGGTTTACTCTGCTCTGATTGGTCAGATGGCCCAGTCTGTTGTGATTGGTCTACTCTGCTCTGATTGGTCAGATGGCCCAGTCTGTTGTGATTGGTTTACTCTGCTCTGATTGGTCAGATGGCCCAGTCTGTTGTGATTGGTCTACTCTGCTCTGATTGGTCACATGGCCCAGTCTGTTGTGATTGGTCTACTCTGCTCTGATTGGTCACATGGCCCAGTCTGTTGTGATTGGTCTACTCTGCTCTGATTGGTCAGATGGCCCAGTCTGTTGTGATTGATCTACTCTGCTCTGATTGGTCACATGGCCCAGTCTGTTGTGATTGGTCTACTCTGCTCTGATTGGTCAAATGGCCCAGTCTGTTGTGATTGGTCTACTCTGCTCTGATTGGTCACATGGCCCAGTCTGTTGTGATTGGTCTACTCTGCTCTGATTGGTCAGATGGCCCAGTCTGTTGTGATTGATCTACTCTGCTCTGATTGGTCACATGGCCCAGTCTGTTGTGATTGGTCTAATCTGCTCTGATTGGTCACATGGCCCAGTCTGTTGTGATTGGTCTACTCTGCTCTGATTGGTCACATGGCCCAGTCTGTTGTGATTGGTCTACTCTGCTCTGATTGGTCAGATGGCCCAGTCTGTTGTGATTGGTCTACTTTGCTCTGATTGGTTAGATGGCCCAGTCTGTTGTGATTGATCTACTCTGCTCTGATTGGTCACATGGCCCAGTCTGTTGTGATTGATCTACTCTGCTCTGATTGGTCACATGGCCCAGTCTGTTGTGATTGGTCTACTCTGCTCTAAAAGAGCTATATCACACACTGCATGAAGGGTAATTTTCAAAAAAGTATAATACCGTAAAACTTCAAATAATAGCCGAGTCCCAAATAGACGCCTGTCTCTTTTACACGCCTGGTGTGTCGACAGGTTTGGATAAATAAAGGCCGGTCTCAAATAGAGGCCTGGTCAGTTTTTTAGTTTCGGGTTGTATTTAATCTTCTAAAACCCGTCAGATCGTCAGGACGCAAGAGAGCCCTGCGCATCTGGGCGGGAGCTGTTAGCGCAAGCAAGGCAGGCAGAGTTAGAGGAGGCCGGAGAGGGAGAAGTGGAGGAGGAATTCACCAATGAACTTGTAGTTGAGGATCGCGGTGATGATGATAGTGATGAATAGGGTCAGTATCACATTATTGTAGTTGTTTACAGCCTTCATTCAATCCGGACGAGAAGCGCCGCGCGTCTTTGACAACTCGAGGTATAATGATATTCTCAATTCATTCAGTTAACTGACGGTCTGAGGTAAAGTGTTCAGACTGTAGACTTAGCAACGATTGTTTTTAATTGTACAGTACAATCATAACATAATACAGACATTATCTTAATTTCATAATGTAATATAACAATATTGTTGGCCATAAACTGAGAAAGTGCGCGATCGGTGTGCAATACCTCGAGCTGTCCTAGACGCGCGTCTCGTCCGGTGTGAGACCCCCTTAATTCTTGCATTAACTTTGTTAAACACATTCGAATTATAAATAAAACGTAATATAATGTGGTAACCTCTTACTGTCATGCTTTCCGTCTATCAGCCTATGCTATTTGGATCGTTATCTCTAGACTTAACGTTACACTCAATGAACAACATCTCAACACTAAATTAAAGGCCTGTCTCATATAGACGCCTGTCTCAAATACAAGCCGGTGCAGTTCGGCGATTTGGTTTTACGGTAGGTCACTTTAAAATGTTGTGAAGGTGAGCTAAATTTAACATCTTGGGTGAACTATTGCTTTATTATCACTCCCTGTCTACCACTCCAGCAGATGAGAACTTGCAGCCATTCGGTATTTGAGTTCATGTTTCATTCAGGATAATCGGATACACGCAGAGCTTTGCAGATGAGAAGAACTCATCAGAATCACGCTGGTGTTTGACGAGAAGCGAAAGACAGGAGATCAAGGAGAAAACGAGTGGGGGTCGCTAATTAATGCAGTAAGAGTATAAAATGAAAAGACAATCTTCCATTGGCTGTACTCACGTGGATCAGATTTGGAGAATGTGTCTCTGTCTAAAAGATTCCTGCAGAGAAAGAAAAAAACAAGATCAGTATAATTCTGACAGCTTGATTAAACGCTATCAGTGACACACTGACATTTGAAGCTTTACTGAAGAGGCTTTTTGACAATTTCATTAAACTATTATTGGAATTCCACAAAAGCAGAGATCAGGATAACGATGAAGATGACACTCAAAGTGTTGACTGTAGACCTTAAAAATACCCATGGCATTTTCACATATTTAAACCACAAGTTACAAGTAACATAAGAATTTAATAAGTAACATCACATTTGTCAATTGAACTACAGTAGCAGGGATATATATCGCTGCTAAAAACAGTTTCACTTTCAACATGTGAGCTAAAAGGTAAAAAATGTCACAATGTGATGGCAAATGCTTCACTAGATTTTCCTTTTCTGTTTTTAATAGATGTTCAAGCTTTTATTAAAACTAAAAATTAAACTAAAATTAAAATGAAGACTAAAAATATTAAAAATGTATCCAAACAGAAACTCAAAAACTAGAAACCTGATAAAAAATCAGCACAAATCAGATACTGGAATATACTGTACTAAAAAAATGCTATAATGACACCATAATTTTACCATAAACCACTTTTATAATGGTTTTATAAAATAATCACGAGGACATGCCACTCAAAAATCACATGATCAATGGCAAATCTTCATATGTACATTTGGTTTGCGGCCAGTAAACCAGCATTTACTTTAATGTGGACATGTACCATGGCAATCTCAAGTTTGTTTCTGATACCATGATAGTAACATCATATTCTTTTAATCACATTAGAGTAAACTGTGAATACATCACATGATAATCATCAAATACCATGGTATATATCAAAGTACCATAGTGTTATCTAAAACCATGACTGTACCATGTACACTACAGAACTTTTTGTGCAAGTTCACAAAAGTTTCTCTTATTCTATGTAACATTCATTCATCCAGACACTGGAAACTGTCACATACTCCCACGCCAGAGACTGGACTACGCTCTAGAGACCAGACAAGGGTTTTTGCAGCGAATGTTTACAGCACTATGTGGATTTTTATATTTTTGGTACTGTGGTAGATTGTTATCTCTGTTTCTAAATGCAGCAGATCTTCATGTATATCCTACCCAGACTATTTTTAACAAACAATTATTATCAGACAACATGTTTTTTTGTTGCTCAGGTGTTTGCTCTCGGTCAGGGCAGGTGGTTCTACTTTTTTTTTTTAGCAGGAAGTGATTTTCTGTTTTTGTCTTGTTGTTTAATTCACATTAACACAGGGTTCTACAGTGCAGCAGCACCACCTTCTCCTTGGAGGACTTAACCTCCTGGTGCCTCCTGATAATCAGGTTGTGACTTTCCTAAGGACTTACAATTCACTGCATTATGATGTGCCGCTATAGCATTACATACACTTTTAAGGCGAAGGGGACAGCCACCTATCCAAACTCTTCTACAAGAAGGAAGCACTGATCTACATGTGCATCTCTGTGGGTCTTCCCTCAGGAAATCTTCAAACAGATGCCACTATTCACCGTCCGTGATTGTCCACTTAGGTCTTCCGTGTCCTGTCCAAGGGCCAGGCATGGAGGTGCCAGAGGTCTGGGCATGGGTCCAAATTGTGCCCTGCCCCGAGAAAGAAGATCCTCCCTGGAATTTGCCAGGGAAATCTCTGAGAACTAAGTCCATACTGGCCAACCATCAAAACCTGTTCTTCATCCTCCCTGACTTTGCATGACATCTGTGCAATCAGGCTCACTGGGGGAAATAGCATTCGAAGGCCTTGGGTCCAGCTGTGTGCCAGCACATCCGTGCCGAGCAACCAGTGCTTCGCTGAATCAACTCTTATTCAGCTGGACCACCTGGGGAAGGAGTCTCCACTCTCCTTGAAACCTCACTCATCACGAGAGCACGTCTGCTGCGTTATTGAGTTCAGTCGCTACTGACTCCAAAGGAGGAGATGGCGGGTGAAACGTGAGCGTAAACCGCCTTAGCAATTAATGAGCGGGCGCCTGGCGAACTGAACGGGGTTGGAAGCGCTAGCCACACATCGGAGCTCTACCAGAGGGGCAGCAATGAAACAACAGTTTTTCGATATACCTGTGGTGGGTACTTTGTGGTGAGGCGGAGCTGGCGTTGCCACATAAGAATCGCTTCCTGATCCAGTTGGCCATAAGGTGTTGAGACTCCTACCTTGCTGCAAAGGCCCATAATAATACCAATCTGTGAAATTTGAAAAAGTAACTACTGCATTTCCTCGACTATTGAGTGCAAGGATGTGCACAGCGATAATCTAACATCCTCTGTCTGTTTTTATTCCACCACAGTTGGACAAAAGTCCTCCAGTGTTGCCAAATAGGCCTCCTATGAAGATGGGGTGTTGAGAAAGCATCCTTAAAGTTGAGCTATAGGTAGCACTCCTGGAACACAGAACTGGACATCGGCAAAATCCAAAATAAAGAATAAAAAAAGTGGACACTGCCCGACCAAATGCCTGAGCTGTGACCTTCGACGTCCCTAGGGCGAGATTGGACAGTGAGCGCTGGGTCTTTGCTGTCATCGCTAACGTGAACTTACAGGCTTTGGACGAGAGTCTCAGACGGTTCCTCCAGGTGGGGGTGTGTCGTAGCCACAGGGTGTGTAATCGCCCGCTCAACCTTGATACGCTGGAGTAATCCCTGGCTGACCCACTGTTGTGGGTAGTGAGGGTGGAAGAACCTGCGAAGCATGTTCTGGCAATAAAAAAGATAAATACCACAACTTTGTGAGCTCCTCGTGCACCTCCGGGATAAAAAGGAACTGAGTGAGGTGATCCAAGACCAGAAACCAATCATCTAACTGCACTTGCTCGGGGCAGGAGGGATCCACGCAACAAGCCTTATGTTTGCGGTAGCACGGGAAAGCACAGCAGCGTCAGACTCAATCTGCACAACCACCTGTTGGTGGATCCAGGTGAGTCTTCTACATCAGAATGCTGCAATTGAACTTTCTTGCACTTGTATGTGCATATGAGAGAGAGAACCGCTGAAATGCACCATAGGAATCCAATGAAGCTTCAAGGTAAAGGTGAATGAAGAGAGAATCACAGGCTCTGAATGAGTGGATGCAAGCCACCTTCTTTTATACCTGTATATCCGGGGGAGTGGCATGCAAATTCCCCTCGCCAATTCTCATTGGCCTTTTCTGAAGTATCACCCATCTCATCACATTGACAGTTTTTGCTTCCAGGTTTAGGCCTAATAAATGATCTGTTGTGTAATTTGAGCTGAAACATCACAGACACATTCTGGGGACACCCAAAACTTATATATAGGCTACATATTGTAAAAAAGATTTAATACTAGCTCTTATTATTGTCAATGTTGAAAACTGTTTTTGCTGCTTAATTTTTTGTGTGACTTTTTTCCTTCTGAATAAAAATTAAATATTAATATCTATTTTTTTTATCTAACTTTTGACTGGTAGTGTACCAATGTTTCCACAAAAATATTAAGTAGCACAACACTTTTAAACGTTGATAATAATAATAATAATAACAACAAATGTTTCTTGAGCAACACATAAGCATATTAGAATGAAGGATCATGTGACTCTGAAGAAAGGAGTAATGATGCTGAAAATTCAGCTTTGCTTCACAGGAATAAATTACATTTTACAATATTAGAATAGAAAACAGTTATTTTAAAATGTAATAATACTTCACAATATTACTGTTTTTACTGTATTTTTGTTCAAATAAATGCAGCCTCTGTGAGCATAAGAGACTTCTTTCAAAAACATTTAAAAACCTTTTCTCTGAACACAGACATTTATTCCATAGCTATAGTTTCACTTCTGTTGATATGAGCTGAGGACGATGGCTCTGCCTCACTCCCAGCGGCACAACAGTCATCACATCTCAACTTCTAAATCAGAGATGGCATTTCTATTATGAGGATTACACACACATACCCACACACACACACACTCAGGATGGACTCAGGCAGAATAGATGATCAGAGGGAAATATGTGGTTTAGGTATCACTAACAAAGCAGCTGTGATTACAGATTCTCTCGGCATCCGTCTGGAAAGGCCCTCACCCTACGTGTTTCAGCTTCACCTCACCTTCACATCTGCAGGAATCTCTCAGCTCATAATCCTTTCATCTACCTAAATCAACCATGTTTATACCCACCGCAGATGATAATTAGCATGTTGGCCCGAGCCATCAGGAATACAGGAACTGATGTGGCATCTCACTGCTTGTGCTTTTTACATTACACACTGAATTGTGATTGGTCTTGTGCATATTTAACCATTCATAGCCTCTTTTACACTGCACAGTTACTGTGGTGGACTCATTTGTTGTTGAAATAATTGTAATTTTCATTTTGGAAATATTTTGATGATCATATTTTCTGATTACATTTAAATCATAAAATTTAACAACAACAAAAAACAATTGCAATAGATATAAAGTAAAACACAAAAAGTTAAAACAACTGTAATAAAAATAATTGTATTATTAAAATATGAATATAAGACTATTACAACTTGCCATGTCTTTGGGTGTATTTTAGGTCACAGCAAATGTAATTGTAAATTCCTTTAAAAATAGTTTTCAAAAAAATTGCAAAGAAATTATTTTCTTGATCATTGTACAGTATATACCAGAATATTGTTAGCCGGTAAATAGGCTACTGGTTTTTGACCATTAAAAAATTCCAATGACCAAAAAAAATAAAATAATTTCAGACACAATGTATGGTAAAAAAAAAAAAAAAAAAAAAAAAAAACACTGTGACAAACAGCGCTTAATTTGTAAATGAATAATTCCCGGATCAAAAACAGCATTTAAAAGGTGCAGTGACCGAACATACACCTTCAGTTTTCCCTGAAAATAGAAAGCCTCTTTTGATCAGAAACACCATCAGCTTTACTCGTGGATATGGAATATTAGAATAATTAATAATTCACCTGATAATAATCAGGTAGTTATACACTCTCTTTTGTGAGCAAAACAATTGAAAATAAAACAAAAACAAAAGCAGTAAGTACCAACCACTGATTTTTTATATTTGTGAGGTTTATAATTTTTTGTGAAACTCTTTACATTTGTTTGTGAATCTCAATCTATTTATTTGGAATAATGCAACAATCCTAACAACCTGTGACCTGAGACATTTTTCACCATATATCGTTAGGTAGGTGTGTGTGTGTGTGTGTGTGTGTGCGCGTGTGTGTGTGTGTGTGTGTGTGTGTGTGTGTGTGTGTGTGTGTGTGTTTGTAAAAATGCCATTTGGCACGGTATCCATCCTGAGTTGATTCTCCGGACATTTTTCACCATATATCGTTAGGTAGGTGTGTGTGTGTGTGTGTGTGTGTGTGTGTGTGTGTGTGTGTGTGTGTGTGTGTGTGTGTTTGTAAAAATGCCATTTGGCACGGTATCCATCCTGAGTTGATTCTCCTCCGCAACCTGAAAACAAGCATTTCATTTACACAGAACCAAACCCCAAACCTAATCTTACCTAAACCTATAACATGATTCTAGCAATATCCTTCAGGAAAGGCCAAACTTTTCATTCACTCTGGATTTTCGATATGGAAATGAATCTGCCCTGCTCTTTCAAGAAAGGTTTCTCAGAGGCCAAATGTCAGCAACGTTATTACTTTCCTCGCATGCAGAATAAACACAGATGACAGATAAGGTTTTGCAAAACATTTACAGATCTGCAATACTACATTTATTCTGAACTCATCATCATACATAACACTCATCCCCGTTTATGCTCGGAATATTTAACCTGAAAATATGAAATGCTCATGGCATTCCCATTAACACAGAATACACAGCGATTTGCTGCGACAAAGCTACCAGAAGTCTTTTACTTTCGACGAGAGTTGATGATTTGAGGCTAGATGAGCGACAGCAACCGTTGGCAATGCAAAAAAGTTGAGCAGAGCATAAAATGTATGCAAATTATTAGAAATGCATTTTTTGTATTCATGCTGGTTTCATCTTGTGTTAAAAAACTTGTAGCAGAGTCAAAATCTGCTAAGGGGTAATAGGTGTTGGTTTGTGTGGTTTTCTTGATTGCTTTGTACAGCACTTTAGGCTGCACTTCTGGCAGTATTTTATAAGAAAATAAACTAAACTAAACTAATATTGGAACAACGGTTTTTTAAAAATATATATTTTTCACTATTATTTACAGGATCTGCATTTTTAATAAAAGTTTAAATAAAAGATTTTTGTAACAAGACACTAAAAACAACTTTGAATTAACTTGATTTTCAAATATCAATAAAGTTGCGAGTCTTGCGACAGCTAAATGTAAAATTTTTGACAAGCCAAACATGGATAAGCATAATGAACAACAAAAAAAGCATTTTGAATGTCACATTTTATAATAACCCAAAAATCGAACGTAGTTCACCCCTCACAAATGGTATTGCGTCTGTCAAAAACAGTTGGAATATTAGAACTAAAAACATTGACATAACACACTCAGGGTGGGAATTATGTAATTTTAGGGGCAAGGCCATTTGGCCTCCACCTTTTCTTTTTTTTTAGGGGCACCAAGGCCATATGACAGGGCACAAAGGCCATTGAGTACAATTCGATAGTTTTCCCATTTAGATTGATACCATAACATCCTAATTTGGAATAAGACATATGACTTTTTTAATAAAAAATAAATAAAAAATAATGAGAAAGAGAACAACTGTTAATTTAAATGTGCGCAAAGTGCGCTCCCTTAATAATCCCTAAAAAGCTGACATCATCGCGATCTCAAACATCTCAGTTATTATCAATGAAGCTGATTGCACAATGAATATTTCATAATATCTACACTTTGTTATAATCAGAGGATTTTGGTTTTGAGCGGTGATGGGAGTCTATCTTAAATGCTTCTGATTGGCCATTGTGTTTAAGAAATCAACACATACGTCTGTGATTGGCTACATCGCTCAGCGCTGCAAACATGTTACAAATAGAAACTCTGGCCTGTAAATAGTCTCAATTTTGTTTAGTTGTTCTTTTCTGCAACAGATTAATAACAATTTATTAGTTTTTATGTTTTATTAATTGATATTCATATGTTGCGGGAGTCCGCTCGAATCGTTTTATTCTCCCGCAGCCCACACACACACACACACACACACAGAGTGAGTGCATTACCGCCAGCGCTCGGCCATCAAATCTAGTCCTGCGCCGCACGTCTCTAGATCATTGGCCCGGCCCGAGGATGGCGGCGGGAAATATCGGCCCAAGTTCTGCCTCGGGCAGAGAATTGGGCAGAAAATCTAAGTTATAAACAGGACAGAGTAACACGGCGGATATCGCTCATACATTTTTTTTGACGACGCAACGTTAGTTAAGGCGGCAGGCGTGTGTTGCTTAGGCGGCCGCCTTACTTACAAACAAAGTGCTGCGGGAAACCCTGAATCTGTAATGGAAACGCGACAGCGTTTAACATATACTAACTTCTCAGAGTTGTTTTGCAACAGTGTTCATTATACTAACAACCATTCAACTCCGGATTGATTCTGGAATCTTCGCTGGGGAAATAAGCACCGCAACAATCCGTCCTCCAACGCTGCTCATGATTTGAGATCGTGCTCGAAGAGGAGGGGCTATTCGCGCGCGCGCCTCCGTTGTAAGTTTGTGGGATGGAGCAAGCTGCGCGCAGCTCTACAATAAAATACAGTTTTATTTTTTTAATTTTAAAAAGCAAGCCCACATATGCCGCACTGGCGCTTTATACATGTAACTTGGACAGGGCTAGGGCACACAGGCCACTGTGGCCGTATGATAATTTTTTTTTCACGGGGCATGAAGGCCAAAGTGTAGGGCAACGGCGGCCATGGCCGCGTGGCCGCGGTATAATTCCCACCCTGAACACACTCATGGGCATCAATCACTTCAATGAATACTTGCCAGCTAAGGAATAAATGATTATTACCTTACAATCCATTTTTTCCCCAATTTTGTTTTTTTTATCCACATAATTTAAAATCACGACATTGATGTCTGTCAAAGAATAATGTGCACAATATACAATAGCATTTACAAGAAGAAGATGTCCAGGGATTTCCTAGAGAACCCAAACCACCGGATGTCTTGAATGCGTCATCGCTTTCCGAAAAAAGGGAGAAACTGCCGGCCATAAACATGCTGTCTGTCAGAGACGATAACACACGTAATACATAATATAACACAAGAGAAGGCTAAAGAGCATAGACGCCAATTTACTTAAAAAAACAATGTGTTGGTTTTGACTGACATTTTTCCGCATGAAATACACATTCTGATTCTGACGGTCATGATTTAAATATATTCAATAATTTTCTATTCTTGACTAATCCTTTTTTCTCATCATTTTGGCAATAGACACACGGTTAAATGAGATGAGTCCCTGTAGTCATCCAATTTGACTCTCCTATGCTAATGTAATATATATTATAAACTTGACAGGTGATTTTTATCAAATGTAGACATTTACATTTAATTACCAATTTGCAGATTTTGAGCCATATAATTATTAAATGTAACAATTAATTTGATGAATTGTTGTGCTGTGATTTGCCACAGGCCGATCAAGTGACACATCCGAGAGCACTCGCACAAACCCCCCGCAGCAACAGCTGATCTACTAAAACATAGAACAAATTTTCAAATAGGCGCTATGTTTATTAATAAATCTCATATAAATCTCAGATCTCTAGGTGTGGTGAAGGATGTGTGATGATGTGGGTCTATTTTAATTCCAAAGCAAGGGAACTTTATCAGGATGCATAATATCCTGGATTCATGAAATAACTGGGCTTTAAAGATAAAAATCTGCTGCCTCTATGGGGATTTAACACAGGGCTGTCCTGACTTATGTCCCTGTATTTTAAGGAAGAACATTTATTTATTTATGATACATTATTCATTCACAAAAAAATTGGTGTCCTTAAAGGTTGGATTTTTCCTAATTTTTTTTTAATTAAGGCATTAATATTGTAAGGACTGGGCGAAGGTGAATCTGAATAACTAAATACCCCCATGCTAAAATCCCAAAGCCTTTAGCCCCAAAAGGCCTGGAACTTGGAAAAACACACACACACACACACACACACACACACTCTCTCCCACACACACACCAAGAACGGGGTGTTCTGTTACAAGACTGAGCTTTATTACCCCTTGGAATGTCCCAGAGAGTGTGATTCCTCCTTATTCTTGCTGAGAAGAATAAACGAACCCTGGTTTAAACCTATATATTCTATGTATATATATATATATATATATATATATATAACCATGTGATACATGCATCCAATGTTCCATCTCATGATTTTTCCTTTATGTTGTTTGGTCTGTGTGGCCTTGTAAACTCTAATGGGTTAATGTTTGAGACATGACTTGCATACTATGAGAAACAGAAATCACTGTGTAGCATGTTTAGTCTCGATAAACTCCAATCCTCGTTCCCCATTTGTTGATTTACATTACATCTCGCTAACTTTGTGACACAGGGGTGTTATAAGAAATCTTGAGGGTTCTCTCTCTTAAACACCCAATGAACTGACATATTCAAATGTCCTGCGAGATTCACCAGAACACTTCATGACTGTGGCTCGAGCTTCAAGCAGACCTTATCAAACTAACCCCCCTCCTTTCTGCAGAGAAAGGAATGCCATGTGGTCAAAGAGTCCCCTCTGAAAACGCACATACACAAAGCTTTAATTCACTCATTTAGAGACTTTACTGAGATATATTTGATATGTTATGTTTGTCGATTTGTCCAGGCCCTATGAAGGGATCTGGGAGTGTATGGTCGTTCTAAACGAACTACAAGGGCATTTAATTATGCTTTTAATGTAACTCTGCAATATAACTCTCCTTATACGTCTTTCTTCCTATTTTCCGAACCTTTGTGATCTAACGAGGTCATCTATGTAATTGAACAAGCCGTAAAATGTATTTTACTATGTTTAATCATCTTTGGAATGATTCTGACCAAATTCTGACTGCTTGTAAAACCTGTGAATGCGGCCATAAATCGAACGCGGACAAGACAAAGCCGAGGTTGCCGCCAAAGTTTCGTTGAATGCCATTGGCCAGTTCGCACCTCAGAAGGTTCCTTTAAAGAAGAACTGAACCTCCCTCCACAGTCAGATCTTACTGCGCTCTTCCGTGCTCGTCCTGGTTTCAGAATGTAACGTCTCGTCTCGAGGCGAGTCTTTCGCCTTTCTTTTATGTGTTCTAGTTAGTTTGTGTTTTTCAGTCTTAAGATAAGTCCCTGTGTTTTAATTCCACGAGTGAAAAGAACACCGCGGGACATATCTCTTCAGCAAAGCCGGCTACAAGGGACCTTTAAACCAACGCGCGCTCTCTCTGAACCAGAAGCACGCTTCTTCACCAGCCATACAAAGATGTAACTGCGTGATTTCCCCTTTGGGAACCTTTATTTTTCTTTTCTTTGTTAGTCAAAGTTTTGTTTTCCGTATTCGACTCTGTTCACTTCCACGAAGTGAAACAAACTTAGCCGAACTATTCTCCGTTGGTAATGTTACCCCCAAAGACTTCTCCGTTCAACACGCGCGCCAAGCAGCACCACGTGACGCTTCCTCCCACACAAAGGACTCCGCTCACGCACGCGGCCCGACAGGGCCGCGCAGGAATGACGCGATACAGAGTGACCAAGAATACAGCTTTGCAAGTATATCTTTTTTACAGAGCTTCTAAGAAGCCTTAAGATGTGTTTTCGTGTTGTTTCAGGAAAGTTGACTGTCTAGGTGAAAGTAACCCTATCTCTCTCTCTCTTACTAGCTCTCACGCTTGTAATTTATCCATATCTCTATATCACACACACTTCCTCGTTCATTGATGTCTTATTGTGTTTTGTATGTCTATTATGTTTGTAAATATATATGTATATATATATTCCATGGCAACTGTAGTAAATATATAAGTAGACATGCCTTTATTAAATCCATTATATTCATTTGATTGATTCATTTACTTTGCTCATTTTCAAGTCCCTTAAGTGCAAACAGGTCCTACTCGCTTTATCAATTAAAGATACTTTAAAGAGTATGTGTTTATAGGGCAGCAAACCCAATTCTTCTGGCCAGAGAATTGCGTTTCCTGAAATCCTATAAAGTGAGATGATATTGTGGATCCCCACAATATTATTCTGGCAATTGAGCTAATTAATTTTGCCTGTTTTGTAAGACGTGATCAGTGTAATTAACTGTAATCAACTTGTAGTTAAAATGCAAGGATACACAGTTAAATATGCAGGTAAAAGGACATCCTCCCTTAGAGGGAGATTTATTAACATGTAAGACTGATCTAATCCAAACATGTATGAATAATTATTAATTATGAATTATTAATTATGATATGCAAATTCCCCACGGATTAGATCCGCCCAAAGTCTTTACAATATCAATTTCCAAAAGATGATTTTTTATTCCTCTTATTCACATCACTATATATATATATATATATATATATATATATATATATATATATATATATATATATCATGATTTGTTAATTCCTAAACATCATAAAGGTTTTGGGGAGTCGCACCACATGTCATTTTGCAACCTGAACTAACCTTGTCATACAACAGTCTAATTATCTGAAAGTAAAGCTGTATAAACGCAACTTTAATCAAGTGTTTACATGAAAACATCAACAAATTTGAAAGAGATATGAAGAGATTTCAAAGAGAATTTAAAGCGATAACAATGTGAGACGTTGTGCCTGTACCCAAAGAGCCCATCGATAAAAAAGCATGAAGCAGGTGTGGATGATTATGTTCCTAAAGTGCACTCTTTGCTTGGTAAGTTTAATTTCAATTGCTCATCCACTTTTCAACAGCCCAAAATTTAATTAACTTTAAGTATTGTCCTCTGCATATCAAAGAGCAAATAATCAGCCCGATCTCCTCCGTCACGCTTGTTGAAAGACACTGCGAGCGCTCGCACAAAAGAGCAGGAGCTGTTTAGAAAATAACCAAACAAAAACCCTCCGCCTGAAACTGCAAACCTCTCGCGAATAATATCCAGCACTGAAATCATCCTTCAAGCATTCAAGACCATATAAGATACATTTTTAAGTATCAGGATGAAGAGCTATTCTCTACCATGGCGATGATGGCTCAGCATGAGTACCTGCCATTCTTCATTAATGCAAGTGCCATCATTAAACTTCATTCATGTCCTTCTCATCACACCTATTGAAAATCAGAATATCTTGTCCAAAGCTCAGCAAAGGTTCCTTTCTCTGTCTCCAGGAATCCTCCGGGAGGTTTAATTATAGCCCGTAAGAGCTTCGAGATGAAGCTGAATGCGTTATGAGCGCAGATCTAAACCCCTGTGTCTCGAGAGCCAATCCTCGTTTCCTTCTTTTCCAAATATCCGTGTCTATCCATCGTTCTCCGTGAAATTTGTGACCATGAGAAACGTGCTGTTGAGGTCAACAAAGAAGATTAATCAAAAATAGTTGTTTCATTTTGGAAAGGTTATGTGAGAGCTGTGTGGATGGACACGTCTGGAGCGCCGGGATTATGAGTTCCTCTCGCACTGGGAACCATTGTATTGTTGAGTGTGACACGGTGTGATCATATCACAGCCAAATAAAGGTTAAGCAGGGTTTTGTGACTTTAAAGATCAATGAACAGTTTCCTTTCTGTGGTAATGCCTGTGCTAAAAGGGATATTCAGCGTAATATATTTCCAACGTAACGTCTGTGCTTGTTTTACAATCAATAGAGAGTATGTAGATCCCTGTATTGTACTGACACACTGTGTTTTGTTTTTGTCGCATGCACTTCTAGGTTTACAATGATACACTTACAGTGTTGGACTTAAAATAACTCGACTGCTAACACCACACTGAGTATATACTGGGCACAACACATTTAAACTAACCTAGCATGTTGGATGACTCATTTTAACCCAGCCAGCTGGGTGGTTTTATTCAGCAAGGACACATTAAATAGATCACGAGTGAAGATTACAAAATAAATAAATGCTGTTCTTCTAAATTTGTTCATCAAACAGTAATAAAAAAACAACAACATTTCAACACTTTCCACACTTCATTACACAACACAAGTTGGTTTAATTAAAAATAATACTAAATAAATGTTTTTTTGAACACCAAATCAGCAAATCAGAGTAATTTCTGAAGGATCATGTGACACTGAAAACCGGAGTAATGCTATTACAGAAAAGAATAACCATTTTAAATGTTAAAATATAAAACTATAGTAAATTGTATTAATGTTTCACAATATTACTGTTTTGACTATTTTTGATCAAATAAATGCAGCCTTGGTGATACAAAAAAAAAAGCTTAATGGTTTTGTTTAGTTGCAGGTGTGATTCACTAAACAAGTCTTTATCATGGAAAAAATACTGAATGTGGTGGAAATTTTTTTTTATGGATTTCATAGCGCCGTAAAAATGTATTTTTTATAGATTGCTGTTAAACCATTCGTCATGATTTCCAACATGTTTTTTACGTGTTCAACCAAGTGTCATGATTTCAATTATTAGACTGCTTTTTTGATTACTAAAATTTTATTTAACAAATCAAATGGAATTCAGAAAAAAAAACTAATCCAAAAATGTTTTTAAATGGGGTAAAAAATAGAATTCAGAAAAATTAAAACAGAAAAAACCTGAATTTTGGGGGGGGGGGGGTAATTTTCCTGATATCATAGGGGCATTGTTTGATATACATGCTTCTTTTATGTGTATTTACTGAAAATTCAGTTCCTGCTCATTTTTTCCAACCGAGATCAGTGTGAAATACGGTCCTCTGTAACTGACAGCATGCAGCCGCTGCACTCCACAGACAGGTTGAAAATAACTCTGATAAGTTCCTTTAACACAAAATCAAACTGCTCCAGGACAGTGAACAGATTCCTGACGTGAGCGAGGGACTGTCGAAGTGACCTGTGAGTTGGCATTTGAAACAAGCGTCTGGCTGTTATCAGACCCGAGAGGGCTGGTACATGCAAGCGTAGAGTGTTGTGAGGTGGCAGTTTTGCTTTGCCACCAGATCCGTCAGGCACAGCAGAAACACTATAAAGGAAGCGTCTACAGGCTTCTTCCCTCAGGAGAGAACATACTGACTGCTCTGGAGAAGATGCCAGCTCTATTTTCTGCAACCTTCTGCTTGATTTCACATATTTTATCTCATCAGTTCTCTCCTTCCATATTTCTCTTTCTCTCTCTCTCTCTCTGGCCTCAAACTCCCATTACTATGAGTTCCAAGGCTTCGATCACTAAAACACAGTGTACACTCGCCCCTCAGTAGATCAATGCCCTGGAGTCACAATCCTCTTGTGTGTGTGAGTATGAGTGTGTGTGCGTGCGTGTGTGTGTTTGTGTGATTTATGAGGACACAAATTTGTATAATGATATGTGTATTACACTGGTATTACAACTTAAACGTGGTTTATGAGGACATAAAAATGTAAAAATGCAGAATGTTTCCTGTGATAGGTTTAGGGATTTGGCAGTGTAAGGGGACAGAATATACAGTTTGTACAGTATAAAAACCATTACGCCTATGGAGAGTCCTAATAATGTACTTGCACCAACATACGTGTGTGTGTGTGTGCGTGCGTGTCTCAGTTATACCCTACATTATGGGGACGAAATGTCCCCACAAAATTTTGCAAAAAGTAACAGTGAATAATCTCATGGTTTTTTTTTTTAAGTTTCTTTTTAAGGAATAAAAATGAAAACCGTATTTGTAAGGTGTGGACGAGTCATGCGATCTTGCAGTGATATTTCATACTAGTTGAGCTTCAAAGATAATTAAATTTTGGAGGCAATAAACAAAACTCTTTTAATGAAGACGTTCCAAAATAAGACTGCACTTTCTGTCACACTCCCAAATCGGTCCTTTAAATCTCACAGCAACAGAGATTTGATGTCATCTAGAAATAGCTGCAGGTGAGCCCATTTTCTCAAGCTGGATCAGAGATGATGTAATACGTTTCACAATCTCATGAAGGATGTATCGGTTTGACAGCTGGATCTCTGAATAAAGGGAATCTTCAGGGGGAGCTGACGCATGATGTGTTTGAAGGATGCGAACAGCTGTCAAGGGACCACCTCAAACCTTCTTCATGGTGATGAAGATGCAGACGGGGCTTCTAGTATCACCGGATGACAGATTCATTCAAATTAGGAATACTAAGCAACCCATCAGCATCAAACCTATAAAGACAATGTGCAAAATGCATATCACATTATACTACTGAAGCAAAAATGGTCAAATTGAAAGTGCCCCTATTTTAAATGTTCCTTATTGTGTGTTGAAGGTCTCCTACAGGTTTTACATGCATCAAAGGTAAAAAATAAAATAAAAAAACTTTAATTTTCTCATAATATACATGCACATTTTTCAATGATTTTCAAACAACTCTGATTCAGTCTCTCTAAATCCCTCCTCTCCGAGAGCCTACTCTGCTCTGATTGGCTAGAAACAACATACAATTGTTTCTAAACAAGTTCTACAATTTAATACTTCATATTTAATGGTATAACATGATTTGTTAATTGTATTTAAAGATTACACCTAAATAAAACATTTGCAATTGGTTTGTAAACGGTGTTGTAATGCATGTTTTTTCTGAATTTTCATTGCATTTGCGTGTGGTGTTTTCGAATGCTTCGAAACAGTGAATCATTTTGCGTAGCAATTGGTTCAATTGCTTCAAAGTTTCGAAAAGCTTTGTTTCTCCCATCACTACAGTAAACTGTCTAGTGTTTCCCAACCCTGCTCCTGAAGGACCCCCAACACTGCATGTTTTCTTTGTCTCACTAATCAAACATGTGATGAGCTGAAGAGTTGAATCAGGTGTGTTTGATTAGGGAGACAAAGAAAACGTGGGGGTCCTTCAGGAGCACAGTTGGGAAACACTGGTATATATAACACAGAAAAATTTGCTTTAACTTTGAACGTAAAATAAGTAATTAACTATGTATACAATCTATTCATTTTAAATGGAAAAACATTCATAAATACTTACTTAAAGGTGGGGTATGTGATTCTCTTTTTTTGTCAATTTTTTCTAAATGACTTGAAATCCTATTCATAACCCACTTACAGCCACTGAGTTAGAAGCACTGAAATTAAAATTAATCAATTTAATCATCTGTGGAACGGGCAGGACTCGAAAAACTCCAGCCAATCATTTCCAAGACCACCTAGAATCATTGGACAGTAAGTCCGTCAATCAAACGGTCGTACCATTTTGTTTTTGCTCCAACATTGAAATGGTTCCAAGCGAAGCAGAATTAACCGTAGAGGATTCCGACGAACACACAGTAATAGCGTTCCTGAATTAATCTAAAATGGCTGTATAAATATTTCAATGAATAACTCTCTTAAGGCTTTGACTTCCAGAAAGAGTCACAGAATATACCACTTATGTGTTATGTGTAATACCTCTCACGAAGATAAGATGTTACGGATGTATGAATGAACCGCTCGCTTTTCAATATTTCCGGTCTAATCACATCTGTCATGACATCCGCTTCAAACATTACAATGCTCATGAAAACTTTCCTTAACCCTACAACAAGTAAAATCCACTTCAACAGCTAATTGCTCTTCGACAGCGATGCCATGGAAATATACAGAGCTACCGCAAAAACAGAAGTTCAAAGACAAAATACTAAAGATGGCTGCGCGCTTGTTTCTCTGGCGCATAAGGTCTTATTGACTGCCAGTCTGTCTGAAACGCACGTGCAAACACATCTGGACTGGTACAATTCAGCAATGAAAGTACAGAGACATTAGCTTGGATGCCAGCCGAACTTATCCCCGCCCACAACATTTGAGGATGGGAAGTTCGGTCTCGACTTGATCCGTTGTGAAGCAAGTATTCTCGAACCAAAGCTGTTCGGACCAATCAAATTGTCAGGGTGGGCTTAATACGATGATGGACAGATGATGGACAGATGATCGACAGTCACCAAAGAGCGCTTGGGTTGAATTTGTTTGTATATTATGTGTCAGGCCCCTAGGTGGCAGTAGTGGTTGTTTCTCTGCCTTCTTCTGTGTAGGTTAGGGATGTGCATCTCCATAGCTGAGGCCGATGCGATACGCATCTCGATGCATAGCCAACGATACGATACATTAAAGATACATATAAGCAGCTACCGATGCGATGCAATACGATTCACTACTATTACGATGCGGTGCGATCCGATTTCGATTCGATTCAACGCGATGCGATTCAATGTAATGCTATGCAATTCACTATTGTATAGATAGTTCACTTTTATTTCTTCTGTTCAGACATACAGCAGATCATAAAGTAGCTTAAGTGCCATCTGACGTATGGCTCTTTCACAAACAAAAGATTTGGTTTTCACAAAACCAAAAGATTAGGCTAAATAAAAACAGACATTCTTTTCCTGTCCTGTCTCCAGTTACATTTTTAACAGCTCACACATTTAACAGTGAAACAATCTAAGGATGCTCAGGGATAAACAATGGTCCGTAACTTGCCAGCAGGCTAATGTGATTTCAGCAGGTAGGTTTAACAGTGACCAGAAAGCAGGTGCGGTTTTAAAAAAATCATAAACAATAATGAAAAAAAACTTTCACAAACAGGTCTTTCATAACTGTATTCAAATGTAAAAAAATATATATATGAAAAACTATTATTTGCAGCCACAGGCTTCTGTAAACCAGATTAACTTAAATGTCCTACTTTAAGGTTTAAAGGTAGATGACTCTCAGGACACGCCTCGCACTCGTAGTGTTGTGATCCGTCATATTCACGTACAGCAGCGTCAGCAGTGATGAGAGAACGCTCGAGCAACGGTTCAGAAAGGAGAAATCAATCTAGTCGCACTGGACGCGCGAATTAGGCGAAATCGCGTCTGTCAGGACTTATATTATTTAAAGACTCGCGTCTTTACATTGACTTAACATGGAAATCACCCGCTACAGACGCTCTATCCGCGTTCGGTGTGAACGCAGCAGTTACATAATAAAATATTGGTCACAAATGATTGGTCACTTTCTAAATAGTAAAAGTATAATGCATCTACTAATAATTATATATGAATAAATCGTTTTTTACCGATGCAGATATGTTAGAAACGATGCATCGTGATTCAAATGCCAACTTGTATCCGATGCACACTTATTTAAATCGATGCATCGCATCGTTAGCTTTTATGCCGATGCATCGATGTGAATCGGTGAATCTTACCATCCTTAGTGCAGGTGAAGCCAGGTGAGGGTGATCGCCTCTGCTGACGGCTGCTCGGTTGGGATTGGTCTTCAAAGGAAAAGAAGAATATAAAGCCTCACTGATCTCCAATGAAGAGAGGCTTGTTTTCCTGCTGGCTGGATTTGACTTGTTTGTTGTGTCTGTACGTTGCTGCTGCTGCTGCTGCTGCTGTTTGGTTGGGACCAATTTCAAAACGTACTCACTTTTTTTCTTGTTGTTGTTAACGGCCTGTAATAGTGTTACGTTGATGTATACACTTTTTGTTGCTGAACCCAACTTTTATACTGTTTATTTTGTATATATTGTATATAGACAACCTTGGAAGTCTAAGGAGTGGGTGCCTTTTTATTTATTTTTGTAATGCTTTTCTCTTGTTTAAAGTACAGAGGGAGGCAGGGAACTATTTTGTTGTTTATTTCCTTTTTCTTTCCTTAAGGTAAGTGTAGATTAGAGGTATTCTGTTTATGTACCGTAATTTCTCAAATAAAAACCGGTATTCAAATAAACGCTGGGCCTCTGATAGTGGCCGGGTGCGTGGTCAACGCGGACAAATTAAGGCCGGGGGGAAATTAGTGTGGATAATCTCCTAAGTGCCTTTCATTGAAGAGATGTTACACCTGGCCACTTCATGCGTGTTCTGTGATCAGCTGATCGTGAAAAGACCAGGTATAAATGCCATCCGAAGCGCATTCGAGACGATTTAAATCCGATCGCTCAAACCACTTCAGGAGGAGATCTGAGACGCGTTCCAGATGAAACAGGACAAGTGTAAATGCATCTGATTGTTGAAACCACATATACATTTTACTCCTCCTAAACTCCTAAAAACGCTAAAAAATAAACGTGAGAGCGTGTTATATGTAATGTTATAGCAAGATGTGACGACGCGACTGCAACACGCATCACGGCAGCTGAGCATCCATTCATAAAGCCAACGTGCAAACTATTGCAAATCAAAGTGAAAGTAAGTCGCAGAAAACACAATCCTCATCATTTAAAGTAAAGAAATGAAATGATCTTACCAGGGATGTTGCATCTCTCTTATTGCGGCCTTTGATTTTGAAATGATCTGATCAATCAAATGCAGCTCTGTTGCTTTCGGTGACGTGAACTCCATTAAATCTCCATATAGCGCGGGAATTGAAGATTTATATCCGTTTCGCGAAAACACATTTGTGACCAGGTTTAAATGGAATTGTTTTGATAAATCAGTTAGCTTTCCGATCTGACAAAACGCATGAAGTGGCCGGGTGTAAACAGCCCCTAATGTGCATTCAAGTTCATCATAATGTACAGCCAATAGATGGCAGTAGCTACAACGGATGTAACACGGGTCTCATTTAGTGCTGCTAGTGCAACAGACTTTTTAACAACTTTATTGAAAACTGTCTCTAATAAAAACCTGCCTCAAATAAAAGCCTGTTACATTCTGCAGTTCAGGTAAATATAGGCCCCGGCTTTTATTTGAGGAATTACGGTATTTTCTTTGGCTTTTCTCACTCCTGAAGGCTTAAAACTTCCTATACTTGTGTTACACCAAATAAATCTTGCTGTACCACATTTCTGTTGTTATTGGTGTGTAACCTTGTTAAAATTGTAGTTCTTTAATGTTGCTTCCCCTATCCTAGACTGGGTGGAACGTAACAACACAGAACGGCTGCCGCTGGAGAATTGAGATGTGTAGATTCAGCCATCGTGTCTGTTATAGAAGATGACAGCGCATTCATTTTAAAAGAGGAACAGAGAACCGCGATCAAGGCATTTGTTGATCGGAAAGATGTTTGTGCCGTCCTTCTTACGAGATTCGGTCTATCCAATTGAGTGCAGAGGCATTTTTTTCCTGGATCATTTGAAACACGCCCCATAATCACAGCCCAATGGAGCACGACGTCAGGCTACAGACACAGTAATTGACCAAATATGATTTGGGAAGTATATTTTATATACTATAACATTTTATATTATGTAATAATTACTTCCACCACGCTTTTGTCTTTTCCTGCAAATATTTTTTGCATTACCCTGAGAAACTGCTCGCTCTTAAAAGCATTGAAATATTTTTTCCTTTCATCTCTCATTTTTCCATCACTAGTTTTGTGAGTGAAAGCAAAAGTTTTGCAAGCAAGTGCAGATATTTTTTTTCCTCCCATCACCATGTCCCTATAGGGGATCTGTAGTACAAGAGATCCAAAAATAACTCTTCCTGAAATATTCTGAAAAGTGTTTAGAGTTTTAGTGATGGATGAATAAATATCGGTAGAGTGACATTTCCTTTTAAGAATAGGCCTACTTTGCATACAAGAGGAAGCTATTAATAACTGCTGATTTTCACGAAGGAAACATGTTATTAAAATGTAATAACAATGTTTTCTCCATGACCGATTAGCTTCAGAGTATACAGTATACTTTTAACTGACAGAAAACACACCCACAGTCTCTGAACATCACGTACTTCATTGGTTTTTTGTGGAGTTCTGTATATATACCGTAAGTGTGAATGCGGGGGCTATGTGTGATAATATCCGTGGTACAGACAGTTGAAACGATCTGTGGGAGGCCATGTTTTGTTCCCTCTGTTTACTTCCTCTTTAAAATTGCATTTTCTGCTGCTTTTTATCTTTCCTTCAGGGAGCGAGTCATGTAATTAGCCATGATTAACTAGATATCTAATGTGCATGTAATGACATGAAATAACCCAAAAATGACACTGAAATATTATGCGCTTAATGGACTCCTGAAGATCGTTAAACACCACAAGGAATGTGTATTCATAATGCTATTTCGCAAACTCCAGGATTCTCTCACATTATAAACTCAATTAAATATCACCCATGGGAATAATTTTTGGCCCTGTTTACACCTGGTCACTCCATGCCTTTTCTTGAATTGGATAGCTATCCGATCGTGAAAAAAAAAAAAAAAAAAAGGTTAAATGCCCTCTCAAACGAGGTGGATTTAAATCCAATCTCATCAATTATTAGAAACATACGTTTTTTTAAATAAACATAACAGCTTTAAAATTCGAGTTTTCAATATGTGTGTGTGTAATTGACGTTGTAGAACAAAATGTATAATTATCATCAAGTTATGTTGACTCATGAATAAAAAAATCCAAAAAAATCCAAAAAATGAAGCGGACTGACGGGCGGATGGATGGATGGTCTGCCTGATCGTAAATATGGACAGTTATGTAGAAAACTTAAACAGTTTCTAGTAAATATATTGACAGCACCAATGGATTTTAATCCATTGTATTCGCCATCAAATCCCATCTTAATGTACGACTGAGCATCAAGTCAAATTAATTTGTATACCGCATCACAATGCACTTTGTTCAAAGCAGCTTTATAAAAAAGTCACAATGTTATGTCTATAATGTCTTAAATGTATTTTTGAAAATACAGGCTCATTCATGTAAAGTAATTCCTAACTGAATGTGATAAGACAAGAATCATTAGCGGAGCCGTGTTCTGCATAATTAGGCATGCGATTAAGAGTGAATGTGTGCATATTTATAAAAAATATATATATATTAATTGTAAATAGTTCAAAAGGAGGACTTTAGAATACATTCTAGTTCTTTTACTGTTCTTTTACCCCTCTCGCCACCCATGCTCAAGATATAGTTATGAACTTGGTCAGCAAACATGATGGATTCTCTTGTGTATTTCTGGCGCCAGGCTAACAGCATGTGTCATCTGCACTCAGGGGGCGATATGCGACATAAAACAGGCCTTTTCCCTTTCTTTCTCTCCAACTGAGCCCCCCTGTGCAGCTCCCCTGAAGTTTTAACACATACCCCGCAGAGAGCACACTGGAGATACTGCGTCTAGGACTGCCCGTCCCTGCCCTTAAAGTGCCTCCAATCACCCGTGCCAGCCGGCTCAACACCACGAGCAGTGCCGGCAGAGAGGCTGAGCTCCATTTGCTCCATTAGAGGACTATTTTAGTCCCATGGCTGGAGATAATGTCCACTGTTCGGGCCAGAAAGAGAGGCTGTTGAGGGAAAGACCGGCGATATCTCGGAGATGGAGCCTCATTTAAGGGGTGGGTGCAGTGATTTGACCCTGAATGGGGCGGAGGAGGGTTGTAATATAGAGCTGATTATAATGCCTTCTGAATAACGGTCACCTTCGGCCCCCAATCTGTTGGGTCGCCGACTTTTCCTTTGCATCTTCAACCCTGTTTCCTTCCATTCAGGTATTTTATCTTCACGCACAAGTGGGCATATTACACATATGGTTTTGCATGCAATATATATGATACGCTCCAGTGGACTGAGGCTTTGTTGAAACATTAATGGACACTTGAAGATTACCAATGCACTGCATTTTCCAACCGTTACAGCCATCGCGAGGATGTTGGAGAAATGTCAGACAGGAGAAATTAAAGTGCTCTAAAAGTATCCTGAGCTTGTTACAGCCCAAACCGGGAACATGTTGTTCCAGCGCTCTGTTAAAACACAGAGGATAATTTGACAAGCATTACGAGAGAGTTCTGCAACAGCTGAAAAGACAGTTGTCAGAACAAACAGGATTGTTCATCAGCATGAGACAGGAAGACAAGACACTGTGAACTGAAACAAGCCTGTTCACACCAAGGACAATAACTACAACAATAAATATATAGTTTTAAAATTCATTCCAAATTTAAAAGAATAGCAGAGTACACTATAACTATAATGATAACGACACAGAGGAATCAATTTCAAAGCATTTTTTTCCAGCTGATGAACGATAAAAACTTTGACCGCCAATTAGAATCCATGGTGCTTTAAAGAGCTCAACATATATATTACATCCAAAATGTGTAATATGCTCACTTGTGCGTGAAAATAAAATACCTGAATGGAAGATATACTTAAGTATATTTGATTGAGCTAAAGTGGAACTATTGCAAGTATACTATAGGTACACTTTAAATATCTTGCATTTAAAGACACAGAGATCATGCAATCCTTACTAATAGTGATATTAAACACATTTTAGTCATGTGCATTATGCAATAAAGAATAACTCCAAACAGAGTTTAATTATAACATTTATATCAGTAAGTCTCAAGCGATATGTCAGTATATATGTTCATGGATTTGTAGTATAGTTAGTATGAAATAAATGTATTTTAAATACATTTTGGTATAAAGTTTTTTTTCCACTTTTTCTCTCACAATAAAGTCACAATTGTGAGTTAAGAAGTCAGACTTTAAGTTTTAGACTAAGTTAATATCTCGCAATTCTGACAAACTTGCAATTGCAAGTTATAAAGTTCAATTCTGAGTGAAAAAAGACTGGCAATTGTGACTTTATATCACGCAATTCTGAGAAAAAAGTCAGAATTGCGAGATAAAAAGTCGCATTACTTTTTTTATTTTTTATTCTGTGGCAGAAACAAGCTTCCATAGCAATGCCATTGAGACGTATGAAAATGCTAATAGGAATGAACAGGAATGCTAAAGCTAATGCTACAGTCCTCGTTAGTATGACTTTAAAGTGTTTTTTTAACCAGAGCGTAAAGGCTGAAGAAAAAATGTAGGGCGGGGCCTGATTTTGTTTCTGGGGAATTGATTGGATGGTTGTGGTTTGCTATTGGTGGATCTCATGTGAGTGACAGGTTGCCCCGCCCACACACCAGTAAACATTATCAGAGAAGAGATGTTGCTGCAAGAGGGAGGGGGAAGTTATTTTGATTTAAGATTACTAAGACACATTAATATTAATAAAATAAAGTGAAACAGATAAATCATTTATAATAAACACTGCAATATTCCATTAAAAAAATAGTCCTAATTGTCCCTTTTTTTTCCATGGGAAAATTCTGCAAAACTCCAATCCTCTCCAGTAAAAGCACTAGTTTCCTCACATCAAACAAGTGTGGGTCAACAGGTAGCCATGACAACTCTGAAACTAATGCAATCACAGGACTGTTGGATCTGTCAGAGTGACGTCAGAGCTTAAATAGAGAGGTAGAGTATGAAACCTGAGTCAAGGGAGGAAGATTCAGAGAATGCAACAGTACAACAGTCAATTGCTTCTGAAATAAAGGGAGCGATTGAGTCTTTTCCTCATCAGACAAATGAAACATCAAAGGCGCGAGAGCAATAAAAGTGAGCACCACAAAGAGAGCTGCAAACAGCCTGTCCGGAGACGAGCCATCAGCACAATTAATGCTTTCAACACCCTGTTTGACAGCACGGATCGAAGACGAATGGGAATAACGCCTGACTGCATCGGAACACAATGCATTTTCATCACAACACTTTCAGATGAACTCACTGAGCCGGTACACCCACACACACTGAAGTTCTCAAACTTCATCTTGGATGGAAACCACAGAAGACGGTCTCCCTATAGCAGCCTTTGAGATTTAAAATGCAAATGATATGCATATGTAGCAGTGCATTACATCCCAACAAGAAACACAGCAGCATATGGCGATGTTTGCTTATTGCTCGAATGATCTCTTTATTAGCGTTTATATTGGAATTGATATCCGAGGCCATAGTGCGTGACTGATTACATGTCCCAAGAACAGACGCTTTTTTTCGGGCGGTCTCTTATAATGGATATTGGATAGATACAATTTGCTCCAACAACAACACAACAAACCCCTCCAATCCCAGAAGCAATTAAATCCCGAATCTCAAGAGAGACCAGTGCAGTTCTATGCCGTAGTTTGCAATAATTCTGTTGAAATTATTTTTCGTGAAGTGACCCCACTGCTTGTGAGAGTAGACAATCTTCCAGTCCCGTCATGTCACCGGCGTTCTGGAAAACCTCTAGAGCCTAGAGGCTTTCAGTCGTGATGGCGTTTGGGAATTCTAGCTTTCTTCTCCGCATGCTAATGCTGAGTTTTCCCTCTCTTCACAACCCAGATCCGAATGAATCAATCCCACGGTGCAATCTGTGGTGGATGGGGCCAGGTTGCCGTGAGGCCTAATTGGTTTTCATCCCTTTAATAAAAAACTCAATGTGTGCCTGGCAATGGGAACTCGAGCCTGGACTCTCTGGATCGATATGGATCCAGGCAGCATGCTTTTCCCACCATCTATTTAATTATTCACTGCGGCCAGCGGCCCCTCCAGGGCTTTCCGGGGAATGTCAGAGGTACGGATGTTGAGGCTGGCCTGCCTATTGCAGGATCACTGTGGCGTCCCACTCTCTGGAGGAGGAACATGACACCACATCATGCATACAGCTCACAGAAAACCCCATTAATTGGATAGTTCGCTCAAAAATAAACTCACCCTCATGCCCTGTACATTTTTGAGGGATTAGTTAACATTAACATCACCCAAAAATGAAAATTAGCCCATGATTTACTCACCCTCAAGTCATCTTAGGTATATATGACATTCTTCTTTCAGACGAATACAATCAGAGTTATATAAAAAAATGTCCTGGCTCTTACAAGCTTTATAAAGGCAGTGATCGGCCATCAAAGTGCATCCATCCATGATAAAAGTAAATCCACACGGCTCATGGGGGTTAATAAAGGCTTTCTGAAGCGAAGCGATGTGTTCGTGTAAGAAAAATATCCATATTTAAAACTTTATCGACTAAAATAACTATGCATCGATTTACAGCGAAAGAGTAACACTTGACCTTGACGCATTATGTTTTTTAATATAACTCCGATTGTATTCGTCTGAAAGAAGAATGTCATACATCTAGGATGGCTTGAGGGTGAGTAAATCATGGGCTAATTTCCATTTTTGGGCGAACTATCCCTTTAACTGCATTTCAATGTTGAATCAACACTGAACTGACTTGAGCTGAATAATGACATTACTGTCTTCTTTAGAGCTGAATCGAACTCTGTTTACATTACTAATCATTATTTTCCTTTATCACTGTGACGCTGCTTTGAAACGATTTGTATTCTATTGCCCATTGTAAGTTTATGTTAACTAATGCATTAAAGGAGTTGTTCACTTTAGAATTATAACTTCCTGATAAATTACTCACCCCCACATCATCCAAGATATTCATGTCTTTCTTTCTTCAGTCGAAAAGTAATAAAGGTTTTTGAGGAAAACTTTCCAGGATTTTTCTCCATATAGTGACTTCAATGGGGTCCAACGGTTTGAAGGTCCAAATTGCCATTTCAATGCAGCTTTAAAATCTCTACACGATCCCAGCTGAGGAATAAAAGTCTTATCTAGTGAAACAATCTGTCATTTTCTAGAAAGAATATAATATATATACTTTTTAACCACAAATGCTCATCTTACACTAGCACTGGGATGCGCCACGCATTACGTAATAACTGAAATCTCATTTTCTCCTCCAAATTCAAAATCATCTGACATCGTTGTTTTACCTTTTATTTATTTATGTTTTTTGTAAAGGGCGTTTGACTTAGTTTCGCACGTTCGCTTTGTGAACACTGGGTCTGTGCTTCCGCCTGCGTCACGCGTGACCTTTCAACGTGATTAAGTAATGTGTGGCACATTGCAGAGCTAGTGCATGATGATCATTTGTGGTTAAAAAATATATAAATGTTTATTTTTTTTAGAAAATGACAGATGGTTTGCCTAGATAAGACCCTTATTCCTCTGCTGGGATCGTGTAGAGCTGCAGTTTGAAGTTGGACCCCAATGAGGTCCAGTATATGGAGAAAAATCCTGGAATGTTTTCCTCAAAAACCTTAATTTCTTTTCAACTGAAGAAAGAAAAATATTAATATCTTGGATGATGTGGGGGTGAATAAATTATCAGGAAATTGTAATTCTGAAGTAAACTAATCCTTTAAATAATGAGACCTTATTGAAAAGTGTTACCATTTTTGAAGAATATCCTACACATTTTTTCAACATGATAAAAGTGAATGAAAACTGGGGCTTGTCAAGATGATTCAGTCATATTGAATGAATCATTCTTCTGTGTTGAAATACCAAAATACTAAAAGAACATACTATGCAACGGTTAAAAAATAGTATGAGTGCGTGTAGTATGAATGAAATTCAGATGTAGTACAGTTCATAAAGGTAGTAAAGTGTCTAGTGGATGTGCACTAGAATCTCAGGGGAAGTAGTAGGTCATCCATGTACTTTTCACCTACTGTTTAATGAACACTGTAAACAGGCATTCTTAGGCATATTTGGACGCAGGGTCCGATTTTTTTTTTCAATGAATGTGTTTAATCCAGTTTACAAAACTGGTCTAAATGATTCCCTCATAAACCAAGAATTATTCATTCAATGATCCAGTCATTAAACTAATAACTATTGGTTGATCCAGCTCACAAAATCAGTCTAAACGATTCCTTAATCACTTCAATTTTTGGCTATTCGTCGCACAAAGCTATTGTTTGGAATAAAATAAATCACTGGAAAGTGACATAATGGACTACTTTTATGGTACTTTTAATACTTGTGTGAGTCCATTTTGAAGCTTGAAAGTTCTAGATTATTTCTAGTTCACATTCATTGTATGAAAAAGAGCAACCAGGACATTCTTTAAAACGGTGGTTCTCAACTGGTTTGGCCATGGGACCCACATTTTCCCATGGTCATTAAGCCGCAATGCAATTTGTTTTAGGAATTTGACCTAATATATAAGTTAAATAGCAGTTCCAAAATAGTTTTTGTTAATACAATAACATTAGTAAATTGGTATGAGCCACCACAGTCATTTAAAAATATACAAAATAACACAAAGAGAAAATAAAGTGTCATTTTGGGTTTACGGAAACAATAGTTACCACGGTGAATACACAATACTAACATGAACTGTTAATGAAATGTATGGAAACTGCTTACCTGCATGCAAATCCTTCCCAACACACAACGTACCAGTTATGTAATTTTAGGTACTTTTTGGTCATTTTATGACTTACTAATTGACAATATAACTATGCATGCTCATAATTTCTTTTGAGCTTTATTTATAATGAAGTGATATACAGCACACGCCCCCGCATTTGCTGATGCAATCGAAGAGCTCAGTATAACGGCTGACAGGACAGAGAAGTTTGTTTTTCTGTGGTGAGAGAATGTTTTAAAAAAAATTAAAAAACGTTAGAATAATGACACTGACATATAGCCTGACACAGGGCCGTAGGCAGGGTTTCATAATCACAGACACAAATTTGAGGTAGTTAGGGGGGTTCAGGCTCCACTGAGAAAATTTTGATTTCTCTGATCTACATGTGTATTTCAAGACGTTTAAAGGACAAAAAATTGGATAAGAAATAGCTGTCAGTGGGGAGTAGATTATTTGTCAATACCTGCTCTCTCCTCCATCACTCTTTCTTTTTCTCTCAGCCTCTGCCTCTCCCCCTCCTAAAGCTGAGCTTTAACTGATAGTCTTTTCATTTTCATCTGTGTCAGTGAAGAAAGTAAACATATAGTCAACTGATATGTAGCCTATATGGTTTATGAATCATATTAAAATTATTAAGTTAGTTTACTGAAGGTTACGAATACTAGATAAATAAGTTTATTTAATCCATTCACAGTATGTAGACATTCATTTCTTGTCCCTCACATTGACAGTTACTAAATATTACATTACATGAATTATTAAAATAATATCATTTTCCTAAATCAGCTGTCAAATATGAAATGTTTAGATTAGCTACTTACATCTTATCTTGCATTTTCTGACTGTCAACTGAAGTTGTGCTGGAATTTGCGCTACACAGCTTCTGTGAACATAAAGCCGCCTACTTTTATTCTATTGGAACAGTTCCTATAACACTCAATGTACTCGTTACATCGTAAGAAGAATGGATCTATGCTAATATTAGTCTTTGTTTATTTCAAGGTTTACTTTAATCAGCCGGATCCGGGCCGTGTCCAGATCAGATGGAGGACCTGACCCAAGACACGACCACAACGCATCATGTAGTCACCCGGATCCGGGCCGTGTCCAGATCAGATGGAGGACCTGAGCTTAGACACGGCCACAACGCATGATGTAGTCACCCGGATCCGGGCCGTGTCCAGATCAGATGGAGGACCTGAGCCTAGACACGAACACAAGGCATGATGTAGTCACCCGGATCCGGGCCGTGTCCAGATCAGATGGAGGACCTGAGCCTAGACACGGCCACAACGTATGATGTAGTCACCCGGATCCGGGCCGTGTCCAGATCAGATGGAGGACCTGAGCTTAGACACGGCCACAACGCATGTTGTAGTCACCCGGATCCGGGCCGTGTCCAGATCAGATGGAGGACCTGAGCTTAGACACGGCCACAACGCATGATGTAGTCACCCGGATCCGGGCCGTGTCCAGATCAGATGGAGGACCTGAGCTTAGACACGACCACAACGCATGTTGTAGTCACCCGGATCCGAGCCGTGTCCAGATCAGATGGAGGACCTGAGCCTAGACACGAACACAAGGCATGATGTAGTCACCCGGATCCGGGCCGTGTCCAGATCAGATGGAGGACCTGAGCCTAGACACGGCCACAACGCATGATGTAGTCACCCGGATCCGGGCCGTGTCCAGATCAGATGGAGGACCTGAGCTTAGACACGGCCACAACGCATGTTGTAGTCACCCGGATCCGGGCCGTGTCCAGATCAGATGGAGGACCTGAGCTTAGACACGGCCACAACGCATGATGTAGTCACCCGGATCCGGGCCATGTCCAGATCAGATGGAGGACCTGAGCCTAGACACGAGCACAAGGCATGATGTAGTCACCCGGATCCGGGCCGTGTCCAGATCAGATGGAGGACCTGAGCCTAGACACGGCCACAACGCATGATGTAGTCACCCGGATCCGGGCCGTGTCCAGATCAGATGGAGGACCTGAGCTTAGACACGGCCACAACGCATGTTGTAGTCACCCGGATCCGGGCCGTGTCCAGATCAGATGGAGGACCTGAGCTTAGACACGGCCACAACGCATGATGTAGTCACCCGGATCCGGGCCGTGTCCAGATCAGATGGAGGACCTGAGCCTAGACATGAACACAAGGCATGATGTAGTCACCCGGATCCGGGCCGTGTCCAGATCAGATGGAGGACCTGAGCTTAAACACGACCACAACGCATGATGTAGTCACCCGGATCCGGGCCGTGTCTAGATCAGATGGAGGACCTGCGCCTATACACGACCACAACGCATGATGTAGTCACCCGGATCCGGGCCGTGTCCAGATCAGATGGAGGACCTGAGCTTAAACACGACCACAACGCATGATGTAGTCACCCGGATCCGGGCCGTGTCCAGATCAGATGGAGGACCTGAGCTTAGACACGGCCACAACGCATGATGTAGTCACCCGGATCCAGGCCGAGTCCAGATCAGATGGAGGACCTGAGCCTGGACACGACCACAACGCATGTTGTAGTCACCTGGATCCGGGCCGTGTCCAGATCAGATGGAGGACCTGAGCCTAGACACGAACACAAGGCATGATGTAGTCACCCGGATCCGGGCCGTGTCCAGATCAGATGGAAGACCTGAGCCTGGACACGACCACAACGCATGATGTAGTCACCCGGATCCGGGCCGTGTCCAGATCAGATGGAGGACCTGAGCCTGGACACGACCACAACGCATGTTGTAGTCACCTGGATCCGGGCCGTGTCCAGATCAGATGGAGGACCTGAGCCTAGACACGAACACAAGGCATGATGTAGTCACCCGGATCCGGGCCGTGTCCAGATCAGATGGAGGACCTGAGCCTGGACACGGCCACAACGCATGATGTAGTCACCCGGATCCAGGCCGAGTCCAGATCAGATGGAGGACCTGAGCCTGGACACGACCACAACGCATGATGTAGTCACCCGGATCCAGGCCGAGTCCAGATCAGATGGAGGACCTGCGCCTTGACACGACCACAACGCATGATGTAGTCACCCGGATCCGGGCCGTGTCAAGATCAGATGGAGGACCTGCGCCTAGACACGACCACACCGCATGATGTAGTCACCCGGATCCGGGCCGTGTCCAGATCAGATGGAGGACTTGAGCCTGGACACGACCACAACGCATGATGTAGTCACCCGGATCCGGGCCGTGTCCAGATCAGATGGAGGACCTGCGCCTGGACACGACCACAACGCATGATGTAGTCACCCGGATCCGGGCCGTGTCCAGATCAGATGGAGGACCTGCGCCTGGACACGACCACAACGCATGATGTAGTCACCTGGATCCGGGCCGAGTCTAGATCAGATGGAGGACCTGCGCCTGGACACGACCACAACGCATGATGTAGTCACCCGGATCCGGGCCGTGTCCAGATCAGATGGAGGACCTGAGCCTGGACACGACCACAACGCATGTTGTAGTCACCCTGATCCAGGCCGTGTCCAGATCAGATGGAGGACCTGAGCCTGGACACGACCACAACGCATGTTGTAGTCACCCGGATCCGGGCCGTGTCCAGATCAGATGGAGGACCTGAGCCTGGACACGACCACAACGCATGTTGTAGTCACCCGGATCCGGGCCGTGTCCAGATCAGATGGAGGACCTGAGCTTAGACACGACCACAACGCATGTTGTAGTCACCCGGATCCGGGCCGTGTCCAGATCAGATGGAGGACCTGAGCTTAGACACGGCCACAACGCATAATGTAGTCACCCGGATCCGGGCCGTGTCCAGATCAGATGGAGGACCTGCGCCTGGACACGACCACAACGCATGATGTAGTCACCTGGATCCGGGCCGTGTCCAGATCAGATGGAGGACCTGAGCTTAGACACGACCACAACGCATGTTGTAGTCACCCGGATCCGGGCCGTGTCCAGATCAGATGGAGGACCTGAGCCTGGACACGGCCACAACGCATGATGTAGTCACCCGGATCCGGGCCGAGTACAGATCAGATGGAGGACCTGCGCCTGGACACGACCACAATGCATGATGTAGTCACCCGGATCCGGGCCGTGTCCAGATCAGATGGAGGACCTGAGCTTAGACACGACCACAACGCATGTTGTAGTCACCCGGATCCGGGCCGTGTCCAGATCAGATGGAGGACCTGAGCTTAGACACGGCCACAATGCATGATGTAGTCACCCGGATCCGGGCCAAGTCCAGATCAGATGGAGGACCTGCGCCTGGACACGACCACAACGCATCCCTAAAGTGTCAGCAGAGATTGTGTCAACTAGACTCTCCCCTGTAGGCCTCATCGACACGACAGCCATTGGCACTGATCCTCAACAAACCCGTCTCCATACCGGCTTGACTCTGATTTTCTACCAGATGGAACTGGATAATATTCTGAAAGTTCTCATTCAATCTGACTTCTTACCTGTAATGCTGCCTGAATCATAATCATACACTGTTGTTTGTTGATTTGGCCAGCGGAGAACTGGCCCCCAACTGAGCCTGGGTTTTCCCAAGGTTTTTTTTCTCCAATCTGTCTCCTGATTGAGTTTGGGTTCCTTGCCACTGTCGCCTTTGGCTTTTGGCTTGCTTAGGTGGGGACATTTAATATGCAACAATATTATTGATCTGCCTGCTTTGACACCATTATATGAGAACTGAGCTGGATGATGAAATCACTCGCTCGTTTTCTCCAGAGCGGTTGTATAGATAAATTGACTAAATTATTTTTATGACAGAAATGAACCCTCACTGAACTTACTTAAGCTGGACTGTGACACTATTTTCTTCTAGAAACAAACCTTGTAGCATTATTTTCCTGTTATTTTCCTGACAGACTGCAAAGGCAGCTCAGATGAGAAGATTTGGTGCTGTGTAATATCCTTCCAGCACTAAAGTAGAGTTAATACTATCATGCAATTATTTCACAACATTAATTATAGCCTATACATCTCTGACTGCCCTGACAGCACACTCAAAGCGTTTCTGCGACCCACTGAAGAGAAACATTGCTTTAAAATATCAGCTTTTGTGTTCAACTGAAAAAAGAAAAAGTACATTGATGTGAGTCACTTTGGAAAGAGTTTGGTTCTGGTTCTTGAGTCTGGTTCTTGTCAACTATCCCACTGATGCAGAGCTGGTCGTTTCTCATGGGTCGTCTCAGCACTGCAGCTCTGAATGCTTAGAGAATGAGGCATGGGTCACAGAACAGGAGAAGTTCACCAAAGCATCTCTACAACACCTGTCAAGTGCTCTCCTGCACAGTGTCTTCAACGTGAGCTCCAGCTCTCTGTAGAACGCTTGTCATGTATTTTCCTCCAAGCTTTTCTTTCCATGAATCTGCTTTAAGGGTCCCAGCTACTCTTATCTCGGCTCTACAACCCCCTATTTCCCCATTTTTGCTGCCTCCCTCTTTCTCACTTACTCACTCTGTCACATATCTTCATCCCACAGTCTCATTAATAACACATTCTTGTGAAGTGAAATTTTATCTTATATAAATGAAAAACAGAAACAGAAAAAAGTCCTCTACTCAAATGCTTTTATCTGAACAATCTTTACAGAGTGTGAACTACACCGTGGAGCCGCTGCACTTTGCAGGATTGTTGGAGATTTTTTGTTCTGACCGTGACACTGCTGAATCACGTTCAATGGAAGTGAATCACGTTCAATGGAAGTGACTGCCAGCGTAATCCTGAGCAAACAGATCAGATCTATCCTCGATTTTACAGCTAAAGCCAAGCCCACACAGTCGTTTCTCTAAAGCAAAATGCAATATTTGGTTTTGATGATAATTTTCCCCCCACCAGCTTTAACCTACTTGCTAACTTGCTAAAGAGTCACATGCACTTGAGAGCAGTCCTGCTTACTCACTAATGCAATGTTCTGGGTTCAATATACTCAAGCTCCAATCGCAGCATCTGTTAGTTACAACACAACAATTTGAACACACGCTATATGGCAGTCTAAGGCCCGGTTTCACAGACAGGGCTTAGATTAAGCCAGGATTAGGCCTTAGTTCAATTAGAACATTTAAGTAGCTTTTATATATATTTTAAAAATATATCAGTGCAAGATGCTTTCAGTTAAAACAGCTCAAACATGTATTTTAGTCTGGAACTAGCTTAAAATCAATCATTGTATCGCTTAAAACTCATCTTTGATCAACAAAATTACATATTGAAACGTTTTTTCCTTGACAAAAATAATTTTTCATGGCTTAACATAGCTTGAATGTAACTCTACGCCCTTGCCTCATTTAGTAAACGCGGTTCTATGAATATGCAAATGAGCCCCGCCTCCACTCACTCACTCACTCAGAGATCCACTGGTTGACGATCACACGTTGATCTGATTGGTTACAAGGTAGTTTTTGACGTCAGAAACATCAGCGATTTCAAACCGTGTTTTTGAGACTGTCTTTGGTTCACTGCAGTTTTAAGAAGAAAATACTCAGCAATGACTTATGAATTTGCATATGGTTTGTCTTAAAGCATTAAAAACACCACACAGACATATAAACAACATTAAAAGCTTGATTTTCACCACAGGGGGACTTTAAGCCTTGTCTGTGAAACCAGGGCTAAATGTTTTTAAAGACAACATTTAGAAAATATGACCACATATATTGGACATTATATGTGATAACATGAGACAAATTGAAATAATAATCAGTTACCAAACTCGTCCATGAAATTTTTCAACTCATGTCATAACTAAGTGAAGCTGGTAACCACGGTAACCTTTGCATGATGCCTGTAACACATAACCAGAAGTTCAGGGATAAATTACATGTCATTGAATCTATTAATTTATTAAAAAATATTGTATACTATCTGTATAATTATGCAATTTATACGTACCGTATAAAGATGCAAATATGCCTCTTATATGATGATCATGATCATGCTTTTTTCCCACGAAAATTAAATCCAGAAATAGTTTGACAATACTGTTAAACACTACAAAATCAAGTTAAGTTTAGGTTGTAAAAAGTCATGTAGAGTGATTACCTAAAAACGTAATGATATTTATGATTTAAAAGTTCATGATATTTGTACAGTAAAAAAAAAATATTCCGATGTGTGAACTATCATGCATGCAAGATTTAAGGAAAATGTTTTACATTGTAACATCACATATTTTTACACTCATTAAATTTCAAACTGAACACAGAATATTTGAGTACAAATAGTATATTCTGTGCTTTAATCACAATTTTTCAAAAGAAGCCTATTTGCAAAATATGCAAATAATTTATGTAAGTGCATTAATAAACATTCAAGTTTCACAATTCTGCTTTTACCAACTTCAAGATACATGTACGAGTCCAAATCATTATCAGTGGTAATAACAGCATGTCACAGATGCTGTTGATTGAGCTTCATCTGTTTTAAAGCAAGATCATTACTTTAAATCATTAATGGAGAGTTTTAAGAGAAATATGAACTATATATTGCACATTCATACCTTATTATAAGTGGAGCTAATGTTCATCAAGTTCTCCCAAACGCACCTTTCATAAATGCTTCTCTCTACATCCCTGAATGAGGGCTTTTTTTCTATTGAGAAGCACAAGAGTTACTCCTACATACTGTGTGCAATATTTTTCAGGTTTCGGTAAGAAAGTGACTAATAAATGTCTAAGTACTTTGAATAAAACTCAGAATAAAGAAGCAGTACTTGAGAACTCAGTGCAGTTGAAGCCTTGTTTGAAATCTCACCGAGAAGCCAAGACTTCAGGCTGCCAACACTTTTAAAAATAATGATTTTTTTGGCAACTATGGTTCCATAAAGGACATGTAACATCCATGGAGCCTTCCCGTAGCACAAAAGGTTCTTTAGATTGTTATATTGTTCTTCTTACTAAGGAAAAAATGGTTATTCTATGGCATTGCTTTGAACTCTTTTTTTTTTTTTACCTTTATTTTTAAGAGCGAGGACTAACTAGATGTAATGTCACAAATCTAATATTGAACTCAAATGCAATGGACAGAATAGAAACTCTGACTGAGGTACAAAAATGCAAAAGTACAACCATTAAAATTCGAAAGCATCCCAACGGGCCACCGTGCAAATCCAAGCAAATTTAAATCAATCCAAAAATAATAGAAAAGGTTTTAGCATGTTCCTAACAGCGCTGGTGTTTAACAGCTCTACCCAGCATGCTCTGCCTTGGCATTCGTTCTAATAAAGCAAAACCTAATGGAGCTAATTCATCATCAAGCTAGGGAAAACACGGCGACGGCTCACGTGATGAGCCCCGTCAGGGAACATATGTTGCCCAAAATGAAAACTACCACTGCTGCCAACCGAAATGACACGTTTCAACAAGCAGATTGGTCGAGACACAACCAGAGCCTCGACCACAAAAAAAATAAATTATTCGAACACTCTCAACGCTAATGAGGCATTCCATGTGTGCTTCGATATCACCTCAGCCCTTGGTTCAATTAGTATGTAACATCTGGATTAGTCTCGGAGTCATTTTAATTGGATTAATATAAATGGCACTAAATGTGCAACAAGGACATTGTGTGGCATTTAGTGCCTCGTTTCATTATAGGATAAAATTGCCCTTCTTCAAATATTCAGATATTTTTGAATGGAGTATTGCATTATTTAGATGAGCAAAATTGTTAGTCATTGAATATAAATTGGCTTTAGAAGTCTATTGTTTTATTTCCATAAACTGTAAGAGGTTCTTCAAGAGCTCTGATAGTAATAATAAAATAAAAAATCTACAGTATAGTCATTTTTGCTTATGGTTTAACTGAATCATCGAAGGTCAGAAGCAAATACAATGGTTAATAAAGTGAGATAAAAAAATGCATAAAAATGTATGTTTTATTTAACATGTTTAGTTATTGCAGGTTAGTATTCTGATTCTGCATTTCACTGATTTTATTCATTTTGAGGAATATTGAAAAAAAAAATTGTGTGCAGGTGAGATGAGTAAATGGATGCTCACATTTAGTCTAGAACTACAATAACCATCATATTCACACACACACACACACACAAACACACACACACACCTCTGCACTTCAATTTGTCTCAGCATGAGGACAGGAGAGCTGTCAGTCAATAAATGGGAAAACAAAGTAACAAAGTAATCTTATTTGAAAAAGTAACTCAGATATTTTGATGTAAATTTTTTAAAATAACGTGTCACTTTACTAGTTACTTGAAAAGCTAATCTGATTACATAACTCAAGTTACTTGTAATGGGTTACCCAAACACTGAACCTGATGCAATACAATGAAACCAAAGATATTGCTGTTTATTATAGAAAAATTCCTTTATATAATTTATGTCAGGGACATGCCTATTTTCTTTTGTCATTATTATGTTTTATTTAATTAAATTTGATGTATTGATATAATGTATATTTTTACTTAATGAATTAATACTTAAATAATACATTAATATTGTTAGTTAATTAATATTAAACATTAACTTAAATTGACAGCCCTACTATACAGGGGGAAAAAAAGGAATCTGTAACATTTTTTTATTCAATAAAATGTGTTATATAATTAACAGATATAATTCATTCATTACTATTAAATGAACATTAAATTGACAGCCCTATTAAAGAAAAAAATTACATATAGGATTTTATTAATAATTTATATTTTTAATTTTATATTAATATATTTATATTATAATTTTATTATAATTTATAATTATAATTTATATTAATATTAAGTGAGCACATTAAATGGACAGCCCTATTAATTTTTTTTTTTTTTTTTTTAAACCATTAAGACGACTTATTGCAGTGTGGATTGCAGTGTTTTCAATTAAACATCAAATCTTTCCTTAAAGGGATAGTTCACCCACAACTGAAAGGCATGTGTTCAATGGTCCGAAAAACTGTTACAAATATTCCTCCGATATCTTTTGCGTTCTGAAGGAAGGAAGGAAGGAAGGAAGGAAGGAAGGAAGGAAGGAAGGAAGGAAGGAAGGAAGGAAGGAAGGAAGGAAGGAAGGAAGGAAGGAAGGAAGGAAGGAAGGAAGGAAGGAAGGAAGGAAGGAAGGAAGGAAAGGTTTGAAGATCATTTTTGAGTGAACTTTTCTTTCAATTAGCAAGATATCTTTTGAGCTGAAATACTTTCCCTAAGTTTAAATGAGCTGAACCTCATCACTGGTTTTAAACCCAATGGTGTCAAACTCCTTTCATCCACCAGTAATTTAATTATAAATTCAGAGACTCATTATGAGACTATCCTGTATTCCAGACCGGAACTGTCTTTTTGGTAGTCTTGAGAAAGTCTGCATATAAAAGCAGGTCCCTCTATGGTCCACTAGCTCTCAGCCAGGTGTGTGTGTGTGTGAGAGAGAGAGAGAGAGAGAGAGAGAGAGAGAGTGAGTGTGTGAGTGTGTGTGTGTGTGTGAGTGTGTGTGAGTGTGTGTGTGTGTGTGTGTGTGTGTGTGTGTGCTCGTGTTTATATTACATTGTGGGGACCAAATGTCCCCACAAGTATAGTAAAACCTGAAATCACCTACATTGTGGGGACCAGTCAGCGGTCCCAATGAGGAAAACAGCGTATAAATCACACTAAGTAATGTTTTTTGAAAATGTAAAAATGCAGAATGTCTCCTGTGATGGGTAGGTTTAGGGACAGGGGCAGTGTAAGGGGACAGAATATATAGTTTGTACAGTATAAAAACCATTACGCCTATGGAGAGTCCCCACAAAGATAGCGAACCAGACATGTGTGTGTGTGTGTGTGTGTGTGTGAGTGTGAGTGTGAGTGTGTGAAAGAGAGAGAGAGAGAGAGAGAGAGAGAGAGAGAGAGAGAGTGTGTGTGTGAGTGTGTGTGTGTGTGTGTGTCAGATGGAAGCACAGGGGCGTCCCACTGTCCCACACACATCCAGTCGGCATTCCTTTCAGTTTCCCGTGTTCACGCTCGGCCCGGAGCAGTTACCGGCCCCAGAGAGGGTCCACCCTGCCAGTCGCGTCTGGGCAATTTAGCCACAAAGAACAGGAGGCAGATCTTTTTCTTCTTTTTTTGATAGAGAAATAAAGAGATTCTGCACATGAGTCAAAGGCAGGCGGAACAGATGAAGCCAATTGGATAGCAGAGAAATGAAAAGATGTGTGAAGGAGGACCTCGTGTTCGTCACACATTAAGGAGCCATTAGTGATTTAGAACGATTAGCACAGACTATGCTGGGAATTCACAAGTCATTAAAACTATAAAGTCTGCTACACATTGCAGTTTATTCTGGCCAAGAGCCACCAACAGTACTTACACAGGAAGAAAAGGCCAACACCAATCACAATCCTGGTTCTGTAGTGGATGAATCTGAAATTGATGATACCATTATAGATAATTATATTGTTGCATAAAAACTCATAACTTCTTCATACAACAGCAATCTCCACTTTAAGGAGTTCACCCAAATCTAGACATTCAAAAAGTCACCCTCGTGTCGTTCCAAATCTGCATGACTTTCTGCATACTTTCCATAACTGATCAAACTGATCGATGGTAGATTAAGCAAGGTCGGCATTAGAGTGTGTCGTTTAATTCATTAATGTGTATTAATGTCTCAAGCCATGCAATGGATTCGGTAAGCTAGACGTTTATTTTGAAACATTAATAACCACGGGTCCACAAACAAGTGATTTTACTGAACATAAGCACTATTTGTGTAATAAAAGTACATAGAATAAACCATTAATAAGATCCTGGTTGATGAGTGATGATCTTCCAGCTCTGTTTCAGCTTCGGTTGCGCATAATAGAGTGCCGAAGTTATGACGTCACTTTGTAGGACAACTCGGAAGCTAGCGGCGCTTGGGTTCCCTCGATCGAAAAGCTATGCATTTTCCCCGTAGACTTTTGGAAAATCGCAAAAAATAAGATCTGTGTTCAACAAAGAGTTGTGACCCTTACACGTTTTGTCAATCAAGATTACAAGTTAATCCAAAATTGATACATTTTGAAGCCTAAATAAAGCCGTTAGATATACAATGATAACGGTAAAAAGTTAAAAAAAAATCACAAGCAGGTTATAACTGGTGTGTTTTATGTCATAGATCAAAACGTGAAAATATTTCGAGGCTTTGTTAACCACAGACCTTATTTCAGGCGATTTAGCAAAAACCCATTCAAAAAACCCATAGACTTTAGGGCGAGGGAACCGGAAGTGCTAAATGCTAACTCACTTCTGCATTTTGGCCTACAAAGTGGCGTCATAACTTCGGCACTCTATAAATCAAGACCTTTCCAATCTAAACGATCAAACCAATCCAAGCGCACTCCAGCTGTAAAACAGTGTCCGATTGGTCTCTACACATCGCCTCTACCCACTATACCTGAGATCCAGTTTCTATTGGTTGAACATTCAAATGATGGTGGGAAACACTGCGTCATTTAAAAGCACTTGTTAAGTGATGGTCATATTCCTTATATTCACTGTAAAGCCAAGCTTCTAAGCTTTAAAACTACACCTTTTATTGTGCTGGTAAACCTACTTCATATTTAAGTGGTTAAGGTTAACGGTTATGGATTCATTGACCGTTAATTTTACAGTCCCCCTGTGCTGAAAATCAAGCTTTTAAAGTTGTTTTTATATGTCTATGTGGTGTTATTAATGTGCTTTAAGACAAACCATGTGTAAATTCAATAAAATAGAATTTTCTCTTTAAACCTGCAGTGAACCAAAGACAATCTCAAAAATGCGGTTTGAAATCGTTGGTGTTTCTGACGTGAAACTACCTTGTAACCAATCAGGTGAACGTGTGGATCTCTGAGCTGAGTGAGTGGAGGCGGGGCTCATTTGCATATTCATAGATCAACGTATACTAAATTAGGCAAGGGTGTCGAGTTACATTCAAGCTATTTTAAGGCATAATTAAAACATTTTTTAAGGGAAAAGATGTTTAAATTTGTCATTTTGGTGATCAAAGATGGGGGACTTTAACAACTATCGATTATGGGAATTTATGTAAATTGTCATCCCTAATTTTAAAGAATCTTGGTAGACAAACAGTTTTGGTATTGTATGTTTTCAAAATACAATTGCTGCGTCCCAATTCGCACACTATCCGTCCTAAATAGAATTCGAAAATAGAATTAGTACGTCCCAAATCGTAGTATGTTGAAATGAGTGTTCCAGAGAGACCCGGATGGTCTACTATATCCGGTCAGAATCCGAAGTGCAGATCGACGCGCACTCTGACGGCTGATATTGCCCACAACCCATCGCGCGCTGGACGAGGATTCGATTAGAACTACAAACATGATGTAAAAGTGTTAAAAAACTACAGACATGGAGGACGCGCGAGTCCGGCGGTTATGTAGAGAGGTTTAGATAAAGGGGTTTGAGTGATTAATTATCAGTATCTAACCTGACGAAAATGTATTTATTCAATGTTGTCTACGTTATATTGCATCTGCAGCAGTATTGTGAACTTTTGTAAAGATACGTTAAGCCATTAACTTTTAAATGCATCATTACATTCAAATTCCAAACACACGAGGAGAGTCTCCGCATGAAAGACCCACGACTGGCAGATCAACATGCTACAACATTTCTCTCCGAAACAGTAGGAAATTAAATTAGATTGAATGGAGGATTTTGACTGTGACGAGATGATTGACAGGGCAGTTTAATGTGACAGGATCACGCGACAGAGCTGTCCGTTAAAGATGACGAAGTAGTATGTCCCAAAGCTTGCCTACTCTTTTGCTACACACTCAAAAGTATGTACTTTTTCTTCACAAAAAGAGTACATACTTTTAGGGCGTAGTATAAGTAGGCGAATTGGGACGCAGCCAATATCTTTGTAACGGTCACCAGCTGGAGTGCCCTCGAGAGCCACCAGAGGGCACTCCACATCAGACTATTGTCAATCCCTCACAAACTACATTTCCCATAACTCACTGCCCGTGCTAATCATCCCTGATTACATCCACCTGTGTCTCATTACCTTGTCAGTCTCAGCCTATTTAAACCATGTACACTCATTCATTCCCTGTGAAGTCTTATATGTTGTTGCACTGCATTTCTCTGGTTCCATGTATTTTGGTTTTTGGACTCGCTGCCAGCCTTTGGATTACCCGTTTGCCTTGTTCCCAACCTTGTGTGTTTTGGTTGTTTGGACTGCCTACCTGTGTCCCTGTTGCCTGTACATTGGATTACGTGTCTGGATTGCCCCCATTATTAAAAGCTGCATTTGGATCTCAACCTTCTTGTCTCAGAGCAGTTCGTAACAATCTTACTGGTCACATTCTGATTCACTGAAAGAAATCCGTCGCTCGTTCAGGAATCAGATTACACTACAATGTACTTCTCTGAGAAAAAAGACTACTTATGCTAGATTAGTTGCTTAGAATCAAGACTTAAAACCTTAGAAAATAAATACTGATGTCAATAAGATCAAGTTGTATCTGTACAAAGGCACTGATGTCTCATAGAATTACCCTTAGAGTAGTGGTCGACCGATATATCGGCCGATATTTGGCTTTTTTTAAATATCGGCAAATAAGTTTCTGATTGGCCGATGTTTTGGAAGCAGGACTTTTATTTTGACGGAGCTGCTGACTTTTATTTTGACGTGCGGCGCTGAGAACACCAGCAGCTGAGAAGAGAACGGCAGCGCCTGATCACGCGCGCTCTCACATTCTCCGTCTTCATTAGTTTACGATCTCTGTCAGTAATATCTAATACTTTGTTAGACAGAACTGGTGGCTACAGAACTGGTCATCAAAGAAAGTAAATGGTATGCGATAAAGTTATGCGTTTGCTTTCATATTATTTGTCACAGAAAAGGCAAACAATCAGGCTAAAATACTTTCTCATTTAACGTTACTGTCAACATTCAGCAAATTCGCATCTACATAATTTTAAAAAATCTCTGAATATCTAATAAACATTTAATTTCACAAACCTTGCAGATTTAATCAAATCCAGCTGTGATATCTTGAAGTGTGCATTTGTAGCCGGCATAAACGTGTTACTGCGAGTGGCGGTCCGTGCGCAGTGAGTGATATCAGCTTCAGGAGACGCGATCGAAACACTTTAAATCCTTCATTTTAAAATATGCTGTGCTATATCCAGTTGCCCACTGTGTCATATTCATGTCGTTTTCACTGTGTGCTGTATGTAAAATTAGCGTTACCTTGTCAAAAGTCAAAGTAAAAAAGTATTTAAAAAATATGATTATCAGTGCGCATGAAATTACCAGATTACTGAGTGCCCTGTTACAGTGTTTTCTTCCTTTTTATTCACATATTCATATATTTTTAAACAATTACTTTATTTGTGAAAAATACTGTAATAGGATTGCAGATTCAAGAAGTTACCATCTAAAGTATACAGTAGGGCCTATAAGCATGTTTATTTTAAAGATTTTTAAGAATTTATTTCTAATTTATTAAATATTGATTAAAATAAATATATAGTGTGTGTATATACTATATATATATATATATATATATATATATATATATAAATATAAATATCGGCTTTATATCGGACATCGCCCACCTTGCTCGCTAAGATATCGGCATCGGCCATCAAAAAAACCATATCGGTCGACCACTACCTTAGAGTACAGCATGAATCTTTCAATAACAATCATTTAGCACCTGACTTGACATGGATTTATAGAGAATGTTTTCTAAAATCACTTAAATGAGAAAATCAGTAGAGTCGAGTGGCTCATGAACACACTCACTAAAAATAGAACAGAAAGGCTCTTCTGCTTCAGATCAAACTGAAGAAAACTCAGGCTCTCTGCCGGCACGGCAACCATGACCAGGAAAATTAACAATTGGATGAAGTTATTTACGGCACCTCTCCCACGTCCATCAGAAAAACCAATGAAAAGCGCCAGTCAGCCACACTGAACAGCTATTTGTGCGAGACGACAATTGCCATGTGTCTGACTCTGTACATGTAAGAATACAGGGAACAAGGGTCAGAGCTCTGAGGATCAGAAAAATCAATGTAGCTTGTGATCATAACATCTCAGGCTGGACTAGCTCTCCGCTGGAAAGATGTCACCGCCTCCAACACCAATCACTCGCTGATCCTTATCGGCGACCATGACCAAAACTCTGCTTCAAGAAATGTCTTTTGGTCTGTTGGCTTGAGTTTGTTCTGGTTTACTTCCTCAGTGCTTCGGTGGACTGCATCTTCATGGCGGATTGTCTGCTCAGTCTGTTTTTGTCATTAGAGTGACTGCAGAATGTGGGCAGGCTTTCAACACTGCTCACCTCAAAGACATCCACTGTGCTTCCAACTCTCTCTCCAGTCCTCTTTTTTCTAATAAAGAGAGTCTTTTTTTTCTAACGGCCCCTCACAGATTCTGCAGACAGGCTTAAAAGTTTGAAAGCCACCCACTCGGTTCAGTATTTAGGGCAGAGCGAATTGAAGGAGATATTAAGGGCTACAAATGGGAGCAGTGGAGCGCGAGCGATGCCACCTGCCCGTGGAGCGCCATTGTCCTCTGCCCAGCGTAACAGCCTGGATACACACTGTTTGAAGTGGGAGAAAATAAAGCCAGAGTTCAGGAAACTCTTAGGGGACCTTAAACCAAATGGCAGAAGCTTTCAGAAACTATGACATAATATGAGGTCCTGTGAGATGTGAGAATGGAGCATCAGTGCTCGATGGCTGGTGTAGTGGTTACAACCTCTCGATTATAATCGTAAGGTTCAAACTCCACAAGGGACAATCCATGAATTATTACCATTTAGGCACAAAGGGCTTGACCTGGGTTTCTCCAGGGGGAATAAGTGTGCTAGAAATAATTTGCATGAAGCTAAATCACCTCATTAAGGCAAGCTGATAAAAAATAAAAAAAACTAGCTAGCTAAGCTACAATCTACTCTAGAAATATCTCAGCTAATTGAAAGCTACTGTTTAGAGAGAAAAAACTAGTTACACTACCAACTATTTGGCAGCTTGCTACATTAAAGCTGCATCATGATATTTTCATGTTAAAAATTATTCACATACCTATTTGTTAAAAATACCATATAAAAATATCATATCATAATATATCACATCACATCATATTGTTTGTAACACAAAACAATTCCAAAACACTTCTGGAGATGTTTTTTAATTATACTTTAAATTATATTGATTTATATGGAGCCCCTAAAGGGACATGGTGGTGGTAAAAAAATAAAAATAATTGAGTTAAAATAGTAACTCAATGCTTTTGCGTTCTCTCGCAAATGTTTTGCGTAACCTTGAAGATCTCAGAAAACTCTGTAGATAAATGATAAAATATAATTATTATATTTGAATTATACCCAAAACAGGTAAAAAAAAACATTATAATATTATATTATAGCTTATGTCTCAGTATATGACTGGTTTGCCTGATCCATTGAAAATAACTGATTGAGTCATTCATTCTCAAATTGGACATTGCTTGTTCTGATTCTAAATAGCCAATAGAGAATACTGAACAAATAGGGTTTCACAATGCTACCTCACTACTTAATCAATAAAATTGCTTTGCTACTGGAAAACTACATGCCTATTGCTTTAATTAGTAAGTTAATTAGCATCCCACTGCTCTCACTCACTCACAGTACCAAATGACATTCTCAGCCACATTTACAGCATTTTGGTGACAACTCATATGGACCTGTAGGTAGTAGCCACTGTGAAGGGTGAGTTGGGGCAGTTAAGGGGGCTCTTGTCTTGAGGATCCTTTTCATCCCTAAAATGACAAATATGCCATCCTATTGTCTTAAGGCTCATCGTGTTCAGCTCCATCTCACTCCCAGTCTATGACTTCTTTTCAAGTGCTCAAATCCCTTGTACATGCGCTGTTGTCCACGCACACGTACTGATGAAGAAAGTGGGACGAGGGAAGTATACTTTCAGCTTTATGGACTTCAAGTGAAGGCCAATGATGCAGTCATGTGTTGCTTTAGAAGACAGCATATCTCTGTTATCAGATCTGATAAATAAAACAGGGTTTTGCCGTTTCCATTGTCGATAGCACTTGAAAAGTCTTGAACCGCTTGTGGTGTAATCTTCCTTCTGCCTTATCCGGCTACAGTAATCCCAGCCTTATCACGCCCGCCCTGAACAACAGAAAAATACGTCACGAGGGTTTTTCTCTGACAGGTTTCTGATGCCTTATCATGGTGACAGGGATTTTAATGAGGGAACCGGTAATTGCTCTAAAATCACAGTAATTACATGCAAAAGACAGGCCGTAATTTTTTTTTCCCCGGAATCCAGAGAAGAAGAGTGAATCACCATATCTGTGTGGTTTGAAGAGCAGACGGGAGGGGGGAATGGTTTTGAGAGATCTGTCCCCAGGTACACACTGACATTTCACACCAACTGCTTATCTGTATTGTGATTGGCTGCTGGAAGCGATCAATCAACAAACATCACGCCTCCCACAATGCTCAGAGAATATGAAAGCAGAGAGAATTCTTTGCATATTGAACCCGTATTGCACATATGTTGCCGTTTATCTCTTGAACGGCATGGGTAATAAACCTGGTGCGATCTCTGGTGGCCAGTGAGTCTTATGCTAGTGAATATTGCACTAAACATAAAGTATTTACAAAATCATAAAGGAACAATGCAAGGGAGCTACACCCCGGAGTGCACCTGAAAAACATCACAGCATTCCTCTCGTCTCTCAAGTCTCCCAAAAGCAATACAAATCAACACGAGTTTGATCCATGAGCCACATCCCTTTCAAGCTTTTTTTAAAGAAAAGATGTTGAATAATTTAATGCTCGCGATTAAAATCAGCACATGTCTAGTTACAGTAGGTATAAGCACTCTTATCACATGATTTCCATTACACGAGAGTAGATGTTAAAACTTCATGCTGATTTGTACTCGGCTTTCGCCAAGATAAGCAACACTAAGACGTAGCTTTACAGTAAACTATGCTTCTCCATCCATTTACGCTTCTTTCCATATGAGGGTGTGACTCCCCTTCTGTCCGGCGTTAACGGCTGCAGTGTACTTGGCGCGTCAGCACACACGACGGCTGCAACTACAGTGTGGTCTCCCTAGTGGACCAGCACGACAACCGTCTGGATTGAGCCGAGTAGGGGACATCTCTAGGGTCTTCAAGTGGGCACCTTCCGTCCTCAGTGTTTCGTCGACTAGCCCACGACACCTCAAGAGGGCTCGACAGTGACTCTGGCGTCCCAGAGTCACCCCCCTCCGTCCCCCACTCAACTCAGCCCAGCTTACTGACCTCTACATCCCTCCTGCTGCTGAGACCTAACCACAATCTCACTATCTCTCCGCAACCAAACCATACGCGCCAACCCGATTGACTAAGGCTGTCGAGCCCCACTGGTGCGTTAAAGCAGTTACAGTGGCAACGGTTCCGTATGGCATACCACCTACCGCAAAACACAATATCTGCCCAACCACCCGTCATTCTATACTATACAACCTATACAAATTGTATAGTATACTATACAACCTATACTATACAACCTATACAAATAAACCAACAGACTCTTCAAGTTTTTCAAGAATTCTACGAAACCGTAGCGTGGCGGCCTGTACCTTGCCAGCTAGAATCTTTCCGTCTCAACCACAGCCAGTTGCTGCTCCTTTCTGCTGCTTCAGATAAGTTCTTTACTGTGCGACGCAACTCTTGGCCGCTGAATCCGACGTCTCTGAGGAACCGGGTTGTAGAGTGTGCCACAAAACCTCGACAACCCACTTCCACTGGATAAACCTGGACTCTCCATCCTCGCTGTTCTGCTTCAGTGGCCAAATGAGCATACCGCAGTTTCTTCCTCTCATATGCCTCATCTACAGCATCCTCCCATGGCACTGTTAACTCTATCAGTTGAACAATGCGTGCTGATCCAGACCACAAAACAATGTCTGGTCGTAGGTTAGTGGTGGCAATCTCAGGTGGAAAAATAAGCCGTTGATCAAGATCAGCCAGCATCTTCCAGTCCCTAGCAGCTTCCAGTTGTCCTGGCCGAGAATTGGTGTTAACACCTTTTCTTGGTGGTTGCTCGCCTGGGCGGAGGAATGTTGTCTTCTGCGTGTAATGTTTTGCTAGAACAGGCGGCAACTTATTGGTCATACTACGCTTGCCTTCCAATGCTAAAGCCAAACATCTCAGTACTTGGTCATGGCGCCAAGTAAACCGACCTTGGCTAAGAGCCACCTTACATCCTGTCAAAATGTGCCTTAATGTGGCAGGTGAAGAACACAAAGGACAAGAGGGATCCTCTCCTACCCAGAGGTTTAGGTTCTGCGGTGATGGGAGAACATCATATGTTGACCTTATAAGGAAACTGATCCTACTCTCTTCCATTGACCAAAGGTCTTGCCAGCCCATTTTGCGTTGTTCCACACTCTCCCATCTCATCCACTCTCCCTGCTTGGCCTGGGAAATGGCCTTTATACTCCTCATCCTCTCCTCCTGCTTTCGCACCTCGTTGACTACCAGCTTCCTCCTTTGAGCTGGGCCTGCCTTGTGCCATTTAGGAGGAGCTAAACTGAGCCCAAAACCCCCTCTTCCATGCTGTACCTGTCCCACGATATCCCCTATTTGAAGGTCAGCCTTTGCCTCTACTACAGATTTCTTTGCTGACCACTTTCTACCAGTTTTTAACACAGGGGCTGCCTCCCTTACACATTTGTCACGTGACTCTACTAATGTCATTTCCAGTCTGACCTTGGCACACTTAAACTCCTCGGTTAAAGCAGAGACTGGCAGCTGCAATATTCCTTTACTATAAAGTCCCACTCTGCTGAGGCAGCGAGGAACTCCCAACCATTTCCTGATGTATGAACTTATTAACGCTTCCAGCTTATCCACTGTTGTCAAAGAAACCTCGTACACAGTCAGTGGCCACAGCAACCTCGGCAGTAGACCAAACTGAAAGCACCAGAGTTTTAGTTTGCCTGGTAGAGCACAGCTGTTTATGCTCTTCAACCCTTCCACTGCTTGTCGTCTAACTTCTCCCACTCGAACTGTGTCCTTTAGATCTCCATCGTACCATCTCCCAAGACTTTTCACTGGCTTCTCAGAAACTGTTGGTATTGCCTCACCATTAATGAAGAATGTTTTATCTACTACCTTTCCTTTAACTATGGAGATGCTCCTTGATTTAGAGGGCTTAAATTGCATTCGTGCCCATGCAATATTATCTGTTAACTTCCCCAATAACCGATTAGTGCAGGCTACTGTTGTAGTCATGGTTGTCATGTCGTCCATGTATGCTCTGATTGGCGGTAGACGCATCCCAGAAGCCAAGCGCTCTCCTCCCACTACCCATCTTGATGCCCTAATGACCACTTCCATTGCCATGGTAAAAGCCAGTGGAGAAATTGTGCATCCTGCCATTATTCCAACCTCTAAGCATTGCCATGCAGTGCTGAATTTTGGAGTTGAGAAACTAAATTGCAAATCTCCAAAATAGGCTTTCACTAAATTTGTTATTGACATTGGTACTCTGAAAAAATCAAATGCTGCCCAAAGAAGCTCATGTGGCACTGAACCATATGCATTGGCCAAATCCAGGAATGTCACATGGAGCTCCTTCCTCTCCTTTTTTGCTGACTGAATTCGTTGCCAGATAACATTTATGTGTTCTAAGCATCCTGAGAACCCTGGAATGCCCGCTTTTTGAACTGAAGTGTCAATGAAGCCATTCTTTAATAGGTAGGTGGACAATCTCTGGGCAATAATGCTGAAGAAAATCTTACCTTCAACGTTTAATAGTGAAATAGGACGAAACTGACTGATGCTTGTAGCATCTTTTTCTTTAGGTATAAAGACTCCACCTGCTCTGCGCCATGCTCTAGGTACAACCTGTTTTTCCCATGCCACTTTTAACAATTTCCACAGAATTCGCAGAACTCCTGAAGCACTCTTGTACACTCTGTACGGAACTCCATTAGGCCCTGGAGATGATGAAGCCCTTGCCTTTCTCACAGCCTGCTCTACCTCTTTCCACTTAGGTGCACAGACCTCCATTTGGTATTCTGGTGGGTTAATAGGTGGTATGTCTGATGGAATTGACATATGCTCATGCCTTTTTGCATCTGTATGCGTTTCCTCCAAATATCTCTCTAGCTCAACTCTAGATGCTTTTAAAGTGCCATTCTTCTCACTGGTGAATAACTTCTTTACGAATTTGAATGGGTCTTTATAGAAATTAGCCCTCGCACGTTCCTTCTTTTTGTAGCGTTTCCGTAGACGCTCAGCTCTGCGTAATGTTGCCAGCTTATCTTTTATGTCCCTTTGTAAGAGATTGAGTCCCTCCTTCTGACTTTGTTCTGCTCTTTTCCATTGCTTCCTCAGCTGTCTCCTTTCTCTAACTAACCCTTCAATTTTCTGCTGCCGTCTAGACATTCCAGGAGCAGTTTGTACTTTTTCCTTCCTTTTTTCCACACCAAACCTCTCACTTCCATATGCGTAAATGATGTCCCCAAATTTATCCAACTTCTTTTCAACTGTACCAGTTAATCTTTCCAATGCAAAGCATAGATCTGTGTTTACCGTATCCCATGCAGTTTTCTCGCAAGCTCTTGGCCATCTAACTCCAGGCCTATGCCCGTTGAGGTTCTTTTCTCTCTTATGCTGGTTAGTCTGACCGGTTTCACAAGTATGAATATGTTCATCACTAACTGTGCAAGCCCTCCTCTCCTCTATGACAGGGGTGCTGATATCCTGCGAGCTGTGGTTTGCTTCCTGTCGCTGGATTTCATTCGACTGACTTGACTGACTTCGTAAGAAGTACTGATCAATGCGAGGCCCTTGTCCCTTCTCCCTCAAGCATTTCATTTTCCCTTGATGAACCTTCAAACCCCTGACCGTTGTCGCCTTGCTCCAGCCACAGACACAAACTTGGAGTTCAATGACTTTACTAACTGCAGATCTTGAACTAGTCTTACTCTCCATACTCATATCCGTTTCCATTCCTAAGTCGTTAACCATGTTGTCCAACATCGAGTCATCTTCCGCCCCCGCTCTCGCAGACTCTAGGGGTATTTTTCTCTTTAATTTCTTAGAAGCCTTGGGCGGGTGTCTCCAGCATCCTGTAAACACGAAGCTGGATACTGCCGACAAGGGTAGCTAACCCTTACCAGCCCCATTGGGGTCTCTTTCCTCCTGTCAGCTGTCTCTCCAGGCTGTCACAAGGACTTTCCCTTGTTGCCAGCAGCACTATTCACCGCAGTCACTGGACGTATCCAGATCTTCATGATTTCCATTACACGAGAGTAGATGTTAAAACTTCATGCTGATTTGTACTCGGCTTTCGCCAAGATAAGCAACACTAAGACGTAGCTTTACAGTAAACTATGCTTCTCCATCCATTTACGCTTCTTTCCATATGAGGGTGTGACTCCCCTTCTGTCCGGCGTTAACGGCTGCAGTGTACTTGGCGCGTCAGCACACACGACGGCTGCAACTACAGTGTGGTCTCCCTAGTGGACCAGCACGACAACCGTCTGGATTGAGCCGAGTAGGGGACATCTCTAGGGTCTTCAAGTGGGCACCTTCCGTCCTCAGTGTTTCGTCGACTAGCCCACGACACCTCAAGAGGGCTCGACAGTGACTCTGGCGTCCCAGAGTCACCCCCCTCCGTCCCCCACTCAACTCAGCCCAGCTTACTGACCTCTACATCCCTCCTGCTGCTGAGACCTAACCACAATCTCACTATCTCTCCGCAACCAAACCATACGCGCCAACCCGATTGACTAAGGCTGTCGAGCCCCACTGGTGCGTTAAAGCAGTTACAGTGGCAACGGTTCCGTATGGCATACCACCTACCGCAAAACACAATATCTGCCCAACCACCCGTCATTCTATACTATACAACCTATACAAATTGTATAGTATACTATACAACCTATACTATACAACCTATACAAATAAACCAACAGACTCTTCAAGTTTTTCAAGAATTCTACGAAACCGTAGCGTGGCGGCCTGTACCTTGCCAGCTAGAATCTTTCCGTCTCAACCACAGCCAGTTGCTGCTCCTTTCTGCTGCTTCAGATAAGTTCTTTACTGTGCGACGCAACTCTTGGCCGCTGAATCCGACGTCTCTGAGGAACCGGGTTGTAGAGTGTGCCACAAAACCTCGACAACCCACTTCCACTGGATAAACCTGGACTCTCCATCCTCGCTGTTCTGCTTCAGTGGCCAAATGAGCATACCGCAGTTTCTTCCTCTCATATGCCTCATCTACAGCATCCTCCCATGGCACTGTTAACTCTATCAGTTGAACAATGCGTGCTGATCCAGACCACAAAACAATGTCTGGTCGTAGGTTAGTGGTGGCAATCTCAGGTGGAAAAATAAGCCGTTGATCAAGATCAGCCAGCATCTTCCAGTCCCTAGCAGCTTCCAGTTGTCCTGGCCGAGAATTGGTGTTAACACCTTTTCTTGGTGGTTGCTCGCCTGGGCGGAGGAATGTTGTCTTCTGCGTGTAATGTTTTGCTAGAACAGGCGGCAACTTATTGGTCATACTACGCTTGCCTTCCAATGCTAAAGCCAAACATCTCAGTACTTGGTCATGGCGCCAAGTAAACCGACCTTGGCTAAGAGCCACCTTACATCCTGTCAAAATGTGCCTTAATGTGGCAGGTGAAGAACACAAAGGACAAGAGGGATCCTCTCCTACCCAGAGGTTTAGGTTCTGCGGTGATGGGAGAACATCATATGTTGACCTTATAAGGAAACTGATCCTACTCTCTTCCATTGACCAAAGGTCTTGCCAGCCCATTTTGCGTTGTTCCACACTCTCCCATCTCATCCACTCTCCCTGCTTGGCCTGGGAAATGGCCTTTATACTCCTCATCCTCTCCTCCTGCTTTCGCACCTCGTTGACTACCAGCTTCCTCCTTTGAGCTGGGCCTGCCTTGTGCCATTTAGGAGGAGCTAAACTGAGCCCAAAACCCCCTCTTCCATGCTGTACCTGTCCCACGATATCCCCTATTTGAAGGTCAGCCTTTGCCTCTACTACAGATTTCTTTGCTGACCACTTTCTACCAGTTTTTAACACAGGGGCTGCCTCCCTTACACATTTGTCACGTGACTCTACTAATGTCATTTCCAGTCTGACCTTGGCACACTTAAACTCCTCGGTTAAAGCAGAGACTGGCAGCTGCAATATTCCTTTACTATAAAGTCCCACTCTGCTGAGGCAGCGAGGAACTCCCAACCATTTCCTGATGTATGAACTTATTAACGCTTCCAGCTTATCCACTGTTGTCAAAGAAACCTCGTACACAGTCAGTGGCCACAGCAACCTCGGCAGTAGACCAAACTGAAAGCACCAGAGTTTTAGTTTGCCTGGTAGAGCACAGCTGTTTATGCTCTTCAACCCTTCCACTGCTTGTCGTCTAACTTCTCCCACTCGAACTGTGTCCTTTAGATCTCCATCGTACCATCTCCCAAGACTTTTCACTGGCTTCTCAGAAACTGTTGGTATTGCCTCACCATTAATGAAGAATGTTTTATCTACTACCTTTCCTTTAACTATGGAGATGCTCCTTGATTTAGAGGGCTTAAATTGCATTCGTGCCCATGCAATATTATCTGTTAACTTCCCCAATAACCGATTAGTGCAGGCTACTGTTGTAGTCATGGTTGTCATGTCGTCCATGTATGCTCTGATTGGCGGTAGACGCATCCCAGAAGCCAAGCGCTCTCCTCCCACTACCCATCTTGATGCCCTAATGACCACTTCCATTGCCATGGTAAAAGCCAGTGGAGAAATTGTGCATCCTGCCATTATTCCAACCTCTAAGCATTGCCATGCAGTGCTGAATTTTGGAGTTGAGAAACTAAATTGCAAATCTCCAAAATAGGCTTTCACTAAATTTGTTATTGACATTGGTACTCTGAAAAAATCAAATGCTGCCCAAAGAAGCTCATGTGGCACTGAACCATATGCATTGGCCAAATCCAGGAATGTCACATGGAGCTCCTTCCTCTCCTTTTTTGCTGACTGAATTCGTTGCCAGATAACATTTATGTGTTCTAAGCATCCTGAGAACCCTGGAATGCCCGCTTTTTGAACTGAAGTGTCAATGAAGCCATTCTTTAATAGGTAGGTGGACAATCTCTGGGCAATAATGCTGAAGAAATTATCACATTTATCTGGATTGTATAATGAGCACAAAGTGTTAAACAGGCACCTATTAGAGATTTGGATGTGTTATAAGACAAGGGTTTGTGTGTTTTAGATGACTATTCAAGAAACCAAATGAATTCTTGAATGTTGCATGAATAAAAATGGTTGGCAAACTGATAACAGTCTCCAGTTTGGACAGGAATTGCTTGGGAAGGAGTTCCTGAAACGGAAGTCGCTGTCATATTGTGTCCAAATTCATCCCGATGACATATGCACTGAAAGAACACATCTCACTGATAATAAAAGAGCTTAAATTGAATGTGATCCAAACTCCCACACAGAGTTTCCATTTACCTTACAAATCGCATAACCGTCGCACGACCATTCAGATGTAATGGAGTCTATTTGGCCGGACCTTTGAATGCAAACTTGTTGAAATCCATTATAGATTTCATCTGCTGATCCTTCTGTTTGTCACTCTATGACAACAGCTCTCGGTCAGGCTCTATATATGTGACTGGAATGCCAATTGAGGTCTCTAGGGTAAATGAAGCTCCTGTTTCATGGAACCGATGGAATCACGTTTATGTGTCGAATGTCGATCTCCACATCCTGCTCTAGTGCCCGAGGTCATGCTCGCCCCATTACCACATACTACAGTCCAGTAATTAATTATTACTTTTTAAATAATGGATTATGTGCAGTCAGCTGGTCATTAGCGCAAAATAAATACGTATTATATTACATATACCTGTGTGTGCATACATATCTAATCATAATGTGCTGTATTGAGCATGTTGGCAGTGGATATAGTGTTATTTTTGAGGCATTCATCGTAACTCCAGGCTTTTAAAGAAAATAAAATGCTGCTTTTAAATGACACGTATGGATTTCACACTTATTATTCATTGTTATTTCCACTCACAATTAATCCTCAAAGGGTCATAAAAATCAATTTCACCCACTATTTATCACATGTTAGCAATACATGCAGGAAAAAGATAAATGGTCCACAGGTGCAGGCAGCCATAAATCATCACGTACAAATGACTTCTTTCTCTTCCTTTATCTAGCAAGTAACTTCAAATCTAGACAAATCGTCCTGGCAGAAAAATAATTGCACTTATCCATTTCACAGTGATTCATTTTCATTTAAATGCAATTAATCATCTCTTAGGAATCCGTCTCATGTATCATCAATTTTGTACAATGCAATTCAGATTTCATTTTTAAATAGTGTCTTTAAGCTTATACTCAACCAGTGAACAAAAGACTGCCACTTCCAGCACACCAATATGAATATTCATACGTGTGAATCAATAACTGGGAAATTCCTGGTGTTCAACTCGGTCACCGTAACACAGCTGATCAGTTTTCTCTTATATTGCATGTTGAGCTGTTATAAATCGACAACATTTAATATGAGACATGCAAATCAGTAGATTGGGAGGACATTTTACTACAAAATTTTACATTTTATCTTAAAGAAGGTAGTGTTGACTTTACACAACTAAAATTGAAAAACATTAAGATAATATTTTATTGCATGAAGCAATCATGAGAATCATAATCACAAATTGATGAAATAATCCCAATTATTATAGAGTAAGTCCAAAAAATTTTTGCGTAGATATAAGGGAAGGACTGCATTGCACAGTGATATTTTCCATGTGTCTTCTTGAAAGTTATTTCTGTATGCATTGAAAATGTGGAACGAGGAAGCTCCATCTTTCTAAGAAGCTTGGGATCGTGTCTGTCTGCTCCTCTTTCAAAACCTCATGAAGGTCCACCAAACTTATTTCCACCTCCTGCTTAGCCAGCTCTTTTAAAAATTACGGACAATCAGTAAAATACAAATGCAGATACGTTTATGCAATAACTGCCCTAAACAAAAAACGGGTGAATTCAGGTTGATTGGGACACTTTCCCAAGTCATCTCAATATCAAAAAGGGTTCCAGTCTCCCTGAATTCACCATGTTGCATCAAAGACAGGTAAAGCAGAATACAGATGTAACCCTAGGCTTCTCTCTGCATTCAGGAGAGAGTGTTTTAATCAATGAGTGCAGATACAGCTGCTGTTCGAGTCTGTGACAATATCGAGCAGAGAATATATAATGAACATGAACAGAGCAAACACAGCACATCATGCATTCATCACAGATGTTACATCTCGTCTCATGTGCAGTCACACGTATTCCGACCAAAATAACTCGTGAACTGTTATATAGGCTAAATCAATATAATAATCTTGTGTTTGTGAGAGTAAGAGAAATCAATGAGAATGTAGAAAGCACAATATTCGTATATCAGCTCTCTGCATAATTTATTCAACTGTTGTAACACTTTAAACAAGAAGCATTATGTACCCTTTATTGATACTTAGAGGTAACTGTCCCCTCCCCACCCTAAACAAAACTTCCTAATTCACAAAAATGAACCGTAAAAATAGGCCTAGAATGTAAAAAATCCCTAGTCGATTAGACTTGACGCTTTCTTTCAGTGTTATAAACACATGCTTCTTTCTTCATGCTCTATTATCACGTGCAACATCTATTCAGTGTCATTCCCATCAACAGAATGATAGTTTTGGATAACTTCTCTCAGTATAAACGTCGACGTCGTTGATATATTCTGAAAGATGTTTTATTCTAGCAGAGGCGTATGTGGTGATGCACGCGCGTTTCCCCTCCAGCTGCGCGCGCTGTCACTCACACCGGACTCCGGGATTCTTACCTGCACGAAACTGTGATCTCCACTTTGGTTGCGGGGATGTTGCCCGTTAACGGGTCGAACTCGTAGACCGAAGCCATGTCCTCCAGTTTGTCCATGATGTCTCCCTCCATGAGCTCGCGCGGCTCGGGGCAGTTCCACGGCTCGCGCAGCCTGGCCCCGCGGAGGCTGTCACGGTCCCGCTCGGACCAAGCCGGAGTTAACAAGGCCAGGGTATTAATGAAGAGCCCCCCTACAACTCAAGAAACTTCAACGGGGTTGTTAAAGTCGGGGGGAAGTCGCTTTAAACTGTGCTGGAGAAGCTGGTGGTCAGCTGGCGTTCATCAGCAGAGAGAGGGAAAGATCTCCTCTGCACATCAAGTGCTCTACATGTGCGCTCGTGAAGAGCATCCAGCCAGCGCGCGCTCCAGCCCTACCCTACTATCTGTTCAGCACGCGCATGCGCACTGATGCCCTCTCCGGTGGGCTACACTCACAGGCGTCAGCTTATAGCGGCTTGAATTACACGTCAATGAAAGGGCGAATCATCACAATTATATTGTGCCAAAATGTATTCTATACATTAAAGCAATAAGACACGAGAGTTTGTTTTATTACTGATTTTACCATGTGTAAGGAGAGTTACCAAAGAGTTCTTGGTCTCTAATTGAATATATATTTCTATTAGCATAATGTTTTATAAAATAGCAGCAATAGCTAAAAAACACTAACGTTCAATAAAACATTACAGCTGTCATTTTTAAATAAATAAATAAATGATATAATTAAATTATTTCGAGTAGTATAGTTGCTATAAGGTTGCTATAGCAACTTGGCACTGATTCAACTAGTGCGTGTGTGACTGTGCGTGCGTGTGTGTGTGTGTGTGTGTGTGTGTGTGTGTGTGTGTGTGTGTGTGTGTGTGTGTGTGTGTGTGTGTGTGTGTGCGCGCTATGGTTATATCTTTTGACTGTTTTTCAAATAAAAGATGTCTTGTATCATAAAACTATGAACTATTGCTTAAAAAAACAATGAAAAAGGCCTAATTCACAATCTTGGTACACTCAAAAAGAGAGAGGGAGTTTTATGAACAAACAACTCAATTGTTTTTTACTTTTGATATTTGTTTCAGTAGCAATATATAATGTGGCACAAGATAAGTGATACTACCTCACAAAAGAACAAGGCTATCTGCACAAATAAACTAGTGAGATTTCAGCAATCAGGAAGTGAACTAAGAGAATCTTAACTTGAAGAAAAGTGCAGAATGCCTCTCCAAATGCACATTATTGGATGGTACCACTTTCTTGGAGTAGAAATCAAAGGAAGAAATGAGCGAGTAGTGTAAATTTTCATAGAAGTCACACAGTTAAGGAAGAATAAATAGAATTTTCTACAGAAACAAATATCAAAAAGTATCAAGTCGAGTTGTTTGCTCATAAAGCGCTCGCTCTCTGTTCCTCTCTCTTACATCAAGGTTTGGAAATCAGTTCTACAAAATTCTAGAAAGTTCTAAACCGTTCTAGGAAGTGCTACTTATAAGCAGTGACATTTGTTATAGGGTTGTTCCATTTTAGTTTTTTTTACGTCTTTAATTAGAACCTTTTTACTTGTTTTTAAGCAAAAGTTCAACAGTTTATGATGCAGGAAATTTTTTTGACAAATAGTCAAAGTTATATCTCTAGTGTGCGCAGATCATCTCATCCAATCAGAAACCGAGTTAGAACAATCAAAGGTTGTTGTTGTTTCGTTTTTTTGCTCTGTCTCAAACTTGGATATTATGTTCCCATATCTGTCTGCTATAAAGTAAATAGTAAAGTAAATATACAGCTATAAAGTACAGAGGTCTACAGTCATGAGACCCGTTTTGTCATTTAACAACCATTAATCAAATCAAAATGAAATGATATACATAAAATGTCATTTTACTTTCGTTCCTCCAAACTGGTTATTGTCATGTAATCCTTTATACAAAAGGTACTACTTTATATATGATATATTGCTTTAACCTCAGGAGGCTGGCGGTCATATATGATTGTTTCTTCCTGTATAGCTAATTTCTAATTGGTTAAACTGACTGGATTTGTGTTACACCTCGCCTCATCCCCCATACGTTATTATTAATAGACGAATGCAACGCCTCCACTAATGATTCTGTGCTAAAGCTGATGAAGTGCCTCTGTAATATTTACCACCATCTTCTATTGCAGAGGACAGATATGTAATTCTCCAAAAATGCATCTATAATAAAAAAAAAGTAATAATAAATAAATAAAATAAGAGAGAGAGAGACTGGGAAGGAGTGTATGAATTCAGCACCACTACACGTGGACAGCTCCCAAGAGCCGAAGTGAACAAGTTCAGCGTTTCCCAAACGGCAGACTTGTTGAACAGCAGCTCAACCACAGAAAAGACAGACATTATTTGCAAACACTTTCCCTGTTGCCTAAAAGCTAAGTGTTCAGTGTTTATTTAAAAACCACGTGCAAAAAAAAATAATGATGTATAAAATGGGGACAGTAAAAGAAAACATCATGCAATTAAAGTGCCTTTTCTTTTATATTACGGAAAAGCAGTGCATATTGTTTTGTTTTTTCAGGGAGTTCGACTGCAGCAGACCTTTTCAGAACCAAAAAAAAACATTTCCAAGAAACGCCAGAGCACAGAACGAAAGTACTAACACTGTAAATTCACACAAAGTCCTCACAGTTCCTCTTAGCCGCATTTATTCTCCCTCAGGATGCGGGTCTATTAAAAGTGAACTTGATTGTTTTCCTCCCTTTTCCTTAGAAGGTTTTAAAGGTGCATTGTGTAATATTTAAGATGATCTGTTGACAGAAATGCAATCTCATACATAACTATGTTTTCAGTGTTGTATAATAACCTTACATAATGAACCGTTATGTTTTTATAACCTTAGAATGATCCATTTTGATCTACATACACCGTGGATCTCCTTACATTGAAATAGCCATTTTGCACCTCCATGTTTCTACAGTAGCCCTAAACGAACAAACTACTACAGAGCTATGTTGTTCTTAGCTAGCTAAAGTCAGTGAATAAAACACTGACACAATGATGATCAAGTAACAATAATATTCACAATTTTACTGAATATTTTTAAACATAATTGCTGAATTTATTTGTTCAAATAAACCTCATTGCTTAACTGGCTACTCTCTGCTGTCTCAGACGACATTTTCCTGTCGGCCACCGTAACTTCTGTTGGTTGCAATTCGCAACCTCACCACTAGATGCCGCTAAAACTTACACACTGCACCTTTAGGTAGAATGATCTAAGCCCTGGAGCCACTGTGGAAATCAATGGGCACGGAAACAGCCTCATGCTGGCACCGAGACCACCCTCGCCATGAGTCATGAGTGTAAAGGCCATGTTAAAGCAAGTGGGCATTGGGATGGGCGTGTGGGTGGACGAGAGGACGTGCAGATGTGCTCCTAGTTTTGAGATCTAATTGAGCCTCATGCGGTGCCTTCAACACCACACCAATGAGAAGAACCGCTGCCAGTATTCAACTTTGACCCCGTGACAAATATTAATCAACACCTGGTGCCAAAAAGCCACAGTAGATGATCTGATGGCGATGCCAGGGTGAGGATGGGATGCAAAACTGGATCATCGCACTGGAAAACCGGGACCAGATGGGAAGGCAAAGCTGCCACATAGAACAAAGACAGGAAAGAAGAATGTTTTCCATAATGTCAGCCAAACTGCACCATTCACTGTGATTTGGGGCTCTAATTACTGTGTTTCTTCCACATTGCGTCAACGGGGCCAGAAATAGGCCTGTTTGAGTGCAATTAAACGGAGGGAATTGAAGGGGTAAGGTCCAAATGAAGACCCTTGCGAAGTCTTGATGAGATGATTAATACGGGTACGAAAAGGTCTGGGGGGTCAAATACAGACAGGCTTATACTTCCCATCCTGCTCGGCATCTAACACAGAATTTAGTTTGAAGTCTCATCTATTGTGGCGCCATCTTTAAAATCGGAGTCTAAGGCCTTGTCCACACTGAGGCTCTGTTTACATGGAAACGATCTGAAGAGAAAACGCAAAAGTGGCGTTGCGTTATCACTTTTTATTCCGCGCTTAGATGAACGTTATGGGGGGGGAAATCTGCGTGCATATGGTGACGCAAAAGTGTGTGAAATTCGATGTAGTGTGCACTCCAGGCAGCTAGGTGGCGATGTGAAGCACTGCCACACAACAACGCCTGCGTACAACCTTCCTCCTACTTCTCTCCCTAGTAGCGCAAAATCAAAACAAAACATGGCGAAGCGAACAGCAAAAAAAAGAACAGTTTAGTCGCCGTCTAAACGAAATGCACATCTGATAAAATATTTTTATGTTTTCACCCGTGAGCGTTCTTGTGTAAACAGGGCCTAATACGTTTTTGTTTGAAAACGCATCTTTTTCTCTCCGGTTTGGCCTTCTGTCCAATCTGAGACGCCGTTTTCACGTTGTAGTGTGGACTTTCACGTTGTAGTGGGCACTTTCGCATTGTAGTGTGAACTTTCGCGTTGTAGTGTGGACTGTCAAAACGGAGGTGTTTAAAAACGATGATGTAAGTTTAGTAATGTGACGTATATTGTATCAATAGATATTCATGTTTATACCGGTATTGTGCCTGTTATGTGCTATTCCCTTTCACACAGTTGCTAAAATATGTTACTTTGCACACTCTTCATATCACATCCTGCAAAGATGACAGAAAATTCACCCGCATTTGCTGTCCTGCGGCAAAACATGAGCAATCGCGTTTTAGACCAAACTTATAATGGTGAATGCTGAGATATTTTGCTAAAAAAAATGATCCTGTCAGAAGAATTGCGTGATAGCTTTATTATTTTATTTTTCCATCTGTATCATCTCAGTGATGTTTTACGCATACGCAGTAAGGTAAATGTAGCGTTTTCCAAAAGTTTCTCATCCACACTGAACCTTCGCAAAACGCCTGAAAACGCTAGTGTTTTAAAACGAAAACGCAGTTTTCAAATGTATCCGGATTAATGTAGACGTAGTCTAATACAACAGCCTACGTTTATAAATAAATCACATCTCCACCACCAACAGCAATTTTTGCATCCCACCAGTGTTTTTTTCCAGTCCCTGGCAAAGGATAGAGGTGGCGGAGGACTTTTTCAAAGCAAGCCGTTCCTATGGCCTAATCTCTGCCAAGCACAGTGCACTAGACTAATCCAAGCATGTGTTGGAAGCTGGGACTCTCGGCTTCTCCTTTCATGTGTTTGATGCTAATACTAGCAGCCCTGCAGGCGGCTGTTGGCTCCTTCTCAAACTCCATTAGAGAGTAAAGGTCACTCTCTGGAGGCTTCCTGATGTCGGGAGAGGAACTTGCACTTTGCTCTTTGATAACATGTTATCTCGGCAAGAAGGTAATGTTTTACCTCAGTTGCCGGATGAAAGGTCGATGGGAAGCGCAGTGGTTATACGGCGTTCCCCAGTATCTGTGACACATTCATGTGTTGGCACCATGGTGGAGCTAGCGTTTTACCCAGCCCTGGCGCTCATCTATTTCTTCGGCGTGTTACAGGCACACAAGGATGGCCGTGTGAATCTGCCCGACAGCGCTTCGGTCAACGTCTTCTGCCTGTTCGTGCTCATTCAGCCGCTGTGTTTCATCATAGGTGGATACACTGGGATGGCCACGTACTTGATTTCTGCATACGTTTCCTACAATGTTCTTCCCTGGAAAAAGGCGCCCGCTGCTCAGCTGGAGGATACGGAGAAAAAGAAGAAAAAGAAGACTAAGACTAATTAAGACGCTCTTAATTAAGACTTCAAACAACAGCTTTGCGTAGGAAGGAACAAAGTGCAAATGCGAAGCCGTGTGAAAGATCTCATGCCTTTCAAAGATCGCTGCACTTTTGATTAAGAGAGGATGATGGGTAATTTGAAATAAAGAAAAGGCTTTGAATTCCTTGCATGTGTACCTGGAAGTTTAGTTTTTTTCTCTCTCTAAAACTGTGAAGTTTAACATTTGGTGTAAAAACGTTTGAAAAGCAGAATGTCTCCTTTACTCAGGGAGAAATAGGAAGACGGTATAACAGATGTACAGCCATCAGTGCCGGTTGGTGTTTGTGTCTTGTTGATCGACGGCAGTGGATCGATGGACTGGCTGTCTCTTTAAATGCCACTTTCACAATGTAGTAAAGACTCTCTCCAACACAGTTTAAAGAGGTTGTAATCTGGAACACACTGATGATTCGATTTCTGCTCAAACTGCAAATATATTTTTTCCCATATCTGTCCTTATACCTACTTATATATCACTTATATAATACATTTTTGATCAAGAACATTTTACTGCCTGCACCATTTATACATATCATTTTTGTTGTTGTTTTATTGTCGATGAATCTGAATCTATGAATGTGCCAGAAAATTATACTGATATGACAGGGAATGTACAATGCATCAACAAGATGAATTGACAAAAGTTATAAAAATGTGCATTATATATATATAACTATATATAATGTTTTCCAAAATTAAAGTTCGACTTTCAAGCTATGTATTGTTTGTAGTACTTTTAGACCACAGTATTTTATTAGTATGGTGAAGGGCCTCCTTTTACGGCCAATACAGCATCATGACAGATAGTCCACCACAGTGGTCAGAGGGATTTTGAGCTCTTCCTCGTATATAACATTGTCCAGGTCACTGGAAAACATTTTCTGATTTGCTCCTCCAAAATACCCCAAAGTGGCCTAATAACATTGAGATCTGGCCATGGGAGATTCAGCTTCACTTTCATGTTCATCAAACCATTCTGTCACCGTTCTTGCTGAGTGTATTGGTGCATTATCATGCTGATACACGGCAGCCGCTTCAGGGGAAAATCTTTGAAACTTTAAGGGCCCTATTTTAAGGATCCAAGCGCATGGTCTAAAGCGCCGGGTGCAAGTGCACTTAGGGTTGTATCCGAATCGACTTTTGCTAGTTTAACGACGGGGGAAAATGGTCAGCGCTCCCGAAAAAGGGTCGTCTCTTAATGAGTAATGGGTGTATTGGCAGATTGCTATGTATTTACATGATGGAATTTGCAAGCGGAAAAACTGAATGCGTCTGCAGAGCGCAAACGGATCTGCTCGTGTGCGAGGTTAAAGCGCAAGCTGACCATCCATGGGACAAAGTGTACGCGTGTTGTGGACCCACCTATAGGCACACATTACTAACGCACTCTTTAAATTAAAATATATGTATATTGTGCCATTGACTTGGTTTCAGTTGGTCAATGGCACCATCTATTTCAGTTGCCTCAAAATAGCAACGCACCAACAATGCGCTTAACACACCTCGTTTTCAGACCAGCAGCCCATGGGCGCAAAACCGGGCGCAAATGCATTTGCAATTTAAACAACGTGGAGCAGAACCTGAAAATGAAAACTACGTCGGGCTGAAACTAGCAAAAAACACTTGCGTTGCGCCTAGTGCCAGATTGCACCCGTGTATGATATGGCCCTAGGTGCACATGGTCCTCCAGAATAGTTCTGTAGTCTTTGGCAGTGACGCACCCATTAAACAGTCGGGAATGCCATGATATCTCATCTCAAACCCTCACTGATCCAGCGCTTCACTCAGTGCATCAACACTCAGTGCTCAGTCTCTGTGGGGCTTCATCTCACCGTAACTCACACGGATGTGGGAAAGACAGTGATGGACTCAGAGAACAATACATGTTTCACATTGTCCACTGCCCAATATTAACTCTGCAGGCACCATTGAAACCAACATCTGGCATTGGCACGAGTGACCACACGTTTGGCTATAGCAGCCCGACCGTGAATATGGACTGTGGAGTTTCCTGACGAACAGTTCTGGTGGAGATGGGAGATCGAGGAGCACATTTAACTCTGCAGGGAGTCGGGCAGCTGTGGTGTTATGTACACATTGGATATAATCCGAGTTCCCAGGACAATCCTTTCAGACAGCTTCCTCTTGTGTCCACAGTTACTCCTGCTGGATAGGGTTGGTGAGGGTCACAGCCAGCGAGACACGCACCAGCAATTTGTCAAACTCTGATATACTGTATCTCCCATTATGTTGTGTGAACTGCAATATTTGATGTCCATCTGTGCTATTGCTCTGCTAATTTAACCTTCACACTCTGATGGAATGTAAAATCAGTGAAGATTTTATAATGGTATAAAAAAATATGGAATTTTCCTCTTGAAATTAGAGTTCCTCTAAAGAGGCAATAAACACGAGATGTGAAGGTAACACAAAGGATCCATCGTTCAGGATAGTACAAGCTACGGAATAGTGAAATCGATTTTGTTTTTCATGTAGACTCGAGAGAGAGAGTGGAGGTATGAGGGTGCAGAGAGGTGACACGGGGGTCAAACAGCCATCATGGGGTTAAAGGGGGTGTTATGCAACACACTTTCTGCCTCATGGCCTCAAATGTGTAAAAAAAGAAAAAACACACTGAAGTATTTATTTCTATTTTTTTAGGTGTGTATAGCCGGCGTTGTTCCCTCCCAGCCCAGGTTCATGAAGCTTTCCTCCTTAAATGAGCTGTACACAAGCTAACTTTACGGTTTAAATCTTAACCACTAGTTCCTAATTTCATGCGTTTTTCAGATGGTCAAACAAAGGGGTTTTGCTTCTGCATTAAAGCACACAGCGTATTCATGACATGACAATACTAGAATTGAAGCCTTGTCTTCTTTCTTTGCATATGCCTTTGGACGGGTATTATGCTAATATCTCACAGTGTGAGGTGGGCGTTTGTGGAAGTAATATCTGGACTTCAATCAAGGCGTTTTAGACAGGTCTGGATCAGTGTTCTCGGTTATCGGTTTGTGGGAAACTCTCCCCCGGTTTCACAGACAAGGCTTACGCTAGTCTCAGGCTAAAATGCATGTTTGAGCTGTTTTAACTGAAAGCAGCTTGCACTGATATATCTTAAAATATTTCAGTGTCATTGTTGTCTCTCAAGATGCACAGAATGAACCAGTAATTCTTTTTTCAAAGGCATGTTTATAAAAGCTACTTAAATGTTCTAATTAAACTAAGGCCTAATCCTGGCTTAATCTAAGCCTTGTCTGTGAAACCGGGCCTTAGAGCTTTGTAACTGTGCACAATCAGATGTAGTACACACTAAAGGAAAAGGAAAACATTAAAAAGCATCATGATGTTTTTGATTTAGAATATATGTAAAACTGCTTCATCAGATTTTTATGTTTTCCAGCTGAAGCGCTCTTTTAAAGATATCTTGGAGATGTAGGTGCGATACTATGGTCTATGATCGTAGATGTTTTTATCCAAACCTCTCCTGTACTCTTCTCTTTCTCTATTTGTCTCTCTCGAACACTGTCACACTTTCTTGAGTTTTTTTACTCACAGCCCCCAGCTTTGTTTTCAGTAGAGAAGTCTCTTACAAACTGTGTAAAAGCAGGTCATCAGCACACACACACATACACACACACGGTCCCCCTGCAGTGAGCTCAATGAGCCCTGGCCTCTCCGCACTCAGCGATCACAGTGCATCTCTCCCAGCGTCTCCGACACAATCTCTCATTATCACCCCTCAGCAGACTCTGCAGGACACAAGAGACGCCTCAGCACCACAGCCAAGGGGTGGGACCGCCAAAAAATGGCAGATGTGCCTCAGCAAGACACGCAGATGAATGAAAGGCTTGTGCTAACGTTTGACTGCATGTGTAATGTCTCCTCCGGAGCATATTAAGCATTTCCTGGCATGTCTAATAGTCGAATAATATAGTCGTGCCATTTAAACGCAGTAAAGGCTTATTTGAATAGTTTTCAGTAATTATTTACCCGTGTGTCATCCAAACTTTCATTCATGGACCACAAGAGGACTATGTACTCTTTTTGACTTAATGAAAGGGACTTCAACTGTTAAGCTCCAATATGACAAAAAAACAACAACAACAACTGGCATGGATTAATGCAGTATTTATTTTAAATAAATGTTTTTATTCATGTGCCTCAATCTTGAATCAGAAAAACTTGCAGCATCTCTTCTCTTCTCTGATGACAAGGGCGGGGCAACCGGTCACTCACATATGATCGACCAATAGCAAACCACAAACAACCAATCAATTCACAATGGACAAAATCAAGCCCCATCCTACATTTGTTCTTGTTCCAGAATTCGTTTCACTCGGACATACATAATAGGGAAGAAAAGACTATGCAGCTTCCATTTCATGCCGACTTTAATGTGGCAAGATTTTTAGTCAAGGGTCTAGTCTTTAGTCTAGTGTTAACCTGTCATCTAATTTACTGAAGAAAACATTTGTTAACAAAGGTTTTTGGATTTTGTCAAATGGTAACGGTGCATCACATTAACAATGAAATTAATCCAATTAAAACATACTGTTGAAAAAAATAAGAAAACGGCTCGGGTTACGATTGTAACCCTCGTTCCCTGAGAATTTGTGCTGCGTCGAAAGACAACACTTTGGGGAACGAAATACCCATTGCGCCACACTGACTAATGTCTGTCCTTGAGTGAAGCAATCTGGCACAACTCAAGACGTGAGTACTTGTGAATACGGTGTAGAGGGCAGATCCAGACTATAATATCTTATGAAGGTGTGTGGGGAGGCCCAGCCAGCGGCATCACAGACCTCTTGAAGGGAAACCCCAGCAAGCAGGGCCTGAGAGGATGCCACTCCTCTAGTCGAGTCTGCTCTTATCAGGAGAGGCGAAGGCAAATCGCGTGCCTTGTACGCTGAGGAAATAGCCTCTACAATCCACCTGCTAAAAGTATGTTTAGGCTGGGGAACCCTTCTTAGGTGACCCAAAACACACGAGCAACTGGTCCGACTTCCTCCAGCCCGAGGACCTATGTACATAGACCTCCAAGGCTCGGACAGGGATAACAAATATAGCTTCTGTTGATCAGCTGACACGCGGTGGAGGATGAAATGACCGTGACACTTTGGGCACGTAGCCAGGTCTAAGGTGGAGAATGGCTCTCACTCTGCCAGGAGCGAACTCGAGGCAAGAGGGAGTGACAGAGAGTGCCTGCAAGTCCCCAACTATTTTTGAGGGACGTAATGGCTACCAGGAAGGCTATTTTCAGGGATAAAAACTTCTGACACCTCATCAATGGGTTCGAAGGGTGCCAGGGATAACCCTTCAAGAACCACTGCCAGGTCCCAAACAGGAACCCTGGCTTGGACGACAGGCCTCATCATCCTAGCTCCACGAAGAAGCGTATTATCAGCGGGTGTCTCCCCATATAGTGCCCTCACTTAGAGGCGTGTGGAAGGCAGCTATGGACGGCATATAGACCTTAAACGTGGACAGGGAGAGCCCGTCAGAAAAACGACTTTGGCGAAACTCCAGTACTGAAGCCACTGGGCAGTTAACTGGGTCCAATTGATGTTCTCTGCACCATAAAGTGAATACATTCCATTTTAAGGCATAAAGTTTATTCGTGGAGGGGGCGCTAGAGTTTAGAATGGTCTCAATAACCTCAGTTGAGAGACCAGCATTTACGAGTTGGTCACCCTCAGGGACCAGACCCATAGCTTCCACAGCTCTGGCCGGGGGTGGTGTATTGAGCCCTCGGTCTGAGAAAGAAGGTCCCTCCTGATTAGGATTGGCCTAGAAGTGCTATGATGTCTGAAAACCATACTCGGGCCGGCCAGCACGGGGCTACTAGAAGCAGGCTGACCCCGTGCTGCCGGACCCTCTCTAGAACCTCTGGGAGCAGAATGATCGGGGGAAATGCATACAGATGTTGCCTCGGCCACGCCTGTACCTTGGCATTCAGCCCCAGAGGAGCTGGATGCGTGAGGGAAAACCAAAGCGGACAGTGTGTGTTCTCGTGAGAGGCGAACGGATCCACTTCCGCCTGGCCGAAGTTCCTCCATATTAACTCCACCTTCTCGGGGTGGAGTCAGTCTGCATAAAGGGCACGACCCCAGAGCCCCCTGCCAATTTATATATGTGACCACCGACGTATTATTGTCTGTTCGTAATAGAACATGATGGCCTCTGAGGTCCGGAAGGAAGTGTTTCAGAGGCAGAAACACTGCCAACATCTGCAAGCAATTGATGTGCCATGAAAGATGATGGTCCTTCCAAAGACCCCTGGTGAGCAGCCCTCCATGACCGCTCCCCAGCCTGTGAGGGATGAATCCGCAAACTACCCCGCTGAATTTCGATGGATGATACTCAAACTTTTTTTGTACTCCTTTTCCACTGTGCGCAGGACCCACTGAGATTTCGGTGCCCTGAAGCAACTGATTGGCAGGAGTAACCGATTTATATTTTCACTGGAAACCGATGCGTCCCGAATTGCGTAAAGCGGTGGCAGCATACATCGATTTCCTGAGGGCTCCGCGGAGGAGCAAGATGTTGTTCTTTAACTGTCGTACATCTCTTTAAGGAGGTCGGCCTGGTATGCCTGCATAATCCCCATCGTATACAGGCATACACCAGCCCAACCCGCCGCCATATATTTACATTTACATTTAGTCATTTAGCAGACGCTTTTATCCAAAGCGACTTACAACTGAGGACTAAAGCAAGCGAGTCATCGGGAAGACGCAAAGAACAACACAAGAAGTTTTCAAAATACAAAGTTCAGGCATTGCTCAGAGTAGTAAAAATCAGCCAAGGGGAAGGGATTTGTTATATTTTTTTTATGTTAAGTGCTCACGGAAGAGATGAGTTTTCAGCTGACTTTTAAATGCTGACAGGGATTCTGCATTCCGGATGAAGGTGGGAAGATCATTCCACCAGCATGGAACCGTGAAGGAGAATGTTCTGGAGAGTGATTTATGCCTCGCTGTGAGGGTACCACGAGCCGCCGTTCATTGACCGATCGTAGGTTTCTGGTCGGGGTGTAAACTCGTAGGAGTGAGTGGAAGTAGGACGGAGCTGAGTCAGTGGTAGATCTGTAAGCAAGCGTCAAAGCCTTAAATTTGATGCGAGCAGCGAGTGGTAGCCAGTGTAGACCTCGAGACTAGATTACTGTAATGCTTTTTTAGCTGGTTGTCCTGCATCTTCAATAAACAAGCTACAGTTAGTCCAAAATGCAGCCGCTAGAGTTCTTACTAGATCAAGAAAATATGATCATATACCACCGATTTTATCATCACTTCATTGGTTACCTATAAAGTTCTGTATTAATTACAAGGTATTGCTTTTGACTTATAAAGCTCTAAATGGTTTAGCTCCAGTCTATTTAACGAATCTTCTATCGCCCTATAATCCATCGCGCTCTTTCAGATCACTAAATTCGAGGGTTCTGGTCATACCTAGGATATCCAGATCCACCAAAGGAGGGAGAGCATTTTCACATTTAGCTCCGAAGCTCTGGAATAGCCTTCCTGATATTGTTCGTTGCTCAGACTTGCTCTCCCAGTTTAAAACTAGACTAAAGACGCATCTATTTAGCCAGGCATTCATATACATTTTTTATCTTACAGTTACTGTAAATCCGGCCTCTAGTTCATAAACGCCAGAGGAGAACTGGCCCCCGACTGAGCCTGGGTTCTCCCAAGGTTTTTTTTTCTCCATTGGGTCACTTGATGGAGTTTTAGGACACCATTAGGTCACCTGATGGAGTTTTTCGGTTCCTTGCCACTGTTGCCTTTGGCTTGCTCAGTTGGGGATATTCAAATTAATTAACCAATCATACCATTCATCAGCTCTACCAAACTTGGATGTCTTTTTTCCAGTAATAAACAAACATTGTTAAGTTGTTTTGATTGATACTGTGAAGCAGCTTTGATACAATCTGTATTGTGAAAAGTGCTATATAAATATATTTGACTTGACTTGACTTGACTTGTAGTGAGACGAACAGAGGAGTGACATGGGCCCTTTTGGGCTCGTTGAAGACAAGACGGGCTGCAGCATTCTGGATAATTTGTAGAGGTTTAGTTGCACATGATGGAAGTCCTGCCAAAAGAGCATTGCAGTAATCAAGCCTAGAGATAACCAGGGCCTGGACTAGAAGTTGTGTTGCATGCTCAGTTAGGAAAGGCCTGACCTTCCTGATGTTGTACAGTGCGAACCTGCATGATCAAGCTGTTTTTGTAATGTGCTCTGAAGGTCAGCTGGTCGTCAAATGTCGTATAAATGTCGTACAAATATATCCCTTGCCCACCAAAGCCGAAGTAGTACGGCAGGGTTTGGAGGGCAGCACCGGAGCTTTTAGGGATGACGCAGCGTCAGGTGAAAGATAAGATGCCAGTGTCTCTTCCACCCGTGGCATCACCCCATAGCTGTTCTCTTTCGGGCCCAAAATAGACAAATATGAACATTCCGGCTCGATAACCGTGATGAGAACGGCTTATTCCCCGATCTTGACAGCTCGGTGTGTCTGAATGAAAACGTTCTGAGGGGCAGCAGATCACAGTTTGTACAGACAGCACCCTCGAGCACTGCCTGTGCATGCTCCACTCCCAAACACATTACACAGAGCGAGTGTGTGTCACCCTCGCTCATATAGCGCAGGCAAGGGGATGCACACTGTCTGTAGACTTTATTGCTCGCCATACTTATATATATATATATAGTGATATATGATACAAACAACACCAAATAAGATGCACAAGGCAACATAGAACGCTTGCTGGAGACCAGGAGCTGACACTGTTATGATCCGGCGTCTCTTTATAGCTTCCGCTACGCCATAACATGCAAACGTCACTAGTTCCATACAGGCTTCAGACGCGTCACGCTGAAAGCGTTCCCCAAAGTGTTGTCTTTCTACGCAGGGCGAGTCCCCTTGAAAGGGAACAATAACACTGCAAGATTTAAACCTTGCACCAACAATGATTTAAAAAAATAATAAAAAAATGACGGTCAATAAAATTGGGGATTGAGCTGAAGCTAAAGAGTGAGTAAACACTTTCGTAAAAGTGCTTTGCTAAACTATTATAATTCAAATCAATTATATGCCATTTTAATAAAGGTAAAACTAACTTATGAACTACGCAAATACATCACTGAAATACTGTCACATGGGTTTGGAAGGACCTGAGGTGACCCGGGGGTGTGATGGTAGGAGCTCTTTCCCGTTCACAAACATCCTCCATTTTAGAGCCGTATCGCCTCAATCACATGTTGATGCCACTCGTCCATCATCATCCCTTCGTCCTCCCGAGGAAAGGAAGACAAGCACAGCCTCGCCAGTTAATGATGATGATTTACACGTGAAATGAAGATGTATGACTGGCGTTTAAATTGCGTTGGTTTTCCGGAAAGCTTCATCTCCCTATGCGCTCTGTAACAACATCAGGGGCCGACGCAGATCGGCTGAGTCAGTTTCAAACAACAGTCAATATAAAGTTGTTACAAATACGTTTTTTGTCACCGCAAAATGCTTTTGCAAGTTCAAACGTCGACATTTTCAGAGACATCCGCTGGGAAGCAGAAACCTCGATCAATCCCTACTAGAAATGTCACATCCGAGTCTTTTGTCACCATTAGCCAGGAAAATATCAAAGTTTCTGTGATGAATAACTAACGTTTTCCCCTCAAACATTGTCCATGTTATGAACAGCAGACATAGTATCATGTATCATCAGACATGAACATCACGAAAACAGACATCAACATGTCAACATTATATTGTTGTTTTATTCATTATATTAACTAAAGATATTCACTTCCATTCAAAACTTTGATGAAATGGAGAACTGGATACTGCAAGGATACAATATATTGACCAAAAATGGCAGTAAAAACATTTAGCCAAAATACAGATTAAGCCAGGATTAGGCCTTAGTTCAATTAGGACATTTAAGTAGCTTTTATAGACGTGTCTTAGAAAAGACAAAACAATGGCACTGATATATTTTAAGACAAGTGCAAGTTGCTTTCAGTTAAAACAGCTCAAACATGCATTTTAGACTGGGACTATCTTAAGACTGGTCCGTGAAACTGGGGAGAGGATGTTACAAAAGATTTCTGTTTCAAATAAATTACCTTTTTTTTAGTCATCAAAAGATTCATAATGGTTTCTACAGACATATTAACCAGCACAACATAATAATAACACGTTGGTAACACTTTACTTAAAGCCTTTATGTATAATGCATTATTAATGTATAATGCATATCTCCTCATAAATAATTCAAACCAATGTGAAAATGCATTATATTTTCAGACCCTTGTTACATTTGAAATTGGTTGTTTGATGTGTTTTAATGCTTTATACTTGCATATAATGCATTATAAGGTGAATTACAAGGCATAATTAATGCATTAAAGTTACTTTTATAATGCTTTATATATCAAGGTGTTAAGTAAAGTGTCACTGAAATGTTTCTTGAGCAGCAAATCATATTATCCTGATTTCTGAAGGATCACGTGACACTGAAGACTGGAGTAATGATGCTGAAAATTCAGCTTTGATCACAGGAATAAATTAAATTTTATACTATATCATTCAAATAGAAAGCAGTTCTATCAAACTGCAATAATATTTCACAATATTACTGTTTTTTCTTTGTATTTTTAAACTAATAAAATGCAGTTTTCTTTCAAAAACATAAAAAAATGACCTTACCAACCCCAAATTTTTAAATGCATTTATGTGGTTTCCACATAAATATTCATATAATTCATATATTGTTATAAATTAGAATACACTCATTTTTAATGGCTGACAACTGATAAAAATTCTTTTCATAATATCTTTTCACTCTTGGTTCTGGTGTGAAATGTGAGCTGATGTTTTCATGAGGTTCACCATGTAGTCTGACGTGTGTGATGACAGCAAGCCAGTGATTGTGTACGGACAGATCATAATCTGCAGGCTCATCACGATCAGGAAACGGGCAGGAACTCGACCGTAATCCTATCCGAGAGATAAACAGCAAGAACAAACTGTAAAAAAAGAATATGCAAAAAATATTTCTTTTTTTAAATTTATTATTTCCATGGAGGAATGCTTGAAGTGTCATTAAATAAAACCTGTACAGTATTTACAGTCAGATATTTTACACCCAGTTTGGACGCATGCACATGTAACAAACAGAAATAAAGTCTGTACAAACATTTACATTCCTTGGGAGGAGTGCGTGCGATAAAAGGCACCGTGAGCGTAGTTGGTATCCGCCCCGCCACACTTCACCTGATCAATAAACCGTTCTGTCCAGCCTTTCATTTCAGCCTCTTTTTCTCTATTACTTAAATGTCTTTTCTAATCTGCGTATTAACTGCATACCTGGGTTGCCAGGTAACTGGAAAGCACCCATTCAAACAGATTTCTCCAAAAAACGCATTTAAAGGCATTTAAAAGCAGTGTTTTGCGATGGCATGATGTTCCGCAGCTGAAGGTGAGGTAAGGCGTCAGGCGTATTGCAGTGTGGCCCGTAAGGCAGCCGGGACGACACCTTTGGCATTACAGGAGCGCTACGCTGATCAATAGACACAATCTCCCCTGTACAGAAAAGCTTTCCTTTCAGATTCTATACAGACGTAGAAGCTTATAAAGCATGTCCATGCCATGCATCACTGGCCTAGAATATCAAATATAAGGAACTGTAAAGCTACATCACTAAACGTACCCCCGTAAACTACTGAACGCGCAAGAAAGATAAACCCCAAAAACTTCCAAACATCGAAAATGTTAAGAATGTCTTTAAGCCAGCAACGTGGAATTGCAGGACAATGACTGGCATGGCTGGAAAAGCGTTGAGTATTTAAGGTTGTAACTCTCAGTCTCAGCTGCTGCCTTGTAAACCAATGAGCTTCCAGACACAATGGAGAGAGAGAGAGAGAGAGAGAGAGAGAGAGAGATCATCCATGTGGATGACGTGTTATGGAACTGTATTCACAAACCAATTTCACAGTCTTTAAGTCCTAGCAATACCGAGCACATCTTGACAAGTTCCTTTCCCAACAAAATTACAGTTGTACCAAAAAAGAAATGCTTCAAAATGGTATTCAAAACAATGCTTTTTCATTTCTAAAATGAAATGAGTTAAAGACGCACAGTCTTTTGTTATCTCACTGATGAGGGGCACTTATTACAAAAGGGTTGACCCTGTGATAGGATGCATTATTAGAATAGTACAAATGATATCTAAACCTCAATCGTTGAAAACAACAGGATGAATTGTGGAAATTGTACGTAAAATTGTTGCACTGAATTAAAATGCACTTTTGCAAACGTTCGTTAAGCTCATGTTTCCAGAATGAGGCCTGATGTATGTTTCGCTTGAACCATAACCAGTATAAATCTACAGTTTTGTAAAGTGATTAAACGGGGTTGGGGGGGGGGGGGGGGGGGGATTATTTAAACTACATTATTTAAACCAAACTTTGGCAACACGTTTGACGCCCGTTTTGATCACACTTTAAGAACAAAACACAGACGCATTTTTAAAAAAAGATGCAAGATGGTATAAAGCAGCATTTTTCACAGTTGGAAAACAAAAGTTCTTTGAAGTAGATTCTCTGATCATTATTTAATAAATTTGGCTTTGTTATGAAAAACTTCACAGAAAAGGTAATAAGGTCTCAATGGATAATTTGGTCAAAAACAGCTTATATTGCTAATAGTTTCACGATCTAGAATGGCCAACTCGTATATAATGTTAATGACGCTGCAGTACACACTACTGTCCAGTCTAAAACAGTGTATATGCTGCGAGCCATTGGCAGAAATCTATTAACCTAAAAGCTAAGGAAGTCTCAACTACATTCTTCCTCATCAATATGTATGTATGTAAATGAGCTTTACATTATGCAAATGACTCCAGTCTAAAGATTCATCCTTAGAAACACACTGTAGTAGCTTTAAATGACCGACAGCAGCTATGCCACATCACGGTGTATTTGAAAATAGGAAAATATACAGATCAAAAAAGGGTAACTTGCAAATTTGATCAAATCTCTTGTCGTAGCTTGGGAATCCCGCAGCGCTCGATGTGTGATTCTCCATGCAGTGGGTCGTTCATCAGATAAAGCACATCCCTGTCGACGGGAAATAAGAGCTTCTCCTTACAGCTGCTCGTGTACACGGCTGTGTTCAGGTGGCGAATTGCCATGGGCCGCCCAAAAACCTCTGTGATAGATGTGTTTCATTAAAAAAAGACTGTAAATCTGGGAAAGCCAGAGAAGGGAGTGGCGTGTGGCACAGCAAGATTGATGGCGTAAAAATAAACAAAGTTGCATGTGTTCTACCAAGACAAGCTCGCAGACGCCCACAAACCCCCATCAGGCACGGCGAATCCTCAATGCAGAGGAGGCTGCTTCCGATTTCATTTAACAGGGTGTGAAACTCAGAGAAGGACTGAAAACACACTGCCTGATCTGACCTACTTTAACACGGCTGGTTTTATCATGGATGCGTGTACGGGAGTGAGAAACATCAATGGCTGATGTTCTTCTTAGAATGATTTTACATCTTATTAGGGTGGGTAAAGGTGGCCTAAATATTTAAATTCTGTAATACTTTCCTAAACTTATTGTCGTTCCAAATTTCTTCAGTGGAACACAAAAGGAGAAGTTTAGCAGATCGTTCCAGCTGTTCTTTTCATTGTAATGACAATGAACGGAAAGAATTAATAAAAGTAGTCCACTTGACTTGGGCACTATATTCCAAGTCTTCACACCTGTATGACAGATTTGCGAGAGAAGTCGTTATAGATGTGAGACTTCTTTAAACGGCATATTTGAATATACACGGACAAGAATCAGATGAGAAACAGATTCTTTTTATTGAGTAACTAATTGAATTATGTTTGGCTTCAAAAGACTTTGAATATAGAACACCAAATTTATATATTACTGTTTGTTTTCTACATTTTTGGAGCTTAAAAGCTGCGCCCCATGTAGCGTTATAGTATGGAAAAGAGCCATTTGAACAATCTATTACATTTCTCGGTTTAAGTTCTACTGAAGAAAGAAAGTCAAAAGTTTTTATTTTTTGAGTTAACTATTCCTTAAAAAACATACCGTGGACCAGGCCGGCTGAGCAGCTGAAAGGAAATATCAAAATTCTCATAACACTTCTGTTTTAAAGTGTTACAGAGGGTAGGCATGATCTAGAAAAATATAGGGCTAACAAAATGACCAAATTTATAATATCCAACAATCCAGTGTTAGATTGTCTGAGATTTGGTTTGTTGTACCAGGACTGTTTCCAGCAACATGAAACAAAGCCTTCTGAATCCTTTTCTAGCCTTATCATTGGCCTCGATCACATGCTTGAGCCTGAGGAAACATCTAATTCTGCCTACAACTGTCTGCACTGTCACCAAACTCTACAGTCCCCCGATGAGACGGGCTTATTACCCTCAAAATGCCCACTCAGCAGACTCGAGTCCTGCTTTACACTTCTGAGACCTCGGTTCACACATCTAGAAGACAATAAAGAAGTGCAAGAAACCAGAATCAGTGAAGGTTTCACACAAAATCTAACTTTACATCTGAGGTAGAAAACATAAAATTCACAGCAGGATGGAGCGAACGAGGTTAAACGCAAAGGAAGCCTGTCGGAAGAGGGCTGTACAATGATTAAGGAAGCCATTAGTAATTTGAAATGTTCATAGAAACCCCCTGAAGAGGAAGGCATCGGAAAACGTGGTGGTCAATACTATTGCACGATGTTTTAAGGGAACGTGGGACTGGGATTGACGGCAACTCCGCACCTGCTCATCCTTCGTAAACACAAAATCTTCTGGATACTGAAAAGAAGTGAGACTCAAGGCTAAAGTCATATGGCTCTCGAAGAATAAAAAAGTGACCCAGCTTGGATCATTCAGTTTCCTTGACGTGATAAATATTCAGAAGTAAAATCAGCAGCTACAGATGAAGTCGTCTCAAGAACTTGTTTTCATTTAGACGGGAAGTGCAGAAGGACACTCCATTGTTCAGATTATACAGTTTCGGCATCACCAAAATGGCACCTTGAAAACATCCAGAAGAAAGCAACCGGCAGTTCCTCAGACGATGGCGTTCCTTGGATGCGGTTGAAAGAGTTGTGTGTCACATGGCCTTCTGGATCGAGACGGCTGACCCCTGGACTCCTTCCCAAGGTCGGTGTCGGACACCTAAAGTTGTGGCGTCCAATTAGCCCAAAAAGGCACCATCGATAACAATCTTTCCAAAAGGAGGATCTTCACCTTTTCTTCCCCATCTTCGGATTCCAGATCTTCACTCTCATGTCGCTGTGGGATGGAAGAAACAAACAAAAAAAACACATGAAATGAGAGGTGGAGGAGATGCACAAGGCCAATAATCAGACAGAGAGAATCTTCAGACACTCCTCGCACTGAAGAGATGGCACAGACATCAAAACCCAGAGTTCACAAAGGGAACCGCCACACGAGTCCCCGCTCCTCTCACCAATTAGGCGCATGAACTGCTTTATCCCAATAAAAATCAAAACCCTGCTGTGTGAAGCGGGCCGCAGAACCACACGCGCGCATCGTAACGAACGCGTCTCGGAAGAAGAAGAGTTCTGAATCACAGCGGGATGCAAATGAACCAGTCATTAGGTTGGGATAAAGTAGAAATAAGTGCATATTTATAAAGATGTCACAAAAATTATTTGGTTTTAGTTAGAATAGTATTTTTCTAGAAAAAAACGGAGTTATTCACTTGAGATAATTTGATATTATATATTAGCGCCCTCAAAATTAGCATGTTAACGCAGGCAATTCATTTTTTCAGTTTAACAAGTTAAATGTGTAATATTTAACGTAATTAACGAATTATCTAAGAAGGATTAATCTATATGTAATATATAATTTATGTAGTGAAGACTGTGAAGTGTTTGATAACTTTATTACATTTCTGTATATTTCATACCTGTTAGAACTACCTAGGTTACATGAGTCAAAACTCAAAAACAGAGAAAACTAACTTTGTGTGAATTTTGACAGGGCAAGTAAAGATTTGAACCCAGGTCTGACTGGGCCAATAGAAAAAAAAATGAAGAACTGATATATTGAAGGGCAGGTAAATGTGACATTTATTATAATGGTTTTATGTGAAGATTGTTTTAAGTTTACTTAAATTAAAAGTTGTTATATTATTTAGCCTAATAGATGTTAAAAAAAAATGTATAGCTTTCAATTATTCTGTAATGCTGAATGCCTAAAATGAATGGTTAAAATTGAGGACAAAAACCTATTTCATAGAGACATCAGTAGCCGCGTTTCCATTATCTATCAAATTGCGCAAATTGAAATTGCGAATTGAAAATACCTTAAAGAAATGCCACAATCAAGACCTGGAAGCAGAAATGAGGAGAAACACCCAGAAACACCTCATATGAGCCGCTCTCAGTATAAGGCTCTTTCCTTGTCATTAATGCTTGGATAACACACACACACACACACACACACACCCTTCGGTTAATAATAATGGCCAGTGCAGTGGCTGGGATACACATAAACCCACCAACATCCGTCGCAATGATGTTTGGAATGATCACAAGAGAAAAAATGACGTTTTAGTCGCATAACATCGGTTAATGGAAACGGCGTCATTTCGCAATCGTTTTTTGTCGACATTTAGAAAAATTTTCAGTTTTATTAATGTATGTGCGATAAAATGTATGTGCGATTAATTAGTTCATTTTTTTTATTCGATTGACAACACATATATGATGTGTGTTTCCAAAAAAACAAGGCAAAATGTGTGGATAGAGTTTTGAAGTTAAAGGACGAAATTACAAAAAAGTGTATATTTATAATATATTTTTTAATCATTATTCCCCCCATTTTTTTTTTTTTGCCGTACATAAATGTATGATTCCTTATGTCACTTGGTCATTAGGTGTCCTTTTGGATTCTCAAAGTGTCCTTTTTTTTTTTAAAGAGAAAAAAAAAATGTATCTTGAAAAAAAGCTTGCACATAATTTCTTTGAGAATCATCCTTCAATCTGAGAGTTTACTTTTGCTAGATATAGTAAACGATGACAAAATGGACGTACAGTATGGTGTATGGTTAATTTCCCAATAAGTATGCGATTAATCTCACAGAAGGGTGAGAAAGGAATACCAAATTTTTAAGGAAATATAGCTTAAATTAAAGAAATCATTACTTAACCCAGCAGAATATTGTTTTTCCTGTGTAAGGCATAAATCATTAGCAATTTCATGTGGTTTATGCAAAAAATGTATTAAATGAAAAATGTTCCACAAGAATGTTTTAGCCTACATTTCTTACATTCACACGTCCTGCTAACAGCACTTTGGCGACCAGCTAAAAACAGCAATCCTGCAGTGGATCCTGGTAAAGCAGGGCGATGATAGCACGACGTATCTCGTGGTACCTAGACCTTAACTAGAACCAATTAAAAGGATTTACTCCACCGGTGTTCAACACAATTGAAGGTTCAATAAGTTTTTATTGCTCTCTGAAAGATGAGAACACTGAAATGGGGAAAAAACAACACATGGAGTTTAATTAGTACAATTCTTCTTTACTGGGCCACAGTGAAAGTATCAAGCGTCTGAGAAGTTGGGCTGTGAAACTAGACTGGTGTACAGTATGGGAGAGCTGGAAACAGACAGAAGATGCACACAGAGATGGATGATATACAACGGACAAGTGAGAAATAATTGACAACAACGAAATGCCTTGGCGAGCCGTGTAGTTGGTTCTGAGAATCGTCCCCTCCAGCGCACTCGCTCAACTTGTCTTTATCCTTCAGGAACGGTCACGCCTTTGCTCAAGTGTCTGCCAGAATACAATTCTGTGTTAAAGACGGCCCGGACCCACTCAACCTCGAGTAAACCCCTCTCTATTCTCTGAATAGAGAATCAGTCTATTTCATGAATTCATTCCAAAAAAGAAAATATTGACGGATTAATTTTCATGAAATTCGTTTTAGTTAGAATATTATTTTTCTAGAAAAAAACGTTGTAATTCACTTGAGATAATTTAATATTATATATTAGCGCCCTCAAAATTAGCGTGTTAACGCAGGCAATTCATTTTTTTCAGTTTAACAAGTTAAATGTGTAATAACGCATCATCTAAGGAGTAAAGGGTAACTAAACCCTAAACCAACTTTTTTTTTAGTTAATGATCTGTAAGAATGGGGCTTTATTGATGCTGTTCATTGATTCGAGTAACTTTTTTGACATTTGGGTATAAAGTGTTTTAATTCTACAATAATGGTGTAAAAGTGTCTGAGTGCTGCCCTCTTCAGGGTGAACGGTTGAACTGCAGTTGAGTTTTCCTATTGGATGTTTGCGGTGGTTCGTGATGCAAGCGGTTGATGGTGACGTAAGCAAGTTTCAGCTCACCACGCCCTTGGTACGAGCTACAACGCAGTATAAAAAACATCTTGTTTCGTCAAAACCACTGTAGCGAGTCAGGAGTTGGAATTGCGAGTATTGAACACGATCAGGTTAGAGTATTTATTTCCTTTATTTATTTCCAGCATTTTTCAAATATTGCCAGTGGGTGGAGTCAGGCTCTGACCGGGGGTTTAGTTACCCTTTAATATATATGTTATAAATCATTTATGTAGTGAAGACTGCGAAGTGTTTTATAACTTTATTAAATTTCTGTATATTTCATACCTGTTGGACCTACCTAGGTTACATGAGTCAAAACTCAAAAACAAAGAAAACTAACTTTGTGTGAATTTTGACAGGGCAAGTAAAAATTTTAAAAAAAAAATTTCATTTTCATATAGATGCTTACACAAAATTGTGTATTTTATGCTGATATATTACAATAAATATTAGATTATTATAAATTGTGGAAAAAAAGCACAGAAAATTATATTTATTTTTATTCATAAAATGACTCCATTTTAAACAGATTCGTCACATCATAAACGAAATAATTTGGGTAACACTTTACAATACTGTTTCATTAGTTGACATGAACTAACAATGAACAATACTTCTACAGCATTTATTTAATTAGTTAATGTTAATTTCAACATTTACTAAAACATAATAAAGAAGGGGAAAAAAAGTTGTTTTTGTTAACATTAGTTAATACACTGTGAAATAACATGAACGATCAATGAACAGCTGGATTTTATTAACTAACATTAACAAAGATGAATAAATACTGTAAAAAATGTATTGTTAATACATTAACTAATGTTAACAAATGAATCTTGTTGTAAAGTGTTACCATGATTTGAATAGAATTCCCTGATATGCGAGTGCTCTTGTTTACAACATTCACATTTTCTCATTTCCCAACATTTGAACATTTGAAGGGAAGATCAGCAGAGAGTGTTATTATCTGTCACTAATAATATCTGTCAGTGAAATATTGTAAAGCTTCAATGTGGTATTTATATCACGAGACCTTCTGTAGCAACAGCTCCTTCATTTTTACACAGCACTGTGTTGTCGTTTCTTGTTTTTCTCTTTGTTCCGCTCTAGCAATGTGAAGACGACAACCACTACTGCTCACATTGACTTAATGAACAACATCTCATGAATTATTCCAGTGGAATACACTTGGAAACTTGCGTTCTCTCCCTAAATCCTCACTTATGTATCTCTCTTGGTCTATTTTTCATTTTCGGGGGGGAATATAAAGCCAACGTGACATCAAAATGGACAATTCTCAATTTTTTTTCCAAATTCTCAAATCCCCACCCTACATTTGAACTTGTTCCAGAAGCCATGTCACTATTCATACACATCACAATAGGGAATAGGGAATATGTTACATGTACTTACCATAGTAAATTATGCATAATTACATGCAACTAACCCTCATCGTAATCCTACCCTATCCCTATAGTGAGTACATGTAGTTACTTAATATTACTCTGTACTTAAACATTGTAACAAGTGCATCTTAAAATAAAGTGTAACCGAAAAGACTTGCACCCGACTTTAAAACTTTACTAGCTCCCCTTGTCTTCAACATTTATACTAATTTAAAAAAAAGGATTCGGTTGAAATGTTTGCACACTTTCTGAACATAACAACCTCGCATATGTAACTAATTCTTCACTCAGTGCGACTAAATAATGTCTATGATTAGCCATTGGTTGATAAATTATTAAGGTGAAGATTCTTCAGTGTAACACGCATCTGGTAATCATAGACACACCGTCTGAGGCTGAAACCACTTTCATGTGGTAAGTGCGCCATGTTGTAAGAGTTTCAGCTAAGGACTTGTCAGAGGGAAAAGGGAAAAGGGGAGAAAGTACTGAAGCAGAGAGACATAAGAAGATGAGCTAGAGAAAGGACAGTACCAGAGGGAAGCAGGCAGGAGGCGGTTAGCAGAGGCTCATGGGAGGCTGGTGGCCCGGCCCTTGATGGCCAGGACCCGGCGGGGCAGACAGGGCGTGAGCCCGGGGACATAACTCCACAACTTCACACGACAGTCACTGCAGTCATGAAGGCATGAGACAGAGAGAGAGATGAAGGAACAGGAGAGCCGTTAATGAAGAACACTCAAACAATCCCACAATCCCCTGCCGGCACCATCTGCTCTACAAACAAGCACCCTGAAATGCACAAAAGTAGGTCTTAACAACATATTAGTCTGAGTGAACATTTCTAAGTAGTCTACTGTCTGGAAAAAAGACGTCACAAGAGAGTAAGAGACTGAACAGTGTCACAGAAACAGACGGGCGACACGTAACGGACTCGTGGAGCTGATGACCCATTTAGACCCATTACAGCGCCGTAAATAACTGCTTATGTTATCATTTCAAAATTACCATATTTAAAACCTGTTCTCTTCATCTTGTTTTCCCAATGCACCTGAGAGGTTTCTGCTAATTTGGGACGTTCAACTGACGAACAGGGTCTTTCGAACAAACAATTTGTCTTTTAGATCAATGTATTTCCGCACATTATGTGACATTTAAAAGCTTTAAACTAGACGTGCACAATAGAGACGCGCGGATGGGATATTATTTCATCCGCGTCACAAAACTCATCATCCGTCCGCCATCTATCCGCTCCAACGTTTTTAGACCAATTTTCAGAGCCGCTCCCCCCCCCCACCCGCCATCCGCTGATTGTTACAAGGTCTATGGGCGATGCAATATTTAACAATGTATATATATTTTTCATTTAATTGGTTCAACCACCACTCGCCCAAATTTAATTCAAATATTATTTTTCGTCACGTCATCTGCCGTTTATCTGCGGCGTTATATCTCTAGTGTACAATATGTATGGTCTATGATAATATCATAATTGTTGTTTTAATGATGTAAAGGCAGTCATTTAGTCTAATTTGGTCTTGAGCGAGCATGCTTTCATTGCATGATGTAGTCTAGTTGAAAGCAGTAACAAATCACCCTAAATTCAATATATGAGTGCAAAACTACCTCAGTATGAGTTTTTGTCTTATATTTCTATGATAACGAAATATAAAATACAGACTAATGCTGTGTCAGAACATCCCTACTTCTATATTATATATCAGGCGAAAAACAGCATGTGAGTCGAGTCTGTCGGAACTCATAAAACATTAGGTGAACCTACTTCTTCCAGCGAGTCTGAAGTGTGCATTCGATGGACACTGTACTATCCCATGAGGCCACAGGAGAGGATTTGTGACTTCAGCTAATGCAACGCAACTGATGTCGTAGGTCACATGACAATGACAACATGGCAGATTTAGTACGACCAAATTGCACTCAAACTACCCACATTCATACTATATAGAACATTTTTGAATGCTCACAAAGTAAGTTTCAAACCAAATGTAGTGCCTACTACAGCATGTGATTTCAGACGCACGAGTTCCCGCTGTTCCTAAACGCTTCCACTTTCCAATAACACCACTTACAGATGACCGTGGGATATCTAGCAGGGATGAAATTTCACGAACTGATTTAATGCAATGGTGCATCCTGTCACAGTACTACACTTGAATTGAGCTCTTCAGACCCATTCTTTCACTCACTCAATGTTTGTAAATGCAGACTGCATGGCCAGACGCTTGATTTTACACAGCCGTGGCAATGGGTCTGATTGAAACTATTGATTTTAATAATTATGGCGAGACACTACAAGTGAATAGGGTAACATTTTTACCATGCAGATATCACCATGCATCACCGCAAGTTTTCAGTAATTTAATGTTTAAATATGCAAATTAGGCATTGTCTAATTAAATATGCGCTAATTCGCATATATTTAAAAAAACGAAATCTGAGTATTGGATAAAGGCAGGTTCAAAATTATTTTTTCATTGTGTTCACATATTATATGGGGAAAAAATTACAGAGGGATATCTACTTTTGTTATCCTGTAAATCAGAATATACTGTCAATAGCTTAAAAAAATTGGTTTTCGCCATGTTTTTTGGAATAAAATGTTATATAAATCAGGCTAGGAATAATATATTTACAAATCCCTCTGTAAATGTCTTCATAATATAACTAGGTACAATACTGGAAAGTTTGGTGTATATATGTGCTACTGAAGTAGAGATTTCAGACTTGGAGTATGAGAGAAAAGTCATTGAGAAAACGGGCTTTAAAGATTTATATTGTAAAATGAGATTGCGCATTTAGAGTTAAATCCCCCCTTTTACTTTCACGATTGGTTGCTGATTAAGAAGGAAATGACCATATTTGGATCCGACAGCACTGTACAGGAGAGAGAGCTTTTTGAGAAATTTATGAGAAATTTATGAGTTTTGAGAAATTTATGAGAAATCTACAGACGCACACAGAAAAAGTGTAGTAAAATAAAGACCTAAATGTGTATTACTGACTTTTTTTCACCACAAGTCTGAAAGAAGACGTTATTGAAGACAAATATCCCAAAAAAACACTGTTTTTGCCTGCCGTGTCTCGCCTTAAGAGGCGTCCCAATACTTCTGTCCATATAGTGCAGTTCCAAGCAGAGCCACAGTACATGTAGTGCATCTCTGAGTAACACACAGCAGGGGTTCGTTCCTTATCCATTCATGCTCAACTCATAAAGTGAATATTGTGAATATTGGTCAGTGTTGCTGTTCATAAAGTTGTATTAAACCTTATTCAACATAGGGGCTTGTGTTATGTATGTATGTGTACTTGATGTCGGATGTACTTTATATGTTGGTTGGAAACTGTTCATCATCTTGGCCAGGTATCTCTTGCAAAAGAGATTTTAATCTCAATGAGACTCACCTGGTTAAATAAAGATTAAATAAAAAAAAATAAAAAATAAAAATAAATAAAGCCAGACGCTTGCTTTGCTCCTGAACGAATCAGCTTTTTGAACTAATCGGTTGAATAAATGATTGAGTTTCATCGTAACTTGAAACTGAAACAACCAAACACACAACATTGTGCGCGAGTTGCGTATCACCACTAATGTAGCTTGTTCCTGCGTGAGCTACGTACCTGGAGGCCGTAAAGATCTGTTTGGAATTAGTGCAGATGGCGTTGATGGGGCTGTCATGGCCCTTAATCTCTCCGATGGGCGTGAAGTTGTCCACGTTCCACACCTTGAGCATTCCCGCCCTGCAGGCACTGAGGAGCATGGGCCGCCCGGGTACAAACGCCAGAGCACACACCCAATCCTTGTGCGCATTTGGGATTTGCTGAGGAGAAATAAGAAACATTTGATTTTTACCACCTCTCCTCTATAAAAGCAAAGTCCCTCCAGTGGGAGTTAATCTCTATATCAGTAGGCGCGTTTCCATTACAGATTTGCGCAATACTTTTGCGATTTTTTCTAAATATCGATAAAAAACTATTGCGAAATGACGGCGTTTCCATTAACCGATGTTATGCGACTAAAACTGAATTTTTTCCTCTCACGATAATTAATGTCAACGGGCGTTGGTAGGTTTATATATATCACAGCCACTGCACAAGACATTATTATTATTAATAATGGAAAGAGACGTAGGCGTGTTATCCAAACATTAATGGCTTACTGTGAGCAGCGCATGTGTTGTTTCTCACTCATTTCTGCTTCCAGCTCGTGATTGTGGCGTTTCTTTGAGGTTTAGAATCCAGTATTCCTGTAATTCTTTTGTGTTTTCTGAATTTAATAAAGAACTATGTCTCGTATTCTGTCCAAACACGCCGTGCCTTCTAAGTCAGGTGACTGTAAATGTGCAAAAACTGTTTCCGTTGCAGTTTTGCGAAATATTTTTTTTCTCGAATTGCCTGAAAAACCACCTCATGTGAGCGTAAAAACTTTTTTGTGATAAATGGGAGTTTTTGCGAAATTGACGTGTTTCCATTGGGCGTATATTCAATTCACAATTTCAATTTGCGCAATTTGAAGGATAATGGAAACGTGGCTAGTGTCACCGTTTCTGAACTCCCTGAAACACCTTCATTGTAGTCTTGAGTTTTCTTCAGGGAACAAACATGTCACAATATTCCTCATTTAAATAATTCATATGCAAAAATACTGACAGACTGGGAAGAGAGGAGCTGCAACAACGGAGAATATGCAGACCTGAAATTTCCTCAAAGAAAAAATATCTCTCAACTAATCCTGTAAGCTATACAGGGAACCCCAGTTGGTAGATCATTATAATATTAAAGGTTAAAGTGAACTGATTTGTAGGCTACATACATTTAAATGACAAATAAGGAAGTTTTTATAATAAAGTTATAATACATTTTTAATTACATAATTATGTTACAAAATGTTTTGGTTACACTTTATTTCGATAGTCACTTTAGACGTTCTACTAATTATAAGTAACTTTTCAACTACATGTCAACTAACTGTCATTAGAGTATTAGTAGACTGTAGTAGACTGTCAGTAGACTGTTAGGTTATGGTTATGGTGTTAGGGTTCGGGTTAGGAGAATAAATTTACTTGTAGTCGCCAAGTTACTTGAATGTCTGTTGGGGGACCAACAAAAAGTGTTAGCAGATATTACGCATACAGTCTACTAATACTCTAACGACAGTTAGTTGACATGTAGTTGAAAAGTTACTTATAGTTAGTAGAATGTCTAAAGTGGACTATCGAAATAAAGTGTTACCATTTTTTATATAAACATTTAAATGGTGGCTGTCATAAAATGGATTTATTCAAACACATTAATTGAAGAACAGGTCAAATTACAATGAATATGCAATATAGTGGATATTTTCAGCAAAATGCTCCTCTCGATGTTCATTTTTCATTAACGATTCATAAACGCTGATGAATGGCTTTTCTGAGGTAAATGTGACATTGTTTACCAGCCGTTTTATTGATGCCTTTCCGTGGTTGAAACGCAGATTGAGTGATTTCATGTGATGTACGGATTTCAGTAAGTTTACTTTATCTTTAAACATACCTTCTGATGTTCATTCATGTTTATTATAACTAGTTAAGCAGAAGAGATGAACCCAAAAACACAATCAAGACTTTTAAAACAGCCTCTTTAACTCTTCAGTGTATGGGTTAACCTCAGCTAAAGTAAAAGTGACCGCAAGCACCACCAATAATAACACTACAAATGAGTTCAACAAACTAGCCAAATTAAAATTTAAACAAGCCTCAGAGTAATAGAAATAGACAGAAATATAAAATAAAATTCAGATACTAAAGGATTATACAGATGCTATAAAAGAGCTCAGAGAATTATGAATCTTTTAAAGCACCGAGCTCCAGCTGATCCGCCAACAGGCCCGTGGGGAAACGGACGGACGTTCTCATAAAAGAGAGCAACCACTTTATCTTGGCAAATTTACCCAGTGGAGGAGAGGACAGCGAGTAAGTAATGTGTGTGTTTAGATAAACTCACTGCTTACACATTGTTAACTGCACTGGGATTTAAGCCTCTTCCTATTGAGGGGAATTCTGTCAGTCAATAAAAATAACAATAATAAAAAAGATATGGATGTGCAATAACAGCTGTGGACTGATTTAGCCCAGATGTGCGTGTGTATTTAATATAAGAGTGAGGGAGCGCTGCATACATTTGCATAATGAGTAGAAATTAAAGATTGACATAAAGATATTGCTTTATATAAAGGAATCTTTCATCCACATGCCCAAAAACTGACAATAAACTGGAAATGTTTACAGGTAAATACATTTAAAGAGCTTCAGTCATCATGGCACGTTGTTTCTCCAGGTGATATTTATTCTCTATTTCCAATTTCAGCATCAACATGCGATGAAATTATCAACGTGACAATGAAATTTACCTGTGTTATACATAATTCAAATATCCTTGACGGGTAGGAGACTCGATATGTCAAATTCATTTTCATGTCGTCTTATAATAATCTTCCATTATTTTTGACCTTTTAGCTCTGGATGATGGGAAACGTTGGAATGTGTTTTTGTCTAATATAATCAGCTGGAGAAACCATTAAAATCAAACTTATTACTAAGAGCTTCCTCAGCAGTCAGAGCGCCATGACGTCAACCTCCGGTGATGAATGAAGCTATTCTACATCTATTGACACAGGAACAATAGGTAAACGCTGGATTATTACCTTATGAAACATCACTTGTCTGTGTATATTTTCTTTTTCGGGTTGGGATATTGTAATTTTGTCGCTGTCAATCATGTCTTAACTTTAATACAATTTAATCTCTTTAAAGCACTTACAGCTTAATAGTCACACAGTTCTTTACCATTTTTTCCTAAATTAATATTTCACTTTAAAAAAATCTTTCAAATCATTTTTTGAAAGACGAAATCTACATTTCATCTTAGTTTATTTTGGTAATTACGGGAAAAGGAGGAAAAACATTCTCCACACATGGCTCTTTGCTTTGACTGTGAGTAACAGTATGATGACTGTACATAGCACAGGAATTAATATATTTAACCACAAATAGTTAATACATAATAAACAGGGTGTATATTATGGGTCATGTGACATCATGTGACATGACATTACGTTATGACGCATTAATACAAGACCAAAATGCATGCATGTAATGGTAATCTTTTCATTTTTACCTGAATCAGTTCCTGCTGTCCCAGATCCCATTTCTTAATGCCGTTGTCACGGGAACCACTGAACAGTATGTCACCGTGCACAGCGAGACACTCAATCCCATCGTAATGAGGGGGCTCGAAGTTATGAGCCGGTCCGATGTTGCCCTGGGCTCCCTCCGCAATGTCAAATATCTGCATTAAAAGAGTCATGAATAGAGAAATCAAATTTTGACCAAAAAAAAAAAAAAAAAACATACTGAAAGTTCCAGAACTCAACTTTCTTGTTAAGGTCTGTTCACACCAAGAATGACAACTATAAGATAATTATTATAACGATGTCTATATTAGCGTCCACACCAACGAACGATGTTGTTGTTTATTATAAGTGAGAGCTATAGTTTTTGTCCCCTGCTGCTTTAAATGCTTCAGCTCTTTGAACTGTTTGAAGCAGGATGGGTTCTGATTGACTGTCAATGTTTTTAGATTCTCTCATGGGTTTTTCAATTTATGAGTGAAATAAGGTCTGTGGTAAACATAATTTGACGATACTTTTTGCTCCACAACGTCAATTACACACACCATATTTTTAAACGTATGTTTCTAATAAGTAACTAGATAAGGCAGTTTGGGGTGTGAGTGTGTGAGATGTTCAAGTATCGCCAAGTTATGTTTACCACAGACCTTACAGAATCATGTCATCCCCAGTGCAGACCTTTCTCAATATTGGCAGCAGGTGTGATGAGCACATCTACACACACCGGCAGGCAAAGACTTTTGGACAACGGCCTGGTTTCTTTCCAAGAAAAACATCAAGAACAGACTGAAATTCAGCAGGAAGTACAAGGACTGGACTGGAGTTATTTTCTCTGATGAAGCACCCTTCCGACTGTTTGGGACATCTGGAAAATTGATTGTCCGGAAAAGCAGAGGTGAACGCAACCATGAGTCCTGTGTCATGCCAACAGTGAAGCATCCTGAGACCCAAGAGAGTGGGCTCTCTCACAATTCTGCCCAAATACAGGAATATAGACTGGTATCAGAACGTCCTGCAAGACCAACTTCTCCCAATGATCCAGGAGCAATTTGGTGGTGATGCATATATTTTCCAGCATGATGAAGCATCATGTCCCAAAGCAAGAGTGGTAATGGCTCAAAGATCATTACATTGAAATTTTGGATCCAGACCAGGAATCTTAATCCCATAAGAGAGCCTGCTGTCAGTCCTAATAAGTAGAGAGTGGACAAGTAGAAGCCCACAAATTGTGATCAACTCCGAGCACTAATAAGGCGAGAAGGGATCGCCATCAGTCAGGATTTGGCCCAGAAGCTGATATCCAGTAGCCTGACTACGTCAGACTTCGTACTTCCACTCTATTTAATTTCGGTGAGACAGCGACATGTCTCTTCGTTTTCCTCCGGCCTGAAAACAGCCGGGCCAATCAACGAACAGAGCCGTGACGTAGACGCTAAGCGCCGAGTTTAAGATTGGAATCGAAAACGACCGCGGATATGGAGACACGGGACGCAATTCGCTCTGTTGTGGAGAATATTCCCGGCATTTGCAAACTGAAGGCCGAACAAGAAGAGTGTTTGTTAAACATTTTGAATGGAGGTGATGTTGTGGCCGTACTCCCGACAGAGGGAGTATCTCTGTCTCTTTTATCTGTCGAGCTCGAACTGGCACCCTTTTGACAGATCAGTGTCTCCTTTCTTTTCCAGTTCTTAAATATTGCCATGTCATACTGTAATCTTGCAATTAAGTTGCAGAATTTCCGACATGAGATGAACAAAGATCTGTGTTTAACAGAACTAATCCTAACTTTGAAGGTTGGCTGCAAATATTTTCCTGTTTCTCTCTACTGTCAAATATTAGTTTAGAGGCCCCGATTGTGCCGTGGATGCGTAGATTTACTTCACATAATCTACAAAAGTCGTTCACAGCCATGTTTACTCCGGTATTTCGCTCGATGGTTTCGTTTTCGCATCATATATGTGTTTACAGGTTTAGTTCGACGCGGCTGAGCTGGCGCATAACCAAACGTTATGTGATTGGCTTACAGGTAACCAATGATTTTATACTTCAGACAAGCGCCCCCTCGCGATAAAGAAAACACTTTACAATGACGCCACTCCAGACTCTGTCAAAGCGAAGTAGCAGAGTTTGATATTACCAGGCTAGATATCCAGCATGCCAGAGCGAATTGCAGAGGTTATGAAGAAGGGTCAACTCTGTAAACATTGACTCTTAGAATATATTGAATGTTTTTGCCAATAAAAGTCTTGTTTTCATAGTATACCATAGAAACATGTGAAAAAAATAACCTTCAAATACTGAAGCAGCAAACTTTACAAAACTGATATCACTGCCAATACTTTTGGCCACGGCTGTAGAAGAAGTCTATATGAAAAACACAGACATAAATAAAAGGGAAATCAACTGAAATGGTTAAACGTACCTTCACGTAATGGTCTTTGGATCCAGTGATCACCTGATCCTTGCCTCCTCCAGAATAACCCACGGTAAGACACATGACTGACCCAATGTGTCCTGTCAGCTTCCCAGTAGCCTGCATTCTGCACACAAAATCTTAAAATCAGCCTACTGTTCCACAACATTTATTATAAAACACTGACATATTTTGAGAACAGAATATGCATATGGTGATGAACTCTGTACAGCACACTTGCCTGGTGGGTTTTTGAATTCATCAATAAATGGACATCAATAAATGCTAATACTACTTCTGCCTGTACTTGGCTTAGGAATAAACTACGCACCTGTTGAGGTCCCATGTGCGGACAGTGTTGCCTGCAGAGGCATAGAGCACCGATCCGGTGGGATTGAGGGCGATCTGGTTGATCTGATACTCGCCCTGGGCTGTAGTGATGGTGCGGGTGGTTGTACCAGCACAGGCATCACCTGAGACCACCTGACCCGACGACCTGATGATGGACGGACAAACTTTACACTTTCGTTCTAAACTTTAAGCTAGGTGCATTACAGCTAATTGCCAATTTAGCTAATTACAGTTAATGTGCCAATGCTACAGCTAATTGCCATTTTCAGACACTGAAAAGATACTCACGTGAATGTTCGGACACACTTGACAGAATCACGAATGTCCCATACTTTGATATACGATGTGGAAACGGTGAAGACCAGGCTGGAGTTGCTGCAGTATTTGACAGACACTACGTTGTTAGGATGTCCTCTCAGGGTCACGATTTCCTGTCCGGTCACCAGGTTCCACATCTTGCAGGTTCGATCTGAACACACGGTAAAAAATGTAACAAAAAACACATATTACAAATTTAGTTTTTTTACTTTTCATCTCGTTTACGATGCACTATGGCAGGCGTCTGCCACCTTAAGTCCAAAGTGTACTTCCATTTTGATGCGAACATTCAGCACATTAAAAAGTTCTGTATAATACATTTAGGGACCGTTCGGTATTTATGGAAAGGACCACCGGAGGGTCATGTCTTTTTATTCTTTGTTGAGAGGAGGGTCACCCAACTTTTTTTAGTCTAGGGGGAGGGTCACCCAACTTTTGTATTCATGAAAACAGCTAAATTTCAAAGTGGCTTGTTTGGTGCATATTTTTTTCCATGTAGCTCCGTGTAGATCTCTCGGTCTTGGCCCCCATCGCTATCAGATGGGTTTGACCCAACAAAAATCCAGTTTGACGTTGTTTGACAGTACGCGTGCAGAAAAAGTGCATCATGTCAGAACAGAACGCCAATGAAATGTTTACCCAGCAAAGTTTTAAAGCACAAGCAAATAATGAACTTTTGTGATTGCGAATAAGTGCAGTGATAAGATAAGATCGTGAGTCAGCATCGTCAACTTCATCTTTGCAGCCTATAAATTGTTATTAATAAACAATTAAAATGTTTATATAAAATCTCCTTGCTAAATTTGACATATTCATAACCATAAGGCTACTTTTGACGGTTCTTTGTGGCAGCTTTTAGATACTTTATTGGCAGCGCCACCCTTACATGTTACATGAACGCGTCACCACTGCATCAGCACCGAAAACGTGATTTTTTTTTTTTTTTAAATGAAATCGTGATATGAACCGAATTGTAGGTTTGGTCTATCGTTACAGCCTTAGTAAGAAGCAGGAGTTTAGTCGTTTCTCATGGTTGTAAAAAAACAATGTTTATCTGAACATCTTTGCCAAGCGCAAACCAGTACAGAGGTAATCAATAAATTATCGGGGAGGGTGATGCCTTTTTTCACAATCATTTTGGAGAGTCATAGAAAAATGTATTACTGGCGAAGGAAGGGTCAAGTCTTTTTTGACTACAGATCACAAAACTCCCCCGGTGGCGCCTTAAATAAAAAACGAACAGTCCCTTAATATCATGCGCAAGCACAGCCGGTTGACACATGCATACTAGAAAGTGCTATCTCTCTCCAGAAGTTATTGTGTGAGTGATAAACATGTCTTTGTAGTTTGTAGTTGCGGGTGTCCCTTAACCCCATCACGCAAGCGCTCATCAATGTGGGAGTCTCTTGTTGGGTCCTTAAGTAGTTTGTTGTTGTGCCAACTCATTTTATTTTTCGACTGTGAAACAATGGCCCGGGGCAGTTTTGCATGTGGACCAATTACTTGGTGCAAACTAGTCATGCCACATGCGCAAGGTGGTGAGCATACAGAATATATGAGGTTAGAAAAACCGGGCTGCGTTTGTACAGTACAGGCTTTCTATGCTGAGGATGACATTTACATTGACAAAGTATATTTTACACAGCACCACTGGCAGAAGGTTAAACATAGGCTTTATGCTGAACGTCACATGAAGAAACAAGAAAACAGGTCTCACTGCATCCTCTTGTCAGACAAAGTGTTAACGCAATACAAACTGACGACGATAATTATGGACGTTTGAGGTAATCAGCTAACCTAGCTAGGTTCTGATCATAGCAACGTGAATATGTTTGCACAAGCTCAGCAATTCAGTTTATATATATATATAGAACTTTATACAATAGATTGCTTAAAATCAAGCAACTTTACTGTATTAAACATGAAAAACAGTGTCAGTGTCTCATTTAATTAGAAGTACAGCTTAATTTTCTAGTATGAAGCAGCTCCTTCAGTGTGTTCATGTTTTCACTGGCGGACGTCTGACCGCAACGGACTCGTGAGGAGAAATGAACTGGAAAAGATTTTACCCATACAAAAAACCTTGACCTGTTTTACAAAAAATAACCGCCATTAGAGGAATATTATTACATGCTTAAAATCGTATAAAATTTCAATTTATTTAGTTTAATTGTAATTTTATTGTAAAAATTTTCACTCCGTTTAATGTAGCAAAAATCTAATGCGTCCAAAAGATTGTCAACCCTGATCAAATAAACATAATTTGGTGTGCAAAACATTGCAATTATGATTACAGTTTCAAGATGCAACACTGGCAGCTTATAAATTAATAATTGCAGCATTGTGAGTAATATCTATAGATTCAAAAGATCAAGCTACCCACGGTTAGCCTCCTTTAAAGCAATGGGATGTTGAATAGCTCAAAGCATGCTGAAACTTTGACCTCGAAGCAAAGAGAAAATGTATTTCGAATTGGCTCAAGTGTTTATGCTAATGGCTGTTTATGTTTTCATGTCAAAGGTTCAGAGAGAAATAACTGTGAGAATGAACCTTAATGGTGCACACTGTACCTTTGGAGCCGGTGAAAAGCAGCTCGTCAGTGGCATCCAGGCAGAGCACAGGTTTGGTGTGTCCCTCGGCCATCGCCACGCACTGTAGAGGAGCCGTCCTGCCCCCCTTCAGCCCACCTGTGGGAGTGATCACACCCCTGCACAAAGACACGTAGCATTTCACTGTAGTGAAGTGAGGAAGACTGTGAGGTTAGTCTCAAAGCGAGTGGGTGGAAAGGAGGATGCAACAAAGCTTGTTTGTGTTCAAATACAACGTGCGCCATCTGTTCCACATGGATGAACAAAAGCCTTTTTTGTGTGTGGATGTGAGAAAGAAGAGTGAAATAGGGAGAACAGAAAGAGAAAGAAAAGACAGAAATAGGGAGAAGCTCTCCCGATATGATAAATCCCCATCCATTAGCCTAATTACTGTGAGGTTTGTGGAGCCACTATAGTATCACTACCAGAGTCCGCCTAGGACCCCAAATGGTAATGGATGATTTAAAGCTATAAAGATTGCTGTGTTTATACGTAGGGTAAGAGACTTAGGGTATGGGCTAATCTAGTATGCTATGTTAACAGTATGCTAAAAATGCAAATATTAGGCTATTTACCACTATATGTAACATAATCTTAAAAAATATGAAATAATTAAAAAGCAATTTTGTAGAATTTTTTTTATCAGGCACTGAATAGAGTACTCATTAAATGTTCTTTCAGCCTGCTTTGGGGTCCTAGGCAGACTTGATTGTTTTGTGAGATCCGGTGGATGAACCCTGCACACTTCAGACCTCTCCGTGGAGTTCATTGTCAACGTGCTGATATTTCATTTGATTTATCAGACTCCAGCTGTGTTTTACAGCACTCTCGTCCAGTCTGCCACTCTTCCTATTCGGGCTCCACGGGTCACCCAGGATAAGGCCATCAGCCAGGCAGACGGACATCAGTGAAAACAATAGAACAGACTCCATATATCGAGCAGGTGTTAATAATGTCCTATAATAGCGTACCACTGCCAAGCGGCAGGGGAGCCGATACTTGGACGTCGATGTCACACCGACCGCAAAGCCGAATGCACACTTGAAAGGGAAGCCGGCTTCACTGATGCAAACTGCAGCCAAGTCCTCTGAGAGTTGTGGACTTTGGTTTAGAAGCCTTAATCCGCATTTCAAAGTGGCTCGTTTGGTCACTGCTGACTTTGCAGGGTGGCACAGAAAGTGGATCTATTTTAAGACATCTTCAATGTCCATATGCTTTGCAGAAGCAATGATCGGCTCTGTTGTGTTGCAAGTGAAGGTATAATGTTTCCCCAAAGTTTGGGACTGATGCCGATGTTAAGCAGCTACAGTAGGCGCGGTTTTCTATAGTAGTAGCATTCCAAAAGTAGCATATTATTAACTATTCCTCGTATATCATTTTATCATCAAAACTGACATTTTGGAGTGTCGGAACACATTTTTTGATGTGCGTTTAAAAACATTTATCAATGTCAGGGTCTCAAAAGGCACCCGGGGACATTTCAAGCATGCACTCTATGAACTACGGTGTTCGCTGGCCAATGGGTCATATGCCGAAAGGGCCCTGGTGTTCATTTCCTTAATTGCATATCCTGAGGTTTTTGATGCCACTTCCCCTATTGGCCTAGTCCATTATCCAGTCGATATGCACAAGAACGGGAAGTAAATATAACTTGTGCGTGGTGCTTGTACACGTGTGCTGATGCAGTACAGAATCTGCAAACGGTCTCCAGAAACTCTTGCACTCAGGCAAGGATGAAAAAGATCCCACCATGTCTGAGGATGCAGAGCAACACAGGGCTTTTTAAACTTATTTATATCCACATAAATTGTTTAAAAGACTCTTTGCTGGAGACAGGTGGCACTTCTTCCTCTTGACAGCCTGTATGTGAGTGAGATGGTCCCAATTATGAAACTCAGAGTTTCCCAGCAGCTCCCAAAAGACACTTCAGATCTCTTCCTCACCAGTATGAACACCGTCAAACTGCCCATCAGTTCTTAAAACCTGTCAATCATTGAGACCGCAGCCAGATAAAGGAGAGGCAGGAAGAGTTGCTCTCAACCATGTTGGGACTCGTGTTATGATGTCACCATTTTGTGGTCTGTCTCATGGCTGACGGACTTGGCAGAACCATCACACAACACCTGTCATAGTCGCTCACATCACACCGGGAGCGGACAATGTTTCGTCTTGGACTGAATCCACTAGCTTTTTCTGTATTCCCCAACAATAGCACAGGCAAGCTGGTGTGCAATTGAAAACCGCAATCTCCACATCCATCGTAACAGCACCACAGAGCCAACTGCAAATGGATGTAACGTTTACTGACAGCTGGCAAGCCGAATTTCTGGTGAGATTTACGATGGACCACTGCCACTGGCTAAATGAGGGTTTTTATAGCAAGAGATGTGTGCTAAACACACATGTTGTTTAGATGGAGGAGAGGATTCGTCTATAAAACTGCTCCAGAACTTCAGGAAACAAAAATAAAACGTAAAGTCTCAAGGACTTATACATGAGGGACCAAGACAAGTAAAAATGACTTCGGGGTTGATCTCTCGTCTTATTTCTGTCTTATTTTCACATGTTCCCCCTTGTGCAGAGCGGATGATGCATTATGTCAGTCATAACAGTGGGGGCGTTTTCAGCTCAGTACTGACCCCTCCTGGAAAGTTGACAAGTCATTTCTCAGAGTAAACAGGTGGAAGTAATCTGTCAGAAGAAAAACAATATCAAAAGTAGGAATTACTCTTCAAAAATCACCTTTCTTTTTGGTGTCAGTTTTTGCTGCCGAGAAAATATTGCAACTCCAGTTGTGGCTGCCAATTAGCCCACATACAACCTGGCATGGATAAACAAGCCTCCCTTTCCCTAAAAAAATAATGAGGCTCTTCCCCTTCAGGCTGACAGCGTTCCCAACCAGCCCAGACTCAGAACGCTCTTTCCTGCCGACCGAGCGAGACGGAAATGAAGCTGGAGTTTGGGATGAAGGGAAATTGGTCTCCTGTGGGCTGAGATCAGCCTCTGTCCGGCTCAGCGCCTGTGAAGTCCTAATGATGGTGGAGCCGTCAAAGCCTCTGTGCAGGCGCAGTCGCACAGAGGTGACAAGAGGATGGCTGATTAAAGAGGAAACTGGGACATCCCGGCTCTCTAAGGACAGATGAAACGTGAGAGGCTGCTGTTGGCACATTTGTGCTCTCTAAAGTGGAAAAAACTCCAGGGATGTCCGGCAAAGAGGAACTGACGGTGATCGGGTTCCAGACTAACATTGTGTGAGGGGTTTAAAACATTAGTAACTTATGTCTTTGTGATACTGAAGCTGTTTACACATAGCATTAACATTTTTCAATTGTATATGCAACTAGATTTTTTCCATCAGAAGAAAATATAAAGTGGTGTTTGCCCATGCAAAACTCATCGCCTTGATGTTAGGGTGTTCAAGGTGGTTTCCAGGGGTTTGCTATGTGTTTGCTAACCAGGTCAAATTAAGACACCTCATCATCTCTAGGTAAGACTCAGGCTCCTTCCTTCAGAATTTTTTTGTTATCTTTTATTGCCCACCAGGCAAAACAGTTCACAGTTGAGAGCTGGTAATGGTGCTGATTGTCTTAGCAAGCTCCAGTAATGAGCACCAAACAATTTCTCCACACCATGCAGCTTAATGTTTTGCTCATTTGAGTCGATAAGTGAGGGATTGGAGTTTAGAGTGAATAAGGAAATTGTATTTTTTATTGAGTGTCAATCAAACAAACTCAATACAGGTGTGGTGCCATGCTGTGCTTTAAAGATTACAGCCATAAACCAAAAATCAGTCTATGCACACACAGCAAGAAACTCAACATGCAAGCCCTGCAATACTAAAAACGCATGAAAAAGGAAACACTCCTTGTCACATGAGTGCAAAAACCAAAACATTACAACAAATGACAACAGCAAATTTTAAGAAATGATGATCTAAAAACTAAACCATCATGCAGCACATAACCAATGAGGAGTGAGCTCATGGTTTTGGACCCTTCCGCTGGGTTGAAAGCAAAGAAATCAGATGCTCTGAGAAAAACATAGTGTGAAGGAGGGGTTTGGGGAGGGGGAATCCTGTTGCCTCTTCTCCAAGTCTCCTCAGTAGAGAAGACGAGCATGAGGAGGTCAGGATATGGAGGTTCTGTGCATTTCATGAATAAACGAAGAGGGGGGTTGTTATGAATGAACCTTATCTGAACATTCCCATAGCAGGATTTAGAGCAGACTGCTGCAGTTCAAAGAATAAAAGCCTTCCCTACTGACTCATTCAGCTTCACGCCGATCAAAGAGGGTGTTGATCTTAAAAAGCACACACACAGACGAAAAACACTAATCCAAAGTGCCCAGTTACACTGGCCCTAGATATGACAATTTAGCTGAAATAATAAGACATCATAGCGTGAAATTTATCATCATCATGCTGTTTTGTTTCATTTTGGAATAGGTTATCACCACTGACTCACTTGGTGAACAAGTTAAGCCAGCTGTCTGTGCTTCTCTCCTTGAACAGATTTGTCTCTCAGAGGAAATTTGGGGCCGAGTTGTTCCAAGCACTCCATGTTCCATCATGGAGTCATTAACTTCTAATGGGATAATGAGAACAACTCGAAGGAAACAAGAAAAATGCGATTGTGCTGTCAGGATAATGGGGTGAAGAGAAATCACGGTGTCGCTATATTGGATAAGAAAAGAATATTGAGTAACACACTAAATTGAACCGGTGGGGTTTGTGTAAACCAATTTTTTTTTACAGCCTTTACAACAGAGTCCAGAAGAAACAAAGTTCTTGCCAAAAAAAAATAAAAATAGATCAGTGGTGGTTCAAAGGACCAAAAGATGTAAAACTTGCTGGACATGTTAACAAGTTCGGCCGGCATCTCTCTAGCCAATTGTTTTATTAGTAAGCCTTATTTACATAGTTGTTGAAGAATCACGAAACAGGGCATCTCTCAGGCAGTGGGTGTTAACCCGGAGTTAATGGTCCTGCTGACTCAAACAACTTCTGGACTGCTTGGAAGAATTGACCGGTTGGTGAGGCAGACTCTCACGGCCTTGGCAGCAACCAGTGAGGTTCTACTCTGTCAGATCTGGTTATTTTGCCAATTTTTCAGGGAAATCAGAGAAAAATAAAGGCAGTTGAGTTGGCTAGTGGGATGCCACCTTTTGATCCCAGTCCAGAGCTGTTGCGAGATCCAAATAGGGTTTGTAACAGGGCCTTCCCAATAGATCACAAGGAAACAATCAATCCAATGATTTTGTGTCATAAGCTGACATTTAAGCAAGTGCATTTAGTACACGATTTTTTCCTTCCTTTGAACCTTCAAGATCGTTAAAGCTATTCAATCAAGTCCATCCATAAGGTTCATTCAATGCTTACAGAGTTCACAGCACAGGACGCAAATGGAAAGGGTACATGCATGCTCACGCCGTGACCACACCTGGTGGGGGTGTGACCAGGCGGGACAACCAGACAACAGGGAACAGAATGACAGACAGAGATCTCTACCTGAACACCTCCGAGAGAGAGGAGTCGCTGTCATCCGACCTATAGGGCAGAACAGCAGTTGGGTTAGGGGAAGGTGGGAAGAGTCAGTAGAAGACAGAGAGGGAGGAGGAAGGGGAGGAGCAGGCAGGAGAAGGGGAGGGGCTAGAGCAAAGGGGGAGGAGTTAGCAGGAGGGTTATGCAGAGTTCATTGGGTGGGGTTACTGGAATAAGACTTAATGTTGACAGAAAGAGCCCACTCCAAACCTTAGCCCTGATCCACGTTTACAAGCCTCAGTGATGTATTCCCACAGCCCGTGTTGTCGTAATGGGATCCTTCATGTCTCAGTTCACTCGGCTGTTTGATCTGAACTGTTTTTATTGTGACTACCAAAGAAATAAAACATGACTCTAATAAAAGCAGCCAGCGTTTTAGTGAGACATATTATCAATAGACGTTTCATTCATGCAGCCTCTCCTATTGAAATTGCACTATAGTGCTCTAGGCTAAATGACTCCCACTATTCACAGAGACAATATACAAGTACATGAGATTCAAAAGCCGCACGCTGCAATCATCCCTCACACATTATTCAAAGTGCTATTATGTGAACGTGGATGATTGCGGATGTTAGGATAATAAAATATGAATGATATATAAACAAATAGTTTTCTTTCATCAACAGGAAGAGATTTTAAATTATTTAGAGATTAAAATGGATATAATGAGGGGTTAAATTGGTGTTTTGGAAGTGGTGAAAGTGGTGAAAGTCTAAAACCAGGTTAGGACACAGTATTAAGCTCTATTGACAGTATCTGTGAGCTACAGTTGATTACTACAAACTAGGGCTGTCACTTTTGTGAAGACATAATTTTTGAGACATAACTGTTTTTTCGTTTTCAACACCAAATATAGACAAATCAAAACTAACAGGCATTAGGACGAACGTAAAGAGGACGCTTGAGACGCGCACAAGTCAGCAATATTCAATATTTCTGATTATTTATTGGCATGAAGTTTCATGCACAATGACAAACAGGAGTGCAACATTCAGGGATTGAAATTAACACCCGCCAAATGACGGTAAAATGAACTTTGGCGGGTATCGCTGTCAAATCACAATTTGGCATGTTTCTAGGTTTACTCACTTTGCTGGGGAAGTTCGTGTGGCCAAATCTGCACGGTTTTAGCACAAATACGCAAATCGTGAGTCCTCTTGATATATTAAATACAGTGCAGAATCTGCGCATTTCTGGCTTACTTGAACACACACTTCACTAAGCAACAAATAACGGCGCGCTTGTACACTTGCATTGAAGTAATAGCGAATATTAAAAATAATTTTGTTGACAGAAAAGTCATTGTTATTTTCCAACATCCTACATGTTCTGTGTACTGTATTGATCTGTCCACCAAAAACCCATATTTGGTAATAATATATATATTTTTTAAATAAATAAAAAAGGCTGTTAAAATCGATTCCCTATTTTCGTTTTCAAAACTTGTGTTGGTTGGTCCGATTGATTGTGCAATCGATTTTCGAATGTAAAGTGACAGCCCTACTACAAACATACAGAATGTTCATCAAAAACAGCTTTTACAGTAATGCATTTATAATGGCAGCCATTGGGGCAAGACACTGCACTGGGATAACTGTTAAAATTCATGACAGTATGGGCATAAGACTTAAAGGTGCCCTAGAATGGTTTTTATTTTTATTGTATAATGTTTTCTGGGTTGCCCTTATAATGCTAGTATGTTTTTTAGATCAAAAATAGTCATAATTTAGAAATAAAAGGCATTTTTCCTAGCCTGATTTTAGCCCTGAGCCCAAACGCTCTGTTTGAAGGGGCGTGTTTGTGTGTAACCGGCCTCTGCTGTGATTGGCTGACAGGCTTGCATATGAAATAGCTACGTATTACATGTGAAACTCTCTCGAATACTTTTACTACAGATATTATACGTTTTTACTATTACAGCTATCGAGATTAACAAATCGTGAGATGTTTTTAAAGTATTTAGATCTATTCCCATCACATAAAATGTTGCCGTGATGAGCATTGAGCAAACAGATGACAGTGTGTTGATCACGAGAATAAAGATCTTATCATTGCAACGCAGTTTCTGCACTCTCTCTAATGCTTTCACCAATGCAAACACGATGTAAATACTGTATTGAACGATTTTGAGAGAAAGATTACCTGTCAGAACTTGAACAATTACACATCAGAAAGTGTTGCTTGGTAGCTCGATCGATCGAGGCCAGCTCTGTATCGGCCCGAGTTGAGGAAACAGTCTCGTCGGTGAAATGTTTGGAAATTTCCAGAGAAAATAAAATGAACCCATTGTTTCTTCAGAGGCTCGGATGAAGGAACTAAATACTTTTGTGTTCATTTGTACATCCAAACACTGATCGACTGCCATGCTTCAGCTGCGCAGTTCAGCCTGTCATTGAACATGGGCTGGGATATGCACATTATTGGAGTCGTACATATTAATGATCCCGACTGTTGCGTCACAGTCGGTCTATTTTTCAGGGGTGTTTTTCAAAAACGAGATTTAAGTAAGAAGGAGAAAACAATGGTGTTTGAGACTCACTGTATGTCATGTCCATGTACTGAACTCGTGTTATTTAACTATGCCAAAATAAATTCAATTTCACATTCTAGGGCACCTTTAAATATTATATGATTTATCATGAGACCAACAAGTAACTAACTCATTAACCATGTCAGTGCAGAACATTTCATTAATTCAAACTTTATATTACAAAATCTTACATGGGTTTTCTCGACTCGACTTTATCAGAGCAAGATCAGGTACAACTGCAGAAAGAAAATAGAACGGCCACAAGGGTGTAGGAGCTTTCTCATTCTGAACAGGAACTAATTCATGTGACGAGATCATGGCCCCGGTGATCAGGGTCAGCCCCGCTAATCATCTTCCAATTGCATATATACGTGCGACGATGTTTAATGAAGTCTTAAGTCTTAACTTAATAACAATATGACCAACTGGCAGTTCCTCGGATAAGCATCTGAAATGTTAATAAAGTGTCAAGAATTAATTCGCTACTTTAAAATAAAGATTCTGTCAAACTAGAAGTCCAGAAACTTAACACATGCACACACTCTTTAATTGAGAAACGTATTAATGAGTGTGTGACCAACTGGCAGGCCGCTTTGATTCACTGACACCAACACTGGTTTGAATGTTGATGAAGCTCTTTAATATTGGCCTGCATGAATGTCTTGCGTCTGCTGTCCGTTTTTTGTTATTCTGTGCTAACCCAAGCAAAGACTGAGAGGCTGTCAGGATTCCAATCTAATCAAGTCAGACCCGCCCACTGGGGGCCAATCAGTAATCACGTGGAGGAGAATAATTAAGATCACACTAGCTTATATACCGAGACTGACGTGCACATTAACAGGTGAGATTATTAATGTAAAAGCACTTCAACAGACATGAGATTAGGATCTAATTTAAAGTTCTAAACAAAAAGGAGTGGGCATAGAAGTTCATTAGCACCACATTAAAATCATCTATATTCATTTCCATATGACGACCAGCGTAGACAGAAATCTTCAAAAACACAACTACACTGAGTGCTAGAGTGGTTGTTAGTATGTTGTTATGCAGTTATGGGTGCTTACTTATTGGTCCAAGTAAAAACAAAAGCCCACACCAAAGTCTATCTATTCTGGTCCCTAAATACTGTATAATTACATCAATACAACTTTAACCCTAGAAGGGGGTGACATTTATCCAATATGTAATAATGTTTACATCTTTTAATTAGGGCTGTCAAATGATTAATCACGATTAATCTCATCCAAAATAAAAGTTTGTTTACACATAATAAATGTGTGTGCACTGTGTATAATTATTATATATATATATATATATATATATATATATATATATATATATATATATAAAAATACATACACATGCTTGTATATATTTAAGAAATTTTTGCATGTATATACTATATATAGATTTATATATATTTTATATTAAATATAAATATTTTATATATAAATAACACATTTTTCTTAAATATATAAATGCACGTGTGTGTACTTATATATACAATTTTTTGTATATTTTACACAGTACAAACACATTTATTATGTAAACACAAACTTTTATTTTGGATGCGATTAATGGTGATTAATCATTTGACAGCCCTAATTTAAATAAAACCATTTAATTCCTTAACTCTTTCAACATTTTTGATAATTTTCTAAATTTTTGTTGTGTGAATATCTGAGGCCTCAGCAAACCTCCAAGGGGCTCACAGAATGACTTAAATATTAATAATAAATAATCATTTTAAGTCATTCCGTGACCCCCTTGGAAGTTTGCTGAGGCCCCCTGGTTGAGAACCACTCTATTAATGATATTAATATTAAGAGTTACTAATATTAGATATCATTAGTAACACTTAATTAAAATACAACAACAACAAAAAAAATATATAAATTGCAACATATCAAGATTGAATTCTTATTTCTTTTTACCCTCAACTATTGTTTTTATTTACAATGTATGTATGTTTTTTTGCTTTTAATAATAATAATAATAATTTAAAGTCATCCGTGGCCCCCTTGGATATGAATATTAATATTAAAGAAACTTTTAGTAATAATAAATAATCATTTTAAGTCACCCTGTGGCCCCCTTGAAAGTCTTGAAACTTCTGTTCTGTGTGTAAAGTAATTTACAAAAATTTACAATTTACAGTCTTTTACAGTAATTTAGTCAAAAAACATTGAGAACCAAGTAGGTATGTCTAAACATTTCACTAGTAGTTCACATTACTGAAACTTTAAAACATTGCTGCATAATAATAATAATATAATAATACTAATAATAACAGGATGCCTTTTTCCTCTGTATTTCTAGGATTTTTCACCCATTTCAAGCCTGAATGCTAATACAAGTAATATTGTGCTTCTCCTCATTAAGCCTGCCGGATCTGAGGCATCACGCTCACACACAAACGGTGCGGGACGACAGGTTACACTTAACTTTAATACCATCAGGGGTTTGCTCAAATCCCTAATTCTAAGTATGAGCTACAGTAATAGTGATGCTAGCTTAAGCATACGGCACTAATTATGGTGATTTCACATGGAACACAGAATTACTCTGCTAAAGGTGCTTGAATAACTACCAACAGGATGGCAACCCAAGCGTTGTAAACACACTGATACGGCCTGGTAGAAATTACATTAAGAGAAATCTACAGTCTGTCATACTCCACACACACATACTAGAGCGCAATATTCAAGGGGTTGGAAAAATAATGAGATAAATCCCTGACAGGCGCATCAAATGACCAATTTAGATCTCTATGGCAATATCAGACACTGCTGATTCAATTATGGAGGGAAAGAGCAAACAAAACCCATCTTCAGAGGGTGGAATAATTGGTTATCCTACCCTAATGTGCCCACTTGTGGTGTTATAATGAGAATTCACAGGAGCCGAAGAACTGACGCTACTTCTGCTGTCGGCTCTGAGTTATACTAACCATTCGCCCGCAATTAGAGATCGATTCTGCCGGCGGCACGCGCGGGGTTAACGCTGAGATACCACACTAGTGGATTCAGATACTGTAATAACGCACTCGAAGTAAACCTGGCAGAAAGCAAAGTCATTTACTTGTAGCTGAAGGAGTAAAAACTAGTTGGGTGGAAAAGGGAAAGAGTTAAATAAAAATAGAGAACACGTGGGCGGATGCAAGATCCCATGCTCAGGTAATTGGACTCCATAAAAGGGAAATCATCCTCTGATGAATTTTCTTACGTAATGAGGTCGTTCATGCTGTCTGAGTGTGTTTGTGTGAAACTCACTTGTCGAGCGCTGAACCCTGACTCTGGTTGCTCGTCAGACGGGAAAACACATTGCGGTCGTTGCGTGTTCGAAGCGGAGGGGAAGGAGGAGGGGTGTAGCCTACATCTGGACTTCTGGCATAAAAACACACACACACACCCCCACACACACACACACACACACACACACACACGTCTGATAAGAGGAAAGAGTATAGCATACAGAACACTGAAAGTTAATATTTCTGAACATATCAATTGCTACCCTGGCACACACTTCACCTTTAAGTACATGTTCATTTAGTTAATCTTCAGGTTATGTTCAGAATAATATACTACCAAAACATGCTATTTCTGCAGTATATGTCGATGTCAAATTTATTTGTATAGTACCATTAAAATGTATAGTGTCTGTCTGTCTGTCTGTCTGTCTATCTATAGTATCTATCTATCTATCTATCTATCTATCTATCTATCTATCTATCTATCTATCTATCTATCTATCTATCTACCTACCTACAGTATCTATCTATCTATACTATCTATCTACAGTATCTATCTACAGTATCTATCTACAGTATCTATCTACAGTATCTATCTACAGTATCTATCTATCTATCTATCAGTGCCGGCGGTATGGGGGGGCATTAGGGGGCAATGCCCCCCCAAATGTCTTTTATGCCCCCCCAAATTGAATTATGATATAATTTACAAAATAATATCAGTTTAATGTAATTCACTTTTCAGTGAGAAATAATAAAAATAAATGTCTACAAACTGCCCATTAGCTGAAAATAAAGCCAACATAAAACCACAGTGTGGCGCTGTGAGGAAACCCCCCTGCCGCCCCCCCAATCACGCACGTTAAGGTTAATACATGAATGAAATGACTTTCAGTTGGCGCGAGATTCCTGGCGGCATTCAAAAGAAAGCAAATAGATGAAAACTCTCCAAAAATGGACATTAGAAAATGGTTCAAAACCACAGTTTCTCCTTCCACGTCGATTGACGATAAAGGTAACTACATGATGCTTTTTTAATAGTAGGCTACTGTAAACGCTTATGTTAGAGCAAAGCAGAATAAAGATGTGTAGCTTCTTTTCTCTCTTCCGCCAGTGAGATAGCAGTTAAACTATATCCTGTCAGTGAGAGACTGTGTGCATGTTCGTTAGTTTTGTTTATAATAAAGCTGTGGTCAGAGTCGGTCTTGCAATTTTTTTGTATAGGCCTATTTAACCCTTATTTAATCAAATTTCTTAAGAGTTGCACGTCTTGCAACAATGTGTAATGGTTTATGTGTTTATTGTATGGGTTGCATCACTTCATGGTAATAGCTAACAGAAAAGGCAGTAGCAATAATAAATATAGGATATCTGATATCCGGAAAAAAAATCCCCATACCTAGTGCCCACCCATTGAAAATAAATGCCCCCCTGCTGAGCGTAGTCTGGAGCCGGCTCTGATCTATCTATAGTATCTATATCTACAGTATCTATATATCTATCTATCTATCTACAGTATCTATCTACAGTATCTATCTATCTACAGTATCTACACTCACCGGCCACTTTATTAGGTACACCTGTCCAACTGCTCGTTAACACTTAATTTCTAAGCAGCCAATCACATGGCGGCAACTCAGTGCATTTAGGCATGTAGACATGGTCAAGACAATCTCCTGCAGTTCAAACCGAGCATCAGTATGGGGAAGAAAGGTGATTTGAGTGACTTTGAACGTGGCATGATTGTTGGTGCCAGAAGGGCTGGTCTGAGTATTTCAGAAACTGCTAATCTACTGGGATTTTCAAGCACAACCATCTCTAGGGTTTACAGAGAATGGTCCGAAAAAGAAAAAACATCCAGTGAGCGGCAGTTCTGTGGGCGGAAATGCCTTGTTGATGCCAGAGGTCAGAGGAGAATGGCCAGACTGGTTCGAGCTGATAGAAGGGCAACAGTGACTCAAATAACCACCCGTTACAACCAAGGTGGGCAGAAGAGCATCTCTGAACGCACAGTACGTCGAACTTTGAGGCAGATGGGCTACAGCAGCAGAAGACCACACCGGGTGCCACTCCTTTCAGCTAAGAACAGGAAACTGAGGCTACAATTTGCACAAGCTCATCGAAATTGGACAATAGAAGATTGGAAAAACGTTGCCTGGTCTGATGAGTCTCGATTTCTGCTGCGACATTCGGATGGTAGGGTCAGAATTTGGCGTCTACAACATGAAAGCATGGATCCATCCTGCCTTGTATCAACGGTTCAGGCTGGTGGTGGTGGTGTCATGGTGTGGGGAATATTTTCTTGGCACTCTTTGGGCCCCTTGGTACCAATTGAGCATCGTTGCAACGCCACAGCCTACCTGAGTATTGTTGCTGACCATGTCCATCCCTTTATGACCACAATGTACCCAACTTCTGATGGCTACTTTCAGCAGGATAATGCGCCATGTCATAAAGCTGGAATCATCTCAGACTGGTTTCTTGAACATGACAATGAGTTCGCTGTACTCAAATGGCCTCCACAGTCACCAGATCTCAATCCAATAGAGCATCTTTGGGATGTGGTGGAACGGGAGATTCGCATCATGGATGTGCAGCCGACAAATCTGCGGCAACTGTGTGATGCCATCATGTCAATATGGACCAAACTCCCCGAGGAATGCTTCCAGCACCTTGTTGAATCTATGCCACGAAGAATTGAGGCAGTTCTGAAGGCAAAAGGCGGTCCAACCCGTTACTAGCATGGGGTACCTAATAAAGTGGCCGGTGAGTGTATATATCTACAGTATCTATCTATCTATAGTATCTATATATCTACAGTATCTATCTATTTACAGTATCTATATATCTACAGTATCTATATATCTATAGTATCTATATATCTACAGTATCTATATATCTACAGTATCTACAGTATCTATCTACAGTATCTATCTATCTACAGTATCTATCTATCTATCTATCTATCTATCTACAGTATCTATCTATCTACAGTATCTATCTATCTATCTATCTATATATCTCTATCTATCTACAGTATCTATCTATCTACAGTATCTATCTATCTACAGTATCTATCTATCTACAGTATCTATCTATCTACAGTATCTATCTATCTACAGTATCTATCTACAGTATCTATCTACAGTATCTATCTACAGTATCTATCTATCTACAGTATCTATCTATCTACAGTATCTATCTATCTACAGTATCTATCTATCTATCTATCTATCTATCTATCTATCTATCTATCTATCTACAGTAGTATCTATCTATCTACAGTATCTATCTATCTACAGTATCTATCTATCTATCTATCTATCTATCTATCTATCTACAGTATCTATCTATCTACAGTATCTATCTATCTACAGTATCTATATATCTATCTATCTATCTATCTATCTATCTATCTATCTATCTATCTATCTATAGTATATATCTATCTATCTATCTATCTATCTATCTATCTATCTATCTACAGTATCTATCTATCTACAGTATCTATCTATCTACAGTATCTATCTATCTATCTATCTATCTATAGTATATATCTATCTATATATCTATCTATCTATCTATCTATCTATCTATCTATCTATCTATCTATCTATCTACAGTATCTATCTATCTACAGTATCTATCTATCTACAGTATCTATCTATCTATCTATCTATCTATCTATCTATCTATCTATCTATCTATCTATCTACAGTATCTATCTATCTACAGTAGTATCTATCTATCTACAGTATCTATCTATCTACAGTATCTATCTATCTATCTATCTATCTATCTATCTATCTATCTATCTATCTACAGTATCTATCTATCTATCTATCTATCTATCTATCTATCTACAGTATCTATCTATCTACAGTATCTATCTATCTACAGTATCTATATATCTATCTATCTATCTATCTATAGTATATATCTATCTATCTATCTATCTATCTATCTATCTATCTATCTATCTATCTACAGTATCTATCTATCTACAGTATCTATCTATCTACAGTATCTATCTATCTATCTATCTATCTATCTATCTATCTATCTATCTATCTATCTATCTACAGTATCTATCTATCTACAGTAGTATCTATCTATCTACAGTATCTATCTATCTACAGTATCTATCTATCTATCTATCTATCTATCTATCTATCTATCTATCTATCTATCTACAGTATCTATCTATCTACAGTATCTATCTATCTACAGTATCTATATATCTATCTATCTATCTATCTATCTATCTATCTATCTATCTATAGTATATATCTATCTATCTATCTATCTATCTATCTATCTATCTGCCAAGGGACATTTTGCGGTTTCTCATGATCCCAATATCATGTATCATCTCGTCTTGTGAGCTAAGTGTATTATCACACCCCTAATAATACAAACTATTCTTGAAAATGTACATTGCAAAATTAATGTTTTTTTCACTTTAGCAGTAATATTGATGGCTGTCTTGTGTATTAATTTTGTGATGTCTATCCAGTCTTTAGAAAGTAAACATACTCTTTTGAAACCCCAGCACTAGCCTTGCATTCTGAAAGCATTATTAGTCATATTCCCGCTGATGAACGCACCTATATGTCTGGCCTCGGTCATATGACTGCCTCCTTGTTAAGGGAGATGTGTCGGAGCCTCTGGACTGCCTTGGGCTGAAACACAAACATACAAACTGTGTTATGGTCTAAAAAAGGGAATAATTGTGAGGAGACAGATTACAAAAGGCTGATGATTACACCTAATTTATTTGAGTTCCACTCACAAAGTGTGTCCTCTGACAGGCAGGCTGATGGTCCGGGACACCAGCTCTCGGGAATAGGCCTCTCGGAGGACCAGGCCGTTCTCATGGATCTCGGACAGAGAGGCCAGGGACTTGGTGATGCTCTTGGAGCTGAGGTCCAGAATAGGGCCCAGATACTCAGCTGACACCGCCTTCATTTGTACAGAGAGCCGAGGCTCAACCTGTAAGAGGATACGCAGTGAATATTTCAAAATACTACACTGCCGCCTGCTGGTTATTACACACCGAACAGACACTAAGTGTGCTGAGCCTTTTAATACAGTAATATATTTTAGTGCTGTCAAATCGATTAATCATGATTAATCACATCTAAAATAAACGTTTTTGTTTACATAATAAATGTGTGAGTATATATGATTATATTTACATATATGTGAGTATGTGTGCGTGTCTGTGTATGTATGTATGTATATATGTATATATGTATATATGTATATGTGTATATATATATATATATATATATGTATATATGTGTATATATATGTATATATATATATATATATATATATATATATATATATATATATATATATATATGTGTGTATATATATATATATACACACATATACACACACATTTTAAAATATATATATATACACAGACACACATATATGTATATATATATATATATATATATATATATATAATATAAATATAATTATATATACACACACATATATCATGTTAACAAAACTTATGTTAGATGTGATTAATCTAATCACAATACTATTTGGTCAATGCTAAGACACTAAGTTTGAGGTGTACCTTCATCTTAAAGTCATCTTGACTTGCAGACAACTTCATTTGGGAGAAACTGTAGAAGAAAGACGAGCAGTGATGTTCAAATTGAAACCCTGATAGATTATTTCATGATAAAGTGTATGTTGATGTGGAAAGTAGTCATACCCGCTCTCTGACGCCTGACTAAACTCAGACACCTCCTCGTCTGTGCTGGCATAGCCATTCTCTGAGGAATATATCAAACCAAAATCACTAATTAACACCATAATTACATAAATGAGGAATGTGTTTGAAACTATAATCGTTTCTTTAATTATCCGTTTCTTTCTACATTACTTAAGTATGTCAGTTTGGCAGCTGCACATACAAAAAGGAATATTTCTTGTTTATTTCATTGTAGAAAAATTAAAAGTAAAAACATTTTACACATTTGATCAAAAGTATAGTAAAAAAAAAAGAAATAAAAAAGACGTGATTATTCACCTTGCTGGACATTGTGGATTAGAGCATGTAGCTCAGGGATGCACTCCGCCTTTTCCCTTAGAGCATCCAGGATCATGTGATTTTGTGAAGAGCCAATCACGTCAGTCTGCCGCAGCTGACCCTCCAGAAGGCGAATCTGAGCCTCTTTCTGAGCAACCTGCAAACCCTACACACACAATCACACACTACCGTTCAACAGTCTGGGGTCTGAATGAAGTCTCTCCAAAGCTGCATTTACAGCAATATTGTGAAATATTATAATACATTTGAAATAACCCTCTTCTATCGCAATATATTATTAAAATGTAATTTATTCCTGTGATCAAAGCTGATTTTCAACATCATTACTCCAGTCTTCAGTGTCACATGATCCTTCAGAAATCATTAAAATAAGCTCATTTGATAATAATCAGAAATGTTTCTTGAGAAGCAATGTTGAAAACAGTTGTGCTGATAAGTATTTTTATGGAAACCATGATTTTAAAAAAAATATAAAAAAATAAAAAAAGATATTACTGACCAGTAGTGCATCTATCCGTTCTCTCTTTATGATTTCAATTATTATATCAAATACAATTTTATTATGATAAATATAAATACTTTGAAACATTGAATTATTCAAATCGGTGCATTACCTTAATCTTGCATTACTCCGTCTGGATGATCATAAATGATAACAACAAAGAGGATTTGTCTGCCTGGATTTACCTTGTCAATGGAGGCTTTGAGGAAGTAGTCCAGGAGAGAGCGAGCTTCAGCCAGCGAGCAGGAGCTGATGACCACCGACGTGTCCACTGAGTCCAGCTCATCCTAAAGCAGAGAGTTTACCGATAACAACACCCTTATGATAATATAAGTGCAAATTGTGCGGATTCAACTACATACACAACATTATGGATGTCGCGACCATAAGCGGGCAGTCCCATTACCTTGGTCTCCTCGATCTGAACGATGGTGGCCTGGCAGTCTGACAGACTGTCGCTGATGTAGTCGATGTTGGCATTGAGGACCTCGATCTCCTCGTTCATCTCCTGAAGCACTCTCTCCTCCTCATCCTCTCTGAAGCCCTCGTTCAGTAACTTCTCTCTCTTGCGTAACAGCGCCTCCTGCTGCATGGACAGCTCCTCGCGTTTCTGAAGACATTAGCACACCGTTTCCTCCATTCAAAATTACACAACTATACTGTACATACAGTAAAAAGCACGGGGTTTCAGGAAGATCACTAATACCAGTCCTACTTGTGGACTGAAAAATACCCGTTTTTTTGTGATTGTTGCGGGCAAAAATCCTTGATTACGCGGCACGTTTTCTTAAAAAATGCGATGGAATATGCAGGATATTTATGCAATTTATTTTATGCAATGAAATTGCGGGAACTTGCAAAAACTGCGGTTTGATGAAAAAGAGAGAAAAAAGTGATTCCCCCAACACCCTGTTCTCACTAGGCCACTACCTTAATGTAAAGAGTCATTCCTTATTACTTCTTATGATAAGTAAGCACTACATCACAGAAAGTGCTGGGAATATTTATTATCTTGATTTATTTAATAAACACATGGCTCAAACTTACAAAACATTGATGATTTAAACAAGTTCTGTAGCTTAACAAAAGGAATATGCTACAACTTCTGTAAAAATGAATAAATAAAATATAAAAAAATAAAATGTGTGCTTCCTGTTTTACAGTTCTGTTCAAATAAGTGCTTCCAATGCACACAGTGCAATCTCTTACTGTAACGTAAACTTACATCATGTGACACACCGGGAAACTGCTCTGAGCGGTCTTTTGCGCTTATTTTTGTTGGCAAATGAGACTGATCTGCAGCTTCATCGCACGGTTTGCAGCTTTTCGATTATGTTTACATCGCATAATTAAGTCCCCCATGTGGAACGGCTGCTCTTGTGCAAAGTAAACGCAACATTTTTCAACTTTCTGCTAAGATATATGTGACTTTTTTGCAACTAAAATGCGTGGATTATGAAATCATGCAAGCCCCGCATATTTTGCACGGAAATCTGCAATTTATGCGGCAAAAGTGCAGCTTATTTGAAAAAATGCGACCCCCGCATAAATATGCGGACTTTGGCTGCTTGTGCATTGAATTATGCGATCGCATAATCGCGTTTTTCTGGAGGGACTGTAATACACGTTGATGTACATTAGAAGAAAAATAAATGTAACAATCACCTTGATGAGGCGATCCATATCAGCCTCCACATTAGTGATGGTCATTCTCTGCATCACGATATCCATGATCCTCCTCTCCAGAGACTGCCACTTCTGACGGGCCGTCTTCGAGAAGCCTGCGCTCGCACCCTTTCGCTGGAACTTTTTTCTGCTACTGAAATCAAATAGACTAGTTTAAATTGGAATGAAAACCTAATTAAATGGAAGCTCCTTTTCCCATCACTGAATAAAGAATAAAAAATAAAAAAGGTAATTGCATCTTTTTACAGTATCTCAAAATTCTGACTTTTTAACTCAGAATTGCAAGTCATAAAGTCAGAATTGTGAGATATAAAGTCGCAATTCTGAGAAAAAAAGTCAAGTCTTTTCCCCCTCAGAAGTGGACTTTATATCTCGTAATTCTGAGAAAGGAAGTCAGAATTGTGAGATAAATAGTCGCAATTATCTTTTAAATTGTTTTATTCTGTGGCGGAAACAAGCTTCCATACCTTATAGATCTAAGATTAACCATTAAATAAATGATTTATTACACAATTAAAAAATGAAACTGAATTCAAAACGAATTTAACTTCCATAATGTAGTGCATTTCTGACTGAAAAACATTGGAAATATTGTAATAAATATTCAAATAAATGTAAGACAGAACTTGATCCATAGTGATTTGTTTGAATTGACATAATTGGTTGACATATTATTACTATCATTATTATATCATATTATTAATATAAAAAGTATTTAAAATGTTGTATTTATTTATAAATAAATACGATAAGTATCAAATGTGACATTATATCATATTATTATTATAAAAAGTATTTAAAATGTATTTATTTATAAATAAATATGTTAAGTATCAAATGTGACATTATATCATATTATTATTATTAAAAGTATTTAAAATGTTGTATTAATTTATAAATAAATACGTTAAGTATCAAATGTGACATATCATATTATTATTATAAAAAGTATTTAAAATGTTGCATTTATTTATAAATAAATATGTTAAGTATCAAATGTGACAGTAAAGACATTTATAATGTTACAAAAGATTTCTATTTCAAATAAATGCGGTTTACTTGAAGCAGCACAACTGTTTTCAACATTGATAATAGTCATAAATGTTTCTTGAGCAGCAAATCATCATATTAGAATGATTTCTAATGGATCATGTGACACTAAAGACTGGAGAAATGATGCTGAAAATATAGCTTTGCAACACAGGAATAAATCCCATTTAAATCCCATCGAACACAGCCATTTTAAATTGCAATAATGTTTCACAACACAGCAGTTTTTTTTAAAACACTGCTGTCAACAATACTGTATTTTTAAATCAGAGATGAGAAAGAGATGTGTGACTCACTGACCTGGCCATGTTTCCTCCAGTCCCATTTCTCTCGCTCTCTCCCAGATATCCATTCATTTTGGTGTTCCAGTGGCGTATGATGCTGGAAACGGAGCGTGTGGAGTCGTGTTCGGAGGATGTTGGCGTGGCGCTGGTGTTCAGCTCTGCTCCTGAGTCCACACTGGTGACCCTGCGGGACACTCGACCGGCCGCTCGCTCGGACAGGGGTTTGGCCAGCCGTCTCAGAGCCGTCACCTCCTGAGTCTTCCTCCGCAACACCATCTCCTGTTGCCGCTTCTGGGACTCTAAAGAGCGGATCTGATACTGCCGGAGCACGCAGAGCAGAGGACACACTTTACTCACCATGATAAACAACTGCTTCCCAACCTTTTTTTGTCTGAGACCCCCAAATATTTTATGGCCCCCCCTTCACATTTGATGATATTGTCGCTCTTGTAAGCTTGCAGCAAGGATGCCAAAATGTTTTGTTTTTAGACAAACAGTTTATTACTACAACCAGATATGTTTATGCATAAATAATAGTGTATAATATTGAAAATACTAGGCCGTTTGTACATTAAAAACATAAGCCTTAGGGTGCTTTCACATCTATAGTTCAGTTCATTTGGTCTGGACCAAGGGAGAAAATTTTTACTTTGTAGCATTTTTCAGGCGTTTTGGTTCCTTTTCACACCACACTGATTGCTCTGGTCCGAATCAGTTGATGCAACGAACCAAAATGCAGTCACGTACTGACAACATCTACATCACTCGTTGGCCAGATGGGTCTTGATTTTCATAACTGCACTTCGATTGTCAGAATTAACGTGCGGGAAAATTCCAACAGAAAATCCGGCAGACAACGCGCCGCTTTTTACTATGGAGAGACGACTGCGTGGGCTGATTGTATCCCTGGTCATAGTTTATAATATAGTGTTCTACACCACATTAGGCAAACAATAACATTTGAGAATGAAGCGAGGATGCGGCTTGAAAATAATGTTTTATGCAATGCACGCGGCGTGTCACTTCAGGAGGCGGCGACGCGTGCATTAATGTTGCTAAACAGTGACATAATGCACAGCGCCACTGACTACGGCGGCTGGTTTAGTTAAAAAATGCGCAGTTCTTTGGCAGTTGGATCTGTTCGAGGTCGGATCACGTTCTTACCACAGACTAACCGCTCCAGAGTTTGTGTGAAAGCGTACAGAGACCAGCTCTTCGATGAGGTCTCGGTACACTTTTTTGGTCCGCTTTTGGTGCGCACCGAGTGCGATTGCTGCATTCACACCTGTCTAAACAAACCGCACCAAAGCTGAAAACGAACTCTAGTGCGATTCAACCGAACTAAATGAGGCAGGTCTGAAAGCACCCTAAGAGTAGCCTATTAATTGGCCCTATTTGAAATGCAGTAACAAAAATATCAGTAATCAAACTGGTGTGTAAGAAAAAAAGAATTAATATAGGCTATTACAAAATGACTGGTGTCTGGGACCTCAATACTTGCATGTTACGTGTGAGGCTTTTTCAATCAGTGTGAGGATTGCGTCATTATGTCTATAACGAGTCACGCAGGCACTGGGCTACACCGCAGTAGAACCAGAGTAAAATAGTCCCAATATAAACATTTATTATAGGTGTACCACAGTGGCTCAGTATAAGACAAAAACATGGTTTGGAAAATGGATTCCCACTCATTATATACATTTAGTACATTTTGAACACAAAAAAAAAGTTACAGACTGCTGCTTTAATGCTCACTGTTCAACACTTTTCAAAATATGACGTGACCCCCCAGAGACCCCCTGTTGGGAACCGATGTGCTAGAACACGTGTTCAATGTTAGCCAGTCAAACCTCCTGCCGTCGCTGCTCTTTCTTCAGTTGTGCGATTTCTCTGTTCCTCTTCGCATCGATCGCCCTCCTCCTCTGCTGTTCCTCCTTCATCTGCTTCATTAGCGCCACCTATAGGTGGAATGACAAACAAACACTGTGAGAAACACTACAGCAGTCTTTCCCAGCTAACAATTTTAGGTTCTGGGAACGTTAGTTTTTGGTTCCCAGAACGTTCTCCAACCTAAAACTAGAACGTTCCTAGAACGTTCTTGTTTGGTTCCCCAAAAAAATAACCACATGGGAACCATTTGGGAACGTTAGGGGAACGTTCTGTGTTTGCTGGGTTATAGTTAATTAAAAGTAATTCGGGATTCAATATTGATTATACAATACTGTTGCTTATGAACAAAATGAAGTTATTTTGGATTTTTAAATCAATTGTGGTCAAATGTATTAACTTTTGACAAAACTGTCATATATGTGAAAGCAGAGGTGCTCAGATTTTGCTCAATACAGTTTTCTTTTTTTGTATAATGCACATTTTACAAAAGTAAAGAAAATGTAAATTCTTCAAAAGTTTGTCATTAAGATTTTTTACACATGTTTTATGAAAGAAGTCTCTTCTGCTCACCAAGGCTGCATTACTTGATTAGAAACACAGTAAAAAATCATATTGTGAAATATTATAATTAAATAACCGTTTTCTACTAGAATATATTTTAAAATGTAACTTATTCCTATGAATTTCCAGCATCATTACTCCAGTCTTCAGTGTCACATGATCCTTTAGAAATCATTCTAATATGATGATTTGCTGCTCAATAAACATTCTGTATTATTATAAAAAAATTTATTATAGTTTTTATTGCTTTATATGTTTGTGCAAATCATGATACATTTTTTTCTGAATTCTGATATATAGAAGGTTCAAAAGAACAACATTTATTTGAAATAAAAATATTCTGTAACATTATAAATGCCTTTACTGTCATTAATTTAATGCATCTATATAAATGCTTATCACTTGCAAAAAAAAAAATCCTAGTGACCCCAAACTTTTGAGCGGTAGTGTATCAAGGTTTATAGCCACTTTTCCAATACTTTTAGTACACAGCATAAGTATGCAAACTGGGACACGGTTTATGTTTAAAGGACTTTCATCAAAAAATTCTACACTCGTGGGAAAAGTGGTGCTTTTTTAATTACAGTCTTAAAATAAAAAGCTGGCACTGTCTTCAGTTACAGTCAGTTATTCGTACAGTTGATGAGTCTCCTGATGGCCTCTAGGGGGCGCTGCGTTTCTACAAATAAAGCTCTCCAGATCTCACCTTTGCTTTCTTCATCTCTGTCACTTCAGACTGCAGTTTCTTGAGCTCTCTCTCGTAGCGGCTCTGGTTCTTCAGCAGACGCGCGTGTTCTTTGTGAGCGGCCTGCAGTTTCAGCAGATCTCTGTTCATCTCCTTCAGACGCTTCTCGTAGTCAGATTTGATCTTACAGGCTTTCTCTTCAGTGTAGTTCTCCATGGACACTAAAATCACAATGAAAATTGAAGAAAAATGTTTATTGGGATTATTAAAGTGCCTTAAAACACATATTTGTATAACACAAATATACAACTTAACATTTTACAACTTATCATTGTTCTTTGAAAATGTATTGTGGAATATTGAGGTTGCATTTGTCTGCCACATATGTCATCAAGGGATGTCTCATTTCAGAAAAGAAAAGTATAAATTATAAAATGTCACTGTTAATCATGGTGAAGCGTACATTGTTGTCATTTCCTTATGACTTTGGAATGTAATTGCTATATGCATAATGCCAGTCTATGGTCCTTATTGGCTGCCATGAACAACATCTACTTTGACCCTCAAACACTGTAGTTTATCTGAGACTGGGAGAGTTTGGTTCGTTTTGTTCATGTGGAGAAGGTTTTGAAAGTCTGGGCCATCTGACCAATCAGAGCAGAGTAGATCAATCACAACACACTGGGCCATCTGACCAATCAGAGCAAAGTATACCAATCACAACAGACTGGGCCGTCTGTCCAATCAGAGCAGAGTAGACCAATCACAACAGACTGGGCCATCTGACCAATCAGAGCAGAGTAGACCAATCACAACAGACTGGGCCGTCTGTCCAATCAGAGCAGAGTAGACCAATCACAACAGACTGGGCCATCTGACCAATCAGAGCAGAGTAGACCAATCACAACAGACTGGGCCATCTGACCAATCAGAGCAAAGTAGACCAATCACAACAGATTGGGTCATCTGACCAATCAGAGTAGACCAATCACAACAGACTGGGCCGGAGGGGTTTAGAGAGACCTTGTTCAAACTATTTCATTCACAGTGAGAAAAGAGCTGATGCTGCAGTGGATATTATAGAAAATGAAAGTGTTTTTTGATTTTGGATGCATGTAAACCTATTGTCAGAGACTCCAAAAAGTATGAACCTTTAAAATAGCATAATAGGGGCTTTGAATATTGCTGTTTTGTCCGGAAATACCCATTTTATTTCTTGTAATTTTGCAACTTTCACTTTGACTTTATTCTCATAAAACACTGCCAAATTACAAAAATCCCACAAAAGCGTGTGTGAATGTGTCGGCCGCTCACTGAGGTTGTGCAGCACGCGGTCTCGCTCCAGCTGTGTGTCTCTGATCTTGTTCTGGAGCAGGATCAGCTTCTCCTCGTACTGGCTCTTCAGCGTGAGGAGCCGCCGCTGGCTGTTCTCCAGCTCGTCGATGAGCCTCTGCTTGATCTCGATCTCACACGTCAGGTCTGCCAGGTCGGCCTGCAGGTTCACTGAGAGAGGAGGGCCGCGGGTTAAAGGGTTAGTGCGAATCAATAGGACGTCTGTAACAAATGCATCCCACAATGCACCTTTCTCCTCCGAGTCCGAGTCAGAATCCACCAGGCTCTCGTCGCTGTCAAACTCTTCCTCGTCCCTGGTCTCCTCTTCCTCCTCATCCTCATCACAGCCGCTCTCCTCGCGATCATCCTCCACAAGCGTATACATGCCATCCTGCACAGTCAAAATAAAGCAGAGCATTGTTTGTAAAGTTTATATACTACACACTACATATATAAAACTTTTCTTTCATGTACAGTAATTACTGTATGTCCATCTCTAAATGTTACAGCTCTAGTCTTGTGATATTAAGACTACATATTTAAAGAAAAAAAGTCACAGCGGTGTTTTGTTATAATACAACTTTATTCTTGTAATTTTATGATTTTATTCTTATAAACACTGCTTTATAACCTTTATTTTTTAATATTAAGACTTAATATTATAACTTTATTATTGCAATATTATGATTGATCAAACACTGCTGTATGACTTTATTCTTATAATATTATGTCTTTATTCCTCCAAAAATTACTGATATATACACTCACCGGCCACTTTATTAGGTACACCTGTCCAACTGCTCGTTAACACTTAATTTCTAAGCAGCCAATCACATGGCGGCAACTCAGTGCATTTAGGCATGTAGACATGGTCAAGACAATCTCCTGCAGTTCAAACCGAGCATCAGTATGGGGAAGAAAGGTGATTTGAGTGACTTTGAACGTGGCATGATTGTTGGTGCCAGAAGGGCTGGTCTGAGTATTTCAGAAACTGCTAATCTACTGGGATTTTCACGCACAACCATCTCTAGGGTTTACAGAGAATGGTCCGAAAAAGAAAAAACATCCAGTGAGCGGCAGTTCTGTGGGCGGAAATGCCTTGTTGATGCCAGAGGTCAGAGGAGAATGGCCAGACTGGTTCGAGCTGATAGAAGGGCAACAGTGACTCAAATAACCACCCGTTACAACCAAGGTGGGCAGAAGAGCATCTCTGAACGCACAGTACGTCGAACTTTGAGGCAGATGGGCTACAGCAGCAGAAGACCACACCGGGTGCCACTCCTTTCAGCTAAGAACAGGAAACTGAGGCTACAATTTGCACAAGCTCATCGAAATTGGACAATAGAAGATTGGAAAAACGTTGCCTGGTCTGATGAGTCTCGATTTCTGCTGCGACATTCGGATGGTAGGGTCAGAATTTGGCGTCTACAACATGAAAGCATGGATCCATCCTGCCTTGTATCAACGGTTCAGGCTGGTGGTGGTGGTGTCATGGTGTGGGGAATATTTTCTTGGCACTCTTTGGGCCCCTTGGTACCAATTGAGCATCGTTGCAACGCCACAGCCTACCTGAGTATTGTTTCTGACCATGTCCATCCCTTTATGACCACAATGTACCCAACTTCTGATGGCTACTTTCAGCAGGATAATGCGCCATGTCATAAAGCTGGAATCATCTCAGACTGGTTTCTTGAACATGACAATGAGTTCGCTGTACTCAAATGGCCTCCACAGTCACCAGATCTCAATCCAATAGAGCATCTTTGGGATGTGGTGGAACGGGAGATTCGCATCATGGATGTGCAGCCGACAAATCTGCGGCAACTGTGTGATGCCATCATGTCAATATGGACCAAACTCCCTGAGGAATGCTTCCAGCACCTTGTTGAATCTATGCCACGAAGAATTGAGGCAGTTCTGAAGGCAAAAGGGGGTCCAACCCGTTACTAGCATGGGGTACCTAATAAAGTGGCCGGTGAGTGTATATATATACATATATATATATATATATATATATTCCCTCAAACTATTTTATTCCTGCAATATTATTTATTCTCCGAAAATATTTTTAAATAAAACTTATAACTCTTATAATATCCGAAACTTTTTCTTGGATTATTTCAACTTTATATTATTCAACAATATTACTGTTTTATTCTCATTATTCTCAGGTGTATGACATTTTTCCTGCAATGATTCTTTTTTTTTATTATTACATTTTTACAACTTTAGTCTATTAAAACACTTTTTTCTTTATATATACTTTTTCTTCCACTTTTTTTTTATATATCTATATCTCAAAACTTTATTTTCATAAAACAATATTTACTGCAATATAGGTTTTTTTTCTCATTTTACAACTTTATAACTAACGTTTCTTAGAAAATGAGAATAAGTGAAAATTCTCATTAAATTTTTCTCTAAATATTACAGCTTTATTCTTGCAAAAGTACAGCTTTATTCTCATTAAATACTGCTGTATGAATTTATTTTCACTGAAATATCAATTTAAGTCTTGAAATTTTTCTGCTGTACCATTACAATTTCATTCAATTTTGTCTTTATTCTGATAAACACTTCTGTCAAAGATTACGCCTCTCTCATAACATCACACAATCATTCTCATCAAACATTGCCATGCAACTTCATCCTCACAATATTACACCGTTCTTTATAACCATTTTAAATCTGATGAATAAATCTCCTCAACCTCTTCAGGTTCATTATCAGAGTCTCCATCTCCATTTTCTCGTCTCTCTTCATTTCCTCTGCTCAGCCCATTCTCACTCTTTTCTCCATTTTCTTGAGGATGAAGTTTGGCTCTCTTCTTCAAACCCTTTTCTTTCTCAGGACTAAAAAAAAAGAAGACCTTAGTGAACTATCATTAAAGCTTGAAAAGACAAATTGACAGACTGACAGATGAAATCAATACAGCATTCATTCACACAATCCCAAACAAAAAAATAAGGGATCAGGCCATAATTCTGTCAATCTGATGCAAACGTCATTTAATAGTCGTATAATCGCGCCACAGGGACTCGTTCATCCTGGAGCTTCAGCTTTTACCCTGTGCAGGTCAGCTGACACTTCTAGAAGTAATTCTGTAATGTTGGGTTCACAAATTACCCATGGCCTCTCTCCCGTTACGGCCACATCAGAGCGCATCTGAAGAGCGGGACGTTCCTGTAGCCATATTCATTATTACTGAGAGATACTCGTATCTGTGCCAGCTTGCTGTCCTTAGTTTGAGTCGGTCAGGACATACTGGCACACACACAGACACAGAGATAAATCTAATCCTGGCACATTTTACAGCCTCTTATTGGCTCAGTAACATAAAACACGAAGAGGTCGAGCATATTAAAGTCTTCCAAATACACTATGAATGTAATAAAACCTCAGCTAATGCTAAGAAAAAAAAAAGAAAAAAAAAGAAATAATAGAATAAAATATATTTTATACGCGCTGCACTGAGCGGGACAATTCAGATAAGGATTTAAAACAGACCGGTGAAACGGTATGTATACAGTGCTAACATGAATGATCAAGGTATAATTCATATATTAATGTTCTGTATATTTAAAAAGTTAAGAACATTCTCATGGTTCAGTACGTTTTTTTTTATTTTATTTTTTATGTGTTATGCTTGTTTTCATTCAGTATTCATTTTAAAAACTATCGGTTAATTCGACCAGTGTGGGCCAACCTAGGTATAGTTATCGGTAAAATCCACTACTGGTCGACCGCTAATATAAATAATTACACAACCTCACCTCTTCCTCCTCTGATTTCTCTCTTTCTTCTTCAGCCTCTCTACATCTAATTTGGCCTGACGAATCACATCTGTCATCTCTGCTTCCATGGAGACCGAGGGGGAGGAGCCTAGAGCGTGTGCTGGAGAGGCCGGGTACGAGGAGCGCGCCGAGAGGCGAGACAAACTGCGCCTCAGAGACTCGTTCATGGCCTCACTCTCCAGCAGCTTAGACCTGAGACAGAAAGAGAGACAGAGAGAGAGACAGAGACAGAGACAGAGACAGAGACAGAGACAGAGACAGAGACAGAGACAGAGACAGAGACAGAGACAGAGACAGAGACAGAGAGAGACAGAGAGAGACAGAGAGAGAGAGAGAGAGACAGAGAGAGACAGAGAGAGACAGAGAGAGAGAGAGAGAGAGACCAATTGTAGATACACATTATAGATATGTGCCTAATATGTAAATTCTAAAGTAATAAGGGCTGAAAATTGAATGTTATATATTATACATACATATATATATACACACACACACTGTATATGTATTAGGGCTGGGCAACGATTAATCGCAATTAATCTCATCCAAAATAAAAGTTTGTTTACACATAATATATGTGTGTATAGTGTGTATAATTATTTTGTATATAAAAATTCACACACATGCACGTATATATTTAAGAAAAATATTTTATTAGTATATAAAATGTATATTTATATATAATATAAATTATGTATAAATATATAATTGCAAATATTTCTTAAATGCATGTGTGTATTTATATACAGTATACAAAATAATTACACACATATATTATGTGTAAACGAACTTTTATTTTGGATGCGATTAATCATGATTAATCGTTGCCCAGCCCTAAATATAAATATATACATATACATATACATATACACACACACATACACACAATAAGATAAATAGAAAAAATATACATAAATAAAAATAAATAAATAAAAAAATATATATATATATATATATATATATATAATATAAAAACTGAACTATTGTCATATGAATGAAATTAATCATGCCCACTGACAATATCAATTCTGTAGTAAGTAATTTTCCTAAAAATAATTAATTAATTATTTCATGTAAATAAAAGGGATAAAGTTGAGTCATTGTTTTTTACTGCTACAATAAGACATCCAAATACAAAAGTGTCACTTCTAATGTTACCTCAGCTCTTCAATTTCTCGAATGTAGTTCTGGATTAGATTGCCAATCTCCTCATTCGTTTCACCTGCACACAGAGTGATAGATTCATTTAGCAAAGAAGAAATTACAAGAAATAATGATGCTGGTTTTTTTACACCACGTCAGCTTCTTTGGCTGTTTTCATGGCAAAAACTATGAGTTACTAAAATATAAATAATATTACATTATTTTAAGGTGAAGTAGTTACATGTACTTACTCAACTAAGTACTGAGTAATATTAATTAACTACATGCATTTACTATAGAGTTATGTTTAGGGTTAGTTACTTGTAATTATGAACAATTTACTGTTATTACTATAGTAAGAACACGTAGTAATGTGTAACTACGTCACCCTAAACTAGGTCTTGCCAAAGATGCATGTTTCTAAAATTTAAAATTAAAATTAAAAAATGTTTTTAAATAAAATGTCCAAGAAATAATGAAATGTTGAATAGAGGACTTCAGTGGATAACTAAACCAGTTACACACAGAGTAACTAATACACTCTGATGTTTTGCCTTTTCTTACTACTAGATTTGTGAAAATACTCAGCAATGGTGCTGACTTATGAATGTGCGCATGGTTTGTCTTAAAGCATATTAAAAACACCACATAAGACATATAAAACAACATTAAAAGCTTTATTTTAACCACAGGGGGATTTTTCAATAATTTATATAATTCACTCATGTTAAATGTCTAAACAATGCATGAATAATCTTTTTTTTTTAAAACAAAGACTAATATAGCTAGCACAGAATTGAATAATTATTAATATTTCGCAAAATAACCAAAACGAAACTATGCTTGTTAATAAGGCATTTTGCATTACTAGATTCATTTTGGGATTAATGGTGTTGTAGTCTAGTTTTTACAGTAATTACGACATGAACGCAGCGTCAGACACACCACTGAGACACCAAGACAAAGTCTGTTTTAGAAGTGAAAGCAAAACTGTTGGGTAACGGTAAAATAAAAAATGCATTACAATTATTTCAATATTCATGATGTTAAAATTATCCCAACAACAAAAATGAATACATAGTAAATAACTGCACTAACTACAGAAAAGTCCCCAGTAATGCCCCCTCCAACCCCTAGGGGTCTCTCACCGGTCTTGGTGAGCAGCAGGGTGACCCCGTTGGTGAGCAGCTGAGTGACTCGAGTGTTGAGGTGGTCGATGGTTTCCTGCATGGCTTTGACCCGCATACGTAGAGTATCGTTCTCTTTCTGGAGCATCGAGTTCTCCTGAAACAGGTCGCTAAAGCCCTCGGATCCATCGTCACATGCCACTCGCTTTCCCTGAAACAAACCCAAACAGCAAAAGACTGAGCGACAGAAAGCTAGGCATTGACCTCGTCCTAGCCTAGCGACAGACCCCCAATCCTTTCATACTCGCTCTCTCAACGCCATCACTGCTAATCGCTAACTTCTTCCCGCGACCGCTTATCCAGGTCAGGCTAGGGTGACCAGATGAGATTGGCAGAAATTCGGGACGGGGGGGGGGGGGGGGGGGGGGAATAATGATAATGAATTTCATACCTGAACCAAACATTGTTTTATTCAAAGATCAGTCTGACACACACACAAAAAAACATTAAAATCATGAACTCAAATGTCATTGTTCATTGGCGATGTATTGCCGAATTATTTGCGACAAATGAACCACTCCTTTAGCCTACGACTGGCTGCCTGCACATTCACGGAGCTCGCGGCTGCTGCAACTTGCGCTCTCTTCATCTTTTTGCTTTTTAGCGGCGGGTTGGGATTCCGGTACACCAGCCATCTCATCGAAACGAATGACTGAAAATTAGCTTATCAGTGCATCTCTGAATTCGCGACCACGGTATCTTTGTAGAACAAAAAAAAAAAAAAAAAAAAAAAGATGCTGCAGCCAATGAGCAGCCAGCGTTAAAAAAAAAAAGAAGTTTTATCAGACATAAAACCGGACAGTTTTTAACTCCACGGACAGTTTTTAATGTTTTAGCAGACAATAATTAGGCTACTCATATTTTGCTTTAGTATAATTTTTGGGACAATCAGGGCCGGATTCGGGATTCGGGACAACAGGTTAGATTTCGGGACGTCTGGTCACCCTAGGTCAGGCTGAGGCGCTAAGCTACTGCTACGCTCCATGAACTCCAGCGAGATCCCATAAGCTGAACCATGTTATCATGGCCCACAAGCTCAGGCTTCCTCATCTCCTGCACTTACTACATCAACAGCTCCAACTGGGTGACAGTGAGAGAAAGAGAATAAGTAACAAGTCTAGGCATGAAAGAGTATCACTCGCTCACATCTACTGTAAGTTCTCCATTTGATTTAGTATCAGAGGAAGTTATTGTTTATCTGCTTGATGAGAGTTTAATGTCAGCTCCAATTGTTTCCTCTCTAGTAAAATAAACAAGTCATAAGATATCTTGACATTTAGAGTAAATGATGTCCCTCTAAACTGGTTCCTGCTGCCTACAACATGTCTGTTGTCATACGTCTGCTATCCTAATAACTCTTGGCACTTCTGTTTTTCAGATTCGCCCAAAAATGACAGATCTGTCATCATTCTAAGCCCATATGAAATCCTCTCAGAAGCAAGAATAAGAGTTGTGCAATTTTGTATGAATTGTACTGGTATGTTTTGTTGGTTAACCGTTCACCCCTAGGGGTGTGAGTTGATCATACAAAAAGGTACATATTGGCATTTTACCAAAAAACATCTTCCAGTAAAATCACATGAATTGGTACGAACCCTCCCCATGAAGGTCCAGCCCTAAACCACCCTTCGTGTGAGTGTGTCTTACAAATAGTATGAAAGGGATTATTTCAAAATTCGTGCAAATTCACAACCAAGATGACAAGATGACATTTTACCTACAAATTAACGCCACTATTAAGGTAAAAAAAAAACTAACCCTAAAGAGCTCTGTGAGTAGAAATTCTACAAATATATTTGTAAAAATACTTACAAATTGTCATGAGACTAGATGAGGCCAGATTTTCAGCTTCATTTGAAATATAGTGCACAAATGGTATGGACTACTTCTATGTACTTTATTTCATAATTTTAGGAGCTTGACAGAACCAGTGCCAATTCACTCTCAATGTTGAAACATTCTACAAAACATCTTTCTATCCACAGAAGAACATTTTATGTTATGGGGGCGAGTAAGTGACGACAGAATTTTCATTATGGGGTGAATTATCCATTTGAGGGCTTTTGTGTGTGTGTGTGTGTGTGTTGGTTTATGTGATTTACGAGGACACAAATTTGACACGTGTATTATACTGTGTATTACATCTTATAGGTGGTTTATGAGGACATTTCAAAAGTCCTCAATTCAAATAGCTTAAAAAAAACATAAAAAACAATGTTTTATTAAAAAATTTCAAATGTAGAATGTTTCCTGTGATGGGTAGGTTTAGGGACAGGGGCAGTGTGTGTGTTGGTGTGTGTGTGTGTGTGTGTGTGCGTGTGCGTGTGTGTGTGTGTGTGTGTGTGTGTGTGTGTGCGTCCTCGTGTATGTGTGTGTGTCCTCATGTATGTGTGTGTGTCCTCGTGTGCGTCCTCGTGTGCGTCCTCGTGTATGTGTGTGTGTCCTCGTGTATGTGTGTGTGTCCTCGTGTGCGTCCTCGTGTGCATCCTCGTGTATGTGTGTGTGTCCTCGTGTGTGTGTGTGTGTGTGTGTCCTCACCGCTTTGTACTCCACTAGCTCCATCTGAAGGCGTGCGATCTCTGCTCGTAAGGCGCTGATCTGCTGACTGGTTTTATCCTGGTTCACAATCACTTTGTTCTTGATGTTGCGAGCCCGGTTGGCGTACTTCAGTGTGTTTAGCGTCTCCATGAAGTCCCGGTCAGAGGGGCTCACGCAGGCAATCATCACAGTCTGACTAAATAGATAGATACACAGCAGAGGAGAAAGAAAGAAGACTGGAATTCATGAGGGTCTATGAAATCTTACACAGACAAACACACACACACACAACAGAAAGACAAAACACACACAGATGACAGATAAACACAAACGCTCTCATGGATGCGGCTGGGACTGAGCGCCACTGTCTGCAGTCTCTCATGTTTAATTCAATCAACTCCCTCTCTGAACCCACATCATAAGAATATATGGGCAGCCAGTGGCGTCCAGTGTGGGCTGAGTGACCCAACACTGCGCTTCACACACACACACACTGATGCAGTGCACTGTGAGCATGCATTAACCTTCAAGACACAATGACTGCACTGTGCACAGTAATGTTTAGTTGTTTACAAGTGCACGAAGCATCTGAGGCTGATAAACTAAGAGTGTAAGACCAACGGTTTCCACAACCTAACTCTTAAAGTCTCATATAGTGAATGAAACTAATTAGGGCTGTTATTTACAAATAAATCAATCATTCATTATTTCAAAATACATTTTTCAATATATTTTTTAATTATAAAAATAATTTACGTCTGTCAATTTAATGTTATTTACTCAGATTAATTATTTGAAAATAACAAATATATAAAATATAATTTAAAAAAAGTAAATTCTAAAGTAATTGGGGCTGGCAAATAATGTTGAGACTAATTATTTTAAAATGTATATTAATCATTTAAAAAAATTATATGTAATTATAATTATATGTACCTTATATGTAAATTCTGAAGTAATTAGGGCTGAACATTGAATGTTATACACACACACACAATAAGATAAATAGAAAATAAATATATAATAAATAAATAAATATATATATATAAAAACTAAACTGTCATGAGTGAAATTAATCATGCCCACTGACAATATCAATTCTGTAGTAAGTAATTTTCCTAAAAATAATTAATTATTTCATGTAAATAAAAGGGATAAACCTAACATAATAAAACGAGTCTGTAATGGTTTGGGTTAAAAGAAGGGATGGTCTACAGTATTTATAATTATCTTAATTTAACACAAAATGTAAAACATATGACAATATAAGTCACATGCTGAGTTTGTGGGGACTGGGGACTAAAAGCTACATGAAGGGACTGAACGTCTTGTTTCACAACCGTCATGTGAGAAGGTGTGGTAATATCTATAATTATCATAGGAGGTCCCCATGATAACAAAACTAACAAAGCTGAATACCTGAATAACTTCATAAAAAGACTAAATTATGTTTTTCTATCTAAAATATGTCAAGAATTATGGGTAGGGTTAATCTACAGTGATTATAACTAGCTTAATTTAAGAACAATGGTTACCCAGTATGATACAAAAACACAGGTGTGCGTGTCTCCACACAGCTCTGTTCTAGAGCCTATTCTGATATTCAAAATAAAAACTGGCTTTTAAAAGTTGACGTTAACCTAAACGCTCATAAAGATGTGTATATGGGTTAGAGATGGCGAGAGATTGCACAGGGACCGGAAGTTATTGTAATGCACATGCATTGACCGCCTGTGAACGTTATACGTACAACTGTGCACTTAAAATGAAGCATACTTTGGGCTTTATGGTGTTTAAGTGTGTACAGATGTGTATCAGATGTTACCTGTTTCCTCCCAGCGAGTCCTGCAGCAGACGTGTGAGTTTGGAGTCTCTGTAAGGCACATGACCTGACTTCTTACTCTGGTCTCCCAATGCACTGATCACATTACCCAGGGCCAGCTGCCAAACACACACACACACACACACAGAGAGAGAGACCCGGTCACGCTCCATCGTATGCTGCTATCTAAGATTAAAAGCTTTTAAATGGCTTCTCTTACAAATGAGTATCTAGGCCCTAAAAACAATAGAGCTCTATTCGGCTCTGAACAATGGCACTTCTTGGCTTTCCTCCAGGCTTTAGCTCTTCTTCAGAACTCTCTCACAATGTAATTCCTTTAGTTCCCTTCATCTACTCTGACAACTACTCTAACCCAGCAGTGATGGATCGAGGAGGACGTACAACTAATGCGAAACGAATATCACAGCATACTTAACATGGAAAAACACGACTCAGCTAAAAGGACCTTCACAATTATGATAATGAAGTGTAGGTATTTTGAAAATCCCTGACAAAGCCAGTTTTGTGGTGTGGAGGTGTTTGCTTAGCACTCATCTGAGAACTTTCTTGAGCATTTATATAGTCAAAGGTTAAAGGGATTTGTCACTTAAAAATAATTCAGTCATAATCTACTCTCTCATGTAGCTAAAAAAATATATACATCTTCAAACATCTTAAAAAAATATATATATCTGCTTGTGTTCCATTTTTATAATAATTAATTGTTTAATTCCATAATTATTGTCATATTTTTCCACATTTTGACATTTTACATTTTTTATATTAATATACTATATTGTTATTTTTTCTGTCATCCTTTGGCCGCACCATGATATTGTATGATCACAATATCATTCACTTAAGATCCGTGTCATGTGCGTCAGGTCTTAAAGTGACAGCAGCCTAATAAACCTACTGGTGTCTGTCATTAATCAAGAACAAAAGACAAAGAGAAAATCACTCACTGCTCTTGATTTAATAAGGATTCATCTAAATTCAATTTATAATATATTCAATTTCTGTATATTTAATTTAGACCTAACTGAAAATCTTAAAGCACCGTTTACAAGGATACATGGGTCGAAATCAATAACTTTGTGCATTTTAGCAGGGCAAGTAAAAAGCTAAATGTAACTTATTACAATGTGTTTATGTGAAGATTGTTTTAAGATTGTTTTAATTTCCCTGTTTTAAGTTTAAGTACATTTTTAAAGCCTATTAAAATGTTAAAATTGGTAGCTTTCAATTATACTGTAATGTTGCATGGCTATTATTAATGGCTAAAATTGAGAAAAAAAATTACATGTAAGACATCAGTATCAGTACTGGTATCAGTGATACTGGCCTTCGTTCATAAAAAAAAGATGCCATTAAACAGATTTTTTAAGTATACTGTCTTTATGTTGTGTCTACATTATTTTGGAGATTCAATGTGAAAGTACTACAAAATGAAAATATATTTTTTTTTAAATTAGGGCTGTCAAATGATTAATCACGATTAAATTGCATCCAAAATAAAAGTTTGTGTTTACATAATAAATGGGTTTGTACGGTGTAAAATTATTTTGTATATATATATATATATATATATATATATATATATATATATATATATATATATATATATATATATATATATATATATATATATATATATATATATATATATATATATATAAGTACACACACGTGCATTTATATATTTAAGAAAAATGTGTTATTTATATATAAAATATTTATATTTATATATAATATAAATTATATATAAATCTATATATAGTATATACATGCAAGTATTTCTTAAATATATACAAGCATGTGTATGTATTTATATATATAAAATAATAATTATACACAGTACACACACATTTATTATGTGTAAACAAACTTTTATTTTGGATGCGATTAATCGTGATTAATCATTTGACAGCCCTAAAAAAAAATTTAGGTGCGATTAATCGGGATTAATATAGAAAAATTTGAATTAATAAAATGTTTTAATAGATTGACAGCACTATTATTTTAACATATTAAAATTGCAAAGAAATTGATAATTTTATACATTTATTTGTTATTTAATTATTTACTAAATATATATACACTCACCGGCCACTTTATTAGGTACACCTGTCCAACTGCTCGTTAACACTTAATTTCTAAGCAGCCAATCACATGGCGGCAACTCAGTGCATTTAGGCATGTAGACATGGTCAAGACAATCTCCTGCAGTTCAAACCGAGCATCAGTATGGGGAAGAAAGGTGATTTGAGTGACTTTGAACGTGGCATGATTGTTGGTGCCAGAAGGGCTGGTCTGAGTATTTCAGAAACTGCTAATCTACTGGGATTTTCACGCACAACCATCTCTAGGGTTTACAGAGAATGGTCAGAAAAAGAAAAAACATCCAGTGAGCGGCAGTTCTGTGGGCGGAAATGCCTTGTTGATGCCAGAGGTCAGAGGAGAATGGCCAGACTGGTTCGAGCTGATAGAAGGGCAACAGTGACTCAAATAACCACCCGTTACAACCAAGGTGGGCAGAAGAGCATCTCTGAACGCACAGTACGTCGAACTTTGAGGCAGATGGGCTACAGCAGCAGAAGACCACACCGGGTGCCACTCCTTTCAGCTAAGAACAGGAAACTGAGGCTACAATTTGCACAAGCTCATCGAAATTGGACAATAGAAGATTGGAAAAACGTTGCCTGGTCTGATGAGTCTCGATTTCTGCTGCGACATTCGGATGGTAGGGTCAGAATTTGGCGTCTACAACATGAAAGCATGGATCCATCCTGCCTTGTATCAACGGTTCAGGCTGGTGGTGGTGGTGTCATGGTGTGGGGAATATTTTCTTGGCACTCTTTGGGCCCCTTGGTACCAATTGAGCATCGTTGCAACGCCACAGCCTACCTGAGTATTGTTGCTGACCATGTCCATCCCTTTATGACCACAATGTACCCAACTTCTGATGGCTACTTTCAGCAGGATAATGCGCCATGTCATAAAGCTGGAATCATCTCAGACTGGTTTCTTGAACATGACAATGAGTTCGCTGTACTCAAATGGCCTCCACAGTCACCAGATCTCAATCCAATAGAGCATCTTTGGGATGTGGTGGAACGGGAGATTCGCATCATGGATGTGCAGCCGACAAATCTGCGGCAACTGTGTGATGCCATCATGTCAATATGGACCAAACTCCCTGAGGAATGCTTCCAGCACCTTGTTGAATCTATGCCACGAAGAATTGAGGCAGTTCTGAAGGCAAAAGGGGGTCCAACCCGTTACTAGCATGGGGTACCTAATAAAGTGGCCGGTGAGTGTATATATATTTGTCATTTGTCTACAGAAGTAATTTGAAGGATTTTGAAAAGTTTACTAAAAGGGGCAAATTAGTGTGAGAGCGCAATTCCACAAAAGCACAGGCAAGAGTGGGAAGTTCTGCGCGTGATCTACTGACGACATGCAAATGAAAGAACACAGACACAGCCGGATCATTTCCATAATGATGAACACAATCTACCAAGAGCAGCGCACATTAGCGTCTGGTTTAAACATCCTTCTTGGGGGCGTTTAATAATGGCACAAATACCAGTAAATTGACACGTGCAAACCTTAGTAAATCACACTGCATGATTCATTTAAATATTCTCCTCCCATAAATATTGCGTCTGAAAGGGAAACTCCTACAAATGCATATGCAATAAGGTCAGCCGCAACAATAACCCTGTCACTTTTTCACTGCATGTCTTTAGTAAATCCTGACAGTAGTTGGTAACACTTTATTTTACGGTGTCCTTGTTACATGTTACATGTACTTACCGTAGTAATAACAGTAAATTATGCATAATTACATGCAACTAACCCTAATCCTAATCGTACCCTATCACCAGGGCCGGATTATCCATAGACGGGATTGGGCGAGTGCCCTGGGGCACCAACCAATAGGGGGGCACCAAATGATTAAGAGAATGACTAAACCTTTAAAATAGTTTTCATGTTTTGTGTATATATTATTTTGCTGGAAGAGATACAGATATAAAATTAACAATTAATGATAACATTTATACAGAGAGAATATAAAATATGCATATAAAGAATTGCTATTGGGTCAGGTCACAGTGTAGCCTATTTCTTCGAAATGAAGAAAAGACAGAGACATCGATCGGCATCACCAGCAGAAGCCACTAGCAGCGACAAATGCCTCAACCGATACTCAAGCAGCTGCTAATGTTGTGAGCAAAGGCGGTAGCCTAACACAAAGTCTAGAAAAAGTTGTTCTGCTAAAGGTAAGGCTTATATACCATTATTTCTGGGCAAATTGGCTACTGTGACGCTGTTGTCGATTTGAACTTTGGAATGGTTTTCTCTTTTAGCTGGTTGCTTAGTTAGAGATGCTTATTACATGCATAACTTTTGTTTCAATCGGACTGAATTCATTCCGATTTATGAATCTGAATGTAGTGTTTACATGAACGCTAAACATGTGCGTTTACATGAACGCAACACAACCCGATGGTTGATGTGCGCGTTTATATGCAAGCTTAAAATCGGAAGAGGTAACGTTAGTATAGGCTACTGCTGAATAATATATACAGATTTTCCAGCTTTTTGTGCATAATACCCATCTCCTACATTGGTTCTTTATTTGTTTTAAACAGCAGGCTTAATATTTATCCATATCTGGTCATAATTTGGGGACAATAAGCACATGAAGAACCGTACGTGTTGCTTATATTTATCAGTAAAAATGCCCCTCCCTTCTTGCGTCGTCTCTGGGTGATAATCCGAAAAATGACTGGTTGGACGTTGTCCTGCTCCACTTCACAGACGCTGAGTGAAAGGAGAATTTTTAAATGACGGGACACTTATTTATATGACACTTTATTCAACAGGAAAAACATTCCGAGCGTCATACGTCATTGCGCTATTTCAACGTCATTGCACATACGCAGTCCTTTCAGTTTCGGTTTTTAATCCGATCAAGTGTTTACATGTTCTCTCGATCGGATTAGAAAAGGAAAAAAACACCCCTTTCAATCCGATCGAAATTTTATTCCGATCGAGCTCAATCGGACCAATAAAGGTTGAATAAAAGCTTTTCAGTTCTATTGAGCCGTCAATCCGATTAATAATGGATTTGGTTGCATTTAAATGTTTTTGCTGCTGTGTGTCTCTGTGGTGCTGAATTTAGCTGATTCTTGGGCTTGCTTATTTGGTAGGCTATATGATTTTTTTAGACATAAGGTTTTGCATGTAGTCCTCATACATGCCATTTATGATGGAAATAAAGATATTTAGTAGGCTATGACATGTTCATGTTGCACTAGCATGTGAGTTGTATGGGGTGAGGGTGGGGGGCACTTAAAATGTGGTCACCCTAGGGCACTACACTGTGTTAATCCGGGCCTGCCTATCCCTATAGTAAGTACATGTAGTTACTTAATATTACTCTGTACTTAAATATATAATTACACTGTAACAAGGACACCTTAAAATAAAGTGTAACCCAGTAGTGTTTAACGTCAAAAGAGGGTTTGCGCTGGTAAGACAGTAAATCTGGCCTCATATGTCTTCTGAAGATAAACGATAGCTTTTTGTAAAGAACAGACTGAATTTTAATTTAGCACTTACTAAAACTCTTGCATTCTGCCCTTGAAAGACTGAAAAACAGCAGACAGGACATTCTGCTAACTCTACTCTCATTTCACAAAAAATAACATCACTGTTTTTAGCAACAAGGTCACCCTCGGATGACAGATCTCCTTTTCGGATGACCTATCCCTGGATAGTCGAGAGGGGAAGAGTCTGCGTACCAGGCCACAGTTGATGGAGATGCCCTCTCTCGCTCGCTCTCCCGTGGCTCCTGTACGCTTCAGACGCTCCGATCCCGCCAGGTCCACAAAGTGAAACTTGGCAGTGAGCGTCTCGTACTCGGGCTTCGAGATCGAGCTGTCAGATACACCGTTCATCTCTCCGTTCACCTGGAGTGAGAGAAGGAAGAGTACAGAAACAATCACAGCTTTAAGCTACTAACACAAGCATTAAATTACACATGTGCAATCTTCAACGTTTCTGCATTTTCGGTTTGCACGGACATGTTCAGTGTTGACGTTTCTAATGCCAGTGGTTTTATATAATTACTTTGCTTTGTACCGCAGCAGTCTGATTTTTAATACTTTAAAACTCGCGACCTGTTTAAACTTGCTAACGGTAGTTTAAGCTTCTCGTCGTGATGTACTGTATGCAGAGGTCTCCGTACCAGCTGTGGCTGTGGACACACTCTCATCTGGCAGAGGTGGATGGTGAAGATGGCGTGAGATCGGGAGCTCTGGGCGTTCATCTGTGTGCTGGCGGTGGTTCGGGACAGAGCGCCCAGCTTCAGACACTGCAGGAGCTGAGGAGAACATACAGGAGTGAGGAGAACATACAGGAGTGAGGAGAACATACAGGAGTGAGGAGAACATACAGGAGTGAGGAGAACATACAGGAGTGAGGAGAACATACGGGAGTGAGGAGAACATACAGGAGTGAGGAGAACATACAGGAGTGAGGAGAACATACAGGAGTGAGGAGAACATACAGGAGTGAGAACATACAGGAGTGACACAAACACCGGTTATTATAGTCACCAAAGCTATTATTAATAGCTAAAATTGAGAAATAAATGACATGTATAGAGACATCAGTATACTGGTATCAGTGATACTGGCCTTCCTTCATAAAAAAAGATGCCATTAAACATATTTTTTAAATATACTGTCTTTATGTTGTCTCTACATTATTTTGAAGATTCAATGTGAAAGTACTACAATATGAAAATATATATTTTTTTAAATGTTAGGTGCGATAAATCGTGATTAATTATAGAAAAAAGTGAATTTATTAGTTAATTTTTCAATAGATTGACACACCAAAGCTTGTTATGGTTTAGCTCAGATCATCTCAATAAGAGCCATTTAAAACAAATACACATGATGCAAACAATAAACTACATTTGCATGGCATTTAACTTCTGTGATGATTCTGATTGTTGGTTTACATGTAGTTAGCTTGAATTGTAGCAAGACTAGCTGTTGTTTTAAAATATATTATTGGAATAAAAAAAAAAAATCTTGGTTTACAGAGTTGCAAAATGTACATTATTATTTAATACACAGCATTTTTAGAATGCCATGCACTGATGAACCATGCACACAATACAATAATAATACCAAGGATATTTATAAAAAAATTAAATAAAATAAAAAGTCAATTTCTTTCAAACGTATTTAATTTTATGTTGATTTCAAACGCCTCCTGCAGATGACCCAGATATCTGACCTCGTCCTCTGAGCTGACCAGCCGTGAGGTCACTCCTGTGGTGTAGATCCCTCCGCTGCCGTCCTCGTGGATCTTAATGTTGGACTTTCTGTGTCGAGCCTCGGGATCGCGTGCGCTGTCAAACAGGTCCAGGATCTCCTCGTTATAAAGCTGCAGGACAAACACACACACACACACCCTGTGACCTTCAGAGGGCAAAGGTCAAAAGGCCAGAGCCCCTGCATGTTTGACCTCAGGAAGCTCAGAGACCACACAAGCTGATGGACAAGGAAATGATAAATAATGATAACGTAATTCACAAAACACAACAGCAAGACTGCAACTGGAGACAGAATGAAAAAAGATAGCATCCTTTACTCGGGGAAGTGACACACAGGGACTTGATAAAATCAATTGAGGGTTCAAAACAATAAATCAAACTGCTAACATAGAAAAACAACGTACAAAGTGCAAAAAGGAGTTCTGGAAAGGACGAGACTAATGAAATAAGGGCATCTTAATGCCCTATTAAAGCCGCCCCAGGGGACGCCGTGCGTTCACAGCCGCGGGACGCCAGACGAATCGGTGAGCCGCGTTTGTGCTGAACACACAGCAGCCTGTGCCAGACGGCCAGCGGCCCGGGTCGTTAAAACGCTCTGTTACAGGTTTAAACTCATTACCTGAGCCAGACTTTACACGAGGAAGGGGGTAATCGGTTTACAGCTCACTGCTGTCTGTGCGCCTCCTTCTCGCCTGATGTTACGCTAATGACACATATCCAAGATATATGGACATGCGAGGGGGTTTTCTCCATGTCATCAAGATGTCACATTCGTTACGAGATGATGAGGCACAGATAAATTGAGTCAAGACACTGGGACTCCAGCCATCGTCCAACATACCCAATACACACTGTACAAAATGATTAATGACGATAGATAAAAGATTAACGCAGTGTGATTTACAGTCATTCTACTTGAAGGTGAAGATTTTTGTGTCAAAATACATTCTCTGAACCCAGTGTAATGTTTATTGACTGCTATTAGTATGCCATTGATGTGTTTATCTCCCTCAAGAGTGTCTCATGGACACCATCTAGACATCGAGAGCAGTCCGCTCAGATCTGTCAGTCTCTTTACAGCTCAACCAATAGTGTACGCACACTAATCCGGTGTGGGACTGACGCGTTACATGGGGAAAGACATTCAGCTTCGGTTACAGAAGCACAGCAAAACCTCCAGTGTTGAAATCCTGGTGTTAAGGACTCTTAGAGTAAAGTGTTTTTCTGGTGTTGAATTTCAAGGGATTAACACTGCTAGTGTAAACCGCACCCTCTGGCTGGTGAAAATATGTAGAGTTAAATCTAAATAACACCGAGAGAGTGTAACGGTCACATCCGGGACATTTATGCGCTGGGCGCGACGAAACCAGCTGAAACTTTTTTCACAGACGCCATTTTCTTTGACTCGCGATGCAAGGCATACGAGGAGGGAAAGCACAGATATGAAGTGTTTTATTGCATTTATATATCCATTTTATAACATGATATTGTTTTATAACAATATTTATGTGCTGTGGACGGCTAAACCGCTCTCATTGGGGCATTTCCGTTGACGCGTGATGCGGAGCAGACCAGGATGAGTTTGCTTTTAAACAGGGAAACAACGAAAGTAAGTGTTTTATCTAATTTACAATATGTATTTTATAAAATATTGATTTATAGCGATATTTAAATGCAATTAAACGAGCCAAAACTTTTCTCAAAGGCAACATCTTTGACTCAATACGGAGCTGACAACGAGAAGGTTTGCTTGTAACGTTAACAGGGAAAACACTGTGTTTTTAACCTAATTTACAATATGTATTTCATGGCATTATATTGTTTTTTAAATTCACTGCATTTAGACCTTCAAAGATGACATAAAATGTGAACACGTCAAATGTACCAGTTTATAATGTTTATTTGTGTCCAGTTAGACAGACTCAAATAGCCGTTGCGCATCATGTCAAAAAATGCTAATATGTTGGAAGGGTTTATGATAAGTGAGACGCTTGCGTTCCCTCTAGACAGTGTTATTAGCCTATTCGATTGCTTACTCATGACACATAGCAACACAGCTAAAAGTATTGCTAATATGTTGGACCTTTTATTGAAAGTAGCCTATATTAACCTGTCGAGACATGCCTTCACAAGCACACGTAAGAGATATGTTTGTGAGGTTTGAGTTGGGGAGGCATGTGACGCACAAAAGTAGTTTGTTTGAAAATATGCTGTATTTTTGTAATTCCTCAAGGTGCCACTAGGTTGCAAAACTACACACTTCACCCTTAAACAAGTAACACATTGAATTAAACGTGGAATTATTTTTTAGTGAAAATTTTAAGAAATCCTACACCATTTTTTTTTTCCAGAGCAATTTAACCACAGTCATAATAATTACCATCATAGGGAGACCTAAATGGCAGCAAAACTTAAATATTAAAGTAACACCAAGTAACTTTTCCTCTGCGGTCGCCCTACAGGTTGGAATTGTCCATTACCGCTGTCGTAAATAATTTAGCCTAGCGCAGCCTACCGTCGCACGCACACTCGCTGTTTATCAGCACCGGGTTTAGAATGAACGATGTCCACAGACGAGGTCGAGTATGTTACATGATTTCATGAAAGTATGATGTATTGCGACATCAGAAACGAAGAAAAACAACATAATGACTATTGTAATGCTTGACGTAAAGCAAGTCAAATTTGTAGTTTTCTTATGTCTCATTCGGACTACAGAAACGCGACCCGATCTTGCAAACTTACATAGCGTGGTTATAGCAGATAAAGGACCGCAAAGTGAATCCAGAAGTGCCTTTCACCCTGTTATGACTTGATGAACCACTGAAACGATTTTGGAAACATTATTTTAAGGTAAAAAATCTTACTTAGTGTTGCTTTAAAAACCACAGTTCTATTAATTTAGCCAGTCTGGTTGTAGTCTCACCTCCAGGAACTGGGCGCTGACTTTGAAATCTGGCGGGGGAATGTCAGCGCTCTGAGCCTCTAGTCTGCGCTTCTGGATGCCCTGGAAGAGCTGTTGCACTGCCCGAGGGATGATGCCCTTCTCCTCCTCCGTCACGTTCACGTCGAAGCCAGTGCCCATGGTGTAGGTCTTTCCTGAACCAGTCTGAAAGACATTCACATTTACATCTAGTGATTAAGTAACTGGACAATATTCAGTCATTTTAAGAATCTCAGCATCAAAGCTTTGTCCATTTCTGTATTGAGTCTTCATTTAACAATTTTGAGTCTCATTTGCTGTTATTAAATTGTATTATATAACATATAACAGCAAGAAGCCATACGCAAAATGAAAATGATTACATTCTTGACTCACTGTGCTGAATGCGAAAATACTGGTTTTAACTAATAAATAAAACAATTTAATAAATGTCATAATATTTACCATTTATAAAATTGAAGTGATTACACTAAAACAATTTAATAATATTTACCATTTATAAAATTGAAGTGATTACACTAACTTCCTTCAATTGCATTACAATTGCAAATATAACAAAATTACAAAAGACTGTTTAAATAAACCGACAAAACTGTAGTTGTGTCTTGATGTACATACTGTACATAATCTATTTAAATGAATCATATTTAAATTAAATTAAATGATAATTGTGATTAAAAGGTAATTTAATAATAATAAAAAAATATTTAATACAGTAATTTAATAAAAGATTTGGTAATTTCATATGCACATTGCTTTTACTTCATGTCAAAGTTCTTGATATAAAATCTGTTAAATTTTCCTGTTGATATTTTCAGTCATGATTTTCAGCCAAATCTCTATTTTGGCTGAGAACCTAAAATTTACCTAAAAAATTAAAAGACATTTTCAGCCCAAAATTTCAAGCTGCAGAAACATTGAGGAAAAACCATTATAAGAGGTGTTATTAGGCACAGCGTGAGGCAGCAACAACCATGTTTAATATTCATCAAGTTATAATGTTCAAGAAATAATTACACATACTATTAAAGTCCCCCTGTAGTCAATAATTTATCCCTCAAAATTCATCTTTGATCACCAAAATTACATATTTAAAAGTTTTTTCCTTGAAAGAAAATTCTTCATGCCTTAAAATAGCTTGAATGTAACTCATTAATATATACGTGGTTCTATGAATATGCAAATGAGCCCCGCCTCCACTCACTCACTCACTCACTCACTCACTCACTCACTCAGAGATCCACTGGTTGACGATCACATGTTGATCTGATTGGTTACAAAGACAGTTTGTGACGTCAGAAACACCAGTGATTTCACACCAAGACTTTGATTCACTGCAGTTTTATGGAGAAAATACTCAGCAATGGTGTTGACTAATGAATTTGCCCATGGTTTGTCTTAAAGCATATTAAAAACACCACATAGGCATATAAAAAACATTAAAATCTTGATTTCCACCACAAGGGGACTTTATTATATCAGATAATTGGAATAACAATAGAGAATTAGAATGAACAGGGAATTATCACTATAGTATTCCTCTGTTTAAACAGTAAATAAAGCTACTGTGTTCTTTTAAAGCTTGTGTCTCTGTTCCTGTCAGGTGTTCAAGTGTCCACTCATGTTTTAGCAGACTTGCATCTACTATCATACATCTTCTAACACACAGTTACAGTTTGAGCGATTAACCCCGATCGCCGCACAACAGGTGCTGTAAACCTGAAGAGCGTGTGACGAGTGAAACTCAGACGCATCACCAAAGCGCTGAGGAAAAGGTCACGGCCGTGTTAATACCTACTACTCAGAGAAATGAACCAGCTGAAGATATGTGGGTCCCACTTCATATTAAGTAGCTTTAAGTACTTACATCAGAAAATAAGTGCAATGTACTTATTGTGTTCATGTTGTATTGTCAAACACTTTTGCTGTAATTGAGGTGTGATACGGGTAAGGTTAGGGACAGGTGTGTGTGATACGGGTAAGGTTAGGGACAGGGGTGTGTGATACGGGTAAGGTTAGGGACAGGTGTGTGTGATACGGGTAAGGTTAGGGACAGGGGTGTGTGATACGGGTAAGGTTAGGGACAGGGGTGTGTGATACGGGTAAGGTTAGGGACAGGTGTGTGTGGTATGGGTTGGTTTAAGGGTGTGTTTAGGTGTAAGGGAAGGGTGAACTGTGTAATTACAAATTGAATTACATAAACTAATTACAACTGTAATTACATGCTGGTATTTTTAAATATAAGTACAATGTAAAAACATGTGTGTACCATAGACGGTAAAAAATATGGACAAAGCGTCTGTGACGTCACCCATAGACTTTCTGGATATCGGTTTTGAAGCCGTTTATGGGGGGTATGGGCGGCGCCATGTTTGAAAATCTTGGGAAAGCCTAACCCCGCCCACCTTCTGGCCAATCCATATATGGGTAAAAGGGCGGGCTTTGTGTGAGACTGAACAGGCCGGTGGACGCTGGACGCGCCTGTTCAGTCAAGCAGCCTCAGCTATCTGTAACATTACTATTGCGAGTGTACACACAAATATAAGTAAACACTTTGCAGATTGAATGATGTCCTGTATGAACCAAAATGACGGAGTATGTTTTTATGTTTCCACTGTTTGTTCGATCGCGCCCGCGCCACATACACACACACACGGTTCGATCACGCCTGCGCCTCTCTCTCTCACACACACACACACAGTTCGATCGCGCCCGATTTAATGCTAACTGTTGCAGTGCCACTGCCCACAAACACTGATGCTAAATACTGCTAACTACGTGAAATAGTAGTGGAATGTCACTTACCGGAAAAAAATGGAGCGAAGTACTCCTACAGTGTTGGTTAGCGCAGTTTATAGCAGAGCAACCCATTTTATGTACGGTATTTCAATACAAATGTTCAGAAAGAACACAGAGGTGGTATGATGTGTGTGTCAGATCATGGCCGAGACGTCAAATATCAGGAATTCCACTCGGCGCAGTCCGTTATCAGCTGTCAATCACGCTGTCAATCAAAGTTAACCACGCCCTTATTTGTCATACATTTTATATCTAAATACATTTTATATCTAAAAAAATTCACCCCCATCACAGTTGTCAGGCACTTGGAACCTATCGGAAAATACAATAAAAGTTAATGGGACCAACCTGTAAAAACATGAATTTATACCGGGAAAACGGACATTTTAACATGGGGTCTATGGACATTTGCTCCCTTTTGGGACCTGCCCCTAGCGGATTTTCGATGTATTGCAGTTTTTCGCACTTCCGGGTAGGCTTCATTTCTCAGATTAGAATGTTGCCGCTTGGTGTGTACACAATAAGTCCATTGTATCAAATTATTCATTTCAATGTAAGTACATTGTACTTAAAGCCACTTAATATAAAGTGGGACCTCTTTGAACCATTTTTGGCAAACAACTCATCTGTCACACACATCGTTTTATCAAGTGTGTAAGACCTTACTTGTCCGTAAGCGAAGACAGTTGCGTTGTATCCCTCGAAGCAGCCTTCAATGAGCTTGTGAACGCAGGCGCTGTAGATCTGCTGCTGCTGAGCGTCCAAGTCAAACACAAAGTCATACGTAAAGGCCTTGTCTTTACCCAAGAGCACCTGGGGCTCGCCGGGAGTTACCAAGGTGCAGATGTGACATCCCTCAATCTTTTCCTTTGCCATCTGCGGCCGGATCCTGGTGAAAAAAACAAAAGACAATTCTAAGTGAAAAAAATTCAAGTCATGTGAGAATGCCGTATTTGATAGTTCAATGTTTATAAAGCCAAAAAGCTAGCCAACTCTCTATCTCTCAGGTTAATAATACAGCATTATAAATAGAAAACAACTTATTTTCAATAGTAAAAATATTAGAAATATCAGAGAGAAATTGAGGTAGATACCAAACTGTCTTTAACTGTCATTGGCTGTCAATTAAAAGGCAGGGTGGGTGATTTGTTCCAGAAACATTATTTGTTATACTGGTTGAAAGTATCTTCACATCCTGATAGCAATCACAAAGTTAGGTGGTCTAAATGCATTAATATTAGGGGTGTAACGGCTCACAAAATTCACGGTTCGGTTCGATACGACACAGTGGTGACACGGTTTGGTATGTTTTCGATACAGCAAAAAGAAATCCTTGATTTTTAAATGTTTATGTATTTATTAAAACTAACATAATAAAGTGTGATCTTTTTTTTTTTATTTGAACAATGATGGAGCTATACTTGACTCTTCTTAGCAGCATATTAAACAAAAACAGCTCCTTATAAAAAAAATTAAATGTTACAGTAGTTATAAACAAAGGTTTATTTTATTTCAGGTTTATTTTAAGTTTGCAAGGCTCAAGATTAACATTTGAGGGCAGCAATTTTATTCATAATGTCGGAATAATAACGGAGAAATTTGAATGCAAGCTCACTAGATCTCGCAGCGATGTTATTACATCTGTGGCGAATTTAAATGTTTTCTTTACTGGATGTCTTAGCGCTGTGTGTAGAAACAGTGTGGCTTGATCAAGGCTCGCATTGCACTAACATTGATCCAAACTCATAACGGTCCGTTAAGCACAAATTAGTTGTGCAGTTTCGTTTCACTTTCATCACGTTTGTCATTTGATGTTGGGTAACGTTGTGGTGGTCGCGCCAGCGCGAATGCTAACAAAATTTTGGTCAGCAGGAAAAGTGGTCCAACGAATCGTACGTACCGAACCGAAAGCCTCGTACCAACTGGTTCAATACCAATACGTGTATCATTAAACCCCTAATTAATATGTATATATCCCGTCTGTGGAAGGTGTAGGACCATCAAATGTTCATCCAATCACTGCATTCGGTCCGAATCTTTTCATTTGGCCTAAATGATTGTGCAGCAGTCAGGTGGTACAGCTCAGTGCTCTGTAAGTTGTTTATGTTCATAATTATTGTAATGTTGTGTGCTTTGAGACATGTGGTAGTTTAACTTTTGTCTGCTCCCTGATGTGTGTGTTCATGTGTTTTGGAGGAGGCGTGGCTTAGGAGAAGCTCTGAAGGGAGGGTGGGACCTTGAGCTTTCAAAGCTAGCTCGCTAATGCTAGCCTCTGAAAATTGTCTACCCTACCTTTAAATGAAAATTGCAATGTTCAAATGGGAGAAGTCAAAGAAATGAACCATTTTAACTAGCAGTGAACTTGAAATAAGGTTTTTCTTTTTTTTTTTAAATCAAAAAGGTAGTATTGTTTTACTCCTGTATGACCCAGACTTTCAATCTTAAACTATAAAAATCAATAATAAAAATATTAATTTAAACATGCTTAAAAGTATGACAAGCTAAAAGAATGAAATATTTAAATATTTTTTAAGTGATTTATATAAATGTAATATATATATATATATATATATATATTTATATTTCAGACTGTCCCACGGTTGGGACGTAGTTTTTACCCCATATTATGAATTTACATAAACATTTTTATTGTTTAATTGCTTTATGATACATAAAATCCTAGCTCTGAAATTGACTGGCAAAGGAGTCAAGACCTTGTATTACAAAAATATAAAAAATTTGAATTTGAGATGTGGTGGAAATTATGCTGTGGTGTGAATTTTAATTTAAGGAAACCTAAACTTCTTTTGAGATTCATGTAACACCAATTATTATGTGGTTGATAGGCTACATTTAAAAAAAAAAAAAACACAAAATGTTGCAATTATATTTTATTTATCTTTTTTCTGTCTATATTCTCTAGGTTGTATATGAGTATAGTATAAGTTGTGTTCATCAGTGTTTAGTGCAAGCTGTGGATGAAATGGGTGATTTGTCAGACTTCCAATAAAGCAAATCATCTGTAGCCTTAACAGCCAAATACACCTTATCCAGAGCAGCGCCACGACACCGAAGAACAGTGGGCGAAAACCAAAACTACTACAGCAAAGTCACAGCAAACCTCAATATTCAACTTAAAGACTTAAAAAACGATCACAGGAACTTTACAAAGCCAACACCCATGAAAGAGCTGCATTTTGAATGTGAAGAAGATCATGATCATAAAACCTGGCCAGTGCGGGTACCAAGATGTACTTCAATATCTTCAACCACCTGACTGAATCTCACTGAACCACTGAGGGCCGTTTTGGAGAGAAGAGTGAGAAGGCGATTCTCTCCTCCAACATCTCTAAAGTAATAAGCAGATGTTCTGATTATAATATTCCACTTTAGGCTATTCAAAAGTTGCATGAATAAATTGAATGAAGATTGAAAGCTGTATTGAAAGCAAATGGTGGTAAAACACCTTAACCCTCTGGGGACGGATTGGGCGGTACCGCAATACTTTTACAAATGTGTAATTATCTTAAAGACTATTAATGATAGAGAGTTGCGGTCTTTTTTGCTGTCTTCCTCAGATTCCGCTGAAAACAGTGGTATATGGTATACACACTTCCTTGTTGCGTAATACCACGGCGTATAAGGCCAATGAAATTGATGTTGTTAGGAAAATTCCGCACGCAAAGACCAATGGAAAAATTGCCGCTCGGAGGAATATTTTTCTTACCCAATCAGAGTAAGGTTACCATGACGTATTCTAGCTAATCAGAGGACTTTATTGTTTTAGCACTTTTATGATGGGAAGCAGTAAAAAAATTACGTCAGAACAAGCTCTGGAACAATTACTGGAAAATGACGTGGAGAAATTCGGAGCAGAACGCTTTTTCACAGATGAAAAACGCCTGGGGCTGTTTGTAAAAAAGTTAATTATTTCATTGTTCTTTACACATTTAATTGAACAATTACAAATGTCTGTCAAGCAAACGGTTTGAAAAATATATTTTTTGTTCAAAAACTGTTTTCTATTGTTGTGTGAGTTGTGATTTTCAGTAATAAATGACAAAAATCTAATTTTCTTTTTTGAAATTCTCTAGTTTATTGTAAATTTTTCTCCTCATACTTCCTTTATAAACACATTACATGCATGCTTATGTTAGCTTAGGGTCTTCTGAATCCATAGATACCAAACACATGGTGTTCCATCTCCATTACATATGGTTTATAAGTCCAAATGTAAAAATAGAGAAAACGGACCAAAAAGGGCTTAGTCCCCAGAGGGTTAATAAAGAAATATTGCCCGTTTCCCAGGTGTTTACATTATTTTGTCCAACCCCTGTTACTTGTCCAACAAGTAAAATAATCTAGTGAGCATGTGAAAATTGTTTTAAGACAACAGGGCAAACAGCACCCCCCTCTTAATTACAGTAATTCTGAAATGACATGAATGCACCAATGGTAATGAGGAGATGAGGACAAAGGCTCATTATTACAGTAACAGCCAACACTGTTCTACCAGGTTGAAAGAACAGGTTAAAGCACTTTTATGGACGCGAACACTTCTCATGTTAACATCGAGGTTAATTGAGCCTCCAGGCAAAATAAATTATAATAATTCATTAAACAATCAATTAAAATCAAGTCAATTAGCTTTTGCTTGGGGCATTTCAGATTAGCTGATACACATTCATCTCTACTGTGGACAGCTCTTTGTAATACATTTGTATCAACTGACATGAAGTGAAGTGACATGATCTTCAACAAATTAACAAGACTGATTTCAAAGAGATTACGAGGAACCTGCAGTTTTGATTACAATCCACTTGCCTTTAGATTCTATAATTCAGAACATTTTGGCCAACTTGTGTGTTACTTTCATTAAAAGGTAAAACTGCAACCAATCAGAAAACTTTCAAAAACATTCACACCCACCGGTGAGTGGTGATCCGCAAACACTACTCTGGATCATGTCAAAATATAATTTTAAGATGCATTGTAATAATGACCATATGATAACAGCCCTACTGTCCTCCATCTCTGATACACAGAGACTCATAACAAACACAACACACACACACACACACACACAGGGTTGTTTCGCTCAGTTACATAAAAGAGGCGCGGAGAGACATGGGAACATTGAGTTACGTATGGACTGACCATTTGCTCGTTGATATGAATGAGGACATAACACAAGCTTAAAATATTATTTTTATACCAACTCAATTCTTATTACTACAGACCAACCCTAACCTCACCCATAAAAGAAAACCTTCAGCATTTTTAGAATTAAAGGTACACACAGTAATTTTTCTCTTTAAAATGTTTCACACATTAAGAAAACAAATACTTTTTAAAAGTACTATTAGTTCTTTAAAAAAAAAAAAAATTATATAATACATTCATTTGAATAATAATTTGTAAAGCGTTTTGGCGAGTAAAGTTTGTGAGTGCACCTTTAAAGGTTTAAAGGGTTTTTATATTATATATATGTGTGTGTGTGTGTGTGTGTGTGTGTGTGTGTGTGTGTGTGTGTGTGTGTGTGTGTGTGTGTGTGTGTGTGTGTGTGTGTGTGTGTGTGTGAATAAAACATGAATTAGTTGGAGGAACAAAAGCTCTCAGATTTCATCAAGAAGATCTTCATTTGTGTTCCGAAGATGAACGAAAGTCTTGGGGACGACATGAGGGTGAGAAATGAATGAAAGAATTTTCATTTTTGGGTGAACTATCCCTTTAAGAGTCTATGACTGGATCATTATTGCAGAGATTATTATGTTGCTAGAAGGTTATAGGTTTGGCAACAGTTCTTCTAACCCTAATCGATGGAGTGTGTTCTTAAACAACCATGTAGGAAGACACATCATGGCCATATTCCAGGATGACAAAGTCAAGATCCATCAGGCTCAAATTGTGAAAGAATAGTTGAGGAGAATGAAGAATCATTTTCACACATGAACTGGTTCAGAGTCCAGAGCTTAAATTCATTGAAAGTCTTTGGGATGTGCTGGAGGAGACTTTACAGAGTGCTGGACTCTTGCATTGTCAATACAAGAACTTGACCAAAATTGTATTCTTCTCCTGATGGAAATAACAGCACAACATTAATTTCCATATTCCATATACCATACCATGCACACACACACACGCACGCACACACGCACACACACACACACAATATAATTATATAAATGTATTAATTTTACATGCTTTTTTGTCATTTTTAGCAAAATTCTGGGGACTACCATTTTAATAGTAAAGTACAAACACACCACAATCTGCAAAGGCGGCCCTGCAAGATCAGCAAAACATAAAATAGACCACAAACACGCTGTCAGACACGGGCAGCGTATGTTAGTCACATTTGAAGCCTAATTCTGTGAGCTACATTGATCATTAGCATCTACAGCTGTGAGGGATGCTCAAACCCACCGAATGTGGCAGGAAATGAGAGAGAACCATGAATAATCAATTAACAAGAGCACACATGCACAGTCACACACACATCTATCCAAATCTACCCATCCTCCTCTCTCTGGCCTCAGCTGGGCCTCGGTCTCTCCTTTATCCCCTTCCACAGTCAGAAGAGAAGCATAATCTATAGCGCATTGATCAGGAGGACAAACACAACACATGAGGCGCTCCCCTGAGAGGATCACACACTAAAAATAACCCCCCCCGCTGGAGGATTACACATCCGCTCTAAAGCGGTGACCGAACGTGCCGTATCTTTACCTGCCATCAAACACTGAAGCCACTGAAACACTCTAATACGGTCCACAAAACTGTTCTCAGATCAGTGTGTCTCGAAGGCACATCCTTATCGGCTTGATCCGTTTATCTTAAAGAGCCATGCGATTTATCATTTCCTCTGAGATAAAACGTCTCAGGGAGATTATTAACACTTTGCTAAATAATTATGTCCATATTTTGCATAACAAAGTCATTTAATTCCCACGGGGCTGGAATTTAAATAGGGTTGGGGACTAGCTAGTGCTACTGGTGTCATTATCCATTTTTAATTATGCAAAAGGATTAACTCAAATCATAAACGGCATCTTTAGACGAGTCAGAGATGAAATCCTAGAAAAATACCTTTTACGATATACTCAAACACAACCTCTATTTCATACAGCGTTGTTTCCCAACGTGTCAAGATGGTTCAAGTATCTCAGTGGCTCTAAATTAGACTCATAAACAAGAAATCATATGTTGGGCCTCACATTTTAATATCCGCAGTGATCCATCATTCCTGTCCGGCAGTCACGTCACCCACGCATGCTCCTCACACATGACAGCGGGAGACATCTGCCCGCCTGCTGCCTCTGTGTGTGTGTGTGTGTGTGTGTGTGTGTGTTTGTTTGTGTATGTGTACAAAACAAAAGGAAGTGTGTCATCAGTCTCCTCCGCCTGCCCTTCCTGCCCTGAAGAGGGAACTTCTTGCCACATCCTTCAGTTAGTGCAATCTAAGACCGTGGTGAAGCCGCCATAACCACAGCGAATTATTGTCCCGCTTAAACACTTTCAAAAATTTAAGCAAATGTTAAAGTAGCTTTCTCACAAAATGTGGCTTCTTAAAGGAATGCTGTGAGCTAGTATACTTTAGCTACTATACACTGTAGCATACTAGATTACAGCAGCACCAGTCACTTGCTGTCTATGAGCATTCATGGAATTACAATGGTAGTTAATGTGGTAAGACATTAACTTGCAGAAAACACGCAACATCGTGACGGACCCGAATCACCCAGCCCATCAGCTTTTTGAACTGTTGCCTTCTGGAAAACGTTTTAGATCGATCAAAACACGCACAACCAGACTCATGAACAGTTTTTATCCCAATGCCATCAGGATAATGAACCATGAACTGAAACTACATCCTCAAATTATTACCACAAGACATTCTTGACATGTTAGACAATTAAGTGCAATAACACTTAAGTACCTTATTTAATAATGGGCAACTTGCAATACGTACTTAACTACTCTTTACTGTGTACGTAGGAAAGTACTAAAAATTTCATTGTATGCAAGTACAATGACAATAAAGGAATCAAATCAAAGACAGCGCACCGGAATAAATTTAATATTTTATTATTTTATTTAAAAAAAACACCATTTCAAAAGTATCGCCACAAGACTTAAAACTGCATACACGTCTAGTGCAATATAATTGCACACTAGCCTTGTCTATGCAAAGTTCAACTCCTGTCATAGGTATGCAAAGCCAGAAAACCCTGAAATAACATCAGGAAGGGATGTAAATGTACCAAAAAATACACTTTTAAATTTGATAATTTGATGAGACCAATAATATTGCAAAAAATGATTTAAATATATTTTTGTCACAGTCACGTTCAGTTTGTTTTAGGTTCTGTTTACATGTATTAGATGTGTTCCTTGTTCTAGTTCCCAGGACACACCAATCATCACAACTGTTCTCTGTAATGTGTATTTAGTCACTCCTTGTGCCTCTTCAGTTGTCCTGTATTGTTCGTGTTACATGTTTACACGCTGTCTTGCATGTTGGCTGTCTATTTTGATCTATTCAAATAAACCCTGTGCTAGATGGCCTACTCATCATCTTCGTCTTCCGTGGATTTAAACTGTAATATATTCCTGTGAATTTTCAGCATCTTCCACATCTTCAGTAGGGCTGCACGATATGGGAAAAAACTGAACTTGCTCTATTTTGATTTTCTGCAATATATTGCGATATGAAAACGGTTTCCCCAGATGATTGAATAGCGGTATTTGTAAAGAATGAATCATTCTAGAATGACTAGGGTGATTTTGTAATGGAGGAAAGTCTAACAGTATTCAGGTACAGAAATTGAATAATCAAATGTAAAATAACACTGCATATTCTTCACTGTATAAATTAAAAATTAATAAATAAATAATAAATAAATAAATAAACAAATAAAATAAATAAATAATCTGTGTTAAAGGATTAGTTCACTTTTTAAAAAACTTTTTCTGATAATTTAGTCATCCAAGATGTCCATGTCTTTCTTTCTTCAGTCGAAAAGAAATGAAGGTTTTTGATGAAAACATTCCAGGATTTTTCTCCATATAATGGACTTCAACAGGACCCAAACGGTTCAAGGTCCAAATGACAGTTTCAGTGCAGCTTCAAAGGGCTTTAAACGACACCAGACGATGAATAAGGGTCTTATCTACACAAACCATCGGCATTTCACAAATAAATAAAAAAGTTTAAGTTTTATAAGCACAAATGCTCACCTTGCTCTGTTCTGTGATGCGCGTTCGTGACTCACGTAATACGCAATTACGTTGAAAAGGTCACGCGTCGGCGGAAGTACTGAGTCAGTGTTTACGAATGTGAGGAAGGAGGACCATATACACATATTCAAATGTCTTTGTGTCAGTTTATCGTTTAAAAAAACCATTTCGTGTGCGTCAGTGTTGGGCAGTAGCGTCGCTACAAGTAGTGACGCTACTAGTTTAACTACATTTCTCAGTAGCGTGGTGGTAGCGTCGCTGTTTTCTGAATCAAATAGCTTTTCAGTAGCAAAGCTCTTTTTTTTTATCAAGTAATGCGGTAGCGTCCACACACTACACACAAGCTACATTTTCCCAAGCATTTCTAAAGTTCAAGCTCAAATCGGAAATACAACTGCTAAGTATCGCTGATCCTGAATAAGTGACGATGACTTCTTGTTTTTCACGGCGGTTGGCAACCATAGGACCATTTCATTCCCGCGATCTGGAAAACACGGACAGAATCGGAGGCATAAAAACGGAATTTACTGTATAACGCGGAAATTCACGGAATTGTCATATCGTGGATGAAAAGTAGGCTAGGTCAGTACATTAAAAATAAAATCGTGATATAGACTAGTGTATCTGAATATACACTACACTTTCATTTACCACAACACTCAAACACACACTGAGGCATGCATGACACTCGCGATGTTTTCAGCCTATATGAGGACATTATTGCATGAACTTTATCTACACAGCCGCTCTGAGAGTCACTTCAGCACCATTTCAGTTTGATTTGAGAAAAACTATCATCATATCATTAAAACACACAGATACTCAATCTCTAAGGTCTACACGGCAACACGGCAAAATAAAAGGTTGGTTTAACCTTTGAAGAAAGTGTTGCTTAAATCATTACATTAATCCAAAAATATTAAAACGGATGAATAAATAAAAACAGAATATAGAAAATATTCATAGGGCCCTACAACCAGCTTTTAGGTGCATTACCACCACATTCTGCTCCAGATGTGCACATCACGTACCAATCTCAATTCTTGGGCTGACACGTGAGAAATTTGCTTAATGGAAAGATGCACATACTCTCAACACCTGGTTTTGTTATAGTTGTATATAGTTATGGTTTTATGTAGTTTATTTCGTTTTTTTTAATTTTTTTTTTTATTGGTTTGGAACAGTTTGTGAATAAACAATTTAACTGATAGATTATCTGTTTGACTGACATGATGTTTAAAAATTATAAAAATGAATTTTTGCTGTAGCTTAGCTTGCTACATTTCCCAGGGAGGTTAGCTTCAGTGTAGTGAAGCCGAATTTAATGTAATGTAGAGTAACTGCTAGCTTAGCTCACTACATTTTTCAAGTTGCTTGCCCAACACTGGTGTGCGTATCCTGGGTGTTTTAATATTAAAAAGGCTAAAAGAGAATTTTCGTCAGGACAGAAGCGTGACCTTTTCAACGTAATTGCGTATTACGTGACAACACGAACATGGAAAATTTTAACATGTTCACATTTTTAAAGCAGCATTTGGTAACTTTTGAAATGTTGCTCTGGGTCCCCCTACAGTTGGGAAACAGTATTGTCTTCTACTGTCGTAAAATCTGTCATGGTTACACCAGGGAATACACGCATGCATTTGTTGACAAGCGATACCCCGAACTCTGCAGAAGGCATTCTCACGTCTTGGGCAGACTACCAGTGTTGCATCTTCATCCCAGGTACATTCATTTAGTTTTTTACAAACGCCAAAGATCGCGTAGCTCACGTTTACAAGTCAGCGTCTTCATAGTAGCCTATTTGCTACTGTTTTACATAATGGATATGCTAATTCAATTCAATGTTTGTGTGGTAGGTAGCCATATCGTCAATATTATAGTTTATAATGTTAATCGTGCAGACAATGCTCCAGTTGCATTATTTTATAAAGTAGAATAAATAACTTCTAGGTTACAATGACTGTGTTTTACCTGTTATTGAACAATTGTAGATCATAAAGGAGTTAGTTGACCTAACTATAAAAAAATGTACGCAATTTTCCTTGACTACAACATCAAATGTTAGCATAATAAATTAGATTTTTACCCAATACAAACTATATAGCAATCTACCGTAATCAAAACAAACACGTTGGCTCGCTAACCAGTCAGCTTACTACCACAGACGGTCATGGATTGAACACTTTTATAAACACAAACAAGAATAAGGAATAAAGAAAACAAATACGTACTTACAATTGCATTAGCAGAAACGCAAGGCCAGCATCTGTTTTGCATTCTTCATGTTCTTTAACTATAAGCTCTCGCCACTCAGTGGCATGACCAATGTTGATTCTAGGTGTTGTCCCTCGCACGGTCCAAAAGTTTTTTCCTCTCTCACCTCCTCCGCCGATAAACGTCTCTTCTGTCTTTTCGGTGACTCATTATCCATCGTCGCTTGTAATAATTCTAGCTAATATTGAGGGGGGCGTGTGTGTTTGTCGAATTGTCGTAAAGCAGTTTGTGTTTCTCGCTCGTTCTCGTTCTCGTCTCGCTTCTCACGAGACTTCAAATTTTCATCTTACCGGGACGGTAGTCCCAATGTTGCAAGGCTGGTTTTTCGCCTGTGAACGCTGGGGGGAGCGGGGGAAGTCACCAATTTCACCAGAACAGGTTGTTTAACCATCCAAATGATTTCTAGACAGTTTTATTAAGTTAAAAAAGTTACCAAGAGCACCTTTAAAAGTGAACTAATCCTTTAAAGCTACAAAAGTGATTTTCTCTTTTTACTTTGTTGTCAGGGAAGAACTATGCCTTTTCTTACTACATCATAAAGTACTTGTGCAGAAGAAACGCAATAAATGCTGTCATATTATCTTGCGTTCGGATTCCTGATGTTTGGGAATTCAATCATGTGAGATACTTCTGGGAGGGAATTACACCAAAACATTTTGATGACAGACTTTGGCTCAGGCGTTTCAGAGTGATCAAACCAACATTTGAGAAACTGTGCAATGAAATTGGTCCTCTAGTTAGTCCAGTTATCCAATCGCATCCTCTGCTCAGGCATAGTCACGCGAGTTCTTCGTTGCGCATCGTGTTTTCATTGTAGTTTATGCATGTCTTCTTATCGGATCAAATTTATTGACCTCAATTGAGCAAAAAAATAAATAATTATGCACATTTTTATAATTTATGCACATCTTGCCATCTCTTTTTTATGCGCATAAAAATAGGTGTATAGAAATATAGCTAGCGAGCACTTTAACAAAAATGCAACCTCCATATTTCTGTTTTAAAATACTCTAAAATATCTTGCCCCATAGAATGTAGTTGTTTTACATTATGGTAAAGAGGATTTTTGTTCGTTTTACAAACTTCAGTATGAGTTCAAATGATTGGTAAATCGACAGCACATCACAAATGCTGTCCATAAAGCATAAATGTATTGTATACTGAAGAATGAAGGAATCAGAAATATCCATTTCAGCCCATATTAAAAGTATATTTCACCCAAAAATGTAACTACGTTCATCAACTCTCGTGCAGTTCCAAACCTGTATGACTTTCTTTTTTTCTGCGCAACACAAACGAAGATATTTTGAAGAATGTTGGTAATCCAACAGTTTTGGTGACCATTGACTTCCATTGAATTGAAACCGACATCACATAGAAAACATCTACTTTTGTCTTCAGAATAAAGAAAGTCATTCAGGTTTGGAACGAGTAAATGATGACAGAATTTTAATTTTAGGGCGAAAGCTTCCATATCACTTTATGGCAGATACATTTCATTGCAAAGCCAAAAGTATTTTTTTTTGTGTGCATATTTGGATGCCCACCAACATTCCTGGGCTTTGTTTTCAGGAAATTGAAGTGGGGAAGGGTACGACCAACCAGCCACATGCGTGATGAAAACAGGATCTGAAAGACAGAAAAATGCATGCTTGGCCATCCAATCACATGACGATTCATTGCGAGGACAAAGGCTGCCGCATGAGCTTCTCTTCTCCTATCAGTTCTGTCAGAGATTATCCAGTCAAAGATAATCTCCTTGACGACACACAGCGTTTAATCATGACTTGATTAGTCAACTTTATGTAAATATACTGTCCGATATCTCCTACCGTAACTCAAAGCCACCCCCACAAATGTGCAGTTGAGTATCGCCAATTAGAGCCAGCATTTATGGATGGAGAATCTCATCTGGGCCTCGGTCCAAAGGGCCCGAGCCAAGAGCCATCCCACTGGCAATAAACTCTTTGTTACAACCAAGTCTTTCAGGTTTATGCGGCACTAAAAGGCCTTCAGTTCATCATAACAGTTTTGAAGCAAGTAAAGCGGAAGTTTGCATGTAGAAAGCCCAATGATCTGCGCTTGTTTTGACATCATCACCTCCCCCTCCAAATCCAAAGTCAACTCTTCCACACTCTCTCCATCCAGCGCCTGGAAAAACAGATCCGTGGGTCATAAAAGAGGGGCGGCAGCGCAGGAAACGGACCTCCATTTCCTCCCATGACAGACCCTTTAACAGCCACATCATACGTGACTCCCTGAACCCGTTCACGCCAGCTGATGACGCTTCTCCCCCGTACAAACCATGATGTGAAAGCTCGTTCACTACATGGCTTTGTGTCTCTCCAAGAGAGACGTTTTGTATTCGTCTCACTCACCGGTTGGACGCACACAGGAGCACTTCTTTAAAAGCAGTCTCTCAAGATGACAAAAGACATGTATGTGTGTGCCAAGGCTAGTGCTCTTGGGCACTTGTATTGTGCTGACAAAGCATTCAGCATTTACTTATTGCAAAAGCCATGACAACTGTAAAAAAAAAAAACTTAAAATTACACACAGACAGTACTTTTATTTATTTGTTTTAATTAAAGTGGGCCATTATGCTTTTTCACATATTACCTTTCATGCAGAGTGTAATATAGCCGTTTGAGATTTCGGTCCCTCCATTTACGCTTTAAAGTTTAAACTTCATAAAGAGATCGTAAAACTAATCCATATGAATTGAGTGGTTTATTCCCAAATTTCTGAAGAAAATGTTCTGCTGCGTAACACAAGAATGAACCTCATTGGTTCTCACACGTCAAGCAAACATGCTTGAGCTTCGTTGGCCATAACTGATGTGTGTTGATGAATGTTTATGTGAATAAAATCCTAAATTGAATCTGTTCATCATATAAAGTGATCGTGTCTCTTCAGAAAATTTGGACTAAAACACTCGATTCATATGGATTAGTTTTACGATCTCTTTATGAACTTTTTGAAGAGTCAAAGACAGTGGTGCTTGTGTAGCTGTCAATGGAGGAACAGAAACCTCTCAGCTTTCACCAAAAAGATCTTCATTTGTGTTCTGAAGATGAACGAAAGTCTTATGTGACACCGATACAATTTAAGTTTAATATAAATAAAAAGTAATAGATACATACTTTAATTATATAACAAACAACCAATATATATATTAGGGGTGTAACGATACGCGTTTTCGTATCGAACCGTTCGGTACGAGGCTTTCGGTTCGGTTTTCGGTACGCATTTTCAAACCGAACGGTTCGTTGGACCATTTTTCCTGCCGACCAAAATTTGCGCGTGACAAGCGCACTCGAGATGCTGGTGCGACCACAACATTGCCCAACATCAAATGGCAAATGTAATGTAAGCGGAACGAAACTGAGCTACTCGTTATTGTGTGGTTGACGGACTGTTTATCAGTTTGGACCAATGCAGCGCGAGCCGATCTCTGTTACTACACAGCGCTGAGACATCCAGTAAAGAAAGCATTTGAATTCGCTATTGATCTTGAAGTAATAACATCGCTGCGAGATCTAGTGAGAAACATTCACGTCTCCGTTATTAACGGATCAAACCGCGCTGACGTGGAAACCAGGAAGAAACATGTGCCATGAATGAACTATCCAGAGTCCACAGATCAGCAACATCACCATGGGTTTACTGTATAACACTCACTGTAACCATGGAGGTTTGGCAGGAATAGTAGGCTATATTGCTTTCAAGTAACATTACGTCGGTTTTATTTTGACATTATGAATACAATTGCTGCCCTCAAATGTTAATCTGAACTAAAATAAACCTTTGTTTATAACTACTACAATATAACATTTCATTTTGTCCAAGGAGCTGTTTTGTTTTATATGCTCCTAAGAAAAGTCAAGTATAGCTCCATCATTGCTCAAAGTAAAAAAAAAAAAAAAATCATACTTTATGATGTTAGTTTTAATAAAAATATAATAAAAATAAAATAAAAAAAATCAAGGAAATTTCTCTGGCATTTCTTTCTTTTTGCTGCATTGAAAACGTACCGAACGGTACCGAACCAAACCGTGGCACAAGTGTATCGTATCGAACCGTGAATTTTGTGAACCGTTACACCCCTAATATATACAGTGAAGAAAATAAGTATTTGAACACCCTGCTATTTTGCACGTTCTCCCACTTAGAAATCATGGAGGGGTCTGAAATTGTCATCGTAGGTGCATGTCCACTGTGAGAGACATAATCTAAAAAAAAAAAATCCAGAAATCACAATGTATGATTTTTTAACTATTTATTTGTAAGATACAGCTGCAAATAAGTATTTGAACACCTGTCTATCAGCTAGAATTCTGACCCTCAAAGACCTGTTAGTCTGTCTTTAAAATGTCCACCTCCCCTCCATTTATTATCCTAAATTAGATGCACCTGTTTGAGGTCGTTAGCTGCATAAAGACCCCTGTCCACCCCATACAATTAGTAAGAATCCAACTACTAACATGGCCAAGACCAAAGAGCTGTCCAAAGACACTAGAGACAAAATTGTACACCTCCACAAGGCTGGAAAGGGCTACGGGGAAATTGCCAAGCAGCTTGGTGAAAAAAGGTCCACTGTTGAAGCAATCATTAGAAAATGGAAGAAGCTAAACATGACTGTCAGTCTCCCTCGGACTGGGGCTCCATGCAAGATCTCACCTCGTGGGGTATCAATGATCCTAAGAAAGGTGAGAAATCAGCCCAGAACTACACGGGAGGAGCTGGTCAATGACCTGAAAAGAGCTGGGACCACCGTTTCCAAGGTTACTGTTGGTAATACACTAAGATGTCATGGTTTAAAATCATGCATGGCACGGAAGGTTCCCCTGCTTAAACCAGCACATGTCAAGGCCCGTCTTAAGTTTGCCAATGACCATTTGGATGATCCAGAGGAGTCATGGGAGAAAGTCATGTGGTTAGATGAGACCAAAATAGAACATTTTGGTCATAATTCCACTAACCGTGTTTGGAGGAAGAAGAATGATGAGTACCATCCCAAGAACACCATCCCTACTGTGAAGCATGGGGGTGGTAGCATCATGCTTTGGGGGTGTTTTTCTGCACATGGGACAGGGCGACTGCACTGTATTAAGGAGAGGATGACCGGGGCCATGTTTTGCGAGATTTTGGGGAACAACCTCCTTCCCTCAGTTAGAGCATTGAAGATGGGTCGAGGCTGGGTCTTCCAACATGACAATGACCCGAAGCACACAGCCAGGATAACCAAGGAGTGGCTCTGTAAGAACCATATCAAGGTTCTGGCGTGGCCTAGCCAGTCTCTAGACCTAAACCCAATAGAGATTCTTTGGAGGGAGCTCAAACTCCGTGTTTCTCAGCGACAGCCCAGAAACCTGACTGATCTAGAGAAGATCTGTGTGGAGGAGTGGGCCAAAATCCCTCCTGCAGTGTGTGCAAACCTGGTGAAAAACTACAGGAAACGTTTGACCTCTGTAATTGCAAACAAAGGCTACTGTACCAAATATTAACATTGATTTTCTCAGGTGTTCAAATACTTATTTGCAGCTGTATCTTACAAAAAAATGGTTAAAAAAAATCATACATTGTGATTTCTGGATTTTTTTTTTTTAGATTATGTCTCTCACAGTGGACATGCACCTACGATGACAATTTCAGACCCCTCCATGATTTTTAAGTGGGAGAACTTGAAAAATAGCAGGGTGTTCAAATACTTATTTTCTTCACTGTATATCTCATTGCTTTAGGTTCCTTTAAGATATATTTACCTTAGATCCAAGCCCTACACCATCTGCAGAAGTGTACCTCACACACACTAAACACACGGTAACCAAAGCATGACACAAAGGGTGATGACACCAGTACAAACCCTGTATATGGCACCTTTAACTCAGTCAAATTCATCATTCAGCAGTTCCAAGTCTCCTAAAAACAAACGCTTTAGTCTTTTGATTGTGGCGTTGACGGAGCTCCAGTGTCCAGAAGCCGTCCGGCTGATAAGACTAACTGTGTCAACTCCACTGCGGGCTCTAGTGAAAAAAACACTAGTGGACCAATCAAACCAATAATAGGTTTTATCTCCTTTTCATCACCTGTGTGAGGGGAATAGGATATGGAGTATACACTGCACACACACACACACCTCACAATCTTCAACATGTAGGTGTGAAAAGCCCAAGCGACATATCCAGGATTTCCCTCAGCCAGGCCAGGACCAGATCTGATGCCGGTCAGACATTTCTGAACAAGCAAAGTTTTCATATCCAAAACACCACAGATCAGGACCATATTCATATATGATACAGGTTACCTGGTTTCCCACATTTGGAATATGTCTATATGTTATGATTACAGCAAGAACAGGAAAAGATCTACTCAGGAAAGGCTTTCACCGAACTCCCATCCGGGGCAGAACTGTCTCTCCTCACTTTTCTCACCCAGTATCTCTCTAAACCATCAGACTATTTGCCTGAGGACTGGAACAATTTGCATACCACCCTCAGAAGCACACACACATATACATATATACACATATATATACATATATATATATATATATAGGCCTATATATATATATATAGAGAAAGCTAATTTCCCATGCAGTTTTCTTTCAGCTCATTAATTTAAATAGTATCCATCGTGGATTTAAGACCCGTGCACACTAAGATCAGATAACTATAACGATAACTATATTAGCGTCCACACCAATGCAAGCCATCGTTCTCTTTATATCCATCCAAAGTTGTCAAATTTAACTTACGTGCAAAATTGGAATATTGCATAATTTTTTTTTTTAAAATTGCGAATAAAACTGCGTTTCCATCCCATGCGTTTAAGATTTAAAAAAATAATAAAAATAAAAAATAAAAAAATTGAACTTTTTTAAAAACGCAAAAATTAGGGTTTATATCTCCATCAGAAATGACTTTTTTCAAAGTTTATTCACATTTTTCTAATTTATGTTTATCTTGGTGTTTCCATCCAATGTTTTTTTTTTTATGCGATATCCCAAAATGCACATAAAAATAGGTGGATGGAAACCGCTATTGTGACAGGTTCACAGGTGCACTAAAATGTTTTGCTCAAACTATGATGAACTGATATGTTGTGGTCAACAACACAAATAACTGATATCACAAATCTATACTAATTTGGTCAAATAAATTAAAGATTCATTGTTTTATATGCCACAAGTAATTGAGTTATCACACTATAGAGTTTGAAAAACAGGTGTTCATTTTGAGATTTGCGTTATTAAATTATTAGCTTTAAGTCAGCATTAGGTGACTTAGAAATATCTGCCACATTTTACTCTTATCATTAGTTCTTTGGGAATAAATGGTATCCATCCTTATTATTATTTATACACTGTTATAGTGTTCATTAATATTTGTTATGTGCTTTCATAATTAAATTTTTTTTAGTTATTAGTTTAACTATTTAGCTTTATTTTTTAGTAATTTTAGTACTTCAAATTCAAAACTCACTGAAATACAGTTAAGTTTACAGGTTTCATCCAACTTTTATATTTTATTTTATTTATATATATATATATATATATATATATATTTTTTTATTTATTTATTTCAATTGTTTTAATAGTTTTAGTAATAGTAAACATAATGTGGCATTTAAATGTGGATGATCATGTGTTAATGTGTTTATCTGATGCCATTTTTGCAGCTTTTTGGACTGAGGAAGTTTTGAGTGCTGAAAGCTACATTGTAGATCAAGCTCTCTTCAAGGAAAATTAGATCAAGGAAAATTAGATTTCTTATAACATGCCCCTTTAAGCATATTAACAGATGAATACAAGCTGTAGTACGACCTTACACACACACACACACACACACACACACTCTCTGCTGTGTGAGGTTTAATGAACTGACCACAAACACAAACTTGGCTGCCAAGCCAAGGACAACAATCAGAATCCGCTTACAGTGTGTGAGCCATCTGCCTGAACCTGTCTGTCTGACACACACACACACACTTAAAGGACACTATTCTTGGCTCCGTCACAAGAATGACTTCACAGAGCAGTTCTTCCTCATGAAGACTATCGCTGCTCAAACAGGCCGGGTTCAAACCTACGTCTCCAACATGAGCACCTCTGTTGTGCAGCACTGTTTACCAAAAAAAAGGAATTGTTCAAATTTCATTTGAATACATTTTAAAAGATTAATTAAATTGTTAAGTAATTAATTACATTTCATTAATTAATAATTACATTTTTATGCATTCATTTGATTACCACCATTTTTTTTTTACAATAAATTGTATTAAATCACACAACACAGAATCTATAAAAAATTCAAACAGAAAACACAGAATAAAAAAATTATATAGGGCCCTATTAAATGTTACAATTTTAATTAACTAAACCATTAAAAACTGAATGCAGAAAAATTTACAGAAAACAGATTTGGGGGGTAAAGAGGATTTGGAGAAACAATGATACAGATTAAAAATAGAATATATCAGGAAACTAGGTGAGGTAAAATAAACCCTGGATGTGAGGACGTTATCTTGCTTTGCTCATACATGAAAGTGCAATAAGGCTGATGAGCAACAAAAAAAAAAGAATAAAAAAAAAAGATTATCAGCTTGACCTTTATCGTGCAACCCTACGTTATCCTACAGCCTTGACTAACATGAGGTTTCAGTCTCATCTGGAGAACATCAGATGAGTATGACCCCTGTTGACCCCAGGACCTGAAAGAGACATGGGTTTGTGCATCCTCAACCACAGAGCTAGTTACAAGCCCTAGTGTCACAGGAAGCACATCTCACGTGTGTGTGTGTGTGTGTGCGTGTGCGTGTGTGTGCGCGTGGGGTGTGTGTGCGCGTGGGGTGTGTGTGTGTGCGCGTGGGGTGTGTGTGTGTGTGTGTGTGTGCGCGTGGGTGTGTGTGTGTGTGTGTGTGTGTGTGTGTGTGTGTGTGTGTGTGTGTGTGTGTGTGTGTGTGTGTGTGTGTGTTCTTGTTTATACACTGGTATTACAACTTACACGTGATTTATGAGGACATTGCATGAGTCCTCATATTTCAAATAGCTTAAACAAAAAAACAATGTTTTTTTTTAAATGTAAAAATGCAGCATGTCTCCTGTGATGGGTAGGTTTAGGGGCTGTGTGTGTGTGTGTGTGTGTGTGTGTGTGTGTGTGTGTGTGTGTGTGTGTGTGTGTGTGTGTGTGTGTGTGTGTGTGTGTGTGTGTGTGTGTGTGTGTGTGTGTGAGTGAGTGAGTGAGTGAGTGAGTGAGTGAGTGAGAGAGAGAGAGAGAGAGAGAGAGAGATATCGCCCTGTGGGCCCCTTAGTCTCATAGAGTGGGCCCATAGAGTCTCTCCAGATGTCAGATCTTCAGTCCACTTTTCCCACCTCCACCCATACAAAACTGCATCCACCAACCATCTCCTCTTTTTAAATATATCTTGCCCTCCTAAAACTGATTTCTTCAGCTCCTCGATCTCTAATGTCCTCTAAGCTACGTCACTGTCCTCTACTCCATCTCTGCCTCGTTCCTAAACTCAATCCTCCAAAATGAGTTCCTTCATCTCTCATTTCCTCTCTCTCCCGAGTCTCAAGATACAGTCGGATGACGCAAAATGTGTTCTAGAGATTAGGATTAACTTGTCCTGTCATGCACATGCGCATAAACACCAAAGACACACAGACACACACCTGGCACAGAGTGTAAACAGCTGCTGCCAAAAGCCAGTGTCCCTTGATCATATCTGCACAAAACACATCGACAGGGTTTCATCTAGCTTGAAGTGAAATATGGTAGTTGTTGGCATTGAAATGAAGAAGAGGAATTTGTGAAAATGTAAACAGTAAAACACGTCAACCTGTGTGTGTGTATGTAAGAAAGAGATAAAAAGAATGACTAAGTGTGTTTGTGGTTTTCTTGGACCTCTCAAGGAAGAGGAGGATGTCTGGAGCTTCACCTCAAACACACACCAGCGCCTCCTTCATGCCCTTTAGAAAAGAGGTTATCAAACTGCTGGATTTACCCGAACGGAAAACTCGCTCCAGCTCCTGTTCACTCGTCCTCCCCGACTGTGTTGATCTGTTGTCTTGAACCATGTTAGAGAGACTCGGATCCATATACCAGTCAGGAGAATGCGTTACATAATCATGTCACTGTCATATTCCCTTGTTTTTATGAGCAAGATGAGGAGCATGTGATGCGGCAAGAGAAGTAAACAAAAAAATAGGAATGCACTGATATGAAATTTTGGCCGAAACCGATAACTCTTTATATTTGAAAGCCGATAACAGACACATTGCCCGATAAATCGAAATCCAAATTTTTATATACACAACCGGTCAAAAGTTTTAGATCAGTAAGATTTTTTGTGTTTTTAAATGAAGTCTCTTCTGCTCACCAAGGCTGCAATTATTTGATAATACAAAAAAAACAGTAATATTGTGAAATATTATTACAATTTAAAACAGCGGCTTTCTATGTGAATATATAGTGAAGTGTAATTTATTCCTGTGATCAAAGCTGAATTTACAGCATCATTACTCCAGTCTTCAGTGTCACATTATCCTACAGAAATTATTATAATAATAATAATAATAATAATATTATTATTGGGCTGCACATGTTGCACTAAACACTATTTTCCTTTATTGAAGTGATTTCAATCATATTTTAAGCAATTCAAAACCATCATGACAGACAGCACATATCTGAAGTGTCCCATACCGATATGGTGGCCGATATATCCTGCATCCCTACACAAAGAAAAACCTGAAAAGGGGTTTAAAATGAGATGATATGACTAGTGTCTGTAGGGTTTTCCCTCTGTACTCTGTCGTTTGTTTGAGTGCTGATTCGCGAAGATGAACAGCAAATCAGAGTGATGTCTCTAACCAATGAGCTCCATCTGGGCTTCTGACGTAATCCAGAAAACCATTCAAATAAACCATCCGACAATGGGATCCATCTGAAGTCTGTACAGAGATAAAAAAGAAACGTTCTTTCACTTGTTGTCGACAGACTCTGAGAATGTCAGAAACCCAACAAGCATCTGTATACTGTATCCAGTGTAGACAGTGTCAGTCATTATAAAAGGGGCTTTCGCACCGGGTTGTTCCGGCTAGGAATGAGCCCGAGAGCTAATGGTTGCCCTAGGAACATTTACCTGGTTTCATTCGCACCGCCAATAGAATTATCTGAAGTGACGTACGGCGTGCTGTTGTTGTGACTTATTTTGACAGCGCTGAGAACGCCAGAGGCTGATCTCACAGCGCTCGCATTCTCCGTGTTCATTAGTTTGCGATCTGTCTAACAGTGCCGTCTACTACAGAATTAGATAGAACTGTAGACAGTAGACAGTATATGAAAAAGTATTAGGGTAAGCCAAGTGGTCGATGTCCAGTGTCGCTAGCTGAGCAGAAATACATAATCATGTTTGTCTTGGTATCCTCAAAGTTGCGTTGGATTTTCTCCTCGGCGTAAAGGTTGAGAGATCCACTTATCACTGTTTTCCATGTTCGTAGAGTAAGTTTGTGGAGTAAATATATAGGCTATAATCGGTGTTGACACAGCTTTTTTAAAAATGGGGAGTGCTGGTAGTTCCCCTAAAAGGAGTTCCTGGAACTAAAATCGTTCCCAGTTCCTGCGGTGTGAACCATAGACATAATGAATACATAGACGCCCTATTGGCCGCTTTGGACCATTGCTGCGATACGTCAACGCGTCCGCCATTTTGCGGAGGGCAAGACTGCACTGTAATCAAATGCAAGTAAGCGGGTGTGCTGCGGTTTTTCTGGATAAAAACAAAAAATGTTTTTACATTTATCAACCGATTTCATTGGTTTGCATGTGGTGTACAAAAAGTTCCATCTCTAATTATTTAAAATCTCGATAGACTTATAAAATATTTTTTTTGAGTAAAATAATAATAAAATAATACTTTTGAGTGTAGGCAAAAGTCAGCCGTGTGGGCCAGTGGGCGGGGCCTATAGTGTGATGATGCATAACTATTCGCTGATGTCTTGCTCCGGAGACAGTCATATGCAAATGTATTTGCCCGTGAAACATCACAAATCAAGCAATACCAAAACAAGTTGATTTTGGAGCTTAATTAAATAAATACTTTGTTTATAAAGAGGAGGACATTTTAAGCTATGAAACATGGATGTTTTGACCTTTTATATGTCAAAAGATCGTAATATCCTAACAACCAGCCCCAACACAGGCTTAAGGAGGGTGTTGTGTTATGGTTATACTTCCAAACCAGTGTAATAGTTGCATATTTATTTGCAGTGCTGTCTGCTTCACTGCCAAGTTTCTATTATAAGCAAACTTAATGCAAATACATCTCCCTTTTGCGTAAACTCAAAGAAAATAGTTTCTGCGGTAATCGACAACAAGCTACAAACACAGCTCATAGACGTACAGTAAAGCTGAAAGCCGAGATAAATAAAATGTATTTTTATCCTTCTGTATTTTAGAGGTCCTGTTTTGAGATATATAAATTTAGAAGCTTTTCAACATCAAAGAGATTCAATTGTGGCAAGGCTCTATTGTTTCACTGACATATATTGATGTATCGCTGAGCAACGGCTTGTAAATACTGATCTAATTTTTCTCCTAGTGGGCCATAAAAAGCTCTCGTTTATCTCAGACAGGTAATGAATAGAAAGCTGACGTCTATACCGTCACCACACGTCCGGTCTTCTGTGTTTAGAGTCACCAAGGTGGCTGTGTTTTGACTGCCACTCCGGTGCCTGCTCAGAGAACAATGCAAGCATGCGATTGTAAAACATGTGGCCCCAGAAAGCCGAGGGTCATGTGTGAAGCTGATACAGCGGCACTGAAGTGATACTGCATTGATAAAAGTCTTTGAAGTCAGAGAATGAGGGAAACTGTTGTTCAGTTCATTAAGGGCTGGAGAGACTGAATACGACAGTCCATTCAGTGTTCGAGTAACCAGATATTCAGAGCATCGAATCCTGAAAATAATGAACTGAAAAAGGCCACAACAATGACTTTGAAAGGTTTCACTGTGATGACTGATATAGAGGACAGAAGGGCTGATGCTGCTGTACTAGTGTCAATTTAACTGGACAACTCCGGCGCAAAATGAACCTTTGGTCTAATTACACATTGGTACTAGGGGTGGCACGGTTCACAAAACCCACGGTTCGGTTCGTTTCACGGTTTTAGGGTCACGGTTTTCGGTTCTGTACGGTTCTTGTTGTTATTTTTTCTTTTAATCTTTAACACTCCAGAAATGTACTTCAACATACGATATGGGCTATAGCTTAATTATCCACAATTCAGGATACAGTATTTTACAAAAAAATGTATATCATGTAATCATGCACAAACTGAATTTGACTTGACTTTAAGCACATTATTGAGAGACCATCTCTGACGAAAGCTGGTGACATTTTTATACTATACAGCAAAAGAGAAGACATTGATGAAATGCTTTTGTTTATTTGACACACAAATAATGAATTAGCCTAACTTGCATTTATCAAACTGTCAACTTCAGTGTAACGTTAGCTCTTACAAAATGTTTATCTTTTAAAAGAAAAAGAGAGGAACTCTTAAAGCACTATCTTTTAAATAAGTCAAAATACGTTACAAATAATTGCCTATAGATAATGAGGCTATAACAATATAGCAAAGGCCATAATCATAAAGTGAAACATAAGTTCAACCTCAACTCAAAAACAGTATATCAACAATGCTTCTATTCCCTGAGAGTGAGGATACATTTTTTTTCCATGTGAAAAGTGCAGTTTGGAAACATGTGACTGGAGTTCTTATCTAAACTTAGTGTCACTGTATATATTTAAATATAATAGGTAAGATGAAATCCAAAATGTTCCCACACACCGACTTATACGACGCTGGTGCATCCCCCAACTCCTGTTAGCCTTCCTTATCTCTCCCACTTGCCATTTCTATACGTGACGAGACCTGCAGCGCTGCACAGACCGATCAGTTTATGACATCGAAGTACTGCGAGAGATTGAAAAGCATACGGAGCCGTTGCTCTCGCGGTACTTTGATGTTATTCATCGACCGGTCTGTGCAGCGCCGGTTCAAGTCGAACAAGCCTCATATGTATGTCCACACATCTCTTATTTCGCGCGAAAAGTAAACGCACTGTCTGAGGTCACGGGCACGAGGTTACATTGCGCATGCGACGAACGAACCGTGCGACGCACACACGCACCGAACCGAGACAAGCGAACCGAACGGTTCGGATGTTTTTTCATGTACCATGCCACCCCTAATTGGTACATAGTCAACCGTTCTCTGAGATTTGTTTTCATGATTATCGAATGTAAAGTTTTATCTCTAAAAACTGTTTAGCTTATAACGCGCTAGTATATAGGGAAAAGAGTAATGGAAATTAAAAATCGCTAGTTAATACCACTAACAAGGCTCAAAATAGCCCAACACGAACACAGTAGCATAATGAGGGTCCCTACCTGCAAACTGAAGCATTGAGAACGTTGTAAGTGTACAGACAGTTTAATAAGAAGATATTTTATAAAGACAGTCCTCTTCGCTTATACAGACAGGAGCCGTCTTTGGAAAACAGTCTCGACTAGCCGAATCATGAACGCCGAGCATGTGGCGTTTTATTTATTTGGAGCATGTGGAGGGCTGGGTGACCTCAGAATGACCTATAAATATTATTTTAATATCTAAAAAAACGAAGCAGCACAAACGAAGTAAAAGCGATTTAGCCTATTTTGCCGACATTTAGCATTGGGTGGGGGTGGGGCCAACTTCACTTGAGTGACAAGAGTGGGACGGCTTGGATCATGCATTTTCAATTTGCACATTGAATTTTGCTACATTCATTGCGGGACATTTCACGAAAATGCAAGAATCATAACATTTAAATGATCATATTGCTACAGTTTTTGCTTGAACATGTTACACAGATCTAATAATTTCTTTACTTCATTTTCATTTTAACTTTGCAACTTATAAAGCGTTAAAATATGCATTCAATTTACATATTAAAACTAGTGTATGAAATGGCAAATGTAAATTATAGAATTCAATTATAAATTTTAATTTTGCACCAAACATTGCATAAATGGAAAATGCTAATTTAAATATAGAAATGCATTGCCATTTTACATATTGCATTATCATTTTGCATATTACATTTCAAATTGAGTACTGATACCCATATGCTTCCATACATCAAAGTCTTAATAGCCAGGCAATGTTTTAAAAATGATTCACTAAATGGTCATTGAGTCCTTTGACCATCAGTGTTTCCCTTTGTGAGCCAGGCATTTCCCCATGTGTGCATCCCATTATTGATCACATTGATTTTTAAAGAATAATACATTACTCTCCAAACTCTTTTGAAAAACACAGAGAAACATATCATGGTTATGGACAAACATGTACAAAACTAGCCTTTATTAACGGTACTAAACCACAAGAACTATAAAAACCAAAACGTTTTTCCATCTCATGCTGACCTACTTATGGCCAACCTAAAATTCAAATAATCCGAAGCAATCATTTTCTGCAATGTGTCTATTTCTACTTCGTCATCTCAGCTTCCACTTTTGCATGGAGACTCCGCAGCTCCGCAGGTGAATAATAGCCTAGCGTGCTAACATCTGCTACCACAGACGCCATATGAAGCTCCCGAGGACCGGAAGAACGGGCGCTAGCAGACCATCTTATGGTGAATCGGGAGTTTCTGGCTTGGTTTTCGAGGCCCTTCGAGATTTTGGCAGACTCTGGGATTTTCGACTGTGTTAAACTTTACCTGAAGATGCGCTGAGAGAAAGAGAAGGGACAGGCCGCAGCAGGTATATTGGCCCACCTCATTTATTAAACGAGGAGCAGCTGGGAAAACCAGGAGAGGAAACAAGAGAGTGAGGATTGCCAAGGTCTTCCAAGAACAGACATTAGCCAGGATATTCAAAAGCCCAGAACCAAACAACAGCAGCAGACAATCTTATCTACAGCAGGGCTTTATTGTGCTGCAACCCATTCCAGCTCCTCAGCATATTAACATGGTCTCTCTGGCCAGCCTGAGATTGTAATTGAAAAGCTTGAGGTATAGTACCTGCTCGCTCTCTCTCTCTCCTTCTCTCAAGTCACTTTGTTAGATTGCATTGCTTAATCTCCATAACTCAACAAATGCCACTGCCACTCCCCTGCGCTCACAAAACCAAATGCGTACGCATGCAAATCTAACACCTTTAAAAATACACGCATGCAAACACACACACACACACACACACACACACACACACACACGAAGACCAAATCACAATTCGGACATTTACAATCAAAATAAACTTACATACACAGAATTATACTACTTGAAAGTGAATAGAGGCTTAAGTACAGTATCGATGTTTTCATTATTCAAAGTGATCGTGCCGCTTTAAAAAAAAACGCACAATCGAGCCGTATGAAATAATTGTATGTCCTTTTTAAAGCTTGAAAGTATTGTGCCCTACTGACATTTACTGGATGGAAAAATAATTTTGTGTGTTTCACAGAAGCAAGCAAGATGTGGGTGGGTATATAAAAACGTCATCTAGGTAGGTGGCTCGCTAGGCTTTGTAACAAAGCAAGAGGACTTGATTAGCACACTCATTTCCACCCACTGATTAACAGTCTGACGAATGAAACGGTCTTTCTGAACCGTCGACAACAGGCCCAATTAATGGTTCACACATACTTTGAGCTCAGATTCCCTAACTCCCGTTCTCAGGCCTACAACTCCCAGAGGACCGTTCAGAGATCTGTGAGATCTGCAGGATGGGATTACCCCCATTACAGAGATCTGAGGAGGGCTTTGCTCACAAAATAATCATGTGCCGGCCAGTCGGGGAGGCTGAGGGCAAAAGCAACAAAAAGCAGAATAATGACCGAAAAAAAGAACAGACATCAGGGAAAATCATGAAAACTGTGTGTGTGTGTGTGTGTGTGTGTGTGTGTGTGTCCCAGCTGCGGAAGTGAGGTGAACAACTACTCGGCGTCTGCATCCGGACAGCCGTGCGATTAAGGACGTGATACAGTAATACCACAGTATTTCACCTAAAAAGAGATTCTGGGCCAATCCACACCTCCCAGTCACATTACACACTCACTTTCTCACAATGAGGGTAAAAATACAACAAAATAAAATTAACATTAATACAAAAAACACATTTGCATAAAAAATGAAAAATACATTTAAAAAAAAAAAAAGAAATCCCAAAACAAAAAGTTTTAAACAGCATACTACTATTATTTTTTCTGCAGTATGGAAACTTCATTATAGTGATGCACGATATATATCGGCCACCATATAGGTATCAGCTGATATGTGATCAGTTTTAATGTTATCGTTATCAGTTCGATTAGAAAATTTGTCTGGTATATTAAAGACGATAAATAATGGATTGTTTCCTTAGCTGAGACTCATCAGATGTGTACCGTTCAACGTGATGGTTTTAAATTGTTTGAAATATGATCGGAATCACTTCAAAAACGAAAATCCAGTCAAGTGCATTTTTATTTCGGTGCATCCCTACTTCTTTATGTATGAGACACTCAGATGACCTGCTACATTTGCCAAATACTGCATCCCACAATGCAATGGGATAGACTTGACCTTCCATTTCCAATGTGATGAATGAACCGGAAGTAATAACAACCAGTGGCGTAGCAAGCTTTTCAAAAGTGTGGGGGATGGATGTGACAAAATTTTTTACATGTTGTGTGGACCCCTGTCCCTAGGGGGGGTTCAGGGGCATGCTCCCCCGCAAGAAAATTTTGTACATTTTAAGTTTAAATGCATCAATCTGGTGCACTTTGAGAGCTCAAAATTAAGAGCTTCAACCAGCTTCGACCCATGAACTGTGCACATTGAACAAAGAAAAAGCATTGACTACCTAAAGAGGGCTCAAACATCTGGTTAGTTATGATATAGAGTCTCAGTCTACATTTCATTATATTTTATATTACGCTATAGAACAGGAAAATTACAATACTTTTGTCCTAATGTCTTCACTTGTAAGAAATAAACCCTTGAGCTTTTATTTAGGAGAAAACACCAGATCGCCATGCTGATCGCGTGAGCAAAGAGCGCACTTTTCTTTAAATCCCGCAGCACAAACAGAATGCCATAACGTTACTTAAAGTCTTGTGCTGTTTTGCCAAAAAAACTAAATATAATACCGAAAACACTTTACATGCCAACAAAACATAAACATAACATCTTCCCAAACACATATCAAGCTTATTTAAAAACCTCGAAAGCATAAATAGCCTACTCATTCAAAGTACCTGGAAAAGGGAGATGTAAATAACCATAACCATAACCAACTTCCCGCTTATGGAACTTATAACCATTTTATTTTTCGTGTTCGCATTTGAGGAAAAACAATGTTACGGACGTGAGCACTCTGAAAGCGGCACTAAAAGATGCTTTAAAACTTCCACAGAGACATCAAACAGAAAGCACAAAACCTTTCTTTAAAGTGAATTTCGTTTTGTATTAATTGTATCTTAATTTTAAACAACCAATTGCCTGGATTTAATAAATAAGAAGTAAATATAGCAGACGATAGATAATCTCGACACGGAGGCGCCGGCGCGTGAACTGGAGCTCGTCTCATAAATGAACCGAAACTCAGTGTATAAGGTAGCCTAGGCTTACTCGCCTCACAGACACGGGCGGAAATATTGGAGCTGGGTAAAAAAAAAAAAAAAATGCTGGGGACAGAATCACCTTCTAAAAGTGTGGGGGACGTGTCCCCCCCGGTTCCTACGCCCCTGATAACAACTCTGTCTTTCTTGACACATTATTTGATCATGCTGCCAAAAAAGAATAATTTTACACATAACTTAAATGAAATACATGCCCTAGATGGCATTTTCTAAATTAAACATGCAATATAATGATGCCACGGGGGTAACAAGATTCCAATCCAAACTCAGACACACTTTCACACGGTTTTAAAGGAGTGATTCTGGCACATCGGTGGATTTACAGAGGCTTGGTTCAGTCTCTCCTCACTCAACACCCATTTCAGCGTCAGATGGCACACTGATCAGCTGGGAGGGACATGCAGTGCGCGCTTATTGAATGAGAGCTTATTGTATGACAAAAATAAGTCTTCGGTGAAGCAGCAGACAGATTCTATTCATGTGAAAATGCTCTTTATAAAAAAATCACTAGTAAATAATTGTATTCATCAGTTTATTACATTTTAACAAAAATGATGACCGACTCAACGGCCTTAACCACAGACATGGTAATCAAGCTCTGAATAAGCGTCACATTCATCTGCTCCTATTGGCACCAAGCAGCGGCCCTCGGTAAACTCACAGCCAGACTGAGTTTGCTTGACTAGCGTGATCCAGCCCGGGTGGGAGCGAAGGAGTCAGTGACCAAGGGTGACCAAGCTTTATGCCATCAATGTCTTTTGTAAGCAAGTGTGTGTGTGAGTTTGTGTGCTTGTTTGTGATTTATGAGGACACAAATTTGTATAATAACATGTGTATTACACTGGTATTACAACTTAAACGTGGTTTATGAGGACATTTCATGAGTCCTCGTAATTCAAATAGCTTAAAAAACAAACAATGTTTTATTAAAAATTAAAAAATGCAGAATGTTTCCTGTGATGGGCAGGTTTAGGGATGGGGCAGTGTAAAGGCCTCATTATGCTTCTGCGTCAACTCCACGGCGTAGTGGCCGCTTTATGGTTCTGCGTCAGGTTGCGTTGCATCGCGGTGCATTTCACCGCCAGAACGCTGGGGGGGGGGTGTGGTTCGCGAATCTCTTTGCTAGTTTGTTTTGGTCCCGTGTGCCGGTTCCGCTTTTTCATTTCCGACAATGGCGAGCGAAAGAGAGAGAGAAAATGTTGTTGCAGCTGGAGCTAATCGATGTTAAACAACAAATGATTTTATTGCAAATTTTTAAATCGCAGAAGAAAAAGACGACGTCAGTGAAGGTGGTCTGTACGACCAGTCGTACTTTCCTACTTCCTCGATCATACGTTCCTCAACTTGATCCATTGTTGAAACAAACAGTGCAGTGGTCACTTTAAAAATGGCGGTATAGCGGGAGGGGGAAACCGGAAAAGCTACACTCCGGAATTGATGTATAATCTGACCAATCACAGCCCTTGCGGTCTACATCGCCTCGACGCGTACATACAATTTTTTGGAGGTACACGTCAAGCTACGGCGGAGGGGTCAGAGAGGGGTTCTCCGTCGATTCGACGCAGAAGCATAAAACGGGCTTAAGGGATAGAATATACAGTTTGTACAGTATAAAAACTAGGGGTGTGCAAAAAAATCGATTCACATCTGAATCGCGATTCAAGCTTTACCGATTCAAAATCGATTCATAGAATTCCAAAAATCGATTCATGTTTTTTTTTTTTTTTGTAACGGCGTGCAGGGGCGGAGTGGCAATCGGGGAGTCGGGACTTTTCCCAATGTGCCGGTAGTGTTTCGTGGCCGCGAGGGCCGGTCTGATAATAGTTAGGCTATACATTGCAAGTTCTTAGCAACACCCGTCGGCCTGGTGTGCGGCCGCTGCCCGCTGGTCAGCATCTCTGCAACAGCGTTTAGATTGAAGAGCGCGTCCGAGTGAAGAGAGACTGCGCACGCGCCACAAGACAAGAGAACAACTGTATCCATGCAACTGATATAGCAGCGGCAACGAGCGCTCAGCTGGATTTCAAAAACAACAGATTTAAGCGCTAGATCTCTTATTTAATAGCGAACTAAATTAATGCTCTGCTAGTGAACTGGGGATGTTTTATTTATTTGTATTAGGTACATCCGTGCCTCAATGTTTTAAAAAATGGTTGCTGGTTGGGGACAATATCGATCCTGAGAAAAAGGGGTGGGGACATGTCCCATCCGTAAATCAGGCCTATGACACGACTTCACTGGATCTAAACAAATCAATATAACCATAGATGTTATCAATATAACCATAGTAGCGGTGGCTTTTTTAATCTATTTAAAACTATTTTGCAAGGGTTCTATGACATTAGTATATTTTTTTGGAATTTTAGGAAGTTCAAGTGCCAGGTCGAGTTCACATTTCAACAGTCAACCTGTAGCTGAAATACTCTAGCTAAATGTAAACGTGTTTTATTTAAGTTTTATTTTAAACTTGAATTAAATGTATATGGAAGCTGGCCAAAGCTTAGCACTTTTTATTTTTTATTTTTGTATGAAGACATATAAAGTAGGCTAATATCAAACTACATTTAATTTGTTGTGTTTCTTTTCTTTTAAATTTTATGTCTACTGCAATCAATCACATCAGAAAAAGTAAACTACATTTACATACTGTGAATTGTTTTTTTGAATCGAGAATCGTTCTTGAATCGAAAATCGATTTTGAATCGAATCGTGAGCCTAAAAATCGTTATCGAATCGTGCACCCCTAATAAAAACCATTACGCCTATGGAGAGTCCTCATAATGTAGTTGCACCAACGTGTGTGTGTGTGTGTGTGTGTCTCTTATAGGGGTAACACCCCTCCAAATGCACAAACAAACACAGACATGTTGTGTTTTCAAAAGGCTCAAGAGAGAGACGTGATGCAAGTCATGTACAAATGAAAGGCCATAGAGACCAGGACAGCACAACCCCAATGACAATCAATCCAGCAACATACAGATCTCAGCCAGGCTCATCCAGTCTTTTGGTGCGGTAACATTGGTGAATTTAGTTTATTACCTGCACTTTCAAAACAAGCAGAAACCTGGTGATATTGAACACAATGCAAGATCAACTTGTGTGAGGAATTATTTTTCCATTTCGCAAAATTCCCGATTACATGGATTCCTGTTGAATATACTGGATTTGGCTTGTAATGTGACCACACATTTTTAAAGTTTATAATAACATAACTATAACATCAGAATTTCTTAACCTAAAAAAAAAAAAAAAAAAAAAAAGTACTACATTTACATTTTCTGTAGTCATGCAAAATTCATGTGTTTAAAATGGTTTTTAGCATGTTGAAATGTGGTTGCTAAGGTTTTTTGGGTGGTTGCTAGGTGGCTGCAAAATCAACAGCGTCTACGACCAAGTTTCTATGATATTCTCGTCTCCAGACTCCAGATATGTACACTATACCATTCAAAGTTATTCAAAAGATTTCTATTTCAAATAAATGCTGTTCTTTTGAACGTTCTATTATCAAAAAATCCTGAAAAAGATGCATCATGGTTTCCACGAAAACATTAAGCAACACAACTGTTTTCAATCAGAAATGTTTCTTAAGCAACAAATCAGCATATTAGAATGATTTCTGAAGGATCATGTGACACTGAAGACTGCTGAAAATTACATTTTACAATGTATTCACAAAGAAAACATTTTAAATTGCAATGAAAGTTCACAATATTACTGTATTGTTTTTTGGTTTTTATATAGTTTTACTGCATTTGTTATCAAAGCTTGCTGAGCATAAGTTACTTATTTTTAAAAACAATTTTTAACTGCAGTGTAAAATCTATGAGATTTTAATGCCAGTTTTACCATACAACGTGAAAATCAAAATCTGATTGCTTATATACGCCATTATATACGCCAACATTTAATGAGTAATAATAAGTGATGCTTGCTTTAAAAGCGGCCTTATTTGCTGCCATTAATAAGGGAGCAAACCCTGTTTCATCAGAGACCCCCGGCCCCGTTTAAGCTCCTTACTGCTTAAGATACCTAATCACCAGCTGGCCCCTTAGATCCGTTAAACAACTTCGTTATTATCGTTTACAAGCTGTGCAATGTCCAGAAGGTCCCTGTGAACAAAGCAGACGAGCCCAAGCTGAGCGCTCCAAAACCTGCGTGGACTGAGCCCGTGGGACTGTCCCGGCCCTGGTTCTGTTAATGCAGTGTGAAGAGAGTATTACAGGGACCAGCGCAAAGGGTCCAGTTCTATTCACTTCATTGTCCCACAATCCCCCCCTCCTCAATTCGCAGGAGAAAAGAGGGACTATGGAGAGGGCAGCAGGGGGTCAGTCTGAAAGGCTCTCGGACAGTCCGGCAGGGAGCCAAGAGAGTCAAGCGGAGCATGGAGGAGGAAAAATAGCCCATGTATGTGTATTTAAAATTCACAAAAGAAAAGCCCCATTGAAGTTTCCTGAACCTTTGCTGAAATTTGAATCAGAGCAAAAAAGGCCTTCTGTCAGCAAATGGTTCAGAAACACAAAATTCTAAACCCATGAAGTCCTCCAGGTTAATTATTTTATAACTATGATAAGATTAAACACGACCAAAGAGGATACGCTGGGAATTACTAATGCCATGCTTCCTTGATCCCAATTAAAGTCTTGTAACAAAGTAAAAGTACACACACAGCTTTGCATTAACACATTTTAAAACAACTAATCTCTTAAAGGGACGTTTCAGCTAAAATTAAAATAGATGTTATTTATTCAACCTCAAGTCATTCCAGACTTTCTTTATTCTTTTCTTGCAAAAGGAGAATTTTTGCAGAATGTTCATGGCTCTTTTCCATAAAATTACTTTAAAAAAATATATATATATAAATAATTTGCAAAAAAAAGAACCATTAAAATGCAGCAACAATCGTTAATAATAGTCTTAAGTCGTCCAGCGCTGTATGGCTTTGTATTTGTAATAATGCAGTTTATTCGTGCATCCAAATACTTTGCTACAAAAGAAGTCACAGTATGTGAATTTGTAATAATCTGCATTTACTTGTGTGGTCTTATCAATGGGACACCGTAGGGTGTCATTTTAGACTCTACAAGGGTGCTCGCGAGCTGATATGAGCCCTTCTGCTGAGCAAGCACCGTTCTACCCGACAGACAAAGTTGCGTTACATCATTAAAGCGTGGACTCGGAGGAAGACCACAAAGGCTTACGGTGGCATTTGGGACAGGGTCCATTTCTGCCAAGATTTTGAAATGTATACTTGTATCCCATGAGGCCACAGGAGAAGATTTGTGTATGGCACTGAAGGGATGCAACTGACAATACATTTTAACAAAATATTAACAGTTCTTTCTCAAACATGAAATCTGCGTATGAACAAATCATGCATCGTCATCTCAACTAAATTTTATTCTGAATTTAGGTAAAAATGTAGGAACAACTGAAACCACATGAATGCAAAAATCACATGAGTGGCGTGGCCCGATAAACGTCTTAAGATAACATTTTATACATAAATAATTCATCTTTATACTATAAATTTCATTAGTAAAAGAGTAAGAAAGGGTACATTAAAGCTCATGCTCAGAGATTCCACAGCATAAAAAAGGCAAATACTAGTATATACATTTGGCTAATGTTGTAATCTAGGTCTGCAACTTTGGGTACGTAGTCGCTCTTTTAGAATACCTCAAATTCATTGAGGTCAAGAACAAATTCATGTGCGTATGCATGTGTTGCGAATAAGGCAGAATGTGAAGTTCTCCTGTGTGTATAAACACAAATACAAAACAGCATGAACAAACATTCGGCAAAGCATCTCTTTTACATTACACAGAAAATTTTTTTTTATAATAACATCCCGTTTATGCTCCGCTAAGAACATCTGATGCGTTTAAGACCCTGAAATCACACTGTAGTGCCTTTACACTACGGACCAATGTCATTGCTCTTCATGAGAGTGTGACATATAGCCGTTTCTTAGAGCCTTCAAGACACACACACACATACAAACAGTGATCTATCACACGCAAATAATTAATAAATGCCTCTCTTTGTATGCTTCCACTGAGAGCTAATGTTGATTTTCCTATGCAGTCCTTTGACACTGAAAGAGAAAAAGACACTTCCTGTTTTCTCTTGCTCTGACTCTCTCTTTCTCTCGCCACCTCCCTTCAAGCCTCTTCCCCTTTTCATTTGAAACACAACCGGCCTTTTCTTCCAACCAGAGGACGATGTCTAAAAGAACAGCATCTAATTGACTCAGAGAGACATGATCAATTGAGGCTCTCATGTCAGTGAATCGCGGTTGTGGGTCTGGAAGGGCTTTTAAAGGGACGCCCTGAGGCAAACTGACTACTGTGTGCATTTAACCACACGTCTGCACTGAAACTAGCGTCACAGAAACATACCTCTGACCCCATGCTATCACTTCCTGTGCAGGGCACTGAACTTCAGTCATCTACATAATCTACTGCCTTTCATAGCCAACGATCTCCGGTGGAAACAGCAGGAAGGATAGTCATAGTGAGCTTCTCACAGCACAACGTGCAATTAGTGTCTCTAACCTGAGTGACTGCGTTTGACATGCAGTGAGGAGGAGTGTGTGATGATGCAACACGATCTCATAAAAATGCGTATCTACACCACGAATTTAATTTCTCGTACCATTTACACGCCAAAAATGTTTTTTGCGTGTATGCTACGCACTGCAGACCCATGGGTAGGATTAGGGTTGTGGAGTGCGTGTGTATTACACGCCATAAACTGTGTATCATATGCACGTGAAAACTGCGTATCATGTACGTACACGCAAAAACTGTTTTTAGCGTATAAATGGCATTCGTGGTATAGATACGCAGTCTCATGAGACCGGGCTGGATGATGACATGGTCTGTTAATGAAAATGTTGTCAATTGCTGCATCCCAATTCAAATACTTATACTACACCCTAAAAGTAGTTATTTCTGTGAAGAAAAAGTAGATACTTTTGAGCAGGGGTTCCCCATTCCATTCCTCGCACGTGACACGTCCCCACACATTTTATATTTCTCTTTTATTAGACATGCTCAGTTGAGAGGTGTGATCCATTCAACGGTATGTGCACTACGAAGTGGACTTAAAAGGGTATTTCGTCATCTTAAGGAAGCTTGTATGCTGTTTGTGGGTGCAAACTGGTGCAAACAAAAATGATCAGGGGTTAAATAAGATAAAACTACTTTATTACCAAATTACGTTTATTTTCATATTAAACATTGCAACATATTTATCATTCATTATAGTGTTTTTGAATTGGACAGAAGATTAAGTGAAGTTTGCAATTAAACCATATTTATATGGAGGTATTATACACATGTATATTAAATAAAAGTATGGTAATTTGTATTATATTTATGTACAGAAGAATATTATTGCATCGAACCATCAACTCCTCTAATATGCGCGACTTGAGTTTCGTCTGTGTTTGACATTGCAGGGTATTCTGAATAAATGCATTTTGTAAAAATGAAGTGAACTTCAACAGATATCCCCTGCTCAGGGAGTAGGGAGCAGTGAAAACTTCGTGAGGACCCCGCCAGCTTCACGCACATTCACCATATTTGCAGTTTTTTTTAAATCTGTGTTCGTAGTTCAGAACTGAATCCTCATTTAAAGTGCAATGGGTTGTGGGCAATATCAATTTCAACATACTATGCTTTGGGACACTTTTATTCAAATCTCACTCACTATTTAGGATGGCTAGTGTTCACATGTGCTTGAGTTTTAAGCTCACGAGACCCCACCCTTCCTGCCCCCCAGGGCGTAAACATATTTCATCAAAAGGCAGTAGAGAAACAGAGACAGACAATGGTATAACCCATGAGGATGTTGAGGAAGTCATTGTATTAATAAGCACTAAAGAAGATACACCTACTCCACATTTTATGCAGCACAAAATAGTTTAGCCGACTTGAGAGCATTTCTGTTCGCCTAAATGAATCCTAAACTTATTTAGTCGTCTGATCTGCCACAAGCTTAAATGGTTATTACTGCAAGTGCAGGTTAATGAAATGTTCAACTAAATATGGCCCATGCAAACCAATCTCTTATTCATATTCCCATTGAATCCAGAGAATAGACCCATACATTCAGTGTATACAGCGTAAGGGTTACAGAACAGGCAGTAAGCAGGTCACCTTTACAGAAGACACTGTGCGCTGTGGGACGGATTTCAACTTGAGCTGCATTGTCCAGGTTCTGTAATAGAGCTTAATGGATGGCCAATGGACTGGTCTCCATTACAAGAAAAGCAACTGCTAAGGTCAGGACACATCCAATAAACTCTACTCACAATCACAGAGGGGCCAACATGACACGTTTTGCTCAGAGCTACTACTAAATAAAATATTTTAATCTTTTAAATTGCTTAGTTTATTTTGATCTTGGGGGGGGTTCAAAGTGTTAGAATGTCAGGGTGATACAACTGTGAGGATAAAGAACAATTTAATTGAAGAAAAAAGCTCTACGTAGTTTGGCATACTTGTTTATTATTATTATAAAGGAAAAGAAGTTTATTAAAACATAATTAATATTTGAAAAACGTTTGTCCGCTAAATTAACATCATGTGGTGCAGCCATCATGCAGGAAAAAGGTCAAGGTCAATAAAGTTTCATAAAACTCACAGCTTTAGTAAAATGTCATGTGGTGTGACTCCCCCAAAACAATATTTAATATTGTTTTAATAATTCATGCGAATGTTTAAAAAAAAAAATCTAAAATAATGATTAAGATGTGTAGACTCATACTCAGGGATTCAAAGATTAAGTAAAACATTTTAATTTGATGGTTACACCACATGACATTTAAGTCCTTAAATTAATATTTTTTCAAACCACATGAAACATGCTTGTTTTTTAGACTAGACTTTTTAACTTATTTCTCTGTATCATGCACACTCTTATTTGTCACTGACCCAGTGATCACCATGTAACTCCAGAGGATGCCAAGGACCCTAAAAGTCTTGGGGGGAAGCTATTCCCATAAACAAGGCAATTACGAGTCTGGTTCCCAGGAGCCTCAACTATTAACATGATCCCCCTACAAACTCCAGCATTCTCAGCCAGACCCTTGAGAAAAGATCAAGCCGTGTCAGTAGGAAGCGGACTGGACACATAAACAGGTCAGGCGTTTCTCAAACTGTCAGATGCAGGCACTTATCTGGCAGCCATAATGTTTGAGCTCAGCTCCAAGTAATATTTCTAAAAACAGTTAGTGATGTTAGAAGATTCCCAATGAAATCATCAGACGCATTATCTCGAGACCCTGAAGGAATTCCTACGAGACCCTCCAACTACAGACAGTCTGACGCCACAGTATGGATAACCTTCTTTATCAGGCAAGAAAATCATCAGCAAAACAAATTTTCACTTTGTGTCTAATTTTAACAGAGCAGTTGAGTCAACACTCCTGGAGAACGTCACTATACCAGGACGGAGAGGAAAGATGGCCGGCAGATGACACACACATACACACACAATACAGATGCAAACTCCCACCCACAGAGAAAAACACAATCAATCTCTCAACCACAGGCTTTGATGGTGATTAAGAGGAAATGAGGTGGAAAAAGGGTCAACTCATGAGAAGTGAAGCTGAGCTTGCTACTTCAATGTTGAGGTCACATATTCTCACTGTGGCAAGGACATTCTGTCTCTCAGTAATAATGGAGAAGTAGTTTATTTCACAAAGGATGCCGATGACGTGACATACTGTAAATACAGAAGCGTTTATTTAATCACTCGCACTACTGTAAATTAGTCTACTGGTAGGAGTTTCATCAAGAAAGAGCTTCTAAACTGTCCATCATCGTCTCGTCTTGTGTGTTAGGGTGGGCATCAAGGGAGATTCTGGGTCAGCCATGAAGACAATCTGATCGGCTGATGTCCTTAATTTCTCAATGTCCTCCAAGCTCAGTCATATCCTTCCTGCCCTTATCCAATGACTGCTGGGAAATTCAAAAAAAGAACTGCCAATGATGAAATAAACACCATTTTTGAGGATTTCACTGCTTTCAGCTTTTGATTTCATTGAATTTAAACTTGTCCTGAAGGTTAATATGACAATTCATTGCTCCCCAAGAGGTTTGCATATGATTGCCTTTGCGAAATAAACGATCATATACACATCCTCAAACATGTTGTTGTTTTACAATAAAACAAATCTAAAAGCTAGATTAAAGTACACGACTTCAGCCCAATCTGCAGTTTGGGCGAGTCGGAATCAGTCTGTAGATTTTAGACAGTCAGAATTTTACTGAAAATCTGTATGATAAAGTAGCAGACACAAGATATGATTGCATCCAGTTGGAGGATATCAAGGAGGAAACTAAAGACAACTCAGTAGCTCTAATCACAATGTAATGGAAGTACATCGTATTGCAATCGATGAACAATTTACCACGCACAACTGGGGGTAATAGATATAGGACGTATAGGACAAAGAATTAAAAAGGTCCGTTTAAAATTCATTTAAAACTAAAAAAATCCTACACAAACAATGATCAAAAGAATTCTTTAAGTGCAACGTTTCGGTCCCATGATCTTCATCAGGTATACACGTATTGTTTTGAAACGAATTATCGGAAAGAGAATGAAAATGTAGGGCTGGTACTTGGTTTAATTCATTGGATGCTGATTGGATGGACGCAGATCTTATGTGCTCTTCAAGTCGACTCAGAAATATAGTAATTACAATTTCCAAAAACTAATGAACCAGCAAATTGCTGTGAAAAGTGGGAAACTATTGGAATTCTACGAGTTGCCGAGTTGGAAGGGCTTGACAAATCTTTACCCTCAGACTACAGTATTCGATCTAGCCAGAAGATATCAAACATTTATGATATTTTGAGCCAACTTTAGATGAAAGACTGCATCCAAATAAGATGGGTTCATTTTTCAACAACAGCAGCCAAATGCAAACTTGACCAGATTTGATTTTCTAGAATGCCATATTTAGTATTATGATTTCACCCATTCATTAAAGGGACAGTTCACCCAAAAATGAAAATTCTGTCATTAATTACTCAGCATCATGTCGTTCCAAACCCGTAAGATTTTCGTTCATGACTTTTGTTGATGAACTCTGAGAGCTTTCTGTCCCTCCATACTATAGACTGCAACGTTATTACCACTTTCAAGGCCCATAAAGTAAGAATACATTTGTGCGAGAATACTTTTGTGCAGTCTATGGAGGCCCAGTAAACTCTCGGATTTCATCAAAAATATATGAATCTGTGTTCCAAATGAAAGTGTTACGGTTTTGGAACGACATGGGGGTGAGAAATGAATGACTATTTTCATTTTTGGGTGAACTGACCATCTGTTAAGCATGACCAATACCAACAGTGATGCTCGACTTAAGCAACACTTAGAATAGTATGTTTGAGGAATATCAATCCAGACCTGCCTTGCAAGCACTGGAACTAGATCCACACAACAGTCTGGATATCTAGATGAAGTATAGCTTTAAATAACAGTCCGTCTTCATGATGTTCAACAGAGCACGTGGGTCCGCTTCATTCATTGATGTAATGCTCCCCTCCCATCTGCAGGTGTGACCCAGAGTGAGCAGCAGACACGGTAAAGCACGCGTACTATACAAACCGTGCATCAAAAATCAACCATGCACCTGCAGCCACACTCCCTAACACAAAAGATCCACTTCAATCTTGCATTACTGCAACAGCAGGTCCATTTGGCCCTTTCAAACAACACAATGCATGCATGCAAGCTCACAGGAGGGGCTTCCAGAAATGGAAATGGGGACAAAACACACCCAGACACTGGGTTTGATCTCTAAACTGATCTATGTTCTTGCATCAGAGTCAGACTGATCTGAGGGGGATCCAGACAGTTCTCAGACCACCGCCTCGAGTCATGCTCGTTCACTGCTCCTGACTGCTGACACGCGCTTCAATTTTACGACTGAATAATGACATTAGTGTGATTGGCAATTCTGATGATCATTGCAGACGAGGGCGAATCGATTCGATATTGATCTATGGCGATATTACTCACTGATGTGGGGTTTTAACAAAGGAAATAAGGACATTGAGAAGGAGCGCGTGCGCGTCTTTGTCACCTTGCAGACATCCCTGCATCATCTGATGTCCTTCAGCATTTATGCAAAACTCATAAGGCAATTAAATGCACCTTACAGCACACTTGTGTATAGTGCATGAAACAAGTCAAACCTAAATGCAACTTCTGTCTCTATATGCATTATGCATGTAATTATGCATGCATGTAACATGCATGTAGCGGCACATGGGAACTATAGTTCGCGAACATCTGTGTTTGACACTTCCAAGAAATTTTACACTCATCGGGTTGCAATATTGCATCTGTGTGCATGTGCATCACCGGGGTCTTACCTTGTGCAGCACACACACACCCAGAGAATTGCAACACCCTGTTTGTCCTACAAACTCTTTGTTGTGAACGTAAATAACCAGTGCATGATACATAAAACATAAATATAATAGCACGAACAGTGTATTACACTGCAAACAATGCGAAATGATGGTTGCATATGGGCACAGTCGGCAGATTCTGACAGGCAGGCTTACCTTAAAGAGACCTTGACAGAGCAGTCGTTTTGTGTCGCCATGCTTTGTGTTGTCGTTTCACCTCGCCCGTCAAAAAGAGAAGTGATGCCGCAAAGTTCTTGCAAAGTTGAGCTGAAAACACTGTTGTGTGTTAAAACGCGCGCGACCGCTCAGGTCCGTCAATCAGCGTTACGCAGCCAAACATCGCCGTTCACCTCTGTAATACTGACGAAATCAACACAGCGATGTATAAATCGCATGATATATAAGGAACATTGGCATATTTTCTTCTTTCGAGCTTGTATCCTGTCATATGTGCGAGTGGCGCTCGAGCTTACTTACATCCTAAACCTCACACAGCGTCTGTGTCCTCGCGTTCAATGTGCAGCGCTAACTGAGAGGTGTGGGCGTGTCCACACAGCGATGATTGACAGGCGTTTTGACCACACATAGCTGCTGTTCCCGCCTACACGTGGATGTAATTGGCCAATTAGAGCTCGGTGGATTAGCCTTTAAAAGCAGACTCAGCGGTCATAGATTAAACGCAACTTCAGCGGACACGGCTCTGAACGCCGCGTTGGGAAATACGTTTCATATTAATGAATCGGTTCGTTCGAACGCTTCACTGCAAAACAAAACCTGTTGAAAAACGATGCTCCCGTTTAATTCTTCACTCAAAGTTACCGAGAAATTATTTAACGTGTTGTTTAAGATGTAGCCTAATTCAAATGAATGTGTTTCTCTTAATTGGCCTATTACAAAGACCTGAACAAAGACTGACATTAGGCTAACGTAAACCATGTGAATAGCCTACTTGTGTGAAAATTTTTTTTTATGACTGTCTCACAGTTGTGGGTCACAACCAAAACCGCTAATAAAGTTTTTTTCTAAAGGATGTAGGCCTATGCTACTTGATCAAGTGAAGAGGTGAAATAATAGAGACGTGTGATGTGTAAGAAAGAAAACTGATCAAAATCAAGGTAAATATTAATGAACAGAACTCTTTATTGTGCATCATCTTTAGTCAAGCTTTAATTTGGTCAAATGCAAAAATGTGAACAATTATGTGTCTGTATTTATAGACTGAACAAAAGAGAAAGGACAAAAAGGTCTCTAGTTTTATTAATTTTGTTTAATGCTCCTGTGATGCATTTTGACAAATTGCGAATCGGTTCAACTGAGTCATTCAAAAGAATCTGTTCAAATGAACGATTCATTCGCGAAACTAAAGTCACATCTGAAACACATTTAAGGGCTGCAAACGGAGAATTGCTCTGGGTTCGAGACTGATGGTTTAAAACAGCCCATTTAGTCTCAGACCAGGCAAAACAAAACAGAAATGTATTGGATATACATTACCATATAATGACAAGCATGCTGTCCCTCGGTAACAGATTAGGAAACAGAGACACTTTTACAACTTCACTTCTGCTTTCAAAGTGGAACCATAAACTTTCAACTTTAAACTAAACTGCCACAGGCAACTGTGTGAGGATCAAAAGCATGGTTTATATTATATCCTTACATTTTTAAAAATACATAGGCCTAAAAAGAAATTGTCCTCAAATAGAAACCAAATGCAATTGTTTGGTCTTGTAACTTCGATCTAACACTATATATATAAGAGCTCCGCTGTCACAGGAGCACATTTAGGGGTTGCTTTGTCCAATTCACCACAAAACAGTTTCACAAGAACACCAGTTTTCCGTGAGGATTACACTTATCAGATCTGTTGCAGGACAAATAGCAGTTAAAACATAAAGAAGCTGTTTCATTAACGCATGTTGCACAATCAGAGCTTCTGAACCCTATCACACAGATGATGAAGCAGTTTATAAGATACAAAACATTCACATAATGTCCCATCATGAGGAGGAGAATGTTTAAGAATATCCTTGAAAAACCATTTTCTGGATTATTCACTTATGTAAGTGTTATTCAGGGCTTGCATATGAACACGCTTGGAGGTTTAAAACATCACATGACACTATTTTAGAGACTTAGGAGAGGATTGTTTTTGTGGTAATTTGGGTAAGCCGATGTTTTTGAAAATGCCTCCTTATAGTCTTTCACCTTATTTTTTGCATCTACATATAAACATAGAAAATATAGGGAATGTTTAAATTCTGAATGTGTGTTTATATATATATATATATATATATATATATATATATTATATATGTATACACACACACACATTCAAGTTTAAACATTTCCTACATTCCTAATATAGTGTGTGTGTGTGTGTGTGTGTGTGTGTGTGTGTGTGTGTGTGTGTGTGTGTGTGTGTGTGTGTGTGTGTGTGTGTGTGCGTGTGTGTGTGTGTGTGTGTGTAAACATATTTCGAATATTTCTGACAAGCAAAAATCAGAAACAGACCTACAGCAGAATAACAGAATGTGACTTGCATTTTCATTTTTCTTTGATGTTTCCATAATCCCTTTTGCGCAGTTTGCTATATTTAGCTTTGAGGTCATAAGCTGATTCAATTTCACATTCTTTAATCAACCTTTTCTGCTATCTGGAAATGAATAGTATTTTGTAGACAGTTTTTGCTATATGTGTCCATGGGTTAACAAAGGACTAAGCCTGATTCATTCAACTCAAGCAGATGAATTTTAACTAATTAAAGTTGCAGTAGAGTTTTTGACTGTTCGCTGCGGTGTGTATTTACACCCGGCACACTTCACACTAATGGTCGCCCCACACAGACAAAAGCTTCATACAATTGCCAGGAGTGGAGCGGTGCGGTTGACTCGTTCAGCGCATGTCTGTGTGTGTGTGTGTGTGTGTGTGTGTAAGGGAGTGTGTGTGGGGGGCAGAGTAGCCACCCATAGTCCATGTCTGTTTCTATCCTGTGAATACAGTAGCCGCACATTTGGGTATAGAGCGAGGGAACAGCCAGGCACAGAGTCAGCTGACAGCTCTGACTTCATCTAGGTCAGTCTGCTGTGTGTGTATGTCTGTGCCCCTGGGCTACACACACGACACACACACGTTCACATATACAGACTCCCTCATCCGTCCCCAAATACCATCCATCCTCCCCCCAGCAACATCACCATCTGTGTGGGAAAGGGTCCTGCCAAAGCACCCAGGTTACAGCCCAGTGTTCACTTGATTCGGTCTAATGTGAAAAGTCAACTTGCAACATGCTGACTGTGTATTTCTATAGTAAATAGAGCATTAAAGGGTGGTTCACTCAAAAAGGAAAATACTGTCATTATTTACTCATAAACATCATAAAGGTTTAAAACAACATAAAGGTGCATGGCAGAATACATACATACCTTGTGAAAAAGAAGCGTGCTTTATTCAATTGAACGTGCACTTATACTGTATAAAAATTACATTTAAGTTTATTTTAGTTATGCTTGCCAGTATGCTAGTAAACTACTACAGAATTTTGTTAACACTTACAATAAGGTTATGTTTGTTAACATTAGTTATTACGTAACATGGACTAAGAATAAACAATTCTTCTAGCATTTATTAATCTTAGCTAAAGTTCATTTCAACATTTACCGATTCATTATTTAAATCAAAAGTTGAATCCTATCATTAGTTAATGCACTGTGAACTAACATGAACAAACAATAAACAGTTGGGTTTTTTAGCAACTAATGTTAACAAAGATTAATAAAAACTGTAACAAATGTATTGGCCAATTTTTAGTTTGTTAGTTGATCAGCTAATGTTACCGAACGAACGAGGCCTGATTGTAAAGTGTTACCATCATTTTAAAGATTCAAAAATTATTAAAAATATAGCCTGCTTAAATGTGTCAAAAAAGTTCAGCTAATTGTATTTAATACACATTTAAACTTGAATACATTTTTATTTAATTGCAATTAATGCATGAAATGTCTTAAAACCTTCAGTTTACACGTTTAAATTCTTTTAAAGTAGATTTTAAAGTCCCCCTGTCAATAATTGTATCCCTTAAACTCATCTTTGATCACCAAAATTAAGAATTGAAATAATTTATTCGTGCCTTAAAATAGTTTGAATGTAACTCTACACCCTTGCCTCATTTAATATACGCGGTTCTATGAATATGCAAATGAGCCCCGCCTCCACTCACTCACTCACTCACTCGGTCGGTCAACTTTACTGTAGTAAATGCTGCATGATGGCAAGTGGAAATACTGGTTTAATTCAGCCATATATGTTTGAACCAGAAGTGCAAGAGCTCAAGTCTCCGGCTCGTCTACAAGTCGATGTATCAGAATGGTAATGCGTTTAATGTATCACTCTATATCGGACACATAACGGTAATATGATTAGCCTTTTGCTTGCTGTAATGTCCGGAGAAAGCAGGCTGAAGCATGGATCTACATGCAGGGGTATTTAATAAAGAAACAAGCATACAAAGATAAGCAACACGGAAAACAAAGAAAAGCCAAGGAAAAACAGGGACCATCACATTCAACAACTGACAAAGAACTAAAGAAACACAAGGGCTTTACACACGGGCAAACAAGTGAGGAATCAAGATACACCTGGATAGACTAATCAACATGAACACCACAATGAACTAAACATGGCATTCGGACAGGAAATACAACAATAGTCAGACAAGACAAGACAAGACATGGGGATATATGACACTTGACTACATTATCAAACAGCTGATAATGCGTTACTAATGTTACACAAACCATGTTCCCATTCGCCATCTCAGTCTGACATCAGTATCCTCAGAAACGCGTTGAACATCATGGAGAAAGGCATGTAGTTCATCGTAATATAGGCTACATCATTTACATCATTCTCTCACATATTGCTATAATATTATAAACAAGATTAAAAGCTTGATTTTTACCACAGGGTCTTTTGCTGAGTATTTTCTCCTTAAAACTGCAGTGAACCAAAGACAGTCTCAAAAACACGGTTTGAAATCGCTGGTGTTTCTGACGTCAAAAACTACCTTGTAACCAATCAGGGGTGCGTTTCCCGAAAGCATCGTTAGCCAACTATGGTCACAAGTTCTGTCGTTACCAATAGAGTTCAATGGAAATTGCAACCAACTTGCGACCATAGTTGGCTAACGATGCTTTCGGGAAACACACCCCAGATCGGGAGTGAGTGGAGGCGGGGCTCATTTGCATATTCATAGAACTGTGTATACTAAAGTTAGGCTACACTGTAAAAAATGATCGTGATTTTAACGGTAAAAGACTGTAAAAATGCTACAGTGAAAAACTGTTAAATGGTTAACAGAAAGTTTCCGTACTATATACGGTACATAACTGTGATAGATCTAATAGTACATTTTACTGTAAAATACCGTTAAATTTACAGTTTTTGAAAGTGAAAAAGAACAACTCATTGTATAATTTACAGTGAAAAACCGTAAATTGACATTCCCACAATTCCCTGCGTGGCACTTCACATTTGATGTGTTTTTGTTGAAATAACTTTGTTTCTTCATAGTTTTTTTAGTTTTTTCCAATCAGTTATGTACATTAGGGTTTTATGTTACATTTAATGTTGTTAAATGAATGTTTATTGCATTTTTAAAATTTCATGTGTGTTACCATGATGGTGTTTAATGTTTGTGCGAATGACACTGTGCAGCTTCAATATATAAGTATTAACTTTATAGTGGTAAAGCTGCTTGTGATGAGCTTTGATTTATCATGTGACTCTCATCACTATTGTGATTGTTGATTGTCAGTGTATTACAATGGTACAAAACAGATATTAATACTTCAATTCACCTTTATGGCCATGTCAATATTGCTAAAATCCATTGATAAATATACCAGCAGTTTAAAATGTAAAAATTACATGCTGCTCTGTAAAGGTGATTACAGTTTTGATGTATTTTTTACGGAATTGTTCTGGCAACCAAAGTTGCCAGCATTATTCCGTAAAAAATACGGGATTTTTTTTACAGTGTACATAGTATTATTTTACAGAGTTATTTTAAGGCATGAAGATAAAACGTTTAAATATGTAATTCTGGTGATCAAAGATGAGTTTTAAAGGATGCAATTATTGTCTACAGGGGGACTTTAAGTATAGGCTGCACTAAAGTGTATTTTTATATTTTTTACAAAAGCTCACTTTAATTGTTTTTCCCCGTAAAGTTTTGTCGCCAAAGATTCTCCCAGCCAGCGCTTTGGTAGTGGACTAAATAAAGTGCTAATCTAGCGGCCACTTGCCTGTCTTTCAGCAATAACTATTGGACAAATGTTATGCCATCTAATTAATATTCATGAGGCAAACTGAAACGGTTTATAATGTGTCCCCAACACTTTTTAGATTGTTTCTATGCCCTGATGTGCTAAGAAGCATTGTAACGTTTACGATTTATGTGTTTGGGGGCGAATGTTTTAAATTAGCTGTGTTTTTATTAGCTTGCCCTGCTAATCAGTTGCTTGTTCTGTGCAACAAACGGCGTCTGGTTCCCATAAAGGATGGGAATAATTACCCCATCGAATGTTGACAAAGGCAAAGATGGTGTGATGAAGGCACAGTTGGCGGAGGAGGAAGTCAATCGTCGGCTCGGTCTGGTGGTCAAAAGAGTGTCTCTTTAGGGGTCCTTCGTTCTGTGTCGCGTGCTGTTTCACCCCACACCCTCCCACACCCCCCAATCCCCCCCAGGGCTTCAGGATTTCACGCCGGGCCTGGTTTGGGTTCGGTGTGGTGGGGTTGAGCATTGCCTGCGGGACTTGCCCCACTGACACGGTTATTGATAGTGTTAGTGCCACATGACGGACAGAAAGGCCTGCTGTGTGGAGGGAGGACAGCGAGGTCACGGAGGAGCAGAAAGGAAGGGATTTCTTTTGTCTGGATGGGTAAAAAGAACAGACTAGCCTAAACTAGACCACTTGGAGCCACATGAGTGCACACGACAGGAGAGGCCGCTCACATTTGGGCTGAGCGATAGATACAAAGATCGTGTGTATGAAGTGAGGATGTGTACAATCATTACATGGCATTTTTAAAGCTCTTCTCAAGACACATTTTTTAAAACTTGCATTTGACTGCTGATGTCTCTTTGTGATCGCTTTACAGCTATTTTTATTATTAATGTTGCTGCTTTTGTTTTTATTAACTTTTATTTGTTGTCTTTTCAGGTGGATTGTGATTTTATGTACATCGCTTTGAGAAGCTGCTTGTAAAGGCGCTCTATAAAATAAAGTTTATTATTATTATTATTATTACTGCTGAATAAACCCTGGTGTTTTCCAGGATGGGCCCGTTGATCTTCCACCAGTTTTGCAACAGAAATATTTATTAAGTGCATTTTGCGCCTTGTTTCCCTGGGAACGGTTTTAAAAAGAAAAGTAGAGCCCATGTCCTAACAACAATAAAGGCTTTTGTATAGTGTGTTGTTCAGGATATAGTGTGAATAGACCTGAGGGCGAAACACATGACGGGATGAGCATCTGCCTTCAGCCACGGGGAACACAACTGATGATCTCTGCTCATACCTGACTCACACAAATACAGATTTAATAAAAGCAGTCTGGATCTTAGTAAATGATAACGGTTTTAGAGAGGGGTCGGGGGGGTCATTAGAGAATACTGCTGGTGTGTGAAGCGCTCGTTACTGTAAGTACATCTCACTCGTGGACACCAGCTGTCCCTGGACACTGTGGACAGAAGAGGACTCTCCT